>OU612007.1:3878990-5334309 GCA_914767915.1 Agriopis aurantiaria | reverse complement strand
TGGGAACAAAATAATACTGCGACTCCATTGCCACGTACTTCTGTCGCTTTCTACAGGTGGCATCCTGAATTATATCAGGTAATATCTAAACTGGCAGTAAGAAATCGTGGAGACCAAAACGGACCTCGTAATCGCGCATCTAAGACCTCCGTGATGAACCACAGTATAATGTCACACAATAAGAGATCTAAAAACGAAAGGATCGAATTGAGAAACTTCCTTCTTTTTCGAAGTTGGTTAAGAACCAAGGAAATTTTTAGTCGAGAAATTTAATTACAATTTAGTGATTTTATAATGAAAAATTTTAGTTATGGCGGCAGGTTTTGACTATACCTATTATTATCTAGGCATAGGTACATTTACAATTTCTAAATAATAATACTGCGCTTAGTCGCTAACTCGCCTGACGTTAAAATAAAAAAATAAATAAAAATCATTTATTTCAGGCACGTAAATGATGCGGTTTACGATGGAGCACGCTAGAAAAAAAACGATTCACTAGTGATTTAAAGACTTACACATTGTAACTATTGGCGAACTATTCAGGCAGTGCATTCCGACTAGCAGTCAGCACACTATAAGTAGAATCAAAGCGCTTCGTATAGGTACTATAAAATATTTTTTAATGTTTATATTTACAAAAAATTTATGCCATCTCTCTAGTTTTATCCGCCTACTAACTAGGCCAAGGCCAAATATAAATACAAAGTAACTAATATTGTTTAAACACCTATTGAGCATTTTGTTTTTAAATGTATTTATAGATGATTAACTTGTGTTTTGTGGAAATAAATTATCTTTATTATCTTAATTTTTTTTTTCTGTACAAGCTTTTGTAATCTAACTCCTAAATGGCTGGACGGATTTGGATGAAATTTTGTGTGTATATTGCAATGGGTTTTGGGGTGGTTCAAAAATACAATTGGACCCAGTAGGTGGCGCTGCTGTCGGTATTTCATCTAACTCCTCCTCCAAACTGGACCGATTTGGATTAAATTTTGTGTGTACATTGCAATGGGTTTTAGGGTGGTTTGAAAATACAATTGGATCCGGTAGGTGGCGCTGCTGTCGGTATTTCACTTAACTCCTCCAAACTGGACCGATTTGGATGACATTTTGTGTATATATTTCAATGTATTAATTTAATGTAGCAAAAAAGTTAATATAACTCAGCTAATAACTAAACACAGCATTTATTCATTCTATAAGGCAGTACGAAGTTCGCCGGGTCAGCTAATTATCAGTAAATTTAAAAAGTGCTAGATAGAGTTGTGGATTAATACTTTCTTATTATCAATGTTTATGTAGACTGAAAAATACATTAGGTATAACAGATAAGTATTGCATGTGAAAAAATATCAGCTGTTCCATACATGGATGTCTCTGGATTCATGGATCAGGATTAAATGCAAATTTAAAATCGATACAGATAGAAATAGGTTAAAATCTCCTTCTAAGATTTGTTATCATAATTCATAAGTGACACTAAAATAAAAGCGTGTTAATGATAAAAAAGTGTTTTTATTTTTTCTAAGCGATAATACATAAAAGAACAAAAAAGGAATATTACATATTTTGTAAACAAATGAATGTTTATTAATCCAAGATAACCTACCCTTGCAACAATATTCATCAAAAAAATCAGCCCTCATGGCATGAAGACATTATGTTATTGGGACATGTCCATCAAAAATCTTATTTAGCTCACAGTGACCTGTGATGGTACTTGTCATTAGACGAAGGTCCGATCTAGTTAACTTTACTAGTTTGTTAGTCTCTCACTCTCTTATCTATCGATGGGTAGAAATCGAATCATCAGTCTACTTCCTTCCCTGTATTTAGGTAAGGTTGGTATCGGCCTTAAGACATCCATCTTATTACTAAGGTGTACACTGACCCCAGGGAAATAATCTTCGAGGACGCGAGTGTATTTCGGCGCCTCGAACGCCCTCTGTGGTCTGGAGGAAGGGTGCGAGCAAGCTAAAGCGACCCTCCGCGGTGCTACCGCGCAGCTGACGGGGGCTCAATCGCAGCTCGCTCCGGCGTGGGGGGCACAGAGCGAGATGGCGATAACGGAGGTCTCCCTGTAGGAGTCCCTGCGCGCGGTAGTCGGCGCCTCGGCGCCAGCGTCTGTTTGCGCGGGCGAGGCCGAGGGCAGTCAGTCAGTCAGTCATCGGGTAGTCTTCCTTCCCTTGTCTGCCCTCCAAGCCGGGTCGGCGTCCGGCCGTCACACCACGGCCGTAATCACACTCCACCTGTGGACCGGCACGCGGGCACGTCACAGAAGGCGGCGGGCGAAGTTCTGCATGCGCGGGCCGCCGCTGCTGTGCCTGGGGGCGCTGCTCACCCGGGCGTAGCTCCTGCCGTGCGCGGAGGCGCGGTGCGGGTGCACAGGTCAAGGTGGTATGGTGTACCGGCCGGCTATACGCGGTAGGTGCGACGCTCCAAACCGGTACACAATCGAGGCAGGTGTTGGCCGACGCGATGAATCGCAGTCGGCGGTCGATCGAGGTTGTGGCACCGGCGGTCCCGCTCTTACTCAGGTATCCCGCCAGCTAGTAGGTCAGTCAGGTGAGGTGGGGGCGACGCAACGTATCGCGGCCGCTCCGATGGTAAGTCCGGTTGTCAAGCTACCGGTCGACCATCGCCAATGCGGGGCTCTTGACCTGTAGGGGCACCTGCCCTTGTCGAGGAGTCGGCAGGGTGAGGCGTACACTGCGGTACGGACGGCTCGAGCTTCCGCGCGGCCTATCCTCAGCCGGCGCCGGCGTCCAGGTCGGACAACGGTTCCCAGCCGTGTTGGACGGGCGGGGTGGGCAGCACAGCGGGAGTGGCGGCACGTACTCGCAGGAGCAGCCGGCCGTACAGTGTCTGGTGGCTCCGAATTCTCAAGAAGCTTCGTCGATTTTCACGGTCCCGTACAGATGGGGCAAGGTCAAGTGTCGATGCGCGCATCGCGTCGGTAGGCCATATGCCGTGTGCAACTCTCCGTATCCGGCGCGCGCGTGAAGAGGTGGGCGGCGCCGTGAAGCAGACGGCCCGGTGGTAGCAGGTGGCGGGTGGCGCGAAATGCAGCCGACCCGGTGGTATGTTCGGTGCGACCAGCAGCGCCGCTCCGATGCGGTCCACATACCGGTCGTGTGCGTCGTGCTGAATGGAGTGACGCGTTGAGTGTCGCTGTCACTTCGTAGCTGTGTGGAGGCGCGCGTTCCGCGCAGGCGCGTACCGCCGTCCAGCGGGCCTGGAGAGGAATACCTCGCCTGAGCAACAGCAGGTCCGCAGACGTGAATTCATGCAGACCCCGGTCAGGCGTAGTCGCGCCGCGGGATCGCGAGCGATGTTGAATGTGCGAGCGCCTCGGCAATGGTAGGTTCCACCCCGACGACACGGGGTGGAAGCGGGGCGGGCCATCGCGGTGTCGGAGTGTATTCGCGACATACAACTACTCGCAAACGGTGAAAGTCCTCGCTCAACAGGCAGAAAGCTTTTGCGTGTTTACAGTCTTTTGTTTTATTCCAAATATTTTGCTCTTCTGTTTCTGTGTGGAGACTTAAGTAGATTCAGTGTTTTCATAACTAACAACAACATTGTATTGCCGTCGATAGTAAACATGAAAATTTATTTGCAGTCCCAAGCTGAGATAACTCATTGAATGACCCAATTAGTCTTGCTGCCAGAAGTAGGTCCATGGCCTTCGTTTGCAGTTCAGACAGGTCAAACACCAAACAAATCGCCATATCATCTGAAATAACACAAAAAATATTTATATTATTTTAGCTTGAGGCCGCTGTGACACATTACACTCTTTGCATTCATTCATCAATGCATTCATCATTTTTAGGGCTCCGTACCTAAAGGGGATAAACGGGCAAAGGTTTAGTAATAATTAAGCCTACACTGTCTGTCCATCCGTCCTACATTTTAACAGTTGTATCTTTCAAACCGTAATAGATAGAGCTAGTTGACATTTTCACAATATATTTATATTAACGGCGGATTAACTAAGAATTAATAATAAAGTCATAAAATAAAAACCCCATATAATACGTAAAAAAATATTATTTTTGTATTTGCTCTTAAAAAGGGAATTCATACAAGCATCAAATTTGGCATGATTATAGTACACATTAAAATAAAACAACAAATAATAAAAAATTCCCATGTGTAAGTCGGTGACAAATTTCTGTTCACCACCAAGTTAAGCAACGTCAGGCGGGGTCGGTGCTTGGATGGGTGACCGCCTGGGCGTGATGTTGTCTTTTTGCACTACTTTTTGTATTTTGTGGTGATATGGATTCGATCACTCAGTGCGCAAGCCTGAATCGCACTTGGCCAGTTTAATAATTAAATGAAATCAAATTGTGGGTGTTACTGTTTTTCTTTTTGCACATTTTTGAACCATACATTTTTGCAGGATAAAAAGCATCCTATGTCACTGTCCGCCACATTGATCCATAGTTCATGTATGAAAGAGGAACCACAGAATTTCATTGATATGCAGAATAATTATTCATTTTTGTGGAAGTCACCATATAAATTTCATCATCATCATCATTTCAGCCATAAGACGTCCACTGCTGGACATAGGCCTCCCCTATTGATCTCCAAAAGGGCCGGTTGGAAGCGGCCTGCATCCAGCGTTTCCTTGCGGTCTCTTTTAGGTTGTCTGTTTGGATGGACGTCCTATGCTGCGCTTACCGGTCCGTGGTCTTCATTCGAGAACCTTTCAGTCCCATCGGCCATCTGTTCTGTGTGCTATGTGCCCTGCCCACTGACACTTCAACTTGCTTCAACATACACACATCACCTTTTATATGTATATAAGAAGATTTTTCAACATACCAGTAGCGCGTAGGGAATGATATTGCTTCCTATTGTAATATGCTTCTTCATGGTTTGACGGGCGGATTATTGCAACATGAGTGCCATCATTGCAACCCACAATTCCGTGGAGTCCATGATCATCCATGAATCTGCAACAATACCGTACTATGTTTTAAGGCTGATTGCTACAGAATTACAGACATAATTTAATGACCAAAATTAAAACAAGACAATATAAATTATTATAACACCGGCTTGCACTCACAATTATGTTTCTATTGGTCGAGACGATTGATTGACTGCCAAGACAATATACTTAAATTCTTACCTCCGTGCAATATTCTCACGTTCTGCATCACTTCTGGGAAACTTGGCCTGCTTGCTTGGGTGGTTAAGGGCGTCTGTCACATCTCTTAAACATGCTGATACAGTAGGTTGTGCCAGACCAAGGCGATAGTATGCTCCAACATTTTTTTGTTATGCCAATGCTGCCAATATCTGCCGAAAACATTACCACGTATTTATAACTATTGAAAACAAATACGCACAATGTAGGTAAGTACTGTAGTAAACCTCTAGGAACCTACCCGTATCTCCGGCCGCAAAGCGTTCGTGCGCTGTCTTACAGGCAAAAGTGGGAGTACGTCTTCGCAAAGGAGCTCGAACTCTACTTTCCGAAGACGGTAGTGCCCAACAAACTCTTTTTCCGAGGTCATCAGAGGCTGGCTTGCCTCGAATCATCGATTGATTTTCGCGCGTCTTCTCAGGCGTCCCTCTTCAGCAGTAGCCAACAGCATCGCTCCGGCCATAACGCGTAGTTTGAGTAATTAATTCACTAAACTTCTATATTCGCCCGGCACAACAATCGAGTACTTTTGAAGAATAAAATAACCTCCAAATATCTGATAGCGGCCACGAATTTGCTGCCTCTTTCATTTGACATTTCACGAGTCGGTTTCGACTGTCATCGGACAAACGTAATACCAAATTTGTGTCAAAGTACTAGAATTGTTCAGTCAATTTCAATCATTTGTAATCCTAATCGCTTTCCTCGAAAATGGCGGGAACGTAATACCAAAATGGAAATAGACAAGTTTTTTCTTTTTTTTTCTTTCCAAAACCCCTTTCAACTGTCAAAAATGTGTCAATTTCAACCCCGATCAAAGAAACATCTGCCTTATTTTGTTTCTTTGATCGGGATCCGGATCGGCGGCCTTATTATGTTTCTTTGATCGGGGTTGAAATTGACACATTTTTGACATTTGAAAGGGGTTTTGGAAAGAAAAAAAAAGAAAAAACTTGTCTATTTCCATTTTGGTATTACGTTCCCGCCATTTTCGAGGAAAGCGATTAGGATTACAAATGATTGAAATTGACTGAACAATTCTAGTACTTTGACACAAATTTGGTATTACGTTTGTCCGATGACAGTCGAAACCGACTCGTGAAATGTCAAATGAAAGAGGCAGCAAATTCGTGGCCGCTATCAGATATTTGGAGGTTATTTTATTCTTCAAAAGTACTCGATTGTTGTGCCGGGTGAATATAGAAGTTTAGTGAACTAATTACTCAAACTACGCGTTATGGCCGGAGCGATGCTGTTGGCTACTGCTGAAGAGGGACGCCTGAGAAGACGCGCGAAAATCAATCGATGATTCGAGGCAAGCCCTCTGATGACCTCGGAAAAAGAGTTTGTTGGGCACTACCGTCTTCGGAAAGTAGAGTTCGAGCTCCTTTGCGAAGACGTACTCCCACTTTTGCCTGTAAGACAGCGCACGAACGCTTTGCGGCCGGAGATACGGGTAGGTTCCTAGAGGTTTACTACAGTACTTACCTACATTGTCGTATTTGTTTTCAATAGTTATAAATACGTGGTAATGTTTTCGGCAGATATTGGCAGCATTGGCATAACAAAAAAATGTTGGAGCATACTATCGCCTTGGTCTGGCACAACCTACTGTATCAGCATGTTTAAGAAATGTGACAGACGCCCTTAACCACCCAAGCAAGCAGGCCAAGTTTCCCAGAAGTGATGCAGAACGTGAGAATATTGCACGGAGGTAAGAATTTAAGTATATTGTCTTGGCAGTCAATCAATCGTCTCGACCAATAAAAACATAATTGTGAGTGCAAGCCGGTGTTATAATAATTTATATTGTCTTGTTTTAATTTTGGTCATTAAATTATGTCTGTAATTCTGTAGCAATCAGCCTTAAAACATAGTACGGTATTGTTGCAGATTCATGGATGATCATGGACTCCACGGAATTGTGGGTTGCAATGATGGCACTCATGTTGCAATAATCCGCCCGTCAAACCATGAAGAAGCATATTACAATAGGAAGCAATATCATTCCCTACGCGCTACTGGTATGTTGAACAATCTTCTTATATACATATAAAAGGTGATGTGTGTATGTTGAAGCAAGTTGAAGTGTCAGTGGGCAGGGCACATAGCACACAGAACAGATGGCCGATGGGACTGAAAGGTTCTCGAATGAAGACCACGGACCGGTAAGCGCAGCATAAGACGTCCATCCAAACAGACGACCTAAAAGAGACCGCAAGGAAACGCTGGATGCAGGCCGCTTCCAACCGGCCCTTTTGGAGATCAATAGGGGAGGCCTATGTCCAGCAGTGGACGTCTTATGGCTGAAATGATGATGATGATGAAATTTATATGGTGACTTCCACAAAAATGAATAATTATTCTGCATATCAATGAAATTCTGTGGTTCCTCTTTCATACATGAACTATGGATCAATGTGGCGGACAGTGACATAGGATGCTTTTTATCCTGCAAAAATGTGTGGTTCAAAAATGTGCAAAAAGAAAAACAGTAACACCCACAATTTGATTTCATTTAATTATTAAACTGGCCAAGTGCGATTCAGGCTTGCGCACTGAGTGATCGAATCCATATCACCACAAAATACAAAAAGTAGTGCAAAAAGACAACATCACGCCCAGGCGGTCACCCATCCAAGCACCGACTCCGCCTGACGTTGCTTAACTTGGTGGTGAACAGAAATTTGTCACCGACTTACACATGGGAATTTTTTATTATTTGTTGTTTTATTTTAATGTGTACTATAATCATGCCAAATTTGATGCTTGTATGAATTCCCTCTTTAAGAGCAAAAACAAAAAAATAATATTTTTTAACGTATTATATGGGGTTTTATTTTATGACTTTATTATTAATTCTTAGTTAATCCGCCGTTAATATAAATATATTGTGAAAATGTCAACTAGCTCTATCTATTACGGTTTGAAAGATACAACCGTTAAAATGTAGGACGGATGGACAGACAGACAGTGTAGGCTTAATTATTACTGAACCTTTGCCCGTTTATCCCCTTTAGGTACGGAGCCCTAAAAATGATGAATGAATGCAAAGGGTGTAATGTGTCACAGCGGCCTCAAGCTAAAATAATATAAATATTTTTTGTGTTATTTCAGATGATATGGCGATTTGTTTGGTGTTTCACCTGTCTGAACTGCAAACGAAGGCCATGGACCTACTTCTGGCAGCAAGACTAATTGGGTCATTCAATGAGTTATCTCAGCTTGGGACTGCAAAGAAATTTTCATGTTTACTATCGACGGCAATACAATGTTGTTGTTAGTTATGAAAACACTGAATCTACTTAAGTCTCCACACAGAAACAGAAGAGCAAAATATTTGGGATAAAACAAAAGACTGTAAACACGCAAAAGCTTTCTGCCTGTTGAGCGAGGACTTTCACCGTTTGCGAGTAGTTGTATGTCGCGAATACACTCCGACACCGCGATGGCCCGCCCCGCTTCCACCCCGTGTCGTCGGGGTGGAACCTACCATTGCCGAGGCGCTCGCACATTCAACATCGCTCGCGATCCCGCGGCGCGACTACGCCTGACCGGGGTCTGCATGAATTCACGTCTGCGGACCTGCTGTTGCTCAGGCGAGGTATTCCTCTCCAGGCCCGCTGGACGGCGGTACGCGCCTGCGCGGAGCGCGCGCCTCCACACAGCTACGAAGTGACAGCGACACTCAACGCGTCACTCCATTCAGCACGACGCACACGACCGGTATGTGGACCGCATCGGAGCGGCGCTGCTGGTCGCACCGAACAAACCACCGGGTCGGCTGCATTTCGCGCCACCCGCCACCTGCTACCACCGGGCCGTCTGCTTCACGGCGCCGCCCACCTCTTCACGCGCGCGCCGGATACGGAGAGTTGCACACGGCATATGGCCTACCGACGCGATGCGCGCATCGACACTTGACCTTGCCCCATCTGTACGGGACCGTGAAAATCGACGAAGCTTCTTGAGAATTCGGAGCCACCAGACACTGTACGGCCGGCTGCTCCTGCGAGTACGTGCCGCCACTCCCGCTGTGCTGCCCACCCCGCCCGTCCAACACGGCTGGGAACCGTTGTCCGACCTGGACGCCGGTGCCGGCTGAGGATAGGCCGCGCGGAAGCTCGAGCCGTCCGTACCGCAGTGTACGCCTCACCCTGCCGACTCCTCGACAAGGGCAGGTGCCCCTACAGGTCAAGAGCCCCGCATTGGCGATGGTCGACCGGTAGCTTGACAACCGGACTTACCATCGGAGCGGCCGCGATACGTTGCGTCACCCCCACCTCACCTGACTGACCTACTAGCTGGCGGGATACCTGAGTAAGAGCGGGACCGCCGGTGCCACAACCTCGATCGACCGCCGACTGCGATTCTTCGCGTTGGCCAACACCTGCCTCGATTGTGTACCGGTTTGGAGCGTCGCACCTACCGCGTATAGCCGGCCGGTACACCATACCACCTTGACCTGTGCACCCGCACCGCGCCTCCGCGCACGGCAGGAGCTACGCCCGGGTGAGCAGCGCCCGCAGGCACAGCAGCGGCGGCCCGCGCATGCAGAACTTCGCCCGCCGCCTTCTGTGACGTGCCCACGTGCCGGTCCACAGGTGGAGTGTGATTACGGCCGTGGTGTGACGGCCGGACGCCGACCCGGCTTGGAGGGCAAACAAGGGAAGGAAGACTACCCGATGACTGACTGACTGACTGCCCTCGGCCTCGCCCGCGCAAACAGACGCTGGCGCCGAGGCGCCGACTACCGCGCGCAGGGACTCCTACAGGGAGACCTCCGTTATCGCCATCTCGCTCTGTGCCCCCCACGCCGGAGCGAGCTGCGATTGAGCCCCCGTCAGCTGCGCGGTAGCACCGCGGAGGGTCGCTTTAGCTTGCTCGCACCCTTCCTCCAGACCACAGAGGGCGTTCGAGGCGCCGAAAGACACTCGCGTCCTCGAAGATTATTTCCCTGGGGTCAGTGTACACCTTAGTAATAAGATGGATGTCTTAAGGCCGATACCAACCTTACCTAAATACAGGGAAGGAAGTAGACTGATGATTCGATTTCTACCCATCGATAGATAAGAGAGTGAGAGACTAACAAACTAGTAAAGTTAACTAGATCGGACCTTCGTCTAATGACAAGTACCATCACAGGTCACTGTGAGCTAAATAAGATTTTTGATGGACATGTCCCAATAACATAATGTCTTCATGCCATGAGGGCTGATTTTTTTGATGAATATTGTTGCAAGGGTAGGTTATCTTGGATTAATAAACATTCATTTGTTTACAAAATATGTAATATTCCCTTTTTGTTCTTTTATGTATTATCGCTTAGAAAAAATAAAAACACTTTTTTATCATTAACATGCTTTTATTTTAGTGTCACTTATGAATTATGATAACAAATCTTAGAAGGAGATTTTAACCTATTTCTATCTGTATCGATTTTAAATTTGCATTTAATCCTGATCCATGAATCCAGAGACATCCATGTATGGAACAGCTGATATTTTTTCACATGCAATACTTATCTGTTATACCTAATGTATTTTTCAGTCTACTTATACATTGATAATAAGAAAGTATTAATACACAACTCTATCTAGCACTTTTTAAATTTACTGATAATTAGCTGACCCGGCGAACTTCGTACTGCCTTATAGAATGAATAAATGCTGTGTTTATAGTTATTAGCTGAGTTATATTAACTTTTTTGCTACATTAAATTAATACATTGAAATATACACACAAAATTTTATCCAAATCGGTCCAGTTTGGAGGAGGAGTTAGATGAAATACCGACAGCAGCGCCAGCTACTGGGTCCAATTGTATTTTTGAACCACCCCAAAACCCATTGCAATATACACACAAAATTTCATCCAAATTGGTTCAGTTTGGAGGAGGAGTTAGGTGAAATACCGACAGTAGCGCCACCTACTGGGTCCAATTGTATTTTCGAACCACCCCAAAAACCATTGCAATATACACACAAAATTTCATCCAAATCCGTCCAGCCATTTAGGAGTTAGATTACAAAAGCTTGTACAGAAAAAAAAAAATTAAGTTAATAAAGATAATTTATTTCCACAAAACACAAGTTAATCATCTATAAATACATTTAAAAACAAAATGCTCAATAGGTGTTTAAACAATATTAGTTACTTTGTATTTATATTTGGCCATGGCCTAGTTAGTAGGCGGATAAAACTAGAGAGATGGCATAAATTTTTTGTAAATATAAACATTAAAAAATATTTTATAGTACCTATACGAAGCGCTTTGATTCTACTTATAGTGTGCTGACTGCTAGTCGGAATGCACTGCCTGAATAGTTCGCCAATAGTTACAATGTGTAAGTCTTTAAATCACTAGTGAATCGTTTTTTTTCTAGCGTGCTCCATCGTAAACCGCATCATCGCTTAACGTCAGGCGAGTTAGCGACTAAGCGCAGTATTATTATTTAGTAATTGTAAATGTACCTATGCCTAGATAATAATAGGTATAGTCAAAACCTGCCGCCATAACTAAAATTTTTCATTATAAAATCACTAAATTGTAATTAAATTTCTCGACAAAAAATTTCCTTGGTTCTTAACCAACTTCGAAAAAGAAGGAAGTTTCTCAATTCGATCCTTTCGTTTTTAGATCTCTTATTGTGTGACATTATACTGTGGTTCATCACGGAGGTCTTAGATGCGCGATTACGAGGTCCGTTTTGGTCTCCACGATTTCTTACTGCCAGTTTAGATATTACCTGATATAATTCAGGATGCCACCTGTAGAAAGCGACAGAAGTACGTGGCAATGGAGTCGCAGTATTATTTTGTTCCCATTGCCGTGTCAACTGGCTATTTCTACCGAATTTGTGAAACCTTTATTCTTATGATTGCTTTTTATGATTGGCTTTTCGGCAGATTTAGGTAATCTTGTTTTGTTAATAACTCCATTTAATAATATCCCTACCGGTGGCCCGTGGTCCAACTCATTGGACAGAAGATTTGGGATGCATCCATCGAGATACAATACCTATAGACCCTATAGACTCTATAGGTATTGTATCTCATAGTGAGATTAGGCAAAAATTATCGGAACGCCGTTGTACTTACCTAGACATTAATTATATAGTACCCAATGCCACATTTAATCCAAATTTTGACTTTATGTTGCTAGCATCGTAGCACTGGCATCGCACGGCGTTGTAGCCGGATCGCGGTTGCCTTACAACTAACCAAAAATTCAGCGAGTTTTGGTTCAGATATTTTTTTTGCACATTTGTGACTCTATAGGTAATGTATCTCGATAGATGCATCACTTAGTCCTTTTCTTACAAAATAATCGCAGTAATATTGTAAACATGAAAGTTTGTGTGGGTACAACTTTGTAACCACTGAACTAATTTGGATGTCCGCAGCCACTGTAGTCAGTATCTGCACTACTTGACGCATGCTTGCCGCCATGTTTTCTTGCGCCGCTAAACGCCTCTCCTCTATGTCCAACGCCCACTGTGGAACTTCTGACTGATCTGTAACACGCAAATAAATGGAGTCAAGAAAAAAATCCGTTAAATTTCGTGATACGAGATAACTGAAAGTATTATCTTCCAAATCTATACTAATATTATAAAGAGGAAAGATTTGGTTGTTTGTTTGCATTCAATAGG
The DNA here is from genome assembly GCA_914767915.1 of Agriopis aurantiaria. Taxonomy (NCBI): domain Eukaryota; kingdom Metazoa; phylum Arthropoda; class Insecta; order Lepidoptera; family Geometridae; genus Agriopis; species Agriopis aurantiaria. The sequence goes on along the minus strand of OU612007.1, from coordinate 5,321,484 downwards.
TTCCGAAACTACTGAACCAATTTGAAAAATTCTTTCAGTGTTGGGAAGCTACAAGATCCCCGGGTGAAATGGCTATATATCTATACCCGTGCGAAACCGGGGCGTGCCACTAGTCTATACTAATATTATAAAGAGGAAAGATTTGATTGTTTGTTTGCATGGAATAGGCTCCAAAACTATGTAATAATGGCGTTTTCCGTTAAAAACGTGTACACATTGTAAAACCACAAACACAAGGCTGGTGGCAATTGCATGCGTCAAGATAAAATCTCGAATTTACTTACATTTCGGAATTTCGGGCCAGTTTTCGTGACGCCTTCGCCAAGGGAGTTCAGTGAAGTCACCATGGCCTCCCACCTCTCACCGGAGGTTTCGTGTTTGGCGAATGGGCCACGGCCAAGAAACAATATTACTAGGAGGCCACGACCCAAAGCAAGAGCCCTATTCTCCTGCATAAACTGTAGTATAAGTTCCATCTGCCTGAGTCACCTGCCAAGGGCTAACTTGCTTTGGTGATGGAGTTTAAGTTCACTTTTATTATCCACTACCTAGTCAATCTTATTCTGTGAATTTGTATTGATCGTTGTGAATTCTAGGATACTTTACTCTTTGTTCTAGGAACACCGAACAAGCGGAACAAGTAATAATAAATAAATGTGAAATAATAAAGTGAATTTTGACGTATGACATTTTATGACAATTGCGTTTTGATATTGCTTTTTGAAAAAAAAAGTACATAATCCGTAAAATAATAAATTCTACTAGTGATAGTTATTTGTGCTATTTACAAACTGTTTTAACAGCATAACGGATATATTTTATACAGTTAGTGCACTTATTTGCTAACTTCTGCCACATAGTGCCAGCCCATAATTATTATGCCCAAGTGCATAGGTTTTCAGTATCGAAACGCCAACTTGCTTCACTTGTAGTCATTCGTTCATTAGCGATCAGGGGCGAAAACGAAACATAATACCAATAATTCTGATAGAAGTTGACCCCGATCGCTTATTAACGGACCCCGATCCGGATCCCGATCAAAGAAACAAAATAAGGCAGCGGGGTCCGTTAATAAGCGATCGGGGTCAACTTCTATCAGAATTATTGGTATTATGTTTCGTTTTCGCCCCTGATCGCTAATGAACGAATGACTACAAGTGAAGCAAGTTGGCGTTTCGATACTGAAAACCTATGCACTTGGGCATAATAATTATGGGCTGGCACTATGTGGCAGAAGTTAGCAAATAAGTGCACTAACTGTATAAAATATATCCGTTATGCTGTTAAAACAGTTTGTAAATAGCACAAATAACTATCACTAGTAGAATTTATTATTTTACGGATTATGTACTTTTTTTTTCAAAAAGCAATATCAAAACGCAATTGTCATAAAATGTCATACGTCAAAATTCACTTTATTATTTCACATTTATTTATTATTACTTGTTCCGCTTGTTCGGTGTTCCTAGAACAAAGAGTAAAGTATCCTAGAATTCACAACGATCAATACAAATTCACAGAATAAGATTGACTAGGTAGTGGATAATAAAAGTGAACTTAAACTCCATCACCAAAGCAAGTTAGCCCTTGGCAGGTGACTCAGGCAGATGGAACTTATACTACAGTTTATGCAGGAGAATAGGGCTCTTGCTTTGGGTCGTGGCCTCCTAGTAATATTGTTTCTTGGCCGTGGCCCATTCGCCAAACACGAAACCTCCGGTGAGAGGTGGGAGGCCATGGTGACTTCACTGAACTCCCTTGGCGAAGGCGTCACGAAAACTAGCCCGAAATTCCGAAATGTAAGTAAATTCGAGATTTTATCTTGACGCATGCAATTGCCACCAGCCTTGTGTTTGTGGTTTTACAATTTGTACACGTTTTTAACGGAAAACGCCATTATTACATAGTTTTGGAGCCTATTCCATGCAAACAAACAATCAAATCTTTCCTCTTTATAATATTAGTATAGACTAGTGGCACGCCCCGGTTTCGCACGGGTATAGATATATAGCCATTTCACCCGGGGATAGTGTAGCTTCCCAACACTGAAAGAATTTTTCAAATCGGTTCAGTAGTTTCGGAACCTATTCAATGCAAACAAACAACCAAATCTTTCCTCTTTATAATATTAGTATAGATTTGAAAGATAATACTTTCAGTTATCTCGCATCATGAAATTTAAATATAAATGAACGGATTTTTTTCTTGACTCCATTTATTTGCGTGTTACAGATCAGTCAGAAGTTCCACAGTGGGCGTTGGACATAGAGGAGAGGCGTTTAGCGGCGCAAGAAAACATGGCGGCAAGCATGCGTCAAGTAGTGCAGATACTGACTACAGTGGCTGCGGACATCCAAATTAGTTCAGTGGTTACAAAGTTGTAACCACACAAACTCTCATGTTTACAATATTACTGCGATTATTTTGTAAGAAAAGGACTAAGTGATGCATCTATCGAGATACAATACCTATAGAGTCACAAATGTGCAAAAAAAAAAACTGAACCAAAACTCGCTGAATTTTTGGTTAGTTGTAAGGCAACCGCGATCCGGCTACAACGCCGTGCGATGCCAGTGCTACGATGCTAGCAACATAAAGTCAAAATTTGGATTAAATGTGGCATTGGGTACTATATAATTAATGTCTAGGTAAGTACAACGGCGTTCCGATAATTTTTTCCTAATATCACTATGAGATACAATACCTATAGAGTCTATAGGGTCTATAGGTATTGTATCTCGATGGATGCATCCCAAATCTTCTGTCCAATGAGTTGGACCACGGGCCACCGGTAGGGATATTATTAAATGGAGTTATTAACAAAACAAGATTACCTAAATCTGCCGAAAAGCCAATCATAAAAAGCAATCATAAGAATAAAGGTTTCACAAATTCGGTAGAAATAGCCAGTTGACACGGCAATGGGAACAAAATAATACTGCGACTCCATTGCCACGTACTTTCGCTTTCTACAGGTGGCATCCTGAATTATATCAGGTAATATCTAAACTGGCAGTAAGAAATCGTGGAGACCAAAACGGACCTCGTAATCGCGCATCTAAGACCTCCGTGATGAACCACAGTATAATGTCACACAATAAGAGATCTAAAAACGAAAGGATCGAATTGAGAAACTTCCTTCTTTTTCGAAGTTGGTTAAGAACCAAGGAAATTTTTAGTCGAGAAATTTAATTACAATTTAGTGATTTTATAATGAAAAATTTTAGTTATGGCGGCAGGTTTTGACTATACCTATTATCTAGGCATAGGTACATTTACAATTTCTAAATAATAATACTGCGCTTAGTCGCTAACTCGCCTGACGTTAAGCGATGATGCGGTTTACGATGGAGCACGCTAGAAAAAAAACGATTCACTAGTGATTTAAAGACTTACACATTGTAACTATTGGCGAACTATTCAGGCAGTGCATTCCGACTAGCAGTCAGCACACTATAAGTAGAATCAAAGCGCTTCGTATAGGTACTATAAAATATTTTTTAATGTTTATATTTACAAAAAATTTATGCCATCTCTCTAGTTTTATCCGCCTACTAACTAGGCCAAGGCCAAATATAAATACAAAGTAACTAATATTGTTTAAACACCTATTGAGCATTTTGTTTTTAAATGTATTTATAGATGATTAACTTGTGTTTTGTGGAAATAAATTATCTTTATTATCTTAATTTTTTTTTTCGGTACAAGCTTTTGTAATCTAACTCCTAAATGGCTGGACGGATTTGGATGAAATTTTGTGTGTATATTGCAATAGGTTTTGGGGTGGTTCGAAAATACAATTGGACCCAGTAGGTGGCGCTACTGTCGGTATTTCACCTAACTCCTCCTCCAAACTGAACCGATTTGGATGAAATTTTGTGTGTATATTGCAATGGGTTTTGGGGTGATTCAAAAATACAATTGGACCCAGTAGGTGGCGCTGCTGTCGGTATTTCATCTAACTCCTTCTCCAAACTGGACCGATTTGGATTAAATTTTGTGTGTACATTGCAATGGGTTTTAGGGTGGTTTGAAAATACAATTGGATCCGGTAGGTGGCGCTGCTGTCGGTATTCCACCTAACTCCTCCAAACTGGACCGATTTGGATGACATTTTGTGTGTATATTTCAATGTATTAATTTAATGTAGCAAAAAAGTTAATATAACTCAGCTAATAACTAAACACAGCATTTATTCATTCTATAAGGCAGTACGAAGTTCGCCGGGTCAGCTAATTATCAGTAAATTTAAAAAGTGCTAGATAGAGTTGTGGATTAATACTTTCTTATTATCAATGTTTATGTAGACTGAAAAATACATTAGGTATAACAGATAAGTACTGCATGTGAAAAAATATCAGCTGTTCCATACATGGATGTCTCTGGATTCATGGATCAGGATTAAATGCAAGTTTAAAATCGATACAGATAGAAATAGGTTAAAATCTCCTTCTAAGATTTGTTATCATAATTCATAAGTGACACTAAAATAAAAGCATGTTAATGATAAAAAAGTGTTTTTATTTTTTCTAAGCGATATTACATAAAAGAACAAAAAGGGAATATTACATATTTTGTAAACAAATGAATGTTTATTAATCCAAGATAACCTACCCTTGCAACAATATTCATCAAAAAAATCAGCCCTCATGGCATGAAGACATTATGTTATTGGGACATGTCCATCAAAAATCTTATTTAGCTCACAGTGACCTGTGATGGTACTTGTCATTAGACGAAGGTCCGATCTAGTTAACTTTACTAGTTTGTTAGTCTCTCACTCTCTTATCTATCGATGGGTAGAAATCGAATCATCAGTCTACTTCCTTCCCTGTATTTAGGTAAGGTTGGTATCGGCCTTAAGACATCCATCTTATTACTAAGGTGTACACTGACCCCAGGGAAATAATCTTCGAGGACGCGAGTGTCTTTCGGCGCCTCGAACGCCCTCTGTGGTCTGGAGGAAGGGTGCGAGCAAGCTAAAGCGACCCTCCGCGGTGCTACCGCGCAGCTGACGGGGGCTCAATCGCAGCTCGCTCCGGCGTGGGGGGCACAGAGCGAGATGGCGATAACGGAGGTCTCCCTGTAGGAGTCCCTGCACGCGGTAGTCGGCGCCTCGGCGCCAGCGTCTGTTTGCGCGGGCGAGGCCGAGGGCAGTCAGTCAGTCAGTCATCGGGTAGTCTTCCTTCCCTTGTCTGCCCTCCAAGCCGGGTCGGCGTCCGGCCGTCACACCACGGCCGTAATCACACTCGGCTATACGCGGTAGGTGCGACGCTCCAAACCGGTACACAATCGAGGCAGGTGTTGGCCGACGCGACGAATCGCAGTCGGCGGTCGATCGAGGTTGTGGCACCGGCGGTCCCACTCTTACTCAGGTATCCCGCCAGCTATTAGGTCAGTCAGGTGAGGTGGGGGCGACGCAACGTATCGCGGCCGCTCCGATGGTAAGTCCGGTTGTCAAGCTACCGGTCGACCATCGCCAATGCGGGGCACCTGCCCTTGTCGAGGAGTCGGCAGGGTGAGGCGTACACTGCGGTACGGACGGCTCGAGCTTCCGCGCGGCCTATCCTCAGCCGGCGCCGGCGTCCAGGTCGGACAACTGTTCCCAGCCGTGTTGGACGGGCGGGGTGGGCAGCACAGCGGGAGTGGCGGCACGTACTCGCAGGAGCAGCCGGCCGTACAGTGTCTGGTGGCTCCGAATTCTCAAGAAGCTTCGTCGATTTTCACGGTCCCGTACAGATGGGGCAAGGTCAAGTGTCGATGCGCGCATCGCGTCGGTAGGCCATATGCCGTGTGCAACTCTCCGTATCCGGCGCGCGCGTGAAGAGGTGGGCGGCGCCGTGAAGCAGACGGCCCGGTGGTAGCAGGTGGCGGGTGGCGCGAAATGCAGCCGACCCGGTGGTATGTTCGGTGCGACCAGCAGCGCCGCTCCGATGCGGTCCACATACCGGTCGTGTGCGTCGTGCTGAATGGAGTGACGCGTTGAGTGTCGCTGTCACTTCGTAGCTGTGTGGAGGCGCGCGCTCCGCGCAGGCGCGTACCGCCGTCCAGCGGGCCTGGAGAGGAATACCTCGCCTGAGCAACAGCAGGTCCGCAGACGTGAATTCATGCAGACCCCGGTCAGGCGTAGTCGCGCCGCGGGATCGCGAGCGATGTTGAATGTGCGAGCGCCTCGGCAATGGTAGGTTCCACCCCGACGACACGGGGTGGAAGCGGGGCGGGCCATCGCGGTGTCGGAGTGTATTCGCGACATACAACTACTCGCAAACGGTGAAAGTCCTCGCTCAACAGGCAGAAAGCTTTTGCGTGTTTACAGTCTTTTGTTTTATTCCAAATATTTTGCTCTTCTGTTTCTGTGTGGAGACTTAAGTAGATTCAGTGTTTTCATAACTAACAACAACATTGTATTGCCGTCGATAGTAAACATGAAAATTTCTTTGCAGTCCCAAGCTGAGATAACTCATTGAATGACCCAATTAGTCTTGCTGCCAGAAGTAGGTCCATGGCCTTCGTTTGCAGTTCAGACAGGTCAAACACCAAACAAATCGCCATATCATCTGAAATAACACAAAAAATATTTATATTATTTTAGCTTGAGGCCGCTGTGACACATTACACCCTTTGCATTCATTCATCAATGCATTCATCATTTTTAGGGCTCCGTACCTAAAGGGGATAAACGGGCAAAGGTTTAGTAATAATTAAGCCTACACTGTCTGTCTGTCCATCCGTCCTACATTTTAACGGTTGTATCTTTCAAACCGTAATAGATAGAGCTAGTTGACATTTTCACAATATATTTATATTAACGGCGGATTAACTAAGAATTAATAATAAAGTCATAAAATAAAACCCCATATAATACGTAAAAAAATATTATTTTTGTATTTGCTCTTAAAGAGGGAATTCATACAAGCATCAAATTTGGCATGATTATAGTACACATTAAAATAAAACAACAAATAATAAAAAATTCCCATGTGTAAGTCGGTGACAAATTTCTGTTCACCACCAAGTTAAGCAACGTCAGGCGGGGTCGGTGCTTGGATGGGTGACCGCCTGGGCGTGATGTTGTCTTTTTGCACTACTTTTTGTATTTTGTGGTGATATGGATTCGATCACTCAGTGCGCAAGCCTGAATCGCACTTGGCCAGTTTAATAATTAAATGAAATCAAATTGTGGGTGTTACTGTTTTTCTTTTTGCACATTTTTGAACCACACATTTTTGCAGGATAAAAAGCATCCTATGTCACTGTCCGCCACATTGATCCATAGTTCATGTATGAAAGAGGAACCACAGAATTTCATTGATATGCAGAATAATTATTCATTTTTGTGGAAGTCACCATATAAATTTCATCATCATCATCATTTCAGCCATAAGACGTCCACTGCTGGACATAGGCCTCCTCTATTGATCTCCAAAAGGGCCGGTTGGAAGCGGCCTGCATCCAGCGTTTCCTTGCGGTCTCTTTTAGGTCGTCTGTTTGGATGGACGTCCTATGCTGCGCTTACCGGTCCGTGGTCTTCATTCGAGAACCTTTCAGTCCCATCGGCCATCTGTTCTGTGTGCTATGTGCCCTGCCCACTGACACTTCAACTTGCTTCAACATACACACATCACCTTTTATATGTATATAAGAAGATTGTTCAACATACCAGTAGCGCGTAGGGAATGATATTGCTTCCTATTGTAATATGCTTCTTCATGGTTTGACGGGCGGATTATTGCAACATGAGTGCCATCATTGCAACCCACAATTCCGTGGAGTCCATGATCATCCATGAATCTGCAACAATACCATACTATGTTTTAAGGCTGATTGCTACAGAATTACAGACATAATTTAATGACCAAAATTAAAACAAGACAATATAAATTATTATAACACCGGCTTGCACTCACAATTATGTTTCTATTGGTCGAGACGATTGATTGACTGCCAAGACAATATACTTAAATTCTTACCTCCGTGCAATATTCTCACGTTCTGCATCACTTCTGGGAAACTTGGCCTGCTTGCTTGGGTGGTTAAGGGCGTCTGTCACATTTCTTAAACATGCTGATACAGTAGGTTGTGCCAGACCAAGGCGATAGTATGCTCCAACATTTTTTTGTTATGCCAATGCTGCCAATATCTGCCGAAAACATTACCACGTATTTATAACTATTGAAAACAAATACGCACAATGTAGGTAAGTACTGTAGTAAACCTCTAGGAACCTACCCGTATCTCCGGCCGCAAAGCGTTCGTGCGCTGTCTTACAGGCAAAAGTGGGAGTACGTCTTCGCAAAGGAGCTCGAACTCTACTTTCCGAAGACGAAACTCTTTTTCCGAGGTCATCAGAGGCTGGCTTGCCTCGAATCATCGATTGATTTTCGCGCGTCTTCTCAGGCGTCCCTCTTCAGCAGTAGCCAACAGCATCGCTCCGGCCATAACGCGTAGTTTGAGTAATTAATTCACTAAACTTCTATATTCGCCCGGCACAACAATCGAGTACTTTTGAAGAATAAAATAACCTCCAAATATCTGATAGCGGCCACGAATTTGCTGCCTCTTTCATTTGACATTTCACGAGTCGGTTTCGACTGTCATCGGACAAACGTAATACCAAATTTGTGTCAAAGTACTAGAATTGTTCAGTCAATTTCAATCATTTGTAATCCTAATCCCTTTCCTCGAAAATGGCGGGAACGTAATACCAAAATGGAAATAGACAAGTTTTTTCTTTTTTTTTCTTTCCAAAACCCCTTTCAAATGTCAAAAATGTGTCAATTTCAACCCCGATCAAAGAAACATAATAAGGCCGCATAATAAGGCCGCCGTTCTTTATTGATCGTCATATTCGATAAAATGCCATAGAATCGATCATAGCGAGTACTGATCAAATGGCAATGTATTGAATTTGACGATCGATAAAGAACTGTACTTGCACTGCTGACTTTCACGTATATTATACTTCTCTTTGGTACCTATAATAAATACGCCTGTAACAGCTTTAGTTCCGAATGTATCGTTTCGCGCTGCAATCGCTATTTGGTTCCGCCATCTTGAACGCCATTCTGGTCATGTGGTAGGATATATTAGTGGTACATTGCTCCACTAATGGAAGGTTTTCCAAAAGGCAACCAAAAAATAGTTCGTGAAATTGCGATAGATGGCGTTTACGAGACATGGATCTGAAGATTTTGCAAAACCACAGACGAAGAAAGATCGTAAAAAACTTACATAATATCACAGCAAGACAAGTCAAGGTTGTCAAACAATTTCACTGATTTCACAACGACGGACACCAACAGTATTGTGGTCTTCCACAGGGGTGCGTTTACGGCACTTATCGAGATTAAAACTTATAATAAATTAACGTCAAAAAACCCGTCTAAAGAATTTAAATCGACTAAAAATTTATCTGCCCCGTTTACGGGCGTCCGCTGGTTAAATTTTTCTTCCGACTGGATTCAATTTTATGTACCTTTTGGTCGATAAATGGTCTGCTTAGATCTCAATGGCTTAGATTGACAGCTGATTAGCAGGTTGAGGCACCAACATGAAAAAAAAAACATGTATTCTCGTATTATTTTCGTAAACTTGTTTTTTTATCGAGTGCTAATATTTGATTGGTGGATTATTATTTATTAAGTTTTCGTGAACGTGCTCGAGTCTGGGTGAGTGATATAACTATAATTAAGACTGAAAGACCATTGAGAGATTGTATCCATGGTCATGAAAAATAATAAAAGCTATTGTTGACACTATTTTGTAGTTGTCAATTGAATTTGACAACCAGTTTTGACATATAGCTATGACTTCGTAGCGAACCTCCGCTAATTTAATTTTTATCTGGTGAAAAATTATCCGGCTTCCGTAAAGTCCGTAAATGCACCCCAGATATAAACATAAACATGGATCTGTCTGGTCTTCGTACTTCGTTCTTGCTATTATAAAAGCAATTTATGTGATTCTCTCACTGTTTTTGTTGTTTTGAGTTTAGCTCCTCCAAACCAGTGCAAAGTGTATGTCATGGATTTCTCGTGTAGTGTGAGACAGAGACTTAATTATGTATTGTATTACGTTTTGATTGGACGCCAGTGTTTATTACGTTGAGATAGGACTCCAGTGTTTATTACGTTGAGATAGGTCTCCAGCATAGGCTAAGTCTCCAGTGATTCTTTGGGACTCTGGTAGAGTGCGATCATATCGATGTAGACCAGTTGGATCTCTGCCCCGAAACGGATATGGTGATCTTAAAGTGTTGTGTTGGTGGTTGCGACGCCACCAGTGAAACTCATCGGCTTTTCAGTTTTCCCAAGAACGATGACTTAAGGAATTTGTGGATGTCCTTTCTAGTGCCAACAAATTCCGACCTCATTATACTCTCCAAGGTGCAACTTCAACGAAAACGTGTGTGTGAAAGACATTTTGATAGATATCAATTTGATCATGAAGGCAGAAGGCTTCGGCACTCCTATCCATGCTTACTTTCTGAGAATGAAGTAGCTCATGGTGTACCACTCTCAACAGGTGAGTATTAAATATTTCTACCTCTATCTTCAGCTATTTTATATTTTTATACGATAACACAATCCTTCTGTTGAAGCACTTGAAAGCACCCTTAATGTAGGTAATAGAGCTAAAGGTGATCTTAGCTTGGTCTCCATCTCCTTCACTCGCCATAACTTAAGTTAACAACATTGTTTTACTATATACTTTTTCATCTATAGTCTTGTGTTTGACCACTATTATCTGATTATTTGGTTGATGATGATGTTAGTGACCTGCTCAGCATTTAGGTTGCAGTCAGATGTTTGAATATAGATGAGTTGTCTCCAATGACTGTAATAAATCCATGCCAATGACAAATTTTACAGTAGAAAGCATTTTTTATTGTTTCAGGACCGGATGTTGCTTCAGACCATAATTACTTTCAAAAGCAAGATGATGATGTTGTCCCAGAATCATCGGTGGTAGTTGAAAGGGCAGGTGTGTATTTGTCTTTCGAGTTATTGCTACTAGTTAAGGTGCACATTTTACTCCTCTATCTGTGTTCTTTATTTTTATTTTAGTTGAGATAGAGGGGCAAAAAAATCTCAAAGCGTAGCAATCAGGATTTTTTTGTTAGAACTTATCCAACTTACATTGTATAATTTTTGACGTGATAACGTCTTATAAGTCGATAAACGCCGGCTGCACGCACGAAAAAGTGTCACGTTCCACCTGAGCAGCGCATGCAAGCGAGAGCGCGGAACAAGCGATAGAGAGGCACGATCGACGTTATCACATAAAATTATCGTCCATAAACCGACTTTACAGGCAACCCCTTTTTTGTTTGGTTTTTCGAGGAGAAGCAGCGTTTAGTTAGTATGAAATATATTTAACAGCAAAGACTACTTTTTTCAGGATGGTTGACAAATGACCATAAGTACTCCAAAGAACAATCTGAGGATGATGTCTCAAAACATTTGTTAGTGATGGAAAGTGAAAGACGTGCAGGTGTGTATTTATTTTATTGCTGTTTTCTATAAATACAAAAATGATACCTAAGCAAAAGAGATGTTGCGTGCCTACAGTTGAATTTTGATTGTATCTGCAAGGTTGCTCTTTAGATGAAATTGAACCTTTTTGCCCCTAAAGTTTATACAAATGGGATGGTTGCTAAAAACTTTTTTATGCCATTTATGTGGCAAACAAGCTGACAGGCCGCCTGATGGTAAGCAGTCACCGTCGCCTGTGGATACTTGTAACACCAGAGGCATCACAAATACGTTGCCGACCCTTTAGGCCTCTAATTGACTCTATTAACTCGTCTTTGAAGAACTCCATGTTGTAGCTTCTCGGAACCACTACGATTAGTTGGATTACCCTGGAAAGCTTCATTAGGGAATCTAAATTATTATTTGAAAAATATGGATAGGAAAGTGGAATATTATTATCCAAGATATATAAACCAAGACCCGCTAGATTTATTTTGAGCGTATAAGGTCTCTGAATTACAGAAATATAAATCCAGATGCGACATTTATATATGCTTTCAAGTCATTGGTGTTAACCAATGTGCTCAGTCCTCACTTAAAATTTGGGAATTGTGAAGCAGATAATGGAGACACATTACTAGATAGATAGATAGAAACTCTTTATTGTGTACACCAGAAATAAAAATTACAACACGATAGAAAACACTTACGAGCGAGTGCCACAAGTGGCGGCCTTATCGCTAAAAGCGATCTCTTCCAGGCAACCGTTAGATGTGAGTTTTCTATTTGAAAATAAAGGTTCAAATAAAGAAAACATCTTTCACAATACTACCACTTCTCTCCACCTGCTTCACAGGAACCTAGAAGTGAGAAAGTTGAAAACTAACTGATCAAGTAATAATAGAAAAAAAATTAGTGCAGTGCTCAGCATACACAGCTGGATACATAGCAAGAAAAATATCTAAAATAATAAACTGTGAGTGCTGCTTGAAAACATATACAAGCAGCACAAAGGAAAACATTCACGCCAATATTAACTTCAGAGGATATAAATCTCTCAAAAATAATAATTTAGTTTACCCTAGTGAAAAGTTTTTAATGATGTACAGAGACTGGTCTCAGATGATACACAATTATTTGAATAGTCAATGTTTCAAAAACACAGTAGGAAGCAATATAAAAAAAATATGAGCACAATGAGGTTAGCCTGGCTTGGGTGTGACAAGCACATGGTAATTGCAAAAAACATATGTATAAAGTTATTGATCAGACTGCAAGTGGACAACTGGTGCAATCCGATTAATAAAATTATGAAGGGAGACATTACCCAAAAATACATGTGTCCAACATGGATGAGCCTCATAAAATAGCTTTAAGGAAATATATATGTTTTAGGCTAAGAAAAAAGTGGTCTAACAAATAAATACTGAAAAGTAAATGGTTTCATTATTCCCTAAAAGCCAAAATTATTCATAAGTTAGGTATCCATGATAATTATCGACAAAATTAGAACATCACTAGCCATCGATATCGACGTTGCAAGTTTTTGTCTCCCCGTAACCACTAGTATAGATAAATAAAGCCATAGCTGTAGCACAATCTGTCAAAATTTGAAGACTGCAGCGCCAAAACGGAACATTATTAAACTAAATGAAAAATCATTGTCGCATCTGTAGATACTGTGGTAGGTAGAGATACCTATCTTTGTGTAAAAAAGAAGTGCATAACACATTTTTTTTCGCCCGTTCTGAGCCAGCTAAAGTTATTAAGGCCATATCGCTTCGTTTTCCATGTGCCCTAGTAAAGTTGTGGAGGGCCCTGCAATGCATGAGTTTGGGAATTAACATGAAAATACAAATTTTACCCCATTAGTTAGATTACTTGTTCACACTAGACTACATTCACGAACACCTAATAATCCACTTTATATACATTAGCCACGTTGGCGCCAAAACTACATTTTTCTCTTTCGTTCCGTGAGGATTTTGGCGTCACACGTATTATGGATTTGGCATCGCTCTATATCACCTCTATAATTATGTACTAAATACTTTGGCATTTGATCATTATTTTTTCAAGTTTTGTTAAACATCGTCAAACTTTTCAAAGCCAAAGTCATCGGCAAGTCCAAGTCATGCCCCAGTTAGCTGGTGGCGGGCACGTGGCGGGAGACTACTAGTAAATTAAGTAACTAACTAACTAGTAAGTATTAATTTAGTAGTTCTATTACTGTTCTAATCTATTACTGTTTTATTTTTTTAAATCAATTAAACTTTAAAGTATATGAGTTTAGTATATTCAGGATTTCATAAATGACTAAAAATGAAGATTATTGATATGATTCCAATAATATAACTTATTGACATTATTCATATATTTCTGGTATTTTTTTTTATTTTGCCATTTTTTTTTACAAGTTATCTAAGTACTTAATCCGCTGGCGCAGCGACCCGAAATGGATCTTGGCCTCTGATAAGAGAAAGCCATCATGGTCTCGCGCGGCACTACTGGTCCGTCACGGACCATAGCAAAGTGAAGCTTATCATTGATTACACTATTACAAAGCATTGTTGATACAATTCTAGTTGACCTGTTGAGTTTTATTCATGTCTGGTATGTTCATGTTATGGTCTGGTGTATAGCCGAGTCCAGCGGAGTGAAACATGGTAGCATGATCCCAGAAAACAAGTATAAGTTCTAGCGCTCTGGGAGTTGACATTCAAATACGTCACTGTCCAGTTGCCACTTTATTGCAACAAACACAGATATTAGGAATTAAATAATCTATTAAATAAAATACTAAAAGCATTTCAATTGTCATTTAGTTTATACGCTCAAGCAAAGCAAGTCAAGTTAACTACGAATTTACATTATTTATATCAAAACCACATTGTTTTATTGGATTCCAACAGGTAATATACGGATATTGGGGAGTTATAATTTCACACTACTGGTATTACAGAAAATCTGCTGTTTCATAGTGATTCCGCCATTGTTTCGTGTATAGTCATCTCTCTCGAACTTGTTGTAAATTACTTATTCTGCTCTTGCTTATGCACGTGTACGAATATCCATGACATTGCGGGACACCCACGTGAAATTTTTTCTCGGAGCGCTATACCTGGCGGAGTATATTATTATACCATGCATGGTAGTAAGAAGGCTTTTATGCCTACAGTTTACTTATATCTATTCCGGAATCAGGATGCCTCGACTTCAAATGACTCTTCAAACTGTTCTTCTGTATAAATGCAGCATCACACAATGAACAGACGAACCGTTTATCGTTCAAATGTATTTTCAAATGCAGTTTTAATGTGTACGGTTTAGCAAATTTTTTCTTGCAAAATTCGCATTCATAATTTTTCACCCCGTTGTGAACGTCCATGTGTTTCTTCATGACCGTATTGTGTACAGTGATGTAGCCGCATATTTCGCATTTGTGTTCCTTTGTTCGTTTGTGGGTGTACCTTTTGTGAGCAGCCAAACTGCCAGAGTTGGCGTATTCCTTACCACACGTATCACATTTAAATACTGGCTTCTCAATACCATGCGCATCAGCCATATGGTTTAACCTTTTGACATACTGTCCCAAGGAAAATGTCTCTGGACACTTGAGACATTTGATCATCCGTTTTAAATGCTCTTTTCTAACGTGGTATGCCATCGACGGTTCCGTGCTGAACGTCTTGCCACAATGTTTACATTTAGTCTTTTTGTTCGCGTGAGCTTTGAAGACATGGCATTTGTACCTGTGTTCGGACAGGAATTTCTTTCCGCAGACATAGCAGACAAACGACCCGTAATGTTCGTTCATGTGTACAGACAGATTCTTGAAAAACGCAAAGTCCTTATTGCATATATGACATTTGAGCGTATCAGTGCTGAGATCGACGCCCAAGATGCCGTGCGAGGGTTTTTTATCAGTCTCATGGTATATCTTTTTATGAGCATTGCATAAATGTTCCACTAGATTTTCTATAGATTTGAATTCTTCATCGCATAACCTACATTTTATACAGCTTATGTCAGCAGTTACTATTAAGTTTTGCAATGTTCTAACGATCTTGCCTATAGTGGTTTCGGATACGTTGTTGTGGTCTGTTTCTATATGTTCTTTGAGTTCTTTAAAGGGTATGTACAGCTTGTCACAATAAAAGCATTTGAAGGTAGATTTAAAATTGTTTCTGAATGGTAGGACAGTAGAATGTTTCAGTATAAGGACTATGTTTGAGCGAACCTTATTATTGTCAAGGAAAGAATGTTGTTTTGATTCGGTACTTGTAGCTGTTGTTGTCTTCGGTCCTGAAAAGATATTATTTTAGTAATAAGTCGAACATCTTTCGTAATTCGGTATGTAAAGTTTTTTTTTTGTATTTTTTTTATATTTTTATTTCGTAGATAAGGCTATTTTGAGAAACTAATTTCAATATTTTTGTTTTCTATCGAGTAGTTATTTTAACATATTTTTTTGAAAATTGAATATGTGACGTCACCATATAGCACAAACTTTCGTTGCGTTGAGAAGTCTAAAAAAGCACCCCATATTGGCAGCCCTGAAAAAAACCAGACAGTCAAACCACAGAAATGAAAAAATATTCTATTCTGTGTGACGAACAGTGTGTCAAATGTATAATATTTTTATTCTTAAAAGGCACAGAAAATAAAATGCTACACCGTGGCGTCATTTAGAGGTCAATGAAAGTAGAATGATTTCTTAGTTTTATGTTAAAATAAATGGCATCTTATCGTTTTAAAGGGTCAGAGTAGAAAAATAAGGGTTAGTAACATAAAATCTCGAAATGGTTTTGGAATTGGCATAGGTAAATTTTTTTTAGCATACCGAATTCTTTAATAATGGGCTTGCGTTTGACCGATTCATAGCTTGATGTTGGTTGATGCGTTTTATGGTGCACGTTACCTACAAGAAACTGATTCACTCGCGACTCGCGCGTGCCCATTATTTATTATTTGTTGTTATACTTTAGAGTGTTTACTATAATCATGCCAAGTTTGACACTTGTACCCGTTTTTACATTAGAGCTAATACAAAAATACGTTAATATAAACGTTTGTTGTGTGCCCCTTTCGTTTTTACTTTTTTATTATTTGGTAATTAATCCGCCGTAACATTACATATTCTGTGAAAATTTTAACTGGCTATCTATTACGGTTCGAAAGATAAATAAATAATCGGGACATTTTTTCTGACCCCAAACTAAGCAAAGCTTGTGATATGGCTGCCAGAGACTGATATACATACATATATAGTTTTAAATACATACTTAAATAGATATAAACAACCAGATATAGAACAAACACTCACATAAATGTTTGCCCTAGGCGGGAATCGAAACCGCGCCCCCAAGCTCAGAAGGCAGATTCACTACCAACTGGACCAACGGGCTATCTGTCAGATACAGCCGTTAATAGGTAGGACAGACGGACGGGAAGACATACAGACAGACATCGTAGGCTTAGTAATAGAGTCCCGTTTTAGCTTTAGATTATGGAACCCTAAAACGGCTTGGCTGATGAGTATATTTATTTTTTGTATTTTTTTCACCTTAATACAGCCGCAGAATACGAGATAACGGTGGCGACTCCCGCTCTGGCTCGTTCCTGGTGCAAAGATTGGCCATTGCCATTCAGCGTGGGAATGCTACCAGTGTTATGGGCACTTTTGCACCGGGAACGATCCGGGGCGGGCTGTTTGATTAGACTAGATTTTTTGTAATTAGAATTAAGTAGTTTTTTTTTTTACATAATAGTCGACAAACAAGCGACGGGCCACCTGATGGTAAGTGGTCACCGTCGCCTATGGACACCTACAATACCCGGGGCATTGGCGGTGCGTTGCCTACCTTTGAGGACTCTATTCACTCTTCGCTTGAAGCAATTGAGGTTATATTTTGGAGGAAAAACCGAAGGTGGTAAGCCATTCCACAACTTACAGGTGCGTGGCAGAAACAATCGATCAAATCGAACAGTGCGAGAGTTCCACGCATCTATAATGTGCGGATGGCTTTAATTGTTTCATATTAGTAATATGTATTGACGAATAATAAAATAATGATACCTTAACAGTCTTAATGGTGGTCATGGGTGAGTTTAGAAGACAAATAAAATTGGAAAAATCGGGAATAACTGAAAGTCCTTTTTTTCTATGACATTTGGACAGGACAACGTTTGTAGGGACAGCTAGTTGTCTTTAAAAAAAGCTTAAATAGAGCCGAAACACAAATTCACCGAAAACACAAACTAAAATGTGTTCAAAGTTAAGGAAAACAAGCATTTTAATGACATACATAATAATTACGGCTTTCCCTATGCAAACTTCACATCCTTATATCTCAAAACTTTATAAGCCTTTTTAAAGCCCTTGTGCCTTTGTGCCTTGTCTCCGTCATGTTAAGCAAGGACGTACCATCATGTTGGTGTTCATTAATTAAAAAAAAAAAAAAAAAAAATCGCTCTCGCTAACCTTGCGCTTTTGCACAATACAAGGTTACGCGGAAAGAGTGTACTAAGCCGAAAGGGGACCGTTATACCCATCATTATGAACAACTTTTACTATCAGCTGTTCCATTGTCGAATGTCAATGACAGTTTTCTATGAAACAGCTGATATTTTGTATCGCGGTTTTAGAGTTGCTCCCATAGTAAAAGTAGAGTATAATGTTGGGTACTAAGGACCCCTTTCGCGTTACCCAAAATTAGCTTAAAAGTCCAATATTTACGTGCTCGCTTCGCTCGCGTATATTTACTGCAACTATCATAAATAAAAAATAAATAAAAATAAAAAAATAAAAATAAAAAATCCCCGTAAATAATCATATAACTTTAGTGAACAACCGTGATAGTTTAAAACAGTGTGCAACTATCATATCCCATAATAATCCAATCTGCATTGATGAAACGTGGATTGCTGGTTATCTATAAGAAACGTACCTTTTTCTATTTTCTTAAGTCGAGTAGTCTTCTTTTTTATTTGTGATATGGGAGTGTCAGACTCAGAATCGGACTTCTTCCTTTTTCTTTTGTGTTCAGTTTTGTAACTTTTTACCGTTGGTTTTTTTTCATCTTTTGGGATTATTATTTCTTCAGTCATGTTGTTTACATCGTTTTCGATATCTGCAAAAAAATAAAGGCTCGGAATAAGTTAACTACTCATAAGCCTTACGTTCAAAATTGTACCTCATTTATTACAGTTTAAGCGAAGTGTATTTTTATGCGATAGACGAAGATTCGTGGCGATAGACGAAGCTTTCTGGCGATAGAGGTAGCTTCGCGGCATTAGACGAAGCTTCGTGGCATAAGAAAAAGCTTCGTGGCATAAGACAAAGCTTCGTAGCATAAAACATAGCTTCGTGGCATAAGACAGAGCTTCGTAGTGACAGACGAAGCTTTATTGCATTAGGCGAAACTTCGTGGCGATAGAGGAAGCTTTGTGACGTTAGACGCAGGTGTGAGAAAGATATTGCGTAAATATTACCTTCAAGTGTTTCCCAATCTGAGAGATATTCAGAACTTAGCTCCAATTCTGTTTTAAGTGCACTCTTATCTTTTTGATCTGAAAATTGATACTTTTATGAATATCAAATGAAGCGGTGGTTGCGGGTAAGGTCGCTAAGTCGCTATGCTGTATGACTTTAATTTATACTATGAAGTAAACAGATGTACTTTAAATACCTGCTACATTTTGTGAACATAAAACTGGAGGGTCCAAATTGTCGCAGCATTCTGCTTCTACCTTCACTTTGTTGTCTTCGTTTGTGTAAGAGTCAGTTTGGGAGGATGCCTCGAACAGTACTAAAAAAGGCATCGACAAATATATTTATTACCTCGAAAAAATCTGATCATAAATAGACAAAATTACAATGAACGAAAGCAAAATTTAACTTTGTTTAAAAATAACAACTTTTTTTATGCTAGACAGAGAGCGCAGATAGCAAGTCAAGTCAAGCCTTTACTGTAAAAGACAAATACAATTTTATCGATTATGAATTTATTCATTTTTAATCACTATTGATTGATTGATTGATTAACTCTTTATTGTTCACACCATGAAATTTGATACAGAGGACAAAATACTCTTAAAAACTAGTGTAACAACTGGCGGCCTTATCGCTAAAAGCGATCTCTTCCAGGCAACCTTAGAATGGAAAGGATTTATAGAAGACGTAGAAGACGGGGTGTGCAATAGAGGATCGACTATTAAATTTTTACTTATACCATACACATACATTCTAATAGTAATACACACTATTACTTAAAATTATTTAAAATTAATATACTAATAGATATGCAATTAATATGAATATATATATATATAATTATGTAATAATTAGTGATACAAATAATATCCATGATAATACAATTTTATCGATTATGAATTTATTTATTTTTAATCAATAAAACTGTATTATACCTATTATAATTCCATTATTTATTGTTATACTTTAGAGTGTGTACTGTAATAATTCTGAATTTGACGCTTATACATATTACACTTTGTTTACCACAGCAAGAAAAAAATAATTATATAGGCTTGCTCTTGGCCGCCAACTCGCCCGATGTTAGGCGATGATGCGGCCTACGATGGACACCGCTTGCCTAGAAGAAACCTATTCACTCTCGACTTGAAGACACCCAGATTGTAACTATCGGGGAACACTCAGGCAGCGAATTCCACAGACTAGCAGTTCGCATAATAAATGTGGAATCAAAGCGCTTGTACGGGTTCTCGAAATATCAACCATGAAGCAGTGTCGATTCTAAACACCGGTGTTCATTTCTTTGTCGGTGTTTAAAAAAAACTTTTGTTGTATGAGGTACAACAAGGCCTTTAGTTTTTACTTGTTGACTTTATTATTATTTCTTAGTTAATCCACCGTAACATTACATATTTTGTGAAATTATCTATTAAGTTTCGAAAGATACAGCTGTTAAAAGGTAGGACGGACAGACAGACAGACAACATAGTCTTAGTGGAATGGTCCCGTTTACACCCAATGGGTATGGAACCCTAAAAACAACATACCATCAATAAACATAGTCTCATTGTGGTTTACAGCACCTAGCAGTTGTCTCTGTGACGACATCACTATCTTCCTGAACTTCTTCACATCATATAGAAATTCAACACAGGCTGAACATATCATTGGAGTTATGTGCGACTCATGGGTTAGCTGGAACCAGAAAAAGTTTATACGATCTTATGGTAAGCGATTACCGTTGCCTATGGATACCTGTAACACCAAGGGCACCACAGATATATTCATCATGATCAGCCAGAAGACGTCCACTGCTGAACATATGCCTCCCCCTTTAACATCCACACTGAACGACACCCTGCCATCTGCATCGACTGGATGCCAGTGACTCTCACAATGTCGTCGGCCCATCTAGTGGGAGGCCTACCTACGCTGCATCTTCCGGTGGCAGATATGTTGCTGACCTTTAATAATAGATTGTTATACAAGAGATGTATGATCTCTTACATATGAGATATTTTGGTGCCCAGTGTGCGAAGCGAGGAGGGCGCTAAAAGTTTGAGGGTGTAAAAGATCACCTACACGCGCATGTAAATAATCTGCATTTCAAGTCATAAAATAGACTCATTTGTGTACAGCGGTTTTAGGTAGAAATTCATTTGTACACTTATATTGCTGTCCCCTTACAATTCTGTCACGAGTGCAGGCAAGACGAGATAAGACGCCGCGGTCCCTTGCTCGGCTCCTTCGGTTCTCAGCAAGCCACAACCTGTACGAGCCGATGCGCCGTGCGGCCGCTCGCTCGGCTCCTTTGATCGCTGCGAGCCACGACCTGTACAAGCCAAAGCTCCGTGCGGCCGCTCGCTCGGCTGCTTTGGTGTCGGTTTTGAGCGGTGTCTCACAACACACAACAGCCAGCATTACGTATTTATTATCACAGTACAAATTAGAAGAAACAGTAAAAAACGTAACTTACGACCAAATTCAAACATTTCCGAAACATTTTAATGTGCATGCCTCCGAACTTATTTTGGTGTTTGCCTTCTGCCAAACAACAGCGGCACCTGGTCCTGTCGTAGATTCTGCCACTGATGATATCAGCTTGCATTTTAAAACACAAACAAACGGAGGGACCCTTTGCAACAAGTAATTTTTATAATGTATTGCTTCAACTTCAACTCTTAATTATTGGACTCTTTTGTGGAGTGGAGCCACCACAATTTCGCCAATGCAACGTATTGGGATAAACCATCAAACGAAGGAGATTGTCCGGTGATTATAATTCCAGTTTCCACCCTTATTCCACCGTGAATTTTTGCTATTTTAATTTTACCCAGGGAGGAAGGTGAAACTTAGAACAAAGCGAAATTTCGCTCTTATTGACATACTTGTAGCGCCATCTGTGAAAATATTTTATGACCGCTGTCGGTAAAACAGCCATTTATTTACCAAACGACACGCTAGATGTCACTGCTATGTGAACTGTTTTACCTTGAGTGTAGTCGGCTTGAGGTGTCTTCAGTCAAATAAAAAATTACATAATGATATGTGGGGAAAAAATGTAAGCAATTTTATTTTCGGTTATTATAAAGCTGTAAAAGGATTTATTAAAAAAAATTAAAGCCTTGTCTGTAATTTCTTAAATTTTTCTTGCATTGTTGTTGTTCCAAAATCATAACATTTAAACGTTACGGAAACCTTTTATAATATTGAGTGGCCGCCTAATTTACAGTAACAGCAACATCGCAAGAATACTCAGTTCAACGGACTGTTACGGTGATAACGGTGATAGTGTTTCGTGCTTCAAGTTGAGTTCAAATCAAAGCAACGATCAACGGTTTAAATCTTTTAAATAAAAGTATTTGAAGTTTCTTTGGTGTTATCTTGTTTTGTTACTGATATTTGTTTTTGTTGAAGTTTTGTTAGTTGTTTCTGTTAATTTAAATTTGAATTGTTGTTGTAAAGTTATGAGTTTACGGAAAGTAAAGTGCATATTTGGCTGCGACACTTTTGGTAAGTATCAACAAAGTAAGATGACCATATTACACGCAGTGGCGTAGCTATCCGAGGGCTAGGTGGTGCCGTGGACTGGGGCCCTCAAGCTCAGGGGGCCCACGGACCCTGACACGTAATCTTAAAACTGAACTTGCGAAAACATTTCCCACTTTCAGAGTATAACTCGTACACATACATGTACCTAATAAGTTGCTTTGCACCTTTAAAGTATTCATTTAAACCTAACCTGTTCAGATAACTCAGCCGAGTTTTTGACCGATTCATCGGCAGGAATCATTACTTTAACCCACGTAGGGGATGAATGCCCATAGCTACGTTATCTACTGACCTATGCGCAGTTTCATGCTTCACTGGAGCTTAAATTTTAAACCCATGGTCTGCAAAGGCTGTCAAGTCAAGCAATTCTGAGGAATTTATTTATGGCTATTAATTTTTAGTAACTTCGGAGCCCCTTAATGTGTCGTGTGTAATAAAATAGATGAATATTAACAACATCATATACAATTTTGGTTCCAGGTGTGTCTATGCATATTTTCCCTAATAGGAAAAAATATCCCGGAATATTTAATGCTTGGATTAAAGCCAGCCCGCAGGAGGTTCGTAATAAAGACCCCGAAAAAGTTTCAAAATGTCTTAAAATGTGTGATTACCATTTTAAGTCTGAATTTAAGACTCGTGGACATGGATTAACAAAGACAGCAATTCCTTCACTCTTCCTTGAAGGTAAATACTTTTTAAAATGCTATTCCACAAAAACATAAAAAAAAACATTTGCATTTAATTTGAAATAAATGTTATTTATTTAATACGTGGTGTAATGTTAAGAATTCTTTTTTAAATTAAAAGTGCTGCCAACTAACGTGTGGTCCACCTGATGGTAAGCAGAAACCGCCGCCTTTGGACACCTACAAACTGGTGTTGACGGTGCTTTGCCAGCCCGGAGAGACAGTTGTAGACACCCTTTTTGAAATGCTTAATGTTGAAGCTTGGCAGAAAAACCTTTGGGGGAAGGACATTCCACACCTTGCAGTTGTGTTAAATGCGTCCAATCTGGAAGGAGGAAGTTATTTAGTACTGATAAATTATTTACTGTTTGTTATGTGTTTATTTCAAGAATGAAATACGCACATAATTCACTCCTATTTTGTGTTCTGTTAACTTACTTTTGATTTCTACTTATTTTCAGGAGTGCCCAGAAATACAACTTCAATTGACAATGAGCACAATTATTGTCTTCCAAGAATGAGACAAGCCACAACAGAAGCTATTGCTGATCCTGGACCTTCAACGACTGATCTGACAGGTGACAAAATGTTCATTATGGTTATATTATGGCATACCTACCATGCCACAATATAACTGATGAAATCAAAAAAGGTACTAGTTATATACATATAATTTTGAAAATAGGCTCAAATCTGTAGAGCTTATTTCAGCATGAAAACGGAACAAACATACACACTTACTCACAAACTTATGGGACAGTTTGTGAGTAAGATGTTAATATTAGTGTGATATTGAAAAATTAGGAGGTTCTCAATTCAAATGTTGCTTTGTTTTGTAATTTAAGTTATAGTCCGGTCAATTTAGACATAAAAATAGTGATCAAATAAAGAAAATTCCGACAGAGCCAAATCTTCGTAGATACCTTAGGTTTACCACAAGGAATAAAGTGTCAAAAGTCCCAATCAGTCCTATGTGTGCTAAGGGACTTATTCGGGGCCCAAGGTCAAAATTTTAGGTTTTTTGGATTTTTCTCGCAAACGGTAAGTTTTATCGAAAAAGTACTTCAAAGCAAAGTTGTAGATCTTAAAATTCTCTATAAAGTTGGTCCTAATGATTTTTTCTCTAAGACCCACTATTTCCCAGATATTGCGCTTGTAAGAAACACGTTCTACATAATATGCACACATTTCCACACCACCTGTGAGGTAGTGTACTCGGCGCGTTTTTTTTAACATGGTATCCCCGGTAGGCCTATTCCACGAACCTTTATGACGTTATTTTCAGGAACAATAATTATTTAATAGTATGAAGATTATTGATATGGGTTACTGAGTTTAACTGTCGTTCTAACTTTTTTTTATTACTTTAGTCTGACTTATACTCTTCATATTCAACTTCAACAA
Source organism: Agriopis aurantiaria (assembly GCA_914767915.1). NCBI lineage: Eukaryota > Metazoa > Arthropoda > Insecta > Lepidoptera > Geometridae > Agriopis > Agriopis aurantiaria. The sequence goes on along the minus strand of OU612007.1, from coordinate 5,296,870 downwards.
TCATGTTTTGTTCAATTTCTTCTTGTTCTTCTTTTCTCCTTCCTATTGATGAATGCTTAGAAATTGTTCAAATGAAGATGAATCAGTTGTCTCTTCATCAAAATCACATTAATCTTCCTCTCTTGTATTTAATTGAACATTTGAGCAAGAGACACCTTGGCAATTGGTACACGCTGGAGAACACTGCAACCCTACTGTAACGGTTCTAAAAATATCTTCCGTTCATGGCAAATGGCACATACGCTAGCAGCCAAACTTAACAAATAAAAAAGTCACCACGTTGACATAAAGATCGTTGACAGAATGAAAGTGACTGACGTAATGTCAGATCGCTTTCACTTTTAAACACAGATCTACTACCTATAGATTTTCAATGAGCGTGGCTAGCTCAGTGCCTCTCGCTTCAACAAGGTGTGTTGCCACATTAAAATGATTTGCTATAAGTTAGGGTAATTTACCTACTGTGGTGGGTAGTGAATCTTCAATGAGTACTTTGGAAACAATACTACCTTTTAAATATTTATATTTTATACACTATCTGCTGCAACCCACGGAGCTACCTGCAATTTTCTGGGAAGAAAAGTACGTTGTCTGTCCTCATGACACACCCCTATCGTCCTGACAAAATTTGACTTAGCCCATGATCTAAGAAAACAAGGTCTAGCAATTTGAGAGTGGTCCCGCAATGACGTCACTGTCCAGTTGCCACTTTATTCAATCAGCTGTTACGTGGTGTATCGTCATCTCTCTCGAACCTGTTGTAAATTGACATCATGACATCATTGCGGGACGCCCACGTAAACATTTTTTCTCGGATTGCTATACCTGGCGGAGTATATTATTATACCATGATTTAGCCATTTCCTCGTAAAAACAGACAGAAAGTTACTTGCGTTTTTATTATAACTATTTGTTAGGATTAGAATATAGTACTAGAAAAAAGGTTGTAAAGTAACCATAGCATGATTTTTTATAATAAATGAAATATAATAAAAAAGTCAGAGTTAAAACGGAACGGGGGTCCCTCATGCAACAAACGTTAAACGTATTTTTGGATTTGTTCTAGTGTAAAAACGGTAATCCGTACAAGCGTCAAATTTAGCGGATTATAGTGTAACGGTTCTAAAAATATCTTCCGTTCATGGCAAATGGCACATACGCTAGCAGCCAAACTTAACGAATAAAAAAGTCACCACGTTGACATAAAGATCGTTGACAGAATGAAAGTGACTGACGTAATGTCAGATCGCTTTCACCTTTAAACGAAACAAATATCAACCCTCATTTAATAACAAAATAATATTAAAAACTGGGGTAATACGTAGCTTCTAGAAGAAAAATATGATATAAAGGCCATAAACACGGCTATTGCCGTCTCTACGTTTCCAAGTGGAAGTCGCAAATTTATATCTGAACCTAATTTAATTTCGAACCCCGAATTGCAGATAATCGGGTGAGTTTTTTTTGTTGAAGTGTTTAGGTTTTGTGTTTTAAAAGTGTAAAATATATTTCTTAGTAATTTTCTGTACCACATTCTTTCTTCATCTTGTGTTATTAGCTCTTCAAGCATCATTCTGTATCTTGGATCCTTCCGATCAAAATTATGTTTGCAACGCCGGTACCACGCCGTGAGACTTATGGGCGCCTGTCCCGATCTGCCACTACCTTCGTGGAGCTCACGCGGCTGGACCGAGCGGCTCTTATTGTGCCACTCCTGATGCGTAGCCTTTAACGCATTCCAGGGTTTTTCTCCCGGCATCGCAACCTTGCCCGTGCTCCACGCTGGCCATACTCTGGCTGCCTCCGAGTACTACTGACTCTCGCTGCCGCGACGCTGACCATACACCGGCTGCCCTCCGAGTGCTACTGACTCTCGCTGCCGCCACGCTGACCATACACCGGCTGCCCTCCGAGTGCTACTGACCCTCGCTCCCAGCACGCTGATCCTCGCCAGCCGCACACGCTGCCCAGCTGAGCTTACTACGTGCCACGAGCCGCGTCGAGCCACGCGGCGATCGGCGCCTACGCTCTTAAAGCTAAGTCTCCTAACAAGAGACCAACATATTTTCTCACCACCTTCCGAGCTCACGACCCTCAGTCTAACTCGCATGTAACTTCACCTTTTTCTTGATTAAATTTTAACTTATACTCTCATAGAATCTTTCTTTGAAGCGCCTGCCCACTGCTAGGTAGGACATAACCCAAGCATCACTTGGGGTACGTTTCAATAGTGAACATAAGTAAAACAACAAATAATAAACACTGGCCAAGTGCGAGTCAGTGACAAATTTCTGTTTACCACTAAGCTAAGCAACGTCAGGCGCGGTCGGTACTTGGATGGGTGACAGCCTGGGCGTGATGTTGTCTTTTTGCACAACTTTTTGTATTTTGTGATTGTAAAGAACTCTCAGCGCGCGAGCCCGACTCGCGCTTGGTCAGTTTAGTTTTTTCATGAATGGAATTATGTATAACATTCCAAATAATTAGATAAATAGACTCTTTAATGTTTACAGTACAAATTTCACGAACAGCGCGTAGCTTTTTGAATCGGTTCGCCGAAATCGCCTTTTGCTTTTCCAGCTTCATAACTGTGGCCTCATTAATATATATTTAATATTAACATTCACCATATTCATATGGGCATAAAAGGGTCGGTATTTTGCACTTCTTGCAATGTGCCAGCTTTTTTCAGCAATGTGACAGGATCAGTTGGAAACCTGCAGAACGAATAATTTATGTTAGTTGCGGTGGGTAATTTCTTTCATAAACTGGCAACATTCATAATTTATTTTCTAAGTGAATAATTTGATAAAATTCATAGAATTAGACCACAAATCGACCTAAAAACTGACTAATTATGAATAAAATATTTGCGAATTGATATCCTGAATTTATTTAGGTGATCGTTACAAGCTTTATATGTTTACTTACGTGTGAAATGATATTTCATCGTATTTTCGCTCACTGCGCTTCTTGCAGCCCAAAATGCTACAACCAACCATTGTAAAATATCTTTTACAATTATTTCTCAGAGGAAACACGCATTTATCACATTAAATCACCAAAAAAAGGCAATAAATATAATTCAGACCCGTTTTGTTTGTCACTGATTATTACAGATTTTGACACTTGAGGTACCAAAAACAGGTCACGCCGATAAGGACAACAAAATCTATTTATGTCCTTTTCGTACTTGTGCTGAGCCATATCAAGTTGTCTCTTTCACTAAAATATATTGCCGATCTGGTTGTGTATATCTGTGCTTTTAAACGAAACAAATATCAACCCTCATTTAATAACAAAATAATATTAAAAACTTGGGAAATACGTAGATTCTAGAACCAAAAGTTTATAAAAAGGCCTCCGGCCATAAATTCTGTCTATTGGTGCCGCTACGTTTCCAAGTGGAAGTCGCAAATTTCTCTCTCAACCTAATCTAACTTCGAACCCCGAATTGCAGATAATCGGGGTTTTTCTCCCGGCACCGCAACCTTTCTCGTGCTCCACGCTGGCCATACACCGGCTGCCCTCCGAGTACTACTGACTCTCACTGCCGCCACGCTGACCATACACCGGCTGCCCTCCGAGCACTACAGAATCTCGCTGCCGGCACGCTGGCCATACACCGGCCGCCCTTCGAGTACTCCTGGCCCTCGCTGCCAGCACGCTGATCCTCGCCAGCCGCACACGGAGCTGTCTCGGAGTCACGCTGCCCAGCTGAGCTTCCTACGTGCCACGAGCCGCGTCGAGCCACGCGGCGATCGGCACCTACGCTCTTAAAGACGACGTCGACGTCGTCGTCGACGTCTCCTAACAAGAGACCAACATATTTTCTCACCACCTTCCGAGCTCACGACCCTCAGTCTAACTCGCATGTAACTTCACTTTTTTCTTGATTAAATTTTAACTTATACTCTCATAAAATCTTTCTTTGAAGCGCCTGCCCACTGCTAGGTAGGACATAACCCAAGCATCACTTGGGGTACGTTTCACTACTTTTTTACAGCCACATTTGGCACTACAACCTTTCTTGCAATTGCAAAAAATAGTGTTAAGAAGTTTTTCTGGAGCAGGGGGCAGTAAAGTTCGAATCGGTTCCAAAGTATTATTTATCAATTTCCAACCCCAGTCTTCAGGGTTCAGTTCATTGCCTTGCCATGTATGAACTTGATAGTATACTCGAAACAAATGTTGAGTAGCAGATGCCGATGTTGGAGGAAGACAAGATAGTTTACTTGCTTTTTGTTTCGTATATTTTTTACAAATGTTAAATATCTGTACGTATCTATGCACACGCAGTCCCTTAGCACACATGGGACTGATTGGGACTTTTGACACTTTATTCCTTGTGGTAAACCTAAGGTCTCTACGAAGATTTGGCTCTGTCGGAATTTTCTTTATTTCAATTGTCTAAATTGACCGGACTATACACTCAAATTAATTTTGACTACCCACCCCTGTATATTACTTTACTCTTTGATTTTACCGTATGATTTGATCACAAACTAAGTATCAATAGACCGAGCCATGCGGCGTTGCCGCTCCGACGTTCATTATGTCAACACACTGTCATGTTTCTCTTTTTGTTACATGGATCGTAACGTAGAGTACACGAGAGAGCTATTGTAAGATTGGTAACTCCATTGGTCCACTTTTGACCGACTAGTAGGCCATAACATTGCGACGCGTCATACATAAATTTAAATTAAACAGAAATATCGCCGTAAAGACTGAATACTCTTTTACGTAGTGACATTATGTCGTGTTGTGCTGTGTTTTGCTCATCAAGAACAACTACAGAAGGAGAAAAAAAAATTGGGACCCTATTATTTACCAAGCCTACGATGTCTGTCTGTCTGTACGTCAGCCCAACCTATCAAAGGCTTTCTTTCGAACCGTAATACCGCCAGTTGGGATTTTCACAGAATATGTAATGTTACGGCGTGAACTAACAAAAAAATAATAAAGTCAAAATGTAAGAACTAAAGTGGGGTCCGGGCGGGATACAACAAACGTATTTTTTAAACGCATTTTGTTTTTGCTTTAGTCTAGAAACGGTAATACGTACAAGCGTCAAACTTAGCATGATTATAGTACACACTCTAAAGTATAACAACAACAAAAAATGGGCAAATGCGAGTTGGTGGCAAATTACTGTTAATTACTAAGTAGCAACGTATTCGATAGGGTGTTTGACTGTATTGAAAATATTATGCCAATTGACATCATCCATAAACATGACATAATGAAAAAGCATATTTCATTGATTTTTTTATAAAAATATGCTTATTTTTTGTAAAAAACGCGAATAAAATAACTGTATTTTCGACATTTGATCACGTGATCGAAAACGGTCTGTAATTGGCTTCATCCCTAGTGACGTCACACAAATCTAAACAAACAGATTTTGTATTGATATTTGCGAATTTAATGTTGTAAAGCTATTTTGAGAGCGATTTATCCAGAAATTATCACCAAAAACAGTCCGGAGGTTAAATGTGAGAAGAATGGAGAAACATTTTGTGCAAGCAGACAGCAGTAACTTACCCTAAATTAATGTATTTATGGTTGCATATTTCTTCAATAATAATCTACGTCATTGTTTCTACGCTGCAGAACTCAAAACGTAAAAACTACAATGTAAGTATTAATTTTTAATTGTTCTCCAAGCAAAACATTCAATCAAGTTGTACAAAAAGTATGTTGTAGTAGGTGGATATCACTATTTTGTTAGGTTATGTCTTTACAATGTTTAAAAAGAAAGTAACAGTACATAAAATAGTAATGCAATAAAAACACAAATTGTAATAGAAATATATAGACTCAAATATGTACCTCAAAATGATCTTCGCACATAGAAACACTTGATTTAGCTCCAATACTTTTGGGTTCTCTACGAGCTACTTAGTTCCAACCACTTTTTGCGAGTTTTGGGGTCCATTGGAACAGAAACGAATAGTTTTTCCGGTGTTTTATGGAAGTATTTGTACATTGTGGCACTACACAACATTTATAAACCATTACTTCTATTAGAAAATTAGTGATTATCAAACTTTTGCTGCCTGGCTGCAGCTGTTTTGTTTTGTGTGACGTCAATCGTCGCTCGACCGGAGCTATGACGCAGGTCTGCGTTTTGGCGCGATATTTTTTTATTCAAACTTTAACATCGATTTATATCGCAAATACGACTGATATCCAGAAAATATAAATGCAGTATACATTAAATTATATCAGGCAATAATGTGCAATAGTTTCCCAAAAGTAGTCAAATACCCTATTACATGGACGACCTCTAAAATTGTATTTTTAATAAATTTGTAGTAAATTGTATTTAGTAATAAATTAGCAGTAAATTGTATTTTGTGATGTGTAAAATAATTGTATATTTGTATAAAAACATTTTAAAATACTACATTTGGGAACCTTTTTATCGATAGATCTGCACTAGCAGTCACTTCCCTACTCACGGTCACTCAAGCAGTTCTAGATACGCACACCAACATAAAATGACCACGCTGTCCATAGATACTACGTTCATGATTTGATTACTTTACTGTATTTTTTTGTTTATCGCTGAGCTGGCTAAAGCCATTAAGACCATACAGCTTTGTCTTCTGTATTTTACTGCCATGTAGTCGTTTTTTTTTTTGTTTGTTTTTTTTGGCTACGGCCTCATGTAGTAGTTATTGCCCCAGTAAAGTAGTGGAGACTTTATTAGAGACTTTTCTGTTAGAGTTTTTAAGTCGACATGAAAATACATTTCTCACCCCATTATATCACTATTCCGCACTCAAGCCATTCAAGCACATTCCCGAAAACTTAATAAATAATAATCCATCATTATTAAATATTAACACTCGTAAGTACATAAGTTTAATGGGTATTCAACTAGCCTTGACATTTTCGACCTAATGCTTTTCACAACGAAGCACTTGAGACTATTTTTACAACCGGCTGTGACATCTGGCGCCGGTGACTGATTTTCGCGGGGCGAGTGCCGGCGAGTGGCAGTCGAGTCGATGAGTCGTCAGTCGACTAGTAAACAAAAAAACGTCCGGCGACGAGGTCGTTATGATAATATTTTTTCTACGATGGCGCCAAAACTCCCGTGATAACTGATTATTAAATGATTAGATCCATTAATTATTTTACGTTTTGAGTCCAAATTTTTGGAAGTTAACTTAACGCGCCGCGTTACGTGCGTGTTAAAGTTACGGAATCAGGGCCCCAGAGCTGCTGCCATGCCTGCCATCTACTATTTTTTTTTTTCCTCTTCCCCGAGTTGGGGCTTTTGGCTCCGCATGATTGATGCAGTTGCCATATTCAAGTCGTATGAGTTTAGTTTTAGAATTTAAAGGTAGGGAAACGATACGCGTAAAATCGTTTTCATCGTCAAGCTAAGTTACGGTCAAGTCAAACTCATGCCCCTGTAAAGTGGTGGAGACTTTACAAGAGGCTTCTATGGAGTTTTGGAAACAACACGAAAAGACACGTTTCACCTCGTTATATCACTTTCCCACACTCGAGCACGCTTAAGAGCACTTAATGAATAATAATTCCCCATTTAGTACACATTAACACTCGACAATACACAAGTTTAAGAAAATAATCCAACGAGCCGACATGTTTTTTCCGCGTTGGCGCCAAAACTCCCCTCCATCTACTATCCGCGTCACGCCTAACTACTAATTATGACAACTTAGCGTAAGCCGTACTGTCAATGTCATCCATCAAATGTTTCAAAACAAAACATATCGTAAATGTTTTTTTTTTTTTTTTTCTTCTTCCCCGAGTTGGGGCTTTTGGCTCCGCATGATTGATGCAGTTGCCATATACAAGTCGTATGAGTTTAGTTTTAGAATTTAAAGGTAGGGAAACGATACGCGAAAATTAGGATATAGGAAGGATTAGGATGGACGGATCAGAGGAGTGTAAAAAATATAAATAAATAAAATTTATAGTTTAATGTCATTAAAGATGATAAAATCAGATAGAGAGTGGTAGATAGAAAAGGAATTGCTACTGAGAAGAGATTGTATATTAGTAGGTAATGGAACACGGAGGGATATCAAGTCATCGTAAAAGGAGGCATGGTCATGTAAAGGACAGGAAAAAAATATATGGTCCAGATCCCCATAATCACCACATTCGCACTGCGGACTATCTATGATGTTAAACCGAGCAAGGTGGGCGGGACAAGTGGTATGCCCAAGACGCATCCTGATCAAAATCGTTGATGGCACCTTGCCAAGGTTTAAAACAGAGAACCACGGCTTATTGCGAATCACCGGTTGTATACTAGCATAATATTTGCCTTTAAGCATGCTACTATCTGCCCAGATTGCTTTCCAGGAATCCTGGAGGTGCAGCCTGGGAAGTGCAGCCAGGTCGTGGGTATAATTTTGATACGGAAATAGATCACCACACACCACAGCCTCATTGGCAAGTCTGTCTACTTTTTCATTACCAGTAATCCCACAATGGCTAGGAATCCATACAAAGTTAATAATTAAGTTTTTAAGAGTGCATTGATGAAGTTTTTCTCTGGCTCCTATTATAAGAGGATAATGTGACTTGGTCTTAAAAGGAAACTTCAACAGCGCCTGTAAAGCACTCATGGAATCGCTAATGATAATGGTTTTTTTAAGCTCACAAAGTAGCACATATTCTATAGCTTTAACAATGCCAAGACATTCACCTGTAAATACTGACATTTCAGGAGGACATTTTATCTTTTGTACAATACCATATTGAGCATGGTAAACACCCACACCCACGCATTTATTTGGTGAATGTTTTGAGGCATCCGTATAAATGTGGTGCCAATTGGGCCATTTATCGTTTACAGTGAATTTAAAATACGCGTTAGCATTTTGCTTATCAATATTTAAATTAAGGCAAACTATTGGAGGTTGTATTAATGCTTCATAATTGCAAGTAAATATACTAAGAGTTCGAGATTGATACGTTGGGGCATGTAGTGCCTTAAACTTAGTTAAGCTTTGTACTAAGCAAGGCAGCGATTTATGTTTCCAGTAATTTGAAGACTCAGTTAAATCAGCAAGAAGGTGGAGTTTTGAGATCAAAGGACTATTAGAAAACTGTAATACGCGATAAAACAGACGATCTGATAGGAATTGTCGCCTCAAATGAAGAGGGGGTTCAGAACATTCCACCTGTAGCGCATTTAGTGGACTAGACTTCATAGCTCCGGTGATTATTCTTAGTGCTTTGGATTGAATGTTATCCAATTTCTTAAGGCCAGCTACACTACTAGGCCCCAGCAAGAAGGTCCCATAGTCAAGAACGCTTCGTATTAGAGCGTTATAGAGGAGCTTCAAAGAAAAAGGATGTGCACCCCACCAAACACCAGAAAGGCACCTTAATAAATTTAAAAGTTTTTCACACTTTGTGGCAATATACGTACAGTGTGGTAAGCCCGTAAGTTTCGAGTCAAGGTAAACGCCCAAAAACTTGACTTCAGATACTGTTGGAATTAAATTTCTATCATAATGTACAAAGACAGCTGGTGGAATTCGTTGACGTGTAAAATGAACCACAGAACTCTTAAGGGGAGATATGCTTAGTCCATTTTTCGCCACCCAATTTTTCAAATAATTTAAAGCTCGTGATATTTGACAGTGAATATCTCCAATCGATTTGCCTGTGGCGTATAAAACAAGATCGTCTGCATATTGTAACATATTAACTGAGCCGTGTAGAGATGATTCCAAATCATATGAATAAAAATTAAATAAGATGGGACTTACAACTGAACCTTGCGGCAGACCTTTCCACACGAGTCTGCATTGATCTAGTGCTTGATCTAACTTTATTGTTCTTCCTGACAGGAGATTAATTATAAAACATGAAAGAATATCAGGGATATTTAGTTTATGAAGTTTTGATTTCAGGATATCAAGAAGAACATTGTCATAAGCTGATTCTATATCTAAAAATACTGCTAGAACTGATTCATTCCGCGAAAATGCGATTCTAATATCTGTGACAAGTGTACCCACACTATCCAATGTACTTTTGCCTTTTCGAAAACCAAATTGTGTCTCAGGTAAAATGCCTCTGTTTTCAACTATCCATTCCAGACGATTTTTAACCATATTTTCAGCAATTTTGGATATAACTGACGATAAAGCTATTGGACGATACGATGCAGCATCTGATGGGTTTTTTCCTGGTTTAAGAATAGGCACAACTACTTGGGATTTCCAAGAAGGAGGAATGTTTCCGGTTGACATGGCAGTGTTGATTAAGTCTAAGTAATACGCAAGTGATGATTGACTGAGGTTAGCAATGAATGAATATGGTATACCATCTTCGCCCGGCGCAGAATCTTTAACGGCTGACAGTACACCTTGTAGTTCTTGCATGGAGAACAAAGAATTTAATATGGTTGCATTATCTACAGAAGGGACTAAGCTATAGACTATTTCTTTTGGTGGTACTGTAGGCGGGGCTAATCGAGTTAGAAATTGTTCAGTCAGATTCGGAGGTAAAGGTGAACAAGGTGTCACACTAACACCACTTCTGAATCTTCTAACATTACGCCACACAACAGTGGGGCTTATATTAGGAGAAATAGAAAGGCAAAATTTTCGCCACCCTAGTTTTTTTTTTTCTTTCAAGAGCTTACGAGTTTTATTTAATAGGTCTGTCAACGTCTTAAAATTTTCATCTGTCATGTCTCTATTATACCGTTTTTCAGCTGCTTTTCTTTTCTTGACTGCTTCAGAGCATTCTTTATCCCACCAGGGGGTCTAGACAAGAGCCACACGCTAGTTTTTCCTTTCCTTTCCGTTAGCGTTAACGCTATTGCGTTAGCGTGACCAAAACGGTAGACAAGTTGCACAAAAGTCGCCTAACGCACATTCCGCAGCGACTAACGCTAGTTGCGTTAGTAAATCTATATTCTCTATGGAACAACGTGTAGCAGTTGTCAATCGAAATGTCATTCATGTGTCGCTAAAACTTGCCGCCAATTCCGCCAAATATTCTTATTGTTATTCGTTCCGGAAAGTTTTTAATGTAAGTAAAAGTGATTAATATCTTTAATAAAGTAATGTGGATGTACCTAAATAATAATTTAAAATAGTTGTGTGACTAGAGTTAGTGAAGTTCAACGTGAATACAGTGAAATCTCAATTTTATTTTAAAGTTGAATTAGGGCATTGGATAGGATTTGTAGACTTATTTTTATTTATAGATGGAATCCAGGCTACGTGCTAGCTATGAGCAATTTGCTTTGATGCTGGAGTTTATGGAAAGGTATGTTTTTCTCGCTATTTCTTCATTTATCCGGTTGTGCACCAATGGTGTTTCCCACTTTAAAAATGTACCTATCCTATTCGTGAGAAAACAGTCACCATTGCCGATAGAACTAAAAATCAAAGGCATGTGTATAGATCTAAGTATAATATCTATAGTCTTCTGCAGTATCAAATGCAGTAATGTAAACTATGGTCAAACACAATAGCCAATACCTAGCTATTGAATCAAAAAATTGTTGTTTCTTTACTCCTCACAGAGAAACCATGGGCAGAAACTAATAATATAAATAAATTAAATTGTTTAATCAACTTTTTAGAAATGGAGATCTGTCACGGCCGATATTCGTAGGTTTGCAAGGAAGGCAGACGTCGGAACGGCTGTGGCGAGAGCTGACCGACTTGCTAAACTCGGTAGGTGGCTGTGGTATCACCAAGGCAGCCGACAAGTGGAAAAGAGTATGTATTAAAACATTACATAAGTATATATTTTTATTTAGAAAAAGGTAAAAAAGGTATTAAATAAAATGGTTGAGTAAAAATATTTTTTGCTTAGTTACTTTTAATCAACAAAATTTAAACTCATCAATTATTTGTCTTGCACACTAGCTTGGCATGGCATCATGCTTCTATGCGCATGTGTTCATACTGCTTATAATGCTGTTTGTGTGTTTTAGGTATGGTCAGATTGGAAAACAAAAACAAAAAAAAAAGCTTCACTGTTAAGACAGGACGTAGGTGGTACTGGTGGAGGTCCCAGTAAAGGTAAACCCCTGACTCCTCTAGAGGAGAGGCTCCTGCAAGTGATAGGGCTTACTGCTATTACAGGACAGGAAGCTGTAGAAGAAGCAGGCTTTGGTGTAAGGGTTATGTGCTTTTACTAATAATATTACAACAGTATTCCCTCATTTATGATTGGATTCTGCCCAACTTGAATATTTATTTAGTTTCCTTTTTTGTAAATGTTAAATAAATTCATTGAAAATGTGAGTATCAAAACGTAAGCAACTTATTCTCATAACGTTAATAGAGTTTGGTAAAATCTAGTCTAAATAAATTATTACTTGTTATATTACTAATCTCATAAGCTTTGCATGTGTTTTGTCTTTAAGTATAGTTCATCAGCCAATCAGCAATCATTCAATAATAATATATCACTTTATTATACAACAAAATAAAAAATTCAAAAGTAACTCTAAGTAACAATCAGCCAATACTAATCCACTGCTGGACATAGGCCTCTCCCAAGCATGGCAAGGACATACACCACTCAACCCGATTTTCGGCTTTTTTCTTCCAGCCTCTGCCAGTTGTCTTACATATATCATCACTGAAACAAATCTCAGGGCGTTCTACAGTATGTTTGGCGACCACCGGTAAATCGCTTCGTTCCGGATACCTCAGAGAAACGACAAGCATAGCTCTTTCCACAGCCCGAGTATAGTCATTTAAATGAATACATTAGCCTTAAGTGCTTAACTATCTTTAAGATTTGGACAAATTCGTCGCTTCCTAATAAACTAGCCTAAGAACCAATTTGTACTCAAGTAAATAAATAAATAATTCATTAATTTTATGTTAATTATTTCTTCTAGGCACCGCCACGAGTACCATCTCCAATACAGGATGTTGAGTTGTGGGTAGAGTCAACCCCTGGTCCATCGGCTCCTGTCATTCCTGTGGCAGCTCCACCGGCTCCTGTCATTTCTGTGGCAGCTCAACAAGAAGGTGATTATTTTAAACATTAATATATTATTCTACTTTCTATTAAAATTATGATTATCAATATGAAACTTTGTTACTAAATTAATCCCAAACCACTGAACAGATTTAGATGGAATTTCACACATAATCAGACAGTATCCTAGAGTTTCCCCTGTTCTGACCTTGAAGTCCAAACTAATGAAGTCGTGGGTAAAAGCTAGTCTTAAATAATGATCTTACATAAATATTTCTTCAGGACTAAAAATCTTATGTAAATTGGTCATCATTATTGCACCTGCTTTTCTGCCAATGCTAAGCTAGTTCCTATCGTACTACTTACTATTACCTACTTATATTTCCAGCTCTAGTCTGTACGGCTGGTACGCCCACGACGGCTGGTCCCTTGCGACGTTCAAATAGCAGGACTGCACAACGAGGTATTTAATTCTACTAATATTATAAATGCATAAGTTTGATAGATGTTTATTACTAAGCCACTCCCGAACTGCTGAATGGATTTAGATGAAATTTTACATAGTTAATTAGTCCATATCCTAGATTAACACATAGGATACCTAGGTTCTTTTTACCCTGGAGCAGCATAAAACCTCAGAAGATAACAGACTATATGCAATTAGCGTTGTTATTTGTATCAGTATTAGTGTTTGTTGTTTCTAAATTTTATACTTTAGTAAATACATAATTATTATAATAATAGTAGAAATAACATTTTCTCTCCAGAACTCCTTAAAATGCGCAGTCCCTTAAGTGGCGCTATATATAGAGTTTACACTGTAATTTCCAAATTAAAATTATTTTTGTTGTTTGTAGAAAGATCGCCAGTGTCCAGTATCTCGAGTCAACGTCGTCCACGCCCGCGTCGCAGATATCGCCAGGGTCCTTTCGATCGAGCCACCACAGAATTTGCGGCCATCGAGCAGAGGCGGCTAGAGTTGGAGGCTGAAAGACTGCGTCTGGATAGCGAGCGCGTGCAACTCGATAGAGAGCGTCTTCAAGTCGAACTAGAGAGAGTTCGGGTTGAAGAAAAACGAGTTGGAGTTGAGGAACTGCGTATGGAGAATGAGCGAAAGCTGCGCGAGTCCATAATGGAGTTCAATAATAACGTCACTGCCTTAATGGTGAGGTTGGCACCGAAGGACAACAACCTCTAACAAATTCTTTTTAAATTGCTTTTCACCACCAACTCGCCTGTTGGTAAGCGACGATGTGGTCGAAGTAGAAGCAAGCCGTTTTTTTGTCGCGTTTCTCCTCCAACTCGCCTGTTGGTAAGCGACGATGTGGTCGAAGATGAAGCAAGCCGTTTTTTTGTCGCGTTTCTCCTCCAACTCGCCTGTTGGTAAGCGACGATGTGGTCGAAGATGAAGCAAGCCGTTTTTTTGTCGCGTTTCTCCTCCAACTCGCCTGTTGGTAAGCGACGATGTGGTCGAAGATGAAGCAAGCCGTTTTTTTGTCGCGTTTCTCCTCCAACTCGCCTGTTGGTAAGCGACGATGTGGTCGAAGATGAAGCAAGCCGTTTTTTTGTCGCGTTTCTCCTCCAACTCGCCTGTTGGTAAGCGACGATGTGGTCGAAGATGAAGCACGCAGTCTAAGATGATACCTATTCACTCTGGCCTTGAAAAGGCCCAGATTATATCTCAGGAAACAAGGAAGCCGGCAGATTGTTCCAATCCTTCAATAAAATCAAATAATGTTTTCACGGACGGAGCAAAAAATGACAAGGAACTCAACAACAAGTCTCCAATACCACAACACCTTGCTAAATAAGGATAGAACAGTTTAGTCAGCGACCCAAAGCTGTGTTATTTGGCAGGGGAAAATGTACAATACACTCCAAGCAGGATGTCAGAACAGGTCTTATCACCCTCACTTTGAATTAGAATCCTTGGCTGTTATCATAACTTTTAGTAGGTATGTATCCAAGGAAAATCAGCTATATATGTATAAATTCTAACATAACCTCTGTGCTTCTCTCTCACTGCCTTATTTTGTGAAAAAACTTAATAAACCATCTTTGCATATTGAAATATTGTAGGCACATCCTTAGAGGAGACAAAACTGGCCATCAATAACAATGTCGAGGCCAATTATTTTCAACGAAAAGGGATCTTTAATTATTAACACACTACACACACATTAAATAGGTTACAGAAAAAGACATTTTATTATTTGAAAAATTTATCTGGTTTTGAAACAGTTTTATTTACTAATTCCAAGATAAAAATAATTTATTTGCACAAAACAAGAGTAAATTAAACACATTTAAAATTGCATACACAATGGGTGGATTAAAGTACAGTAAAGTAAAGGTAACTTTGTATCATGTTTTGAAGATTGCCTATAGGGCTAAGATTGGGTGAGAGATTATATTCTTGACAAAAGACTATCTAATACAGCTCTGCCTTGAAGTAATTCATTTTGGCTACCAACAAAAACAGGAACATTATCCTGTGGCAGATCATCTTCATCTTCTTCGATCAAAGATGGAGCGGGTATATTGGCGTCCAATGCCATGTTGTGTAATACACTGCAAGCAAGCACCATTTTCCCAGCTACAATAGGATCGTAATGCAATGTCCTGTGTTTTAGCAAGCAGCGCCAACGGGATTTTAGTAATCCAAAACAACACTCTATACGGTTTCTTGCCTGCACATGTCTCTCCGTATAAGCTTCTTCACGGGACCCAGAAGCTGCATTCAATATTGGAGTCATCAACCATGGTCGTTGAGGATATCCAGAATCACCTAAAAACATGTATTTAGTGAGCGACAAATGTAAGACAATTATCATGATAACATTATAAGTTGTAAAGTTGTCTGGAAGAGATTGCTTATAGAGAATTAAAGCCGCCAATTGTTTCACTAGCCATAAGTTGTTTTTGTTTTATGAATGTTATTTTTGTTGTGAACATTAAAAAGTTATCTATCTATTGGTTTAATTTTTAAGAGCCTTTTATTTAACTTCCCTGTTAGTATGTTCTTGTGTATGTTTGGGGAACAAATCTTGCAACTGAATTTTAGTCCAGTTATCCTCAACCGATTGAGCTGAAATTTGGCATACTAATGTACGTTCGGTGACGATGCAATGTTATGGTACCATCGAGCTGGACTGATGGAGACAGAAGGTGGCCATAGGATCTCCCTAAACAAAACGATGTAACCCCGTTGATTTGAGTTAGTTGGATTTGTCTTTCCAAGCACTTTGGTCCTAGATGATAAATTCAATAAGGCAGACGGCCCATGTTGGCAAAATATCCAATCTTATCTACCATCATGATATGGGCATCAAATGAAAGGGTTTACTGAAAAGAATATGAAAAGGCTTGATTCAAAAAGTATTTTTTTAAATCAGTAAAGCCAATTGCCATTTTGCTTCAGTACCCCAAGGACAAAAGATAATAGAATAGGTAAGTAATTTAAACAAAATACAACATAGATACCTACCTAATAACCACACTTGTTCGCCATTCTGATGCAGTTCCCTCATGAATGCTTCCATTCGACTGGATGCCCATATAAATGAATCATGGGTTGCACCACCAAATTTTGAATTTACATTCATGATTCTCATGTTACTGTCGCATACCTGTAAGTAATATTCTTTTATTAATATTTTTATTTTATACAAGTTCCTTTTCATTCACAAAGTAAAATGATAATGGTAGGTAACTTACCATTTGTACATTCAATGAGTGATAACCCTTTCTATTATAATATAAATGCTCGTCTTGTGACGGCCTCACGAGTGCCACATGAGTGCAGTCTATGCATCCCACTATCCCTGGAAGTCTAAATCTTCTCTGAAACCTGAAATAAAAGCATTTTTACAAATGATATTCTACCAATGCTGTTTTCCAGTTTGAAGGGGCTGGGTGGGTGCCAGTGAAATTACAGTCTTTTCATCAGGGTTTGGAACAAAACGCTTTATCAAGTTCCATTCCGCTCAACTAGTTGGTCCCTTCAGTTGGTCGGAGTGGAATGACTGAATAGATCATCATTTTACTATAGGTAGGTATAATATTATTTACCTAGGTACCTAATGGAAAAGTGTTTTTGGGACATCTGTCTCCCATCAATTCAATTGTTTTTTGTAAAACTTACTCAAGCCTTATTCGGACTCGTTCTTGTTGCGAGCTCGGAAACACAATCCATTTATTTATCATGCTGGGATGACTTAATGCCTCTACTACTTGGCGTATGCACCTACTGACCGTTCTTTGGACCAAGTGTTGCGTGAGCCCAACAATACGTTGGTACGAACCCGTAGCCAAAAAGCTGAGAGTACACAAAACCTGAAACAAATTTTATCAATTTAGCGAGTATGTAGGTTACCTATTTACTATAAAAAATAGGACAAAAGTTCTACAGAAGGGGTGATAGAGCAACGGTATACATGTAGGTTTTTAAATCTCGTAGGTTATTTTAGGTCAACAGTTTCCAAGATCTTTGGTTAGGTCTAACTTACCTTAATTTCAAAACTTATTTCTCTGGTGCCTTTTAGGTTTGTATGACGTTTAAGATCATTGCAAAGCATCCTAAAGGATTCTTTGTTAAGCCGAAATCGGTGTACAAATTCCGAATCCGGCATGTCTTCAATTCTTTCCAATCTTTGGCGATTTCTTCCTCTTGTTCGGCGTCTTTGCGTCGATTCCTCGATATTCGCAGCCCACAACAATCTTAAAGCTTGCATTTTAACTCAAATCTTGACAAAAAATTGCTAGAAGAGTAAAAACCGCAGCGTAGCGACAGGGAGGTAGCTCACGATAATAAAGCGTGTTGCGGAAAAGAAAAAATAGCATTTAGCACTGTCAAACATGGCATTTGTCTACCATTTCTATGAAAAGTCGCGCGTAACGAAACGCTAACTTTTCCGCATGCGGAATTTGGAATTTTGGAGGGATTTTGTCTACCAATTTTGCAACAGTCACGTGACATCTCTCAAGCTAATGTCATTTTCATACAATTTCATCTTTCCGCAGGCGTGAACGCTAATAGCGTGTGGCTCTTGTCTAGACCCCCAGGGCGGAGAGGGAATTAATCCAGATGCTGAATTTTTAAGAGGGAATGTTTCATTAGCCGATTGTAATAAAACATTGGTAAAAGTATTTGAGCAGTCAAAAACTCCATTACATATATTAGGTAAACTTGCTAACTTACTATTAACATTATCTTTGAATTTTGACCATAATGTGTTATCATTAATATTATATTGTAAACGTGGTTTTCGAGGAGGGTTACGATGCCAAGCCCTTGACAGGGTTATAAGGATAGGAAAATGGTCACTATCAAAGGTGGAAGTTAGTGTTTCCCATACCACAGAAGCAGCTAATTTCGGGGAACATATAGAGAGATCCACCGCACTAGTTATTTCGTGAGGAGCTGTTCGACGGGTTCGAGAGCCTGTATTTAATATACAAAGATTTTGTGCATCAATTACCTCTAGTAACTTTTCGCCGTAGAAAGATGAAATAGAGGATCCCCAGGAAATGTGATGGGAGTTAAAATCCCCTAGGATTAAAAAAGGTTTAGGAAGAAGTGATAAGAGATCCTGAAGGTGTTCAAAAGCTATTAATCGAGGTAAATATATATAAATAGAGACAACACAAATATTACCTACTTGTGCAGCTACTACGGAAAAATTATCATAAGAAGGAAGAGAAAGAGGAGAGAAGGAGATGGTATTTCTAATAAGCAAGGCGGCACCGCCATGACTATCAGATCTATCATCCCTTAAACAAGAAAAACCTTGGATTTTGAATATTGAGCCTGGTTTTAACCAGGTCTCTGAAAGTGCTAATAAACAAGTATTGTACTTGTTTATTAAATAAATAATTTCACTTTTTTTATGAACTGCACTTCGGCAGTTCCATTGCACCGCTTTTTGAAAGACTGCCATTATTAATGGCATTTGAATTTTTAAACATGTCTAATATAGGGGCGACGTTGGACGGTATTCTTATATTTGACTGCGTTAATGTATCAATTAAAATTTGAATAATGTCTGATGTAGACATTAAGATTGGGTTGTTATTCTTCATAGTAAGGGCACAGCCATCCTGTGGGGAAGGCATGTTATATTCATTTTGAATTTTTTGATGTGCAGCTCGGTCGTACCCAATCCCTGGTTTGGGTGCTGGACGGCGGTTTGTAATAAATGTCCTTTTATATGACGTTTGAGGTAGTCGCTGAGTAGTAGAACTGTAAGAAGATTGTGTTTGTATTTGAGCTGTGCTATTAAAAACAGGTTTAAGAATATCAGCATAAGACTTTGATGCAGAAGGTATCAGTTTAGCTGCTTCACCATAAGAAATACAATTTTCTGCCATGGTTATTTTAATTTGCTTTTGGCGTGCAAACTCAGGACAAGACTTATTAATAGCGAAATGTGCTCCTGAACATAGACAGCATAACATGTTTTCTTCCTCTGAGTCGCAATTTTCACTATTGTGATCCCGGCCACACTTGTAGCACCTAGGTTTTGATCTACACTGCAGCTTTGTATGTCCGTATCGACAACAGTTAAAACACTGAATAGTAGGGTATGTATAAAGTACTACTGGTAGAGCATTGTAGCACATGAATATTCTATTTGGCAATACCTGCCCATCAAAAGTTGCAACAATATTCTGAGTTGGTTTCCATACAGGAGAACCATCCACCATCGTCTTGAAATTTATTCTCCTAACTTTTAAAATCTTACCACACCCATCAGGTACCGACACATTCTCTATCACCTCTTCTGGTGTCCACTCTGATGGCACACCACGAATTAACCCCATACGAGTTACGTTAAATGATGGTACAAATGCTTTCAAACTCTCATGTGATAGAGTACTGCTGCAGATGAATGAATTGGCATCGCTTGAGTCCGAGAAAGAAAGTGAAATTCTATTTCTCCCTATTCTCTTCACAGATCCGTTCACAATATTTTGGAAATTATTTTTTTTGAGGAATTTTCCAAATGAGACTGGGTGAAGAATTGTACCATCATCAGGTGATTTAGTTTCCCGTTGCACATGGACAGTAAATGGAGCGGTATCTGTTAGTTGATACATCGTTCTTGCTACAGGGGTGAAAACATGGGGACCTGAACCATTACTGTTTGAAGGAAGAGGAATTTGTGTTGGAGTTTGTAGAGGTTGGTGTAGGTTCGCAATATCATTGACAGAATTGTCGCTATTACCCTCACTATCAACGCAAAGACATCCAGTTTTGCCATCTGCTGCTTGAGCATGCTTCCTTTTCTTTTTATTGCAGGTTTTGCAGATTTTAACATGACGGCCTCTTTTACGATTCGATCGCTGTTGGCTACTAGACGCATCCGTGTCCATACCAGACTCATTAGAAACTATACTGCTCATATTTGTAGTAATAGTTACAAAATTATTGGCCGGAGGGACCATGCAAGGGGTGCCGACCCCCCCGCCGGGGTCAGGCGGCTCTCCCATATTAAAAAAATGCAAGAAACTTACCGGATAAAGAAGAACTATACACTTAAACTAAAATATATACAATGACTACTATTTTTATATACACTACGATACTCTCCTGATCCTTTTTATATTAAAATTATTAAAATTAAAATAACACGGAAAAATAACACCCGCCCAAATCAACGTTTCCCGCGCTTTTTCATCGTAAATGTTTCTCTTGGTTTTCGATTTATTAAGTTCTCAGATGAAAAAAGCGCGGGAAACGTTGATTTGGGCGGGTGTTATTTTTCCGTGTTATTTTAATTTTAATAATTTTAATATAAAAAGGATCAGGAGAGTATCGTAGTGTATATAAAAATAGTAGTCATTGTATATATTTTAGTTTAAGTGTATAGTTCTTCTTTATCCGGTAAGTTTCTTGCATTTTTTTAATATGGGAGAGCCGCCTGACCCCGGCGGGGGGGTCGGCACCCCTTGCATGGTCCCTCCGGCCAATAATTTTGTAACTATTACTACAAATATGAGCAGTATAGTTTCTAATGAGTCTGGTATGGACACGGATGCGTCTAGTAGCCAACAGCGATCGAATCGTAAAAGAGGCCGTCATGTTAAAATCTGCAAAACCTGCAATAAAAAGAAAAGGAAGCATGCTCAAGCAGCAGATGGCAAAACTGGATGTCTTTGCGTTGATAGTGAGGGTAATAGCGACAATTCTGTCAATGATATTGCGAACCTACACCAACCTCTACAAACTCCAACACAAATTCCTCTTCCTTCAAACAGTAATGGTTCAGGTCCCCATGTTTTCACCCCTGTAGCAAGAACGATGTATCAACTAACAGATACCGCTCCATTTACTGTCCATGTGCAACGGGAAACTAAATCACCTGATGATGGTACAATTCTTCACCCAGTCTCATTTGGAAAATTCCTCAAAAAAAATAATTTCCAAAATATTGTGAACGGATCTGTGAAGAGAATAGGGAGAAATAGAATTTCACTTTCTTTCTCGGACTCAAGCGATGCCAATTCATTCATCTGCAGCAGTACTCTATCACATGAGAGTTTGAAAGCATTTGTACCATCATTTAACGTAACTCGTATGGGGTTAATTCGTGGTGTGCCATCAGAGTGGACACCAGAAGAGGTGATAGAGAATGTGTCGGTACCTGATGGGTGTGGTAAGATTTTAAAAGTTAGGAGAATAAATTTCAAGACGATGGTGGATGGTTCTCCTGTATGGAAACCAACTCAGAATATTGTTGCAACTTTTGATGGGCAGGTATTGCCAAATAGAATATTCATGTGCTACAATGCTCTACCAGTAGTACTTTATACATACCCTACTATTCAGTGTTTTAACTGTTGTCGATACGGACATACAAAGCTGCAGTGTAGATCAAAACCTAGGTGCTACAAGTGTGGCCGGGATCACAATAGTGAAAATTGCGACTCAGAGGAAGAAAACATGTTATGCTGTCTATGTTCAGGAGCACATTTCGCTATTAATAAGTCTTGTCCTGAGTTTGCACGCCAAAAGCAAATTAAAATAACCATGGCAGAAAATTGTATTTCTTATGGTGAAGCAGCTAAACTGATACCTTCTGCATCAAAGTCTTATGCTGATATTCTTAAACCTGTTTTTAATAGCACAGCTCAAATACAAACACAATCTTCTTACAGTTCTACTACTCAGCGACTACCTCAAACGTCATATAAAAGGACATTTATTACAAACCGCCGTCCAGCACCCAAACCAGGGATTGGGTACGACCGAGCTGCACATCAAAAAATTCAAAATGAATATAACATGCCTTCCCCACAGGATGGCTGTGCCCTTACTATGAAGAATAACAACCCAATCTTAATGTCTACATCAGACATTATTCAAATTTTAATTGATACATTAACGCAGTCAAATATAAGAATACCGTCCAACGTCGCCCCTATATTAGACATGTTTAAAAATTCAAATGCCATTAATAATGGCAGTCTTTCAAAAAGCGGTGCAATGGAACTGCCGAAGTGCAGTTCATAAAAAAAGTGAAATTATTTATTTAATAAACAAGTACAATACTTGTTTATTAGCACTTTCAGAGACCTGGTTAAAACCAGGCTCAATATTCAAAATCCAAGGTTTTTCTTGTTTAAGGGATGATAGATCTGATAGTCATGGCGGTGCCGCCTTGCTTATTAGAAATACCATCTCCTTCTCTCCTCTTTCTCTTCCTTCTTATGATAATTTTTCCGTAGTAGCTGCACAAGTAGGTAATATTTGTGTTGTCTCTATTTATATATATTTACCTCGATTAATAGCTTTTGAACACCTTCAGGATCTCTTATCACTTCTTCCTAAACCTTTTTTAATCCTAGGGGATTTTAACTCCCATCACATTTCCTGGGGATCCTCTATTTCATCTTTCTACGGCGAAAAGTTACTAGAGGTAATTGATGCACAAAATCTTTGTATATTAAATACAGGCTCTCGAACCCGTCGAACAGCTCCTCACGAAATAACTAGTGCGGTGGATCTCTCTATATGTTCCCCGAAATTAGCTGCTTCTGTGGTATGGGAAACACTAACTTCCACCTTTGATAGTGACCATTTTCCTATCCTTATAACCCTGTCAAGGGCTTGGCATCGTAACCCTCCTCGAAAACCACGTTTACAATATAATATTAATGATAACACATTATGGTCAAAATTCAAAGATAATGTTAATAGTAAGTTAGCAAGTTTACCTAATATATGTAATGGAGTTTTTGACTGCTCAAATACTTTTACCAATGTTTTATTACAATCGGCTAATGAAACATTCCCTCTTAAAAATTCAGCATCTGGATTAATTCCCTCTCCGCCCTGGTGGGATAAAGAATGCTCTGAAGCAGTCAAGAAAAGAAAAGCAGCTGAAAAACGGTATAATAGAGACATGACAGATGAAAATTTTAAGACGTTGACAGACCTATTAAATAAAACTCGTAAGCTCTTGAAAGAAAAAAAAAAACTAGGGTGGCGAAAATTTTGCCTTTCTATTTCTCCTAATATAAGCCCCACTGTTGTGTGGCGTAATGTTAGAAGATTCAGAAGTGGTGTTAGTGTGACACCTTGTTCACCTTTACCTCCGAATCTGACTGAACAATTTCTAACTCGATTAGCCCCGCCTACAGTACCACCAAAAGAAATAGTCTATAGCTTAGTCCCTTCTGTAGATAATGCAACCATATTAAATTCTTTGTTCTCCATGCAAGAACTACAAGGTGTACTGTCAGCCGTTAAAGATTCTGCGCCGGGCGAAGATGGTATACCATATTCATTCATTGCTAACCTCAGTCAATCATCACTTGCGTATTACTTAGACTTAATCAACACTGCCATGTCAACCGGAAACATTCCTCCTTCTTGGAAATCCCAAGTAGTTGTGCCTATTCTTAAACCAGGAAAAAACCCATCAGATGCTGCATCGTATCGTCCAATAGCTTTATCGTCAGTTATATCCAAAATTGCTGAAAATATGGTTAAAAATCGTCTGGAATGGATAGTTGAAAACAGAGGCATTTTACCTGAGACACAATTTGGTTTTCGAAAAGGCAAAAGTACATTGGATAGTGTGGGTACACTTGTCACAGATATTAGAATCGCATTTTCGCGGAATGAATCAGTTCTAGCAGTATTTTTAGATATAGAATCAGCTTATGACAATGTTCTTCTTGATATCCTGAAATCAAAACTTCATAAACTAAATATCCCTGATATTCTTTCATGTTTTATAATTAATCTCCTGTCAGGAAGAACAATAAAGTTAGATCAAGCACTAGATCAATGCAGACTCGTGTGGAAAGGTCTGCCGCAAGGTTCAGTTGTAAGTCCCATCTTATTTAATTTTTATTCATATGATTTGGAATCATCTCTACACGGCTCAGTTAATATGTTACAATATGCAGACGATCTTGTTTTATACGCCACAGGCAAATCGATTGGAGATATTCACTGTCAAATATCACGAGCTTTAAATTATTTGAAAAATTGGGTGGCGAAAAATGGACTAAGCATATCTCCCCTTAAGAGTTCTGTGGTTCATTTTACACGTCAACGAATTCCACCAGCTGTCTTTGTACATTATGATAGAAATTTAATTCCAACAGTATCTGAAGTCAAGTTTTTGGGCGTTTACCTTGACTCGAAACTTACGGGCTTACCACACTGTACGTATATTGCCACAAAGTGTGAAAAACTTTTAAATTTATTAAGGTGCCTTTCTGGTGTTTGGTGGGGTGCACATCCTTTTTCTTTGAAGCTCCTCTATAACGCTCTAATACGAAGCGTTCTTGACTATGGGACCTTCTTGCTGGGGCCTAGTAGTGTAGCTGGCCTTAAGAAATTGGATAACATTCAATCCAAAGCACTAAGAATAATCACCGGAGCTATGAAGTCTAGTCCACTAAATGCGCTACAGGTGGAATGTTCTGAACCCCCTCTTCATTTGAGGCGACAATTCCTATCAGATCGTCTGTTTTATCGCGTATTACAGTTTTCTAATAGTCCTTTGATCTCAAAACTCCACCTTCTTGCTGATTTAACTGAGTCTTCAAATTACTGGAAACATAAATCGCTGCCTTGCTTAGTACAAAGCTTAACTAAGTTTAAGGCACTACATGCCCCAACGTATCAATCTCGAACTCTTAGTATATTTACTTGCAATTATGAAGCATTAATACAACCTCCAATAGTTTGCCTTAATTTAAATATTGATAAGCAAAATGCTAACGCGTATTTTAAATTCACTGTAAACGATAAATGGCCCAATTGGCACCACATTTATACGGATGCCTCAAAACATTCACCAAATAAATGCGTGGGTGTGGGTGTTTACCATGCTCAATATGGTATTGTACAAAAGATAAAATGTCCTCCTGAAATGTCAGTATTTACAGGTGAATGTCTTGGCATTGTTAAAGCTATAGAATATGTGCTACTTTGTGAGCTTAAAAAAACCATTATCATTAGCGATTCCATGAGTGCTTTACAGGCGCTGTTGAAGTTTCCTTTTAAGACCAAGTCACATTATCCTCTTATAATAGGAGCCAGAGAAAAACTTCATCAATGCACTCTTAAAAACTTAATTATTAACTTTGTATGGATTCCTAGCCATTGTGGGATTACTGGTAATGAAAAAGTAGACAGACTTGCCAATGAGGCTGTGGTGTGTGGTGATCTATTTCCGTATCAAAATTATACCCACGACCTGGCTGCACTTCCCAGGCTGCACCTCCAGGATTCCTGGAAAGCAATCTGGGCAGATAGTAGCATGCTTAAAGGCAAATATTATGCTAGTATACAACCGGTGATTCGCAATAAGCCGTGGTTCTCTGTTTTAAACCTTGGCAAGGTGCCATCAACGATTTTGATCAGGATGCGTCTTGGGCATACCACTTGTCCCGCCCACCTTGCTCGGTTTAACATCATAGATAGTCCGCAGTGCGAATGTGGTGATTATGGGGATCTGGACCATATATTTTTTTCCTGTCCTTTACATGACCATGCCTCCTTTTACGATGACTTGATATCCCTCCGTGTTCCATTACCTACTAATATACAATCTCTTCTCAGTAGCAATTCCTTTTCTATCTACCACTCTCTATCTGATTTTATCATCTTTAATGACATTAAACTATAAATTTTATTTATTTATATTTTTTACACTCCTCTGATCCGTCCATCCTAATCCTTCCTATATCCTAATTTTCGCGTATCGTTTCCCTACCTTTAAATTCTAAAACTAAACTCATACGACTTGTATATGGCAACTGCATCAATCATGCGGAGCCAAAAGCCCCAACTCGGGGAAGAAGAAAAAAAAAAAAAAAAGTTCTCAGATTTATTAATTTATAAGTTCTCAGCAATATCTACAATTTTAGTATTCATTTGACCGCATGTTCCACTATTTCAATTTAGCTACCCCGATCCCAATTGTAATGACTCGTTGCGCAGTGAGCTAGAGTAATACATAAGTGAGTCATGATTTGCAGTGAGCTACTTCAGCCAAAATAAAATCAATGGACGGGCCCAGAAGAAGCTCATTTTTGAAGATTACAAAATGAACGCCGGCTCTTCAATTCGTTTGTCGGTATCTAGCCGTAGGAAGTGCAACACGCGTCTTGTTACATGTTAATGAAACATCTGACAAAATTATGCCTTCATATGCTTTTCCGAAGTGTAAATACACAACAAAAACCACTATCTATTTTTTGTAACAAATGTACTGTACATGGTTATAATTAGGTGTTGAAGTGTATGTCCGATGGTTTTGACTCGTTTTTACTGAGCAAGTTCTATTGTTATGGCCCGTCTATTAATTTTATTTTCGTCGAAGGTGAGCTAGGACTTGTAGTAATACACGAGTGATGATTTGCAGTGAGCTAGGATTCATATTAATACATAAGTGATGATTTGCAGTGAGCTAGGACTCTTAGTAATATATAAGTGATGATTTGAATTGAGTTAGGACTCATGGTAATTTGTGGTGATTTATGTGATGATGACATGGACACGTTTTGCAGTGGTTTGAACTGAGACAGGACTTACACCTATATCATTGTGTTGCAAAATGTCATACAAGTTGTGCTGCATACCTGGTTGCAATTTCAGCGATAGAGAAGGTAATTTTGTATTACAACTAACAGACAAAAGTTCAGTAACAGATTTAAAAAAAATTGTGTCTGGGTAACATAATCGTGCCCTACAAACAAAGAGAATGTAAACGATATGGAACCGTACTACTACTAATACTATATGGAAGCATTAATGATTTTACTTATAATTACAATATGTTTACAGGAGTCCCTTTGCATTGCTTTCCAAATCCTGCAAATGAATCTGATAGATTCAGATCATGGGTGCTGAATTCTGGTGCTGATTTCAAAGGGATAAGTGAAGAATATATTTTCAAAAATAGAAGGATTTGTCGGCGACATTTTCCTGACCGTTACCATTACCCAAAGAATAGACTTTGCAAATTAGCAATCCCAGCATTAAACTTGCAAGGTATTTATTATGATATATATATATTTTTATTTATTTATTTATTTATTTTATTTCCAACTTAGAACTATCATTACAGGTTATAACCTAATGCGATAGTGTAGCAAATTTACATATTAAAAAAAAACATTGTGACAACACTTAATTATCTAATAACATAAAACCTTTAAAGCTATCTTTGTAAATTCACTCAGAGCACAACTAAATAGGTCAATTTCAACGGAAATGACGTTAAGAGTGCGAAGTGCTCGTGTAAAAGGTGCCTCCTGGAGAAGATTAGTTCGCGCGCGCGGCACCGATACCAGTTATACCGATATATGTATATATAACGATTTATTTCTATTCGAGATGGAAGCGTGAGACCCTGCACTATTAGATGTCTGGATTTGGTTGACCCGTTGTGTGACCAACCGAGTCTGCCTGCAGTCCGTCAACCAAATCGGTCTCGTCAGTTAGCTACTTTACATCATGCTTGGGATGAAATGTGCATTAAATTTTTGCTTCTGAATACTATGATATGGCGATTCTAATAACTATATAGAAACGTAATTATATTATACAGTCTGCTATACATCTACACATACAATGTAGCACTGTTAGTGGCGGATAGATGGAGGCACATATCTATTGAGTTTAAAACTCTTAATATGGCTGACTTGCCAATCTATCTCCACTTATGATATAATGAGACGAAAATAGTCTTTTGGAGTTTAAGAGACAACACGTGTCTCCCAAACTCCGTACAAGCCTCTAGTAAAGCTTTCACCACTTTACTAGGGCTGTAAGGCATGATGTACTTTGTTTGAATATGATGATATTTTACAAAACATGAAAATACCTACTTCATTACTCGACACTGGTCAATGCACAAGACATGTGATGCCAAGTTCCTATCAGGAGGGGGAATAAAATACGTAGACGTTAACTATCATGATGTATAAGGTGTCACAAACAGTAGTGTTGCCTGTGCCATTTAGATTTTGTTTTGACGCAAGATTGATTTTGCACCTGTTTCATACATTGAGAATATGTATTAAAGTTGCGCAAGCCTGTACCTACCATTATCTTTGATCAAATACAGATCATTAATGAAAACGAAATGAAATTCATTCTAAGTTGATAGGTTGTTCTTTATTGTTAAACATTTTTTTATTGTAAATATTAACAAAATGCAATCTTTTTAGGGTTCCGTACCTAAAGGCGTAAAAACGGGACCCTATTATGATGTCCGTCTGTCCTACATGTTTTAAATGTTATCGGGATTTATCACGTATTATTTAATTTAGGTAAAAATAGGTACCTTTCGCTCGACGTTTCGCCCATGTTACAATGGCCGTGGTCACGAGCTGACTGAACACTGCGGGTGAGTCCGGCGGGAAGAGCGGGTGTTTAGTTTCTACCCTCACTTGATCTTGAAAAATCGCAGGGTTCTCACTAATACACACAACACTGACTGTATCGGTAAATGTCCTAGTACTACACCGCGGTTTGTACGCTTGCTTACTATGGGATTCCACGACGCCGCTAACTTAAATCCATCTTCCCGGTTGAAATTGCAATGTTTTCTAGTTTCAACCGCTTCACGAACCATTTTTGAAAAATAATGTCGTTTGTAATACGTGATAAGTCCCGATAAACATTTAAAACATTTCTCCCTTGTTTGTTTTGAGACTGACTTTTAAACTAACATTTGTAGGGCAGTATGTTCAAAGTAAAAGTTTTTAATTGCTTGCCAATGGGTATACACGGTCTTAAAATATTAAATGTTCATCCATTAACAGCCCTAAGTGGCGTGCAAAGTTGTTCATTTTGCGAAAGCTTATAACTTATTTATATCTACGCCAGAATCGGGATGTCTGGACTGCAAATGATTTTTCAAACTATTCTTCTGTATATAGGCAGCGTCACACAGGAAACAGGCAAATTTTTTATCGTTTAAATGTATTTTCAAATGCAACTTTAACGTGCCTGACTTTGCAAAAGTCTTCTTACAAAATTCACATTCGTATTTTTTTTCTCCGCTATGCACAACCATGTGTTTCTTCATGGCTGAATTATTACATGTCACATAGTCGCATAGTTCGCATCTAGTTATATTTGTCCTTGTATGGGTGTACATTTTATGATGAGCCAAACTAGCAGAGTTTGCCAACTCTTTCCCACACATCTCACATTTGAATTTAGGTTTTGTAACACCGTGAACTTCTGCCATATGGTTTAACCTCTTCACATAATTCCCAGAGGTAAACGTCTCTGGACAATAAAGGCATTTAACCCTAGTTTTTAAATGCACCCTCTTTACATGGTACTTCATTGCTGGCTCCGTCTTGAAGACCTTGCTGCATTCTTGGCACTTTATCTCGTTATTTGCATGTGTACTGATCATATGGCTTTTGTGTCTACGCTCTGAAAGGAACTTCTTTCCGCACACGTAGCAGATGAATACCCCATAGTGTTCGTTCATATGCACCAACAAATTCTTGAAGAATGTATGGTCTTGATTGCATATATGACATTTGAGTGTGTCATTGCTGAGATCGACGCCTAAGATACCATGTGAAGGCTTTCTATCGGTCTCGTGGTATACCTTTTCATGAGCATTGCATAAATGTTCTATCAAAGTTTCTAAGGACCCGCATTCTTCATCGCATAATCTACATTTTATGCAGCTTATATCAGCGGTTACTATTAAATTCTGCATTGATCTTATGATTTTTGTTATGGTAGTTAAAGATACGTTGTTGTGGTCTGTTTCTATATGTTCTTTGAGTTCTTTAAAGGGTATGTACAGCTTGTCACAATAGAAGCATTTGAATGCATATTTGAAGTTGTTTCTGAATGGCAGAACGGTAGAATGTTTCAGTATAAGGATTATGTTTGAGCGAACCTTGCTGTTGTCTTTCAACAATAAATGCCTGGCTGTTTCAACACTTTTTAACATTGCAGTCCTCGGATCTGAAAAATGTGTTAATGTAAGGTTACACAGAAAGGAGGTCATTATACTCATTATGGTTTAGGGACTTTAAAACACACACACACACATACTTTCGCTTTTATAATATCATCATCGTCATCATCAGCCAGAAGACGACCACTGCTGAACATAGGCCTCCCCCTTTAAACTCCATACTGAACGACAGCCTGCCTTTTGCATCCACTGGATGCCAGCGACATAATATAAGTGTCATAAAATATAAAAAATACGTTTGTTGTATGGGGTCCTTTATTTTTAACGTTATGACTTCTATTACTTCTAAGTTAATACCGCCGTAATATTACATATTCTGTAAAAATTTTCAACTAGCTATCTATAACGGTTCGACAAATACAGCCGTTTAAAGGTAGGACAGACATTGTAGGCTTAGTAATAGGGTCCCGTTTTTACCCTTTGGGTACGGAACCCTAAAAAAATAACATTCCAACACCCCTGCAAATGTACTTTATGACCAGATGAGCATTTGACTCTTAGTCATTCTGGGATAATCACATTATTAACAAATGTGCAGTAATGTGCAACAGTTTTTTTTTGGCGCTTGGGTCATCACATTTTGACATTTTAGAAGTGTTACTTACCGGTTGTATCTCTAAACGACGCGCGACGGTCATATTAGGATATCATCATCGAGATACAATACATATAGAGTCACAATCGTGACAAAAAAATGTCCGAACCAACACTCTGCGCACGCTACGAATTGCGCCGACTTTTTTTGTTAGTTACTAGGTAACCGCGATCCGACTACAACGACGCGCGATGCCAGAGCTACGATGACATAGCGGACAACTAACGTTGAACACTATGCAAGCGACATAACGTCTAAATTGGAGTAAATGTGGCATTGTGACGTATATAATTGATACAATGTATGTACAATGACGCTCGGACATTTTTTGACTGTTTTTACTAAGAGATTGTAACTCTATAGAAATTGTATCTCAATGGCGCGAGCGAACAAAGTGTAAACTTTTTTGCTGTTTACTGCATTTATGATGGTAACTAAAAATTTAATTTGAGCTAGCCAATTTGAGTTAGTCGATGTAGATTAGAGGAACTTTGCTTTCCCTTACCTACTTTTTCTTCATTGGTTTCCGATATGCTAGTATCAGATTCAGAATTAGACTTCTTTTTGCTTCTGGTTTGAGTCCCGTCAACGTTTATCGTTCGTTTCCTGTTCTCATTTGAGATAGTTGTTTCTTCGTTTTCGATTTTAGTATTAGTGGCGACATCTACAAAATGAACAAAATATTAGAATTGAAAAACCTTTATTTACTTGTACTTTCTTTTTGAATGAGAATTTGTTAATACAAAAATCACGGGGTAGGTAGTATTGCTACACTACCGTATTATTTTCGCGTGAAAAAAGTTTAAATTTGTTATTCTGAAAAATAACCAGTTTCTGTAAGTAGGTAGGATAGCAGGTGAAACTGCAGGATGCTGCTAGTAATAGGCATGATGACCAATATTTTTTTATTACCTCATAAAAAAGCTGATCATAAATAGAGCACATCAACTAAAACAAAATTAAAATTAGTTTAAAAATAAATAAGATATCAGCATTTTAATTTCATGCTAGTAGTCCGGTCAATCTAGACAATTGAAATAAAGAAAATTCCGACAGAGCCAAATCTTCGTAGAGACCTTAGGTTTACCACAAGGAATAAAGTGTCAAAAGTCCCAATCAGTCCCATGTGTGCTAAGGGACTTATTCGGGGCCCAAGGTCAAAATTTTAGGTTTTTTGGATTTTTTCGAAAACGGTTAGTTTTATCGAAAAAGTACTTCAGAGCAAAGTTGTAGACCTTAAAATTCTCTATAAAAATGGTCCCTATGATTTTTTCTCTAAGACCCACTATTTCTCAGATATTGCGCTTGTAAGAATCACGTTCTACATAATATGCACACATTTCCATACCACCTGTGAGGTAGTGTACTCGGCGCGTTTTTTTTAACATGGTATCCCCGGTAGGCCTATTCCACGAACCTTTATGACGTTATTTTCAGGAACAATAATTATTTAATAGTATGAAGATTATTGATATGGGTTACTGAGTTTAACTGTCGTTCTAACTTTTTTTTATTACTTTAGTCTGACTTATACTCTTCATATTCAACTTCAACAATCATGTTTTGTTCAATTTCTTCTTGTTCTTCTTTTCTCCTTCCTATTGATGAATGCTTAGAAATTGTTCAAATGAAGATGAATCAGTTGTCTCTTCATCAAAATCACATGAATCTTCCTCTCTTGTATTTAATTGAACATTTGAGCAAGAGACACCTTGGCAATTGGTACACGCTGGAGAACACTGCAACCCTACTTTTTTACAGCCACATTTGGCACTACAACCTTTCTTGGAATTGCAAAAAATTGTGTTAAGAAGATCATAGAAATAAAACGAGATTTGTTATTTCTATTTATTTCTATGATTATGATTTGATCGACTGCGCAAAAGTATTTACAGAAATTAATTCTTCACCTCAAATACTAATTACTAAAGGAATTCGGTTTCTTCTTGCGGTTTATGGAGCTCCAAAAAAATTGATTGCATAGATACGTACAGATATTTAACATTTGTAAAAAATACACGAAACAAAAAGCAAGTTCAACTATCTTGTCTTCCTCCAACATCGGCGTTTGCTACTCAACATTTGTTTCGAGTATACTATCAAGTTCAGACATGGCAAGGCAATGAACTGAACCCTGAAGACTGGGGTTGGAAATTGATAAATAATACTTTGGAACCGATTCGAACTTTACTGCCCCCTGCTCCAGAAAAACTTCTTAACACTATTTTTTGCAATTGCAAGAAAGGTTGTAGTGCCAAATGTGGCTGTAAAAAAGTAGGGTTGCAGTGTTCTCCAGCGTGTACCAATTGCCAAGGTGTCTCTTGCTCAAATGTTCAATTAAATACAAGAGAGGAAGATTCATGTGATTTTGATGAAGAGACAACTGATTCATCTTCATTTGAACAATTTCTAAGCATTCATCAATAGGAAGGAGAAGAAGAAGAACAAGAAGAAATTGAAGAAAACATTATTGTTGAAGTTGAATATGAAGAGTATGAGTCAGATTAAAGTAATAAAAAAAAGTTATAACGACAGTTAAATTCAGTAACCCATATCAATAATCTTCATACTATTAAATAATTATTGTTCCTGAAAATAACGTCATAAAGGTTTGTTGAATAGGCCTACCGGGGATACCATGTTAAAAAAAACGCGCCGAGTACACTACCTCACAGGTGGTGTGGAAATGTGTGCATATTATATACTCTTTGATATTATCTATATAATTTTTGATATTATGTAGAACGTGATTCTTACAAGCGCAATATCTGGGAAATAGTGGGTCTTAGAGAAAAAATCATAGGGACCATTTTTATAGAGAATTTTAAGATCTACAACTTTGCTCTGAAGTACTTTTTCGATAAACCTTACCGTTTTCGAGAAAAATCCAAAAAACCTAAAATTTTGACCTTGGGCCCCGAATAAGTCCCTTAGCACACATGGGACTGATTGGGACTTTTGACACTTTATTCCTTGTGGTAAACCTAAGGTCTCTACGAAGATTTGGCTCTGTCGGAATTTTCTTTATTTGATCACTATTTTTATGTCTAAATTGACCGGACTATAGACAGAGAACGCACTATACTGAGTCGTGACGTCAGGGCTCAGGAGTGCCATACAAATGCTATACTAACATACGCTTTGCGAGAAAGGGATGGAAGATCCCCTCTCTATCCCCACCTAAAACTTTAAACGCTCATATCTCAGAGATTTATCAGCCAATTCAAATTATTTTTTCAGTATGTGTAATGTATTTAGTTATATTCATCGCTAAGCCGGTTATTTGTAATAAATTAAACATTAGGACACAAGCCTATTATATATTATTTTGTTTATTCGTATTTGTTATAGTATCGCTTTAGTGTAATGTTATAAGTGTTTTAATAATAAATAAACAAATATTTACCTGCTAGTGGCTCCACACATATTGGCCCCTTGTTGCTTTTTGGTATCAGACGTAATCCCTTACTACTTTGTGATATCAGTCGCAATCCCTTACTACTTTGTGATATCAGACGTAATCCCTCACTACTTTGTGGTATCAGTCGTAATCCCTTACTACTTTGTCGTATCAGACGCAATCCCTTACCACTTTGTGGTATCAGTCGTAAATCCTCGCTATTTATTGGTAGCAGTCGCAAGTTCTTGCTATTTATTGGTACCAGACGTAACCTCCTTGGTTTCACTAACTCCTTTTTCTGTGGTTTTACATCAAACTTATTAAGCGACTTCAGACTTGATTCATTTTCCGTTTTTACCGTAGTTTTGCGTTTGCTATCTGTAAAGCAAGATAGTAATATTAATAAAGAAATCTAATAATTCATCGTTATGCTGCTTATCAAAATACTGGGTGAAAGGGGAACGCTCCCAAAACTGAAGACTGGTGATAGGGATAGTGCTGGTGATTGCTAATACGAAACTACAAAACGGCAGTTATTTTTAACCGACATCAGGAGGTTATCAATTCGACTAAATGTTTTTTTTTTTCCTGACAACACCAGCTTTACGGAGTTAATTTCAAGCAATTTTGCTATGTAATTTGCCTTGAGATGTGCACATTGTGAGAAAGTGCACCTATCGTGAAATGCACATTCTGCATTTAAAACGTGTGTACATGTGGGTCACATTCACATGTCAAAATGGGTCAAACAGTTTGAATCAAATTTGTAATTTTGTGATGTGCACATTGTGAGAAAGTTCACCTATTGTAAAATGCACATTCTGCATTTAACACATTTTGACACGTGGGTCACATGTCAAAATGGGTGAAATGGTTTGAATCAAATTTGTCATTTTGAGATGTGCATATTGTGAGAAAGTAGTGCACCTATCGCAAAGTGCACATACTATGTGTAAAACAATTTGTATTTAATGTATATAAAATGGCAGCACCATTTTATCAAAACTGTATTAGCAAACGTCATGTGTATTCGTTGACAGTTGACTGCTGACAACTGTCAACGAACACAGTATATAAGTTGCGGTTGCATTGCAATCGCCCTTTCATTCAGTTCAACAAACCGTTAGGGCTCCAGGGCACACCCCCTCTGGGGTGCCTGGGCAAGTCTGATTCCCACTCCCGGCGACGGCCCAAGCCGAGGTTCGTACCTTCGAGGTGCCCTTGTGCTAGTCGCCTATAAACTTAACCACCAAGTTATGCCGAACGCACTCTGCGTTCGCTAACTAGTCCGGTCAAACTGTAGAGGCCAAAAGGCCAACAGTAAAAGTCACTCATAAAAAAAAAAAAGCAATCGCCCTCTTTCGGTGCTCGAACCTCGAAGCGAGAACAAGTGTAAACGAATTGTGTGTAAAATAGTTCAGGAGGTGATTTCTTGGCTGAAATGCTAACATATGTTAAACCCATTTTGACATGTGACCCATAACTTTTATATTCATTGCTTACCTCCTGATGTTTCCCCAGACGGCTCAAATTCAATTTTCAATGTTGCACATACTTTGGTAGCTGTAATTAAAAAATATCTTTGTTTTTTTTTTAGATACTATATACAGTTCAATACTTTCGTTTGAGTCGAGATGAAGAAGCTACAACATGGGGTTCTTCATAAGGCGAGTTAATCGAGTCAAAAATGGTCGGCAACGTATTTGTGATGCCTCTGGTGTTACAAGTATCCATAGGCGACGGTAACTGCTTACCATCAGGCAGCCCGCCTGCTTCTTTGCCACCTATGGCATAAAAAAAAGAGGTGCTATCAAGTAAATCATTAAGACAGGGTTCAAGGGCGGATTCAGGATTTCATTTTGGGGGGGGGGGCATTCTGACAAGGTTCGGAGGAATCAAATCGAAAAATTTAGTCAAACGTATGGAATTGCTAGGTGTTTGGGGGGGGGGCGGGGGCATGGCCCCCATGCCCCCTGCCCTGGATCCGCCAATGAAGACAGGGTGTGCAATAGAAAATAGACACTAGTAATATATAACAACTATAAAAAAATTACTTATGTAATATATACACACATTCTAATAGTAATACACACAATTACTTAAAATTCTTTAAAATAAATATACTAATAGATATGCAATTAATATGAATATATACATAATTATGTAATAATTAATGATACAACAATGAACAAATAATACAAATAAGCTGTTCGACATAACGATATTAACAAGGCTGCAACTTTGACAAATAAAACTTTTTAAGGTGGTACGTTTCACAAATTGCGAGAAATTCAAATTTCAACCAGTTTTCTTGTCCTTGTAGCTAGGCCGGGTAATTATTGTAAACGAACATGATGTTTACGCAAATTGATTATTATTCTTTACAAAATCATGTAAAGCTATTTATCTCTAATGCACATTATTACTTACATTTGTGAATAAACTAATTTTTGCTGTTTCAAACGGTTTATTCACAAATGTAAGTAATATGGTGCGTTACTGTTAAATATTTATACATTATAATGTAAAGAACAACCAACAATTTGCGCAAACATTGTGTTATTTAAAAATAATTACCTGGCCTGGCTACTAGGACCAAAAAACTGTTTAAAATTTGAATTTCCCACCATAGGTGAATCGTTCCACCTTAACGCGTTCTTTGAAAGTAGCGAGCGATGGAGGATGCCTGATAGACGCGCTATGATGAAAGCCATGGCAGATCAATGTTTCTGATTTTACCTGCTAAGTCATCATCTGTCTCGCTATTTACTGATAACGCTTGCTCATAGTCGTGTTCCGTTTTGACATCACTCAACTCTAAAGGGTCATTTTGAGATGATTCTCCGACATTCTCTGAAATGATAAAAACCAATTCTTAGGCCTAACAACCATTAAGGCGCTTGCAGACGATGCGAAGTAACAAGTAGAAGTAGCAAGTGTCCACTACGCATCGTCTGCAACGGTGTGCATAGTGAACGTGGCAGCGCCAAGTTGTACTTCACACTGGTACTTGACGCCAAGTGAAGCTTCGTTTCTCCGCACTACTCACGCGATGCCCACTGCGCATCGTTCGTCTCGTTCGAACACTCGTGCGAATTATGACGTCGCCGCATCAGTGTCTACTTTACGTTTGATTGCCTACTTGTACTTCTACTTGTTACTTGTACTACGCATCATCTGCAAGCGCCTTTAGAAAGTGGATGTTGCCTGTACCGGCCGAGGAAAAATCAACTATTTGCAGTTTACCATTCTCAGGTTAAAAATTCTCACCATGCTTGAGACGTATTTTTTTTAAATTCAATAATAGGCTTGCGTTTGACCGCCAACATGCCTGATGTTAATCGATGATGCTGTCTACGATGGAGCACGCTTGCCTAGAAGAACCCGATTCCCTTGTGATTTGAAGACACCCAGATTGTAACTCTATCGGGGAACACTCATTCAGGCAGCGTATTCCACAGACTAGCAGTTCGCACAAAAAAAGTGGAATCAAATCTCTTCGTACGGGGTATAAACTCTAGTAAATAAGGATAATTCAATGTACCCAAATCATATTGTGAACAATTTTAATTGTACACATACCAAAGCGTGAGGTCGCTGGTTTAAACCCCGGACCCGTACCAATGAGCTCTTTGGAGCTTATGTACGGATTTTGATACCACTGGCTTTTCGGTGAAGGAAAAACATCGTGAGGAAACGTGCATACGTACGTCAATATCTCACGTAATTGGAGAAAGAATTCAATGGCGTATGTGAATCCACCAACCCGCACTGGGCCAGCGTGGTGGATATGGCCCAATCACCCTTTCGGGGGTAGGCTAAAAGTCCAGCAGTGGACTGTTAAAAGGCTGATTATGATGACATACCAGATTTGACCTCTTCAGTTATTACTCGGCGCAGTTCTGTCTCAGATGCCATAACCTTCTGCCTGAATCTCTGTACGTCATTCAGTGAAGTGACACAGTCTGAGCATAAGAGATGGGGTAGCTTCGGATCTGCCATCAGCTGAAACCATAACAACTCATTGTCAGTCTAAAGCAGTGATACCAATGACAATATAACCACTTGACTGCTCATCCTTTACCCACATTAAAGATCTATCTTCCTTGACCCACATGAGCGAAAGGTTCTAACATGTCATCATCATCATCATCATTATCAGCCAGAAGACGTCCACTGCTGAACATAGGCCTCCCCCTTTAACCTCCACACTGAACGACAGCCTGCCTTTTGCATTCACTGGATGCCCGCGACTCTCACAATGTCGTCCAGAAAAGGCCATCTAGTGAAAGGCCTACCTACGCTGCGTCTTCCGGTTCGTGGTCTCCACTCCAGAACCTTTCTTCCTCATCGGTTATCGGTTTTTCGAGCGGTGTGGCCTTAGTTGCAAATTTTCTCTTACATTTCTAACATGTCAACCTAAACTATTTCGAGCGGGGCCAATCCTAGGCGCGAATTGACTGAATGACTTTTGATTCTCCAGGATCACATACATCGAGTCTCCAATCAAAAGCTGCCCCCCGCGACCAACGTTGCATCATTTTGCAAAAGAGAATTTTGACTACATGCGCGATCAAGTGGTTATATTATCTTTGAGTAAAACACTGTTTTAAACTATCACGGTTGTTCACTAAAGTTATATGATCATTTGCGGGATATTTACCGTGGTAAGGTTGTGGAATGAGCTCCCGATATTTCGGCGCAGTTACATGCACCATGTTCACGGGACCTCATTCCACAACCTTACCACGATAAATATCCCGTAAATGATCATATAACTTTTATCTTTGAGTGATACCCAAAGTGGTCTATATCAACCAAGGGGACCTTGTGAGCGAAAAAAAGAATTGGGGGCCTGTGAGATTGAGATATCAACAGGGGTCCACGACAGTGGATCGCATTTCAGCAATACCATGATGGATAATCAACCCTTTTTTTTTTGTTTTAACCATGTATATAAATCTTTATTAATTAAAAACATGTCAAACAAATCCAAAATATTTGGTATTCACCAATAACTAAACTAATATCTATTCAAATAACCCACCCGTAACTGTTCCCGGCGCAAGGTACCCAAAACAAAAATATTTTTGCCTTATGATTGATTGATTAACTCTTAATTGTTCACACCATTAAATTTGATACAGAAACAAAAAACTCCTAAAAACTAGTGTAACAACTGGCGGCCTTAGTATAGAGTGCTTTTAGCGATCTCTTCCAGGCAACCTTAGGATGGATATGATTAAACAACTTATGACCGTATGCTTAAGTGTACCAGTCTGAAGAGGCCCTTATACAGCCGAGTTATTTATCGCTTGTATGAGCATAGATCTCCCTCATTATATTTTAAATTTTCGTTTGCTGAGCGAGACTCAATGGGTCTTACTTACACCTATGACCTAACTGCAAAACATTGAAATGTGCACTTGACGTGTTCATAATAGAAACATTCGCAGTATAAATTTTTATTTAAAAAAAAAAAAAAAAAAAACCTTTTTTTCAAGAAATCAGGGGCCTTACGGACAACTGCTATTCATCATCATCATCAGCCCTGAGTGACCCACTGCTGGGTATAGGCCTCCCTTTGTTTATGCCACTCTCCCCGGTCTCTCGCTATTCGCATCCTTCGCAGGGGCCTTACGGACAACTGCTATTACAGGCACCTAATCCGCTCAGTTGGAAAATCACGCGACCGCAAACCTTATAGCGCCCAGATACGGTTTGCGGTCGCGTGATTTTCCAACTGAGTGGATTAGGTGCCTGTAGTAGCAGTTGTCCGTAAGGCCCCTGTCTTTTGAAGACAATAAGCTGTATTTTGAACTGTTGTCTTATGTGACGCGTCTTGTGTGGAATACGCCCATTGACGCATCCATCCTCATAAATTTTCTTATTTTGCTAAGTCTTGGGGTATCTTCCTTTTAAGCCTCCTCGGAGGGCTTCTTGACATCAACATCTTTGCTAATTCATTTAGATGATTTTGCAGTTGTTTTTGATAAGTTAGGGAGTTATTTCTTATTTCTTCTTCCACTGTGGGCATTTCCAGGTCCTTGTGTAGAGTCTCATTTGTGACATACCAGGGAGCGTTGGTTATCATTCGTAGCACTTTTGACTGAAAACGTTGCAGAATGCTTAGGTTGGTTTTTGAAGCCGTTCCCCAGAGCTCGATTCCATAAGTCCTCACAGGTTTTACCATCCCCCTGTCTGCCGAACCGAAAAAGGCAAAGAATGGATTAGATAGAATAGATTTTTATATACCTGCGGCGCCCCGTCATATCTGGCGCCCTGGGCGGTCGCCCAACCAGGCCCTACCCTCCTAACTCCAGTACTGCCACTGTTGTCCTACTTTAAATTTACCTCCAGCTACAGGCCTGGTCCCAAAATGAATGCTTTCAAATTAGTACAGTCGTTTCGTGTAAACTTATGTAGTATGTATGTGTGTAGGTATTTAAAACTGCATTTAACAAATTAGCAAGTATTCCAGGCATTAATATTTAAGAACTAATGAACTAGGTAAAACGACTAAAATAAAATGAATGAATGGGCTCAGAAGAAGCGGATTTTTGAAGATTACAAAATGAGCACCGGTGCTCACTTTGTTTCAGTCGGTCTCTAGCCGTAGGAAGTGCGACACAAGACTTTTGTTACATGATAACGAAACTTCTGACAAAATTATGCTTTCGTGTGGTTTCCCGAAGTGTAATAACACATCAAAGAACCGCTAGTATCTATTTTTGTAACAAATGTACTGTACATGGTTATAATAAGGTGTTGAAGTATATGTCCGATAGTTTTGACTCGTTTTTACTGAGCAAGTTCAATGGTTATGGCCCGTCCATTAATTTTATTTTGGTCAAAGGGTAATAGGGATCCAAAGAAAACCAAAAGAAAACTGACGAGTCGAGGCATTCCAGGAATGTTTAATTACATTTAATTTCATCACGAATTAACAGAATGAATATAATAAAGAAAGGGTAAACTTATTTTATGTACTCACGAACAAATTTAAGTTTTCCATCAGCATTTCTAACTCAGCTTTTCCGAAGTTGTATTGGTGTTTTCCGAGCGCTAAGCAGCAGCGGCATTTGCCGTAATTGTCACTAATTATACGATTTGTATCGTTTTTGCTGCAGCTTGTATCACTTTCACCATGCATTTTATTTTCAAAATTGTGTAGGCCCTCTCTCTCAACTCTCTCGCTCGCGTAGAACTGTAGGTACCAGAGCTAGGACTAATGTTCCGTGTACAAGGATCTGTGTCTGTTCTCCAATTTACTCAAGTTTTTGCGGTCAAACACATCAAATCAATCCCATGGTATAATAATATATTCTCTTTGAATATAATTTAATTCTTGGATCATGATCAATCCTTTGTAATAACAGGTGTCTATAATGTATAACATGATATTTGCCGACACGATATTCCACGGCATGATAATGTCATCATCATCATCATCAGCCAGAAGACGTCCACTGCTGAACATAGGCCTCCCCCTTTAACCTCCACACTGAACGACAGCCTGCCTTTTGCATCCACTGGATGCCAGCGACTCTTACTATGTCGTCGGTCCATCTAGTGGGAGGCCTACCTACGCTGCGTCTTCCGGTTCGTGGTCTCCACTCAAGAACCTTTCTTCCCCATCGGTTATCGGTTCTCCGAGCGATGTGGCCTGCCCATTGCCACTTCAACTTGCAAATTTTAACAGCTATGTCGGTGACTTTGGTTCTTTGGCGAATATCCACGTTTCGGATTCTATCGCGCAAAGAAACTCCGAGCATAGCTCTCTCCATTGCCCGCTGTGTGACTCTGAGTTTTTCCAAAAGGCCAACAGTTAAGGACCACGTCTCAGTACCATATGTCATCACTGGCAACACACACTGGTCAAAGACCCTTGACTTTAGGCACTGTGGTATCTTGGACGAGAAGATGTCACGCAATTTCCCGAACGCTGCCCATCCGAGTTGGATTCTTCGGGCGACCTCTTTGCCTAAGTTGGACTTACCTAACTGAACAATCTGCCCAAGATAGGTGTAATGGTCAACAACTTCGAGAGTATCGTTCCCAACGACTACCGGCACGGGTTCAACATGGACATTGGACATGATTTTTGTCTTGTCCATGTTCATTTTAAGACCCACCTGTTGGGAAAGGCTACTGAGGTCGCTGAGCATCGTATTTAGGTCCTCCAGCGACTCTGCCATGATGACTATATCATCGGCAAAACGAAGGTGAGTGATGTATTCGCCATTGATGTTGATGCCTAATCCGTTCCAGTCCAAGAGCTTGAAAACGTCCTCCAATGCGTTCGTGAACAGTTTCGGAGAGATAACATCTCCCTGTCTCACGCCTTTCTGCAATTGGATTGGTTCCGTGCTCTCGTCCTGTAATCGGATCGACATGGTGGCGTTTCTATACAAACACTTCAACACTTCGATATACCTATAGTCGATATGACAACGCTGGAGGGACTGTAATGCTGCCCAGGTCTCGATGGAATCAAAGGCTTTCTCATAGTCCACAAACGCCAGGCATAATGGCCGATTATACTCCTCAGTCTTCTGTATAATCTGGCGGAGGGTGTGTATGTGGTCTATGGTGCTCCAGCCTTTACGGAAACCGGCTTGTTCGGGAGGCTGAAAGTCATCAAACCTGCTTTCGAGACGGTTCGTAATGACTCTAGAGAACAACTTGTACACATGGCTCAGGAGTGAGATGGGTCTATAATTCTTCAATAAGGTGTTATCACCTTTTTTGAAGAAGAGCACCACCACACTCCTGTGCCATGCTTCAGGCGTAGTACCATCGAGTATGACGGAATTAAATAACTTCTGGAGGACTAACAGTACCGGTTTTCCACCCGCTCGCAGTAGTTCTGTCGTGATTCCGTCATCACCCGGTGCCTTGTTGTTCTTAAGCTGTTTCAGAGCCATTCTAATCTCGTACAAGCTGATGTCTGGGATGTCCTCAGTGTAGTGTCGGGTCAGTTTAGCTCTCTTGTCCTGAGCTGTACTGACAATAGGCTGTCGTGTCGAGGTGTACAACTGTCCGTAAAACCTCTCAAGCTCTCTCAGAATCTCCGACTTTGACGAAATGATACTGCCATCCTCGATCTTCAGCTTTGTCATTTGGCTTTTCCCAATAGACGAATTTTTCGCGAACACTTTCGAGCCCTGGTTCCGCTCAATTGCATCCCTAATACATCTTGTATTGTAGGAACGCAGATCGTGTCGCACCGATTTCGAGATTCGTCTATTAAGTTGGCCATATTCCGACATATCAGCTGAAGATTGCAGTCTCA
Organism: Agriopis aurantiaria; assembly: GCA_914767915.1. NCBI lineage: Eukaryota > Metazoa > Arthropoda > Insecta > Lepidoptera > Geometridae > Agriopis > Agriopis aurantiaria. Next base: position 5,253,137 of record OU612007.1, on the reverse strand, counting down.
TCTCAGTCCGGTCCTTCATTAGCTTAATGGTTTCGTCTGAGAGCTTCTGAGGTCTTTTTCGGGGTGGGGTCTTAAAGAACTTGGACCCCACTGCTTGGACAGTTTCCACCAGCCCATTGTTTAATTCGTCCACAGTTCCGCTTTCGGCAAGGCCCTGGAAGCGATTATGCAGTTCGAGTTGGAAGTCATTTGGGTTTTGGATTTGGGCATGACCAGGACGGAGCGTGGACTTCACCAGACGCGACCTCTCTAGCTTGATGTTGATATTCAATGTGCCTCTGACAATACGGTGATCACTACCGGTTTTCACCCTGCTGATCACTGAGACATCATTGAATATTCGCTTCTTGGTCGTCATGATGAAGTCGATCTCATTTTTGGTCGAACCATCTGGGCTCATCCACGTCCACTTTCTGGATGGTCGCTTCTGAAAGAAGGAGTTCATCAAATAGAGTTCCTCCTTCTCCATGAAGTTGACCAGCCGCTGGCCCCTCGGATTCCGCCGTCCATACCCATATGACCCCACTCTTAACTCATCGACATTCCGTGTGCCCACCTTTGCGTTAAAGTCACCCATAACAACGGTGAAGTATGTTTCGGAGGAATGTATGGCTTCGGATATCTCCTCATACAGAGCCTCTACTTCATCGTCAGGGTATGTCGAGGTCGGCGCATATACCTGTATGACCTTCAGCGAATAACGATCGGTTATTCTGAGTATAAGGTATGCTACCCTGCTCGACACACTATCGACCTTAATCACGTTGTTAATGAGTGACTTGCGGACGATAAAACCTACACCACCCTGGGACTTTCGTTCTCCTTCCCGGAAGAAGAGCATGTTCCCGGAATCCAGAACTATCGTATCCTGTCCCTCTCGTCGGATTTCTGATAGTCCTATGATGTCCCATCGTATTTTGCTCAATTCTTCCTCCAGCTCTACAATCTTCTCGTCGGTCCTCAGTGTGCGAACATTGTGCGATACCAGGGCCAAATTATGTTGGGGGTGGTAGCGGGGCAACTGCCGGAGATTTTTCGCACCCCCTGCTCCACCGTTACCTGACCCGCTACCTTGGTCAGGGATAGAGGAGCTGCCGGGGACTAGGGGCCGTGATATTGTTTTGTCTGTCATGGGGGGAGGGGGGGGGGGGCATGATAATGTACAGCATGATAATTGGTGTACATCGAATATCATGCTGTACAATCCATGTCGTACAATACTGGCCGTCAATTATCGGCTCGTGTCTATAAAGTACGGCAAGGAATGCACAGCCAGGATTGTACAGGCAATAATCCGTGTACGTGGGAAAAGTCCACGTTTTATCAGGCTGTACATTATTGTGCCGTACATTATCATGTCGTGCAATACGGGCCGTGTTTTGACGAAACGGGCCGAAAATGTACGACCAATAATGTACAACATGATAAAAGGTGGCATCGCCCGTATTAGCTAATATTCCTGAAATGTCTCTGCTCTTATTGGCTGTTGAGTCTATGACGTCTGTCGATTCCATGCTTCGCTTGAACAAGATAGTGTAAGATAGTCACAGATAAAAAATATGAGAACCATCAAAACTTTTTGATGGTGACGCGGAGTGAGGAGTACAACTGTGTTGGATCTGTCACTCATTTCGAACCTAACCAACTCAAGTCTGACTCCAGGTGGGCTCCCGCCAGAAGCTCTTGCGGTCGCCCCTGAGTGTCGCTTCGCCACACTCGACCTTCGCTTCACTACGGAGGTCACCGGCTCGCTTCGCTCGCCACCTCCCCCCTTCGCTCCGCTCGGTCTCGTATGGCTCGCTCTCACTCAGGACCTCCCTTGAGCTTCTGGCTCCCGCGCTTTTCATATACACTCTAGGGGTAGGGACCACAAGACTAGGTGGAGTCGGGGTGCTCTGTGTCGGTTTTGTGACCCATTTCGAACCTAACATACTCAAGTCGGGGTGCTCTGTGTCGGATCTGTCACTAATTTCTACCTAATACACTCGAGGTGGAATGTCCACGTCTAAACGAAGCTTCAGTTTTGAATTTTTATGGTCACCAATTATCAGGCTGTACAATATCGGGGTGTACATTATTAAACAGAGTCAATAATGTACAGCATGATATTGTACGACATAATAATGCACAGCATGGTAATTGGTGTACATGTACATGGAATATCATGGTGTACATTATCGCTTGTGCATTATTGGGCCGATCTGATAATGTACGGCATGATATTGCACGGCACGATATTGTACAACATGATATTCCATGTACATGTACACCAATTATCATGCTGTGCATTATTATGTCGTACAATATCATGCCGTACATTATCTGTGTCGTGCATTATTGCCTTCCGATATTTTTATCAAAAAAAATTGTGTGTTATCCTAACAATCATTAAGTCTTTTGTAGCCCCCACCACTTTACTGGGGGCATGAGTTTGTCTTGACCGTGACTTGATTTGCATGACTCTGACTGTGACTTCATTTGCATGACTGATTGTGACTATGACTTGTTTGAAGTTATAAGACAATGTAAACATGTATAATATTACGGCTGAACGACGCTGTATCCATGGTCATGAAAACAATAAACAAGATGCTAATTGCCAAAATGACAATGAAAGAATGAAAAAAAAAACGGAGCAAGAATTATATTGTATTCTGTATCTGTACATACAAAACTAAATATTTAATTCCAACGAATATGAAAGATTGCCACTGCGGTTTATTTTGTAAAAATGAAAGATAACAATCGTACATGTGTGAAATGTAAATCAACAACAACGGAAGATCCTAATTTGGTCTTGCACCGATTCCCAAAACCAAGCTCTTCTAACATACAGCGGTGAGTAAAACTATAACGAATATTATTATTCTAAATCAAGGGTTGTGCGGTGAAAAGGGTTTATATTGATTGTTGATCAGTTTCGCACTTGTCTTTCTATGAAAAGTTAATTCATATTTGTGTTTTCAGCATGGAAGGATGGGCCAAGTTTTATGACCCAAAACAAGACTGGAAATCTCCAGAGCTTCAAAAAATGCTTTACACAAGCCACAAAATGCTTTGTAACAAGCATTTTCCTGAAAGAGCTTTTGTTGAGGATGAACATAAAAACAAAAAGCTTCATCGTTATTCCATTCCTTGTGAATCCTCCACTGCGTTAATAAATATTGATTCACAAAACGAGGCGGAGATGACCAGTGCAACGCTCAATAACACCTCACAGCCCAGTGTGTGGACATCAAAATCATGTGGTGTATGTATTAATTTTATTATGTATTTGCTTTCCCTGGATATTAATTAAATGTAGGTTATGTTCTTTATGTAATCAAAATAATAAACTGGCCAAGTGTGAGTTGGGCTCTCTCACCGATGGTTCCGTACCACCACATAAATTGTTAACTACTAAAGTACGAAAAAGATAATATCACACCCAGTTAGTCACCCATACAAGTACCTTGCACGCTCGATAATGCTAACTTGGTAATGAACATAAATTTGTCACCGACTCTCACTTGGCCATTTTTTATTATTTGTTATACTTTCGAGTGTGTACTATTATCATGCCAGGTTTGACGCTTGTACGTATTACCGTTTTTACATTAGAGCAAATACAAAAACTGGGCAAGTGCGAGTCGGGTTCACGCACTAGGGTTCTGTAGTCCGTACCACTACAATATACAAAATGTAGTGCATAAAGGTACCGACTGCGCCTAGCATTGCTTAACTTGGCGGTGAACAGAAATTGATCACAGACTCGCACTGGGCCATTATTTATTTTTTTGTTATACTTTGAACGTTAAAGTATACAACTTTGAACGTTAAAGTATACAAAAGTACATAAAAAAATACGTTTCTTGTATGGGGACCCCCCATTTACTCATTAGACGGTTGTATAAAATATAATATGTAGAGGTTTAAAAACCTTTTGATAATTTACATGTTTTTTTTAATGCTTTTACAGATGGATGCAGATAATCACACTTCTCAGGTGAAGATGACCAGCACAAAGCTTGCTAAAACCTCACAGCCCCAGACATCGAAATTGTGTGGTGTAAGTGTTATTAAGTTTAGTGAATTCATTTTTTTTTTATGTTCATATTCTAATTTAAGTTTTATATCTTGTTTCAGAAGATTTCTTCTCCACTAGGAGTAATAGTGATATTATATGAAAAAAATCTATTAAATTATCAAAACTGGTAATTTATCAAGCTGCCAACTGGTAGTGGGCTTGAGCATTTGGATTGTCTTTAGACCTTCAACGGTCTATGGGCAGTCTAACTGTATTTGTAGTGTTAGTTTTAGCTTGTATTTTGTTTAGTTATTAAAGGCACTAGCCCAAAAAAAAATTAAATTATCCCCTTGACGGTTGAGCGACCTGCGGCCGGTCGCTTAAGAAAAGTACGCATGCGGCAAGCGGCCGTGGTCGAACGTCAACTGTTTTCTATTTGCCTTTATTGTAAGGTGAAACGTTGTTCGATCCTTTTCTAATTTATACGTCAGATAGTAAACAAAACAAGGATGAATATAATATATTTCATACTTAGGTTTGATACAAAAATTTAGAGAAATCTCGATTTTAGTTACACGCGGCGATTTCGCGCAAAATTTCCGGTGGCCGTCTAACACGCGCGTCAAATTCGCAAAATGGCTTATGGCCATCGGACTGGATAAGAAGTACGTTTATTTTTATTCTTATGAGGATTTCCCAATAACCCACACTCGAGCACGTCTACGAACGAAGTATTCGTGGACCATGTGATATATCAGATAAGGACGATCCTGGATTAGCGTTCTTTCGCCCAACCAAGTTTGATTGCCAGAGAAATAATGATTTCGGCGAGATCTATCACTTCTGTAGAACTGCTACAAACTGCGTAACTTTGCTTTACTGCTTGTAAAGCCTCCACCACTTTACTGGAGCATGGATTTGACTTGACCGTGACTGTGCTGGGACTATGACTTGTTTGACTCTATTTAATACATTGTTAACTTGTATATTAAGACTGAAGGACTTTGTATCCATGGTCAAGAAAATAAGGAGAAAAAAACTTTGAAATTCAATAAAATGAAATGTCAACGTCTGTCGCTTTGTGTCATATTTTTGTTTACTATTGCTACTTGCTGTTTTTCGTATATTATTGTGTGATATTTTTATTGTGATTAATATATTATAATTATAGTGCACTGTCTTTGTTCCGTTGAGTCGAGCTAACATTCCTCCGGTAAATGTGATCCCAACGCAAATTTATAAGTGAAAAGAACTTGATATAGGGACTAGTGTTTGTTGGGTGGGTTATTTTTGAACAAATGGAAAAAACATTTAATTGTTCAAAGAAGTTATGTCTTCAGATAAGCAGTGTTGTGTTTCTGGGTGCAAGGACAGTGGAGGTAAGTTTGTTTATTGGAGGTTTTTTTAATTCTAATTAATTCTTATTCGCATTCCACCCCTCAATAAACTCGCCAGTAGTACACGCTGTAAGCGTTGATGTAAGTAAATTTAAAACTGGCTATGGCTGTGGGTCAATATATTTGCTGTGGGTTGATATGTCAGTCAGTGATTAGTCTGGGCTGGCATTGTTACTTGGGATGCAGGATATAAAGCTGAATTACAGAGGGTAGGTATATTATCTTTGACAAATATACACGTACCTGATCTAAGATAATCTCTTCTCTTCTCTTCTCTTAGTATAAATTAAAGTCGCTTTCCGTGTCTGTCTGTCCGTATGGCCGCTAACTCCTCCTAAACCATGCAACGGATTTTGATGTGGATTTCACTATCAGTTAGATACATTTTTTACGGAAGGTTTATAGATGCATAACTAGCGACCCGCCCCAACTTCGCTCGTAAATTACGCCGTGCGAAGCCGGGTGGGCGGATCGCTAGTTATAATATAAATAGGCTCATAGCCCTGGAAATAGACCTGTAAGCTTTATGCGCCCTCACATTATTGAACGAAAAAAGCTACGAAATACTGTATTTTTGGCATTCTGATCTATAGAAAATTCGAATTCTGTATTATATAGATCTGTATTTTTTATTTAAATTAAGTTAAGTTATTAAGTTAAGTTTATTTTAATTAAATTAATTAATTTTTTTTTTTATAAGTAGTTCATTTCTTCGATCAACACTATAATTGTTAAATACAACTTATGAAATTTAACAATTTTAAATCTATATAAATAAATTATTATAATTTAATAATTAATACGTCACTTACTGAAATAATATACAATAAATTGTCAATTAATACTAATTACCTACTCAGAAAGTCCTCCGCGGACCGAGCCCTGACCGAAAGTCCCCAATACGCTGGCTGCGTTCCCCCGCTGAATTGCGAGAGAAATCCGCTGTGCCAGGAACCAACCCGATCGTGGATCGAGGCCCTTCCCCCTCATGCGGCAATTTAGGCATCAAATTTTAGAATAAGTTTTTGTAAAATTCTCTGACTGAAAGTTTGGGAGTGGACAGTGGTTTAATAGTTTTTGATTAAATTAGGTATAATATAATGGTTATGGTATGGGTATATAACGGTGGCCTGGAAAAGGTTGCTTTTAGCGATAAGGCAGCCACTTGTGGCACTACCTTGTAAGTGTTTGTAATTTTTATTTCTGGTGTACACAAAAAAGTTTCTATCTATATTCTATACACAGATACTTTAGGTCATGGAATAAAATTTAGGACATTTTTCATCATTGTTCACGCGGGTGAAACAGCGGGCGCAGCTAATTGAGCAATACAGTTCAAAACTAAAAAGTATTAACAGTTCGAAAATGCAATAAAAAACAATGACCCATCTCTATTACATTTCAATTGTTTTACCACTAGATTCCGCTACCCGTCTACCTACTAGGAACACAAAACTGTTTGAAATTTTATATTCCCGCCATAGGTAAAACGGTACCCTAAATAACAGATTGTTACTTATTGTTTGCAGCTATGCACCATGTCCTTCATGGGTTCCCAAATCCAGAAAAGGATAGAGGCAGATTCAATACCTGGTTGTATGCCATTGGATCTGACATTTTGGGCCTGGAAAATTACCAAATATACAAGTACCGCCGTGTGTGTCACTCACATTTCGAACATAAATATATGTGCCGATATCAAAGGCTTAGCAACATTGCTGTACCAACATTAAATATACCGGGTTTGTATGAGCATTTTTATATTACCCAAAATATCACAGATCTTGTGTAATTCAATTCAATTCAATTTCTTTTTCGTGGCTTCGTGCGGTATTGCCACAACTTGCCAATGTCTTGTTTAGAGTCGAGTAGGCAAATATTCTGGAGCTTGTCCGGTTTATTGGTGGCGGGGTGTGCAAAATATCATTAAACTTTGTCACCTATGTGACAGATGTCAATTAACTATTGATCTTTTTTTTATTTATTTATATGGCTACGTCCCCATTACATCTTGGGGTCATCAACAGTAAGGGTGGAGACTGAGATTGTTTAAAGACTAGGTAGTAATCTTGGTTGATGACACTACTAACAGAAGATAACAAATGGAAAAACCAAATTGAATGTTTTTAGGGTTCCGTACCCAAAGGGTATAAACGGAACCCTATTACTATGCCTTCATTGCCAGTCTGTCTGTCTGTCCGTCCGTCCTACCTTTAAACGGCTGTATCGTAGTCTCCACTACACAGGCCGATACTTATATCAGTAAAAATACGGAAGACGTATGGCCTTAATCTCTTTAACCTGCTCAGAGTTGGCGAAAATTACCATTAAAAAAAAAGTTTCGAATATTTTTCCGTGTTTTCTTTCGGTTGTTTTGTTTTTGTTTAACGTAATAGTACAGTTATTTATAGGTCTGTTGAGTCGAGTTTAGTATCCTTGGATATTCCTCCTGCAGCCACTGCAGCCAGTTTCTCAAGTTCTTATTTCTTCAGTTTGTGAACTTGTGAAAAGACTCATTGAAACTTGGAATAAACATTAAAACGTTAATTTGTGAGAAAAACGACTATACAATAATGTCCCTTTCAAGTAAAAAGTGCTGTGTTCCTTCATGTATGGATTCAGGAGGTAAACCTTATTTTTGTTTATATATGGTGATAGATAATAAACAGGAAAATGCTAGTGCCCATTTCTAGAATTCCCTCAACTGTTTTTCACAGCACCTTCCTACTGACACCCTATTGACCAAAATCCAAATCCTTTTTTTTTGTTATATTGAAAAAAAAAAAAAAACAATTAGAGATAATGGCATCGATTCTGATGCAAACTAAACTAAATTTTGAGAATCGACGCCAATGGCCTCGATTTTGTCATACTCACTCACTAAACTAAACCAATCTAACAGGATTAAAATTGTCTGCCTCTCTTTTCATTTTAATACGTGAGAGAGGGATAGCAACAATTTTAGAGCTGTCAAATTTAGTTTAGTTTAGAGAACATCAGAATCGATGCCATTATCTTCTAAACCGTAAATCATAGTTGTTTGTGTAAAGAAGTAAGATAAACATGTGTGCTGATGACCACACAACAGAAGTGAAAACTTCAACAAGGTTGACCATATCTATCTCAATCCCTTAGTCGGCGCAGACTTTACCCGAACAAACGTTACATAGCCGAGCGTGACGGCTTAGTCTCATTCAATACCCACAAAATAAACTACTCAGCTCGCCTAAAGAAGTTTTCACTTCAAAAATAACCAGTGTTTGACCTGTTGGTTGTGGTTGATTATAAAATATACTGGAGGACTCCTGACTTGTGAACAGTACATACAATTCTTTTCAGGTATGCAGAAGCCGTTGCATCTATTTCCTAAACCAGAAAAAGATAAACAACGCTTCAACACATGGGTTTTTTCGATTGGAGGAAATATAATTGGGTTGGACAATGATGATATTTACAAACACCGCCGTATCTGTCATGCTCATTTTGAAGAAAAGTTTTGCTGTCGCTACAAAAAATTGAGTGACATAGCTATTCCAACGTTAAACTTACCAGGTTAGTTACAGTGTATTTTTGTAGCGGGTTAGAGGCATCAAGAAGATATAACATTCAACAATGAAGAAGATAACACAGACCAACTGCGTGAAGCTGACACTGCATAGTCCCCCGACCGGCCTATCTACAAAATATTTATTACCTTGAAACAAGACATTGGCAGAATTGCGGCAACACCGCTCACAAGTCGTAAACGAAGAAGATACCACCGACCAACTGCGTGAAGCTGACATTGCATTGTTCCCCGACCGGTCAATCTACAAAATATTTATTACCTTGAAACAAGATATTGGCAGAATTGCGGCAACACCGCTCACAAGTCGTAAACGAAGAAGATACCACCGAGAAACTGCGTGAAGCTGACACTGCATTGTTCCCCGACCGGTCAATCTACAAAATATTTATTACCTTGAAACAAGACATTGGCAGAATTGCGGCACCACCGCTCACAGCTCAAAAGTTCAACTTAGAGCGTTTAGTTTTAGTCTCTGAACTAAAAACTGTTGATACAGAAAATGAAATACTGTCAGAACTTAAAAATATATTGAGCAAACTAGAATATTTTAGACCCATTTATAACTATATATAATTAGTTCGGTAGGGAAATTGTAAAAATAAGCATTATTGTATAACATAAGTTAGGCATTAAGGACATTGTATACAGTTGCCAATAAATAAAAATAAAAAAGCCATGAACAAAAGTTTTTGAACAGTGTACTTTGTGGTGACAAAAAATGTAATGAAACAAATTATGAAATAGTAATTATTATATGATAATTCATCATCATCATCATCATGAGGGCTTTTCTTTTATCCAATGTTGGATGTAGACCTTTTTTTATGCCATAGGTGGCAAACAAGCTAAAGGGTCTCTTCCCTTTTCTTCCTATCCTGATGGTCTTGTGCCGAACTCATCTGTGACTCAGTGTCGCCTGACGTCATCCACCTCGCTTTGCAGCAGTCTTCCCCGCCTTCGGGTGTTGGCTCGAGACCTCCACTGTAAGAGTCTCCTTATCCAGGGGCTTGCGTGCATACTAGCAATGTGTCCTGCCCACTTCCACTTATTCCAAACTGTGATGGCCATCACGTCACTCACTTGCATCTTGCTTCTATTTTTCGACTGTACGAAGCCAAAAAGTCATTGTGCTCACCATTATGCACAACTTTTACTATGGGACTAACCCTTGCTAAAATAATATTAGCTGTTCCATAGAAAACGGTAATTTACTCTTGGCAAAATGTATGAAACAGCTGTTGGTCCCATAGTAAAAGTTATTCGTAATGAGGAGTGCAATGAACTCGTTCAGAGCTAGTACAGTCTATATGATTAACCCTGTATATCTTTGTTTCAGGCCCAACATCATTACCAAATTTCACATTTGAAGAAAGAAGACCACTTCGTCAAGTGCAGCATGATGTGCCACGGCCTTCAACTTCCAAAGGTACCTAAGTTAATTTAATGATGATTATGCAATAAAATCTGTTTGTTGAAGAAAGTTAAAAAAAAGTAGCTATATCCGTGTATAAAAAAGGTAGTATGCTTAGAATGACTACAGAAAGAAACCAAGTACATTCGCAAAATTTAAGCCATTTAAATGGTGTCATATATGACACCAAAAAATATATAACATTTTTACTATGCCAATTTGCGCGGTGAAATCGTACCACAACATCAGAAAAGCAGCATAAGAGTTATGGTGTGACATTTCACTGGTAATCCATTAATTTTCTTGCTTAAATCGTTTAAAATACCAACCGAAACGTAAGCTACAAAGCGAATTTGTAGCTTACGTTTTGAGAAGGCGTTGTTTGGAAACTTACCTTCGCTGAGTAGTTATTCTAAGGTAGTATGTGATAAAAATTAAAATTAAAAACTTACATACATACCAAATTGCTCTGGAAAAACGGTAGTCGTCACTTTCCTATATTAAAAAGTACTCTTTGGTCGTCACTAATTCCAGAATTATTTTAATATATATGTAATACCATAGATAAATATGTAATACTTTGTTAAAATACGACTGAAGAGGTGGAATGGCCGTGAAGGCTTTATTAGCCTGTCCGATGGGCGAAAATAAACAATAAGAACAGATTCTAGTTCTTAAAGTCATAGATGTGGGTGGCGGCCACAGATCTACTACCTATAGATTTTCAATGAGCGTGGCTAGCTCAGTGCCTCTCGCTTCAACAAGGTGTGTTGCCACATTAAAATGATTTGCTATAAGTTAGGGTAATTTACCTACTATGATGGGTAGTGAATCTTCAATGAGTACTTTGGAAACAATACTACCTTTTAAATATTTCTATTTTATACACTATCTGCTGCAACCCACGGAGCTACCTGCAATTTTCTGGGAAGAAAAGTACATTGTCTGTCCTCATGACACACCCTATCGACCTGACAAAATTTGACTTAGCCCATGATCTAAGAAAACAAGGTCTAGCAATCTGGGAGTGGTCCCGCAATGACGTCACTGTCCAGTTGCCACTTTATTCAATCAGCTGTTACGTGGTGTATCGTCATCTCTCTCGAACCTGTTGTAAATTGACATCATGACATGATTGCGGGACGCCTACGTAAACATTTTTTCTCGGATTGCTATACCTGGCGGAGTATATTATTATACCATGACTTAGCCGTTTCCTCGTAAAAAAACAGACAGAAAGTTACAAACTTACTTGCGTTTTTATTATAATTATTTGTTAGGATTAGAATATAGTACTAGAAAAAAGGTTGTAAAGTAGCCATAGCATGATTTTTTATGATTCATCATCATCATCATCATCATCAGCAGCCTGTAAACGTCCACTGCAGAACAAAGGCCTCCCTCGTAGAGAGGGGTGTTGCCATAATCGCAGGGATCGCAGTACGTTCACCGTGTACTAATAGGACGCTGCTGCCCATTCACTTTTTTATGATTAATTAAAAATAATAAAAAAGTCAAAGAGTTAAAACGGAAGGGCAAAGGAAGGGCCCCCATGCAACAAACGTTAAACGTATTTTTGGATTTGTTCTAGTGTAAAAACGGTAATCCGTACAAGCGTCAAATTTAGCGGATTATAGTGAACATAAGTAAAACAACAAATAATAAACACTGGCCAAGTGCGAGTCAGTGACAAATTTCTGTTTACCACTAAGCTAAGCAACGTCGGGCGCAGTCGGTACTTGGATGGGTGACAGCCTGGGCGTGATGTTGTCTTTTTGCACAACTTTTTGTATTTTGTGATTGTAAAGAACTCTCAGCGCGCGAGCCCGACTCGCGCTTGGTCAGTTTAGTTTTTTCATAAATGGAATTATGTATAACATTCAAAAAAATTAGATAAATAGACTCTTTAATGTTTACAGTACAAATTTCACGAACAGCGCGTAGCTTTTTGAATCGGTTCGCCGAAATCGCCTTTTGCTTTTCCAGCTTCGTAACTGTGGCCTCATTAATATATATTTAATATTAACATTCACCATATTCATATGGGCATAAAAGGGTCGGTATTTTGCATTTCTTGCAATGTGCCAGCTTTTTTCAGCAATGTGACAGGATCAGTTGGAAACCTGCAGAACGAATAATTTATGTTAGTTGCGGTGGGTAATTTCTTTCATAAACTGGCAACATTCATAATTTATTTTCTAAGTGAATAATTTGATAAAATTCATAGAATTAGACCACAAATCGACCTAAAAACTGACTAATTATGAATAAAATATTTGCGAATTGATATCCTGAATTTATTTAGGTGATCGTTACAAGCTTTATATGTTTACTTACGTGTGAAATGATATTTCATCGTATTTTCGCTCACTGCGCTTCTTGCAGCCCTAAATGCTACAACCAACCATTGTAAAATATCTTTTACAATTATTTCTCAGAGGAAACACGCATTTATCACATTTAATCACCAAAAAAAGGCAATAAATATAATTCAGACCCGTTTTGTTTGTCACTGATTATTACAGATTTTGACACTTGAGGTACCAAAAACAGGTCACGCCGATAAGGACAACAAAATCTATTTATGTCCTTTTCGTACTTGTGCTGAGCCATATCAAGTTGTCTCTTTCACTAAAATATATTGCCGATCTGGTTGTGTATATCTGTGGTGGCGGCCAAATTTTTTTGATCTTTCCTCTGTGCGGATTTTGTGTCCTTATTCTGTTTTTGCGTCGCACTCTGGTGCATTTGCCAGTGTCAAAAGCTGAAAAGTTTGTTGTATTTGTATGTAGTCAAGCAAAGTAAGTCACGATCAAGTCTAAAACATGCTTTCGTAAATTGGTGGAGACTACAAGATTCTTCTATGGAGCTTTGGAAACAACACGAAAATACATGTTTCGCCGTGTATATCACTATCCACTCAATTCACACTCAAGCAATAGAAATATAGCTTTGCTAAGGTTGTATTAAAATTGTATTATTACGGAAAATCGTCGATTATGTACAGTCTGGTAACACTGAACCGCATTTGAATTTGTATGGCGAACGTGAAAAAAAACATGGCCCATATTATTTCCCTAAACTTGTGTTAATGTGCAATAATGGTGGATTATTATTTATTAAGTGTTAGTGAACGTGCTCGAGTGTGGACCATCGATGTAACGAGGTGAAACTTGTTTTTTCGTTTTATTTCCAAAACTCCATAGAAGCCTCCTGTAAAGCCTCCACCACTTCTCTGGGGCATGAGTTTGACTTGACCTTGATTGACTTACCATGACTTGTTTTACGCTTGAGTCTGGCTAATGAAAGAAGAGACAGAAAACGCCCGCCAAATTTAAAAAAATCCGCATTGCAACCCCAGAATTCATATGAAATGCAAACATTACTGTGTACTGTGTTCTGACTGTGTTACAATAAAAATTAATAACTTACAAGTATCAAGTGAGATTATTCCAGGCATTTCATACAAATTTTTGGGGTTTCAATGTTGATATTTTTAAATTTGCCGCGCTTTTTCAGTACTTTCATTAGCCAGACTACATATTGAAGGACTCTGTAGCCATGATCATGACAAAAATTAACAAAAAAACAACAAAAAAGTTGTTCTCTCTTCTTCACGAAGAGTTTTGGCCGCCAACGTTGAAAAAACATGTCGGCTTCGTGCTATTATTTTCCTAAACTTGTATATTTTCGAGTGTTAATGTGTATTAAATGGTGAATTATTATTCATTAAGTGCTCGTAAACGTGCTCGAGTGTGGTCAAGTGATATAACGAAGTGAAACGTGTCTTTTCGTGTTGTTTCCAAAACTCCATAGGAGCCTCTTGTAAAGTCCCCACCACTATACAAGGGCATGAGTTGACTTGACCGTGATTTACTTAACTTGACTCTGACTTGTTTGACGTATTTAGACTATACAAAACAGATGAATAGGCGGTATGGCCTTAAAGGCTTTAGCCTGCCCGATGGGCGAATAATATAAAAAAAAATAAAAAAATCTACTTCACTTTCAAAATCAAGTTCATTTCGGTCTCTGTTTTGTTGACTTCGAAAAAGTAAGTGTTTTTCACGTTTGTTCTGGTGTTTTGTTGAATTTGTTTGCTGTTATCGCCTTAATACGTTAAGTTGAGCTAGTTTTCATCCGTCTAGTGTTGAGACTTCGCATATGCTTAAGCATACTGTACGCGAAAAGACCTTGTTGCGAATGTGATACTCATATTTTGCAATAGGACGCTTTAAACTAGTTTTTGTTGGTGCAGTGGTAATGAAATATCGGCTATTATGCCGAGACTTTGCATTTTTGGATGCCACACTGCAGGTCAGTCATTAAATCGTTTGAGTAATGTCGACAAAAGCCCAGCACGGCCAGCGTACGTTCATGGCATGATAACTAACGATATTTACGATATCTTCATCGTTACAGGGTGCAAATTGCATGTGTGTCCAAACCATGAAAAGAACTTAGAAAGATTCAAGACTTGGGTGAATATTATAAAGAGATATAAGAAAACCCCAGAGATATATTACTCTAGTCCGGTCAAGCTGTAGAGGCCAAAAGTCCAACAGCACAAGTCATATAAAAATTTAAAAAAAACAGGCATATTACTGTAAAATACGAAAGACGGGGCAGTCCAGACCAGCTGCCTGAACCTGCTCAGAAATGGGCGAAAAACAAAAAAATAATACATGAAGGGTTTTTTGCGCCAATGTGAAAAAGTCATGTTGCCTCATAGTATTATATACAAATAACTGTTTTTTAGCGATGGATACAGGTGGATATTATTATTTGCATAACTTAAAAAACAGAAAATAAACAAAAACTTAAATAAATAACTAAAAACTTAAAATAACTATATAGTTTAATTATGTTTATAGTTTAACTATATATTAACTGTTTTTTTAATTAAATAGTTTTTTTTTTTTCCGGGCAAGTGCCTTTATTAACTAAACAAAACACAACCTAATACTAACACTACAAATACATTTTGACTGCCCATAGACTGTTATTATTTATTATGTGTTTAATAATACTTGAGTCCTGAGGCTTGTTTATAAAAAAAGTCTAAAAGTAAAAACGAAAGGCCCAATACAACAGACGTATATTTGTATTAGCTCTAATGTAAAAACGGTAATACGTACAAGCGTCAAACTTGGCATGATTATAGTACACCCTAAAGTATAATAATAAATAATGGCCAAGTGTGAGTCTGTATCAAATTTCTGTTCACCACCAGTTCTCGTACGATAACCAAAGTGAAGCAGCGTCGGGCGCGGCCGGTACTTGGATGGGTGACCACCTGGGCGTTGAGATGTTGTTTTATTGCCCAATTTTTTTGTACTGTAGTTAGCTAACAAGTTATGTGGTGGTACGAAGCCCTCAGTGCGCGAGCCTGACTTGCACTTGTCCGGTTTTATTTATTTTTATTGTTGCGTCCCACCATGGATCAGCTGTTGTATACGTAAAGTGATATGAGTGCTATTTCATGTTATTTACGACCAGTTTTCTTCCACGGGCTCAGATTCAATTTTTCTCAAACGTTACTACGGCAACTGAAACAAGACAACGATTTGCTCAGTGAAATGGATAGTGAAAAAACTTGCTGTGTTCCCACTTGCAAGCGCCCACGTGAGTAATTACTACTGTACTTACAAACTGTTGCTGTTTACATTCTAATTCGAAGTGGGGGTGATAAACCAACACCCACTTTTTGTTAGCGTTAACGCCTGCGGAAAGATGAATTTGTATGAAACTCTGGCCTAGAAAAGGCCCAGATTGTATCTCAGGAAACAAGAAAGCGGGCAGGTTTTTCCAATCCTTGGCTGTACGGATCAGAAATGTAGATTCGAAACGCTGGTTGGTTGGTTAGTTGGGGTTCCTGAAAAGGGGTATTAATAGATTCTTTAAGAGTCTGCAACGTATCTGTGATACCCCTGGTGTTGCAGATATCCATGGGCGACGGTGATCACTTACCATCACGCGGACCGTCAGCTTGTTTACCACCTAAGGCATAAAATTAAAAAAAAACTTCAATGCCATAACCTAAACATATGTTTTTGGCTATTTTAGGTTCGCCGAGCACACCGCTTCATAGCTTTCCCAACCCTATTAGAGAACCAGACAGATTCCGGACGTGGGTTTATTCAGTGGGAGGCGATATTTTAGCGCTAGATAACCAGTATATATATAAATATCGCAACATGTGCCGCAAACATTTTGAGAGTAAATACTACTTTGGAAAAAAGAGACTTTCAGTTATTGCTATACCAACATTAAACATGCATGGTAAGAATAATTATTTTACACTAGCTGAATTTTTTAGTTTTTCCGCATTTTCCGGAAGGAAAAGTACCCTATGTCTGCCCTTATGTTGTACACATGTCATGTGTTATGTCCCTTATGTCATCCTGCCAAATTTCGTTAAGATCGGCCTAGCCGTTTAGTCGTGAAAAGCGAACAAACATCCAGACATAGTTACTTTTATCATCATCATCATTTCAGCCATAGGACGTCCACTGCTTGCCATAGGTTTCCCCCATCAATCTCCAAAAGGGCCGGTTGGAAGCGGCCTGCATCCAGCGTTTCCCTGCGGTCTCTTTTAGGTCGTCTGTCAAACTAGTGGGTGGGTGGGTGGGCGTCCTACGCTGAGCTTACCGGTCCGTGGTCTCTATTCTAGAACTTTACTTTCGCTTTTATAATATTAAGTAAGTTTTTTTGTTGTAGTATGTATTTAGGCTTTGTTTCGGAATGTTCGGTTAACGTTCAAGTTCAAGCTAATAAGAACTTATGTATTAAATAAACACTGTGCTTGCATTTCACAATCATTAAAAGGACTAACTGTCAGATAAAGATTCTAAATACCAGATCAAGTTGCAAATAAAAATGTATTTGTCAGTTAGAGAGTTTAAAACAACAATCTTCTTTGAGGATTTTGGCGTCACACTTCTTGTGCATTTGTCAGTGTCAAGTATAAGTTAGGGAGTTTGACAGTAAAAATGAATAAAACTGACCAAGTGCGATTCTGGGGCTCACGCACTGAGGGTTCCTTAACTTCCGTACCACCACATAACTTGTTAGCTACTGAAATAAGAAAAAAGTAGTGCAAAAAGACAACATCTCATCAACGCCCAGGCGGTTACCTATCCAAGTACCGACCGCGGCCGAAGTTGCCTAACTTAGGTGATCTTACGAGAACCGGTGGTGAAGGTGAACAGAAATTTGTCACCGACTCTCACTTGGCTATTATTTATTATTTTGTTGTTATACTTTAGTGTGCGCACTATAATCATGCCAAGTTTGAATTAAATTGAGATTTTGTTCCTCCCTATTTTCTTGACACCATCTTGGTAGATAAAAAAAAAAAAAAAACACTTTCATCTGACCCCAAACTAAGCAAAGCTTGTGATATGGCTGCCAGAGACTGATATATATACATATATAGTTTTAAATACATACTTAAATAGATATTAACATTTAACAACCAGATATAAGTAGAACAAACACAAATGTTTGTCCTAGGTGGGAATCGAACCCACGCCACACCCCCAAGCTCAGAAAGCAGGTTCACTACCAACTGGACCAACAGGCTATCTAAACACTAACATTGTTGAACTTATTTGATGGGTTGGATGATTGAGCCTGCGGTTGGATGTGGTTCCACCCCAGATACGTAAACAATGTAAGCATAATCGGTCTCCTCGTGCTGTCTTATTCCAAGGATTGACATGGCTGGATGTAAGTTATTGTCGTATAGTAGGTATACAATTTAAGCTGTCACGGTTGTTCACTAAAGTTATTATGATTATTTACGGGAGAGTGTAGATCGTTATGTCTGCACCTAACTTTTTAACTGTTTGACCAACCACCCGCATTTTTCAGTCTTCCCGTGAACATGGTGCATGTAACTGCGCCGAAATATCGGGAGCTCATTTCACAACCTTACCACGGTAAATATCCCGTAAATAATCATATCACTATAGTATACAATTTGTACAGAAGCCGATGATGACTCTTGGACAATCTGACTCCGCCAGATGCCGCTTCTTATAGTGCTAACATACGAGACGGACTTGGTTGAAGTCTCGTCTGGTAGAACTATTAGGATTGACAGTAGTCCCAACAGATATCTCCATTAAATAAGGCTGATCCGGAAGGTCGGGGTTCCGGCACCGGGGAAATGACCTCCATTTCCCCTGTTTAACAATAATATATGTATAACACTCGCTCAGTTAATAGATATAATAATGACACAAAACCCAAAAACCAAACAAACACATGTGCAAGTTATGTTATGGCCTTTGCCCCATGCAATCCAATAATCCATGTCAGCTCTAGGACCAATGTATGTATGAATCAGTGGAACTTCCAACGAAACGAAAACTGTACTGCGATCTAGACCTTTTGGTACCAACATAGAAACGTTTCAGTGCATGCAACATCTCAACGCAAACTAAAGTGAAAATAAACATGGCGTCTGTCTGTTATGTTAGGTTGTTATCGTATTATCTGGATTTGTTTTTTTTAAACTTTCTTTTAACTGCTTAAAGTGCGTTGCGCTGCAATTTATTTGTTAAATTGTTACGTTTGATGTGTGATGCATCTGGCGTTGAGACTTGAAGAGTTTGTGTTAGTGTGTTTTTGAGATAGGACTCGTTCATTTACATAACCTATAAAGTGTTTCGCCGATTTATTTCGTTGTGTGTGGTGATTTATTTGTAGTGCTACTTGTAGGTATAATTATGTGTGATGCATATTGCTACGAGACTTGACGTGTTTTTGAGATAGGACTCGTACTCCGTGTCGTTTCGCTAATATTCAAGACTAGCTGTTGCCCACGGCTTCGCTCGCGTAGTATTGAAATCTACTTCACTGCCTCCCGTTTTTTTAGTTTCAGTTTCATTATAAAACATATCCTATGCTATGGCACTCAGAAATAGTGTAGCTTTCTATTAGTGGAATAATTTTTAAAATCGGAATCGTTTCGGATTTAAAACAACAAAACAAACTTTATTAACTCATTATAATATTTGTATAGATGGGCAAAAATAGGATTTGTGAAGTTTGTGGAGTAAGAGAAAGGCAAAGAAGCGGATTCTTTGCCAATTTTCCATTGGATGAATACCGGTAAGTGAATGTATTTACTATTTTTACCTAACAAGAGAGAAGTTTTTGAACATGGTGGGTTCAGAAGAGCCCACTACTTACAAAGTTTCATTCATTTCAGTGTGTTCTCGTAAACTGCACTATAAGGTGAAAATACTTATGTATCTACTCTTTACTATTCACCTCAGCCCACACTCCCCACTAGCCCCCCCCCCCCCCCCCCCCCCCCCCACACACGCACACACACACACACACATACACACACACGCCCCTCGCTTTACATTAAATAGCTCTTTACATGGATTCTGTGTCATAGAATGCTTATAACTCAACGAATGTGCTATAGAATGCACACACATACGCACACACAATCAGTCCCACAGCAAATATTGAAATAATTGTAATAGGTATCCCTCGGTTGGGAATCGATTCCAAAACCTCCAGCTCATTAGGTAGATTAACAGATACGCCACCATCTTGTGATACTGGTCGTCTAACATCAATCTACTAATTAGTTTTTTATTTCTGTCAATTACAGGTGTAAGGAGTGGATTCGTGCAGTTGGCAAAGAAGACCTCGTATATGTGCCCATTGAAAAGCTTCATGAGATTCGATTTGTATGTGGAGACCATTTTGTGAAGAAAGATTTCAATAAAAAAGGCAATCGTCTTTTAAAAAGGGCAATTCCTAAATTAAATCTCATTGCTGCACCTCTGTCAGATGATCAGTTAAAAGAATTTCCTCTTCATGTGGCTAGCAAAACAGGTACGTATTCTTCATCAACATTTACAAAACTTTTCATGTGCTGACAATCTAGACGGTTGCCCATATGGACTGTACTAAGCCGAAAGGAGTTAATTGTACTCATCATCTTGAACTCAGCATAGCGTTACATTCTCTTTGGTACGTACCAGTGGCATAGTGGTGGCAGAAAGTTCTTAGTGGATTTTTTTTATTGAGATAAATGTAATCTTAGCCAACACGATGAACCTAATTTCAATGTGGTCACTTTATGTGGTAGAAAAATATAATTATATTTTTTGTTTAAATAAAATTAATTTCTTCCGTTATGATTAAGCTTTGATTTTTTTTTACAAAATATTCAAAACAAAAAACAACACTCAAAAAAAAAAAACTGTAACCCAAAAACTCTTCATCAAAACTCGCGTGAGGATTCATTGTAATAGTGTTAACACACGTATGGATTTGGTTGACCTCAACCGCCGTCTGACCAACGGGAGAGAAAGAGAGGTAAATATGATATTCTCACTCTTTCTCTCCCGTTGGTTGTACGGCGGTCCGTGAACCAAATCCATACGTGTGTTAACACTATAACACCGGCTTGCACTCACGATTATGTTTTTATCGGTCGAGACGATGGCTCCGAAACCGGTTGATCGTCTCGACCGATAAAAAAGTAATCGTGAGTGCAAGCCGATGTTATAATAATTTATACTATAATTGATTGTGAGAAACAAGCGGTTCGAACTTATATACATTATGTTCGACAAGATATGTGAAAGTGTAGTATTTCTTTCGATGTAGCTGGTAGCACTACAAATCTCAAAATGTCTGTGGTTGTTTTGGCGCCAACGTGAAAAAGACATGTCGCCGCGTCGTATTATTTTCATAAACTTATGTATTTTCGAGTGTAAATATGTAATAACGGTGGATTATTATATATTTGTACTCTTAGTTTATATTTTATGGGTCATTTAGGTGCCTGAAATAAATGTTTTTTTTTTTTTTTTTTTTTTTTTTTATATTAAGTGCTCGTGAACGTGCTCAAGTATGGAAAAGTGATATAACGAGATGAAACATGTCTTTGCAAGTTGTTTCCAAAACTATAGAAGCTTTTTGTAAAGCCTCCACCACTTTACTAGGGCATGAGTTTGACTTGACCGTGACTTTGCTTGACTTGTTTGACGCTATTTAAGACTACTTGATTAATATTACGACCGAAGGACTCTGCATCCATGGTCATGAACAAAAACTAACAACATCATCATCATTTCAGCCGTAGGACGTTCACTGCAGGACATAAGCCTCCCCCATCGATCTCCAAAAGGACCGGTTGGAAGCGGCCTGCATCCAGCGTTTCCCTGCGGTCTCTTTTAGGTCGTCTGTCCATCTTGTGGGTGGACGTCCTACGCCGCGCTTACCGGTCCGTGGTCTCCATTCCAGAACCTTTCGGCCCCCATCGGCCATCGGTTCTGCGTGATATGTGCCCTGCCCACTGCCATTTCAACTTGTTAATCCGGTGGGCTACAACAATTAATAATATATCAGTTTGCAGCAAGGATGTTGTATACAACATTCTTGTTTTGCAGCATTTGGTTGGTTGGTTGGTTGGTACGTTGGTAGGTGCACAAGTCAATATTGTCAATAGTAATAAAATATTGTTGCCTTTTGTCTCCCGACCCCCCGACTAGCATAGTAAGCTTGTTTTTTTTTGTTTTTTTTTGAAGAATTTCAAAATTTGTACCTTATTAACTTAGGTCCAATGACGTTTCCATTACCTGATCTAAGCTTAGATCATTGACTTTGAGCATAGAAATTTGAGCATAAGCAGCGACTGCAATAATTCCAGTATTCAGTATTATTCTTCAGTATTATCCAGTTTTACATGTTGTTTTAACACACTGTTTTGTTACACGATGTATAAAACAATATTCAGTAGTTTGTAGTTTACGAGACAAAGCGGCATGAAAGAGCTCTGTATCTACTACGAGTACGTAACTAGTAACTACGTATAGACGGGTGCGCAGCGCGCCGCTGTTACTTTTCAGTTCCCTACTATTTATGCAATGCAGTCGGCATAAGTGGCATCCGGTCCCACCTACTTTTCACTTCACTTCCCCTTTACCTATTCCGTTCGGTGAAAAATGGTTTTTTCGTGATGTTTCCAAAACTCCATAGAAGCCTATTGTAAAGCCTCCATCACTTTACTAAGGCTTGACTCCGTGCCGTGACTTAAGCTTCTGATTTGTTTAACGTTATCGAATACCATGTAAACTTGAATATTATTGGCGATTGAAGAACTATGTAACCAGAGTCATGGAAAAAAAAAGTTGTTCTCTGCGCTGTCAGTCATCTCGTGGGGAGGCAATAATGCACGACACAGATAATGTACGGCATGATATTGTACGACATAATAATGCACAGCATGATAATTGGTGTACATGTACATGGAATATCGTGCCGTGCAATATCATGCCGTACATTATCAGCTCGGCCCAATAATGCACAAGCGATAATGTACACCATGATATTCCATGTACATGTACACCAATTATCATGCTGTGCATTATTATGTCGTACAATATCATGCCGTACATTATTGACTCTGTTTAATTAATGTACACCCCGATATTGTACAGCATGATAATTGGTGACCATAAAAATTCAAAACTGAATCTTCGTTTAGACGTGGACATTCCACCTCGAATGTATTAGGTAGAAATTAGTGACAGATCCGACACAGAGCACCCCGACTTGAGTATGTTAGGTTCGAAATGGGTCACAAAACTGACACAGAGCACCCCGACTCCACCTAGTCTTGTGGTCCCTACCCCTAGAGTGTATATAAAAAGCGCGGGAGCCAGAAGCTCTAGGTCCTGAGTGAGAGCGAGCCATACGAGACCGAGCGGAGCGAAGGGGGGTTTGGGTTTGGGTGAGCCAAAAAGTTTTGATGGTTCTCATATTTTTTATCTGTGACTATCTTACACTATCTTGTGCAAACGAAGCATGGAATCGACAGACGTCATAGACTCAACAGCCAATAAGAGCAGAGACATTTCAGCAATATTAACGAATACGGGCGATGCCACCTTTTATCATGTTGTACATTATCGGTCGTACATTTTCGGCCCGTTTCGTCAAAACACAGCCCGTATTGCACAACATGATAATGTACGGCACAATAATGTACAGCCCGATAAAACGTGGACTTTTCCCACGTTTATTGATTATTGCCTGTACAATCCTGGCTGTGCATTCCTTGCCGTACTTAATAGACACGAGCCGATAATTGACGGCCAGTATTGTACGACATGGATTGTACAGCATGATATTCGATGTACATGTACACCAATTATCATGCTGTACATTATCATGCCGTGTAATATCGTGTCGGCAAATATCATGTTGTACATTATAGACACCCATCTCGTGTAGTATCTATATTCTCTTTGATTCTCGTTGCCTATGTTGCCTTGTTTTTGTTTACATCTCTACAATTTATTGCAAAAAAGATATATTGCAAGTTGTTGTGTTTAATATTGCCTACTTCTTCATCAAGTGTATTAGTGTAATGCTTCTTAAAGCCTGATAAAATAATTCGTGTAAATATGAATCCTGTCAAATGCGAAATATGCGGTCTCAGAACCGGACGGAAAGACGGCTTAAAACGTTGTTTTATGGCAAGATTTCCTCTTGATGAAGATCGGTAAGTAAATAGATCATTTAAGTTTTATTCTTAGTTTCATATCCTTTTGGCCCAAAAGATAATAAAATTTCATCATAACTGATTTGATTCAGAAAAATCAACGATATGCTTATAAAATATCGATGCTCTTACTTTTTAGGTGTAAAAAATGGGTGAAAATGACTGGTAATGAAGATTTAGCATATATACCAATTGAAAAACTTCACCAGAATAAATTTGTGTGCGGAATGCATTTTGTAGATAAGGACTACAAAAAAAAAAGAACCCAGCTAAAGAAAACTGCCGTGCCATCGATAAGACTTACTGCTAAGCCCCTCTCAGATGACATATTAGTAGAATTTCCTTGCCACCTTTTTAAAGAACAGCAAGCTCGAAATGAAGGTTAGTATAAGAGATAGGATCATTGAAAGCCTTAACAGACGTAGGGGTTTGCTACGCCGGATCGACATCTGACCTACGGGAGACAGGTAAAATGTTCTCGGAACAGCGGTCCATTAACCAAGTCTGACAGGGCCTTAAGATTGAGATTTATCTCGAGGTTTTATATATTTTTAAACTGTTGGACTTAAATTTACTCCTGCTCCTGCTCTTTCGGCTTTTAAGATGGCCTGTTTTATTTATTTATGTCACATTTTTAGGGAAACTACAGCCCATTAGTATATTTAAGTAAAAAAAACCGGCCAGGTGCGATTCGGGCTCGCACACTGAGGGAAATTTCAAATAAGAGCTGAACCATTGGTGTGCTATGCCGCGTATGTCTACCATATAGTAATTTATCTAAAAGTATATCGTACTAAACTACCATACAGTTTTGTCATCTCTAAAATGGTCTATTCCACTTTAATCACCTGGGTGCTAAAAGTCGACTCTTTAGTCGACTTTGATCTCCTGGGAATATAATCACCTGGGTGATAATAGGCGACTCCGTTTAAATTATTATTTGAGTATCCTTTGATCACCTGCACCTAGGTGACCATAGGCGACTCGATTAAAATTATTGTTTTGGTGTCTTTTGATCACCCATGAATAAAAAATGGTTCGAATTAGAAATATCATCATCATCATCATCATTTCATCCTATCATGTTCCCACTGCTGGGACACAGGCCTTCTCTCAGGGAGAGGATGGGCCCTAATCCACCATCATCATCATTAGCTTACTAGATGTGGGCGTTGACAGATGTCAGTGTGACAGATGTCAGTGTTATCATCATCATCATCATCATTACTTTCTTATTATTTTATTCTTTTTATTCTTATTCTTATTCATAGGCTGACGTGGCGTTGACAGATGTCAGTGCGACAGCTGTCAACCTTTGTTGGACGATATCTCGGAAACTGACGATCCTGGACTGGCAGTTCCTTTGCAAAAGTGATAGACCTCGTCGAGATCTTCATTTCGGATGACAGCTGTCAAACTTTGTTGCACAATATCTCGGAAACAGACTATTCTGGACTGCCAGTTCCTTTGCAAAAGTGATAGACCTCGTCGAGATCTTCATTTCGGATGACAGCTGTCAAACTTTGTTGGACAATATATCGGAAACTGACGATCCTGGACTGGCAGTTCCTTTGCAAAAGTGATAGATCTCGTCGAGATCTTCATTTCGGATGACAGCTGTCAAACTTTGTTGGACGATATCTCGGAAACTGACGATCCTGCACTGGCAGTTTCTTTGCAAAAGTGATAGGCCTCGTCGAGATCTTCATTTCGGATGACAGCTGTCAAACTTTGATGGACAATATCTCGGAAACTGTCGATCCTGGACTGGCAGTTCCTTTGCAAAAGTGATAGATCTTGTCGAGATCAACAAAGTTTGACAGCTGTCATCCGAAATGAAGATCTCGGCGAGGCCTATCACTTTTGCAAAGAAACTGCCAGTGCAGGATCGTCAGTTTCCGAGATATCACCCAATAAAGTTTGACAGCTGTCATCCTGTTGTAAGTAACGGTCCGATTTGGATAATTCAAAAAGATATATCATTCTTATGTCATGAAGAATAAAGTGAGTACTAGTTCTATTGAATTTGCTATTACTTTACTGATCCTCATTACCCGTATACAGCCGAAATTATAAAATAAAAAACGTGTAGGTAAAATTACCCCGTGTTGGCAACGCTGTGCTGTGACACGCAACTTCGATAGTGTTACGATGGTTATGTCGCAGGGATTGGCGGTGATAAGAACAACACGCAGATTCTTCAAGTTGTGTTTTATTCAACGGTCGTCTCGAAAGTGAATTACATTTCAAACCAACGCCTCTCGCTTCTGCTAGTGTTACCATCTATATCCTCCAGTTGCCAGTGCAAACACAACAATGTTACCAGCATCTAATAATTTACAATAAAGCTAATAGGGTGTTTGACTGTATTGAAAATATTATGCCAATTGACATCATCCATAAACATGACACAATGAAAAAGCATATTTCATTGATTTTTTTATAAAAATATGCTTATTTTTTGTAAAAAAACGTGAATAAAATAACTGTATTTTCGACATTTGATCACGTGATCGAAAACGGTCTGTAATTGGCTTCATCCCTAGTGACGTCACACAAATCTAAACAAACAGATTTTGTATTGATATTTGCGAATTTAATGTTGTAAAGCTATTTTGAGAGCGATTTATCCAGAAATTAACACCAAAAACAGTCCGGAGGTTAAATGTGAGAAGAATGGAGAAACATTTTGTGCAAGCAGACAGCAGTAACTTACCCAAAATTAATGTATTTATGGTTGCATATTTCTTCAACACTAAGCTACGTCATTGTTTCTACGCTGCAGAACTCAAAACGTAAAAACTACAATTTAAGTATTAATTTTTGATTGTTCTCCAAGCAAAACATTCAATCAAGTTGTACAAAAAGTATGTTGTAGTAGGTGGATATCACTATTTTGTTAGGTTATGTCTTTACAATGTTTAAAAAGAAAGTAACAGTACATAAAATAGCAATGCAATAAAAACACAA
Organism: Agriopis aurantiaria; assembly: GCA_914767915.1. Classification (NCBI taxonomy): domain Eukaryota; kingdom Metazoa; phylum Arthropoda; class Insecta; order Lepidoptera; family Geometridae; genus Agriopis; species Agriopis aurantiaria. The sequence goes on along the minus strand of OU612007.1, from coordinate 5,226,239 downwards.
ATTGTAATAGAAATATATAGACTCAAATATGTACCTCAAAATGATCTTCGCACATAGAAACACTTGAATTAGCTCCAATACTTTTGGGTTCTCTACGAGCTACTTAGTTCCAACCACTTTTTGCGAGTTTTGGGGTCCATTGGAACAGAAACGAATAGTTTTTCCGGTGTTTTATGGAATTATTTGTACATTGTAGTACTACACAACATTTCATGATATTTTATTATTCAATAATGTTTGATCTTTAATTCTATCTATTTTATTATATTATTTCAATAGGGTATTTGACTACTTTTGGGAAACTATTGCACATTATTGCCTGATGTAATTTAATGTATACTGCATTTATATTTTCTGGATATCAGTCATATTTGCGATATAAATCGATGTTAAAGTTTGAATAAAAAAATATCGCGCCAAAACGCAGACCTGCGTCATAGCTCCGGTCGAGCGACGATTGACGTCACACAAAACAAAACAGCTGCAGCCAGGCAGCAAAAGTTTGATAATCACTAATTTTCTAATAGAAGTAATGGTTTATAAATGTTGTGTAGTGCCACAATGTACAAATACTTCCATAAAACACCGGAAAAACTATTCGTTTCTGTTCCAATGGACCCCAAAACTCGCAAAAAGTGGTTGGAACTAAGTAGCTCGTAGAGAACCCAAAAGTATTGGAGCTAATTCAAGTGTTTCTATGTGCGAAGATCATTTTGAGGTACATATTTGAGTCTATATATTTCTATTACAATTTGTGTTTTTATTGCATTACTATTTTATGTACTGTTACTTTCTTTTTAAACATTGTAAAGACATAACCTAACAAAATAGTGATATCCACCTACTACAAAATACTTTTTGTACAACTTGATTGAATGTTTTGCTTGGAGAACATTTAAAAATTAATACTTACATTGTAGTTTTTACGTTATGAGTTCTGCAGCGTAGAAACAATGACGTAGATTATTATTGAAGAAATATGCAACCATAAATACATTAATTTTGGGTAAGTTACTGCTGTCTGCTTGCACAAAATGTTTCTCCATTCTTCTCGAATTTAACCTCCGGACTGTTTTTGGTGATAATTTCTGGATAAATCGCTCTCAAAATAGCTTTACAACATTAAATTCGCAAATATCAATACAAAATCTGTTTGTTTAGATTTGTGTGACGTCACTAGGGATGAAGCCAATTACAGACCGTTTTCGATCACGTGATCAAATGTCGAAAATACAGTTATTTTATTCGCGTTTTTTACAAAAAATAAGCATATTTTTAATAAAAATTCAATGAAATATGCTTTTTCATTATGTCATGTTTATGGATGATGTCAATTGGCATAATATTTTCAATACAGTCAAACACCCTATTCGCTTTGTAGCTTACGTTTCGATTGGTATTTTAAACGAAATAAGCAAGAAAATTAATGGATTACCTGTGGAATGTCACACCATAACTCTTATTCTGATTTGTTGTGGTACGATTTCACCGCGCAAATTGTCATAGTAAATTTTTTATATATTTTTTGGAGCCATATTGTATGTCACCATTTGAATGGCTTAAATTTTGCGAATGTACTTGGTTTCTATGTGTAGTTATTCTAAGGTTGCATGGAAGAACGTGAGCTAATGTCTATGGCGACTATACTCTTCTTGCTCTAATATGTGCATGTCCTTGTCACGCGCGTTGACAGCCTAGGCGTATCGAACTTAGCCGAAAAATAGTACCAAACCAAACTCCATGACAGTTTGCTATTTTAAGTTGTGTCGATTGTTTTCCGTGAAACTTTGTGGTTTTCAACCAATTTTCAACGTACATAGGGTGTCATAGTGGTTCATATTAATTTTAAAAGTGTTATACCATCAACATGTACTACAAAACTTGCGAAATTTGTGGTATGCGATCAGGCCGAGTGCTAAATCAAAAACGAACATTTATGGCTAAATTTCCGCTGGATGAAGATAGGTAAGTGAAGGAATCTCCTCGCTGCTCTGCCAACTATGTAAGACATTAATTCTCGTCATTCCTATTGTTATAAATATCCAACAAATTAACTTTATGACCTTATGCTTGTGTAACTAGTGCGGGCCGTGTTATCGATATTTTATACAAAAAATATCGATACTTTTGTTACTCCTTTACTTAACCTGATTATCAGCACCCAGCATTACTAGTTTTCCGTGCTTTAAAATACTAGCTAATCAATATACACTTTGTATACATTATGTAGTGTACTCTAAAGTCACTTTTGCCAATAACTAGTAGTGGCCCAGAACTGATAACTCGCGACCGCTATATCTACACAACACAACCCCTGGACAGATTTTGCTCATAATATTCAAAGTCTAAAATAGTATTGAAATTTACTATTGTCTCGAAATTTACGACGTTCGGAGCATTGATACTTAAGTTATCGTCGAACAAATAAACATACAAACACATAAAACACTGATTTGTTCCATTTAAATCGGAGATCTTCGCTTTGCCAGGTCACTAAAGTCTGTATGACTGTTAATAAAAAAATTGTAATACAGATGCAAAAAATGGGTCAAAATTACCGGGAAAGAAGATTTAGCTTATGTACCGATTGAAAAGCTGCACGAACTTAAGTACGTATGTGGTAATCACTTTCGAGACAAGGATTTTAAGAAAAAAAAGACCCAACTGAGAAGATATGCTGTTCCATCATTGATGATTCCTGAACCATTGAGCGATGAAATATTGGAGGGATTTCCACTGCATGTTGAGAGTAAAATACTAAGTAGCCCAAGTAAGTTTTGTTCAACGTATACTGAGCTTAAGATTATGAAGCATTATGAACATTTCTTTGCTTTCGTTTTTGAGAAAACCATTCGATGAATTATATCTTAAAAATTAGTATTTTGCGTGCCGCAAGTGGCGCGCAGGGTTGTGCTGTGCGACAGTAGGGTGGTGGTCAGACATTTATTTTAACTTTGAAAAGTTGAAGAAACGAAAATAGTCTTCCTATATTTTAACCGACTTCGATAGTGATCGAAATACTATCTATACTTATAATAATACTGTAACAGGTCCAATTCTGTACATAAAAGATTTTGGATTTTTTTTGGACGTCGCTCTATTTTCGATACTGAAGTCAAAACTGTAATTTTTTTCTTTTTGTCTGTCTGTATCTGGGCCGCGCATCACGCCGAAACTACTAAATGGATTCAAATGAAACTTAGCATAAATTGAGTTCATGCTCCGAGGTAGGTTATAGGATACTTTTTATCCCGAAATTTTGCATGGTTCCCTTGGGAGGGGGGATGAAAGTTAAAATGTGTACTTAGTTGTAAATCATTACCGCGTAGTCCGATTTCATTAATTCTTTTTTTTGTTAGAAAGGAGGTACATTAAAAAACGTGCCGTAAAAATTTCATAGCCATCGATTTCGTAGTTTAGAAATTACAGACATCACAACCGTCAGAATAATGTCCAAATAACTTTACCTCCGGAATGTACAGGAACCTTTGAACGTACGGCTCATCTTAAGCTGGAGGTAGCTATGTAGCGTGCTTTGTAGTGTACGTTGAGTAGGTACTTAATAAATCTATAAATTAATAAATCTTACTAAATAAATAAATGCCAAAAAGGGTCCGCAAATCACGCGATGCAAATTAATGGGGGTTTGCTATATTTTGTAGCAGGTTCTTATAGAATGAAAATATAAGAAAATTGGTAAACTTCAGAAAACTTAACAACGATTTTAACTTCGCGCGTTTTTCATTTCTAAGACAGGACAACATCTGTCGGGTCAGCTAGTATCATAATATGAGTATTATATTTAGAAAATAATCATGATTCATTTTGCTGGTGTGGAAATGGCGTCCTCAGAACATAACTATTGTCAAAATGACATCCAATCACTAAGTTAGTTTTTCAATAGTTATGTTGTTGGTTTTCAAGTAACTTTATCTATTAGGCATGTTTGATAAAACTGACCAAGTGCGAGTCGGGCTCGTGCACAAGGGTTCCGTACCACGGTACCACCAGAAAATACAATAATTATAAATATTGAAAACCAAATTAGTAAAATATGGCACTACGATTCGGTGAAAGAAAATGAGGTCACCCAAATAACCCAATTACTAGTTATAACTTGGTAATAAACAGAAGTTGGACGCCGACTCGCACTTGGCCGTTATTTCAAATAAAAATTACATAATCTGTGAATATTTCAATTGGCTGTCTATAATTACGGTTCGAAAGATACAGCCGTTAATAGGTAGGACAGACAGACATCGTAGGCTTTGTAATATGGTCCCAGTTTTTTTCGGTACGGAACCCTAAAAATGTACTAATTAGCGACACTTTTATTGACTATTCCTGGATGGTTACAGAGTGTTCTGCGTCAAATATAAGCGAATCAAAAAACTTCAGGAAAAAGCCACACAGCTCAAGTGAGTACAGTTTTTATTTAATTTCAACATCGTGTTGGCACATGTAGAAAAAACAATTGCAATGTTTTATGGACATCATTGTTGTTATAGTGACTAGTATAAATAACGTAGGATTCAATATTTTCAAAACCTTCATCCTCTTGAAAAGTTGCAAACTGTAAACCTCATTATTTCTTCGGCACTCGGTTTGCCCAATACCCCAACGATTGGGCACAGCTTTTATCAGAAGGTTTTTCATATTTCTGGGTCCTTTCCTTTACAACAAAATAAATAAATCCATAAAAACTTATGCTAGTTGTTTATTAGTAAAATAGAATTTTAATGTCAAACATAATACACACCCTCTTACACTCATTCATACGCATAAACACTCACACACAGTGGCACACACACACACTATTGTTTATTACAATGTCTGGAAGCCATGCGTCCATAGAAACTGACGTGGTTACCACACATTTTATTTATATCATTCATATTACTATTATTTTCGGAGTGACCGGCTTAATCTTACGTGATTAATTCCCGTGTAATATAAATAAAATATATATCTATATTTGATCGGTGGCTGCAATAAACTAATATGATACTATTTTTACCCATTTTTTCAATATATCGATATCGATAAAAACAGCAGGACATCCCTTCTGCAAATATTTGTAGTTTGTCATGTTGGCTGACGTGCATAAATGAACTGTCATTAGTTTGGTTATGTTGGGACCGGATCGATGCATGGCTATGAAAATTATCTACATATTAATTATGTTCGTACAGACGCGACGGACAGCTGTCCCGTCCTGTGTTGCCAGGTCTCCCGATTTAAGTCTCCCGATTTTCTACTCTTATCTTTCAGTTTTTTAAAGCTATTTGGTGATGTAGATTATAATATAATTAAAGAAAACTGCGTGATAGGAAATGCTAAAATGGACTACTATTACTGTGTAATTTTAATGTACTAAGGTCGTAATAACATACCACACGCAACGTTCAATAATAGGTATGTTATAAGCTTCATAATAATAAAGCCGTATAATTTGTAGCAAACCCGTTTACTTATTACACTATCCGTTTCCGTTCGTTCGTCTGTCTTTTACTTTCCAAGTACCATACTATTAAAATTATACGATATGAGATAATATTAATATGCTAAATTATAGTCTCCCGATTTTTTTTATTAGTCTTCATACAAATGTCGACTTTTCCTTGGTACAACTCCCGTATTATAAAGGTGTCGAATAAAATTTATTTTCTTTCATTCTTTCTTCTTTATTACGAAAATTAGACGTGGCAAAGTGGCAATACTGAACTATATTTGCTAATACGTAAACCAACCTGTTTAATATTACGACTGAAGCAGTTTGTATCCATGGACATGGGTCATGAAAAAAAAATATAACAGGTTTTAAAGGTGCTATTATTTATTTCTATTGTTTGCTTAGTTGAAAGAAAATTGTGGTCTATCTATTCCACTTTGATCACCTGGTGTTGCTTACTTGTTTATACCGCGGTTTCGCTATCATGCCACACAAAGAACTCGGAAGAAAGTGTGCTAAGTGTAACATCACTGCAGCAGAAGACAATGATTTGAATTTCCACAGATTTCCTCTTCCCGGTAAACATGGGTCTTTGAAGTAAGTACAAGCAGGCAGCTATCACTATCTGGTTTATGAGTATCAAAACAATTGGAAGGCAGGCTGTCAGTTAACTACGTGCAGTAAAATAGAAGTAGGCGAGCCGGATTGACATAGGATTTATCGTGTAAGCAGCACAATTCCTGAGGGATTCTTTCTAAAGTGAATCCGTGAGCGCAGCTAGTTAGAAACATAGTGGCATGAAGCAAGTTTTCCTATGTTGGTTAACCCTTCGACCAAAACAAAATGAATGGACTGGAATGGAAAATTTAATCTTGTCCTCCCGTTGGTTGGACGGCGTTCCGTCAACCAAATCCATACGTCTGTTAGTACTATTACTCGCCGTATATCATCTATTCAATTCAAGTATGAATTAAAAAAAAAAACTTAAATTTCTGTTTGATAAAGATGTTTTCTGTGATGTTATGATGTTATATTTGACGCAAAATGGGCCAATGTATGGCCTAGTTGCAGAAAATGCCCGCTACACCAAGTGTGATGTTATGTGATTCTTTTGTTTTCTTGTTATAAAATCATAAGTTAAATTATTATTTCAGGGCACGTGTTTGGGCAAAATTCTGTTATCCAACCGAAGATTGGTCAACAGAAAAATCTTTGAGAGAGTTATACCAGCAACACAAGATGTTATGCAGTAAGCACTTTGACAACACCTCGTACACCAGCAGTGCTAAAACTAGATTAAATAATTTTGCTATACCTATTGGAGCACAAGACTTGTTAATTGAATTAAGCAAGAAACAATGTGCGACTTTAATTAAAACGCCAGCTGTTAATATCCCAGGTAAGGAAACCTAAAGTAATCCCAGTACAACTGCGAGTAAAATACTAGATGCAAATACATATCTCAGTGGAAGTACTTCAGGTAAGTTTACCATTTAGTTCGATAGCCTGAGTGACCCGGTAGTATCACCATGGGAATGTGTACAAACAGCTATAGATGATAGTTATAGTTCCAGCTTTGTACCAAACACTATTCTATTGAAAGATGCTTAGTAAAAAGGGCAAATAACGCAAGTCGGCAATTAACTAATAAAAAGTACAGTGTTTCAAAAAGGGGGCAAACATCCACAATTTCTATGGATAGCTAATCTATTTCTATTTCAATAGGGGTGATAAGACCTACACAGACATCCCGCTTGGAGTGTATTGTGCATTTGCCCGCCAGCCTACACAAACCAGCCGAGCTCCTTAAAGTAACGGAGCACAGCTATGGTTGCTGACTAAACTACTCTACCCCTGTTTCTCCAGGTGTTGTGGTATTGGAGACTTGTTGTTGAGTTTCTTCAAAGAGTCAACCATAATTGTATATCTTCTGTTAGCTTCCAATGCAGTAGTACATGCTCTACGGTCTCGTTCTCCTGTAGACAGCCTCGGCACAAATGACATAAATAAGAATGTTCAATCAAGGTTCACTCATAATGCCTGGTAACAGATTTTGCTTCTTCAAACCGTTCGAATTAATTCTCTTTTCTGTGGTAGAGACCATTTTTTTTTAATCATTTATATTAGAACGGCCTTCAAGGCATCTGTGCTAAAGATTCCGTGCCTCCATAGTTGTTGGTTCACACAGTTATGGATAGCTAGAAATAATACATGAAATCAGAAAAGGGGCAAGCAGCGAACACACCACAACAATGTGTTCTTAATTGAGATGGGGGTGATGAGTCCTGCACTGACGTCCCACTTTGGTTGTATCAAAGATAATTTATTATACACAATATAATACAATGACTATTAAAATACCACAAAACAAGGATAACATAAAATATTACAAAAATTTAAAATAAATAATAATATAATATACATTATTTATTTATATTATATCAGGTACCATAAAACGAATACAGATGGTCTTTGGGTGTTGTTGACAATTAGAATAATTTAAGTGTAGTTTTTAGTTAATTACTTAGTTAATAATACTGAATCAATGTTTTGTGTTTACAGGTAGAAATGGATATATGGAAAATTACTTCAAATATCAAATAAATAAAGACTCTTCATCATATCAGCCTATTATGTTTCCACTGCTGGGACAGAGGCCCTTTTCCAAAGAGATGGTGGACCTTAATCCACTATGCTGGTCCAGTGCATGAATAAAGACTGATTTTATATAATTACATATGTTTTATTACTCTTATTACATCATCCATTCTAAACAAAATTTGCGTGTCCAAATTGTTCGACTAGCCAGTATAACAAATTGGAATATTTTTGTCCAAACAGTTCGATCATCGAACTACTAGTTGGACAGAAATGAATAAACGAAAAAGCCTGACAAATCAAAATTATAAGTCGTAAAGGTCTAAAAGTCGAGATAAATCAGCAGTGCAAGCGCAAAACCATTCTTTATCGATTGTTAAATTTGACAGTTGAGATCGTCAAATTCTATAAATTGCCATTTGATCAGTACTCGCTAAGATCGATTCTATGTCATTTTATCGAATTTGCCGATTGATAAAGAACGGTAGTTGCACTGCCGGACGGACAAACCCTACTAAGCATGTGTCCTAACGTTTTATGTATTAAAAATAACAGGCTTTGCGAAGGATATAACTAAAAACATTACACATAAGTTGACAAATCTTTGAGATATAAGCATTGTATCATTCTAGCATTAAATTAAAATACTTTTATCTTATTTATTTTAGACCAAATTTTTATTTGATGGTCTGTATTTATGATCAGCTTTTTAAGAGACATTAAATATAAATGAGGACAGTGCTAGATAATGAAAACATTATTCTCACTTATCGTGTAAATATTGAACCTTTTAACATCGAGATAGAATACATATAGAGTCAGAATCGTGTCAAAAAAAATTACCGAACCAAAACTCTGCGCTCGTTACGAATTGCGCAGACTTCTTGACACCCAACACCACCAATCCCTTGGCCAAGTCCCGATACAGCCCCAATGCGACCAGCCCCCACTGACCCATCGTCTCCACCCCAAACAGATGAAACATGCACACCCGGCCAAGGTGTGTATTTTTGCTCCGTTTCAGGTATTAATAAACTCATTTTCTCATTTCAGGAATTGATTTGAATGTGAAGGAAAAAGAAACAAAGAAGAATGATATTCTGCAAGCAGCGATCACACAGGCAGATGTTCCTCTCGCTCTGGCAGACCCGATCAACGTAGTTCAGGAATATGTTGTGGACGTGGATGATGGAGCTCAACATGTTGGTGAAGATCATGAAGTTGAAATTTCCAGTGAAGAACAGAAGAAAAGTACTCCTGATTACAATGTTGTCAGTGATAGTGATGATGATTACCATCCTAGTAAAGAAGAGGGTGATGATGATGACGAACAAAGTGATGATGAAACTGGTGAGTTCATAAACAATTTACCCGACTAAATTTTGAAGGAGGTTGATGTTTCGGGCGCATGTATGTATTTTTTAATATTTAAATTTTACTTGCCTTTTTTAAATTAAACTATGCTGTCCATCTGCTTATTAGCCTAAATGGCTTGACTGATTTTGATGAGTGAGGTATTAGATTCGTCTTCCTGCCCAGTGATACTGTGTTAGAGCACAAAATAAATAGTTATAGAAGGGTGGCTCCTAAAACAAGCGCTAAGCGTTGTCGGGCGCACGCACACAAAGACGCGTGATCTCGGATCAAGTCTGTTGAATGCCCGCGATTTGGCAATACACGTAATTATAGTATTTTTGTATTAGCTCTAATGTAAAAACAGTAATACGTACAAGCGTCAAACTTGGCATGATTATAGTATACACTTTAAAGTATAACATAAAAACAATAAAGAATGGCCAAATTTCAGTTCATTACCAAGTTGTACCAATTTGTTGTAACTGGTAATCCTTATCTGGATGAATTCCTTATCATTTCACCGAATCGAAATGCCATATTTTAATAATGTTGAAGTTAGTTTTTTAAACTGATAGTTATTGTATTTTGTGGTAGTACGGAACCCTCAGTTTGCGAGCCCGACTCGCACTTGGCTGGTTTAATTTTTTTACCTGTAATTTTAGGTTTGGTCCCATAGCAAAAGTTTTTCGTAATGATGAGTATAACTAACTTCTTTAGGCTAACAGCTCTTCCGCATAATCCTGTATGTAAATCAATGCTTTGATATTTATTTTTAATGTGTATATTATTTCAGGTTTGCCTGCCCAATCAGCACTATCTACAAGCAAGCCAACTGCTAAATACACTGCAACCCTGCCAACTGCCAAACACACTGCAACCCTGCCAACTGCCAAACACACTGAAAACCTGCCAACTGCCAAATATATCGCCAACATCAAGATACAGGCTACGGATTCAAAACCACCAGATAAAGGTACAATATAAACTTTATGATACGGCAACCACCAATGTGTGTTGCCAGTGATGACATACGGCAATGAAACGTGGTCCCCTCACTATGGGCCTCATAAGCTAGCTCAAAGTCGCACAACAAGCTATGGAGAGGGCTATGCTCGGGGTTTCTGTACGAAATCGAATCAGAAATGAGGAGATCCGTAGACGAATGAAAGTTACCGACATAGCCCACCGGATTAGCAAGTTGAAGTGACAGTGGGCAGGGCACATAGCACGCAGACAGATGGCCGATGGGGCCGAAAGGTTCACGAATGGAGACCACGGACCGGTAAGTGCAGCGTAGGACGTCCACCTACAAGTTGGACAGGCGATCTAAAAGAGACCGCAGGGAAATGCTGGATGCAAGTGTAAAAACGGTAATACAACAAGTGAGACAAGTGGAAATCGCACACTGTGCGATTCACACGATCCTTGCCTCATACCTGCAAAATGTGGAATGAGCTACCTTCTACGCTGTTTCTGAGAAGTTACAACATGGGGTTCTTCAAAAGGCGAGATAATCGAGTTCTAAAGGGTCGGCAACGTATTTGTGATGCCTCTGGTGTTACAAGTATCCATAGGCGACGGTGACTGCCATCTTACCATCAGGCAGCCCGTCTGCTTGTTGGCCAACTGCAGACTAAAAATTTAAAAAAAGCAGGCCGCTTCCTACCGGCCCTTTTGGAGATCGATGGGGGAGGTCTATGTCCAGCAGTGGACGTCCTACGGCTGATATGATGATGATGAGTACGGCAATGCCAATACATATTCGTTAATTTAGTTAGGCCATCGCAAATGAGACCATTTAACACCGATTAGTTTTAGTTTTATTTATATAAAATATAATTTCAGATTGATCCCATAGAAATTTCATCAAAATCGGTTCAGTTGTTAATATAAAATATCAAGATAACTGGAAAGAATTAGTCATCCAAGTAAAAGATATTTCGTGTTTATTAATATTAAATTCTGTTTATTAAATTGGAAATTATTTATGTATGTAAAGATTTTGAAACACTATCGGTGTTATTTTGCAGAATACCACACCTTCCTTCCACCTTTAGTACTGAGAAAAAGAACATATGGAAAAGACACCAGCATCAAACAGTACGGCCCCTGTCGATGTTGCCTAAAGAAAGATATACACACTGTTGTGAACGTCTGGGATGTGCTGGAATGCTTAAATATAAAGGTATGTTCCTTGGCAATATCTATTGAGCGATGGTGGCATCTGACGGCACCTTCGATCCTCGGCCCTGCACCAATGACTTATTCTTCGAGATGGGGGCGATAAGTTCTGGACTGAGGTCCCGCTTGGGGTGTATTGCGCATTTCCCCCTACCAGCACCCAACCGAGCCAACCCAACTTCTTGAAATATTGGAGTGAGGCTCTGGGGCAGTTACTCCAGTGGTGTGATGGAAGTGACTAATTTAGTACTTAATTAGATTGAGTGCAGTTTTACTGACATTGCTCAACAATGGTGAAGGAAAACATTGTGAAGAAGCCGGTATGTCCAAAAACCTCAGAAGTTGAAAGATAATATGACATTCACCAACATGCACTGGGCCAGCATGGTGGAGGGCCCATCTTTTCTCCCTGAGAGTGGGAGTTCCCAGCAGTGGGAACATGATAGGCTGAAATGATGAAGCGAGGGGGGGGGGGTCAAGCTATAGAAAAAGATGAGTAAAAGCAAATGTTGTTAATTTATTCTACCGACCTCTGACGTGTTGTTTTACCAACAAAGGATTGGTTTCTTTAACCATCATTTTGGATCATTTGATTATGATTTTCTGGGTTTCACCAGAAAACTCGGGTTCTCTCTGGGTTTTCGGGTCTCTGGGCTTATATTCTATTCAATAATCTTAGTTTTTTTTTTTGTTGAATAAAATTTTCATGACCGTGACCAACACAAGTGAAGTCATTCAATGTCCTCTAGTCGAAATATTAAACATGTTTACATAGTATTAAAAGCGTCAAACAAGTCAAAGTCACAGTCAAGCAAAGTAAGTCACGGTCAAGTCGAACTCATGCCCCTGTAAAGTGGTGGAGATTTACAAGAGGCTCCTGAGTTTTGGAAACAACACGAAAAGACATGATTATGGTTTAAGATTTATATTTCCTCAAAAGAATTTACAAATTCACTTATTGAGAAAACACAGTATATATAGGTAAGTATTATAGCGCCATTGAGCGTAGTTTACAGAGATAATATTTCAAACAATAAATTACCCAACAAAACATGATTCACCTCGTTATATCACTTGCCCACACTCGAGCACGTTTACAAGCACTGAATGAATAATAATTCATCATTTAATACACATTAACACTCGAAAATACACAAGCTTAGGAAAATAATCCAATGAGCCGACATGTTTTTTCCACGTTGGCGATATTTTCTACTCCAGATATTTTTAGTAAACAAAGGGGTTATCAGTGCAAAAAAATAGCTTTTATAATGGTAGTTGACTATGTTTGAAAATATAGAATTCGTTTTTTTAGTCGTCATCTGATGAATTATAAAATAAAAATCGTTTCTAACTATTTATTTCAACGTAATATCTGTTCTATACAACGTTATAAATAGAAAAACAATTTATGATAAAAAATATTTTATTGAACTGGTAACACTAGAGGTTCTAAACATTTCTGCCGCCGTCATTTCGTATCATTCGTGTTTGTTTTCTCGAACGTGCTCCTTGCATTTGTGCAATTCTGCAAAAACTGATGGCAGCCTTATTTCATGTTATTAATATTTCGTATTAATTCCAGGTGTCAAGAGACCCACGCGTGACGCTGCTGCTTTGTTCTGAATGCGTCAAGTTCCTGGAGGAAGTGAGGAGGTTCCGAGACATGGTAGCCGCCTCACAGAGAACTCTGCTCAGCGACATACCCAATGCTCTCGATCCAAGCGGTACATATTGAATGTCCATTATTGACAACTGGTACGGCTCAGTGGTAGCATATCTGCCTCGTGAGCTCCTGGGTTCAATATCCAGCCGGGCAGTGTTTTTATAATTGAATTGTCTGCCACCTCACCTGATGTAAAGTGATGATGCGGTCTGTCTGTTCGCTTGTCCATACGTCCTAATCCTTTTGAACATTCTAAGTTCTACAGTTTTAGTATTGAACATACAAACTTGTAAATGTAATTTTTTTTTTTTTATGGGAAATTGTTATTTGACCGTCTGTTCCATACATTTTATCGTGACTGTAACTAGTCACCCAGTATAGAGATCTTTTATTTGGCTAATTAACAAGTTAATTATGTATTCCTTTCAGATAATGTTGATGAAAAGGCATCAACTATGATGGTCAAGTTAAGAAATGCTGAAGGTAATATTTGTTTTAGTTATATTACACGGGAATTACTCACGTAAGATTAAGCCGGTCACTGAGTAATTCCCGTCTAATATAAATAAAATGTGTGAAAACCACCTAATATTTGTTGTGTAACTATATAATTGTTTTTAGTTTTTGTTTTACGTGTTTTACTCACACACTTGAGTCACAAGTCACACATTTAAATTATGTGGTAAACATGAAAAGTTTCAATGTTAGGCATTCATAAATAAAACATCACAAAAATAACTTTTCAATGACGATACAAATAAAAAAAAATGGTTCAGGTGACAAAGAGTTAGTCCACAAATACAAGGTTATTAGGAAAGGGTATGCTAAGCCTTCGTTATACCCATCATTATGCACAACCTTTATTATGGGACCAAACCTGAAATCTGGAAAAAACATCTGCTGTTCCATACATTTTGTCGAATGTCAATGACCGTTTTCTACGGAACAGCTGATATTTTTTTCGCTATTTCAGGGTTGGTCCCATGGTAAAAGTTGTTCATAATGATGAGTATAAAGACCCATTTTTGGCTATTTTTGCACACACGGTTATCTCATCCTAAACTACAAGGCTTGTGATATGGCTGCCAGAGACTGATATGCATACATACATATATATTTTTAAATAAATATTAACAACCAGATATAGAACAAACACAAATGTTTGTCCTAGGTGGGAATCGAACCCACGCCCCTAAGCGCAGCAGACAGGGTCGCTACCAACTGCTGGGCCACCAGGGAAGTCGAAATAGCAACTAAGTCAATAGTAAACACCGACTAAGTCAATACCAAATAGGGACTTAGTTAATAGTAAATAACAACTAAGTCAATAGTAAACACCGACTAAATCAATACCAAATAGGGACTTAGTTAATAGTAAATAACAACTAAGTCAATAGTAAACACCGACTAAATTAATACCAAATAGGGACTTTGTCAATAGAAAATAGCGTTTTTGACAATAGTAAATAGCGAGTATGTCACTAGTAAATATCAATGATTTTTAATTGGGGCAAGTGTCTTTGTTAACTAAACAAAATAAGCTAATACTTACACTACAAAAATAGACTGCCCATGGACCGTTGAAGGTCTAAAGACAATCCAAATTCTCTAGCCCACTATCAGTTGGCAGAGTACAGAATGCTGGCGGCATTACCACGCTGAATGGCAATGCTTAGGCATTGAGTCAGAAACAATGCTGTTTTTATTTGTTTGCAGAAGTGAAAATCCCCGGATTTACAAATTATTTGAGTCAAGATCAAGGCGTGCAAGGTAACGCTAAGAAAAGACGCATAGTTATGCTATTCCCCCCATCAGACGCGACGACCAGCCTTCACGTGGGTGATGTTAAACAAGTACAGATGACAATGGAACGACCCGGTAAGCGTTGACTTCTGCTCCCAGGTGTACACATGCAGAGAAAGACGTCCGCTGCTGGACATAGGCCTCTCCCATCGATCTTCAAAAGGGCCAGTTGGAAGCGGCCTGCATCCAGCGTTTTCATGCGGTTTCTTTTAGGTCTTGTGGGTAGACATCTTAAGCTGCACTTACCAGCTCGTGGTTTTCATTTGACAACCTTTCAGCCCCATCGGCATTCTGCGTGCTATGTGCTCTGCCCACTGCCACTTCAACTTGTTAATCTGGTTAGCTATGTTGGTAACTTTCGTGTCTAATTTTCTGATTTGATCTCGTGGAGAAACGCCGAATAGACCTAATAGAAACAGCAGGCAAACACTGGATGCAGGCCGTCCAGCAGTGGATGTCCTACGGCTGAAATGTAGATGATGAATGGTAATAAGTAATTTAATTCTTTACTTCCAATAAAACATTTTTTATTGTCTCTATCAAGGCGAAAACACTTTGTTCAGGTGTTCTTTAGAGCCGTAAGATGGCAACATTTATAAGTGTGGCTATCTATTAACAGATACGGCAGGCGAGACTTCCGGAGCTGTTCCTACGGGACAGATGCCAGAGGAGATGCACGAGGATAGATCCTTCAGTGAGTTCTCAGACTATACGGACTTCGGAATGGATAAAGGTACATATGATTTTAACATTTTACACTCGTCTATATTCGATAGGGTTTAGCAAGGTAGGTGCCAAAACTGTAAAAGTCCAAAAACGCATTCTGCCAGATACGCATAACAAAAACCTTATTACTTAGGCTTTAAAAAAGGCAGGTGGCCACAACATATTACGCAGGTTGCTAAATACGCACAAACTGAGTTACACTTGACAGTGACTTACTTTGCTTGACTCGGACTGTGACTTGTTTGATGATATCTATAGCTATATATAGCTTAACATCAGGCAAGATGGCAGTCAAACGCAAGCCTATTATTAGAAAACAAAAAACTACAAAAAATTTAAACACTACTAATTACATTTTTAAATATATATATTTTTGTCATGAGTCAGGCTTTGTCCAGTGTGTGGACCAATATTGAAATATTATTTTAAAGGTTTACTTTTAAATCAAGAAAATAAAAAGCTATTATTACTCATATCAAAAGAAAAGATTATTCCTATATTATTCTTTGACATACCGGTTTACTCATGTTTTTTCCTTTACCGTTTTTTGAGCAATGTCATTGAAACTGCTCATAACTTATTTGGGTACTAAATAAGTGATTGGTGCAGGGCCGAGGATCGAACCGGGTGCCGTCAGATTGTAAAGCGCACATGCTACCGCTAGGCTACCGTTGCTCAAAAGCTAAAAAAATAAATAACTTTTATTTATACTGTTCTAGAGGACGGTTTAAAATGTATACTTTGGAATCTTTCGCCTGCATGGATATCTAATCATGCACGTTTTTGTCCATTTCAGGAGTTAGTGAAGACCTCTCCGAAGCTGACATTGACAATTTAGTGAAGTCAAAGAATAAAGAACGCGCCAAATTTTCCTGTTCCATGCGGGAGAACTTGATTACCCTCCTCGACTGTTCTACCATCATACCGTTTGCAACGAACAAAGGCGTTCCATTCGACTGCATCTACTGTGACGCGAACTATACACACTTCAACCAGTTGAGAGACCATGTCGAGGAAAAGCACAAATATGAAGAAACCTACTTCAAGCATGAAACCCTCAAACTAATTCCAGAGACAATAATTCGCGCCGATATAAGCTGCATAAAATGTAGACTGTGCGACGAACAATTCACAACCATAGACAATCTAGTGCAACATTTAGTTAACATACACAATAAAAAATACCACAATTTAACTCTAGATCCCCCGCACAATATTTTGGGCTTCGATTTCAGTTTGGATGACTGGAAATGCCTCGACTGTAAGAAAACCTTCCCTACCTTCAAGAAGTTGCGGGCACATGTGAATAAACACTACGGTTCCTTCCTCTGCCATCAATGCGGGAGCAAATTCTTATATCCCAACGCATACTCCAAACACATGAAAGATCATCAGAAAACAATACAAACAAAACATATCTGTGACGTGTGCGGTGAAACTTTCAATTATAAAAAGGACTTAATGTATCATACAAATAGAGCTCATTACGACGATACATTGACTGCTAAGGGATTGAAGAGAAAATTGAAGGTGCCCGTTTTTATACCACCTGAAGAAACTCCTGGAGAGACCTACGAATGTGTTTTATGTGATAAGGGTATGTCGTTTACAAGCAAAGCCGCCGCGTACATGCATAGGATAGGGCACTTGAACAACACCAGGCAGGGGCCGTTCAACTGTGAGATATGCGAATACAGTTCTCCGCACAAAATTAACTTTAAAAGACATATACAATCTCATTATGGGGTTAAAAACCATGTGTGTGAGATTTGCAACAAGGGATTCTTAAGAAAAGGCAATTTGTCAGATCATATGGCGACACACCTTGACCTGAGGTTCCAGTGTCCGCTGTGCGATACCACTTTAAGAAAAAAACACGTGAGACGTCACATGACGAACAAACATCCAGATGTCACGGTACAATTTGCTATTTAAGGTGAAGAGAGCGCAAGAGTGACTCAAAAAAAACTTGTGGAAGTAGAAAACAACTTGGCTACTGAAAAATTAAGCCTGCTAAGCATATTATGTTAAACAATTAATACATCAATGCACACACTGAATAAAAACTATGGAAATGTAACAATTGTATTTTTATTTCGATGTTGACGTTATTTATGTGGTAATCTACACTAATATTATAAAGAGGTTGTCGTATGTTGGTATAAAATACGATAGGTGGGGAAAAAGAGAAAGAAAGGAGATGGATTGCTGCGCGGATAAGCCGTCGGACTTTTGAGTGCTAAGGTCCTCTTGGAATGTTAGTTAAATGGAAGGATCATAGACTAGAGAAATACCTGCCTGCGGGTCGGTGGAATTGAAAGTAAAACGTATATGGATAATAATGGTTTATAATATTATCAACACACAAGTTTACACAATAAAGATCTAGGAGGTAGGTCGGAACCTCTAGACAGAATCTTAGCTAGATAATGACTAAGCTTAAAATTAAAGAGCGTTGACTGGAGATTACGTTAAGTCTTTCTCAAAGAAAATACTATTTGAAATTAACACTGCCTGCGAGAGTAGTGGATATACCTTGTCTCTTGCAAGGGTATGCCATGGTCTTCTGGTCTCGAAGATCTCGAAATAGGATCGCTGTACTAAGCGATCTCTTCAAAACGGCCGACCGGCGCGTGGGCACGGTACGGCGGATAAATGCACCTGCATCTCGCAGGTGTAAAAAAAAGGTTCAGCAACTTACTGAGGAGGCGCCGGCTTCACACGCCTGGCGTCTGTAGGGTTGGTGGCGAACGCCGACCTCAAAAATGACTCCCCATTTAAATTGATTTTTCTTCTTCACGTAACCATCTTTGGTCGTGGCTTTCAGTATATAAAAGGTACTCTTTGGTCGTGGCTGCGCGAGGAGCCTTTTGGTATAGTTATCCTACTCTATGGCGAGGAGTCCGGAAGCGCGCTCTGTCTGCACGCTTCATGCCGCGACCCCTCCCCTTCCTTCATGTTTCACCTCCTCACGTTCCAAGCGGTTCGTGTCATCCTTGGCTTGAGCGAGCAAGCTGCACGTTCACATATGCGCTCTCGCTCTGCACCGTTGGTTTAGCAAATATTGCATCTTATTCCTATTTGCTCTTTTACATACTTTTCCATTTACATCTAAACTATACTTATATAAAAGGCTAATTAATTTAACACTTATTTTTATTATTAAACAATATTTCTCTTGGGCATAAACAAATTATCATAGGACGAAAAACGCCTGCATATAAAATGCGAGCATATTGCCGCTTTTGCGTTCAATATTTAATATTCGCAGGAGATTATACAACAAGGTAAAGTTTGTTTGTTCTGTTGGAACTCAAAACTACTGATCCGATTTAAAAAATTCTTTCTCTAATAGAAAGCTACTCTATTCCTGAGTGCCATAGGCTATGTTTTATAATGATAAATGTAAATTTTCTGCACTTAATAACCGTATTAGTAAAACATGTTGGAGAAAAATAAGCTGATTGGCTTCTATATCGGCGTACGCTGACCTAATGGTTTGGGATAAGTAAATACAATGTTTGTCAAAAATCTAGTTCTTAAGTAGTTTTACAAAAAAGTCCACGATATCATAATATCTAACTTTTATAAGAAAATCACAATAACGATAATAACCGGTTATTATCGTTATTGTTATTACTTATGAATCTTTTCAAAAATAAATGAAATCATTATTAGGAGTACTTAATGTAGATACGCCGTTTACAGTTTAGTTGCACAGTTCATGAGATAATGTAAAATTAAAATAACGCGACCAATATAATCCGCGCAGCGCCTTCATACTGCACATAATAAGTAGGTAATATAATAAAATAACCCTTTATCGACACTATAAAAAAGGTATGGGTACAAAGTGACCTCTTCCAGACTACCTTCAACAATGGTGTGCTGCGGTGGAGCGGTGTCACAGGTATTATTCACCGACTTTAAAAAAAGGTTCTCAGTTACGTGGTTTTTAGGGTTCCGTACTCAAAGGGTGAAAACGGGACCCTATTACTAAACCTACGCTGTCTGTCTGTGTGTCCTACCTTTTAAAGGCTGTATTTTTCGAACCGTTATATATATTGAAACTTTCACAGAATATGTAATGTTACGGCGGATCAACTAAATGTAATGTAAAAGGTAAATAGTAAAGTCAAAAAGTAAAAACGAAAGGGGTTCTCCAATCCCCATACAAAAAACGTATTTTTGTATTAGCTCTAATGTATAAACGGTAATACGTACAGGCGTCAAACTTGGCACAGTTATAGTATACCCTCTCAAGTATAATAAATAATGGTCAAGTGAGAGTCAGTGACAAATTTCTGTTCATTACTAAGTTATAATTGTGTTATACTCTAGCGTCACTAGCAAAGAATTAAATATGTGACTGCGTTGCAATTACTTCGACTATTTTGGAAGGCGTTTAAGCATGAATAACTGGCTGTATTTTGAGGTGGTACGGAACCCTCAATGCGCGAGTCTGACTCGAAATGCGTATTTTACTAATTTTGAAGTCGGTCTAATCACTAATGTTTTTAGTTTTACATAGATAAAAACTATGGTTGGTTAGATAGATAGATAAAAAAAACTTTTTATTGTTCACACCACAAATTTCATACACACGATAAAACAGCTTAAAAATAGTGCAACAATCGGCGGCCTTATCGCTAAGAGCGATCTCTTCCAGGCAACCTTAGGATGGAGAGGATTCATACAGAAGGTAGAAGGCGAGGCGGGGATGGTTTTGTGCTAAACAATACTATAAAAGTACCATTCAGGTGGAAAGGGCGGGACTAAAGTAGTGGATTACAGGACAGATGCGGGACTATAGCTATAAAGGCGCGATAGAAGTAGATTGAATTACGGTATGGGAGTGGAGTGGAGCGGGCGGCTGCGGGACTTGATCGGAAAGAGTGGGACTGAAGTAGATTGGATTACGGAACGGATGCGGGGCTGGCCAAAAAGGCGGAAAGGGAGTAAAGTGGATTACGGGACGGATGCCGAGTTGGATCGGAAAGGATGGGCCTGTATTAGAGAAGATTATTATTATTATTTTACATCTGACTAGGCTAACGTTTGACCGCGATCTCGCCTGATGGAAAGCGATTTAAGCGATGATGTGGTCGAAGATGGAGCACGTTTGCCCAGTAATAACCTATTAGCCCTAGACTTGAACACTCCAAGATTGTAATGCTGCGGAAACACAGACAGGGGCAAGGCGTTCCATTGTTTTGCTGTTCTAATTAAGAAAGTGGAGTCAAAACGCTTGGTGCGAATAAATGGCATTTCGACCAAGTAAGGGTGACGCCTTGCCGTTCGTCTGGACGTCCGGTAATGAAAAGGTGATGGGGGAACAAGTTCGTGAAGTTCCGTTGAACACTCTCCGTGGAAAATACTATAAAATACCGACAAGCTTGCGACTTTACGCCGGTGGTTCAGATTCTGAAGTTTCTTTCCAACCAACACTTCGTCATCAATGAGCTTTATTGCTCGTTTTTCTATTGAATCCAAAGCCTCAAGCTGATATTTGGCCGAACCATCCCAAAGGTGACAACAGTACTCCATACATGATCGGACCTGAGCTTGGTAGAGATTAAGAAGCTGCCCTGATGTGAAGTACCGCCGCACCTTCGACAAAATACCAAGTTTTTTTGCAGCTGTTTTGGCTTTGGATTCAATAAACGAGCCGAAGTTGAGGTTAAGCGAGAGGTCAACACTCAAAAGCTCGAGGTGGTTACTTACCGGTAAGGAGATCCCACGGAAAGACGGGGCCACGTGTAACGAACTTTGTTTAGCGGAGAATAAACACGCCTGTGTTTTGGTTGCATTAAACCTGACTAAGTTAGCGTCGCCCCAATCGGACACCGCTTTCATGGCCTGAACGATCAACCATTATGGGATAAATGCAGGGCTGGCGCGGTAAGGATGGGACGGAAGAAGAGTAGTTTTGCGGGACGGACTCGAGCCTGGAGCGGAAAGAGCGGAACGGGAGTAGAGTGGATTTAGGGGCGAATGCAGAACTGAAGCGAAAAGGGTGGTACAGGAGTAGAGTGGATTACAGGATGGATGCGAGACTGAAACTAAAAAGACAGGATGTAGCAAAGTAGATTTCAATACTACGCGAGCAAAGCCGCGGGCAACAGCTAGTTGTTACATATAACATCAAAATTTTAATAAAAATACAATTATTATATAGTTACATAGTTTTTATTTAGTACTAGCGTACTAGCGGACCCATAGCGGACCCGACAGACGTTGTCCTGTCTTAGAAATGTCAAACGCGCGAAGTTTAAATCGTCGATAAGTATTCTGAAGTTTTCCATTATTAAATGTTGTGGCAGATTCATACACTTATAATTATTTCTGTTATAATTTGATGGGCACGTAGGAAACCTACTTCTGAAATTATATAGACTTAAACTGATATTAGATTGCGTCTAAATATAGCAAATAGAAGCCGAACAATTGACAAAAAACTATTCTCTGCCGCAAACGCAGTTTCGGGTTAAAGCTAGTACTAATACCTAAATGTATTGTTTCTTTAGTAATTTTAATCGGTGTACTAGGTGTTAGGAAGTAAAAAAAAAATTAAGTACCTACTAAATAGGTAGTTATAATATTGCTATTCTATATAAGGATTTTAAATTGTCAAGCCCTAATTATATTTTATAATACATATTTTTTGTAACATAAGCCACTGCGCTACGTGTACAATAACATTAAGCGGTAGTATAAACGACTCTGCTTTATGATTAAATTAATTATTTGTAGTAAAAGTTAAAGTTTACTGAGACTGTTCCAATTTTGTGGTATACGTTAGAATAGAATATGTACTAAAAGCCTACCCACATTTGGAATAGTCTACAAATTTTGTAGTATAAGCCAAAGTTAAATAAAACTGTTCCAACTCTGAGCAATAGGTACGCGTGAATACAATAACTTTCTTCACTATTATCCTCTTAACTGCAATATTTTTTGTCGTTAAGTAAAATCATAAACGCAACGCACACCTTTCTTCTATGACTGTTTGCAGAACACTAAACTGTAATTAAATTGTGAAGGACCTTTGGCTTTTGCAACAAATAATGACTCAACTGTAACTATTGTCTGGTACTAATGTCGTAAAAGACATTGTAAAAATTAGACGTTTATTACGCCAATTATACAATTTATTACAAGTTACAAGTTATTACAAGTTTATTACAAGTGTTTTGGAATAAATTTACTGGGATTTTGATAAAAAAAAATGTGGTATAAGCCACGTAGAATAAAAATACGTTGTTTACTACAAGTAAATGCTCATTTCTTTGTTGGTTACAGCAGTATTTAAAAAAAAAACATTATTAGGCTACAAATATTTTCGGGTAGTAAAAGACATTTTTTCACGAATAATATTATTATTTTTAGTTTTAAATATACAGTTCGTCAGAGCTCGCGAAACTGTAAGGCAGCAACAAAAACTGATTTAGGTCAAAATGGCTTTTACTACATTTCATCCTCGAAGGGTCGATATGCGTAAACCTGTATTACGACCTTCTTTCGGCGTAGTACAGTCTATACTATTGCATAACCCTGTATAATGATGTTCGACTATTGTTCTCCTTGGTCTATTCTACTTTGATCACCTGGGTGACCATAAGCGACTTTATTCAAACTACTATTATAGTTTATTCTCAGTAGTTAAACGGACAGAACGAATTTATAAGGGTTCCTTGTCGGGCTACGGAACCCTGATTAGTTCCTAACTGACCACGCAAACCATCCACCTGGGTGGTTGGTTAGGAAAACGTGTTCTTAACAGTCCACCAGCTGTTCACCTGGGTGGTTGTTAGGAAACCTTGTTCTTAACAGTCCACCAGCTGCTGTCAAACCGGGTGTTCGGTAATTGGGTAGCCTTATTACTTGCACCTAGGAGACTCCATTCAAATGATTGTTTCGGTATCTTTTGATCACCCATGAATATAAATAAAATATTCGACCATTTTTTATTTCTATAAAATGGATAATTTTTTTATTAGAAATTTCATCATTTAAGCCTACCATGTTCCCACAGCTCCTCCTCCCAGAGGCCTCCCAGAGAGGATGGGCCTAGCCTACCATCACCATTCGCAAAGTATTTCAATAACTAAAATTTTTTGAAGGTCAAAATCAAACAATCTTTACAAAACAATATTTTGTATTACCAATTAAACTTACAAACACAATCAATTACCAAGAAAACACAATCTAGGTAAAATTACCTTGAGGCGGGCAAAAAATTTCATACAAACATACATCGGAAACAAACCGAAGAGATATAATTTTTTTGTCAAACAAGTAAATAACTGTACTTTTCTACCAAAATAATATAAATGGACGGGCCACAACCATTGGACTTGCTCAGTAAAAACGCTCAAAACCGTCGGCATATACTTCAACACCTAATTATAACCATGTACAGGGGCCTTACGGACAACAGCTAATTCGGTATGCTAAAAAAAAATAACCTATGCCAATTCCAAAACCATTTCGAGATTTTATGTTACTAACCCTTATTTTTCTACTCTGACCCTTTAAAACGATAAGATGCCATTTATTTTAACATAAAACTAAGAAATCATTCGACTTTCATTGACCTCTAAATGACGTCACGGTGTAGCATTTTATTTTCTGTGCCTTTTAAGAATAAAAATATTATACATTTGACACACTGTTCGTCACACAGAATAGAATATTTTTTCATTTCTGTGGTTTGACTGTCTGGTTTTTTCAGGGCTGCCAATATGGGGTGCTTTTTTAGACTTCTCAACGCAACGAAATTTTGTGCTATATGGTGACGTCACATAATTTCAATTTTCAAAAAAATATTGTAAAATAACTACTCAATAGAAAACAAAAATATTGAAATTAGTTTCTTAAAATAGCCTTATCTACGAAATAAAAATATAAAAAAAATACAAAAAAAAAACTTTACATGGAAAATCACGCGAACGTGTTTCTTATCGCGCCCAGATACGGTTTGCGGTCGCGTGATTTTCCAACTGAGCGGATTAGGTGCCGCAATTAGCTGTAGCCGTAAGGCCCCTGTACATTTGTAACAAAAAAATAGATAGCGGTTATTGGTTGTCTATTTACACTTCGGGAAAGCACATGAAGGCATAATTTTGTCAGATGTTTCGTTATCATGTAACAGTCTCGTGTTGCTGTTCTTACGGCTAGAAACCAACTGAAACGAAGTGAGCGCCGGCTCTCATTTTGTAATGTTCAAAAATGCGCATCTTCCGGGCCCGTCCATTCATTTTATTTTGGTCGAAGACTACTAGCTAAATGCCGGACACTTTCTACACGCAAGGCTCGGCCTCAGGCCTCGTCAATACGTACAAATTTGAAGAATCCTTTCTTAGAGCTCACAATACAATACAATACAACTCCACCAACAAACAACAACAACAACAACCACACCAACAACACCATCAACCATCAACTTCACCTACGTTACATCAAGTAGCTGACAGACGAGACGGACTTACTGCCGTCCAACCAATGGGAGACAAAGCTACAACATATTTCCCCCATATTCATTTCCTCCCTGGGACTAAGCGTACAGAGTTAAAATTGTTATCAAGTAAAAACATACTTACTCAAACTCAGTCCAAATATGTATTTGGTCTGACAGCTGCAATAACACAGTAATTTTTTAAATACAGAATAGGTCTACATCTGGCCCCCAACTCGCCTGATGGTAAGCGACGCTGTGGCCGAGGATGTAACACGTTGATCGAAAAGAAATCTATTCACTAGCCTTAAAGATGCCTAGATTGTAGTTCTCAGGAAACAAGGACGGCAGGGCGCCAGGGAGCTCCATTCTCGGGCAGTATGTATCCTAAGCTCCCTACTTGTAAAGGAAAATGTAAACAAGTATGAAACTCTAGTTAGTGAGCGTCATGACAGCAGGCTGCGTGAGCCACACCGCAGAACTGCCCTATACAGGAACAGCACGTTTGTGATGAGACTGACTGTTTATAACTAACTACGGTAACCACAGACCGTAACATTTAAAAAGGATGAGTAATATTGACATTTTCAAATTTAGACTTAAGCCGTCTTACCACAAAAGATTTCGTGGGTTCGATTCCCACGTAGGACAAACATTTGTGTGATGAACATTTGTGTTTGTTCTATATCTGGTTGTTATTATCTATTTAAGTATGTATTTAAAACTATATATGTATGTATATCAGTCTCTGGCAGCCATATCACGAGCTTTGCTTAGTTTGGGGTCAGATGACCGTGTGTGAAAAAATGTCCCGAATATTTATTTATTTATTTAAGAACGCTTTAGACATGTGTTTAACATATTCTTCACAGGGAAACAACTGCTAAACACATGTCTAAAGCGTTCTTAAATCTTTTGTGGTAAGACGGGAGAAGTTGCTAATTGACTAGGCTTACTATTCTATTACAGAGTTATTAAATGACAAATTGTTAAAATAAATAATTGTACTGATGTTAGATTTTATACAATTGAGTGTTTTATAAATGATGCTAGAGCATGGTGTTGTTTAACTTGTGTAAATATATTAACATCTGCATGTTACCCATGTTTCCGCAAAATAAATATATTGAATTTGAATAAATGATGACCCAAATCATTGAAAACGAATCTTTGGAATTTCCACGAGGAAGAGGTGGTAGTGTGCAGTCCTTTGTCCTGTAGTACAAGGGGGAGGTCACACAGCGGGCAATGGAGAGAGCTATGCTCGGAGTTTCTTTGCGCGATAGAATCCTAAACGTGGATATTCGCCAAAGAACCAGAGTCACCGACATAGCTGTTAAAATTTGCAAGTTGAAGTGGCAATGGGCAGGCCACATCGCTCGGAGAACCGATAACCGATGGGGAAGAAAGGTTCTTGAGTAGAGACCACGAACGGGAAGACGCAGCGTAGGTAAGCCTCTCACTAGATGGACCGACGACATAGCAAGAGTCGCTGGCATCCAGTGGATGCAAAAGGCAGGCTGTCGTTCAGTAAATAACGTCAACATCGAAATAAAAATACAATTGTTACATTTCCATAGTTTTTATTCAGTGTGTGCATTGATGTATTAATTGTTTAACATAATATGCTTAGCAGGCTTAATTTTTCAGTAGCCAAGTTGTTTTCTACTTCCACAAGTTTTTTTTGAGTCACTCTTGCGCTCTCTTCACCTTAAATAGCAAATTGTACCGTGACATCTGGATGTTTGTTCGTCATGTGACGTCTCACGTGTTTTTTTCTTAAAGTGGTATCGCACAGCGGACACTGGAACCTCAGGTCAAGGTGTGTCGCCATATGATCTGACAAATTGCCTTTTCTTAAGAATCCCTTGTTGCAAATCTCACACACATGGTTTTTAACCCCATAATGAGATTGTATATGTCTTTTAAAGTTAATTTTGTGCGGAGAACTGTATTCGCATATCTCACAGTTGAACGGCCCCTGCCTGGTGTTGTTCAAGTGCCCTATCCTATGCATGTACGCGGCGGCTTTGCTTGTAAACGACATACCCTTATCACATAAAACACATTCGTAGGTCTCTCCAGGAGTTTCTTCAGGTGGTATAAAAACGGGCACCTTCAATTTTCTCTTCAATCCCTTAGCAGTCAATGTATCGTCGTAATGAGCTCTATTTGTATGATACATTAAGTCCTTTTTATAATTGAAAGTTTCACCGCACACGTCACAGATATGTTTTGTTTGTATTGTTTTCTGATGATCTTTCATGTGTTTGGAGTATGCGTTGGGATATAAGAATTTGCTCCCGCATTGATGGCAGAGGAAGGAACCGTAGTGTTTATTCACATGTGCCCGCAACTTCTTGAAGGTAGGGAAGGTTTTCTTACAGTCGAGGCATTTCCAGTCATCCAAACTGAAATCGAAGCCCAAAATATTGTGCGGGGGATCTAGAGTTAAATTGTGGTATTTTTTATTGTGTATGTTAACTAAATGTTGCACTAGATTGTCTATGGTTGTGAATTGTTCGTCGCACAGTCTACATTTTATGCAGCTTATATCGGCGCGAATTATTGTCTCTGGAATTAGTTTGAGGGTTTCATGCTTGAAGTAGGTTTCTTCATATTTGTGCTTTTCCTCGACATGGTCTCTCAACTGGTTGAAGTGTGTATAGTTCGCGTCACAGTAGATGCAGTCGAATGGAACGCCTTTGTTCGTTGCAAACGGTATGATGGTAGAACAGTCGAGGAGGGTAATCAAGTTCTCCCGCATGGAACAGGAAAATTTGGCGCGTTCTTTATTCTTTGACTTCACTAAATTGTCAATGTCAGCTTCGGAGAGGTCTTCACTAACTCCTGAAATGGACAAAAACGTGCATGATTAGATATCCATGCAGGCGAAAGATTCCAAAGTATACATTTTAAACCGTCCTCTAGAACAGTATAAATAAAAGTTATTTATTTTTTTAGCTTTTGAGCAATGGTAGCCTAGCGGTAGCATGTGCGCTTTACAATCTGACGGCACCCGGTTCGATCCTCGGCCCTGCACCAATCACTTATTTAGTACCCAAATAAGTTATGAGCAGTTTCAATGACATTGCTCAAAAAACGGTAAAGGAAAAAACATGAGTAAACCGGTATGTCAAAGAATAATATAGGAATAATCTTTTCTTTTGATATGAGTAATAATAGCTTTTTATTTTCTTGATTTAAAAGTAAACCTTTAAAATAATATTTCAATATTGGTCCACACACTGGACAAAGCCTGACTCATGACAAAAATATATATATTTAAAAATGTAATTAGTAGTGTTTAAATTTTTTGTAGTTTTTTGTTTTCTAATAATAGGCTTGCGTTTGACTGCCATCTTGCCTGATGTTAAGCTATATATAGCTATAGATATCATCAAACAAGTCACAGTCCGAGTCAAGCAAAGTAAGTCACTGTCAAGTGTAACTCAGTTTGTGCGTATTTAGCAACCTGCGTAATATGTTGTGGCCACCTGCCTTTTTTAAAGCCTAAGTAATAAGGTTTTTGTTATGCGTATCTGGCAGAATGCGTTTTTGGACTTTTACAGTTTTGGCACCTACCTTGCTAAACCCTATCGAATATAGACGAGTGTAAAATGTTAAAATCATATGTACCTTTATCCATTCCGAAGTCCGTATAGTCTGAGAACTCACTGAAGGATCTATCCTCGTGCATCTCCTCTGGCATCTGTCCCGTAGGAACAGCTCCGGAAGTCTCGCCTGCCGTATCTGTTAATAGATAGCCACACTTATAAATGTTGCCATCTTACGGCTCTAAAGAACACCTGAACAAAGTGTTTTCGCCTTGATAGAGACAATAAAAAATGTTTTATTGGAAGTAAAGAATTAAATTACTTATTACCATTCATCATCTACATTTCAGCCGTAGGACATCCACTGCTGGACGGCCTGCATCCAGTGTTTGCCTGCTGTTTCTATTAGGTCTATTCGGCGTTTCTCCACGAGATCAAATCAGAAAATTAGACACGAAAGTTACCAACATAGCTAACCAGATTAACAAGTTGAAGTGGCAGTGGGCAGAGCACATAGCACGCAGAATGCCGATGGGGCTGAAAGGTTGTCAAATGAAAACCACGAGCTGGTAAGTGCAGCTTAAGATGTCTACCCACAAGACCTAAAAGAAACCGCATGAAAACGCTGGATGCAGGCCGCTTCCAACTGGCCCTTTTGAAGATCGATGGGAGAGGCCTATGTCCAGCAGCGGACGTCTTTCTCTGCATGTGTACACCTGGGAGCAGAAGTCAACGCTTACCGGGTCGTTCCATTGTCATCTGTACTTGTTTAACATCACCCACGTGAAGGCTGGTCGTCGCGTCTGATGGGGGGAATAGCATAACTATGCGTCTTTTCTTAGCGTTACCTTGCACGCCTTGATCTTGACTCAAATAATTTGTAAATCCGGGGATTTTCACTTCTGCAAACAAATAAAAACAGCATTGTTTCTGACTCAATGCCTAAGCATTGCCATTCAGCGTGGTAATGCCGCCAGCATTCTGTACTCTGCCAACTGATAGTGGGCTAGAGAATTTGGATTGTCTTTAGACCTTCAACGGTCCATGGGCAGTCTATTTTTGTAGTGTAAGTATTAGCTTATTTTGTTTAGTTAACAAAGACACTTGCCCCAATTAAAAATCATTGATATTTACTAGTGACATACTCGCTATTTACTATTGTCAAAAACGCTATTTTCTATTGACAAAGTCCCTATTTGGTATTAATTTAGTCGGTGTTTACTATTGACTTAGTTGTTATTTACTATTAACTAAGTCCCTATTTGGTATTGATTTAGTCGGTGTTTACTATTGACTTAGTTGTTATTTACTATTAACTAAGTCCCTATTTGGTATTGACTTAGTCGGTGTTTACTATTGACTTAGTTGCTATTTCGACTTCCCTGGTGGCCCAGCAGTTGGTAGCGACCCTGTCTGCTGCGCTTAGGGGCGTGGGTTCGATTCCCACCTAGGACAAACATTTGTGTTTGTTCTATATCTGGTTGTTAATATTTATTTAAAAATATATATGTATGTATGCATATCAGTCTCTGGCAGCCATATCACAAGCCTTGTAGTTTAGGATGAGATAACCGTGTGTGCAAAAATAGCCAAAAATGGGTCTTTATACTCATCATTATGAACAACTTTTACCATGGGACCAACCCTGAAATAGCGAAAAAAATATCAGCTGTTCCGTAGAAAACGGTCATTGACATTCGACAAAATGTATGGAACAGCAGATGTTTTTTCCAGATTTCAGGTTTGGTCCCATAATAAAGGTTGTGCATAATGATGGGTATAACGAAGGCTTAGCATACCCTTTCCTAATAACCTTGTATTTGTGGACTAACTCTTTGTCACCTGAACCATTTTTTTTTATTTGTATCGTCATTGAAAAGTTATTTTTGTGATGTTTTATTTATGAATGCCTAACATTGAAACTTTTCATGTTTACCACATAATTTAAATGTGTGACTTGTGACTCAAGTGTGTGAGTAAAACACGTAAAACAAAAACTAAAAACAATTATATAGTTACACAACAAATATTAGGTGGTTTTCACACATTTTATTTATATTAGACGGGAATTACTCAGTGACCGGCTTAATCTTACGTGAGTAATTCCCGTGTAATATAACTAAAACAAATATTACCTTCAGCATTTCTTAACTTGACCATCATAGTTGATGCCTTTTCATCAACATTATCTGAAAGGAATACATAATTAACTTGTTAATTAGCCAAATAAAAGATCTCTATACTGGGTGACTAGTTACAGTCACGATAAAATGTATGGAACAGACGGTCAAATAACAATTTCCCATAAAAAAAAAAAAATTACATTTACAAGTTTGTATGTTCAATACTAAAACTGTAGAACTTAGAATGTTCAAAAGGATTAGGACGTATGGACAAGCGAACAGACAGACCGCATCATCACTTTACATCAGGTGAGGTGGCAGACAATTCAATTATAAAAACACTGCCCGGCTGGATATTGAACCCAGGAGCTCACGAGGCAGATATGCTACCACTGAGCCGTACCAGTTGTCAATAATGGACATTCAATATGTACCGCTTGGATCGAGAGCATTGGGTATGTCGCTGAGCAGAGTTCTCTGTGAGGCGGCTCCAGGAACTTGACGCATTCAGAACAAAGCAGCAGCGTCACGCGTGGGTCTCTTGACACCTGGAATTAATACGAAATATTAATAACATGAAATAAGGCTGCCATCAGTTTTTGCAGAATTGCACAAATGCAAGGAGCACGTTCGAGAAAACAAACACGAATGATACGAAATGACGGCGGCAGAAATGTTTAGAACCTCTAGTGTTACCAGTTCAATAAAATATTTTTTATCATAAATTGTTTTTCTATTTATAACGTTGTATAGAACAGATATTACGTTGAAATAAATAGTTAGAAACGATTTTTATTTTATAATTCATCAGATGACGACTAAAAAAACGAATTCTATATTTTCAAACATAGTCAACTACCATTATAAAAGCTATTTTTTTGCACTGATAACCCCTTTGTTTACTAAAAATATCTGGAGTAGAAAATATCGCCAACGTGGAAAAAACATGTCGGCTCATTGGATTATTTTCCTAAGCTTGTGTATTTTCGAGTGTTAATGTGTATTAAATGATGAATTATTATTCATTCAGTGCTTGTAAACGTGCTCGAGTGTGGGCAAGTGATATAACGAGGTGAATCATGTTTTGTTGGGTAATTTATTGTTTGAAATATTATCTCTGTAAACTACGCTCAATGGCGCTATAATACTTACCTATATATACTGTGTTTTCTCAATAAGTGAATTTGTAAATTCTTTTGAGGAAATATAAATCTTAAACCATAATCATGTCTTTTCGTGTTGTTTCCAAAACTCAGGAGCCTCTTGTAAATCTCCACCACTTTACAGGGGCATGAGTTCGACTTGACCGTGACTTACTTTGCTTGACTGTGACTTTGACTTGTTTGACGCTTTTAATACTATGTAAACATGTTTAATATTTCGACTAGAGGACATTGAATGACTTCACTTGTGTTGGTCACGGTCATGAAAATTTTATTCAACAAAAAAAAAAACTAAGATTATTGAATAGAATATAAGCCCAGAGACCCGAAAACCCAGAGAGAACCCGAGTTTTCTGGTGAAACCCAGAAAATCATAATCAAATGATCCAAAATGATGGTTAAAGAAACCAATCCTTTGTTGGTAAAACAACACGTCAGAGGTCGGTAGAATAAATTAACAACATTTGCTTTTACTCATCTTTTTCTATAGCTTGACCCCCCCCCCCTCGCTTCATCATTTCAGCCTATCATGTTCCCACTGCTGGGAACTCCCACTCTCAGGGAGAAAAGATGGGCCCTCCACCATGCTGGCCCAGTGCATGTTGGTGAATGTCATATTATCTTTCAACTTCTGAGGTTTTTGGACATACCGGCTTCTTCACAATGTTTTCCTTCACCATTGTTGAGCAATGTCAGTAAAACTGCACTCAATCTAATTAAGTACTAAATTAGTCACTTCCATCACACCACTGGAGTAACTGCCCCAGAGCCTCACTCCAATATTTCAAGAAGTTGGGTTGGCTCGGTTGGGTGCTGGTAGGGGGAAATGCGCAATACACCCCAAGCGGGACCTCAGTCCAGAACTTATCGCCCCCATCTCGAAGAATAAGTCATTGGTGCAGGGCCGAGGATCGAAGGTGCCGTCAGATGCCACCATCGCTCAATAGATATTGCCAAGGAACATACCTTTATATTTAAGCATTCCAGCACATCCCAGACGTTCACAACAGTGTGTATATCTTTCTTTAGGCAACATCGACAGGGGCCGTACTGTTTGATGCTGGTGTCTTTTCCATATGTTCTTTTTCTCAGTACTAAAGGTGGAAGGAAGGTGTGGTATTCTGCAAAATAACACCGATAGTGTTTCAAAATCTTTACATACATAAATAATTTCCAATTTAATAAACAGAATTTAATATTAATAAACACGAAATATCTTTTACTTGGATGACTAATTCTTTCCAGTTATCTTGATATTTTATATTAACAACTGAACCGATTTTGATGAAATTTCTATGGGATCAATCTGAAATTATATTTTATATAAATAAAACTAAAACTAATCGGTGTTAAATGGTCTCATTTGCGATGGCCTAACTAAATTAACGAATATGTATTGGCATTGCCGTACTCATCATCATCATATCAGCCGTAGGACGTCCACTGCTGGACATAGACCTCCCCCATCGATCTCCAAAAGGGCCGGTAGGAAGCGGCCTGCTTTTTTTAAATTTTTAGTCTGCAGTTGGCCAACAAGCAGACGGGCTGCCTGATGGTAAGATGGCAGTCACCGTCGCCTATGGATACTTGTAACACCAGAGGCATCACAAATACGTTGCCGACCCTTTAGAACTCGATTATCTCGCCTTTTGAAGAACCCCATGTTGTAACTTCTCAGAAACAGCGTAGAAGGTAGCTCATTCCACATTTTGCAGGTATGAGGCAAGGATCGTGTGAATCGCACAGTGTGCGATTTCCACTTGTCTCACTTGTTGTATTACCGTTTTTACACTTGCATCCAGCATTTCCCTGCGGTCTCTTTTAGATCGCCTGTCCAACTTGTAGGTGGACGTCCTACGCTGCACTTACCGGTCCGTGGTCTCCATTCGTGAACCTTTCGGCCCCATCGGCCATCTGTCTGCGTGCTATGTGCCCTGCCCACTGTCACTTCAACTTGCTAATCCGGTGGGCTATGTCGGTAACTTTCATTCGTCTACGGATCTCCTCATTTCTGATTCGATTTCGTACAGAAACCCCGAGCATAGCCCTCTCCATAGCTTGTTGTGCGACTTTGAGCTAGCTTATGAGGCCCATAGTGAGGGGACCACGTTTCATTGCCGTATGTCATCACTGGCAACACACATTGGTGGTTGCCGTATCATAAAGTTTATATTGTACCTTTATCTGGTGGTTTTGAATCCGTAGCCTGTATCTTGATGTTGGCGATATATTTGGCAGTTGGCAGGTTTTCAGTGTGTTTGGCAGTTGGCAGGGTTGCAGTGTGTTTGGCAGTTGGCAGGGTTGCAGTGTATTTAGCAGTTGGCTTGCTTGTAGATAGTGCTGATTGGGCAGGCAAACCTGAAATAATATACACATTAAAAATAAATATCAAAGCATTGATTTACATACAGGATTATGCGGAAGAGCTGTTAGCCTAAAGAAGTTAGTTATACTCATCATTACGAAAAACTTTTGCTATGGGACCAAACCTAAAATTACAGGTAAAAAAATTAAACCAGCCAAGTGCGAGTCGGGCTCGCAAACTGAGGGTTCCGTACTACCACAAAATACAATAACTATCAGTTTAAAAAACTAACTTCAACATTATTAAAATATGGCATTTCGATTCGGTGAAATGATAAGGAATTCATCCAGATAAGGATTACCAGTTACAACAAATTGGTACAACTTGGTAATGAACTGAAATTTGGCCATTCTTTATTGTTTTTATGTTATACTTTAAAGTGTATACTATAATCATGCCAAGTTTGACGCTTGTACGTATTACTGTTTTTACATTAGAGCTAATACAAAAATACTATAATTACGTGTATTGCCAAATCGCGGGCATTCAACAGACTTGATCCGAGATCACGCGTCTTTGTGTGCGTGCGCCCGACAACGCTTAGCGCTTGTTTTAGGAGCCACCCTTCTATAACTATTTATTTTGTGCTCTAACACAGTATCACTGGGCAGGAAGACGAATCTAATACCTCACTCATCAAAATCAGTCAAGCCATTTAGGCTAATAAGCAGATGGACAGCATAGTTTAATTTAAAAAAGGCAAGTAAAATTTAAATATTAAAAAATACATACATGCGCCCGAAACATCAACCTCCTTCAAAATTTAGTCGGGTAAATTGTTTATGAACTCACCAGTTTCATCATCACTTTGTTCGTCATCATCATCACCCTCTTCTTTACTAGGATGGTAATCATCATCACTATCACTGACAACATTGTAATCAGGAGTACTTTTCTTCTGTTCTTCACTGGAAATTTCAACTTCATGATCTTCACCAACATGTTGAGCTCCATCATCCACGTCCACAACATATTCCTGAACTACGTTGATCGGGTCTGCCAGAGCGAGAGGAACATCTGCCTGTGTGATCGCTGCTTGCAGAATATCATTCTTCTTTGTTTCTTTTTCCTTCACATTCAAATCAATTCCTGAAATGAGAAAATGAGTTTATTAATACCTGAAACGGAGCAAAAATACACACCTTGGCCGGGTGTGCATGTTTCATCTGTTTGGGGTGGAGACGATGGGTCAGTGGGGGCTGGTCGCATTGGGGCTGTATCGGGACTTGGCCAAGGGATTGGTGGTGTTGGGTGTCAAGAAGTCTGCGCAATTCGTAACGAGCGCAGAGTTTTGGTTCGGTAATTTTTTTTGACACGATTCTGACTCTATATGTATTCTATCTCGATGTTAAAAGGTTCAATATTTACACGATAAGTGAGAATAATGTTTTCATTATCTAGCACTGTCCTCATTTATATTTAATGTCTCTTAAAAAGCTGATCATAAATACAGACCATCAAATAAAAATTTGGTCTAAAATAAATAAGATAAAAGTATTTTAATTTAATGCTAGAATGATACAATGCTTATATCTCAAAGATTTGTCAACTTATGTGTAATGTTTTTAGTTATATCCTTCGCAAAGCCTGTTATTTTTAATACATAAAACGTTAGGACACATGCTTAGTAGGGTTTGTCCGTCCGGCAGTGCAACTACCGTTCTTTATCAATCGGCAAATTCGATAAAATGACATAGAATCGATCTTAGCGAGTACTGATCAAATGGCAATTTATAGAATTTGACGATCTCAACTGTCAAATTTAACAATCGATAAAGAATGGTTTTGCGCTTGCACTGCTGATTTATCTCGACTTTTAGACCTTTACGACTTATAATTTTGATTTGTCAGGCTTTTTCGTTTATTCATTTCTGTCCAACTAGTAGTTCGATGATCGAACTGTTTGGACATAAATATTCCAATTTGTTATACTGGCTAGTCGAACAATTTGGACACGCAAATTTTGTTTAGAATGGATGATGTAATAAGAGTAATAAAACATATGTAATTATATAAAATCAGTCTTTATTCATGCACTGGACCAGCATAGTGGATTAAGGTCCACCATCTCTTTGGAAAAGGGCCTCTGTCCCAGCAGTGGAAACATAATAGGCTGATATGATGAAGAGTCTTTATTTATTTGATATTTGAAGTAATTTTCCATATATCCATTTCTACCTGTAAACACAAAACATTGATTCAGTATTATTAACTAAGTAATTAACTAAAAACTACACTTAAATTATTCTAATTGTCAACAACACCCAAAGACCATCTGTATTCGTTTTATGGTACCTGATATAATATAAATAAATAATGTATATTATATTATTATTTATTTTAAATTTTTGTAATATTTTATGTTATCCTTGTTTTGTGGTATTTTAATAGTCATTGTATTATATTGTGTATAATAAATTATCTTTGATACAACCAAAGTGGGACGTCAGTGCAGGACTCATCACCCCCATCTCAATTAAGAACACATTGTTGTGGTGTGTTCGCTGCTTGCCCCTTTTCTGATTTCATGTATTATTTCTAGCTATCCATAACTGTGTGAACCAACAACTATGGAGGCACGGAATCTTTAGCACAGATGCCTTGAAGGCCGTTCTAATATAAATGATTAAAAAAAAATGGTCTCTACCACAGAAAAGAGAATTAATTCGAACGGTTTGAAGAAGCAAAATCTGTTACCAGGCATTATGAGTGAACCTAGATTGAACATTCTTATTTATGTCATTTGTGCCGAGGCTGTCTACAGGAGAACGAGACCGTAGAGCATGTACTACTGCATTGGAAGCTAACAGAAGATATACAATTATGGTTGACTCTTTGAAGAAACTCAACAACAAGTCTCCAATACCACAACACCTGGAGAAACAGGGGTAGAGTAGTTTAGTCAGCAACCATAGCTGTGCTCCGTTACTTTAAGGAGCTCGGCTGGTTTGTGTAGGCTGGCGGGCAAATGCACAATACACTCCAAGCGGGATGTCTGTGTAGGTCTTATCACCCCTATTGAAATAGAAATAGATTAGCTATCCATAGAAATTGTGGATGTTTGCCCCCTTTTTGAAACACTGTACTTTTTATTAGTTAATTGCCGACTTGCGTTATTTGCCCTTTTTACTAAGCATCTTTCAATAGAATAGTGTTTGGTACAAAGCTGGAACTATAACTATCATCTATAGCTGTTTGTACACATTCCCATGGTGATACTACCGGGTCACTCAGGCTATCGAACTAAATGGTAAACTTACCTGAAGTACTTCCACTGAGATATGTATTTGCATCTAGTATTTTACTCGCAGTTGTACTGGGATTACTTTAGGTTTCCTTACCTGGGATATTAACAGCTGGCGTTTTAATTAAAGTCGCACATTGTTTCTTGCTTAATTCAATTAACAAGTCTTGTGCTCCAATAGGTATAGCAAAATTATTTAATCTAGTTTTAGCACTGCTGGTGTACGAGGTGTTGTCAAAGTGCTTACTGCATAACATCTTGTGTTGCTGGTATAACTCTCTCAAAGATTTTTCTGTTGACCAATCTTCGGTTGGATAACAGAATTTTGCCCAAACACGTGCCCTGAAATAATAATTTAACTTATGATTTTATAACAAGAAAACAAAAGAATCACATAACATCACACTTGGTGTAGCGGGCATTTTCTGCAACTAGGCCATACATTGGCCCATTTTGCGTCAAATATAACATCATAACATCACAGAAAACATCTTTATCAAACAGAAATTTAAGTTTTTTTTTTTAATTCATACTTGAATTGAATAGATGATATACGGCGAGTAATAGTACTAACAGACGTATGGATTTGGTTGACGGAACGCCGTCCAACCAACGGGAGGACAAGATTAAATTTTCCATTCCAGTCCATTCATTTTGTTTTGGTCGAAGGGTTAACCAACATAGGAAAACTTGCTTCATGCCACTATGTTTCTAACTAGCTGCGCTCACGGATTCACTTTAGAAAGAATCCCTCAGGAATTGTGCTGCTTACACGATAAATCCTATGTCAATCCGGCTCGCCTACTTCTATTTTACTGCACGTAGTTAACTGACAGCCTGCCTTCCAATTGTTTTGATACTCATAAACCAGATAGTGATAGCTGCCTGCTTGTACTTACTTCAAAGACCCATGTTTACCGGGAAGAGGAAATCTGTGGAAATTCAAATCATTGTCTTCTGCTGCAGTGATGTTACACTTAGCACACTTTCTTCCGAGTTCTTTGTGTGGCATGATAGCGAAACCGCGGTATAAACAAGTAAGCAACACCAGGTGATCAAAGTGGAATAGATAGACCACAATTTTCTTTCAACTAAGCAAACAATAGAAATAAATAATAGCACCTTTAAAACCTGTTATATTTTTTTTTCATGACCCATGTCCATGGATACAAACTGCTTCAGTCGTAATATTAAACAGGTTGGTTTACGTATTAGCAAATATAGTTCAGTATTGCCACTTTGCCACGTCTAATTTTCGTAATAAAGAAGAAAGAATGAAAGAAAATAAATTTTATTCGACACCTTTATAATACGGGAGTTGTACCAAGGAAAAGTCGACATTTGTATGAAGACTAATAAAAAAAATCGGGAGACTATAATTTAGCATATTAATATTATCTCATATCGTATAATTTTAATAGTATGGTACTTGGAAAGTAAAAGACAGACGAACGAACGGAAACGGATAGTGTAATAAGTAAACGGGTTTGCTACAAATTATACGGCTTTATTATTATGAAGCTTATAACATACCTATTATTGAACGTTGCGTGTGGTATGTTATTACGACCTTAGTACATTAAAATTACACAGTAATAGTAGTCCATTTTAGCATTTCCTATCACGCAGTTTTCTTTAATTATATTATAATCTACATCACCAAATAGCTTTAAAAAACTGAAAGATAAGAGTAGAAAATCGGGAGACTTAAATCGGGAGACCTGGCAACACAGGACGGGACAGCTGTCCGTCGCGTCTGTACGAACATAATTAATATGTAGATAATTTTCATAGCCATGCATCGATCCGGTCCCAACATAACCAAACTAATGACAGTTCATTTATGCACGTCAGCCAACATGACAAACTACAAATATTTGCAGAAGGGATGTCCTGCTGTTTTTATCGATATCGATATATTGAAAAAATGGGTAAAAATAGTATCATATTAGTTTATTGCAGCCACCGATCAAATATAGATATATATTTTATTTATATTACACGGGAATTAATCACGTAAGATTAAGCCGGTCACTCCGAAAATAATAGTAATATGAATGATATAAATAAAATGTGTGGTAACCACGTCAGTTTCTATGGACGCATGGCTTCCAGACATTGTAATAAACAATAGTGTGTGTGTGTGCCACTGTGTGTGAGTGTTTATGCGTATGAATGAGTGTAAGAGGGTGTGTATTATGTTTGACATTAAAATTCTATTTTACTAATAAACAACTAGCATAAGTTTTTATGGATTTATTTATTTTGTTGTAAAGGAAAGGACCCAGAAATATGAAAAACCTTCTGATAAAAGCTGTGCCCAATCGTTGGGGTATTGGGCAAACCGAGTGCCGAAGAAATAATGAGGTTTACAGTTTGCAACTTTTCAAGAGGATGAAGGTTTTGAAAATATTGAATCCTACGTTATTTATACTAGTCACTATAACAACAATGATGTCCATAAAACATTGCAATTGTTTTTTCTACATGTGCCAACACGATGTTGAAATTAAATAAAAACTGTACTCACTTGAGCTGTGTGGCTTTTTCCTGAAGTTTTTTGATTCGCTTATATTTGACGCAGAACACTCTGTAACCATCCAGGAATAGTCAATAAAAGTGTCGCTAATTAGTACATTTTTAGGGTTCCGTACCGAAAAAAACTGGGACCATATTACAAAGCCTACGATGTCTGTCTGTCCTACCTATTAACGGCTGTATCTTTCGAACCGTAATTATAGACAGCCAATTGAAATATTCACAGATTATGTAATTTTTATTTGAAATAACGGCCAAGTGCGAGTCGGCGTCCAACTTCTGTTTATTACCAAGTTATAACTAGTAATTGGGTTATTTGGGTGACCTCATTTTCTTTCACCGAATCGTAGTGCCATATTTTACTAATTTGGTTTTCAATATTTATAATTATTGTATTTTCTGGTGGTACCGTGGTACGGAACCCTTGTGCACGAGCCCGACTCGCACTTGGTCAGTTTTATCAAACATGCCTAATAGATAAAGTTACTTGAAAACCAACAACATAACTATTGAAAAACTAACTTAGTGATTGGATGTCATTTTGACAATAGTTATGTTCTGAGGACGCCATTTCCACACCAGCAAAATGAATCATGATTATTTTCTAAATATAATACTCATATTATGATACTAGCTGACCCGACAGATGTTGTCCTGTCTTAGAAATGAAAAACGCGCGAAGTTAAAATCGTTGTTAAGTTTTCTGAAGTTTACCAATTTTCTTATATTTTCATTCTATAAGAACCTGCTACAAAATATAGCAAACCCCCATTAATTTGCATCGCGTGATTTGCGGACCCTTTTTGGCATTTATTTATTTAGTAAGATTTATTAATTTATAGATTTATTAAGTACCTACTCAACGTACACTACAAAGCACGCTACATAGCTACCTCCAGCTTAAGATGAGCCGTACGTTCAAAGGTTCCTGTACATTCCGGAGGTAAAGTTATTTGGACATTATTCTGACGGTTGTGATGTCTGTAATTTCTAAACTACGAAATCGATGGCTATGAAATTTTTACGGCACGTTTTTTAATGTACCTCCTTTCTAACAAAAAAAAGAATTAATGAAATCGGACTACGCGGTAATGATTTACAACTAAGTACACATTTTAACTTTCATCCCCCCTCCCAAGGGAACCATGCAAAATTTCGGGATAAAAAGTATCCTATAACCTACCTCGGAGCATGAACTCAATTTATGCTAAGTTTCATTTGAATCCATTTAGTAGTTTCGGCGTGATGCGCGGCCCAGATACAGACAGACAAAAAGAAAAAAATTACAGTTTTGACTTCAGTATCGAAAATAGAGCGACGTCCAAAAAAAATCCAAAATCTTTTATGTACAGAATTGGACCTGTTACAGTATTATTATAAGTATAGATAGTATTTCGATCACTATCGAAGTCGGTTAAAATATAGGAAGACTATTTTCGTTTCTTCAACTTTTCAAAGTTAAAATAAATGTCTGACCACCACCCTACTGTCGCACAGCACAACCCTGCGCGCCACTTGCGGCACGCAAAATACTAATTTTTAAGATATAATTCATCGAATGGTTTTCTCAAAAACGAAAGCAAAGAAATGTTCATAATGCTTCATAATCTTAAGCTCAGTATACGTTGAACAAAACTTACTTGGGCTACTTAGTATTTTACTCTCAACATGCAGTGGAAATCCCTCCAATATTTCATCGCTCAATGGTTCAGGAATCATCAATGATGGAACAGCATATCTTCTCAGTTGGGTCTTTTTTTTCTTAAAATCCTTGTCTCGAAAGTGATTACCACATACGTACTTAAGTTCGTGCAGCTTTTCAATCGGTACATAAGCTAAATCTTCTTTCCCGGTAATTTTGACCCATTTTTTGCATCTGTATTACAATTTTTTTATTAACAGTCATACAGACTTTAGTGACCTGGCAAAGCGAAGATCTCCGATTTAAATGGAACAAATCAGTGTTTTATGTGTTTGTATGTTTATTTGTTCGACGATAACTTAAGTATCAATGCTCCGAACGTCGTAAATTTCGAGACAATAGTAAATTTCAATACTATTTTAGACTTTGAATATTATGAGCAAAATCTGTCCAGGGGTTGTGTTGTGTAGATATAGCGGTCGCGAGTTATCAGTTCTGGGCCACTACTAGTTATTGGCAAAAGTGACTTTAGAGTACACTACATAATGTATACAAAGTGTATATTGATTAGCTAGTATTTTAAAGCA
This sequence comes from Agriopis aurantiaria, assembly GCA_914767915.1. Lineage (NCBI taxonomy): Eukaryota > Metazoa > Arthropoda > Insecta > Lepidoptera > Geometridae > Agriopis > Agriopis aurantiaria. The sequence continues at coordinate 5,183,781 of OU612007.1, read as the reverse complement.
CGGAAAACTAGTAATGCTGGGTGCTGATAATCAGGTTAAGTAAAGGAGTAACAAAAGTATCGATATTTTTTGTATAAAATATCGATAACACGGCCCGCACTAGTTACACAAGCATAAGGTCATAAAGTTAATTTGTTGGATATTTATAACAATAGGAATGACGAGAATTAATGTCTTACATAGTTGGCAGAGCAGCGAGGAGATTCCTTCACTTACCTATCTTCATCCAGCGGAAATTTAGCCATAAATGTTCGTTTTTGATTTAGCACTCGGCCTGATCGCATACCACAAATTTCGCAAGTTTTGTAGTACATGTTGATGGTATAACACTTTTAAAATTAATATGAACCACTATGACACCCTATGTACGTTGAAAATTGGTTGAAAACCACAAAGTTTCACGGAAAACAATCGACACAACTTAAAATAGCAAACTGTCATGGAGTTTGGTTTGGTACTATTCATGCTGTGGTAATTTAGAACATTAGTGGCGGAACGCTCTAAGGCTGCTGACATCCATCCGCGCCTAACCAAAGAGATGAAAAAGAATGTAACTCAACGCTACGCCTAACTAAACTAATTAAAACAACATAACGTACTGTGTCAATATCCTCTGGTATAAGTGTTCTGTGGTCAATATCATCCATCAAAAATGTTTCAAAATAAAAAACATAACGTCAACAATAATTATTCTTTGAACATTATTAATAATTAATTTATCATTTCTTCGATATATTTCACGGTAATATCTCTAATTTTATCAGTAGAGTGATTCAAAGTTTCTGTGTACCTATTTTAGTGTTAATTTGAACGCATGTGCCACCGTTTCAATTTAGCTACCTTCGAACCATATATATAATGTGCTCTATGCTTCGAACTGAGATTTCATATTTTACTACGTATCGTTGCCCCCCCAAAGATTTCATACTATACTACGTGCCCCCGAACTGTGAACCCATAATATATTTGTGCTAAGCTTTGTTCAAATTTCGGAGAAAAAACTCGTTGTGCAGTTATCTAGGCCACGTAGTACAGCTTGAGTAAAGCCCGTTGCAGACCTTGCGAAGTACAGGTGGCAAGTACAAGTAGCAAGTACCTACTAGATACTAGTAGTTAGTAGATACTTGCTACTTGTACTTCTCATGGTCTGCAATGGCATAATACTTAGGTGATAATTTGAATTTAGTTTAGGAATCGTGGTAATTTCTGGTAATAACTGTGATGATTACTTGTTTTGCAGTTGTTTGAACACTTTGAACTGATGCAGGACTCACTACCTATATTATTATCACTGTATTGCAAGATGTCATTCAAGTTGCTGGTTGCAACGTGAGCGATGGAAAAGGTAATTTCATATTAAAACTGTTAACATATTCGTGTCCTACAACGAAAGAAAATGTAAACACAATGGTACCGTATTACTAATGACCATTACCCAATGAATAGACTTTTCGAATTAGCAATCCAAGGTATTTATTACTATAATATAATTACGATTTACCCTTAGTCTCAGATATGATAGTTTTCGAACACTTTTTTCGTTTACGTATTGTTCCATACACTTTAGTAAAGCGCCTCCAGCGGAAACGCGAAAGAACTAAAATCGGTAGTAAACGGCGGTATAGATTGCTTCACTATAGTACGAAAAAAATATCGAATACCTTTCAGCCCAGCAATGTATGGAACAATACGAAAACGAAAAAAGTTTTCGAATACTATCAAAACTTGTACTATGGGTAGAACAGAGTAGATACTTTTAAAGGTTTCGTACGGCGCGCGGCGTACCGTACCCAAAGGGTGAAAACGGAACTCTATTACTAAGCTTACGCTATGTCTGTCAGTCCGTCCTACCTCTTAACGCTGGTCGGTTTTTTATGTTATTTCCCAAAAGCAAAGAAGTTTAAACCACTGCTGGAACACAGGCCTTCTCTCAGAGAAAGGATGGGCCCTAATTCATCATCATCATCAAACTTGCTTGGGCGATATCTCGGAAACTGTCGATCCTGGACTAGCAGTTCCTTCGCAAAAGTGATAGATCTCGTCGAGATCTTCATTTCAGATGACAGCTGTCAAACTTGCTTGGGCGATATCTTGGAAACCGTCGATCCTGGACTAGCAGTTTCTTTGCAAAAGTGATAGATCTCGTCGAGATCTCAATTTTGGATGACAGCTGTCAAACTTGCTTGGGCGATATCTCGGAAACCGTCGATCCTGGACTAGCAGTTCCTTCGCAAAAGTGATAGATCTCGTCGAGATCTTCATTTCGGATGACAGCTGTCAAACTTGCTTGGGCGATATCTTGGAAACCGTCGATCCTGGACTAGCAGTTCCTTCGCAAAAGTGATAGATCTCGTCGAGATCTTCATTTCGGATGACAGCTGTCAAACTTGCTTGGGCGATATCTCGGAAACCGTCGATCCTGGACTAGCAGTTCCTTCGCAAAAGTGATAGATCTCGTCGAGATCTTCATTTCGGATGACAGCTGTCAAACTTGCTTGGGCGATATCTTGGAAACCGTCGATCCTGGACTAGCAGTTCCTTCGCAAAAGTGATAGATCTCGTCGAGATCTTCATTTCGGATGACAGCTGTCAAACTTGCTTGGGCGATATCTCGGAAACCGTCGATCCTGGACTAGCAGTTCCTACGCAAAAGTGATAGATCTCGTCGAGATCTTCATTTCGGATGACAGCTGTCAAACTTGCTTGGGCGATATCTTGGAAACCGTCGATCCTGGACTAGCAGTTCCTTCGCAAAAGTGATAGATCTCGTCGAGATCTTCATTTCGGATGACAGTTGTCAAACTTGCTTGGGTGATATCTTGGAAACCGTCGATCCTGGACTAGCAGTTCCTTCGCAAAAGTGATAGATCTCGTCGAGATCTTCATTTCGGATGACAGCTGTCAAACTTGCTTGGGCGATATCTCGGAAACTGTCGATCCTGGACTAGCAGTTTCTTTGCAAAAGTGATAGATCTCGTCGAGATCTCAATTTTGGATGACAGCTGTCAAACTTGCTTGGGCGATATCTCGGAAACCGTCGATCCTGGACTAGCAGTTCCTTCGCAAAAGTGATAGATCTCGTCGAGATCTTCATTTCGGATGACAGCTGTCAAACTTGCTTGGGCGATATCTCGGAAACCGTCGATCCTGGACTAGCAGTTCCTTCGCATAAGTGATAGATCTCGTCGAGATCTTCATTTCGGATGACAGCTGTCAAACTTGCTTGGGCGATATCTTGGAAACCGTCGATCCTGGACTAGCAGTTCCTTCGCAAAAGTGATAGATCTCGTCGAGATCTTCATTTCGGATGACAGCTGTCAAACTTGCTTGGGCGATATCTCGGAAACCGTCGATCCTGGACTAGCAGTTCCTTCGCAAAAGTGATAGATCTCGTCGAGATCTTCATTTCGGATGACAGCTGTCAAACTTGCTTGGGCGATATCTCGGAAACTGTCGATCCTGGACTAGCAGTTTCTTTGCAAAAGTGATAGATCTCGTCGAGATCTCAATTTTGGATGACAGCTGTCAAACTTGCTTGGGCGATATCTCGGAAACCGTCGATCCTGGACTAGCAGTTCCTTCGCAAAAGTGATAGATCTCGTCGAGATCTTCATTTCGGATGACAGCTGTCAAACTTGCTTGGGTGATATCTTGGAAACCGTCGATCCTGGACTAGCAGTTTCTTCGCAAAAGTGATAGATCTCGTCGAGATCTTCATTTCGGATGACAGCTGTCAAACTTGCTTAGGTGATATCTCGGAAACCGTCGATCCTGGACTAGCAGTTTCTTCGCAAAAGTGATAGATCTCGTCGAGATCTTCATTTCGGATGACAGCTGTCTATAATAGGTAGAGACTCTGGCAAAGCTATAGTAATATTTTTGTGTTTCAGGCATGCAATCTCAACCAAACGCAGGACATACAAATGTAAATGATACAAGTGCTGCAATGGTTCCTAATGAAGGTGGTGTAACATCGGATACACAAGAAGAAAAAGATTTTTAAGAAGATTTTCGAGATTGGTTTGTGTTTGCAATCTCAAAATTATGAGATTTATAGAAAACAATGTTGCTTGATTTTTGAAGTTACCAAAAGAATGTGAAGAAACTGCACATCTTTTGATGTTCTTCGATAAATTATTTGATTCGGTGAATGGATCTTACAGTGAAATTCAGGGAAGACATTTTTACTTGCTGCAGTAACGCCGAAATCACCACATCAGAAATTTTGGAGTGAAGCTCTTCCAGTTTTAAGATCGTTACGATATTTAAATGACGGGAGGGAAAAGGTTGTTCGGTCCATAACAAGCTGGATTAAGACTAAAGAAGGATTCCAAATGCTTGTAAATTCTTTACACAAAAATCAACTTAATTATATTGTTAATAAATTTCAACCACAGGATGACAGGACCCATTAGAAAATATGTTTGGCTCCGTATGGTCACTGAGCATATGCAATAGAATGCCTGGTGCATTTGTTTTTGAAAGCAAATATAAATCACTTTTAATAAATAATTTATCAATGGATCATTCGCAAGGAGCGAATTGTGAAAAAGATACTTCAGCCGGCTTACAAACAATACGCGATTATTTTGATATTTGAGCTCAAAATCAAATGAAAAAGAAAATATCGAAATTGATGAGGAAGAGTTTATAATGAGGATCAGTAATCATCATCAGCCGGAAGACGTCCACTGCTGAACATAGGCCTCCCCCTTTAACCTCCAAATTGAACGACAGCCCGCCTTTTGCATCCACTGGATACCCGTGACTCTCACAATATCGTCGGTCCATCTAGTGAGAGGCCTCCCTACGCTGCGTCTTCCGGTTCGTGGTCTCCACTCCAGAACCTTTCTTCCCCATCGGTTATCGGTTCTGCGATGGGCGATGGCAATGGCAATGCGATGGCAATGGGCGATGTGGCCCGCCCATTGCAACTTCAACTTGCAAATTTTAGCAGCTGTCGGTGACTCTGGTTCTTTGGCGAATATCCACGTTTCGGATCTTATCGCGCAAAAAAACTCCGAGCATAGCTCTCTCCATTGCCCGCTGTGTGACTCTGAGCTTTTCCAAAAGGCCAACAGTTAAAGACCACGTCTCAGTACCATATTAGTAAAGTAGTAGCAAATTCAATAGAACTAGTACTCACTTTATTCTTCATGACATATCTTTTTGAATTATCCAAATCGGACCATTACTTACGAAGATATTAAGTAATAAACATTATGCCGTTCCTGCCGCTAAAAGAAATGTACGTGGGTGCGTATGACGTCACTGGGACGGTCGCCGCCAGCTACCCGTTGGCCGCTAAAAGGCGCGCAGTGTTTTGGGTGGTTAATTGTGACTTTGATGCAAATTAAGTGCCCGATTTGTGTCTAATTCATCTTTTTAACTATGTACAAATATTGTATTGAGCCAAAATGTACAAACACCTCTTTTAAAACGCCAGAATGTAAAAATAGGTTACAACTTATTTCCATATCAACTAAATAATGGGTAGGTATAGTTATGTAGGTACTAACATCGAAATGATCTACACAGCCATGTCTAGTAGCTTGGGTAGAGGGTGGAGTCATAGTAAAAATAATAGTAAGTTGACTCGAGGAGATTTAAATACCTACTCATGCCCGAACACGCAGGGTTGTCCGTGTCTCTGAGTTTTATAGGTACCTATGTATATTATAATGAAACAATAACACGTAGATACGGATATACGGATTTTACGATTGTAAATAATAAGGTACATACTCCTAAAATAAATCAATGTTTGTAGCGGGTGGCTATCTACGACCCGGTAAAAGTATAATTTTATTCTTCTACAAATATCGGTCTCGGCTATCTCCATTACTCTGATTATATTATGTCAATAATATTGTAAGTATATTTTTTAAATATACAACTGAGTGCGAAACGAGTAAGGTATGATATGTTAATACCTGATGGTAAGTGTCACGCCTATCCATATAGTAGTCAATATCTGTAACCGTGTATAATGACCTTTTATCTGCTTAGTACAGTCAATATGCGATAACCTGTATTATGACCATCTTTCGGCGTAGTACAGTCTATTATGCATAACACTGAATAGTTACCTCCTTTCGGCGTAGTACAATCTATATCCATAGCCCTGTATAAGACCTCCTTTCAGCTTAGTACAGTCTATATGCGTAACCGTGTATAAAGACCTCTTTTAGGCGTAGCACAGTCCATATTTGTAACCCTGTATAATGACCTCCTTTCAGCTTAGTACAGTCTATACTAAATGCGTAACCCTGTATATAATAATGATCTCCTATCGGCTTAGAACAATCTATAAGCCTAACCGTGTTTAATGACCTCCTTTCAGTATAGGACAGTCTATATGCGTAACCTTGTGTAATGACATATTTTTTTTGCTTAGTTCAGTCTATATGCGTAACCCACATCCTTCCGGCTTAGTACAATCTATATGAGTAACCCTGTATAATGACTTCCTTTCAGCTTATTAGTCTATATGCGTAACCCTGTATAAGACCTCCTTTCGGCGTAGTACAGTCGGTCTATTCCACTTTGATCCCTGACTGAAAATACCATTGTACCCCAGACATTTGTATTTGTGTGCGTGCTGCGGTGCGTGCGTACAGGCATGCGCACATACAAGCCGCACGATGTATCTTTCTTCGAAGATAACTTACTATTATATTTTTACTACGGTGGAGTTTTATCATCTCTTTTTACAACGGAGTACCATATTTTACGAAGTAGTAAAAAAAAATAGTTTTTCTGGCATTTTAATAGAGGTGTTTGTACATTTCGGCACTATACAATATTTGTACATAGTTAAAAGATCAATTAGACACAAATCGGGCACTTAATTTGTATCGAAAATCACAATTATCCACCCAAAACACTGCGCGCCTTATAGCTGCCAACGGGTAACTGGCGACGAACGTCCCAGTGACGTCACAAGCTATCACGCCGGCCGACCAGTGAATTTCGCTAGTAATTTGGTCATAACTTCGTTATTTTTTGTCGTAAAACAATATTTTTGCACTGTATGTTAAGGATTTCTTTCTTAGCTCTATAAATCTGCATTCTCAACTAAAAACGTTACTGATCCTCATTGATCCCATCAACACTCAATCAATGATGATGAACGCATCCACTAGTGATGTAGAAAATTGTGCAGCTGTTGGTTATTGCAGTGGATGGATGGTCAGAAAGGAAAAAATAATATTTAGTTAACCAATGTAAAACCTGCAATAAAGACCTTGAAAACCATGAGGAACTACCATTCGTGGTCTCCACTCAAGAACCTTTCTTCCGGTTTATCGGTTCTTCGAGCGAAATGGAACATAATTATAATACATAATATTACCTATGATTTTAGACAAACACAGTAATGTTTTTTAAATCGCAGAATACATACAATTGATAATATCTATAAATGTAGATTTAAACTTTTTAAAGTCTAAATTGCACAAACAACGCCTGCAGAGTTTTTTAATATCGATTGGTGCAAACTAATCTTAAACATATTGTCAGGAAAATCACAGAGACGGAGATTGTTAAAGCTGCTTTTGATTATTATACAAAACATAAACCGAAAAAATTTAACGTAATCAGGTGTTATTTTTAAAAATAAGATTTAGCATAGTATAATGTTTAATTAAAACCAATGCATTTTTAACATATTTTTGTATAAGCTCTAATGTAAAAACGGTAATACGTACAAGCGTCAAACTTACTTAGCGTACTTGGCATGATTATAGTACACACTCCAAAGTATAAAAACAAACAATAATAAATGACCAAGTGCGAGTCAGTGACAAATTTCTGTTTATTTCTTCAAGATATAATTGTGTTACATTATAGCGTATTCATTTGATAATTTTATTTATGAGTTGTATAAAACTGTACAGCCGTTTAATAAAATATTTTATTAAAGCTCGCAAAAAAGCTTATTATTTCTGAAGTAGACGGAGCGCTGCAGCCAAACTTATGCTTAGCGGACTTAATTTTTACAGTAGGCAAGATGTTTTTTCTACTATGGAAAATGATTGTAGTTTTTTACGGAATGTATGGGATTGGTCACGTGAATTTTTCACCAGTTGTGTAAATCTCATACATTTTGTATAAAACTACAAGCGTTTTCTGTAGTAGAATAGAATTAATACAACCTGCTATTCATCTGTAGGTTAAATGTAGTACCGTTAGTGGCGGATAGATGGAGGCACATATAATTAATTTCAAATATGGCTGAGTTGCCAGTCTATCTCCGTATATATATAGTAGTCTTTGGTACTATTTTTCGGCTAAGTTCGATACGCCTAGGCTGTCAACGCGCGTGACAAGGACATGCACATATTAGAGCAAGAAGAGTATAGTCGCCATAGACATTAGCTCACGTTCTTCCATGCAACCTTAGAATAACTACACATAGAAACCAAGTACATTCGCAAAATTTAAGCCATTCAAATGGTGACATACAATATGGCTCCAAAAAATATATAAAAAATTTACTATGACAATTTGCGCGGTGAAATCGTACCACAACAAATCAGAATAAGAGTTATGGTGTGACATTCCACAGGTAATCCATTAATTTTCTTGCTTATTTCGTTTAAAATACCAATCGAAACGTAAGCTACAAAGCGAATAGGGTGTTTGACTGTATTGAAAATATTATGCCAATTGACATCATCCATAAACATGACATAATGAAAAAGCATATTTCATTGAATTTTTATTAAAAATATGCTTATTTTTTGTAAAAAACGCGAATAAAATAACTGTATTTTCGACATTTGATCACGTGATCGAAAACGGTCTGTAATTGGCTTCATCCCTAGTGACGTCACACAAATCTAAACAAACAGATTTTGTATTGATATTTGCGAATTTAATGTTGTAAAGCTATTTTGAGAGCGATTTATCCAGAAATTATCACCAAAAACAGTCCGGAGGTTAAATGTGAGAAGAATGGAGAAACATTTTGTGCAAGCAGACAGCAGTAACTTACCCAAAATTAATGTATTTATGGTTGCATATTTCTTCAATAATAATCTACGTCATTGTTTCTACGCTGCAGAACTCATAACGTAAAAACTACAATGTAAGTATTAATTTTTAAATGTTCTCCAAGCAAAACATTCAATCAAGTTGTACAAAAAGTATTTTGTAGTAGGTGGATATCACTATTTTGTTAGGTTATGTCTTTACAATGTTTAAAAAGAAAGTAACAGTACATAAAATAGTAATGCAATAAAAACACAAATTGTAATAGAAATATATAGACTCAAATATGTACCTCAAAATGATCTTCGCACATAGAAACACTTGAATTAGCTCCAATACTTTTGGGTTCTCTACGAGCTACTTAGTTCCAACCACTTTTTGCGAGTTTTGGGGTCCATTGGAACAGAAACGAATAGTTTTTCCGGTGTTTTATGGAAGTATTTGTACATTGTGGCACTACACAACATTTATAAACCATTACTTCTATTAGAAAATTAGTGATTATCAAACTTTTGCTGCCTGGCTGCAGCTGTTTTGTTTTGTGTGACGTCAATCGTCGCTCGACCGGAGCTATGACGCAGGTCTGCGTTTTGGCGCGATATTTTTTTATTCAAACTTTAACATCGATTTATATCGCAAATATGACTGATATCCAGAAAATATAAATGCAGTATACATTAAATTACATCAGGCAATAATGTGCAATAGTTTCCCAAAAGTAGTCAAATACCCTATTGAAATAATATAATAAAATAGATAGAATTAAAGATCAAACATTATTGAATAATAAAATATCATGAAATGTTGTGTAGTACTACAATGTACAAATAATTCCATAAAACACCGGAAAAACTATTCGTTTCTGTTCCAATGGACCCCAAAACTCGCAAAAAGTGGTTGGAACTAAGTAGCTCGTAGAGAACCCAAAAGTATTGGAGCTAAATCAAGTGTTTCTATGTGCGAAGATCATTTTGAGGTACATATTTGAGTCTATATATTTCTATTACAATTTGTGTTTTTATTGCATTACTATTTTATGTACTGTTACTTTCTTTTTAAACATTGTAAAGACATAACCTAACAAAATAGTGATATCCACCTACTACAACATACTTTTTGTACAACTTGATTGAATGTTTTGCTTGGAGAACAATTAAAAATTAATACTTACATTGTAGTTTTTACGTTTTGAGTTCTGCAGCGTAGAAACAATGACGTAGATTATTATTGAAGAAATATGCAACCATAAATACATTAATTTAGGGTAAGTTACTGCTGTCTGCTTGCACAAAATGTTTCTCCATTCTTCTCACATTTAACCTCCGGACTGTTTTTGGTGATAATTTCTGGATAAATCGCTCTCAAAATAGCTTTACAACATTAAATTCGCAAATATCAATACAAAATCTGTTTGTTTAGATTTGTGTGACGTCACTAGGGATGAAGCCAATTACAGACCGTTTTCGATCACGTGATCAAATGTCGAAAATACAGTTATTTTATTCGCGTTTTTTACAAAAAATAAGCATATTTTTATAAAAAAATCAATGAAATATGCTTTTTCATTATGTCATGTTTATGGATGATGTCAATTGGCATAATATTTTCAATACAGTCAAACACCCTATCGAATACGTTGCTACTTAGTAATTAACAGTAATTTGCCACCAACTCGCATTTGCCCATTTTTTGTTGTTGTTATACTTTAGAGTGTGTACTATAATCATGCTAAGTTTGACGCTTGTACGTATTACCGTTTCTAGACTAAAGCAAAAACAAAATGCGTTTAAAAAATACGTTTGTTGTATCCCGCCCGGACCCCACTTTAGTTCTTACATTTTGACTTTATTATTTTTTTGTTAGTTCACGCCGTAACATTACATATTCTGTGAAAATCCCAACTGGCGGTATTACGGTTCGAAAGAAAGCCTTTGATAGGTTGGGCTGACGTACAGACAGACAGACATCGTAGGCTTGGTAAATAATAGGGTCCCAATTTTTTTTTCTCCTTCTGTAGTTGTTCTTGATGAGCAAAACACAGCACAACACGACATAATGTCACTACGTAAAAGAGTATTCAGTCTTTACGGCGATATTTCTGTTTAATTTAAATTTATGTATGACGCGTCGCAATGTTATGGCCTACTAGTCGGTCAAAAGTGGACCAATGGAGTTACCAATCTTACAATAGCTCTCTCGTGTACTCTACGTTACGATCCATGTAACAAAAAGAGAAACATGACAGTGTGTTGACATAATGAACGTCGGAGCGGCAACGCCGCATGGCTCGGTCTATTGATACTTAGTTTGTGATCAAATCATACGGTAAAATCAAAGAGTAAAGTAATATACAGGGGTGGGTAGTCAAAATTAATTTGAGTGTATAGTCCGGTCAATTTAGACAATTGAAATAAAGAAAATTCCGACAGAGCCAAATCTTCGTAGAGACCTTAGGTTTACCACAAGGAATAAAGTGTCAAAAGTCCCAATCAGTCCCAAAGACTACTATATATATACGGAGATAGACTGGCAACTCAGCCATATTTGAAATCAATTATATGTGCCTCCATCTATCCGCCACTAACGGTACTACATTTAACCTACAGATGAATAGCAGGCTGTATTAATTCTATTCTACTACAGAAAACGCTTGTAGTTTTATACAAAATGTATGAGATTTACACAACTGGTGAAAAATTCACGTGACCAATCCCATACATTCCGTAAAAAACTACAATCATTTTCCATAGTAGAAAAAACATCTTACCTACTGTAAAAATTAAGTCCGCTAAGCATAAGTTTGGCTGCAGCGCTCCGTCTACTTCAGAAATAATAAGCTTTTTTGCGAGCTTTAATAAAATATTTTATTAAACGGCTGTACAGTTTTATACAACTCATAAATAAAATTATCAAATGAATACGCTATAATGTAACACAATTATATCTTGAAGAAATAAACAGAAATTTGTCACTGACTCGCACTAGGTCATTTATTATTGTTTGTTTTTATACTTTGGAGTGTGTACTATAATGATGCCAAGTTTGACGCTTGTACGTATTACCGTTTTTACATTAGAGCTAATACAAAAATATGTTAAAAATGCATTGGTTTTAATTAAACATTATACTATGCTAAATCTTAATATAAAAAAAAACTACCTGATTACGTAAATTTTTTTGTTTTATGTTTTGTATAATAATCAAAAGCAGCTTTAACAATCTCCGTCTCATCGCTTGGCTGTGATTTTCCTGACAATATGTTTAAGATTAGTTTGCACCAATCGATATTAAAAAACTCTGCAGGCGTTGTTTGTGCAATTTAGACTTTAAAAAGTTTAAATCTACATTTATAGATATTATCAATTGTATGTATTCTGCGATTTAAATTTTTTTACTGTGTTTGTCTAAAATCATAGGTAATATTATGTATTATAATTATGTTCCATTTCGCTCGAAGAACCGATAAACCGGAAGAAAGGTTCTTGAGTGGAGACCACGAATGGTAGTTTCCTCATGGTTTTCGAGGTCTTTATTGCAGGTTTTACAGTGGTTAACTAAATATTATTTTTTCCTTTCTGACCATCCATCCACTGCAATAACCAACAGCTGCACAATTTTCTACATCACTAGTGGATGCGTTCATCATCATTGATTGAGTGTTGATGGGATCAATGAGGATCAGTAACGCTTTTAGTTGAGAATGCAGATTTATAGAGCTAAGAAATCCTTAACATGCAGTGCAAAATATTGTTTTACGACAAAAAATAACGAAGTTATGACCAAATTACTAGCGAAATTCACTGGTCGGCCGGTGTGATAGCTTGTGACGTCACTGGGACGTTCGTCGCCAGTTACCCGTTGGCAGCTATAAGGCGCGCAGTGTTTTGGGTGGATAATTGTGATTTTCGATACAAATTAAGTGCCCGATTTGTGTCTAATTGATCTTTTAACTATGTACAAATATTGTATAGTGCCGAAATGTACAAACACCTCTATTAAAACGCCAGAAAAACTATTTTTTTTACTACTTCGTAAAATATGGTACTCCTTTGTAAAAAGAGATGATAAAACTCCACCGTAGTAAAAATATAATAGTAAGTTATCTTCGAAGAAAGATACATCGTGCGGCTTGTATGTGCGCATGCCTGTACGCACGCACCGCAGCACGCACACAAATACAAATGTCTGGGGTACAATGGTATTTTCAGTCAGGGATCAAAGTGGAATAGACCGACTGTACTACGCCGAAAGGAGGTCTTATACAGGGTTACGCATATAGACTGTAATAAGCTGAAAGGAAGTCATTATACAGGGTTACTCATATAGATTGTACTAAGCCGGAAGGATGTGGGTTACGCATATAGACTGAACTAAGCAAAAAAAATATGTCATTACACAAGGTTACGCATATAGACTGTCCTATACTGAAAGGAGGTCATTAAACACGGTTAAGCATATAGATTGTTCTAAGCCGATAGGAGATCATTATTATATACAGGGTTACGCATTTAGTATAGACTGTACTAAGCTGAAAGGAGGTCATTATACAGGGTTACGAATATGGACTGTGCTACGCCTAAAAGAGGTCTTTATACACGGTTACGCATATAGACTGTACTAAGCTGAAAGGAGGTCTTATACAGGGCTATGGATATAGATTGTACTACGCCGAAAGGAGGTAACTATTCAGTGTTATGCATAATAGACTGTACTACGCCGAAAGAAGGTCATAATACAGGTTATCGCATATTAACTGTACTAAGCAGATAAAAGGTCATTATACACGGTTACAGATATTGACTACTATATGGATAGGCGTGACACTTACCATCAGGTTTATTAACATATCATACCTTACTCGTCTCGCACTCAGTTGTATATTTAAAAAATATACTTACAATATTATTGACATAATATAATCAGAGTAATGGAGATAGCCGAGACCGATATTTGTAGAAGAATAAAATTATACTTTTACCGGGTCGTAGATAGCCACCCGCTACAAACATTGATTTATTTTAGGAGTATGTACCTTATTATTTACAATCGTAAAATCCGTATATCCGTATCTACGTGTTATTGTTTCATTATAATATACATAGGTACCTATAAAACTCAGAGACACGGACAACCCTGCGTGTTCGGGCATGAGTAGCTATTTAAATCTCCTACGGGCCTCGAGTCAACTTACTATTATTTTTACTATGACTCCACCCTCTACCCAAGCTACTAGACATGGCTGTGTAGATCATTTCGATGTTAGTACCTACATAACTATACCTTCCCATTATTTAGTTGATATGGAAATAAGTTGCAACCTACTTTTACATTCTGGCGTTTTAAAAGAGGTGTTTGTACATTTTGGCTCAATACAATATTTGTACATAGTTAAAAAGATGAATTAGACACAAATCGGGCACTTAATTTGCATCAAAGTCACAATTAACCACCCAAAACACTGCGCGCCTTTTAGCGGCCAACGGGTAGCTGGCGGCGACCGTCCCAGTGACGTCATACGCACCCACGTACATTTCTTTTAGCGGCAGGAACGGCATAATGTTTATTACTTAATATCTTCGTAATCATCATCATCATTTCAGCCGTAGGACGTCCACTGCTGGACATAGGCCTCCCCCATCGATCTCCAAAAGGGCCGGTTGGAAGCGGCCTGCATCCAGCGTTTCCCTGCGGTCTCTTTTAGGTCGTCTGTCCATCTTGTGGGTGGACGTCCTACGCTGCGCTTACCAGTCCGTGGTCTCCATTCCAGAACCTTTCGGCCCCATCGGCCATCTGTTCTGCGTGATATGTGCCCTGCCCACTGCCATTTCAACTTACTAATCCGGTGGGCTATGTCGGTGACTTTCGTTCGTCTACGGATCTCCTCATTTCGGATTCGATCTCGTAGAGAAACCCCGAGCATAGCCCTCTCCATAGCTCGTTGTGCGACTTTGAGCTTGCTTATGAGGCCCATAGTGAGAGACCACGTTTCAGTGCCGTATGTCATCACTGGTAACACACACTGGTCGAAGACTTTCGTCTTAAGGCACTGAGGTATTTTGGACGAGAAGACGTTGCGTAGTTTACCGAACGCTGCCCAGCCGAGTTGGATTCGCCGATTGACCTCTTTCTTGAAGTTGGACCTACCTAGTTGGACTGTTTGTCCTAGGTAGACGTACGCGTCAACAGCTTCAAGAACTGAGTTCCCAACTGATACTGGGGTGGGCACAACATGGATATTTGACATAACCTTTGTCTTGTCCATGTTCATTTTAAGGCCCACCTGTTGGGAGACTCGATTGAGGCCTTCGAGCATCATGCTGAGATCTTCCATCGACTCTGCCATGACCACAATATCGTCGGCAAACCGAAGGTGAGTGATGTACTCGCCGTTGATGTTGATGCCAAGTCCTTGCCATTCCAGGAGCTTGAAGGCATCTTCCATTGTGGCAGTGAACAGTTTCGGAGAGATAACGTCTCCCTGTCTCACGCCTCTTCGCAATGGAATTGCCTTCGAACTCTGCTCCTGTACTCGGACCGACATGGTGGCGTTATTGTACAAACACTTCAACACTTCGACATACCGATAGTCAATACGGCATCGCTGGAGAGACTCGAGCACCGCCCATGTCTCGACCGAATCAAAGGCTTTCTCATAGTCCACAAACGCCAAACATAGTGGCAAGTTATATTCTTCGGTCTTCTGTATAACTTGGCGTAGCGTGTGGATGTGGTCTATGGTACTATAGCCTTTTCGGAAACCGGCTTGTTCGATAGGCTGGAAGTCATCGAACCTGCGATCGAGACGATTCGTGATGACCCTCGAAAACAGCTTATAAACATGGCTCAGAAGCGAGATGGGTCTGTAATTCTTCAGCAAGGTTTTGTCACCTTTCTTAAAGAACAGCACCACCACGCCTCTGTTCCATGCTTCTGGCGTTATACCTTCGAGTAAGACAGAATTAAAGAGCTTCTGAAGGACTCTGAGTACCGGTGTTCCACCCGCTTTCAGAAGCTCTGATGTGATTCCATCGTCCCCCGGCGCCTTGTTGTTCTTGAGCTGTTTCAGGGCCATCCTAATCTCGTACAGGCTGATGTCCGGGATATCTTCGGTATAGTGTCGGCTCAGCTTGGCTCTTGGGTCTTTGGCCGAGCTGCTCACAGGTTTAGCAACCGAAGTGTATAACTGTCCATAGAACCTTTCGATTTCCCCTAATACCTCGGCTTTGGTCGACGCTACACTACCATCTTCCCTCTTCAGCTTTGTCAGCTGGCTTTGCCCAATAGACATGTGTCTTGCAAACACTTTGGAGCCTTTGTTTTGCTCAATCGTCTCTTTAATACTGTTCGTATTAAAGGTACGTATGTCGTGCCGCAATGACTTCCAAATTTGTCTATTGAGCTGCCTATATGAGTCAGCGTCATCGGAACATTGTAGTTGTAACGAGCGTCGATCAGCCATGAGGTTACGGGTATGGTCGGATAATTTTTGAGGTCTATCTGTGCGCCGGCCAGGTCTAAAAAACTTAGAACCTACCGCATGGACAGTTTCCACTAACCTGTTATTAATCTCATCCACGGAAGCAAAATTCTCCAGGCAATCAAAGCGATTAGACAGCTCGAGTTGAAAGCTCTCGGGGTTTTGAATATGGGCATGGTTCGGTCGGAGCGTGGACTTCATTAGGCGGGACCTCTCAATTTTAACGTTAATATTCAATGTGCCTCTTACTATTCGGTGATCACTACCGGTTTTCACCCTGTGAATCACAGAGACATCATTGAATATTTGTCTCTTGGTGGTCATAATGAAGTCTATCTCATTTCTCGTAGAACCATCGGGGCTCATCCAGGTCCATTTCCTGTGAGGCGGCTTCTGAAAGAAAGAGTTCATCATAAAAAGTCCCTCTTTCTCCAGAAAGTCGGCCAGCCTCTGTCCCCTAGGGTTCCGTTGCCCACAGCCAAATTTCCCCACTTTCAACTCATCATCACTTCTCTTGCCCAACTTCGCGTTAAAGTCCCCCATAACAACAGTGAAGTGGGTCTCGGACGTATGTATGGCTCTACTAATGTCCTCATACATAACCTCCACTTCATCATCTGGGTGTGACGAGGTCGGTGCGTATACCTGAATGACCTTCAACGAATATCTCTTGGATATTCTGAGTATTAGGTATACAACCCTGCTCGAAACACTGTCGATGGTGATAATGTTGTTAATGAGGGACTTGTGGATGAGAAAGCCGACACCACCTTGGGACTGTTGGTCGCCCTCCCGGTAGTAGAGTAGGTTACCGGATTTCAGGGTTATCGTGTCCTCGCCCTCTCTACGGACTTCGGATAAACCCAAGATATCCCAACGTACCCTACCCATTTCTTCTTCCAGCTCAACAATCTTCTCATCAGTCCTCATGGTGCGTATGTTGTGTGTTACCAGGGCCAGTCGTCGTCGTTGGGGTTGGTAGCCGAGCGTCTGCCGGGGATTCTTAGCACCCCTGGCCCCGCCGTTACCATGACCGCTACCGTATCCAGGAATAGCGGGGCTGCCGGGGACTGGGGGCCTGGTCCTTTTTGTATTCATCATTGAAGGGGGGGGATTGCCAATACTCGCCACGCTTGGCAGGCGGGTTGGCGAGCGCAGTCGGTGTTTTTATACTCAGAAGACGCTGCTGCCCGTCTTCTGGTTGATCCCTTAGCCGACTTCTACGGCACCCACGGGAAGAGAAGGGGGAGGTCTATTCTTAGGCCGGACCTCCAGGAATATCTTCGTAAGTAATGGTCCAATTTGGATAATTCAAAAAGATATGTCATGAAAAATAAAGTGAGTACTAGTTCTATTGAATTTGCTACTACTTTACTAATATGGTACTGAGACGTGGTCTTTAACTGTTGGCCTTTTGGAAAAGCTCAGAGTCACACAGCGGGCAATGGAGAGAGCTATGCTCGGAGTTTCTTTGCGCGATAAGATCCGAAACGTGGATATTCGCCAAAGAACCAGAGTCACCGACAGCTGCTAAAATTTGCAATTTGAAGTTGCAATGGGCGGGCCACATCGCCCATTGCCATCGCATTGCCATTGCCATCGCCCATCGCAGAACCGATAACCGATGGGGAAGAAAGGTTCTGGAGTGGAGACCACGACCCGGAAGACGCAGCGTAGGGAGGCCTCTCACTAGATGGACCGACGATATTGTGAGAGTCACGGGTATCCAGTGGATGCAAAAGGCGGGCTGTCGTTCAATGTGGAGGTTAAAGGGGGAGGCCTATGTTCAGCAGTGGACGTCTTCCGGCTGATGATGATTACTGATCCTCATTATAAACTCTTCCTCATCAATTTCGATATTTTCTTTTTCATTTGATTTGGAGCCCAAATATCAAAATAATCGCGTATTGTTTGTAAGCCGGCTGAAGTATCTTTTTCACAATTCGCTCCTTGTGAATGACCCATTGATAAATTATTTATTAAAAGTGATTTATATTTGCTTTCAAAAACAAATGCACCAGGCATTCTATTGCATATGCTCAGTGACCATATGGAGCCAAACATATTTTCTAATGGGTCCTGTCATCCTGTGGTTGAAATTTATTAACAATATAGTTAAGTTGATTTTTGTGTAAAGAATTTACAAGCATTTGGAATCCTTCTTTAGTCTTAATCCAGCTTGTTATGGACCGAACAACCTTTTCCCTCCCGTCATTTAAATATCGTAACGATCTTAAAACTGGAAGAGCTTCACTCCAAAATTTCTGATGTGGTGATTTCGGCGTTACTGCAGCAAGTAAAAATGTCTTCCCTGAATTTCACTTTAAGATCCATTCACCGAATCAAATAATTTATCGAAGAACATCAAAAGATGTGCAGTTTCTTCACATTCTTTTGGTAACTTCAAAAATCAAGCAACATTGTTTTCTATAAATCTCATAATTTTGAGATTGCAAACACAAACCAATCTCGAAAATCTTCTTAAAAATCTTTTTCTTCTTGTGTATCCGATGTTACACCACCTTCATTAGGAACCATTGCAGCACTTGTATCATTTACATTTGTATGTCCTGCGTTTGGTTGAGATTGCATGCCTGAAACACAAAAATATTACTATAGCTTTGCCAGAGTCTCTACCTATTATAGACAGCTGTCATCCGAAATGAAGATCTCGACGAGATCTATCACTTATGCTAAGGAACTGCTAGTCCAGGATCGACGGTTTCCGAGATATCGCCCAAGCAAGTTTGACAGCTGTCATCCGAAATTAAGATCTCGACGAGATCTATCACTTTTGCGAAGAAACTGCTAGTCCAGGATCGACGGTTTCCAAGATATCACCCAAGCAAGTTTGACAGCTGTCATCCAAAATTGAGATCTCGACGAGATCTATCACTTTTGCAAAGAAACTGCTAGTCCAGGATTGACAGTTTCGGAGATATCACCTCAGCAAGTTTGACACCTGTCATCCAAAATGAAGATCTCGACGAGATCTATAACTTTTGCGAAGAAACTGCTAGTCCAGGATCGACAGTTTCCAAGATATCGCCCAAGCAAGTTTGACAGCTGTCATCCGAAATGAAGATCTCGACGAGATCTATCACTTTTGCGAAGAAACTGCTAGTCCAGGATCGACAGTTTCCGAGATATCACCTAAGCAAGTTTGACAGCTGTCATCCGAAATGAAGATCTCGACGAGATCTATCACTTTTGCGAAGGAACTGCTAGTCCAGGATCGACGGTTTCCGAGATATCGCCCAAGCAAGTTTGACAGCTGTCATCCGAAATGAAGATCTCGACGAGATCTATCACTTTTGCGAAGAAACTGCTAGTCCAGGATCGACAGTTTCCGAGATATCACCTAAGCAAGTTTGACAGCTGTCATCCGAAATGAAGATCTCGACGAGATCTATCACTTTTGCGAAGGAACTGCTAGTCCAGGATCGACGGTTTCCGAGATATCGCCCAAGCAAGTTTGACAGCTGTCATCCGAAATGAAGATCTCGACGAGATCTATCACTTTTGCGAAGGAACTGCTAGTCCAGGATCGACGGTTTCCAAGATATCGCCCAAGCAAGTTTGACAGCTGTCATCCGAAATGAAGATCTCGACGAGATCTATCACTTTTGCGAAGGAACTGCTAGTCCAGGATCGACGGTTTCCAAGATATCGCCCAAGCAAGTTTGACAGTTGTCATCTGAAATGAAGATCTCGACGAGATCTATCACTTTTGCAAAGAAACTGCTAGTCCAGGATCGACGGTTTCCGAGATATCGCCCAAGCAAGTTTGACAGCTGTCATCCGAAATGAAGATCTCGACGAGATCTATCACTTTTGCGAAGGAACTGCTAGTCCAGGATCGACGGTTTCCAAGATATCGCCCAAGCAAGTTTGACAGCTGTCATCCGAAATGAAGATCTCGACGAGATCTATCACTTTTGCGAAAGAACTGCTAGTCCAGGATCGACGGTTTCCGAGATATCACCTAAGCAAGTTTGACAGCTGTCATCCGAAATGAAGATCTCGACGAGATCTATCACTTTTGCGAAGGAACTGCTAGTCCAGGATCGACGGTTTCCAAGATATCGCCCAAGCAAGTTTGACAGTTGTCATCTGAAATGAAGATCTCGACGAGATCTATCACTTTTGCAAAGAAACTGCTAGTCCAGGATCGACAGTTTCCGAGATTTTGCAGCAAGAGTTTTGAGTTCCCAAGCAAGTTTGATGATGATGATGAATTAGGGCCCATCCTTTCTCTGAGAGAAGGCCTGTGTTCCAGCAGTGGTTTAAACTTCTTTGCTTTTGGGAAATAACATAAAAAACCGACCAGCGTTAAGAGGTAGGACGGACTGACAGACATAGCGTAAGCGTAAGGGTACGGTACGCCGTACGAAACCTTTAAAAGTATCTACTCTGTTCTACCCTTAGTACAAGTTTTGATAGTATTCGAAAACTTTTTTCGTTTTCGTATTGTTCCATACATTGCTGGGCTGAAAGGTATTCGATATTTTTTTCGTACTATAGTGAAGCAATCTATACCGCCGTTTACTACCGATTTCAGTTCTTTCGCGTTTCCGCTGGAGGCGCTTTACTAAAATGTATGGAACAATACGTAAACGAAAAAAGTGTTCGAAAACTATCATATCTGAGACTAAGGGTAAATCGTAATTATATTATAGTAATAAATACCTTGGATTGCTAATTCAAAAAGTCTATTCATTGGGTAATGGTCATTAGTAATACGGTACCATTGTGTTTACATTTTCTTTCGTTGTAGGACACGAATATGTTAACAGTTTTAATATGAAATTACCTTTTCCATCGCTCACGTTGCAACCAGCAACTTGAATGACATCTTGCAATACAGTGATAATAATATAGGTAGTGAGTCCTGTATCAGTTCAAAGTGTTCAAACAACTGCAAAACAAGTAATCATCACAGTTATTACCAGAAATTACCACGATTCCTAAACTAAATTCAAATTATCACCTAAGTATTATGCCATTGCAGACCATGAGAAGTACAAGTAGCAAGTATCTACTAACTACTAGTATCTAGTAGGTACTTGCTACTTGTACTTGCCACCTGTACTTCGCAAGGTCTGCAACGGGCTTTACTCAAGCTGTACTACGTGGCCTAGATAACTGCACAACGAGTTTTTTCTCCGAAATTTGAACAAAGCTTAGCACAAATATATTAAGGGTTCACAGTTCGGGGGCACGTAGTATAGTATGAAATATTTGGGGGGGCAACGATACGTAGTAAAATATGAAATCTCAGTTCGAAGGTAGCTAAATTGAAACGGTGGCACATGCGTTCAAATTAACACTAAAATAGGTACACAGAAACTTTGAATCACTCTACTGATAAAATTAGAGATATTACCGTGAAATTTATCGAAGAAATGATAAATTAATTATTAATAATGTTCAAAGAATAATTATTGTTGACGTTATGTTTTTTATTTTGAAACATTTTTGATGGATGATATTGACCACAGAACACTTATACCAGAGGATATTGACACAGTACGTTATGTTGTTTTAATTAGTTTAGTTAGGCGTAGCGTCGAGTTACATTCTCTTTCATCTCTTTGGTTAGGCGCGGATGGATGTCAGCAGCCTTAGAGCGTTCCGCCACTAATGTTCTAAATTACCACAGCATGATCAGTCCCATGTGTGCTAAGGGACTGCGTGTGCATAGATACGTACAGATATTTAACATTTGTAAAAAATATACGAAACAAAAAGTGTTGTAAATATACGACCTACGCACAACACAGCTATCGGCAAAGAGGCTGAGCACCATAGATGGAGTACTGACATCAAGTGTCAATGCCTGTTGATTGGTGTCTGTCATGTGTGAAAAAATATTATAAATTGTATTTCGTTATGTTTTCATAAAACCATTATCTTCTACTTCTTCCTGTCTTTAAATCGATCTGTAGGATAACCCAACATGTGGTAGCAGAGCGTGGTTTGTTACTTATCGATTAACAGTAGTAGAAGAAAAATGACTTCGTCGTCCTACCGTATACAGGGTGTAAATATAGAAGTACTATCAAAAGAAAATTATGATACCTGGTGTCTGCAAGCCCAAGCAGTACTAATTAAAAATGGACTGTGGGAATACGTGTCGGGGACGAAAAACGCAGAAAATAAGGAAGAATTTGAAAAACGGGATCAGTTGGCAAGAGCGGAACTTATGCTGCTGATTTCCCCACCTGAATTAAAACAAGTAAAAGGATGCGTCACTGCAAAAGAAGTGTGGGAGAAATTAAAGGCTACATACCAAAGTACCGGCCCCGCACGGAAAGCTACGTTGCTAAAGCAGTTAGTACTAAAGAAAATAAACGCAAATGAAGACATACGAGATCACCTCAACAATTTCTTTGACATTGTTGACAAACTGGCCGATATGGAAGTAAAGATACATCCAGAACTATTAAGTATTATGATGCTGTATAGTCTACCGTCAAGTTTTGAAAACTTCAGAATAGCGATCGAGTCCAGAGATGTGCTTCCAACTCCTGAAGAGTTGAAAATAAAAATAATAGAAGAAAATGAGGCCCGAAAGAATAAAAACTTCACAGAAGGAGCTCAAGAAGCATTCTATACAAAAAAGAAAGTCAAATATTGCAATACATGCAAGAAAAAAGGACACTCAACGGAGTCATGCTGGCATAAAAATAAAGAAGATAGACAAGAAAAGAAAAAAGAAAAAGGAAATAAAGAAAAGTCATACAACTTAACATCACCTTGTTTAGCAGCGAGTTCATCAAACTCATGGTGCTTAGACAGCGGATGCACGTCACACTTGTGCGCACAGAAAGATAGTTTCGACACAATGGATCCTGAAACTGGATCACTAAGCCTAGCGTCAAACAGTCACACTATAAGTGTTGAAGGTAAAGGCAAAGTACGTCTACAAATAAATGATGAGGTAATTAACCTACTAAATACCTTGTATGTGCCTGCCTTGTCGACCAATCTTCTGTCAGTAGCCAAAATAACTGAAAAAGGAAACAGTGTCGTTTTCACAAAAGATAAAGCATATATCAAAGATGACAAAGGCCAAATATCCTTGACTGCTGAAAAAATAAATGGTCTATACTATGTCATGAATTGTGAAAAGGCGAATGTGGCTCGAACTGCTGACACTGATCTCCAGAAATGGCATCAAAAATTAGGTCATTTAAACGAAAGTGACTTGAAATTGGCTGCAAAGCGAAAACTTATAAAAGGTCTAGAACTGCAGTCTACAGAAAAACTACCCAATTGTGAAGTATGCATAAAAGGGAAGATGTCACGATTGCCATTCAAGTCTGTAGAAGGACCCCAATCTACACAGCCTCTGGAAATAATCCATACTGATGTTTGTGGCCCAATACAGCCTGAAACTCTAGCAGGAGCTAGATATATACTAACATTTATAGATGACTACACAAAATATTGTGTCATATATTTTATTAAAAACAAAAACGACGTGTTCGAGAAATTCAAGGAATACAAAAACAAAGTCGAGAAATTCCATGATAAATATAAAATAAAGAATTTGCAATCGGACAACGGAACCGAATACCGTAATAGAGAATTCGATTCTTACCTAAAAGAATACGGGATTAAACGTAGATTAACTGCACCGTATACACCGCAGCAAAATGGGCAGAGTGAAAGAAAGAATAGATCCCTATTGGACAAGGCCCGATGCTTAATGATTGAAGGAAACTTACCTCAAAATTTGTGGGCGGAAGCGGTACATACAGCTAATTACCTAATAAATCGAAGTCCGGCAAAAGCCCTGAAAGAATGTACACCTTATGAAAAATGGACTGGACGTACACCATCAGGAAATCATCTCCGTATTTTTGGATGTAAAGCTTTTGTTTTGAACAAACATAGAAGAGGGAAATTTACACCAAAAGCGACTGAAGGAATTTTCGTTGGCTATGCTCAAAATGCCAAAGGATATCGAATATACTTACCAGAAAAAGATGTTGTTATAATAAGCAGAGACGTGAAGGTCATTGACAGACTGTATTATAACAATGATAGCGCTGAAAATGGTAGTAATTACAATAACCTTTTCGGCGAACAGGAACAACTGCAACCTGAAAGAGAGGCGAAAAGAAAGAAAAAAGGGTACAAACCTAGTGTTGATATTGAAATCATTCAGACGCCTGCAGAGCCTGTTCCTGAAAACAATTTTCCGGGTAATATTGAAATTCCTACCAGCCACGAAGAGGTGAATGAAACTTTGAATCAAAATCGAAGACCTCAAAGGCAAAGAAAAGCTCCCATCTGGCAAAAAGACTATGTCCTAGATCAAGAAGAATCTTCGTCTTCTGATGAATACCAGGAGGTATCAGATGGAATAGATATAGATGAAATTACATATTTATGTGAAGTTGACAACAAGAATGGAAAAGATAAAGAATGGCGCGAAGCTATAAAAGCAGAAATAAAAGCACATATTAAAAATGGTACATGGCAAGTAAAGAAACAAGATGAAAATAATAAAAACGTCGTAGATTTTAAATTGATACTCAAAGAAAAAGCGAACAACGTAAAAAAGGCTCGTCTCGTCGCACGAGGGTTCACACAAAGACCTGGCATTGACTACAATGAAACTTGGGCACCAGTTGCCAAGCTAAGTTCAATAAGACTACTACTCGCGACGGCTGTGCAAGAAAACTTGAAACTTCATCAATTAGACGTCACAACTGCTTATCTAAATGGCGATCTTGATGAAAGAATAATAATGAAAAAGCCAGATTTTTTGGAAGAGTATGTTACAGAAATTCTGATAGATGAAAGTGAAAAAGAAGATTTAACTATATTCTATAAAGCAAAGAAAATGTTGGAAGACATTACAAAGATAAAAGGAGAAAAAGTATGCCTACTCAAGAAAGCTTTATACGGACTTAAGCAATCCGGCCGACAATGGTACAAAAAGCTAGACAATGAATTAAAGAAACTTGGCTTCGTCTCGTCAACAGCTGATCCATGTATTTATATACTCGAGAAAGGAGGAGCTAAAGTCCTTCTTGGATTATACGTTGACGACATGCTAATGGCATATTCCTGTAAACAAATGTTTACAGAGATCAACGAAAAGTTAAAGACTATTTTTGAAATGAAAGATATTGGACCTGTAAAAGACTTTGTGGGAATTGAAATAAAACTAGGAGAAGGCAAAGTAGAACTTAAACAGGACAAGTATATAGAAAAACTGCTTATCAAATTTGGAATGGAGGATTGTAAACCGAGCGTTACGCCAATAGAGCCTCGTTTCAAATTAGAAAAAGGAAAAGGTGATGAAAACTTACCCTACCAAAATCTGATTGGATCTTTAATGTTTTTAGCTGTTGCCACGCGTCCCGATATTATGTTTGCGGTCAGCTATCTGTCACAATTTAACAACTGTTTCGGGAACGAGCACTATAAAGCGGCAAAAAGAATCCTAAGATATTTAAAAGGAACAAAAACAATGGGGGTTAGTTTCGAAAATACCGAAAATAAAGAAATGATTGGTTATGCAGATGCCGATTGGGCAGCTTGCACTATCGATAGACGCTCATACACTGGATATTGTTTTATGATGGCAAATGGAGTCATTAGCTGGGAGTCCAGGAAGCAAAGAGCAACAGCGATGTCAACTGCAGAAGCAGAATATATGGCCATGTCAGATGCAGTGAAAGAAGCACTTCACTTGAGAATACTTCTGAAAGACATGACTGCACTAAAGCAGGATAAAATAATGATTTTTAATGACAATCAAGCTGCGTTAAAACTTTGCGAAAATGCTATAATAAGCAGTAAGACAAAACATATAGACATTCGCATCCATTTCTTGAAAGAGCATATTTCGAATGGGACAATAACAGTCAACTATAAGGAGACATCAAAGATGCTCGCAGATCTCCTGACAAAGGGAATGGCTGGTCCTCGCCACCTGGAATTGAGGAGATGCCTAGGAATACGATAGCATCATTGTGAGGAGGAGTGTTGTAAATATACGACCTACGCACAACACAGCTATCGGCAAAGAGGCTGAGCACCATAGATGGAGTACTGACATCAAGTGTCAATGCCTGTTGATTGGTGTCTGTCATGTGTGAAAAAATATTATAAATTGTATTTCGTTATGTTTTCATAAAACCATTATCTTCTACTTCTTCCTGTCTTTAAATCGATCTGTAGGATAACCCAACAAAAAGCAAGTAAACTATCTTGTCTTCCTCCAACATCGGCATCTGCTACTCAACATTTGTTTCGAGTATACTATCAAGTTCATACATGGCAAGGCAATGAACTGAACCCTGAAGACTGGGGTTGGAAATTGATAAATAATACTTTGGAACCGATTCGAACTTTACTGCCCCCTGCTCCAGAAAAACTTCTTAACACTATTTTTTGCAATTGCAAGAAAGGTTGTAGTGCCAAATGTGGCTGTAAAAAAGTAGTGAAACGTACCCCAAGTGATGCTTGGGTTATGTCCTACCTAGCAGTGGGCAGGCGCTTCAAAGAAAGATTTTATGAGAGTATAAGTTAAAATTTAATCAAGAAAAAAGTGAAGTTACATGCGAGTTAGACTGAGGGTCGTGAGCTCGGAAGGTGGTGAGAAAATATGTTGGTCTCTTGTTAGGAGACGTCGACGACGACGTCGACGTCGTCTTTAAGAGCGTAGGCGCCGATCGCCGCGTGGCTCGACGCGGCTCGTGGCACGTAGGAAGCTCAGCTGGGCAGCGTGACTCCGAGACAGCTCCGTGTGCGGCTGGCGAGGATCAGCGTGCTGGCAGCGAGGGCCAGGAGTACTCGAAGGGCGGCCGGTGTATGGCCAGCGTGCCGGCAGCGAGATTCTGTAGTGCTCGGAGGGCAGCCGGTGTATGGTCAGCGTGGCGGCAGCGAGAGTCAGTAGTACTCGGAGGGCAGCCGGTGTATGGCCAGCGTGGAGCACGGGCAAGGTTGCGGTGCCGGGAGAAAAACCCCGATTATCTGCAATTCGGGGTTCGAAGTCAGATTAGGTTGAGAGAGAAATTTACGACTTCCACTTGGAAACGTAGCGGCATCAATAGACAGAATTTATGGCCGGAGGCCTTTTTATAAACTTTTGGTTCTAGAATCTACGTATTTCCCAAGTTTTTAATATTATTTTGTTATTAAATGAGGGTTGATATTTGTTTCGTTTAAAAGTGAAAGCGATCTGACATTACGTCAGTCACTTTCATTCTGTCAACGTGGTGACTTTTTTATTTGTTAAGTTTGGCTGCTAGCGTATGTGTCATTTGCCATGAACGGAAGATATTTTTAGAACCGTTACAGTAGGGTTGCAGTGTTCTCCAGCGTGTACCAATTGCCAAGGTGTCTCTTGCTCAAATGTTCAATTAAATACAAGAGAGGAAGATTAATGTGATTTTGATGAAGAGACAACTGATTCATCTTCATTTGAACAATTTCTAAGCATTCATCAATAGGAAGGAGAAAAGAAGAACAAGAAGAAATTGAACAAAACATGATTGTTGAAGTTGAATATGAAGAGTATGAGTCAGACTAAAGTAATAAAAAAAAGTTAGAACGACAGTTAAACTCAGTAACCCATATCAATAATCTTCATACTATTAAATAATTATTGTTCCTGAAAATAACGTCATAAAGGTTCGTGGAATAGGCCTACCGGGGATACCATGTTAAAAAAAACGCGCCGAGTACACTACCTCACAGGTGGTGTGGAAATGTGTGCATATTATGTAGAACGTGATTCTTACAAGCGCAATATCTGGGAAATAGTGGGTCTTAGAGAAAAAATCATTAGGACCAACTTTATAGAGAATTTTAAGATCTACAACTTTGCTTTGAAGTACTTTTTCGATAAAACTTACCGTTTGCGAGAAAAATCCAAAAAACCTAAAATTTTGACCTTGGGCCCCGAATAAGTCCCTTAGCACACATATGACTGATTGGGACTTTTGACACTTTATTCCTTGTGATAAACCTAAGGTCTCTACGAAGATTTGGCTCTGTCGGAATTTTCTTTATTTGATCACTATTTTTGTCTAAATTGACCGGACTATAACTTAAATTACAAAACAAAGCAACATTTGAATTGAGAACCTCCTAATTTTTCAATATCACACTAATATTAACATCTTACTCACAAACTGTCCCATAAGTTTGTGAGTAAGTGTGTATGTTTGTTCCGTTTTCATGCTGAAATAAGCTCTACAGATTTGAGCCTATTTTCAAAATTATATGTATATAACTAGTACCCTTTTTGATTTCATCAGTTATATTGTGGCATGGTAGGTATGCCATAATATAACCATAATGAACATTTTGTCACCTGTCAGATCAGTCGTTGAAGGTCCAGGATCAGCAATAGCTTCTGTTGTGGCTTGTCTCATTCTTGGAAGACAATAATTGTGCTCATTGTCAATTGAAGTTGTATTTCTGGGCACTCCTGAAAATAAGTAGAAATCAAAAGTAAGTTAACAGAACACAAAATAGGAGTGAATTATGTGCGTATTTCATTCTTGAAATAAACACATAACAAACAGTAAATAATTTATCAGTACTAAATAACTTCCTCCTTCCAGATTGGACGCATTTAACACAACTGCAAGGTGTGGAATGTCCTTCCCCCAAAGGTTTTTCTGCCAAGCTTCAACATTAAGCATTTCAAAAAGGGTGTCTACAACTGTCTCTCCGGGCTGGCAAAGCACCGTCAACACCAGTTTGTAGGTGTCCAAAGGCGGCGGTTTCTGCTTACCATCAGGTGGACCACACGTTAGTTGGCAGCACTTTTAATTTAAAAAAGAATTCTTAACATTACACCACGTATTAAATAAATAACATTTATTTCAAATTAAATGAAAATGTTTTTTTTTTATGTTTTTGTGGAATAGCATTTTAAAAAGTATTTACCTTCAAGGAAGAGTGAAGGAATTGCTGTCTTTGTTAATCCATGTCCACGAGTCTTAAATTCAGACTTAAAATGGTAATCACACATTTTAAGACATTTTGAAACTTTTTCGGGGTCTTTATTACGAACCTCCTGCGGGCTGGCTTTAATCCAAGCATTAAATATTCCGGGATATTTTTTCCTATTAGGGAAAATATGCATAGACACACCTGGAACCAAAATTGTATATGATGTTGTTAATATTCATCTATTTTATTACACACGACACATTAAGGGGCTCCGAAGTTACTAAAAATTAATAGCCATTAATAAATTCCTCAGAATTGCTTGACTTGACAGCCTTTGCAGACCATGGGTTTAAAATTTAAGCTCCAGTGAAGCATGAAACTGCGCATAGGTCAGTAGATAACGTAGCTATGGGCATTCATCCCCTACGTGGGTTAAAGTAATGATTCCTGCCGATGAATCGGTCAAAAACTCGGCTGAGTTATCTGAACAGGGGTGCAAGTACCGTTCTTTTAGCGATCGAAAATTCGCTAAAATGCCATAGAATCGATCACAGCGAGTACTGAAAAAATGGCATATTATCGAATTTGACGACCTCAACTGTCAATTTGACGATCGCTAAAAGAACGGTACTTGCACTGCAGGTTAGGTTTAAATGAATACTTTAAAGGTGCAAAGCAACTTATTAGGTACATGTATGTGTACGAGTTATACTCTGAAAGTGGGAAATGTTTTCGCAAGTTCAGTTTTAAGATTACGTGTCAGGGTCCGTGGGCCCCCTGAGCTTGAGGGCCCCAGTCCACGGCACCACCTAGCCCTCGGATAGCTACGCCACTGCTTGTAATATGGTCATCTTACTTTGTTGATACTTACCAAAAGTGTCGCAGCCAAATATGCACTTTACTTTCCGTAAACTCATAACTTTACAACAACAATTCAAATTTAAATTAACAGAAACAACTAACAAAAATCAACAAAAACAAATATCAGTAACAAAACAAGATAACACCAAAGAAACTTCAAATACTTTTATTTAAAAGATTTAAACCGTTGATCGTTGCTTTGATTTGAACTCAACTTGAAGCACGAAACACTATCACCGTTATCACCGTAACAGTCCGTTGAACTGAGTATTCTTGCGATGTTGCTGTTACTGTAAATTAGGCGGCCACTCAATATTATAAAAGGTTTCCGTAACGTTTAAATGACATGATTTTGGAACAACAACAATGCAAGAAAAATTTAAGAAATTACAGACAAGGCTTTAATTTTTTTTAATAAATCCTTTTACAGCTTTATAATAACCGAAAATAAAATTGCTTACATTTTTTCCCCACATATCATTATGTAATTTTTTATTTGACTGAAGACACCTCAAGCCGACTACACTCAAGGTAAAACAGTTCACATAGCAGTGACATCTAGCGTGTCGTTTGGTAAATAAATGGCTGTTTTACCGACAGCGGTCATAAAATATTTTCACAGATGGCGCTACAAGTATGTCAATAAGAGCGAAATTTCGCTTTGTTCTAAGTTTCACCTTCCTCCCTGGGTAAAATTAAAATAGCAAAAATTCACGGTGGAATAAGGGTGGAAACGGACAATCTCCTTCGTTTGATGGTTTATCCCAATACGTTGCATTGGCGAAATTGTGGTGGCTCCACTCCACAAAAGAGTCCAATAATTAAGAGTTGAAGTTGAAGCAATACATTATAAAAATTACTTGTTGCAAAGGGTCCCTCCGTTTGTTTGTGTTTTAAAATGCAAGCTGATATCATCAGTGGCAGAATCTACGACAGGACCAGGTGCCGCTGTTGTTTGGCAGAAGGCAAACACCAAAATAAGTTCGGAGGCATGCACATTAAAATGTTTCGGAAATGTTTGAATTTGGTCGTAAGTTACGTTTTTTACTGTTTCTTCTAATTTGTACTGTGATAATAAATACGTAATGCTGGCTGTTGTGTGTTGTGAGACACCGCTCAAAACCGACACCAAAGCAGCCGAGCGAGCGGCCGCACGGAGCTTTGGCTTGTACAGGTCGTGGCTCGCAGCGATCAAAGGAGCCGAGCGAGCGGCCGCACGGCGCATCGGCTCGTACAGGTTGTGGCTTGCTGAGAACCGAAGGAGCCGAGCAAGGGACCGCGGCGTCTTATCTCGTCTTGCCTGCACTCGTGACAGAATTGTAAGGGGACAGCAATATAAGTGTACAAATGAATTTCTACCTAAAACCGCTGTACACAAATGAGTCTATTTTATGACTTGAAATGCAGATTATTTACATGCGCGTGTAGGTGATCTTTTACACCCTCAAACTTTTAGCGCCCTCCTCGCTTCGCAAACTGGGCACCAAAATATCTCATATGTAAGAGATCATACATCTCTTGTATAACAATCTATTATTAAAGGTCAGCAACATATCTGCCACCGGAAGACGCAGCGTAGGTAGGCCTCCCACTAGATGGACCGACGACATTGTGAGAGTCACTGGCATCCAGTCGATGCAGATGGCAGGGTGTCGTTCAGTGTGGAGGCTAAAGGGGGAGGCATATGTACAGCAGTGGACGTCTTCTGGCTGATCATGATGAATATATCTGTGGTGCCCTTGGTGTTACAGGTATCCATAGGCAACGGTAATCGCTTACCATAAGATCGTATAAACTTTTTCTGGTTCCAGCTAACCCATGAGTCGCACATAACTCCAATGATATGTTCAGCCTGTGTTGAATTTCTATATGATGTGAAGAAGTTCAGGAAGATAGTGATGTCGTCACAGAGACAACTGCTAGGTGCTGTAAACCACAATGAGACTATGTTTATTGATGGTATGTTGTTTTTAGGGTTCCATACCCATTGGGTGTAAACGGGACCATTCCACTAAGACTATGTTGTCTGTCTGTCTGTCCGTCCTACCTTTTAACAGCTGTATCTTTCGAAACTTAATAGATAATTTCACAAAATATGTAATGTTACGGTGGATTAACTAAGAAATAATAATAAAGTCAACAAGTAAAAACTAAAGGCCTTGTTTTACCTCATACAACAAAAGTTTTTTTTAAGCACCGACAAAGAAATGAACACCGGTGTTTAGAATCGACACTGCTTCATGGTTGATATTTCGAGAACCCGTACAAGCGCTTTGATTCCACATTTATTATGCGAACTGCTAGTCTGTGGAATTCGCTGCCTGAGTGTTCCCCGATAGTTACAATCTGGGTGTCTTCAAGTCGAGAGTGAATAGGTTTCTTCTAGGCAAGCGGTGTCCATCATAGGCCGCATCATCGCCTAACATCGGGCGAGTTGGCGGCCAAGAGCAAGCCTATATAATTTTTTATTTTTTGCTGTGGTAAACAAAGTGTAATATGTATAAGCGTCAAATTCAGAATTATTACAATACACACTCTAAAGTATAACAATAAATAATGGAATTATAATAGGTATAATACAGTTTTATTGATTAAAAATAAATAAATTCATAATCGATAAAATTGTATTATCATGGATATTATTTGTATCACTAATTTTTACATAATTATATATATATATATATATATATATACACCGACACTATACCGAAGATATCCCGGACATCAGCCTGTACGAGATTAGGATGGCCCTGAAACAGCTCAAGAACAACAAGGCGCCGGGGGACGATGGAATCACATCAGAGCTTCTGAAAGCGGGTGGAACACCGGTACTCAGAGTCCTTCAGAAGCTCTTTAATTCTGTCTTACTCGAAGGTATAACGCCAGAAGCATGGAACAGAGGCGTGGTGGTGCTGTTCTTTAAGAAAGGTGACAAAACCTTGCTGAAGAATTACAGACCCATCTCGCTTCTGAGCCATGTTTATAAGCTGTTTTCGAGGGTCATCACGAATCGTCTCGATCGCAGGTTCGATGACTTCCAGCCTATCGAACAAGCCGGTTTCCGAAAAGGCTATAGTACCATAGACCACATCCACACGCTACGCCAAGTTATACAGAAGACCGAAGAATATAACTTGCCACTATGTTTAGCGTTTGTGGACTATGAGAAAGCCTTTGATTCGGTCGAGACATGGGCGGTGCTTGAGTCTCTCCAGCGATGCCGTATTGACTATCGGTATGTCGAAGTGTTGAAGTGTTTGTACAATAACGCCACCATGTCGGTCCGAGTACAGGAGCAGAGTTCGAAGGCAATTCCATTGCGAAGAGGCGTGAGACAGGGAGACGTTATCTCTCCGAAACTGTTCACTGCCACAATGGAAGATGCCTTCAAGCTCCTGGAATGGCAAGGACTCGGCATCAACATCAACGGCGAGTACATCACTCACCTTCGGTTTGCCGACGATATTGTGGTCATGGCAGAATCGATGGAGGATCTCAGCATGATGCTCGAAGGCCTCAATCGAGTCTCTCAACAGGTGGGCCTTAAAATGAACATGGACAAGACAAAGGTCATGTCAAATATCCATGTTGTGCCCACCCCAGTATCAGTTGGGAACTCAGTTCTTGAAGCTGTTGACGCGTACGTCTACCTAGGACAAACAGTCGAACTAGGTAGGTCCAACTTCAAGAAAGAGGTCAATCGGCGAATCCAACTCGGCTGGGCAGCGTTCGGTAAACTACGCAACGTCTTCTCGTCCAAAATACCTCAGTGCCTTAAGACGAAAGTCTTCGACCAGTGTGTGTTACCAGTGATGACATACGGCACTGAAACGTGGTCTCTCACTATGGGCCTCATAAGCAAGCTCAAAGTCGCACAACGAGCTATGGAGAGGGCTATGCTCGGGGTTTCTCTACGAGATCGAATCCGAAATGAGGAGATCCGTAGACGAACGAAAGTCACCGACATAGCCCACCGGATTAGTAAGTTGAAATGGCAGTGGGCAGGGCACATATCACGCAGAACAGATGGCCGATGGGGCCGAAAGGTTCTGGAATGGAGACCACGGACTGGTAAGCGCAGCGTAGGACGTCCACCCACAAGATGGACAGACGACCTAAAAGAGACCGCAGGGAAACGCTGGATGCAGGCCGCTTCCAACCGGCCCTTTTGGAGATCGATGGGGGAGGCCTATGTCCAGCAGTGGACGTCCTACGGCTGAAATGATGATATATATATATATATATATATATTCATATTAATTGCATATCTATTAGTATATTTATTTTAAATAATTTTAAGTAATAGTGTCTATTACTATTAGAATGTATGAGTATGGTATAAGTAAAAATTTAATAGTCGATCCTCTATTGCACACCCCGTCTTCTACGTCTTCTATAAATCCTTTCCATTCTAAGGTTGCCTGGAAGAGATCGCTTTTAGCGATAAGGCCGCCAGTTGTTACACTAGTTTTTAAGAGTTTTTTGTCCTCTGTATCAAATTTCATGGTGTGAACAATAAAGAGTTAATCAATCAATCAATCAATATTGATTAAAAATTAATAAATTCATAATCGATAAAATTGTATTTGTTTTGTGCAGTAACATATTGTACAATAGAGGTTTAATTGATTCTAAATGAATAAATTCACTATCGATAAAATTGTATTTGTCTTTTACAGTAAAGGCTTGACTTGACTTGCTATAGTGCGCTCTCTGTCTAGCATAAAAAAAGTTGTTATTTTTAAACAAAGTTAAATTTTGCTTTCGTTCATTGTAATTTTGTCTATTTATGATCAGATTTTTTCGAGGTAATAAATATATTTGTCGATGCTTTTTTTAGTACTGTTCGAGGCATCCTCCCAAACTGACTCTTACACAAACGAAGACAACAAAGTGAAGGTAGAAGCAGAATGCTGCGACAATTTGGACCCTCCAGTTTTATGTTCACAAAATGTAGCAGGTATTTAAAGTACATCTGTTTACTTCATAGTATAAATTAAAGTCATACAGCATAGCGACTTAGCGACCTTACCCGCAACCACCGCTTCATTTGATATTCATAAAAGTATCAATTTTCAGATCAAAAAGATAAGAGTGCACTTAAAACAGAATTGGAGCTAAGTTCTGAATATCTCTCAGATTGGGAAACACTTGAAGGTAATATTTACGCAATATCTTTCTCACACCTGCGTCTAACGTCACAAAGCTTCCTCTATCGCCACGAAGTTTCGCCTAATGCAATAAAGCTTCGTCTGTCACTACGAAGCTCTGTCTTATGCCACGAAGCTATGTTTTATGCTACGAAGCTTTGTCTTATGCCAGGAAGCTTTGTCTTATGCCACGAAGCTTTTTCTTATGCCACGAAGCTTCGTCTAATGCCGCGAAGCTACCTCTATCGCCAGAAAGCTTCGTCTATCGCCACGAAGCTTCGTCTATCGCATAAAAATACACTTCGCCTAAACTGTAATAAATGAGGTACAATTTTGAACGTAAGGCTTATGAGTAGTTAACTTATTCCGAGCCTTTATTATTTTGCAGATATCGAAAACGATGTAAACAACATGACTGAAGAAACAATAATCCCAAAAGATGAAAAAAAACCAACGGTAAAAAGTTACAAAACTGCACACAAAAGAAAAAGGAAGAAGTCCGATTCCGAGTCCGACACTCCCATATCACAAATTAAAAAACATACTACTCGACTTAAGAAAATAGAAAAAGGTACGTTTTTTAAAAATAACCAGCAATCCTCGTTTCATCAATGCAGATTGGATTATTATGGGATATGATAGCTGCAGTAAATATACGCGAGCGAAGCGAGCACGTAAATATTGGACTTTTAAGCTAATTTTGGGTAACGCGAAAGAAGTCCTTAGTACCCAACATTATACTCTACTTTTACTATGGGAGCAACTCTAAAACCGCGATACAAAATATCAGCTGTTTCATAGAAAACGGTCATTGACATTCGACAATGGAACAGCTGATATGTTATTTGCGATTTCAGGGCTAGTCCCATAGTAAAAGTTGTTCATAATGATGGGTATAACGGTCCCCTTTCGGCTTAGTACACTCTTTCCGCGTAACCTTGTATTGTGCAAAAGCGCGAGGTTAGCGAGAGCGTTTTTTTTTTTTTTTTTTTTTTTTTTTTATTAATGAACACCAACATGATGTACGTCCTTGCTTAACATGACGGAGACAAGGCACAAAGGCACAAGGGCTTTCAAAGGCTTATAAAGTTTTGAGATATAAGGATGTGAAGTTTGCATAGGGAAAGCCGTAATTATTATGTATGTCATTAAAATGCTTGTTTTCCTTAACTTTGAACACATTTTAGTTTGTGTTTTCGGTGAATGGCTCTATTTAAGCTTTTTTATAAGACAACTAGCTGTCCCTACAAACGTTGTCCTGTCCAAATGTCATAGAAAAAAAGCACTTTCAGTTATTCCCGATTTTTCCAATTTTATTTGTCTTCTAAACTCACCCATGAACACCATTAAGACTATTAAGGTATCATTATTTTATTATTCGTCAATACATATTATTAATATGAAACAATTAATAAGTCACAAACTACTTAATTCTAATTACAAAAAATCTAGTCTAATCAAACAGACCGCCCCGGATCGTTCCCGGTGCAAAAGTGTCCATAACACTGGCAGCATTCCCACGCTGAATGGCAATGGCCAATCTTTGCACCAGGAACGAGCCAGAGCGGGAGTCGCCACCGTTATCTCGTATTCTGCGGCTGTATTAAGGTGAAAAAAATACAAAAAATAAATATTCCATCAGCCAAGCCATTTTAGGGTTCCATAATCTAAAGCTAAAACGGGACCCTATTACTAAGCCTACGATGTCTGTCTGTATGTCTTCCACTCCGTCTGTCTTACCTATTAACGGCTGTATCTTTCGAACCGTAATAGATAGCCAGTTAAAATTTTCACAGAATATGTAACGTTACGGCGGATTAATTACCAAATAATAAAAAAGTAAAAACGAAAGGGGCATACAACAAACGTTTATATTAACGTATTTTTTTATTAGCTCTAATGTAATAACGGGTACAAATGTCAAACTTGGCATGATTATAGTACACACTCTAAAGTATAACAACAAATAATAAATAATGGCCAAGTGCGAGTCGCGAGTGAATCAGTTTCTTGTAGGTAACGTGCACCATAAAACGCATCAACCAACATCAAGCTATGAATCGGTCAAACGCAAGCCCATTATTAAAGAATTCGGTATGCTAAAAAAAATTTACCTATGCCAATTCCAAAACCATTTCGAGATTTTATGTTACTAACCCTTATTTTTCTACTCTGACCCTTTAAAACGATAAGATGCCATTTATTTTAACATAAAACTAAGAAATCATTCGACTTTCATTGACCTCTAAATGACGCCACGGTGTAGCATTTTATTTTCTGTGCCTTTTAAGAATAAAAATATTATACATTTGACACACTGTTCGTCACACAGAATAGAATATTTTTTCATTTCTGTGGTTTGACTGTCTGGTTTTTTTCAGGGCTGCCAATATGGGGTGCTTTTTTAGACTTCTCAACGCAACGAAAGTTTGTGCTATATGGTGACGTCACATATTCAATTTTCAAAAAAATATGTTAAAATAACTACTCGATAGAAAACAAAAATATTGAAATTAGTTTCTCAAAATAGCCTTATCTACGAAATAAAAATATAAAAAAAAAAAAAACTTTACATACCGAATTACGAAAGATGTTCGACTTATTACTAAAATAATATCTTTTCAGGACCGAAGACAACAACAGCTACAAGTACCGAATCAAAACAACATTCTTTCCTTGACAACAATAAGGTTCGCTCAAACATAGTCCTTATACTGAAACATTCTACTGTCCTACCATTCAGAAACAACTTTAAATCTACCTTCAAATGCTTTTATTGTGACAAGCTGTACATACCCTTTAAAGAACTCAAAGAACATATAGAAACAGACCACAACAACGTATCTGAAACCACTATAGGCAAGATCGTCAGAACATTGCAAAACTTAATAGTAACTGCTGACATAAGCTGTATAAAATGTAGGTTATGCGATGAAGAATTCAAATCTATAGAAAATCTAGTGGAACATTTATGCAATGCTCATAAAAAGATATACCATGAGACTGATAAAAAACCCTCGCACGGCATCTTGGGCGTCGATCTCAGCACTGATACGCTCAAATGTCATATATGCAATAAGGACTTTGCGTTTTTCAAGAATCTGTCTGTACACATGAACGAACATTACGGGTCATTTGTCTGCTATGTCTGCGGAAAGAAGTTCCTGTCCGAACACAGGTACAAATGCCATGTCTTCAAAGCTCACGCGAACAAAAAGACTAAATGTAAACATTGTGGTAAGACGTTCAGCACGGAACCGTCGATGGCATACCACGTTAGAAAAGAGCATTTAAAACGGATGATCAAATGTCTCAAGTGTCCAGAGACATTTTCCTTGGGACAGTATGTCAAAAGGTTAAACCATATGGCTGATGCGCATGGTATTGAGAAGCCAGTATTTAAATGTGATACGTGTGGTAAGGAATACGCCAACTCTGGCAGTTTGGCTGCTCACAAAAGGTACACCCACAAACGAACAAAGGAACACAAATGCGAAATATGCGGCTACATCACTGTACACAATACGGTCATGAAGAAACACATGGACGTTCACAACGGGGTGAAAAATTATGAATGCGAATTTTGCAAGAAAAAATTTGCTAAACCGTACACATTAAAACTGCATTTGAAAATACATTTGAACGATAAACGGTTCGTCTGTTCATTGTGTGATGCTGCATTTATACAGAAGAACAGTTTGAAGAGTCATTTGAAGTCGAGGCATCCTGATTCCGGAATAGATATAAGTAAACTGTAGGCATAAAAGCCTTCTTACTACCATGCATGGTATAATAATATACTCCGCCAGGTATAGCGCTCCGAGAAAAAATTTCACGTGGGTGTCCCGCAATGTCATGGATATTCGTACACGTGCATAAGCAAGAGCAGAATAAGTAATTTACAACAAGTTCGAGAGAGATGACAATACACGAAACAATGGCGGAATCACTATGAAACAGCTGATTTTCTGTAATACCAGTAGTGTGAAATTATAACTCCCCAATATCCGTATATTACCTGTTGGAATCCAATAAAACAATGTGGTTTTGATATAAATAATGTAAATTCGTGGTTAACTTGACTTGCTTTGCTTGAGCGTATAAACTAAATGACAATTGAAATGCTTTTAGTATTTTATTTAATAGATTATTTAATTCCTAATATCTGTGTTTGTTGCAATAAAGTGGCAACTGGACAGTGACGTATTTGAATGTCAACTCCCAGAGCGCTAGAACTTATACTTGTTTTCTGGGATCATGCTACCATGTTTCACTCCGCTGGACTCGGCTATACACCAGACCATAACATGAACATACCAGACATGAATAAAACTCAACAGGTCAACTAGAATTGTATCAACAATGCTTTGTAATAGTGTAATCAATGATAAGCTTCACTTTGCTATGGTCCGTGACGGACCAGTAGTGCCGCGCGAGACCATGATGGCTTTCTCTTATCAGAGGCCAAGATCCATTTCGGGTCGCTGCGCCAGCGGATTAAGTACTTAGATAACTTGTAAAAAAAAATGGCAAAATAAAAAAAAATACCAGAAATATATGAATAATGTCAATAAGTTATATTATTGGAATCATATCAATAATCTTCATTTTTAGTCATTTATGAAATCCTGAATATACTAAACTCATATACTTTAAAGTTTAATTGATTTAAAAAAATAAAACAGTAATAGATTAGAACAGTAATAGAACTACTAAATTAATACTTACTAGTTAGTTAGTTACTTAATTTACTAGTAGTCTCCCGCCACGTGCCCGCCACCAGCTAACTGGGGCATGACTTGGACTTGCCGATGACTTTGGCTTTGAAAAGTTTGACGATGTTTAACAAAACTTGAAAAAATAATGATCAAATGCCAAAGTATTTAGTACATAATTATAGAGGTGATATAGAGCGATGCCAAATCCATAATACGTGTGACGCCAAAATCCTCACGGAACGAAAGAGAAAAATGTAGTTTTGGCGCCAACGTGGCTAATGTATATAAAGTGGATTATTAGGTGTTCGTGAATGTAGTCTAGTGTGAACAAGTAATCTAACTAATGGGGTAAAATTTGTATTTTCATGTTAATTCCCAAACTCATGCATTGCAGGGCCCTCCACAACTTTACTAGGGCACATGGAAAACGAAGCGATATGGCCTTAATAACTTTAGCTGGCTCAGAACGGGCGAAAAAAAATGTGTTATGCACTTCCTTTTTACACAAAGATAGGTATCTCTATCTACCACAGTATCTACAGATGCGACAATGATTTTTCATTTAGTTTAATAATGTTCCGTTTTGGCGCTGCAGTCTTCAAATTTTGACAGATTGTGCTACAGCTATGGCTTTATTTATCTATACTAGTGGTTACGGGGAGACAAAAACTTGCAACGTCGATATCGATGGCTAGTGATGTTCTAATTTTGTCGATAATTATCATGGATACCTAACTTATGAATAATTTTGGCTTTTAGGGAATAATGAAACCATTTACTTTTCAGTATTTATTTGTTAGACCACTTTTTTCTTAGCCTAAAACATATATATTTCCTTAAAGCTATTTTATGAGGCTCATCCATGTTGGACACATGTATTTTTGGGTAATGTCTCCCTTCATAATTTTATTAATCGGATTGCACCAGTTGTCCACTTGCAGTCTGATCAATAACTTTATACATATGTTTT
Source organism: Agriopis aurantiaria (assembly GCA_914767915.1). Lineage (NCBI taxonomy): Eukaryota > Metazoa > Arthropoda > Insecta > Lepidoptera > Geometridae > Agriopis > Agriopis aurantiaria. Next base: position 5,142,681 of record OU612007.1, on the reverse strand, counting down.
TTGCAATTACCATGTGCTTGTCACACCCAAGCCAGGCTAACCTCATTGTGCTCATATTTTTTTTATATTGCTTCCTACTGTGTTTTTGAAACATTGACTATTCAAATAATTGTGTATCATCTGAGACCAGTCTCTGTACATCATTAAAAACTTTTCACTAGGGTAAACTAAATTATTATTTTTGAGAGATTTATATCCTCTGAAGTTAATATTGGCGTGAATGTTTTCCTTTGTGCTGCTTGTATATGTTTTCAAGCAGCACTCACAGTTTATTATTTTAGATATTTTTCTTGCTATGTATCCAGCTGTGTATGCTGAGCACTGCACTAATTTTTTTTCTATTATTACTTGATCAGTTAGTTTTCAACTTTCTCACTTCTAGGTTCCTGTGAAGCAGGTGGAGAGAAGTGGTAGTATTGTGAAAGATGTTTTCTTTATTTGAACCTTTATTTTCAAATAGAAAACTCACATCTAACGGTTGCCTGGAAGAGATCGCTTTTAGCGATAAGGCCGCCACTTGTGGCACTCGCTCGTAAGTGTTTTCTATCGTGTTGTAATTTTTATTTCTGGTGTACACAATAAAGAGTTTCTATCTATCTATCTAGTAATGTGTCTCCATTATCTGCTTCACAATTCCCAAATTTTAAGTGAGGACTGAGCACATTGGTTAACACCAATGACTTGAAAGCATATATAAATGTCGCATCTGGATTTATATTTCTGTAATTCAGAGACCTTATACGCTCAAAATAAATCTAGCGGGTCTTGGTTTATATATCTTGGATAATAATATTCCACTTTCCTATCCATATTTTTCAAATAATAATTTAGATTCCCTAATGAAGCTTTCCAGGGTAATCCAACTAATCGTAGTGGTTCCGAGAAGCTACAACATGGAGTTCTTCAAAGACGAGTTAATAGAGTCAATTAGAGGCCTAAAGGGTCGGCAACGTATTTGTGATGCCTCTGGTGTTACAAGTATCCACAGGCGACGGTGACTGCTTACCATCAGGCGGCCTGTCAGCTTGTTTGCCACATAAATGGCATAAAAAAGTTTTTAGCAACCATCCCATTTGTATAAACTTTAGGGGCAAAAAGGTTCAATTTCATCTAAAGAGCAACCTTGCAGATACAATCAAAATTCAACTGTAGGCATGCAACATCTCTTTTGCTTAGGTATCATATTCATAGAAAACAGCAATAAAATAAATACACACCTGCACGTCTTTCACTTTCCATCACTAACAAATGTTTTGAGACATCATCCTCAGATTGTTCTTTGGAGTACTTATGGTCATTTGTCAACCATCCTGAAAAAAGTAGTCTTTGCTGTTAAATATATTTCATACTAACTAAACGCTGCTTCTCCTCGAAAAACCAAACAAAAAAGGGGTTGCCTGTAAAGTCGGTTTATGGACGATAATTTTATGTGATAACGTCGATCGTGCCTCTCTATCGCTTGTTCCGCGCTCTCGCTTGCATGCGCTGCTCAGGTGGAACGTGACACTTTTTCGTGTGTGCAGCCGGCGTTTATCGACTTATAAGACGTTATCACGTCAAAAATTATACAATGTAAGTACATTGGATATGTTCTAACAAAAAATCCTGATTGCTACGCTTTGAGATTTTTTTGCCCCTCTATCTCAACTAAAATAAAAATAAAGAACGCAGATAGAGGAGTAAAATGTGCACCTTAACTAGTAGCAATAACTCGAAAGACAAATACACACCTGCCCTTTCAACTACCACCGATGATTCTGGGACAACATCATCATCTTGCTTTTGAAAGTAATTATGGTCTGAAGCAACATCCGGTCCTGAAACAATAAAAAATGCTTTCTACTGTAAAATTTGTCATTGGCATGGATTTATTACAGTCATTGGAGACAACTCATCTATATTCAAACATCTGACTGCAACCTAAATGCTGAGCAGGTCACTAACATCATCATCAACCAAATAATCAGATAATAGTGGTCAAACACAAGACTATAGATGAAAAAGTATATAGTAAAACAATGTTGTTAACTTAAGTTATGGCGAGTGAAGGAGATGGAGACCAAGCTAAGATCACCTTTAGCTCTATTACCTACATTAAGGGTGCTTTCAAGTGCTTCAACAGAAGGATTGTGTTATCGTATAAAAATATAAAATAGCTGAAGATAGAGGTAGAAATATTTAATACTCACCTGTTGAGAGTGGTACACCATGAGCTATTTCATTCTCAGAAAGTAAGCATGGATAGGAGTGCCGAAGCCTTCTGCCTTCATGATCAAATTGATATCTATCAAAATGTCTTTCACACACACGTTTTCGTTGAAGTTGCACCTTGGAGAGTATAATGAGGTCGGAATTTGTTGGCACTAGAAAGGACATCCACAAATTCCTTAAGTCATCGTTCTTGGGAAAACTGAAAAGCCGATGAGTTTCACTGGTGGCGTTGCAACCACCAACACAACACTTTAAGATCACCATATCCGTTTCGGGGCAGAGATCCAACTGGTCTACATTGATATGATCGCACTCTACCAGAGTCCCAAAGAATCACTGGAGACTTAGCCTATGCTGGAGACCTATCTCAACGTAATAAACACTGGCGTCCAATCTCAAAGTAATACAATACATAATTAAGTCTCTGTCTCGCACTACACGAGCAATCCATGATATACACTTTGCACTGGTTTGGAGGAGCTAAACTCAAAACAACAAAAACAGTGAGAGAATCACATTAATTGCTTCTAAAATAGCAAGAACGAAGTACGAAGACCAGACAGATCCATGTTTATGTTTATATCTGGGGTGCGTTTACGAACTTTACGGAAGCCGGATAATTTTTCACCAGATAAAAATTAAATTAGCGGAGGTTCGCTACGAAGTCATAGCTATATGTCAAAACTGGTTGTCAAATTCAATTGACAACTACAAAATAGTGTCAACAATAGCTTTTATTATTTTTCATGACCATGGATACAGAGTCTTTCAGTCTTAATTATAGTTATATCACTCACCCAGACTCGAGCACGTTCACGAAAACTTAATAAATAATAATCCACCAATCAAATATTTGCACTCGATAAAAAAACAAGTTTACGAAAATAATACAACGAGCATACATGTTTTTTTTTCATGTTGGTGCCTCAACCTACTAATCAGCTGTCAATCTAAGCCATTGAGATCTAAGCAGACCATTTATCGACCAAAAGGTACATAAAATTGAATCCAGTCGGAAGAAAAATTTAACCAGCGGACGCCCGTAAACGGGGCAGATAAATTTTTAGTCGATTTAAATTCTTTAGACGGGTTTTTTGACGTTAATTTATTATAAGTTTTAATCTCGATAAGTGCCGTAAACGCACCCCTGTGGAAGACCACAATACTGTTGGTGTCCGTCGTTGTGAAATCAGTGAAATTGTTTGACAACCTTGACTTGTCTTGCTGTGATATTATGTAAGTTTTTTACGATCTTTCTTCGTCTGTGGTTTTGCAAAATCTTCAGATCCATGTCTCGTAAACGCCATCTATCGCAATTTCACGAACTATTTTTTGGTTGCCTTTTGGAAAACCTTCCATTAGTGGAGCAATGTACCACTAATATATCCTACCACATGACCAAAATGGCGTTCAAGATGGCGGAACCAAATAGCGATTGCAGCGCGAAACGATACATTCGGAACTAAAGCTGTTACAGGCGTATTTATTATAGGTACCAAAGAGAAGTATAATATACGTGAAAGTCAGCAGTGCAAGTACAGTTCTTTATCGATCGTCAAATTCGATACATTGGAATTTGATCAGTACTCGCTATGATCGATTCTATGGCATTTTATCGAATATGACGATCAATAAAGAACGGTACTTGCACTGCTGACTTGCACGTATATTATTTCTTTTAATTTTTAATGTTTATGTAGAATCATGATACAAGATTCTGACTTGTGTTTGACGGGTAGTAATTAAACCGGTCTATTAATCAGGGTAGCTTTTAATATAAAGAATATTGTTTATACGGGATGGAGATAAAAAGCTAAGTGACAGAAAATAGGCCATATACATAAAAAAGTAGGTATATTTGGCCCTGTTTGCTCGGCTCATCAATTGTACTTTCATATTAAATATTCTAAGTAAATATTATAAGTATAGTATAGTAAGTAACTTACCAGGCAAAAAAAGCGATGGCACTGCCAGTGCATTAAGTCTTTTGTTCCGATTCTTGTCCTTCTCCAAAAAATGAATTTCGCAAATTCTTTTTTTTTTATAGATTTCTTGTTCGGTTAGTTTTAAATTTTCTCCAAGCAAAGCAACCCAAACTTGAAAGCGCTCAGGAAACTTTGCTGGATTGGGGAACACATGCATCGTCACATCTGAAAATTTATAAAAAAAGATGATTAATTTTAGGAGGAACAAATGAAACAGGTAAATGAGGTTAATTTAATAACATCTTCATAGTACCACCATGGCAATTTACTTGGTTTGTAGAACCAAGATATTACGAGTCTTCAGCTAGACATAATTATATCACAGCGCCTACGTGACAGCCAGGGCTGGGCAAAATACATGGTTTGCTTTAATTGAAATACAAATAAAAAAATACTGTATCGCAAGTAATTAAAATACGAAATACAAAATACTTTTAAGTAATGTATTTAAAATATAAAATACAAAATACAGTATTTTAGCTATTTGTAATTGAAATACGAAATACAAATGACAAAATAAGTAATCTAGACCAGCATGGGCTGAAAAGCACGGGCTCACTTCATCGCCACCGTTGTCCGGCATCGTAGACGACGTACATGCAGAGGGAATTTGATCATCCGTCGCGACCAACTTTAATAATACAATTTGTATTCTACACAGAACAGAAGCTTTATTTATTCCGTGAAAAAACTAAAAAACAAACCCTTATGACTTGACATCTTAGCTTGACATTGACAATTTGACGTATTTTTTTTTGCGTTTTATTGGCCAATTTTGACGTACAGTCATAGCGTACAGTATACATACAGGTGCAGTCACGGTGCAGTGCAGCCAACTCTAATAGCTGCCAAAGAGAATATAAATACTATAGCTGCTTTACCATCATTATAATCTCGCCTCGCACTCACACTCACGATCGCTAAATGAAGGTTAAATGTATTTTAATGTTCAAATGTATTTTGAAGCCTCAAGTATTTGAAATACTAATAGGGTGTTTGACTGCATTGAAAATATTATGCCAATTGACATCATCCATAAACATGACATAATGAAAAAGCATATTTCATTGATTTTTTTATAAAAATATGCTTATTTTTTGTAAAAAACGCGAATAAAATAACTGTATTTTCGACATTTGATCACGTGATCGAAAACGGTCTGTAATTGGCTTCATCCCTAGTGACGTCACACAAATCTAAACAAACAGATTTTGTATTGATATTTGCGAATTTAATGTTGTAAAGCTATTTTGAGAGCGATTTATCCAGAAATTATCACCAAAAACAGTCCGGAGGTTAAATGTGAGAAGAATGGAGAAACATTTTGTGCAAGCAGACAGCAGTAACTTACCCAAAATTAATGTATTTATGGTTGCATATTTCTTCAATAATAATCTACGTCATTGTTTCTACGCTGCAGAACTCAAAACGTAAAAACTACAATGTAAGTATTAATTTTTAATTGTTCTCCAAGCAAAACATTCAATCAAGTTGTACAAAAAGTATGTTGTAGTAGGTGGATATCACTATTTTGTTAGGTTATGTCTTTACAATGTTTAAAAAGAAAGTAACAGTACATAAAATAGTAATCCAATATAAACACAAATTGTAATAGAAATATATAGACTCAAATATGTACCTCAAAATGATCTTCGCACATAGAAACACTTGAATTAGCTCCAATACTTTTGGGTTCTCTACGAGCTACTTAGTTCCAACCACTTTTTGCGAGTTTTGGGGTCCATTGGAACAGAAACGAATAGTTTTTCCGGTGTTTTATGGAAGTATTTGTACATTGTGGCACTACACAACATTTATAAACCATTACTTCTATTAGAAAATTAGTGATTATCAAACTTTTGCTGCCTGGCTGCAGCCAAAAGTACTCTGTGGCTGCAGCTGTTTTGTTTTGTGTGACGTCAATCGTCGCTCGACCGGAGCTATGACGCAGGTCTGCGTTTTGGCGCGATATTTTTTTATTCAAACTTTAACATCGATTTATATCGCAAATACGACTGATATCCAGAAAATATAAATGCAGTATACATTAAATTATATCAGGCAATAATGTGCAATAGTTTCCCAAAAGTAGTCAAATACCCTATTACAAAATACCTCGGCGTCAGGTATTTGAAATACGAATTACAAATTACATTTTAAGGAAGTAATTAAAATACAAATACCAAATACGTATTTGTATTTCAATTACAAGTAATTCAAATACTGCCCAACCCTGGTGACAGCAAACCGTGCTGCAGGAGCAATGAACGGACATGAGTTCACGCTCGCGCTTTGATATTCATCATGGCATGATGCTCTACAAGAGCTCACAGAAATCACAGGTAGGCTATGAGCGTGAAATAAACTCTTCATAATACTAGAGAAACTTGACAGATCCCAACGATTTTTATAAAAGATGTATACTTTAGATTAGGAACAAATATCGATAAATTTGTTTATACTTACTAGTGTCTTTACACCCAAAGGCGCACATGTGAGGCATTTTTGACACAGAGACCAAAACGAAAGCACAAACCAGATAACTAATACCTAAGCGTCTTTTCGCAATCTTTCACTTATTTCTACAACACAGAGACGAAAACGTTTGTGTACGTGTTTGTAATTTTCTCACTACGCGACAGAGGAAGAAATAAACGCAAAAATCATTGATCTTTATGTACTACGAGCAAAAATTAACATCTAACGGCTAACCTATTTTCAAAATAATTTCATAACCGCCGTTGTACTTCGAAAATGATTTAGTTGTCACTGTCATTGCCAAAAAAATACTATAATGTAAATGAATAAAGAATATTACTTAAATTTTATTTATTATTATTTACGTAAAGTAAAATAGTTATAAGCAAAAAAAATTGTTCAAAAATATTTAACTCATCTGATTTACTTTAGTGATAATAGTAGCGCCATCTATTACAAAGATTTCTGTGATGATAAATAGATGGCAGCTCTGCCTATTGAAATATTCCTCTTCAAATTACAGTTATTTGCATGGAGTAATATAAACACCGGGGTTATTTGTAACACAAAGATCACTGGTTTTCTGCGTGTAAAACTACTATAAATTGCAAGTGCTGCACATATAAATAGTAAAATTATATTTGAACTTTAGAACGGAACTGCATTTAGCGTGGATTATCACAAACAATGAATAATCACAAAACAATTACCATATTTTCCACAGATCGTTGTTTACATCTGTGATATTTTCCCATTCTGTCCAATGTTACGTCAACAGCGTCAACTATGGGGACGTAGTAAATCGATAAACGTAAAATCGATTGTTTTATTTTGCTGTGTGATAAAAATTATAGTATATAGTTGAACGATTTTTTTCCAAATTTCCCCTTCGTACCGTACATTACATTACAATTACATCTTCTGTTATATATCACTATTCTAAAATCTCATTATACTGGTACTATAACATAAATACAGATGGGTTTGCCTTTATCTTTACTTATCTATACTAATATTAAAAAGAGGAAAGATTTGAATGTTTGTTTGTTTGCATTGAATAGGCTTCGAAACTACTGAACCGATTTGAAAAATTCTTTCACTGTTAGGAAGCTACACTATCCCCGGGTGACATAGGCTATATATCTATACCCGTGCGAAGCCGAGGCGAGCCGCTAGTGCTTTATAAACTCAAACATATTTTAGGGTTGTAAATAGACGAGGGACACACGATTTTTAAAAATATTATTCGTGCAAATCACTTCCAGTCGATAAACACATTTCTAAAATAGTGCTGAAACGAATTGTTTCAGCACTATTTTAGGTTTTTGACATTGACAGATCTCATTTCATACGTTTAAAATTATGTTTCATACATTTACAAAATAATAAATTCCAAAGAGTAATAATAATTTAAATCATTAATATTAATCAGGCAGGAGGAGGAAAATAATCTCTCTTAGATCTCCGCTATAAGTAATAGTGTTCTGCACAAAGATCTCATACTTATACTACGTATTGTAGTTATTTTATTTTTGCAGCCCTCTGTATGTAATATAATAATTGTAATAAATATTCATGTTGTTTTGTTATAACATTAATTCACCTCTGTATTATATAGGATATTTTCTTTGTTTCAGCTAACAAATTCTAAATTCCGTCTTCTATTTTCTCTCTTCAGTCATACTTGTTGCTGGCAATAATGTTATCTTAACTTTTGCCATAAAAAAAAAAAAAAAAAAAAAAAAAACCTTCACTCTCTGTGGTTTGTTTTGTTCCCGTGATTTGCAGAGCATGCTGTGGTAATTTAGAACATTAGTGGCGGAACGCTCTAAGGCTGCTGACATCCATCCGCGCCTAACCAAAGAGATGAAAGAGAATGTAACTCGACGCTACGCCTAACTAAACTAATTAAAACAACATAACGTACTGTGTCAATATCCTCTGGTATAAGTGTTCTGTGGTCAATATCATCCATCAAAAATGTTTCAAAATAAAAAACATAACGTCAACAATAATTATTCTTTGAACATTATTAATAATTAATTTATCATTTCTTCGATAAATTTCACGGTAATATCTCTAATTTTATCAGTAGAGTGATTCAAAGTTTCTGTGTACCTATTTTAGTGTTAATTTGAACGCATGTGCCACCGTTTCAATTTAGCTACCTTCGAACTGAGATTTCATATTTTACTACGTATCGTTGCCCCCCCAAAGATTTCATACTATATTACTATACTACGTGCCCCCGAACTGTGAACCCATAATATATTTGTGCTAAGCTTTGTTCAAATTTCGGAGAAAAAACTCGTTGTGCAGTTATCTAGGCCACGTAGTACAGCTTGAGTAAAGCCCGTTGCAGACCTTGCGAAGTACAGGTGGCAAGTACAAGTAGCAAGTACCTACTAGATACTAGTAGTTAGTAGATACTTGCTACTTGTACTTCTCATGGTCTGCAATGGCATAATACTTAGGTGATAATTTGAATTTAGTTTAGGAATCGTGGTAATTTCTGGTAATAACTGTGATGATTACTTGTTTTGCAGTTGTTTGAACACTTTGAACTGATGCAGGACTCACTACCTATATTATTATCACTGTATTGCAAGATGTCATTCAAGTTGCTGGTTGCAACGTGAGCGATGGAAAAGGTAATTTCATATTAAAACTGTTAACATATTCGTGTCCTACAACGAAAGAAAATGTAAACACAATGGTACCGTATTACTAATGACCATTACCCAATGAATAGACTTTTCGAATTAGCAATCCAAGGTATTTATTACTATAATATAATTACGATTTACCCTTAGTCTCAGATATGATAGTTTTCGAACACTTTTTTCGTTTACGTATTGTTCCATACACTTTAGTAAAGCGCCTCCAGCGGAAACGCGAAAGAACTAAAATCGGTAGTAAACGGCGGTATAGATTGCTTCACTATAGTACGAAAAAAATATCGAATACCTTTCAGCCCAGCAATGTATGGAACAATACGAAAACGAAAAAAGTTTTCGAATACTATCAAAACTTGTACTATGGGTAGAACAGAGTAGATACTTTTAAAGGTTTCGTACGGCGCGCGGCGTACCGTACCCAAAGGGTGAAAACGGAACTCTATTACTAAGCTTACGCTATGTCTGTCAGTCCGTCCTACCTCTTAACGCTGGTCGGTTTTTTATGTTATTTCCCAAAAGCAAAGAAGTTTAAACCACTGCTGGAACACAGGCCTTCTCTCAGAGAAAGGATGGGCCCTAATTCATCATCATCATCAAACTTGCTTGGGCGATATCTCGGAAACTGTCGATCCTGGACTAGCAGTTCCTTCGCAAAAGTGATAGATCTCGTCGAGATCTTCATTTCAGATGACAGCTGTCAAACTTGCTTGGGCGATATCTTGGAAACCGTCGATCCTGGACTAGCAGTTTCTTTGCAAAAGTGATAGATCTCGTCGAGATCTCAATTTTGGATGACAGCTATCAAACTTGCTTGGGCGATATCTCGGAAACCGTCGATCCTGGACTAGCAGTTCCTTCGCAAAAGTGATAGATCTCGTCGAGATCTTCATTTCGGATGACAGCTGTCAAACTTGCTTGGGCGATATCTTGGAAACCGTCGATCCTGGACTAGCAGTTCCTTCGCAAAAGTGATAGATCTCGTCGAGATCTTCATTTCGGATGACAGCTGTCAAACTTGCTTGGGCGATATCTCGGAAACCGTCGATCCTGGACTAGCAGTTCCTTCGCAAAAGTGATAGATCTCGTCGAGATCTTCATTTCGGATGACAGCTGTCAAACTTGCTTGGGCGATATCTTGGAAACCGTCGATCCTGGACTAGCAGTTCCTTCGCAAAAGTGATAGATCTCGTCGAGATCTTCATTTCGGATGACAGCTGTCAAACTTGCTTGGGCGATATCTCGGAAACCGTCGATCCTGGACTAGCAGTTCCTTCGCAAAAGTGATAGATCTCGTCGAGATCTTCATTTCGGATGACAGCTGTCAAACTTGCTTGGGCGATATCTTGGAAACCGTCGATCCTGGACTAGCAGTTTCTTCGCAAAAGTGATAGATCTCGTCGAGATCTTCATTTCGGATGACAGTTGTCAAACTTGCTTGGGTGATATCTTGGAAACCGTCGATCCTGGACTAGCAGTTCCTTCGCAAAAGTGATAGATCTCGTCGAGATCTTCATTTCGGATGACAGCTGTCAAACTTGCTTGGGCGATATCTCGGAAACTGTCGATCCTGGACTAGCAGTTTCTTTGCAAAAGTGATAGATCTCGTCGAGATCTCAATTTTGAATGACAACTGTCAAACTTGCTTGGGTGATATCTTGGAAACCGTCGATCCTGGACTAGCAGTTTCTTCGCAAAAGTGATAGATCTCGTCGAGATCTTCATTTCGGTTGACAGCTGTCAAACTTGCTTAGGTGATATCTCGGAAACCGTCGATCCTGGACTAGCAGTTCCTTCGCAAAAGTGATAGATCTCGTCGAGATCTTCATTTCGGATGACAGCTGTCAAACTTGCTTGGGCGATATCTCGGAAACTGTCGATCCTGGACTAGCAGTTCCTTCGCAAAAGTGATAGATCTCGTCGAGATCTTCATTTCGGATGACAGCTGTCAAACTTGCTTGGGTGATATCTTGGAAACCGTCGATCCTGGACTAGCAGTTTCTTCGCAAAAGTGATAGATCTCGTCGAGATCTTCATTTCGGATGACAGCTGTCAAACTTGCTTAGGTGATATCTCGGAAACCGTCGATCCTGGACTAGCAGTTTCTTCGCAAAAGTGATAGATCTCGTCGAGATCTTCATTTCGGATGACAGCTGTCTATAATAGGTAGAGACTCTGGCAAAGCTATAGTAATATTTTTGTGTTTCAGGCATGCAATCTCAACCAAACGCAGGACATACAAATGTAAATGATACAAGTGCTGCAATGGTTTCTAATGAAGGTGGTGTAACATCGGATACACAAGAAGAAAAAGATTTTTAAGAAGATTTTCGAGATTGGTTTGTGTTTGCAATCTCAAAATTATGAGATTTATAGAAAACAATGTTGCTTGATTTTTGAAGTTACCAAAAGAATGTGAAGAAACTGCACATCTTTTGATGTTCTTCGATAAATTATTTGATTCGGTGAATGGATCTTACAGTGACATTCAGGGAAGACATTTTTACTTGCTGCAGTAACGCCGAAATCACCACATCAGAAATTTTGGAGTGAAGCTCTTCCAGTTTTAAGATCGTTACGATATTTAAATGACGGGAGGGAAAAGGTTGTTCGGTCCATAACAAGCTGGATTAAGACTAAAGAAGGATTCCAAATGCTTGTAAATTCTTTACACAAAAATCAACTTAATTATATTGTTAATAAATTTCAACCACAGGATGACAGGACCCATTAGAAAATATGTTTGGCTCCGTATGGTCACTGAGCATATGCAATAGAATGCCTGGTGCATTTGTTTTTGAAAGCAAATATAAATCACTTTTAATAAATAATTTATCAATGGATCATTCGCAAGGAGCGAATTGTGAAAAAGATACTTCAGCCGGCTTACAAACAATACGCGATTATTTTGATATTTGAGCTCAAAATCAAATGAAAAAGAAAATATCGAAATTGATGAGGAAGAGTTTATAATGAGGATCAGTAATCATCATCAGCCGGAAGACGTCCACTGCTGAACATAGGCCTCCCCCTTTAACCTCCAAATTGAACGACAGCCCGCCTTTTGCATCCACTGGATACCCGTGACTCTCACAATATCGTCGGTCCATCTAGTGAGAGGCCTCCCTACGCTGCGTCTTCCGGTTCGTGGTCTCCACTCCAGAACCTTTCTTCCCCATCGGTTATCGGTTCTGCGATGGGCGATGGCAATGGCAATGCGATGGCAATGGGCGATGTGGCCCGCCCATTGCAACTTCAACTTGCAAATTTTAGCAGCTGTCGGTGACTCTGGTTCTTTGGCGAATATCCACGTTTCGGATCTTATCGCGCAAAAAAACTCCGAGCATAGCTCTCTCCATTGCCCGCTGTGTGACTCTGAGCTTTTCCAAAAGGCCAACAGTTAAAGACCACGTCTCAGTACCATATTAGTAAAGTAGTAGCAAATTCAATAGAACTAGTACTCACTTTATTCTTCATGACATATCTTTTTGAATTATCCAAATCGGACCATTACTTACGAAGATATTAAGTAATAAACATTATGCCGTTCCTGCCGCTAAAAGAAATGTACGTGGGTGCGTATGACGTCACTGGGACGGTCGCCGCCAGCTACCCGTTGGCCGCTAAAAGGCGCGCAGTGTTTTGGGTGGTTAATTGTGACTTTGATGCAAATTAAGTGCCCGATTTGTGTCTAATTCATCTTTTTAACTATGTACAAATATTGTATTGAGCCAAAATGTACAAACACCTCTTTTAAAACGCCAGAATGTAAAAGTAGGTTACAACTTATTTCCATATCAACTAAATAATGGGTAGGTATAGTTATGTAGGTACTAACATCGAAATGATCTACACAGCCATGTCTAGTAGCTTGGGTAGAGGGTGGAGTCATAGTAAAAATAATAGTAAGTTGACTCGAGGAGATTTAAATACCTACTCATGCCCGAACACGCAGGGTTGTCCGTGTCTCTGAGTTTTATAGGTACCTATGTATATTATAATGAAACAATAACACGTAGATACGGATATACGGATTTTACGATTGTAAATAATAAGGTACATACTCCTAAAATAAATCAATGTTTGTAGCGGGTGGCTATCTACGACCCGGTAAAAGTATAATTTTATTCTTCTACAAATATCGGTCTCGGCTATCTCCATTACTCTGATTATATTATGTCAATAATATTGTAAGTATATTTTTTAAATATACAACTGAGTGCGAAACGAGTAAGGTATGATATGTTAATACCTGATGGTAAGTGTCACGCCTATCCATATAGTAGTCAATATCTGTAACCGTGTATAATGACCTTTTATCTGCTTAGTACAGTCAATATGCGATAACCTGTATTATGACCATCTTTCGGCGTAGTACAGTCTATTATGCATAACACTGAATAGTTACCTCCTTTCGGCGTAGTACAATCTATATCCATAGCCCTGTATAAGACCTCCTTTCAGCTTAGTACAGTCTATATGCGTAACCGTGTATAAAGACCTCTTTTAGGCGTAGCACAGTCCATATTTGTAACCCTGTATAATGACCTCCTTTCAGCTTAGTACAGTCTATACTAAATGCGTAACCCTGTATATAATAATGATCTCCTATCGGCTTAGAACAATCTATAAGCCTAACCGTGTTTAATGACCTCCTTTCAGTATAGGACAGTCTATATGCGTAACCTTGTGTAATGACATATTTTTTTTGCTTAGTTCAGTCTATATGCGTAACCCACATCCTTCCGGCTTAGTACAATCTATATGAGTAACCCTGTATAATGACTTCCTTTCAGCTTATTAGTCTATATGCGTAACCCTGTATAAGACCTCCTTTCGGCGTAGTACAGTCGGTCTATTCCACTTTGATCCCTGACTGAAAATACCATTGTACCCCAGACATTTGTATTTGTGTGCGTGCTGCGGTGCGTGCGTACAGGCATGCGCACATACAAGCCGCACGATGTATCTTTCTTCGAAGATAACTTATATTTTTACTACGGTGGAGTTTTATCATCTCTTTTTACAACGGAGTACCATATTTTACGAAGTAGTAAAAAAAAATAGTTTTTCTGGCATTTTAATAGAGGTGTTTGTACATTTCGGCACTATACAATATTTGTACATAGTTAAAAGATCAATTAGACACAAATCGGGCACTTAATTTGTATCGAAAATCACAATTATCCACCCAAAACACTGCGCGCCTTATAGCTGCCAACGGGTAACTGGCGACGAACGTCCCAGTGACGTCACAAGCTATCACGCCGGCCGACCAGTGAATTTCGCTAGTAATTTGGTCATAACTTCGTTATTTTTTGTCGTAAAACAATATTTTTGCACTGTATGTTAAGGATTTCTTTCTTAGCTCTATAAATCTGCATTCTCAACTAAAAACGTTACTGATCCTCATTGATCCCATCAACACTCAATCAATGATGATGAACGCATCCACTAGTGATGTAGAAAATTGTGCAGCTGTTGGTTATTGCAGTGGATGGATGGTCAGAAAGGAAAAAATAATATTTAGTTAACCAATGTAAAACCTGCAATAAAGACCTTGAAAACCATGAGGAACTACCATTCGTGGTCTCCACTCAAGAACCTTTCTTCCGGTTTATCGGTTCTTCGAGCGAAATGGAACATAATTATAATACATAATATTACCTATGATTTTAGACAAACACAGTAATTTTTTTTAAATCGCAGAATACATACAATTGATAATATCTATAAATGTAAATTTAAACTTTTTAAAGTCTAAATTGCACAAACAACGCCTGCAGAGTTTTTTAATATCGATTGGTGCAAACTAATCTTAAACATATTGTCAGGAAAATCACAGAGACGGAGATTGTTAAAGCTGCTTTTGATTATTATACAAAACATAAACCAAAAAATTTAACGTAATCAGGTGTTATTTTTTAAAATAAGATTTAGCATAGTATAATGTTTAATTAAAACCAATGCATTTTTAACATATTTTTGTATAAGCTCTAATGTAAAAACGGTAATACGTACAAGCGTCAAACTTGGCATGATTATAGTACACACTCCAAAGTATAAAAACAAACAATAATAAATGACCAAGTGCGAGTCAGTGACAAATTTCTGTTTATTTCTTCAAGATATAATTGTGTTACATTATAGCGTATTCATTTGATAATTTTATTTATGAGTTGTATAAAACTGTACAGCCGTTTAATAAAATATTTTATTAAAGCTCGCAAAAAAGCTTATTATTTCTGAAGTAGACGGAGCGCTGCAGCCAAACTTATGCTTAGCGGACTTAATTTTTACAGTAGGCAAGATGTTTTTTCTACTATGGAAAATGATTGTAGTTTTTTACGGAATGTATGGGATTGGTCACGTGAATTTTTCACCAGTTGTGTAAATCTCATACATTTTGTATAAAACTACAAGCGTTTTCTGTAGTAGAATAGAATTAATACAGCCTGCTATTCATCTGTAGGTTAAATGTAGTACCGTTAGTGGCGGATAGATGGAGGCACATATAATTGATTTCAAATATGGCTGAGTTGCCAGTCTATCTCCGTATATATATAGTAGTCTTTGGGACTGATTGGGACTTTTGACACTTTATTCCTTGTGGTAAACCTAAGGTCTCTACGAAGATTTGGCTCTGTCGGAATTTTCTTTATTTCAATTGTCTAAATTGACCGGACTATACACTCAAATTAATTTTGACTACCCACCCCTGTATATTACTTTACTCTTTGATTTTACCGTATGATTTGATCACAAACTAAGTATCAATAGACCGAGCCATGCGGCGTTGCCGCTCCGACGTTCATTATGTCAACACACTGTCATGTTTCTCTTTTTGTTACATGGATCGTAACGTAGAGTACACGAGAGAGCTATTGTAAGATTGGTAACTCCATTGGTCCACTTTTGACCGACTAGTAGGCCATAACATTGCGACGCGTCATACATAAATTTAAATTAAACAGAAATATCGCCGTAAAGACTGAATACTCTTTTACGTAGTGACATTATGTCGTGTTGTGCTGTGTTTTGCTCATCAAGAACAACTACAGAAGGAGAAAAAAAAATTGGGACCCTATTATTTACCAAGCCTACGATGTCTGTCTGTCTGTACGTCAGCCCAACCTATCAAAGGCTTTCTTTCGAACCGTAATACCGCCAGTTGGGATTTTCACAGAATATGTAATGTTACGGCGTGAACTAACAAAAAAATAATAAAGTCAAAATGTAAGAACTAAAGTGGGGTCCGGGCGGGATACAACAAACGTATTTTTTAAACGCATTTTGTTTTTGCTTTAGTCTAGAAACGGTAATACGTACAAGCGTCAAACTTAGCATGATTATAGTACACACTCTAAAGTATAACAACAACAAAAAATGGGCAAATGCGAGTTGGTGGCAAATTACTGTTAATTACTAAGTAGCAACGTATTCGATAGGGTGTTTGACTGTATTGAAAATATTATGCCAATTGACATCATCCATAAACATGACATAATGAAAAAGCATATTTCATTGATTTTTTTATAAAAATATGCTTATTTTTTGTAAAAAACGCGAATAAAATAACTGTATTTTCGACATTTGATCACGTGATCGAAAACGGTCTGTAATTGGCTTCATCCCTAGTGACGTCACACAAATCTAAACAAACAGATTTTGTATTGATATTTGCGAATTTAATGTTGTAAAGCTATTTTGAGAGCGATTTATCCAGAAATTATCACCAAAAACAGTCCGGAGGTTAAATGTGAGAAGAATGGAGAAACATTTTGTGCAAGCAGACAGCAGTAACTTACCCTAAATTAATGTATTTATGGTTGCATATTTCTTCAATAATAATCTACGTCATTGTTTCTACGCTGCAGAACTCAAAACGTAAAAACTACAATGTAAGTATTAATTTTTAATTGTTCTCCAAGCAAAACATTCAATCAAGTTGTACAAAAAGTATGTTGTAGTAGGTGGATATCACTATTTTGTTAGGTTATGTCTTTACAATGTTTAAAAAGAAAGTAACAGTACATAAAATAGTAATGCAATAAAAACACAAATTGTAATAGAAATATATAGACTCAAATATGTACCTCAAAATGATCTTCGCACATAGAAACACTTGATTTAGCTCCAATACTTTTGGGTTCTCTACGAGCTACTTAGTTCCAACCACTTTTTGCGAGTTTTGGGGTCCATTGGAACAGAAACGAATAGTTTTTCCGGTGTTTTATGGAAGTATTTGTACATTGTGGCACTACACAACATTTATAAACCATTACTTCTATTAGAAAATTAGTGATTATCAAACTTTTGCTGCCTGGCTGCAGCTGTTTTGTTTTGTGTGACGTCAATCGTCGCTCGACCGGAGCTATGACGCAGGTCTGCGTTTTGGCGCGATATTTTTTTAAGCAAACTTTAACATCGATTTATATCGCAAATACGACTGATATCCAGAAAATATAAATGCAGTATACATTAAATTATATCAGGCAATAATGTGCAATAGTTTCCCAAAAGTAGTCAAATACCCTATTACATGGACGACCTCTAAAATTGTATTTTTAATAAATTTGTAGTAAATTGTATTTAGTAATAAATTAGCAGTAAATTGTATTTTGTGATGTGTAAAATAATTGTATATTTGTATAAAAACATTTTAAAATACTACATTTGGGAACCTTTTTATCGATAGATCTGCACTAGCAGTCACTTCCCTACTCACGGTCACTCAAGCAGTTCTAGATACGCACACCAACATAAAATGACCACGCTGTCCATAGATACTACGTTCATGATTTGATTACTTTACTGTATTTTTTTGTTTATCGCTGAGCTGGCTAAAGCCATTAAGACCATACAGCTTTGTCTTCTGTATTTTACTGCCAAGTAGTCGTTTTTTTTTTTGTTTGTTTTTTTTGGCTACGGCCTCATGTAGTAGTTATTGCCCCAGTAAAGTAGTGGAGACTTTATTAGAGACTTTTCTGTTAGAGTTTTTAAGTCGACATGAAAATACATTTCTCACCCCATTATATCACTATTCCGCACTCAAGCCATTCAAGCACATTCCCGAAAACTTAATAAATAATAATCCATCATTATTAAATATTAACACTCGTAAGTACATAAGTTTAATGGGTATTCAACTAGCCTTGACATTTTCGACCTAATGCTTTTCACAACGAAGCACTTGAGACTATTTTTACAACCGGCTGTGACATCTGGCGCCGGTGACTGATTTTCGCGGGGCGAGTGCCGGCGAGTGGCAGTCGAGTCGATGAGTCGTCAGTCGACTAGTAAACAAAAAAACGTCCGGCGACGAGGTCGTTATGATAATATTTTTTCTACGATGGCGCCAAAACTCCCGTGATAACTGATTATTAAATGATTAGATCCATTAATTATTTTACGTTTTACGATTTTTGGAAGTTAACTTAACGCGCCGCGTTACGTGCGTGTTAAAGTTACGGAATCAGGGCCCCAGAGCTGCTGCCATGCCTGCCATCTACTATTTTTTTTTTTCCTCTTCCCCGAGTTGGGGCTTTTGGCTCCGCATGATTGATGCAGTTGCCATATTCAAGTCGTATGAGTTTAGTTTTAGAATTTAAAGGTAGGGAAACGATACGCGTAAAATCGTTTTCATCGTCAAGCTAAGTTACGGTCAAGTCAAACTCATGCCCCTGTAAAGTGGTGGAGACTTTACAAGAGGCTTCTATGGAGTTTTGGAAACAACACGAAAAGACACGTTTCACCTCGTTATATCACTTTCCCACACTCGAGCACGCTTAAGAGCACTTAATGAATAATAATTCCCCATTTAGTACACATTAACACTCGACAATACACAAGTTTAAGAAAATAATCCAACGAGCCGACATGTTTTTTCCGCGTTGGCGCCAAAACTCCCCTCCATCTACTATCCGCGTCACGCCTAACTACTAATTATGACAACTTAGCGTAAGCCGTACTGTCAATGTCATCCATCAAATGTTTCAAAACAAAACATATCGTAAATGTTTCTCTTGGTTTTCGATTTATTAAGTTCTCAGATTTATTAATTTATAAGTTCTCAGCAATATCTACAATTTTAGTATTCATTTGACCGCATGTTCCACTATTTCAATTTAGCTACCCCGATCCCAATTGTAATGACTCGTTGCGCAGTGAGCTAGAGTAATACATAAGTGAGTCATGATTTGCAGTGAGCTACTTCAGCCAAAATAAAATCAATGGACGGGCCCAGAAGAAGCTCATTTTTGAAGATTTCAAAATGAACGCCGGCTCTTCAATTCGTTTGTCGGTATCTAGCCGTAGGAAGTGCAACACGCGTCTTGTTACATGTTAATGAAACATCTGACAAAATTATGCCTTCATATGCTTTTCCGAAGTGTAAATACACAACAAAAACCACTATCTATTTTTTGTAACAAATGTACTGTACATGGTTATAATTAGGTGTTGAAGTGTATGTCCGATGGTTTTGACTCGTTTTTACTGAGCAAGTTCTATTGTTATGGCCCGTCTATTAATTTTATTTTCGTCGAAGGTGAGCTAGGACTTGTAGTAATACACGAGTGATGATTTGCAGTGAGCTAGGATTCATATTAATACATAAGTGATGATTTGCAGTGAGCTAGGACTCTTAGTAATATATAAGTGATGATTTGAATTGAGTTAGGACTCATGGTAATTTGTGGTGATTTATGTGATGATGACATGGACACGTTTTGCAGTGGTTTGAACTGAGACAGGACTTACACCTATATCATTGTGTTGCAAAATGTCATACAAGTTGTGTTGCATACCTGGTTGCAATTTCAGCGATAGAGAAGGTAATTTTGTATTACAACTAACAGACAAAAGTTCAGTAACAGATTTAAAAAAAATTGTGTCTGGGTAACATAATCGTGCCCTACAAACAAAGAGAATGTAAACGATATGGAACCGTACTACTACTAATACTATATGGAAGCATTAATGATTTTACTTATAATTACAATATGTTTACAGGAGTCCCTTTGCATTGCTTTCCAAATCCTGCAAATGAATCTGATAGATTCAGATCATGGGTGCTGAATTCTGGTGCTGATTTCAAAGGGATAAGTGAAGAATATATTTTCAAAAATAGAAGGATTTGTCGGCGACATTTTCCTGACCGTTACCATTACCCAAAGAATAGACTTTGCAAATTAGCAATCCCAGCATTAAACTTGCAAGGTATTTATTATGATATATATATATTTTTATTTATTTATTTATTTATTTTATTTCCAACTTAGAACTATCATTACAGGTTATAACCTAATGCGATAGTGTAGCAAATTTACATATTAAAAAAAAACATTGTGACAACACTTAATTATCTAATAACATAAAACCTTTAAAGCTATCTTTGTAAATTCACTCAGAGCACAACTAAATAGGTCAATTTCAACGGAAATGACGTTAAGAGTGCGAAGTGCTCGTGTAAAAGGTGCCTCCTGGAGAAGATTAGTTCGCGCGCGCGGCACTGATACCAGTTATACCGATATATGTATATATAACGATTTATTTCTATTCGAGATGGAAGCGTGAGACCCTGCACTATTAGATGTCTGGATTTGGTTGACCCGTTGTGTGACCAACCGAGTCTGCCTGCAGTCCGTCAACCAAATCGGTCTCGTCAGTTAGCTACTTTACATCATGCTTGGGATGAAATGTGCATTAAATTTTTGCTTCTGAATACTATGATATGGCGATTCTAATAACTATATAGAAACGTAATTATATTATACAGTCTGCTATACATCTACACATACAATGTAGCACTGTTAGTGGCGGATAGATGGAGGCACATATCTATTGAGTTTAAAACTCTTAATATGGCTGACTTGCCAATCTATCTCCACTTATGATATAATGAGACGAAAATAGTCTTTTGGAGTTTAAGAGACAACACGTGTCTCCCAAACTCCGTACAAGCCTCTAGTAAAGCTTTCACCACTTTACTAGGGCTGTAAGGCATGATGTACTTTGTTTGAATATGATGATATTTTACAAAACATGAAAATACCTACTTCATTACTCGACACTGGTCAATGCACAAGACATGTGATGCCAAGTTCCTATCAGGAGGGGGAATAAAATACGTAGACGTTAACTATCATGATGTATAAGGTGTCACAAACAGTAGTGTTGCCTGTGCCATTTAGATTTTGTTTTGACGCAAGATTGATTTTGCACCTGTTTCATACATTGAGAATATGTATTAAAGTTGCGCAAGCCTGTACCTACCATTATCTTTGATAAATACAGATCATTAATGAAAACGAAATGAAATTCATTCTAAGTTGATAGGTTGTTCTTTATTGTTAAACATTTTTTTATTGTAAATATTAACAAAATGCAATCTTTTTAGGGTTCCGTACCTAAAGGCGTAAAAACGGGACCCTATTATGATGCCTATGATGTCCGTCTGTCCTACATGTTTTAAATGTTATCGGGATTTATCACGTATTATTTAATTTAGGTAAAAATAGGTACCTTTCGCTCGACGTTTCGCCCATGTTACAATGGCCGTGGTCACGAGCTGACTGAACACTGCGGGTGAGTCCGGCGGGAAGAGCGGGTGTTTAGTTTCTACCCTCACTTGATCTTGAAAAATCGCAGGGTTCTCACTAATACACACAACACTGACTGTATCGGTAAATGTCCTAGTACTACACCGCGGTTTGTACGCTTGCTTACTATGGGATTCCACGACGCCGCTAACTTAAATCCATCTTCCCGGTTGAAATTGCAATGTTTTCTAGTTTCAACCGCTTCACGAACCATTTTTGAAAAATAATGTCGTTTGTAATACGTGATACAATACAATACAATACAACTTTATTACACACCGAAAATACAAATGAAACTTAAAGTAACATAAAAACAAATAAACGGCAGTATAATGGGCGGCCTTATCGCCTAAAGCGATTTCTTCCAGGCAACCTTTGGATGGACAGGACTAAAGAAGTTGAAAAACGGTCGGTGGTGCACATAAAATATAAATAAATAATATATACATACATATATACACTAAATACGCAATGCTGAATACATGCCATAAATATTATAAATAAAATACATAATATATATACGTACCAATTAACACGAAGAAAAATAATGTGTATAGACTTGATTCTTAAAAATAGGAAGAGATAAGTCCCGATAAACATTTAAAACATTTCTCCCTTGTTTGTTTTGAGACTGACTTTTAAACTAACATTTGTAGGGCAGTATGTTCAAAGTAAAAGTTTTTAATTGCTTGCCAATGGGTATACACGGTCTTAAAATATTAAATGTTCATCCATTAACAGCCCGAAGTGGCGTGCAAAATTGTTCATTTTGTGAAAGCTTATAACTTATTTATATCTACGCCAGAATCGGGATGTCTGGACTGCAAATGATTTTTCAAACTATTCTTCTGTATATAGGCAGCGTCACACAGGAAACAGGCAAATTTTTTATCGTTTAAATGTATTTTCAAATGCAACTTTAACGTGCCTGACTTTGCAAAAGTCTTTTTACAAAATTCACATTCGTATTTTTTTTCTCCGCTATGCACAACCATGTGTTTCTTCATGGCTGAATTATTACATGTCACGTAGTCGCATAGTTCGCATCTAGTTATATTTGTCCTTGTATGGGTGTACATTTTATGATGAGCCAAACTAGCCGAGTTTGCCAACTCTTTCCCACACATCTCACATTTGAATTTAGGTTTTGTAACACCGTGAACTTCTGCCATATGGTTTAACCTCTTCACATAATTCCCAGAGGTAAACGTCTCTGGACAATAAAGGCATTTAACCCTAGTTTTTAAATGCACCCTCTTTACATGGTACTTCATTGCTGGCTCCGTCTTGAAGACCTTGCTGCATTCTTGGCACTTTATCTCGTTATTTGCATGTGTACTGATCATATGGCTTTTGTGTCTACGCTCTGAAAGGAACTTCTTTCCGCACACGTAGCAGATGAATACCCCATAGTGTTCGTTCATATGCACCAACAAATTCTTGAAGAATGTATGGTCTTGATTGCATATATGACATTTGAGTGTGTCATTGCTGAGATCGACGCCTAAGATACCATGTGAAGGCTTTCTATCGGTCTCGTGGTATACCTTTTCATGAGCATTGCATAAATGTTCTATCAAAGTTTCTAAGGACCCGCATTCTTCATTGCATAATCTACATTTTATGCAGCTTATATCAGCGGTTACTATTAAATTCTGCATTGATCTTATGATTTTTGTTATGGTAGTTAAAGATACATCGTTGTGGTCTGTTTCTATATGTTCTTTGAGTTCTTTAAAGGGTATGTACAGCTTGTCACAATAGAAGCATTTGAATGCATATTTGAAGTTGTTTCTGAATGGCAGAACGGTAGAATGTTTCAGTATGAGGATTATGTTTGAGCGAACCTTGCTGTTGTCTTTCAACAATAAATGCCTGGCTGTTTCAACACTTTTTAACATTGCAGTCCTCGGATCTGAAAAATTTGTTAATGTAAGGTTACACAGAAAGGAGGTCATTATACTAATTATGGTTTAGGGACTTTAAAACACACACACACATACTTTCGCTTTTATAATATCATCATCGTCATCATCAGCCAGAAGACGACCACTGCTGAACATAGGCCTCCCCCTTTAAACTCCACACTGAACGACAGCCTGCCTTTTGCATCCACTGGATGCCAGCGACATAATATAAGTGTCATAAAATATAAAAAATACGTTTGTTGTATGGGGACCCCCCTTTATTTTTAACGTTATGACTTTTATTACTTCTAAGTTAATACCGTCGTAACATTACATATTCTGTAAAAATTTCAACTGGCTATCTATTACGGTTCGACAAATACAGCCGTTTAAAGGTAGGACAGACATCGTAGGCTTAGTAATAGGGTCCCGTTTTTACCCTTTGGGTACGGAACCCTAAAAAATAACATTCCAACACCCCTGCGATAACAAATGTACTTTATGACCAGTTGAGCATTTGACTCTTAGTCATTCTGGGATAATCATATTATTAACAAATGTGCATTTTGACTGTTTTTTTTTGGCGCTTGGGTCATCACATTTTGACATTTTAGAAGTATTACTTACCGGTTGTATCTCTAAACGACGCACGACGGTCATATTAGGATATCATCATCGAGATACAATACACATAGAGTCACAATCGTGACAAAAAAATGTCCGAACCAACACTCTGCGCACGCTACGAATTGCGCCGACTTTTTTTGTTAGTTACTAGGTAACCGCGATCCGAGTACAACGCCGCGCGTTGCCAGAGCTATGATGACATAGCGGACAACTAACTTTGAACACTATGCAAGCGACATAACGTCTAAATTGGAGTAAATGTCGCATTGTGAAGTATATAATTGATACAATGTATGTACAATGACGCTCGGACGTTTTTTGACTGTTTTTACTAAGAGATTGTAACTCTATAGAAATTGTATCTCAATGGCGCGAGCGAACAAAGTGTAAACTTTTTTGCTGTTTACTGCATTTATGATGGTAACTAAAAATTTAATTTGAGCTAGCCAATTTGAGTTAGTCGATGTAGATTAGAGGAACTTTGCTTTCCCTTACCTACTTTTTCTTCATTGGTTTCCGATATGCTAGTATCAGATTCAGAATTAGACTTCTTTTTGCTTCTGGTTTGAGTCCCGTCATCGTTTATCGTTCGTTTCCTGTTCTCATTTGAGATAGTTGTTTCTTCGTTTTCGATTTTAGTATTAGTGGCGACATCTACAAAATGAACAAAATATTAGAATTGAAAAACCTTTATTTACTTGTACTTTCTTTTTGAATGAGAATTTGTTAATACAAAAATCACGGGGTAGGTAGTATTGCTACACTACCGTATTATTTTCGCGTGAAAAAAGTTTAAATTTGTTATTCTGAAAAATAACCAGTTTCTGTAAGTAGGTAGGATAGCAGGTGAAACTGCAGGATGCTGCTAGTAATAGGCATGATGACCAATATTTTTTTATTACCTCATAAAAAAGCTGATCATAAATAGAGCACATCAACTAAAACAAAATTAAAATTAGTTTAAAAATAAATAAGATATCAGCATTTTAATTTCATGCTAGACAGAGAACGCACTATACTGAGTCGTGACGTCAGGGCTCAGGAGTGCCATACAAATGCTATACTAACATACGCTTTGCGAGAAAGGGATGGAACATCCCCTCTCTATCCCCACCTAAAACTTTAAACGCTCATATCTCAGAGATTTATCAGCCAATTCAAATTATTTTTTCAGTATGTGTAATGTATTTAGTTATATTCATCGCTAAGCCGGTTATTTGTAATAAATTAAACATTAGGACACAAGCCTATTATATATTATTTTGTTTATTCGTATTTGTTATAGTATCGCTTTAGTGTAATGTTATAAGTGTTTTAATAATAAATAAACAAATATTTACCTGCTAGTGGCTCCACACATATTGGCCCCTTGTTGCTTTTTGGTATCAGACGTAATCCCTTACTACTTTGTGATATCAGTCGCAATCCCTTACTACTTTGTGATATCAGTCGCAATCCCTTACTACTTTGTGATATCAGACGTAATCCCTCACTACTTTGTGGTATCAGTCGTAATCCCTTACTACTTTGTCGTATCAGACGCAATCCCTTACCACTTTGTGGTATCAGTCGTAAATCCTCGCTATTTATTGGTAGCAGTCGCAAGTTCTTGCTATTTATTGGTACCAGACGTAACCTCCTTGGTTTCACTAACTCCTTTTTCTGTGGTTTTACATCAAACTTATTAAGCGACTTCAGACTTGATTCATTTTCCGTTTTTACCGTAGTTTTGCGTTTGCTATCTGTAAAGCAAGATAGTAATATTAATAAAGAAATCTAATAATACATCGTTATGCTGCTTATCAAAATACTGGGTGAAAGGGGAACGCTCCCGAAGACTGGTGATAGGGATAGTGCTGGTGATTGCTAATACGAAACTACAAAACGGCAATTATTTTTAACCGACATCAGGAGGTTATCAATTCGACTAAATGTTTTTTTTTTTCTACAATAAAACTTTTTTTTTTTTCCTGACAACACCATCTTTACGGAGTTAATTTCAAGCAATTTTGCTATGTAATTTGCCTTGAGATGTGCACATTGTGAGAAAGTGCACCTATCGTGAAATGCACATTCTGCATTTAAAACGTGTGTACATGTGGGTCACATTCACATGTCAAAATGGGTCAAACAGTTTGAATCAAATTTGTAATTTTGTGATGTGCACATTGTGAGAAAGTTCACCTATTGTAAAATGCACATTCTGCATTTAACACATTTTGACACGTGGGTCACATGTCAAAATGGGTGAAATGGTTTGAGTCAAATTTGTCATTTTGAGATGTGCATATTGTGAGAAAGTAGTGCACCTATCGCAAAGTGCACATACTATGTGTAAAACAATTTATATTTAATGTATATAAAATGGCAGCACCATTTTATCAAAACTGTATTAGCAAACGTCATGTGTATTCGTTGACAGTTGACTGCTGACAACTGTCAACGAACACAGTATATAAGTTGCGGTTGCATTGCAATCGCCCTTTCATTCAGTTCAACAGGGCTCCAGGGCACACCCCCTCTGGGGTGCCTGGGCAAGTCTGATTCCCACTCCCGGCGACGGCCCAAGCCGAGGTTCGTACCTTCGAGGTGCCCTTGTGCTAGTCGCCTATAAACTTAACCACCAAGTTATGCCGAACGCACTCTGCGTTCGCTAACTAGTCCGGTCAAACTGTAGAGGCCAAAAGGCCAACAGTAAAAGTCACTCATAAAAAAAAAAAACCAATCGCCCTCTTTCGGTGCTCGAACCTCGAAGCGAGAACAAGTGTAAACGAATTGTGTGTAAAATAGTTCAGGAGGTGATTTCTTGGCTGAAATGCTAACATATGTTAAACCCATTTTGACATGTGACCCATAACTTTTATATTCATTGCTTACCTCCTGATGTTTCTCCAGACGGCTCAAATTCAATTTTCAATGTTGCACATACTTTGGTAGCTGTAATTAAAAAATATCTTTGTATTTTTTTTAGATACTATATACAGTTCAATACTTTCGTTTGAGTCGAGATGAAGAAGCTACAACGTGGGGTTCTTCATAAGGCGAGTTAATCGAGTCAAAAATGGTCGGCAACGTATTTGTGATGCCTCTGGTGTTACAAGTATCCATAGGCGACGGTAACTGCTTACCATCAGGCAGCCCGTCTGCTTCTTTGCCACCTATGGCATAAAAAAAGAGGTGCTATCAAGTAAATCATTAAGACGGGGTTCAAGGGCGGATTCAGGATCCAGGGGGGCATGGCCCCCCTGGATCCGCCAATGACAGGGTTACACACACACAGGATTATTGTGGTCATCATCATCATCATCCACAGCCTTCCTTATCCCACTGCTGGGTATAGGCCTCTCTCTTGCTATGCCGTCTGCCTCGGTCCTATGCTAATCGAGTCCAGGTTCGACCTGCGACAGAAACAATTATCATTGACCCATCTTGCAGCTGGGCGACCAATGCTCCGCTTACCCTGCCTTGGCCACCACTCTGTTATTGTGGTACTGGAACGAAATTGTGGTACTGGTGGTGGAAAAAAGGTCGTAATCATCATTCAGATCACAGAAATCGCAAAAAATATAGCCTTAATTTTATGTATACAAAAAAAATCTCTATTTTAGTGCCTTTCCGGAAAGAGTTCTTATTATATTATTTTAGGGAAGGTCAACTAGAAGAATTGAAACCAGACCAACTATTTAGTCTTAAAGTTGTTTGTGCAAGGGATAGCCAACAGGCTTTATAATAAGACGTAGAAGACATGCAGGGGCGGATCCAGGATTTCATTTGGGGGAGGGGCATTCTGGATTTTATTTTGGGGGGGGGCCATTCTGACAAGGTTCGGAGGAATCAAATCGAAAAATTTAGTCAAATGTATGGAATTGCTAGGTGTTTTGGGGGCAGGGGGGGGCATGGCCCCCATGCCCCCCCCCCCTGGATCCGCCAATGAAGACAGGGTGTGCAATAGAAAATTGACACTAGTAATATATAACAACTATAAAAAAAATTACTTATGTACTATACACACACATTCTAATAGTAATACACACAATTACTTAAAATTCTTTAAAATAAATATACTAATAGATATGCAATTAATATGAATATATACATAATTATGTAATAATTAATGATACAAATAAGCTGTTCGACATAACGATATTAACAAGGCTGCAACTTTGACAAATAAAACTTTTTAAGGTGGTACGTTTCACAAATTGCGAGAAATTCAAATTTCAACCAGTTTTCTTGTCCTTGTAGCTAGGCCGGGTAATTATTGTAAACGAACATGATGTTTACGCAAATTGATTATTATTGTTTACAAAATCATGTAAAGCTATTTATCTCTAATGCACATTATTACTTACATTTGTGAATAAACTAATTTTTGTTGTTTCAAACGGTTTATTCACAAATGTAAGTAATATGGTGCGTTACTGTTAAATATTTGTACATTATAATGTAAAGAACAACCAACAATATGCGCAAACACTGTGTTATTTAAAAATAATTACCTGGCCTGGCTACTAGGACCAAAAAACTGTTTAAAATTTGAATTTCCCACCATAGGTGAATCGTACCACCTTAACGCGTTCTTTGAAAGTAGCGAGCGATGGAGGATGCCTGATAGACGCGCTATGATGAAAGCCATGGCAGATCAATGTTTCTGATTTTACCTGCTAAGTCATCATCTGTCTCGCTATTTACTGATAACGCTTGCTCATAGTCGTGTTCCGTTTTGACATCACTCAACTCTAAAGGGTCATTTTGAGATGATTCTCCGACGTTCTCTGAAATTATAAAAACCAATTCTTAGGCCTAACAACCATTAAGGCGCTTGCAGACGATGCGAAGTAACAAGTAGAAGTAGCAAGTGTCCACTACGCATCGTCTGCAACGGTGTGCATAGTGAACGTGGCAGCGCCAAGTGGTACTTCACACTGGTACTTGACGCCAAGTGAAGCTTCGTTTCTCCGCACTACTCACGCGATGCCCACTGCGCATCGTTCGTCTCGTTCGAACACTCGTGCGAATTATGACGTCGCCGCATCAGTGTCTACTTTACGTTTGATTGCCTACTTGTACTTCTACTTGTTACTTGTACTACGCATCATCTGCAAGCGCCTTTAGAAAGTGGATGTTGCCTGTACCGGCCGAGGAAAAATCAACTATTTGCAGTTTACTATTCTCAGGTTAAAAATTCTCACCATGCTTGAGACGTATTTTTTTTTAATTCAATAATAGGCTTGCGTTTGACCGCCAACATGCCTGATGTTAATCGATGATGCTGTCTACGATGGAGCACGCTTGCCTAGAAGAACCCGATTCCCTTGTGATTTGAAGACACCCAGATTGTAACTCTATCGGGGAACACTCATTCAGGCAGCGTATTCCACAGACTAGCAGTTCGCACAAAAAAAGTGGAATCAAAGCTCTTCGTACGGGGTATAAACTCTAGTAAATAAGGATAATTCAATGTACCCAAATCATATTGTGAACAATTTTAATTGTACACATACCAAAGCGTGAGGTCGCTGGTTTAAACCCCGGACCCGTACCAATGAGCTCTTTGGAGCTTATGTACGGATTTTGATACCACTGGCTTTTCGGTGAAGGAAAAACATCGTGAGGAAACGTGCATACGTACGTCAATATCTCACGTAATTGGAGAAAGAATTCAATGGCGTATGTTAGTAATCGCGTTAAAATAATAATCGCGTTAGTTTTTCAATAGTTATGTTGTTGGTTTTCAAGTAACTTTATCTATTAGGCATGTTTGATAAAACTGACCAAGTGCGAGTCGGGCTCGTGCACAAGGGTTCCGTACCACGGTACCACCAGAAAATACAATAATTATAAATATTGAAAACCAAATTAGTAAAATATGGCACTACGATTCGGTGAAAGAAAATGAGGTCACCCAAATAACCCAATTACTAGTTATAACTTGGTAATAAACAGAAGTTGGACGCCGACTCGCACTTGGCCGTTATTTCAAATAAAAATTACATAATCTGTGAATATTTCAATTGGCTGTCTATAATTACGGTTCGAAAGATACAGCCGTTAATAGGTAGGACAGACAGACATCGTAGGCTTTGTAATATGGTCCCAGTTTTTTTCGGTACGGAACCCTAAAAATGTACTAATTAGCGACACTTTTATTGACTATTCCTGGATGGTTACAGAGTGTTCTGCGTCAAATATAAGCGAATCAAAAAACTTCAGGAAAAAGCCACACAGCTCAAGTGAGTACAGTTTTTATTTAATTTCAACATCGTGTTGGCACATGTAGAAAAAACAATTGCAATGTTTTATGGACATCATTGTTGTTATAGTGACTAGTATAAATAACGTAGGATTCAATATTTTCAAAACCTTCATCCTCTTGAAAAGTTGCAAACTGTAAACCTCATTATTTCTTCGGCACTCGGTTTGCCCAATACCCCAACGATTGGGCACAGCTTTTATCAGAAGGTTTTTCATATTTCTGGGTCCTTTCCTTTACAACAAAATAAATAAATCCATAAAAACTTATGCTAGTTGTTTATTAGTAAAATAGAATTTTAATGTCAAACATAATACACACCCTCTTACACTCATTCATACGCATAAACACTCACACACAGTGGCACACACACACACTATTGTTTATTACAATGTCTGGAAGCCATGCGTCCATAGAAACTGACGTGGTTACCACACATTTTATTTATATCATTCATATTACTATTATTTTCGGAGTGACCGGCTTAATCTTACGTGATTAATTCCCGTGTAATATAAATAAAATATATATCTATATTTGATCGGTGGCTGCAATAAACTAATATGATACTATTTTTACCCATTTTTTCAATATATCGATATCGATAAAAACAGCAGGACATCCCTTCTGCAAATATTTGTAGTTTGTCATGTTGGCTGACGTGCATAAATGAACTGTCATTAGTTTGGTTATGTTGGGACCGGATCGATGCATGGCTATGAAAATTATCTACATATTAATTATGTTCGTACAGACGCGACGGACAGCTGTCCCGTCCTGTGTTGCCAGGTCTCCCGATTTAAGTCTCCCGATTTTCTACTCTTATCTTTCAGTTTTTTAAAGCTATTTGGTGATGTAGATTATAATATAATTAAAGAAAACTGCGTGATAGGAAATGCTAAAATGGACTACTATTACTGTGTAATTTTAATGTACTAAGGTCGTAATAACATACCACACGCAACGTTCAATAATAGGTATGTTATAAGCTTCATAATAATAAAGCCGTATAATTTGTAGCTAACCCGTTTACTTATTACACTATCCGTTTCCGTTCGTTCGTCTGTCTTTTACTTTCCAAGTACCATACTATTAAAATTATACGATATGAGATAATATTAATATGCTAAATTATAGTCTCCCGATTTTTTTTATTAGTCTTCATACAAATGTCGACTTTTCCTTGGTACAACTCCCGTATTATAAAGGTGTCGAATAAAATTTATTTTCTTTCATTCTTTCTTCTTTATTACGAAAATTAGACGTGGCAAAGTGGCAATACTGAACTATATTTGCTAATACGTAAACCAACCTGTTTAATATTACGACTGAAGCAGTTTGTATCCATGGACATGGGTCATGAAAAAAAAATATAACAGGTTTTAAAGGTGCTATTATTTATTTCTATTGTTTGCTTAGTTGAAAGAAAATTGTGGTCTATCTATTCCACTTTGATCACCTGGTGTTGCTTACTTGTTTATACCGCGGTTTCGCTATCATGCCACACAAAGAACTCGGAAGAAAGTGTGCTAAGTGTAACATCACTGCAGCAGAAGACAATGATTTGAATTTCCACAGATTTCCTCTTCCCGGTAAACATGGGTCTTTGAAGTAAGTACAAGCAGGCAGCTATCACTATCTGGTTTATGAGTATCAAAACAATTGGAAGGCAGGCTGTCAGTTAACTACGTGCAGTAAAATAGAAGTAGGCGAGCCGGATTGACATAGGATTTATCGTGTAAGCAGCACAATTCCTGAGGGATTCTTTCTAAAGTGAATCCGTGAGCGCAGCTAGTTAGAAACATAGTGGCATGAAGCAAGTTTTCCTATGTTGGTTAACCCTTCGACCAAAACAAAATGAATGGACTGGAATGGAAAATTTAATCTTGTCCTCCCGTTGGTTGGACGGCGTTCCGTCAACCAAATCCATACGTCTGTTAGTACTATTACTCGCCGTATATCATCTATTCAATTCAAGTATGAATTAAAAAAAAAAACTTAAATTTCTGTTTGATAAAGATGTTTTCTGTGATGTTATGATGTTATATTTGACGCAAAATGGGCCAATGTATGGCCTAGTTGCAGAAAATGCCCGCTACACCAAGTGTGATGTTATGTGATTCTTTTGTTTTCTTGTTATAAAATCATAAGTTAAATTATTATTTCAGGGCACGTGTTTGGGCAAAATTCTGTTATCCAACCGAAGATTGGTCAACAGAAAAATCTTTGAGAGAGTTATACCAGCAACACAAGATGTTATGCAGTAAGCACTTTGACAACACCTCGTACACCAGCAGTGCTAAAACTAGATTAAATAATTTTGCTATACCTATTGGAGCACAAGACTTGTTAATTGAATTAAGCAAGAAACAATGTGCGACTTTAATTAAAACGCCAGCTGTTAATATCCCAGGTAAGGAAACCTAAAGTAATCCCAGTACAACTGCGAGTAAAATACTAGATGCAAATACATATCTCAGTGGAAGTACTTCAGGTAAGTTTACCATTTAGTTCGATAGCCTGAGTGACCCGGTAGTATCACCATGGGAATGTGTACAAACAGCTATAGATGATAGTTATAGTTCCAGCTTTGTACCAAACACTATTCTATTGAAAGATGCTTAGTAAAAAGGGCAAATAACGCAAGTCGGCAATTAACTAATAAAAAGTACAGTGTTTCAAAAAGGGGGCAAACATCCACAATTTCTATGGATAGCTAATCTATTTCTATTTCAATAGGGGTGATAAGACCTACACAGACATCCCGCTTGGAGTGTATTGTGCATTTGCCCGCCAGCCTACACAAACCAGCCGAGCTCCTTAAAGTAACGGAGCACAGCTATGGTTGCTGACTAAACTACTCTACCCCTGTTTCTCCAGGTGTTGTGGTATTGGAGACTTGTTGTTGAGTTTCTTCAAAGAGTCAACCATAATTGTATATCTTCTGTTAGCTTCCAATGCAGTAGTACATGCTCTACGGTCTCGTTCTCCTGTAGACAGCCTCGGCACAAATGACATAAATAAGAATGTTCAATCAAGGTTCACTCATAATGCCTGGTAACAGATTTTGCTTCTTCAAACCGTTCGAATTAATTCTCTTTTCTGTGGTAGAGACCATTTTTTTTTAATCATTTATATTAGAACGGCCTTCAAGGCATCTGTGCTAAAGATTCCGTGCCTCCATAGTTGTTGGTTCACACAGTTATGGATAGCTAGAAATAATACATGAAATCAGAAAAGGGGCAAGCAGCGAACACACCACAACAATGTGTTCTTAATTGAGATGGGGGTGATGAGTCCTGCACTGACGTCCCACTTTGGTTGTATCAAAGATAATTTATTATACACAATATAATACAATGACTATTAAAATACCACAAAACAAGGATAACATAAAATATTACAAAAATTTAAAATAAATAATAATATAATATACATTATTTATTTATATTATATCAGGTACCATAAAACGAATACAGATGGTCTTTGGGTGTTGTTGACAATTAGAATAATTTAAGTGTAGTTTTTAGTTAATTACTTAGTTAATAATACTGAATCAATGTTTTGTGTTTACAGGTAGAAATGGATATATGGAAAATTACTTCAAATATCAAATAAATAAAGACTCTTCATCATATCAGCCTATTATGTTTCCACTGCTGGGACAGAGGCCCTTTTCCAAAGAGATGGTGGACCTTAATCCACTATGCTGGTCCAGTGCATGAATAAAGACTGATTTTATATAATTACATATGTTTTATTACTCTTATTACATCATCCATTCTAAACAAAATTTGCGTGTCCAAATTGTTCGACTAGCCAGTATAACAAATTGGAATATTTTTGTCCAAACAGTTCGATCATCGAACTACTAGTTGGACAGAAATGAATAAACGAAAAAGCCTGACAAATCAAAATTATAAGTCGTAAAGGTCTAAAAGTCGAGATAAATCAGCAGTGCAAGCGCAAAACCATTCTTTATCGATTGTTAAATTTGACAGTTGAGATCGTCAAATTCTATAAATTGCCATTTGATCAGTACTCGCTAAGATCGATTCTATGTCATTTTATCGAATTTGCCGATTGATAAAGAACGGTAGTTGCACTGCCGGACGGACAAACCCTACTAAGCATGTGTCCTAACGTTTTATGTATTAAAAATAACAGGCTTTGCGAAGGATATAACTAAAAACATTACACATAAGTTGACAAATCTTTGAGATATAAGCATTGTATCATTCTAGCATTAAATTAAAATACTTTTATCTTATTTATTTTAGACCAAATTTTTATTTGATGGTCTGTATTTATGATCAGCTTTTTAAGAGACATTAAATATAAATGAGGACAGTGCTAGATAATGAAAACATTATTCTCACTTATCGTGTAAATATTGAACCTTTTAACATCGAGATAGAATACATATAGAGTCAGAATCGTGTCAAAAAAAATTACCGAACCAAAACTCTGCGCTCGTTACGAATTGCGCAGACTTCTTGACACCCAACACCACCAATCCCTTGGCCAAGTCCCGATACAGCCCCAATGCGACCAGCCCCCACTGACCCATCGTCTCCACCCCAAACAGATGAAACATGCACACCCGGCCAAGGTGTGTATTTTTGCTCCGTTTCAGGTATTAATAAACTCATTTTCTCATTTCAGGAATTGATTTGAATGTGAAGGAAAAAGAAACAAAGAAGAATGATATTCTGCAAGCAGCGATCACACAGGCAGATGTTCCTCTCGCTCTGGCAGACCCGATCAACGTAGTTCAGGAATATGTTGTGGACGTGGATGATGGAGCTCAACATGTTGGTGAAGATCATGAAGTTGAAATTTCCAGTGAAGAACAGAAGAAAAGTACTCCTGATTACAATGTTGTCAGTGATAGTGATGATGATTACCATCCTAGTAAAGAAGAGGGTGATGATGATGACGAACAAAGTGATGATGAAACTGGTGAGTTCATAAACAATTTACCCGACTAAATTTTGAAGGAGGTTGATGTTTCGGGCGCATGTATGTATTTTTTAATATTTAAATTTTACTTGCCTTTTTTAAATTAAACTATGCTGTCCATCTGCTTATTAGCCTAAATGGCTTGACTGATTTTGATGAGTGAGGTATTAGATTCGTCTTCCTGCCCAGTGATACTGTGTTAGAGCACAAAATAAATAGTTATAGAAGGGTGGCTCCTAAAACAAGCGCTAAGCGTTGTCGGGCGCACGCACACAAAGACGCGTGATCTCGGATCAAGTCTGTTGAATGCCCGCGATTTGGCAATACACGTAATTATAGTATTTTTGTATTAGCTCTAATGTAAAAACAGTAATACGTACAAGCGTCAAACTTGGCATGATTATAGTATACACTTTAAAGTATAACATAAAAACAATAAAGAATGGCCAAATTTCAGTTCATTACCAAGTTGTACCAATTTGTTGTAACTGGTAATCCTTATCTGGATGAATTCCTTATCATTTCACCGAATCGAAATGCCATATTTTAATAATGTTGAAGTTAGTTTTTTAAACTGATAGTTATTGTATTTTGTGGTAGTACGGAACCCTCAGTTTGCGAGCCCGACTCGCACTTGGCTGGTTTAATTTTTTTACCTGTAATTTTAGGTTTGGTCCCATAGCAAAAGTTTTTCGTAATGATGAGTATAACTAACTTCTTTAGGCTAACAGCTCTTCCGCATAATCCTGTATGTAAATCAATGCTTTGATATTTATTTTTAATGTGTATATTATTTCAGGTTTGCCTGCCCAATCAGCACTATCTACAAGCAAGCCAACTGCTAAATACACTGCAACCCTGCCAACTGCCAAACACACTGCAACCCTGCCAACTGCCAAACACACTGAAAACCTGCCAACTGCCAAATATATCGCCAACATCAAGATACAGGCTACGGATTCAAAACCACCAGATAAAGGTACAATATAAACTTTATGATACGGCAACCACCAATGTGTGTTGCCAGTGATGACATACGGCAATGAAACGTGGTCCCCTCACTATGGGCCTCATAAGCTAGCTCAAAGTCGCACAACAAGCTATGGAGAGGGCTATGCTCGGGGTTTCTGTACGAAATCGAATCAGAAATGAGGAGATCCGTAGACGAATGAAAGTTACCGACATAGCCCACCGGATTAGCAAGTTGAAGTGACAGTGGGCAGGGCACATAGCACGCAGACAGATGGCCGATGGGGCCGAAAGGTTCACGAATGGAGACCACGGACCGGTAAGTGCAGCGTAGGACGTCCACCTACAAGTTGGACAGGCGATCTAAAAGAGACCGCAGGGAAATGCTGGATGCAAGTGTAAAAACGGTAATACAACAAGTGAGACAAGTGGAAATCGCACACTGTGCGATTCACACGATCCTTGCCTCATACCTGCAAAATGTGGAATGAGCTACCTTCTACGCTGTTTCTGAGAAGTTACAACATGGGGTTCTTCAAAAGGCGAGATAATCGAGTTCTAAAGGGTCGGCAACGTATTTGTGATGCCTCTGGTGTTACAAGTATCCATAGGCGACGGTGACTGCCATCTTACCATCAGGCAGCCCGTCTGCTTGTTGGCCAACTGCAGACTAAAAATTTAAAAAAAGCAGGCCGCTTCCTACCGGCCCTTTTGGAGATCGATGGGGGAGGTCTATGTCCAGCAGTGGACGTCCTACGGCTGATATGATGATGATGAGTACGGCAATGCCAATACATATTCGTTAATTTAGTTAGGCCATCGCAAATGAGACCATTTAACACCGATTAGTTTTAGTTTTATTTATATAAAATATAATTTCAGATTGATCCCATAGAAATTTCATCAAAATCGGTTCAGTTGTTAATATAAAATATCAAGATAACTGGAAAGAATTAGTCATCCAAGTAAAAGATATTTCGTGTTTATTAATATTAAATTCTGTTTATTAAATTGGAAATTATTTATGTATGTAAAGATTTTGAAACACTATCGGTGTTATTTTGCAGAATCCCACACCTTCCTTCCACCTTTAGTACTGAGAAAAAGAACATATGGAAAAGACACCAGCATCAAACAGTACGGCCCCTGTCGATGTTGCCTAAAGAAAGATATACACACTGTTGTGAACGTCTGGGATGTGCTGGAATGCTTAAATATAAAGGTATGTTCCTTGGCAATATCTATTGAGCGATGGTGGCATCTGACGGCACCTTCGATCCTCGGCCCTGCACCAATGACTTATTCTTCGAGATGGGGGCGATAAGTTCTGGACTGAGGTCCCGCTTGGGGTGTATTGCGCATTTCCCCCTACCAGCACCCAACCGAGCCAACCCAACTTCTTGAAATATTGGAGTGAGGCTCTGGGGCAGTTACTCCAGTGGTGTGATGGAAGTGACTAATTTAGTACTTAATTAGATTGAGTGCAGTTTTACTGACATTGCTCAACAATGGTGAAGGAAAACATTGTGAAGAAGCCGGTATGTCCAAAAACCTCAGAAGTTGAAAGATAATATGACATTCACCAACATGCACTGGGCCAGCATGGTGGAGGGCCCATCTTTTCTCCCTGAGAGTGGGAGTTCCCAGCAGTGGGAACATGATAGGCTGAAATGATGAAGCGAGGGGGGGGGGGGTCAAGCTATAGAAAAAGATGAGTAAAAGCAAATGTTGTTAATTTATTCTACCGACCTCTGACGTGTTGTTTTACCAACAAAGGATTGGTTTCTTTAACCATC
This sequence comes from Agriopis aurantiaria, assembly GCA_914767915.1. NCBI lineage: Eukaryota > Metazoa > Arthropoda > Insecta > Lepidoptera > Geometridae > Agriopis > Agriopis aurantiaria. The sequence goes on along the minus strand of OU612007.1, from coordinate 5,104,216 downwards.
ATTTTGGATCATTTGATTATGATTTTCTGGGTTTCACCAGAAAACTCGGGTTCTCTCTGGGTTTTCGGGTCTCTGGGCTTATATTCTATTCAATAATCTTAGTTTTTTTTTTTGTTGAATAAAATTTTCATGACCGTGACCAACACAAGTGAAGTCATTCAATGTCCTCTAGTCGAAATATTAAACATGTTTACATAGTATTAAAAGCGTCAAACAAGTCAAAGTCACAGTCAAGCAAAGTAACTCACGGTCAAGTCGAACTCATGCCCCTGTAAAGTGGTGGAGATTTACAAGAGGCTCCTGAGTTTTGGAAACAACACGAAAAGACATGATTATGGTTTAAGATTTATATTTCCTCAAAAGAATTTACAAATTCACTTATTGAGAAAACACAGTATATATAGGTAAGTATTATAGCGCCATTGAGCGTAGTTTACAGAGATAATATTTCAAACAATAAATTACCCAACAAAACATGATTCACCTCGTTATATCACTTGCCCACACTCGAGCACGTTTACAAGCACTGAATGAATAATAATTCACCATTTAATACACATTAACACTCGAAAATACACAAGCTTAGGAAAATAATCCAATGCCGACATGTTTTTTCCACGTTGGCGATATTTTCCACTCCAGATATTTTTAGTAAACAAAGGGGTTATCAGTGCAAAAAAATATCTTTTATAATGGTAGTTGACTATGTTTGAAAATATAGAATTCGTTTTTCTAGTCGTCATCTGATGAATTATAAAATAAAAATCGTTTCGAACTATTTATTTCAACGTAATATCTGTTCTATACAACGTTATAAATAGAAAAACAATTTATGATAAAAAATATTTTATTGAACTGGTAACACTAGAGGTTCTAAACATTTCTGCCGCCGTCATTTCGTATCATTCGTGTTTGTTTTCTCGAACGTGCTCCTTGCATTTGTGCAATTCTGCAAAAACTGATGGCAGCCTTATTTCATGTTATTAATATTTCGTATTAATTCCAGGTGTCAAGAGACCCACGCGTGACGCTGCTGCTTTGTTCTGAATGCGTCAAGTTCCTGGAGGAAGTGAGGAGGTTCCGAGACATGGTAGCCGCCTCACAGAGAACTCTGCTCAGCGACATACCCAATGCTCTCGATCCAAGCGGTACATATTGAATGTCCATTATTGACAACTGGTACGGCTCAGTGGTAGCATATCTGCCTCGTGAGCTCCTGGGTTCAATATCCAGCCGGGCAGTGTTTTTATAATTGAATTGTCTGCCACCTCACCTGATGTTAAGTGATGATGCGGTCTGTCTGTTCGCTTGTCCATACGTCCTAATCCTTTTGAACATTCTAAGTTCTACAGTTTTAGTATTGAACATACAAACTTGTAAATGTAATTTTTTTTTTTTTATGGGAAATTGTTATTTGACCGTCTGTTCCATACATTTTATCGTGACTGTAACTAGTCACCCAGTATAGAGATCTTTTATTTGGCTAATTAACAAGTTAATTATGTATTCCTTTCAGATAATGTTGATGAAAAGGCATCAACTATGATGGTCAAGTTAAGAAATGCTGAAGGTAATATTTGTTTTAGTTATATTACACGGGAATTACTCACGTAAGATTAAGCCGGTCACTGAGTAATTCCCGTCTAATATAAATAAAATGTGTGAAAACCACCTAATATTTGTTGTGTAACTATATAATTGTTTTTAGTTTTTGTTTTACGTGTTTTACTCACACACTTGAGTCACAAGTCACACATTTAAATTATGTGGTAAACATGAAAAGTTTCAATGTTAGGCATTCATAAATAAAACATCACAAAAATAACTTTTCAATGACGATACAAATAAAAAAAAATGGTTCAGGTGACAAAGAGTTAGTCCACAAATACAAGGTTATTAGGAAAGGGTATGCTAAGCCTTCGTTATACCCATCATTATGCACAACCTTTATTATGGGACCAAACCTGAAATCTGGAAAAAACATCTGCTGTTCCATACATTTTGTCGAATGTCAATGACCGTTTTCTACGGAACAGCTGATATTTTTTTCGCTATTTCAGGGTTGGTCCCATGGTAAAAGTTGTTCATAATGATGAGTATAAAGACCCATTTTTGGCTATTTTTGCACACACGGTTATCTCATCCTAAACTACAAGGCTTGTGATATGGCTGCCAGAGACTGATATGCATACATACATATATATTTTTAAATAAATATTAACAACCAGATATAGAACAAACACAAATGTTTGTCCTAGGTGGGAATCGAACCCACGCCCCTAAGCGCAGCAGACAGGGTCGCTACCAACTGCTGGGCCACCAGGGAAGTCGAAATAGCAACTAAGTCAATAGTAAACACCGACTAAGTCAATACCAAATAGGGACTTAGTTAATAGTAAATAACAACTAAGTCAATAGTAAACACCGACTAAATCAATACCAAATAGGGACTTAGTTAATAGTAAATAACAACTAAGTCAATAGTAAACACCGACTAAATTAATACCAAATAGGGACTTTGTCAATAGAAAATAGCGTTTTTGACAATAGTAAATAGCGAGTATGTCACTAGTAAATATCAATGATTTTTAATTGGGGCAAGTGTCTTTGTTAACTAAACAAAATAAGCTAATACTTACACTACAAAAATAGACTGCCCATGGACCGTTGAAGGTCTAAAGACAATCCAAATTCTCTAGCCCACTATCAGTTGGCAGAGTACAGAATGCTGGCGGCATTACCACGCTGAATGGCAATGCTTAGGCATTGAGTCAGAAACAATGCTGTTTTTATTTGTTTGCAGAAGTGAAAATCCCCGGATGTACAAATTATTTGAGTCAAGATCAAGGCGTGCAAGGTAACGCTAAGAAAAGACGCATAGTTATGCTATTCCCCCCATCAGACGCGACGACCAGCCTTCACGTGGGTGATGTTAAACAAGTACAGATGACAATGGAACGACCCGGTAAGCGTTGACTTCTGCTCCCAGGTGTACACATGCAGAGAAAGACGTCCGCTGCTGGACATAGGCCTCTCCCATCGATCTTCAAAAGGGCCAGTTGGAAGCGGCCTGCATCCAGCGTTTTCATGCGGTTTCTTTTAGGTCTTGTGGGTAGACATCTTAAGCTGCACTTACCAGCTCGTGGTTTTCATTTGACAACCTTTCAGCCCCATCGGCATTCTGCGTGCTATGTGCTCTGCCCACTGCCACTTCAACTTGTTAATCTGGTTAGCTATGTTGGTAACTTTCGTGTCTAATTTTCTGATTTGATCTCGTGGAGAAACGCCGAATAGACCTAATAGAAACAGCAGGCAAACACTGGATGCAGGCCGTCCAGCAGTGGATGTCCTACGGCTGAAATGTAGATGATGAATGGTAATAAGTAATTTAATTCTTTACTTCCAATAAAACATTTTTTATTGTCTCTATCAAGGCGAAAACACTTTGTTCAGGTGTTCTTTAGAGCCGTAAGATGGCAACATTTATAAGTGTGGCTATCTATTAACAGATACGGCAGGCGAGACTTCCGGAGCTGTTCCTACGGGACAGATGCCAGAGGAGATGCACGAGGATAGATCCTTCAGTGAGTTCTCAGACTATACGGACTTCGGAATGGATAAAGGTACATATGATTTTAACATTTTACACTCATCTATATTCGATAGGGTTTAGCAAGGTAGGTGCCAAAACTGTAAAAGTCCAAAAACGCATTCTGCCAGATACGCATAACAAACACCTTATTACATAGGCTTTAAAAAAGGCAGGTGGCCACAACATATTACGCAGGTTGTTAAATACGCACAAACTGAGTTACACTTGACTACTATATAACAAATTAAGTATACTTTGGAATCTTTCGCCTGCATGGATATCTAATCGTGCACGTTTTTGTCCATTTCAGGAATTAGTGAAGACCTCTCCGAAGCTGACATTGACAATTTAGTGAAGTCAAAGAATAAAGAACGCGCCAAATTTTCCTGTTCCATGCGGGAGAACTTGATTACCCTCCTCGACTGTTCTACCATCATACCGTTTGCAACGAACAAAGGCGTTCCATTCGACTGCATCTACTGTGACGCGAACTATACACACTTCAACCAGTTGAGAGACCATGTCGAGGAAAAGCACAAATATGAAGAAACCTACTTCAAGCATGAAACCCTCAAACTAATTCCAGAGACAATAATTCGCGCCGATATAAGCTGCATAAAATGTAGACTGTGCGACGAACAATTCACAACCATAGACAATCTAGTGCAACATTTAGTTAACATACACAATAAAAAATACCACAATTTAACTCTAGATCCCCCGCACAATATTTTGGGCTTCGATTTCAGTTTGGATGACTGGAAATGCCTCGACTGTAAGAAAACCTTCCCTACCTTCAAGAAGTTGCGGGCACATGTGAATAAACACTACGGTTCCTTCCTCTGCCATCAATGCGGGAGCAAATTCTTATATCCCAACGCATACTCCAAACACATGAAAGATCATCAGAAAACAATACAAACAAAACATATCTGTGACGTGTGCGGTGAAACTTTTAATTATAAAAAGGACTTAATGTATCATACAAATAGAGCTCATTACGACGATACATTGACTGCTAAGGGATTGAAGAGAAAATTGAAAGTGCCCGTTTTTATACCACCAGAAGAAACTCCTGGAGAGACCTACGAATGTGTTTTATGTGATAAGGGTATGTCGTTTACAAGCAAAGCCGCCGCGTACATGCATAGGATAGGGCACTTGAACAACACCAGGCAGGGGCCGTTCAACTGTGAGATATGCGAATACAGTTCTCCGCACAAAATAAACTTTAAAAGACATATACAATCTCATTATGGGGTTAAAAACCATGTGTGTGAGATTTGCAACAAGGGATTCTTAAGAAAAGGCAATTTGTCAGATCATATGGCGACACACCTTGACCTGAGGTTCCAGTGTCCGCTGTGCGATACCACTTTAAGAAAAAAACACGTGAGACGTCACATGACGAACAAACATCCAGATGTCACGGTACAATTTGCTATTTAAGGTGAAGAGAGCGCAAGAGTGACTCAAAAAATACTTGTGTAAGTAGAAAACAACTTGGCTACTGAAAAATTAAGCCTGCTAAGCATATTATGTTAAACAATTAATACATCAATGCACACACTGAATAAAAACTATGGAAATGTAACAATTGTATTTTTATTTCGATGTTGACGTTATTTATGTGGTAATCTACACTAATATTATAAAGAGGTTGTCGTATGTTGGTATAAAATACGATAGGTGGGGAAAAAGAGAAAGAAAGGAGATGGATTGCTGCGCGGATAAGCCGTCGGACTTTTGAGTGCTAAGGTCCTCTTGGAATGTTAGTTAAATGGAAGGATCATAGACTAGAGAAATACCTGCCTGCGGGTCGGTGGAATTGAAAGTAAAACGTATATGGATAATAATGGTTTATAATATTATCAACACACAAGTTTACACAATAAAGATCTAGGAGGTAGGTCGGAACCTCTAGACATAATCTTAGCTCTAGATAATGACTAAGCTTAAAATTAAAGAGCGTTGACTGGAGATTACGTTAAGTCTTTCTCAAAGAAAATACTATTTGAAATTAACACTGCCTGCGAGAGTAGTGGATATACCTTGTCTCTTGCAAGGGTATGCCATGGTCTTCTGGTCTCGAAGATCTCGAAATAGGATCGCTGTACTAAGCGATCTCTTCAAAACGGCCGACCGGCGCGTGGGCACGGTACGGCGGATAAATGCACCTGCATCATCTCGCAGGTGTAAAAAAGTGTTCAGCAACTTACTGAGGAGGCGCCGGCTTCACACGCCTGGCGTCTGTAGGGTTGGTGGCGAACGCCGACCTCAAAAATGACTCCATTTAAATTGATTTTTCTTCTTCACGTAACCATCTTTGGTCGTGGCTTTCAGTATATAAAAGGTACTCTTGGTCGTGGCTGCGCGAGGAGTCCGGAAGCGCGCTCTGTCTGCTCGCTTCATGCCGCGACCCCTCCCCTTCCTTCATGTTTCACCTCCTCACGTTCCAAGCGGTTCGTGTCATCCTTGGCTTGAGCGAGCAAGCTGCACGTTCACATATGCGCTCTCGCTCTGCACCGTTGGTTTAGCAAATATTGCATCTTATTCCTATTTGCTCTTTTACATACTTTTCCATTTACATCTAAACTATACTTATATAAAAGGCTAATTAATTTAACACTTATTTTTATTATTAAATAATATTTCTCTTGGGCAAAAACAGATTATCATAGGACGAAAAAACGCCTGCATATAAAATGCGAGCATATTGCCGCTTTTGCGTTCAATATTTAATATTCGCAGGAGATTATACAACAAGGTAAAGTTTGTTTGTTCTGTTGGAACTCAAAACTACTGATCCGATTTAAAAAATTCTTTCTCTAATAGAAAGCTACTCTATTCCTGAGTGCCATAGGCTATGTTTTATAATGATAAATGTAAATTTTCTGCACTTAATAACCGTATTAGTAAAACATGTTGGAGAAAAATAAGCTGATTGGCTTCTATATCGGCGTACGCTGACCTAATGGTTTGGGATAAGTAAATACAATGTTTGTCAAAAATCTAGTTCTTAAGTAGTTTTACAAAAAAGTCCACGATATCATAATATCTAACTTTTATAAGAAAATCACAATAACGATAATAACCGGTTATTATTGTTATTACTTATGAATCTTTTCAAAAATAAATGAATTCATTATTAGGAGTACTTAATGTAGATACGCCGTTTACAGTTTAGTTGCACAGTTCATGAGATAATGTAAAATTAAAATAACGCGACCAATATAATCCGCGCAGCGCCTTCATACTGCACATAATAAGTAGGTAATATAATAAAATAACCCTTTATCGACACTATAAAAAAGGTATGGGTATAAAATGGCCTTATCGCTATGAGTGACCTCTTCCAGACTACCTTCAACAATGGTGTGCTGCGGTGGAGCGGTGTCACAGGTATTATTAACCGACTTTAAAAAAAGGTTCTCAGTTACGTGGTTTTTAGGGTTCCGTACTCAAAGGGTGAAAACGGGACCCTATTACTAAACCTACGCTGTCTGTCTGTGTGTCCTACCTTTTAAAGGCTGTATTTTTCGAACCGTTATATATATTAAAACTTTCACAGAATATGTAATGTTACGGCGGATCAACTAAATGTAATGTAAAAGGTAAATAGTAAAGTCAAAAAGTAAAAACGAAAGGGGTTCTCCAATCCCCATACAAAAAACGTATTTTTGTATTAGCTCTAATGTATAAGCGGTAATACGTACAGGCGTCAAACTTGGCACAGTTATAGTATACCCTCTCAAGTATAATAAATAATGGTCAAGTGAGAGTCAGTGACAAATTTCTGTTCATTACCAAGTTATAATTGTGTTATACTCTAGCGTACTACCAAAGAATTAAATATGTGACTGCGTTGCAATTACTTCGACTATTTTGGAAGGCGTTTAAGCATGAATAACTGGCTGTATTTTGTGGTGGTACGGAACCCTCAATGCGCGAGTCTGACTCGAAATGCGTATTTTACTAATTTTGAAGTCGGTCTAATCACTAATGTTTTTAGTTTTACATAGATAAAAACTATGGTTGGTTAGATAGATAGATAAAAAAAACTTTTTATTGTTCACACCACAAATTTCATACACACGATAAAACAGCTTAAAAATAGTGCAACAATCGGCGGCCTTATCGCTAAGAGCGATCTCTTCCAGGCAACCTTAGGATGGAGAGGATTCATACAGAAGGTAGAAGGCGAGGCGGGGATGGTTTTGTGCTAAACAATACTATAAAAGTACCATTCAGGTGGAAAGGGCGGGACTAAAGTAGAGTGGATTACAGGACAGATGCGGGACTATAGCTATAAAGGCGCGATAGAAGTAGATTGAATTACGGTATGGGAGTGGAGTGGAGCGGGCGGCTGCGGGACTTGATCGGAAAGAGTGGGACTGAAGTAGATTGGATTACGGAACGGATGCGGGGCTGGCCAAAAAGGCGGAAAGGGAGTAAAGTGGATTACGGGACGGATGCCGAGTTGGATCGGAAAGGATGGGCCTGTATTAGAGAAGATTATTATTATTATTATTATTTTACATCTGACTAGGCTAACGTTTGACCGCGATCTCGCCTGATGGAAAGCGATTTAAGCGATGATGCGGTCGAAGATGGAGCACGTTTGCCCAGTAATAACCTATTAACCCTAGACTTGAACACTCCAAGATTGTAATGCTGCGGAAACACAGATAGGGGCAAGGCGTTCCATTGTTTTGCTGTTCTAATTAAGAAAGTGGAGTCAAAACAGTTGGTGCGAATAAATGGCATTTCGACCAAGTAAGGGTGACGCCTTGCCGTTCGTCTGGACGTCCGGTAATGAAAAGGTGATGGGGGAACAAGTTCGTGAAGTTCCGTTGAACACTCTCCGTGGAAAATCCTATAAAATACCGACAAGCTTGCGACTTTACGCCGGTGGTTCAGATTCTGAAGTTTCTTTCCAACCAACACTTCGTCATCAATGAGCTTTATTGCTCGTTTTTCTATTGAATCCAAAGCCTCAAGCTGATATTTGGCCGAACCATCCCAAAGGTGACAACAGTACTCCAAACATGATCGGACCTGAGCTTGGTAGAGATTAAGAAGCTGCCCTGATGTGAAGTACCGCCGCACCTTCGACAAAATACCAAGTTTTTTTGCAGCTGTTTTGGCTTTGGATTCAATAAACGAGCCGAAGTTGAGGTTAAGCGAGAGGTCAACACTCAAAAGCTCGAGGTGGTTACTTACCGGTAAGGAGATCCCACGGAAAGACGGGGCCACGTGTAACGAACTTTGTTTAGCGGAGAATAAACACGCCTGTGTTTTGGTTGCATTAAACCTGACTAAGTTAGCGTCGCCCCAATCGGACACCGCTTTCATGGCCTGAACGATCAACCATTATGGGATAAATGCAGGGCTGGCGCGGTAAGGATGGAACGGAAGAAGAGTAGTTTTGCGGGACGGACTCGAGCCTGGAGCGGAAAGAGCGGAACGGGAGTAGAGTGGATTTAGGGGCGAATGTAGAACTGAAGCGAAAAGGGTGGTACAGGAGTAGAGTGGATTACAGGATGGATGCGAGACTGAAACTAAAAAGACAGGATGTAGCAAAGTAGATTTCAATACTACGCGAGCAAAGCCGCGGGCAACAGCTAGTTGTTACATATAACATCAAAATTTTAATAAAAATACAATTATTATATAGTTACATAGTTTTTATTTAGTACTAGCGTACTAGCGGACCCACAGATAGTAGATCTGTGAGCGGACCCATAGCGGACCCGACAGACGTTGTCCTGTCTTAGAAATGTCAAACGCGCGAAGTTTAAATCGTCGATAAGTATTCTGAAGTTTTCCATTATTAAATGTTGTGGCAGATTCATACACTTATAATTATTTCTGTTATAATTTGATGGGCACGTAGGAAACCTACTTCTGAAATTATATAGACTTAAACTGATATTAGATTGCGTCTAAATATAGCAAATAGAAGCCGAACAATTGACAAAAAACTATTTTCTGCCGCAAACGCAGTTTCGGGTTAAAGCTAGTACTAATACTAATACCTAAATGTATTGTTTCTTTAGTAATTTTAATCGGTGTACTAGGTGTTAGGAAGTAAAAAAAAAATTAAGTACCTACTAAATAGGTAGTTATAATATTGCTATTCTATATAAGGATTTTAAATTGTCAAGCCCTAATTATATTTTATAATACATATTTTTTGTAACATAAGCCACTGCGCTACGTGTACAATAACATTAAGCGGTAGTATAAACGACTCTGCTTTATGATTAAATTAATTATTTGTAGTAAAAGTTAAAGTTTACTGAGACTGTTCCAATTTTGTGGTATACGTTAGAATAGAATATGTAATAAAAGCCTACCCACATTTGGAAAAGTCTACAAATTTTGTAGTATAAGCCAAAGTTAAATAAAACTGTTCCAACTCTGAGCAGTAGGTACGCGTGAATACAATAACTTTCTTCACTATTATCCTCACAACTGCAATATTTTTTGTCGTTAAGTAAAATCATAAACGCAACGCACTCCTTTCTTCTATGACTGTTTGCAGAACACCAAACTGTAATTAAATTGTGAAGGACCTTTGGCTTTTGCAACAAATAATGACTCAACTGTAACTATTGTCTGGTACCATCTTTGCTGGTACTAATGTCGTAAAAGACATTGTAAAAATTAGACGTTTATTACGCCATTTATACAATTTATTACAAGTTACAAGTTATTACAAGTTTATTACAAGTGTTTTGGAATAAATTTACTGGGATTTTGATTTAAAAAAATGTGGTATAAGCCACGTAGAAGAAAAATACGTTGTTTACTACAAGTAAATGCTCATTACTTTGTTGGTTACAGCAGTATTTAAAAAAAAAACATTATTAGGCTACAAATATTTTCGGGTAGTAAAAGAAATTTTTTCACGAATAATATTATTATTTTTAGTTTTAAATATACAGTTCGTCAGAGCTCGCGAAACTGTAAGGCAGCAACAAAAACTGATTTAGGTCAAAATGGCTTTTACTACATTTCATCCTCGAAGGGTCGATATGCGTAAACCTGTATTATGACCTTCTTTCGGCGTAGTACAGTCTATAATATTGCATAACCCTGTATAATGATGTTCGACTATTGTTCTCCTTGGTCTATTCCACTTTGATCACCTGGGTGACCATAAGCGACTTTATTCAAACTACTATTATAGTTTATTCTCAGTAGTTAAACGGACAGAACGAATTTATAAGGGTTCCTTGTCGGGCTACGGAACCCTGATTAGTTCCTAACTGACCACGCAAACCATCCACCTGGGTGGTTGGTTAGGAAAACGTGTTCTTACCAGTCCACCAGCTGTTCACCTGGGTGGTTGTTAGGAAAACTTGTTCTTAACAGTCCACCAGCTGTTCACCTGGGTGGTTGTTAGGAAAACTTGTTCTTAACAGTCTACCAGCTGCTGTCAAACCGGATGTTCGGTAATAGGGTACTTGACTGTATTAAAAATATCATGCCAATTGACGCCATCCATAAACATGACATAATGATAAAGCATATTTCATTGATTTTTTGATAAAAATATGCTTATTTTTTGTAAAAAACGTGATTAAAATAACTGTATTTTCGACATTTGATCACGTGATCGAAAACGGTCTGTAACTGGCTTCATCCCTAGTGACGTCACACAAATCTAAACAAACAGATTTTGTATTGATATTTGCGAATTTAATGTTGTAAAGCTATTTTGAGAGCGATTTATCCAGAAATTTTCACTAAAAACAGTCCGGAGGTTAAATGTGAGAAGAATGGAGAAACATTTTGTGCAAGCAGACAGCAGTAACTTACCCAAAATTAATGTTTTTATGGTTGCATATTTCTTTAATAATAATCCACGTCATTGTTTCTACGCTGCAGAACTCAAAACGTAAAAACTACAATGTCAGTATTAATTTTTAATTGTTCTCCAAGCAAAACATTCAATCAAGTTGTACAAAAAGTATGTTGTAGTAAGTGGATATCACTATTTTGTTAGGTTATGTCGAGCTTTACAATGTTTAAAAAGAAAGTAACAGTACATAAAATAGTAATGCAATAAAAACACAAATTGTAATAGAAATATATAGACTCAAATATGTACCTCAAAATGATCTTCGCACATAGAAACACTTGAATTAGCTCCAATACTTTTGGGTTCTCTACGAGCTACTTAGTTCCAACCTTAGATTGATTCCAACCACTTTTTTCGAGTTATGGGGAGTTTTGGGTCCATTGGAACAGGAACAAATCTTTTTTCGGGTGTCTTTATGGAAGTATTTGTACATTTTGGCACTACACAATATTTATAAACCATTACTTCTATTAGAAATTAATTAATCATCAAACTTTTGCAGCCTGGCTGCAGTTGTTTTGTTTTGTGTGACGTCAATTAGTCATGTGATCGGAGCTATGACGCAGGTCTGCGTTTTGGCGCGATCTTTTTTTATTCAAACTTTAACATCGATTTATATCGCAAATACGACTGATATCCAGAAAATATAAATGCAGTATACATTATTTTATATCAGACAATAATGTGCAATAGTTTCCCAAAAGTAGTCAAATACCCTATTGGGTAGCCTTATTACTTGCACCTAGGAGACTCCATTCAAATGATTGTTTCGGTATCTTTTGATCACCCATGAATATAAATAAAATATTCGACCATTTTTTATTTCTATAAATTGGATAATTTTTTTATTAGAAATTTCATCATTTAAGCCTACCATGTTCCCACAGCTCCTCCTCCCAGAGGCCTCCCAGAGAGGATGGGCCTAGCCTACCATCACCATTCGCAAAGTATTTCAATAACTAAAATTTTTTGAAGGTCAAAATCAAACAATCTTTACAAAACAATATTTTGTATTACCAATTAAACTTACAAACACAATCAATTACCAAGAAAACACAATCTAGGTAAAATTACCTTGAGGCGGGCAAAAAATTTCATACAAACATATATCGGAAACAAACCGAAGAGATATAATTTTTTTGTCAAACAAGTAAATAACTGTACTTTTCTACCAAAATAATATAAATGGACGGGCCACAACCATTGAACTTGCTCAGTAAAAACGCTCAAAACCGTCGGCATATACTTCAACACCTAATTATAACCATGTACAGGGGCCTTACGGACAACAGTTAATTCGGTATGCTAAAAAAAATAACCTATGCCAATTCCAAAACCATTTCGAGATTTTATGTTACTAACCCTTATTTTTCTACTCTGACCCTTAAAAACGATAAGATGCCATTTATTTTAACATAAAACTAAGAAATCATTCGACTTTCATTGACCTCTAAATGACGTCACGGTGTAGCATTTTATTTTCTGTGCCTTTTAAGAATAAAAATATTATACATTTGACACACTGTTCGTCACACAGAATAGAATATTTTTTCATTTCTGTGGTTTGACTGTCTGGTTTTTTTCAGGGCTGCCAATATACACACATAATTTCAATTTTCAAAAAAATATGTTAAAATAACTACTCAATAGAAAACAAAAATATTGAAATTAGTTTCTTAAAATAGCCTTATCTACGAAATAAAAATATAAAAAAAATACAAAAAAAAAAAACTTTACATGGAAAATCACGCGAACGTGAACTTTATCGCGCCCAGATACGGTTTGCGGTCGAGTGATTTTCCAACTGAGCGGATTAGGTGCCGCAATTAGCTGTTGTCCGTAAGGCCCCTGTACATCTGTTACAAAAAAATATATTCTTCACAGGGAAACAATTGCTAAACACCTGTCTAAAGCGTTCTTAAATCTTTTGTGGTAAGACGGAAGAAGTTGCTAATTGACAAGGCTTACTATTCTATTACAGAGTTATTAAATGACAAATTGTTAAAATAAATAATTGTACTGATGTTAGATTTTATATAATTGAGTGTTTTATAAATGATGCTAGAGCATGGTGTTGTTTAACTTGTGTAAATATATTAACATCTGCATGTTACCCATGTTTCCGCAAAATAAATATATTGAATTTGAATAAATGATGACCCAAATCATTGAAAACGAATCTTTGGAATTTCCACGAGGAAGAGGTGGTAGTGTGCAGTCCTTTGTCCTGTAGTACAAGGGGGAGGGTGGAATAAGGTCATGAAGCTCTTGCGCACCCTCGCCGAAGTGTATCCGATAGATAATAGACAGACAAGCTTGGCTCGGCTTACGAGGTGGTGCACGAGGCTTACCAATTTTTTTGCGACTAGTTTGCTGTCACCAGCCTCATAGCCGGTCTGCCAGATCTAAAGCTTCCAGCTGGTACTTGGCTGCTCTGTCAAATAGGTGGCAGCAGTACTCAACACACGATCTGTGCTTCATACAAGTAAATTTTCCCGCCATAGTTGAAGCGTTTCACCTTAAATAGCAAATTGTACCGTGACATCTGGATGTTTGTTCGTCATGTGACGTCTCACGTGTTTTTTTCTTAAAGTGGTATCGCACAGCGGACACTGGAACCTCAGGTCAAGGTGTGTCGCCATATGATCTGACAAATTGCCTTTTCTTAAGAATCCCTTGTTGCAAATCTCACACACATGGTTTTTAACCCCATAATGAGATTGTATATGTCTTTTAAAGTTTATTTTGTGCGGAGAACTGTATTCGCATATCTCACAGTTGAACGGCCCCTGCCTGGTGTTGTTCAAGTGCCCTATCCTATGCATGTACGCGGCGGCTTTGCTTGTAAACGACATACCCTTATCACATAAAACACATTCGTAGGTCTCTCCAGGAGTTTCTTCTGGTGGTATAAAAACGGGCACTTTCAATTTTCTCTTCAATCCCTTAGCAGTCAATGTATCGTCGTAATGAGCTCTATTTGTATGATACATTAAGTCCTTTTTATAATTGAAAATTTCACCGCACACGTCACAGATATGTTTTGTTTGTATTGTTTTCTGATGATCTTTCATGTGTTTGGAGTATGCGTTGGGATATAAGAATTTGCTCCCGCATTGATGGCAGAGGAAGGAACCGTAGTGTTTATTCACATGTGCCCGCAACTTCTTGAAGGTAGGGAAGGTTTTCTTACAGTCGAGGCATTTCCAGTCATCCAAACTGAAATCGAAGCCCAAAATATTGTGCGGGGGATCTAGAGTTAAATTGTGGTATTTTTTATTGTGTATGTTAACTAAATGTTGCACTAGATTGTCTATGGTTGTGAATTGTTCGTCGCATAGTCTACATTTTATGCAGCTTATATCGGCGCGAATTATTGTCTCTGGAATTAGTTTGAGGGTTTCATGCTTGAAGTAGGTTTCTTCATATTTGTGCTTTTCCTCGACATGGTCTCTCAACTGGTTGAAGTGTGTATAGTTCGCGTCACAGTAGATGCAGTCGAATGGAACGCCTTTGTTCGTTGCAAACGGTATGATGGTAGAACAGTCGAGGAGGGTAATCAAGTTCTCCCGCATGGAACAGGAAAATTTGGCGCGTTCTTTATTCTTTGACTTCACTAAATTGTCAATGTCAGCTTCGGAGAGGTCTTCACTAATTCCTGAAATGGACAAAAACGTGCATGATTAGATATCCATGCAGGCGAAAGATTCCAAAGTATACTTAATTTGTTATATAGTAGTCAAGTGTAACTCAGTTTGTGCGTATTTAGCAACCTGCGTAATATGTTGTGGCCACCTGCCTTTTTTAAAGCCTAAGTAATAAGGTGTTTGTTATGCGTATCTGGCAGAATGCGTTTTTGGACTTTTACAGTTTTGGCACCTACCTTGCTAAACCCTATCGAATATAGACGAGTGTAAAATGTTAAAATCATATGTACCTTTATCCATTCCGAAGTCCGTATAGTCTGAGAACTCGCTGAAGGATCTATCCTCGTGCATCTCCTCTGGCATCTGTCCCGTAGGAACAGCTCCGGAAGTCTCGCCTGCCGTATCTGTTAATAGATAGCCACACTTATAAATGTTGCCATCTTACGGCTCTAAAGAACACCTGAACAAAGTGTTTTCGCCTTGATAGAGACAATAAAAGATGTGTTATTGGAAGTAAAGAATTAAATTACTTATTACCATTCATCATCTACATTTCAGCCGTAGGACATCCACTGCTGGACGGCCTGCATCCAGTGTTTGCCTGCTGTTTCTATTAGGTCTATTCGGCGTTTCTCCACGAGATTAAATCAGAAAATTAGACACGAAAGTTACCAACATAGCCTACCAGATTAACAAGTTGAAGTGGCAGTGGGCAGAGCACATAGCACGCAGAATGCCGATGGGGCTGAAAGGTTGTCAAATGGTAACCACGAGCTGGTAAGTGCAGCTTAGGATGTCTACCCACAAGACCTAAAAGAAACCGCACGAAAACGCTGGATGCAGGCCGCTTCCAACTGGCCCTTTTGAAGATCGATGGGAGAGGCCTATGTCCAGCAGTGGACGTCTTCCTCTGCATGTGTACACCTGGGAGCAGAAGTCAACGCTTACCGGGTCGTTCCATTGTCATCTGTACTTGTTTAACATCACCCACGTGAAGGCTGGTCGTCGCGTCTGATGGGGGGAATAGCATAACTATGCGTCTTTTCTTAGCGCTACCTTGCACGCCTTGATCTTGACTCAAATAATTTGTACATCCAGGGATTTTAACTTCTGCAAACAAACAAAAAAAAACATTGTTTCTGACTCAACGCCTAAGCATTGCCATTCAGCGTGATAATGCCGCCAGCATTCTGTACTCTGCCAACTGATAGTGGGCTAGAGAATTTGGATTGTCTTTAGACCTTCAACGGTCCATGGGCAGTCTATTTTTGTAGTGTAAGTATTAGCTTATTTTGTTTAGTTGATAAAGATACTTGCCCCAATTAAAACACATTGATATTTACTAGTGACTTAGTCGCTATTTACTATTGTCAAAGTCGCTATTTGGTATTAATTTTGTCAGTGTTTACTATTTATTGACTTAGTTGCTGTTTCGACTGCCCTGGTGGCCCAGAAGGTAGTGACCCTGCCTGCTGCGCTTGGGGGAGTGGGTTCGATTCCCACCCAGGACAAACATTCATGGGATAAACATTTGTGTTTATACTATACCTGGGTGTTAATATCTATTTAAAACTGTAAAACTTAGAATACTGTTTTAAACTATCACGGTTGTTCACTAAAGTTATATGATTATTTACGGGATATTTACCGTGGTAAGGTTGTGGAATGAGCTCCCGATATTTCGGCGCAGTTACATGCACCATGTTCATGGGAAGACTGAAGAATGCGGGTGGTTGGAGAACAGTTAAAAAGTTAGGTGCAGACATAACGATCTACCCTCTTTCTTAGTCTTTCTTCCCGTGAACATGGTGCATGTAACTGCGCCGAAATATCGGGAGCTCATTCCACAACCTTACCACGGTAAATATCCCGTAAATAATCATAAAACTTAGAATGTTCTTAAGGATTAGGACGTACGGACAGGCGAACAGACAGACCGCATAATTTCTTAACATCAGGCGAGGTGGCGGACAAATGCAAGCCTATAATTCAATTTAAAAAAACTGCCTGGCAGGATATTGAACCCAGGGGGGGTTAGACAAGACCCACTTTCTGTTAGCGTTAACGCCTGTGGAAAGGTGAAATTGTATGAAAATCTAGCTTGAGAGATGTTATCTCAAGATAATGTCATTGTCAATGTCATTTACATACAATTTCACCTTTCCGCAAGCGTTAACGCTAACAGAAAGTGGGTCTTGTCTAACCCCCCAGGTCATCACCCCTACTTTGAATTAGAATGTAAACAGCAATAGTTTGTAAGTACTGTAGTAATTACTCACGTGGGCGCTTGCAACTGGCTTGTCTAACCCCCCTGGACCTCCTGCTCACGAGGCAGATATACTATCACTGAGCCATACCAGTCGTCAATAATGGACATTAAACATGTACCGCTTGGGTCGAGAGCATCGGGTATGTCGCTGAGCAGAGTTCTCTGTGAGGCGGCCACCATGTCTCGGAACCTCCTCACTTCCTCCAGGAACTTGTCGCATTCAGAACACAGCAGCAGCGTCACGCGGGGGTCTCTTGACACCTGGAATTAATACGAAATACTAATAACATGAAATTAGGACTGCCATCCGTCTAGAATTCCCCAGACTTTTTAGGGTTCCGTACCCAAAGGGTAAAAACGGGACCCTATTACGAAGCCTACGATGTCTGTCTGTCCTACCTTTAAACGGCTGTATCTTTCGAACCTTAATATATAGCCAGTTGAAATTTTCAGAGAATATGTAATGTTACGGCGAATTAACTGCGAAATAATAAAAAAAGTCAAAAAGTGAAACGTATATTTGTATTAGCTCTAATTTAAAAACGGTAATACGTACAAGCGTCGACTTGGCACGACTATAGTACACACTCTAAAATATAACAACAAATAATAATGAATGGCCAAGTGCGAGTCGGTGACAAGTTTCTGATCATTACCAAGTTATAGTTAATCGCTAGGGTAATTTCGTTTCAAAATTCAATTTTGTGCTGGTACGGAACCGTCGGTGCGCATGCCCGACTCGCACTTGGCCGATTTATTTTGTTTGGGAGTGTATCCGGTGTTCTCGGCATTCAACGAGTGTATGGGTGAAATCCAGAAAATTGTAATCAAATGATCCTGAATGATAATAAATGAAACCAATCCTTTGTTGGTATTTTTTATTTATTTGTTTATTTGATTGGCTTGCGTTTGACCGCCAACTCGCCTGATGTAAAGCGATGATGCGGTCTACGGTGGAGCACGCTTGCCTAGAAGAAACCGATTCACCCGTGATTTGAAGACACCCAGATTGTCCACACCCAGAGTGTGAAGAACCATCTACATTTGGTTTTACTCCCCCTTTTCTATTGCTTAACCCCCTCGCTTCATCATTTCAGCCTATCATGTTACTGCTGGGATCCCTTCTCTCAGGGAGAAAAGATGGGCCCTCCACCATGCTGGCCCAGTGCATGTTGGTGAATGTCATATTATCTTTCAACTTCTGAGGTTTTTGGACATACCGGCTTCTTCACGATGTTTTCCTTCATTGTTTTTGAGCAATGTCAGTAAAACTGCACTCAATTTAATTAAGTACTAAATTAGTCACTTCCATCACACTACTGGAGTAACTGCCCCAGAGCCTCACTCCAATATTTCAAGAAGTTGGGTTGGCTCAGGTAGGTGCTGTTAGGGGGAAATGCCCAATACACCCCAAGCGGGAAGTCAGTACAGGACTTATCGCCCCTAGCTCGAAGAATAAGTCATTGGTGCAGGGCCGAGGATCGAAGGTGCCGTCAGATGCCACCATCGCTCAATAGATATTGCCAAGGAACATACCATTATATTTAAGCATTCCAGCACATCCCAGACGTTCACAACAGTGTGTATATCTTTCTTTAGGCAACATCGACAGGGGCCGTACTGTTTGATGATGATGTCTTTTCCATATGTTCTTTTTCTCAGTACTAAAGGTGGAAGGAAGGTGTGGAGTTCTGAAAAATAACACCGATAGTATCTCAAAATCTTTACATAGATAAATAATTACCAATTTAAAAACTGACTTCAAAATTAGTAAATTATTATTATTTATTAGTTTATTATTAATTATTAGTTTACTTTTATAACAAACTAGCTGCGCCCCGTGGTTTCATCCGCGTAGTGATGAAAAATGGTGATGATGATGATGATGATAATGAAAAGAAGCCTATGTCACTCCCCAGCACTTGAACTATACTCATGCAAAAAATCAGCACGATCCGTTGCTATGTTTCACCGTGAAAGAGGAGCAAACAAACCAACAAATTTTTACATCTATGCTAATATTATAAAGAGGAAAGATTTGATTGTTTGTTTGTTTGCATTGAATAGGCTCCGAAACTACAGAACCGATTTGAAAAATTCTTTCACTGTTGGGAAGCTACACTATCCCCGGGTGACATAAGCTATAATCTATACCCGTGCGAAGCCAGGGCGGGCCGCTAGTTTATAATATTAGTATGATTTTGTCCAGTTATTTTCATTTAAAAACCAAATTCCTGAACTAATTTTGATGACATTTCTGTGGGACCAATCTGAAAGTAATATATTATAAAAATTATCTTTGATATTATCAAGAAAGAATTTACCAAATCTGTTTATAAATTACGGATTTCTGAGGTAGCAAAAAGAAGAGACAAAAATAATAATAAACAAGGTTAAATTGTCTCATTGCTCAACATAACGAAACTTGGTGTTCTCAACAAGGCGAAGCGGTAGTTCACGTCGAGTCAAAGGCTCTTGCTTTACAAAGCGCAAGTCCGACCTCACATGGAGTACTGCTCCCATCTATGGTTCGGAGCACCCAAGTATCAGCTTGAGCCTCTTGATGCATTGCATGATGTATTTTATTTCTGTGAATTTAATATTTTTTTTTGTTAAGTACTAAAATTTTTGTGACATTTTAATCTTTTTTTATTTGATCTAGGGTATTTTTTGTAATTGACATTTTAGGTTATGTTAATTTTATTTTAACTTTCCACTGACATTTTACTGTTATTATTTTTATACCTAATTCTTTGTCCAAATATTGCTAAGTATGAGTCCATGGTTACTTGAAATAAACAATTTGAATTGAATTGAATTGCAGCATAGAGCTGTAAGAATTGTCGATGATCGCAAGCTCACTGAACACCTAGAGCCGATCAACACGCGCAGAGGTTGGGTCTCTCTGTATCTTTTATCGTATTTACAACGTGGAGTGTTCTGAAGAACCGTTTGATCTGATGCCGACGTCACGGTTTTACCATCGTACTAGCCGCCACCGCCTGAAAGTTCATCCACACATAGAAGAGTGAAAATCGCACACTGTGCGAAGCACACAATCTTTCTAGCCTCACACCAGCAAAATGTGGAATGAGCTACCTACAACATGATTCTTCAAAAGGAGAGATAATAGAGTCCTAAAGGATTTGCAACGTATTTGTGACGCCTCGGATGTTACACAAAAAACGTCAAAAAAAACATCAGGTGAGATGGTGGCCAAACGCAAGCCTATTATTGAATTTAAAAAAATATGCGATGGCCTTCAATATGTATTGGCATTGCCATATTCATCATTTCAGCTGTAGGACGTCCACTGCTGGACATAGGCCTCCCCCATCGATCTCCAAAAGGTCCTGTTGGAAGAGGCCTGCATCCAGCATTTCCCTGCGGTCTCTTTTAGGTTGTCTGTCCATCTTATGGATGGACATCCTACAATGTGCTTACTAGTCCGTGGTCTCCATCTGAGAACCTTGCGGCCCCATCGGGCCATCTGTTCTGCGTGATATGTGCCCAGCCCACTGTCACTTCAACTTGCATATCCGGTGGTCTATGTCGGTAACTTTCTACGGATCTCCTCATTTCTGATTCGATCTCGTAGAGAAACCCCGAGCATAGCCCGTGCTCGTTGTGAGACTTTGAGATTGCGTATGAGGCTCATAGTGAGGGGA
Organism: Agriopis aurantiaria; assembly: GCA_914767915.1. NCBI lineage: Eukaryota > Metazoa > Arthropoda > Insecta > Lepidoptera > Geometridae > Agriopis > Agriopis aurantiaria. The sequence goes on along the minus strand of OU612007.1, from coordinate 5,083,170 downwards.
CCACGTTTCATTGCTGTATGTCATCAGTGGCAACACACATTGGTGGTTGCCGTATCATAAAGTTTATATTGTACCTTTATCTGGTGGTTTTGAATCCGTAGCCTGTATCTTGATGTTGGCGATGTATTTGGCAGTTGGCAGGTTTTCAGTGTGTTTGGCAGTTGGCAGGGTTGCAGTGTGTTTGGCAGTTGGCAGGGTTGCAGTGTATTTAGCATTTGGCTTGCTTGTAGATAGTGCTGATTGGGCAGGCAAACCTGAAATATCATTCATATAAAAAAAGCTATTTTAAGAAGCATTGATTTACAAAAATAGAAGGTTACGCGTAAAGGGTGAGCTAAGCCGAAATGGGTTCGTTATACGCATAATTATGAACAACTTTTAGTACGGGACGAACCGAAAAACACGAAAAGAAATACAGATGTTCCATACATTTTATCGAGTGTCAATGACCATGGAACAGCAGATATTATTTGCGCGTTTTCCGAGTTGTCTCATTGTAAAAGTTGTTCATAATGATGAATACTATAGACCCTTTCCGCGTAACCCAGTATAGTCAGTAAATAAAACCGGCCAAGTGCTAGTCGGGCACACGCACTGAGGTTTCCGTACCACCACAAAATACAATTGTTATCAGTAAAAAAAAAAAAGTCTTGACAGATGACAGGCGGACAACGAAGTGATCCTATAAGGGTTCCGTATTTTCTTTTTGAGGAATGGAACCCTAAAAACATACGTACCGAAAATTTTCTTGCTTCTTGGGCAGTCGGGTATTTTTTTAATGAAAATGGATACTCACCAGTTTCATCATCACTTTGTTCGTCATCATCATCACCCTCTTCTTTACTAGGATGGTAATCATCATCACTATCACTGACAACATTGTAATCACAAGTACTTCTCTTCTGTTCTTCACTGGAAATTTCAACTGCAACTTCACCAACATGTTGATCACCATCATCAACATCCACAACATATTCCTGAACTACGTTGATCGGGTCTGCCAGAGCGAGAGGAACATCTGCCTGTGTGATCGCTGCTTGCAGAATATCATTCTTCCTTGTTTCTTTTTCCTTCACATTCAAATCAATTCCTGACGTGGGAAAATTTAGTTTATTACGTTTATTAATGTTTATGTAGTTTATTAATTATGTAAGTATATAGTATGTTGTTTATATTATGTAGTTTATGTATGTACTATAATAATATTATAAAGAGGAAAGATTTGATTGTTTGCATTGAATAGGCTCGAAAACTACTGAACCGATTTGAAAAATTCTTTCACAGTTGAGAAGCTACACTATCCCCGGGTCACAAAGGCTATATTATATTTTCAAAAAAATAGGGATCCTTACTAAAACTCCAATAATGTAACCCAAGGTGTAAAAAAATAAGACTTATACTTTTGAATTTTTCAAATCGGTTCAGTAGTCATAGTCATAGTACTTTATTGGTAACAAATAACAGGTACACGTCAAAGAAAATAAACGATAATAAAATAATTTAAAATTATTACAATAATAATAAAAGAAATTACATTTTCACGTAGTTTTGGAGCCTATTCAATGCAAACAAACAATCAAATCTTTCCTCTTTATAATATTACTAGCGGTCCGCCCCAGCTTCACACGGGTATAGGTTAGCCTTTGCCACCCGGGGATAGTGTACCTTCCCAACAGTGAAAGAATTTTTCAAATCAGTTCTGTAGTTTCGGAGCCTATTCAATGCAAACAAACAAACAATCAAATCTTTCCTCTTTATAATATTAGTGTAGAAGTATAGATAACTGATACCAGATAAAACCAGAATACAGAAGAAAAAAAATTACATACCTGTTTTGCTAGCCACATGTAGAGAAAACGCTTTTAACTGGTCATCTGACAGAGGTTCGAGCTCAGACTGTTTATGGACCTGGACTTTTGGAACATCATTACTGTGTTGACCCAAAGTCATCTCGTTGGGTGATGTTTCCATTAACTGTATTGCATCAATGTTGGGTACTGAGAATTTTCCCAAATTTTTCTTGCTACTGTCGGTAAAACAATTATCACTAAAATGTCTTTTGCACAATACTTTGTTGCTTTTAAAAAGCTGAGTTAGAGCTTTCACAGACGTCCAATCTGTTTCTGGCCAACAATACTCAGCCCAAGCTCTTGCTCTGCAAATAAGAACATAATTGAATTTCATTAAACAGCTGGTATGGTTATTAGCGCCTTATGTATGACACAAAAGCAAGTAGTATATTAGAAAAATAGCCAAATTAAACATACCTTTCAACGTTAGTCTTGCCGGGCTTAGGGAACCGGTGGAATGACACCGTACCATCCTGAATAGGAGTTGCTCCACATTTAGCGCACTTCCTATAGGCATCCGTAGACATTATTTAAGTCCCGTGTAATAAGTACTTCTCTTGGATTGAAGTTTTATGCCTTCTTCTCAAACTCTAAAGGAAAGACTAAGAATTATACTCCGTTTTTTAATCTTAGATATTTTACTCAGACTAAATGTTATTTTATGTAAACAAAGAAATGTCACGAAAAGTCACTGTCAAAGTGAAATGCCAGTTGCTCAAAACTTTTTTCTCTTATGATCAATATTTTACCTTCTATTTTCTTCGGCTTTGCTCTCGCGCGGTACAATAGGGGATAATCTGATAGTTCAAAAAATTAATAAAAAAACATTATTAAAAGATTGTAATATATGGCGTTGATTATAGAGGCGTTGACTATTATGTTAGGAGGAAATATAGGTCAAATCACAGATCTACTACCTATAGATTTTCAATGTTCAGTTCAGTTCAGTATCTTTATTTCAATTGGGTACAAATACAAGTACACTTTCGAAAGGTCATAAATTAAACATTAAAAGTACATAGTCTCAAAGAAAAAAGGAATACTTCTACATAATCATTATAAAATCGATTACTTACTAGAATTGGTGTTGTCAAGTTCCCGTGTTGGAAAGCTACCAGACTTCAATTTGGTAGATTTACACCAATTAAACTTTATATAATAAAATTTAACTTTATATAGTATAATAAAATAAAATCTACTTCCTTAAAAAGGAGTATTAAATAAATTAAATGTCAAAATTGTATAGTAATAATATCTGTTAAATAATAAAATGTCAAATAAATAATAAACTAATTAGCTAAAATAATATGTGGGTAAATTTCATTTCATTCTGTACAATATTAATTAATTAAGTCCATGTCAATATTTACATTTCGCCATGCTTTTTTATCTTTTATAAACTCGTCCACCTTGTAGTAAGCTTTGTGAGACAAGAGCTTTTTTAACTTAATTTTAAAATTCCTTTCGTTAAGGCATGTCAATGTTTTTGGCAGAATGTTATAAAAATTTATACAATTAACAACAAACGATTTTTGAATTTTTGCAAGTCGAGTCTTTGGTAATAAATATTTACCTTTGCTTCTTGTATTAAGACCATTTGTAGCGTAGTTATGCAAGTGTTTTCTTGCATACAAAATACACTCGTAAATATATTGACATGGCATTGTCAGAATGTAAATAGTTTTGAACAGTTCTCTCAGGGATTCTCTAGATCCAAGCCTGTAAATACCTCTAATAGCTCTCTTTTGGAGCACGAAAATAGATTGAATATCCGCCGAATTTCCCCAAAGGATAATGCCATAGGTCATAAGGGAATGAAAATAACTGAAATAGCGATGTTTTACCTACAAATAAAACATTTATTAAACATACTTACCTAATTCGAAACCTAATTATACATGAGAGTAGCGTACTTGACTTTCGTTGTGTACTAGCCGTGCTATGATTAGTCCGCTCGTTCGCCACGTCCAATCATCGTTGACTCCGCCCCTTCCGCTCCCCTCTAGCGACAACCATCACCACAGGCAGTGCGCTGAGTGCAACTTGGCTTCATTGGTTATCTCGTGTAAATGGCCACCAGGCAGAATTAGAAAGTATTAGGTTTCGAATTAGGTAAGTATGTTTAATAAATGTTTTATTTGTAGGTAAAACATCGCTATTAAACAACTGTACCGTAATTCGAAACCTAATTATACATGAGAGACGTGTTTGTTATCGTCTGGTGGTGATGGTGACGCCAATGTGATATATTTAAAGTAGTTATACTATAAGATAGAAAATAATTGTAATTTAGGAATTTATAGGATACAACTTCAGTATTCTATTATTTTTATGTCAAATCATGCCATAGGTGGCAAACAAGCTGACGAGCCGCCTGATGGTAACCGATCACTGTCGCCTATGGATAACTGCAACACCAGGGGCATCACAGATACATTGTTGACCCTTAAAGACTCGACAACCCTTATGAAGAACCCCATGTTATAGTTACTCGGAAATGCCACAGGAGGGAACTCATTCCATAAATTGCAGGTGTAAGGCAAAAAAGATCGCGTTAAACGCACCGTGTGTGATTTCCACGTATCTATAATATGTGGATGAACTTTCAGAAAGTGACGGCTGGTGCGATGATAAAACCCGGAATGTTGACATCAGATCGAACAGTTCAGAACACTTCCTCTTGTAAATTCTATAAAAGACACAAAGAGACCCAACGTCTCTACGCATGCTGAGCGGCTCTATGTGTTCAGTGAGCTTGGGATCGTCGACAATTCTGACAGCTCTACGCTGTAATGCTTCAGGTGGTTCAAGTTGATACTTGAGTGCTCCATTTCAAAGATTACCCCATGTAAGGTTGGACTTGACTTTGTAAAGCAAAAGTCTTTGTCTCGACGTGAAGTACCACTTCGCCTCGTTAAGCACACTAAGTTTTTAGAGGCGAACTTAACCTTGCTCGCAATATGACCGCGAAACTATACATTCATATATTCATTTATTCCTCAAATTGGTACACCACTGTACACTTTTGAATGTCAGAACAATATTAATACATTTTTAGAGACAATTATCATAACATTTGTAGGTACAAATCTACACTGACAATAATATTAGTCAGGTTCATAGGTATACATTTGTAGAAATGTCGACACCTAGGATTCCAATGCTTTCCGAAACCTTGTTCTGAAAGTGAGGAGCTACAACAAATTGGGCTTTTTTTTTTTTTTTTTTGCAAACTTGCGTCTTTGTTGGGTTGAACTGAACCCGATTCAGTTCACCTCAGCCCGGGACCTGCTCAAGAGACACCTTAATTTCAGACAGTAGTTTGTTCCTACTTCCTTCAACTACGACACGAGAGGTGTTAGCACGACCAGTATACTGTGCATCGCCCATGCTTTCGTCCGCATAATAATGCATATTGCTCGGAAACAACATGTCATTGATGTGGAGAAGGAAGAGCGTTAGCGACAACACAGAACCCTGCAAAACGCCAGCGTTGATAGCCATGCTGTCAGAGCAGGAATCAGAGCACGAGTTGAGAGTTCAAAATCACTTTTTAATCTAGAATTATTGTGATACAACAAGTTTATAATTTGTCAATTGAATTAGATGAACCTGCGATTGTGAGGTAACTGGTATATCACCTGGTAGGTGATAAATTGTCAAATAAATGTTGTACCGGTCAAAGATATTGAATACTTCTGACTAGTCACTAGTGCTTGCGAGTTTGTACCACTCTCGTTGCGAAGGTATGATACCGTGACATCATTGTTCTGTCGTCTCGTGGCACTGTATGTGAAGTGCATTTGATTAGAGATGATGACCTTGATCTTGTAACATTCTTCATATGGTAATAGCCATAATTTCTTTATAGGTAGTAGTAATGAAAGTTTATGAAACTTTTGTAAGTTGAAAGTCCTGGTTATCAAACTTGCCTTCCCACAATGATTTTGCTCGCGTTCTTGTCGGTGGCTAGGTAATGTGATGGTTGGGGATTGTGTATGCGAGAGTCGATTTTGTAACTTTTCAGCCACCATTACAGTACCTGTAGTGACATTCGAGTCAGTGTAAAACTCAAGCCTTGAGTTTACTTGTAAGGCTTAAGTGTTCTCTTATAAGGCTTAAGTTCTTCAGATTGGTTGTTTTGGTTTAACTACCAACCAAACTGTTCAAACAGACTTACGACAGAATACAATAATTTGCAAACTTTGTTTCCGCACTTTTTAAGCTATTATCATAAAATAAATAATAAGCTTACGCTTGACCACCAACTCGCCTGATGTTAAGTCATGATGCGGTATACGGTGGAGCACGCTTGCCTAGTAAAAAACTGATTCACTCGTGATTTGAAGACATAGATTGTAACTATCAAAGAACGCCCATTCAGACAGCACATTCCACAGACTAGCAGTTCGCACAATAAAAGTGGAATCAAAGCGCTTCGTTCAGGTTTTCGGAATACCAACTATAAAGTGGTGTCGATTTTTGTGCCCGCTCTGGCAGTCCGATAGAAACATGGGCAGGAGGGAATTACATCATGAAGATGCGATGCACACTCTCCGAAATGTATTCGATAAAAGACCGATAGACTAGCAACTTAGTCTGAACCACGGGTTCGTTGCTGATGAGCCTCTTGGCACGCTTCTCGATAGACTCTAATGCCCCAAGCCGATACTTAGCTGATTCATCCCAAAGGTGAGAGTAGTACTCCATGCACGAACAATACAGTGAAAAACAGAGTAAGTTATGCTTGATACAGTGAAAGCAACTGTTCCGACGTGAACTGCCGTCGCACCCTCGATAGTACACCCAGCTTTTTGGCAGCCAATTGAGCCATGTCCTCAATATAGGAGCTAAAGTTGAGGGTAGAGAACGGCGTCCTTTTTGCTTAGTTAGGCAAATGTTTTCTGAGCCGGGCTGATTCTGAATGGCAAGTGGTTGACAATTGTTCTCATCAATTTTCGGTCTGACGGAACATCGATGACACAAAGCGTAGCTTTGCAATTCTTAAGACACTTCGTCGTTTCTGACGAGTAATGTATTTGGTTGGTGACGTTTCTCGGCAGGTGGTTTCGTTTTGAACGGTATATGGTAGCCACTTATGATGTTGAGAATGTAGGGTGGAATCCCGACCATTTACATCGAGCGTAATATTTTTGTAGCTGACTGGCATGTAATGGCTTCGAGTCAGTATCTTTGGTTATTTCCTCTCCTATCCCGGTGGGATGAGGGGGAATTGCATCTTTTGTAGAGTACAAGGTGGTCATTGTAGACTGCTGTTTACCAACTCTTTCTCGAAAGGAGTTGTTTGAAAATTATTTATTTGTTGTGTTCTGCTTTGCCTGTGGTACTGGTCTTCCTTGAACCTTATAATGTTGATTACATGCTGGTTGTGACAGACCAGGATTGTTCAGAGGTGTGTTTCTTTGGAGCAGAGGGTTTCAAAAGAACTTACTTCTATCGCAACCAGCTTTTTCAAGCGTAGAGCTCACTCTCGAAAAGAGTGGCGCGCATGAAGGCAGAAACTTTCCAAGTGCATTTTTATGGAATGGATCTTCAAATGCCGTCAGTATTTCATCTGTTTTTCCTTAACTCAGCTACATGGCCACATACTATTTGAACAATGTCACACCTTTGAATACCTACCTCGGAAATTATACTATTCCGTTTCAGACCAATTTCTGCTGAATTCAAATTCGTATGTTGCATGCTGCTCTTAGATCCACTTAATCTGCTTGAAGGGTTTCTTTTTGTTTAAGCAAAGCATAGGTCAGCCCTGAAAAATGTGTTTTCCATTCGTACTGAAAACTTAAGAGTTGTCGTAGCGCTTGATTTCTTCGTTGGAATCAAGGCTTGTAAACCCAGAGGAATGAGGGTAGCGGTTCTGAGTGTCAGAGTGGTGGGCGCTATTTCAATCAGGTTGTTCGAAGTCAATTGCATGACCTTGGTTTTTGCTTTACAGGTATATTGAATTGTTGTTCGTTAGGAAGTTCAGCTGATTGATTGATTGATTAACTCTTTATTGTTCACACCATAAAAATTTTGAAAATTTGATACAGAGGACAAAAAACCTCTTAAAAACTAGTGTAACAACTGGGGTGACAACTAATTGAATTGTGGGTGCTCTGTAAAGTTCCTCATTGTAGGATTCACCACTCGTGTTTGGGTCTGCACAAAAACTAAGGTAGTCGTCGTCATAGTGTGAATTAGGGCGATAATTACTTTGGTTGGCACTGTTTAAACGGGATTTAATGTCAGCTATTTCGGAAAATTATCTGTTCAACTTACTAATTTTCTTGCTCTTGTTCTTCCGGATTGATTTATTACCACTATCGCATGACGATGAACTAGAAGTACTAGAACTTGATGAAGACAAGAACTGGATCCAGAGCTTGAACGTTTATGTACCTTCCTTTTCCTTCCTTTCCTTGTTTCTGCAGTCTCTTCCATCGTTGGAGCTGGACCTTTATTATCTATTTAAAATACTAAAACACACGTTAATGCAATTAGTAAAAGTATATAAATATTTAAAAACCGAACGGTAACACCGTTAACTTCAAATTTCTTATTATTTTATTTTATAAGGAATATAAGAATCTGAAAAAATTCACTAGCACGACGCGGTCTGTAATATTTCTAGTTAAGACCGCTTTGTATGAAAATCCAAACGCCAATGAAGCCAAGTTGCACTCAGCGCACTGCCTGTGGTGATGGTTGTCGCTAGAGGGGAGCGGAAGGGGCGGAGTCAACGATGATTGGACGTGGCGAACGAGCGGACTAATCATAGCACGGCTAGTACACAACGAAAGTCAAGTACGCTACTCTCATGTATAATTAGGTTTCGAATTACGGTACAGTTGTTTAATACACTATTCTAGCAGTGTGAACATCGCAACATTCTCTTATTTTTCTGACAGCGTATGCTGCTGAGCTTAATTTGCTTGACAATTTCTTTATGTGAGGCCCCCACTGCAATTTGGTGTCTAAGATGAGACCTAAGAATTTTGTTTCCTTAGAGAAAGTTAATGCAATGTTATCAATCTCAACCGAATTCAAGAATCTATTATTTACTAAAGTAAAGTTTAGGCAATTGGTTTTTTGAGCATTTAGTGCTAGATTATTGGTGCTGAACCACTTAGAGACATCTTTAAGTATTTTGTTGATCTCGTCGGTACTCGTGACTTTCCGGTTAATATTGAATAACAACGACGTGTCATCTGCGAATAGTATAATTTTAGCGTATCTCTGGACAAAAAACGGCAGATCATTAATGTACACTAAAAACAGGAATGGACCCAGTATAGATCCCTGAGGAATTCCCACATTCACAGTCATAGCATCAGACAGTACACCATTAATATCAACTTGCATAGTCCTTTGAGATAAAAATGATTTCAGCAGTGTGAGAGGCCCACCTCTAACACCGTAGTAATTTAGCTTATCTAGTAGGATGTTATGGTTTACGCAATCAAAAGCCTTTGACAAATCGCAGAAGATACCTACAACATCTTGTGCTTTTTCCCATGCGTCATAGATATTCTCTACAAACGTTGTTATAGCGTCTGTTGTCGAGCAGCCTTTTGAGAACCCAAATTGCTTTTCGTATAATATGCGTTTACAGTTGAAAAAAGCACTAAGTTGTGTTAGCAGGATCTTCTCAAATATTTTACTAAACACTGGTAGAATCGAGATAGGCCTATAGTTGCCTGGTTGTTTGGTATTCCCACTTTTGAACAAGGGTAACACTTTAGCACATTTCATCAGGTCTGGAAACACGTTTTCTTCAATGCAGCTGTTGAAGATTTGGGAAAGATAAGGCGCCAAAACTTCTACGATATTCGTTGCAAATTTGACGGATATGCCGCAAATATCTTCGGATGTTTTTGATTTAAGGGTAGAAAAGGTTTTCAGAATAGTTGCTGGTGTGACTTGGTGAAAACAAAAGTCAACGGGATTGCGATTAACATTGTTATTGAGAAATTTAAGAGCTTGATCCTGACAAGTATTAAGATTTTTAGTGGTTTCAATGGGTGCGTTTTTAAAGAAATGGGCAAAGGTGTTAGCAACTTCTTGCTTGTTTTTGATTATGGCTTCATTTTGGAGTAGTTTGATTTCGGGCACCCGCTGAACTGATTTACCTGTTTCTTGTTTAATTATTGACCAAGTAGTTTTAATTTTATTCGTTGAGTTACTTATCTGTCTTTGCAAATGAATAGTTTTCGATTGTTTACACACCTTCTTAAATATTTTACTGTATTTTCTAACGTAGTTTAGAAACTTTTCATCATGCCTATAAGTTTTTTCTCCGTATAGTTCATAAAGCCTATCTCTACTTTTTGTTATACCTTTTGTTGACCAGTCATTAAAGGAAAGCTTAGTTTTCCTAGTATAATTCTTTTTTGGAAAATTCCGTTCAAAGTTGTTTTTAACTATGTTAAATAATGTGTTATACATTGTATTTGGATCGTTAGGCACATCGGTTTTTAAATTGACACTGTAATCAATGTCCGTAATAATCCTATGATTGAATTTATTTATTTTATTTTTTGTTATGTAGCGCTTTTGTGATAATGATAAGGCAGGTGTATCCTTGGTTAATGGTACGCAAACATATTGGCCAGAATGATCTGAGGTTAGTTTGTGCATAATAGATTTTTCAAGAACATTGCAATTTAGAAAGATATTGTCAATGCAGGCAATTTAGAAAGATATTGGGGTCGATTTTGAAGGCACCATTTAAAATTAGAAAGCTAACTAAAATTTCTAACTATAAGTTTAACTTCTAACAATTGGTATTCTAGAGGCACCCATAAACTAAAATATTGACCGGAATTTGAGTTACTTTTGTTCATTTATTTTGAATTGACAGATGAAAAAACATCATTAAAAAACCGGTAATTCCTTCCGATTTCGTTCCGATTTTATGATTACCTGTGGTGTCACTCATTAGGCAAATAGCAAGTGTTGCAAGCTTTTTACCTAAAATGCTTATTGATATTATTCTTAGTAAACATTTTACTTCATAAATTTTTATATTATTAATTGTATCCGACGGTTGTATCAATCGGCGAATCTAACTCGGCTGGGCAGCGTTCGGTAAACTACGCAACGTCTTCTCGTCCAAAATACCTCAGTGCCTTAAGACGAAAGTCTTCGACCAGTGTGTGTTACCAGTGATGACATACGGCACTGAAACGTGGTCTCTCACTATGGGCCTCATAAGCAAGCTCAAAGTCGCACAACGAACTATGGAGAGGGCTATGCTCGGGGTTTCTCTACGAGATCGAATCCGAAATGAGGAGATCCGTAGACGAACGAAAGTCACCGACATAGCCCACCGGATTAGTAAGTTGAAATGGCAGTGGGCAGGGCACATATCACGCAGAACAGATGGCCGATGGGGCCGAAAGGTTCTGGAATGGAGACCACGGACTGGTAAGCGCAGCGTAGGACGTCCACCCACAAGATGGACAGACGACCTAAAAGAGACGGCAGGGAAACGCTGGATGCAGGCCGCTTCCAACCGGCCCTTTTGGAGATCGATGGGGAGGCCTATGTCCAGCAGTGGACGTCCTACGGCCGAAATGATGATGATGATGATTCGACGGGTGCTACAGCTATTCTGCAGGTTAATTTTTAAGAGAAACATGTTAATAGTTCGCATACAATTCAATTGTTACAAAACATCACTAAAGTACAAGAAAGTTTTCGTTACCATAGTAAATTTATTTATTAAAGTTCAAAGGGACACTTTTGCCACGGAAAACAAACACAGGTAATGAAAGTTAGACATTTGTTTGCGAATTATAACACATTCTTGGGAAAAATAAAGGCTCGATTTCAGATTTCATAGCTATGGCAATTCATTATATGTTGCCGGCTCATGGAGTTTTGGCGCCAACGTGAAAAAAAACATGTCTCCTGATTGTATTATTTTCCTAAACTTGTGTTATTTCGAGTGTTATCGTTTAATAATAGTAAATTACTGTTTAATAAGTTTTATCGACCGTTTTCAAGTGTAGTCAAACGATTTATTGACCTGAAACATGTATTTTCGGATGTTTACCAAATTCCACAGAAGCCTCTTGTAAAGTATCCACCATTTTATCAGGGAATAACTTGGACTTGACCGCAACTTACTTTGCTCGACTCTCCCTGTGAGAGTTGTTTCACGTTATTAATTAATATCATGTAAACCTCAATAGTATTCTGACTGAAGGACTCTGTATCCATGGTCACAAAAAGAAATAAAAATTTGCCGGATGACGTCCATTTGGTAAAAACATTAAATTTTTTGGTTATTTCAATTTCTCTCCGTGTCCACAAATAAAAAGATGAACAAACCTCTTATTGGTCAGTGGATCAACAGAATTCACAGAAAAACAGAATCAAGTCAACGATAACCGAAAAAACAACGACCACTCTGGCTGGACAGTCGAAAATACACAATCTAGAACGAAGTTGGATTAAAATGCTACGGCTCTTGACCTATTCATCACAGGCATAGAGCTGGTATCTACAGCGGGAAGTATGCTGACGCAGCGTCATGGTTTTACCACTACAACATCACTAAACATCAGGTAAAACGGCCGTAGCTAGAATATATGCTGGATAGGCAGTGTATCGCGGTTTTACTCACTATGATAAAGCATTAAGTCGTTCTGGTCAACGGCCGTAGCTAGAATATATACTGGACAGGCAGAGTCCGTGATTTTAGTCACTATCTTACAGCAGAAACCAAACAGACGCATTTACAAACTCGCTTTTGTAATATTATTGAATGTGAAAAGCAAATGTAGTTTTTAACAGGTCACTTTCAAAATTTCGCAGCGCAATACACTTCCACTTGTTCAAAATGTTAGCAAGGTCTAACAAATTCAAAGCGAATCAATTGAATATGAAAAGATTATCCATTATCGACTGCTGTTTTTCTATTCGATCTTGCCAAGTATTAAATTAGATTATTTGGTTTCAGCACGATGAATGGATCCATGCACTCAATGACATAGTACGGAGAGCCTTAGTGTCAGCAAACGTTCCCACCGGGCTCTGCAGGTCTGACGGGAAGAGGCCGGACGGGCTGACTCTCGTGCCTTGGAAGAACGGGAAGTGCCTGATATGGGATGCTACTTGCGTCAGCACTGTCGCAGCCAGCCACCTGAGTCGCACCGTCCACTCACCATCAGCAGGGCGGAATATGCCGCTGATAAGAAAAGGGAAAAGTACGCGGCGTTGGAGCCGCGTTACAATTTCGAGCCCGTTGAGCAAGAAGCTCATTTCGGAGATAGGGCACAGGCTCAAGATAAAGTGTGGTGACTCCCGCTCTGGCTCGTTCCTGGTGCAAAGGTTGGCCATTGCCATCTAACGTGGTAATGCAGCGAGTGTTTTGGGTACCTTTGCGCCGGGAACGGTTAGAGGTGGGTTATTTGAATAGATATTAGTGAATAACAAATATTTTGGATTTATTTGACATATGTATTTAAATGTAAATGAAATAAAAAAAATATTACTATTTATGTAGTATTTATTTCAAAGAGATTAAGTTTTGAAACATTTTTACAGTTTTCCTATTAAATATTATTAAATCCACTTATATTATCAATGGCATCTTTCAATTATATAAATATTGTAGTCTATGTATTTTGCATTCTGAACCTTGCTAGAATCTACCCAAATCATTATAACTCTGAAGTCAGCAGATTGATGGACCAGCGGACATAGCTGTACCTACTGCTCGGTAGAGTAGTATTAGGATATTCCTTGCAGTACTATTTCATGGGGGTGATGTATTGACACACATTCGTGCGATGCTCAGATTGTGTAGCTTTAAGCAGCACCTGGAAGTAAAAACAATTTTAAGGTTTTTTATTAAGTACTCTGTCCACACCGCATTAAGTTGTGAGTGTGACTTTTAACAGTGTAGTGTAGGTCGGTCACAAGGAATGGAACAGTCATATGAGCATTATTTCTTTCTTTTCGCATGTGCCAATTGGTACTTCGACCAAAATAAAATTGATGGACGGGCCCAGAAGAAGCGCATTTTTGAAGATTACAAAATGAGCGCCAGCGCTCACTTCGTTTCAGTCACTCTCTAGCCGTAGGAAGTGTATAACGAAACATCTGACAAAATTATGCCTTCGTGTGCTTTCCCGAAGTGTAAATACACAACAAAAAACCGCTAACTATTTTTTGTAACAAATGTATTGTACTTACATGGTTATAATTAAGTGTTGAAGTATATGTATGTCTGACGGTTTTGACTCGTTTTTACTGAGCAAGTTCAATGGTTATAGCCCGTCCATTCATTTTATTTTGGTCGAAGAATTGGTAACCGTTCTGTAATGTTATAGAGCGAGATCTTTACTCATCACCATTGAATTATTATGAATGAAATTAGTATGGGTTCTCTTTCGGTTCCTTTTTTTGATCCTACTATAATGCCCTTTGGTATGGTAGTAGTGTGCATTATTAGTTTGGATGTATAAGTACTAACAAACATGTGTATTTTGATAACAACCAACTGAAAGGGAAAAAAGGAAATTTTCTTTTTCCCATTTGTTGGACGGCGGTCTGTCAGCCAAGTAAGTCCGTTTCATCTGTTAGCTACTTAAGACATTCGCACAGACGGAGACCAGGACAGTGGGCAGGAGACATGCTGGAATCGACTAATCACATTGGTTGAAATACACATCTAGTCTCCGCTCTGCTTCAATGGATCATAACGGAGACAGGGAATTAATTGTATGGCAAGCAGATTCATCATCATCATCATCACCATTTCAGCCGTAGGACGTCCACTGCTGGACATAGGCCTCCCCCATCAATCTCCAAAAGGGCCGGTTGGAAGCGGCCTGCATCCAGCGTTTCCTTGCGGTCTCTTTCAGGTCGTCTGTCCATCTTGTGGGTGGACGTCCTACGCTGCGCTTACCAGTCCAAGCAAGCAAGCAGATTAGCGCAGCTGAAAGGAGCGAAGTATAAAGTCATGCTATTGGATCATGCGCCCGCTCCGCTCGTCTCTGCTACACGACTACACGTATCTGTTCGTCTCCACTACTGAAGTCTACTCATCTCAGCTCCTCTCATCCCTGCTTCAATAGAAACATCCTTTACTCTGTCTACGTACCTATTCAACAATTTATCACAACATAACTAGACCATTGAACCAATCTTGATTAAATTTAACAGTAAGTGATGTGCTCTATGCGAACCGACAAAAGACATTATTTATTATAGGAAAATAGAAAACCACCGGGCGCCGCGAATCTTACGTATTGGTAGGTGCTGACCTTGATATGTTCTCCTTAGCTCCAACTCTATGTTATGCAGCTTTCTTACAGCACTGGAATGAATAAACGCATCTTCGAGATGCATAATAATAATTCCTTCAGGTCCATCACGCATCTAGATCTTGTAATATGTATTGTCTTGTATTGTTTTCAACCATAAATCAGATAAGTATAATCTACTTTTCTATTACTGGTGCCACTTGTTAGTCGCAAAAAGTAGATCATGTTTGATCCACATTTGATCACATTTCCCGTCGAACCAATACGATTTTAAGTCTTTGATATGTTTATCTGTATGTTGATCATTAGGACACGTTTGTTTTTTTGAGCAAAAAACACAAATAATGAGTTTAAACTCACTTTGAAATTCAAGTTATTTTAAAGAGGACCTCAAATGGTCCTTGTTAAAAAACTAACCTATAAGCTAAAATATCAGCTGTTTTGGCAACTAAAACGATTTAAAATCATTTAAAATGTGCCTTCAGAATAGCAAAACTGCATTTAAACGTGAATTGAGTAGTTTACGGCACATTACGTTCATTCGATTTAAAAATTTGATTTTGACGTTTTTATAATAATTTAAGTGGTGCCTCTGGAATACCGATTAGCTTTTTTAAATATAACAAGTTTTAAAGCTAAACTAAATTTAACTTGTGCCTTCAAAATCGGGCCCATTGTCAATGAGCGTGGCTAGCTCAGTGCCTCTCGCTTCAACAAGGTGTGTTGCCACATTAAAATGATTTGCTATAAGTTATGGTAATTTACCTACTATGATGGGTAGTGAATCTTCAATGAGTAGTTTTGGAAACAATACTAACTTTTAAATATTTCTATTTTATACACTATCTGCTGCAACCCGCGGTGCTACCTGCAATTTTCTGGGAAGAAAAGTACGTTGTCTGTCTTCATGACACACCCTATCGTCCTGACAAATTTTGTTAAGGTTGACTTAGCCGTTTCCTCGTAAAAAACAGACAGAAAGGTACTTTCGTTTTTATTATAATTATTTGTTAGGATTAGAATATAGTACTAGAAAAAAGGTTGTGAAGTAACCATAGCATGATGGCTGGGCACTTTGTAGTGCTTGGCTTGCCTAACTACAACCTTCAAGATGTAGGTAAGTAGGAAGTACCTTACAGTGTGTTATAATAATAACTAGCTGGTGCCCGCGACTTCGTCTGCATGGTGTTAAAAATAAAATAAAAAATATCCTAAGTAAAAGAGATGGAAGGATAATCTGAAAAATAGTAAGCAACAAAACAACTTAATAAATTAAGATACAAATCTGTCCATACAAATCTCATGGCTTTAAATAATTAATTTTTCCCTTTCTGATATTGGATTCGGCATTGAAATGACTCGAACAAATTCTAGCATGTTTTGATGGCACCCAATTTTCACGACCAGTAGGACTGATCCATTTTATTCGTAAGCCAGGATCGGTTGGAAACCTGCAGAACGAATAATTTATGTTAATTGTGGTGGGTAATTCCATTTATAAACTGGTAACATTTATTGTTATTCTTCTAAGTAATTTTTTTGATAAAACACAGGAAAAGACCACAAATCGACCTAAAAACTGACTAATTATGAATAAAATATTTGCGAATTGATATCCTGAATTTATTTAGGTGATCGTTACAAGCTTTATATGTTTACTTACGTGTGAAATGTTATTTCATCGTATTTTCGCTCACTGCGCTTTATTCAACAAAATCTATTTATGTCCTTTTCGTACTTGTGCTGAGCCATATCAAGTTGTCTCTTTCACTAAAATATATTGCCGATCTGGTTGTGTATATCTGTGATGTACGGCATGATATTGTACGACATAATAATGCACAGCATGATAGTTGGTGTACATGTACATGGAATATCATTGTGTACATTATCGCTTGTGCATAGGGTACTTGACTGTATTAAAAATATTATGCCAATTGACGCCATCCATAAACATGACATAATGAAAAAGCATATTTCATTGATTTTTTGATAAAAATATGCTTATTTTTTGTAAAAAACGCGAATAAAATAACTGTATTTTCGACATTTGATCACGTGATCGAAAACGGTCTGTAACTGGCTTCATCCCTAGTGACGTCACACAAATCTAAACAAACAGATTTTGTATTGATATTTGCGAATTTAATGTTGTAAAGCTATTTTGAGAGCGATTTATCCAGAAATTTTCACCAAAAACATTCCGGAGGTTAAATGTGAGAAGAATGGAGAAACATTTTGTGCAAGCAGACAGCAGTAACTTACCCAAAATTAATGTTTTTATGGTTGCATATTACTTTAATAATAATCCACGTCATTGTTTCTACGCTGCAGAACTCAAAATGTAAAAACTACAATGTCAGTATTAATTTTTAATTGTTCTCCAAGCAAAACATTCAATCAAGTTGTACAAAAAGTATGTTGTAGTAAGTGGATATAACTATTTTGTTAGGTTATGTCAAGCTTTACAATGTTTAAAAAGAAAGTAACAAAAAAATAGTAAGAAAGTACATAAAATAGTGATGCAATAAAAACACAAATTATAATAGAAATATATAGACTCAAATATGTACCTCAAAATGATCTTCGCACATAGAAACACTTGAATTAGCTCCAATACTTTTGGGTTCTCTACGAGCTACTTAGTTCCAACCTTAGATTGGTTCCAACCACTTTTTTCGAGTTTTGGGTGCATTGGAACAGGAACAAATAGATTTTCCAGTGTCTTTATGGAAGTATTTGTACATTTTGGCACTACACAATATTTATAAACCATTACTTCTATTAGAAATTAATTAATCATCAAACTTTTGCAGCCTGGCTGCAGTTGTTTTGTTTTGTGTGACGTCAATTAGTCACGTGATCGGAGCTATGACGCAGGTCTGCGTTTTGGCGCGATATTTTTTTATTCAAACTTTAACATCGATTTATATCGCAAATACGACTGATATCCAGAAAATATAAATGCAGTATACATTATTTTATATCAAACAATAATGTGCAATAGTTTCCCAAAAGTAGTCAAATACCCTATTATTGGGCCGATCTGATAATGTACGGCATGATATTGCACGGCACGATATTGTACATGATATTCCATGTACATGTACGCCAATTATCATGTTGTGCATTATTATGTCGTACAATATCATGCCGTACATTATCTGTGTCGTGCATTATTGCCTCTCAGCAATATTACCTCAAAGAGTACTTGGAAAAATTAAATTAAATTACACATTGTGTTACCTCAACAACAAGAAGCTAAAAACCAAGACCCGTGGTACATTCCGTGACTCTACAAGTTCTCCAGCTCTGTTCTGTTATATTTCGCTTGGAACTGCGATAATTAGAGTACCAATTACTCACAGACTAACTTCACCACAGGAGGAGGGCATGCTGTGGTAATTTAGAACATTAGTGGCGGAACGCTCTAAGGCTGCTGACATCCATCCGCGCCTAACCAAAGAGATGAAAGAGAATGTAACTCGACGCTACGCCTAACTAAACTAATTAAAACAACATAACGTACTGTGTCAATATCCTCTGGTATAAGTGTTCTGTGGTCAATATCATCCATCAAAAATGTTTCAAAATAAAAAACATAACGTCAACAATAATTATTCTTTGAACATTATTAATAATTAATTTATCATTTCTTCGATAAATTTCACGGTAATATCTCTAATTTTATCAGTAGAGTGATTCAAAGTTTCTGTGTACCTATTTTAGTGTTAATTTGAACGCATGTGCCACCGTTTCAATTTAGCTACCTTCGAACTGAGATTTCATATTTTACTACGTATCGTTGCCCCCCCAAAGATTTCATACTATACGACGTGCCCCCGAACTGTGAACCCATAATATATTTATGCTAAGCTTTGTTCAAATTTCGGAGAAAAAACTCGTGCAGTTATCTAGGCCACGTAGTACAGCTTGAGTAAAGCCCGATGCAGACCTTGCGAAGTACAGGTGGCAAGTACAAGTAGCAAGTACCTACTAGATACTAGTAGTTAGTAGATACTTGCTACTTGTACTTCTCATGGTCTGCAATGGCATAATACTTAGGTGATAATTTGAATTTAGTTTAGGAATCGTGGTAATTTCTGGTAATAACTGTGATGATTACTTGTTTTGCAGTTGTTTGAACACTTTGAACTGATACAGGACTCACTACCTATATTATTATCACTTTATTGCAAGATGTCATTCAAGTTGCTGGTTGCAACGTGAGCGATGGAAAAGGTAATTTCATATTAAAACTGTTAACATATTCGTGTCCTACAACGAAAGAGAATGTAAACACAATGGTACCGTATTACTAATGACCATTACCCAATGAATAGACTTTTCGAATTAGCAATCCAAGGTATTTATTACTATAATATAATTACGATTTACCCTTAGTCTCAGATATGATAGTTTTCGAACACTTTTTTCGTTTACGTATTGTTCCATACATTTTAGTAAAGCGCCTCCAGCGGAAACGCGAAAGAACTAAAATCGGTAGTAAACGGCGGTATAGATTGCTTCACTATAGTACGAAAAAAATATCGAATACCTTTCAGCCCAGCAATGTATGGAACAATACGAAAACGAAAAAAGTTTTCGAATACTATCAAAACTTGTACTATGGGTAGAACAGAGTAGATACTTTTAAAGGTTTCGTACGGCGTACCGTACCCAAAGGGTGAAAACGGAACTCTATTACTAAGCTTACGCTATGTCTGTCAGTCCGTCCTACCTCTTAACGCTGGTCGGTTTTTTATGTTATTTCCCAAAAGCAAAGAAGTTTAAACCACTGCTGGAACACAGGCCTTCTCTCAGAGAAAGGATGGGCCCTAATTCATCATCATCATCAAACTTGCTTGGGCGATATCTCGGAAACTGTCGATCCTGGACTAGCAGTTCCTTCGCAAAAGTGATAGATCTCGTCGAGATCTTCATTTCGGATGACAGCTGTCAAACTTGCTTAGGTGATATCTCGGAAACCGTCGATCCTGGACTAGCAGTTCCTTCGCAAAAGTGATAGATCTCGTCGAGATCTTCATTTCGGATGACAGCTGTCAAACTTGCTTGGGCGATATCTCGGAAACCGTCGATCCTGGACTAGCAGTTCCTTCGCAAAAGTGATAGATCTCGTCGAGATCTTCATTTCGGATGACAGCTGTCAAACTTGCTTGGGCGATATCTTGGAAACCGTCGATCCTGGTCTAGCAGTTCCTTCGCAAAAGTGATAGATCTCGTCGAGATCTTCATTTCAGATGACAGCTGTCAAACTTGCTTGGGCGATATCTCGGAAACCGTCGATCCTGGACTAGCAGTTCCTTCGCAAAAGTGATAGATCTCGTCGAGATCTTCATTTCGGATGACAGCTGTCAAACTTGCTTAGGTGATATCTCGGAAACCGTCGATCCTGGACTAGCAGTTTCTTCGCAAAAGTGATAGATCTCGTCGAGATCTCAATTTTGGATGACAGCTGTCAAACTTGCTTAGGTGATATCTCGGAAACCGTCGATCCTGGACTAGCAGTTTCTTTGCAAAAGTGATAGATCTCGTCGAGATCTTCATTTCGGATGACAGCTGTCAAACTTGCTTGGGCGATATCTCGGAAACCGTCGATCCTGGACTAGCAGTTCCTTCGCAAAAGTGATAGATCTCGTCAAGATCTTCATTTCGGATGACAGCTGTCAAACTTGCTTAGGTGATATCTCGGAAACCGTCGATCCTGGACTAGCAGTTTCTTTGCAAAAGTGATAGATCTCGTCGAGATCTTCATTTCGGATGACAGCTGTCAAACTTGCTTGGGCGATATCTCGGAAACCGTCGATCCTGGTCTAGCAGTTCCTTCGCAAAAGTGATAGATCTCGTCGAGATCTTCATTTCGGATGACAGCTGTCAAACTTGCTTGGGCGATATCTCGGAAACCGTCGATCCTGGACTAGCAGTTCCTTCGCAAAAGTGATAGATCTCGTCGAGATCTTCATTTCGGATGACAGCTGTCAAACTTGCTTAGGTGATATCTCGGAAACCGTCGATCCTGGACTAGCAGTTTCTTCGCAAAAGTGATAGATCTCGTCGAGATCTTCATTTCGGATGACAGCTGTCAAACTTGCTTGGGCGATATCTCAGAAACCGTCGATCCTGGACTAGCAGTTCCTTAGCAAAAGTGATAGATCTCGTCGAGATCTTCATTTCGGATGACAGCTGTCTATAATAGGTAGAGACTCTGGCAAAGCTATAGTAATACTTTTGTGTTTCAGGCATGCAATCTCAACCAAACGCAGGACTTACAAATGTAAATGATACAAGTGCTGCAATGGTTCCTAATGAATGTGGTGTAACATCGGATACACAAGAAGAAAAAGATTTTTAAGAAGATTTTCGAGATTGGTTTGTGTTTGCAATCTCAAAATTATGAGATTTATAGAAAACAATGTTGCTTGATTTTTGAAGTTACCAAAAGAATGTGAAGAAACTGCACATCTTTTGATGTTCTTCGATAAATTATTTGATTCGGTGAATGGATCTTACAGTGAAATTCTGGGAAGACATTTTTACTTTGCTGCTGTAACGCCGAAATCACCACATCAGAAATTTTGGAGTGAAGCTCTTCCAGTTTTAAGATCGTTACGATATTTAAATGACGGGAGGGAAAAGGTTGTTCGGTCCATAACAAGCTGGATTAAGACTAAAGAAGGATTCCAAATGCTTGTAAATTCTTTACACAAAAATCAACTTAACTATATAGTTAATAAATTTCAACCACAGGATGACAGGACCCATTAGAAAATATGTTTGGCTCCATATGGTCACTGAGCATATGCAATAGAATGCCTGGTGCATTTGTTTTTGAAAGCAAATATAAATCACTTTTAATAAATAATTTATCAATGGGTGATTCGCAAGGAGCGAATTGTGAAAAAGATACTTCAGCCGGCTTACAAACAATACGCGATTATTTTGATATTTGAGCTCAAAATCAAATGAAAAAGAAAATATCGAAATTGATGAGGAAGAGTTTATAATGAGGATCAGTAATCATCATCAGCCGGAAGACGTCCACTGCTGAACATAGGCCTCCCCCTTTAACCTCCACATTGAACGACAGCCCGCCTTTTGCATCCACTGGATACCCGTGACTCTCACAATATCGTCGGTCCATCTAGTGAGAGGCCTCCCTACGCTGCGTCTTCCGGTTCGTGGTCTCCACTCCAGAACCTTTCTTTCCCATCGGTTATCGGTTCTGCGATGGGCGATGGCAATGGCAATGCGATGGCAATGGGCGATGTGGCCCGCCCATTGCAACTTCAACTTGCAAATTTTAGCAGCTGTCGGTGACTCTGGTTCTTTGGCGAATATCCACCACGTTTCGGATCTTATCGCGCAAAGAAACTCCGAGCATAGCTCTCTCCATTGCCCGCTGTGTGACTCTGAGCTTTTCCAAAAGGCCAACAGTTAAAGACCACGTCTCAGTACCATATTAGTAAAGTAGTAGCAAATTCAATAGAACTAGTACTCACTTTATTCTTCATGACATATCTTTTTGAATTATCCAAATCGGACCATTACTTACGAAGATATTAAGTAATAAACATTATGCCGTTGCTGCCGCTAAAAGAAATGTACGTGGGTGCGTATGACGTCACTGGGACGGTCGCCGCCAGCTACCCGTTGGCCGCTAAAAGGCGCGCAGTGTTTTGGGTGGTTAATTGTGACTTTGATGCAAATTAAGTGCCCGATTTGTGTCTAATATTAGCTTAGTACAGTCTATACTAAATGCGTAACCCTGTATATAATAATGATCTCCTATCGGCTTAGAACAATCTATATGCCTAACCGTGTTTAATGACCTCCTTTCAGTATAGGACAGTCTATATGCGTAACCTTGTGTAATGACATATTTTTTTTGCTTAGTTCAATCTATATGAGTAACCCTGTATAATGACTTCCTTTCAGCTTATTAGTCTATATGCGTAACCCTGTATAAGACCTCCTTTCGGCGTAGTACAGTCGGTCTATTCCACTTTGATCCCTGACTGAAAATACTATTGTACCCCAGACATTTGTATTTGTGTGCGTGCTGCGGTGCGTGCGTACAGGCATGCGCACATACAAGCCGCACGATGTATCTTTCTTCGAAGATAACTTACTATTATATTTTTACTACGGTGGAGTTTTATCATCTCTTTTTACAACGGAGTACCATATTTTACGAAGTAGTAAAAAAAATAGTTTTTCTGGCGTTTTAATAGAGCGTTTTTATTTGTTTGTACATTTCGGCACTATTCAATATTTGTACATAGTTAAAAGATCAATTAGACACAAATCGGGCACTTAATTTGTATCGAAAATCACAATTATCCACCCAAAACACTGCGCGCCTTATAGCTGCCAACGGGTAACTGGCGACGAACGTCCCAGTGACGTCACAACCTATCACGCCGGCCGACCAGTGAATTTCGCTAGTAATTTGGTCATAACTTCGTTATTTTTTGTCGTAAAACAATATTTTTGCACTGTATGTTAAGGATTTCTTAGCTCTATAAATCTGCATTCTCAACTAAAAACGTTACTGATCCTCATTGATCCCATCAACACTCAATCAATGATGATGAACGCATCCACTAGTGATGTAGAAAATTGTGCAGCTGTTGGTTATTGCAGTGGATGGATAGTCAGAAAGGAAAAAAATAATATTTAGTTAACCACTGTAAAACCTGCAATAAAGACCTCGAAAACCATGAGGAACTACCATTCGTGGTCTCCACTCAAGAACCTTTCTTCCAGTTTATCGGTTCTTCGAGCGAAATGGAACATAATTATAATACATAATATTACCTATGATTTTAGACAAACACAGTAATTTTTTTTAAATCGCAGAATACATACAATTGATAATATCTATAAATGTAGATTTAAACTTTTTAAAGTCTAAATTGCACAAACAACGCCTGCAGAGTTTTTTAATATCGATTGGTGCAAACTAATCTTAAACATATTGTCAGGAAAATCACAGAGACGGAGATTGTTAAAGCTGCTTTTGATTATTATACAAAACATAAAACAAAAAATTTAACGTAATCAGGTGTTTTTTTTAAAATAAGATTTAGCATAGTATAATGTTTAATTAAAACCAATGCATTTTTAACGTATTTTTGTATAAGCTCTAATGTAAAAACGGTAATACGTACAAGCGTCTAACTTGGCATGATTATAGTACACACTCCAAAGTATATAAACAAACAATAATAAATGACCAAGTGCGAGTCAGTGACAAATTTCTGTTTATTTCTTCAAGATATAATTGTGTTACATTATAGCGTATTCATTTGATAATTGTATTTATGAGTTGTATAAAACTGTACAGCCGTTTAATAAAATATTTTATTAAAGATCGCAAAAAAGCTTATTATTTCTGAAGTAGACGGAGCGCTGCAGCCAAACTTATGCTTAGCGGACTTAATTTTTACAGTAGGCAAGATGTTTTTTCTACTATGGAAAATGATTGTAGTTTTTTACGGAATGTATGGGATTGGTCACGTGAATTTTTCACCAGTTGTGTAAATCTCATACATTTTGTATAAAACTACAAGCGTTTTCTGTAGTAGAATAGAATTAATACAACCTGCTATTCATCTGTAGGTTAAATGTAGTACCGTTAGTGGCGGATAGATGGAGGCACATATAATTGATTTCAAATATGGCTGAGTTGCCAGTCTATCTTCGTATATATATAGTAGTCTTTGGAGGAGGGTTTAAACAGTTTTCTTGGTTTACGTCTAACCAAATCTCAACGCAATTCTGCACATTTGATACTAGACAGGTAAAATTATTCATTGTTTTGTTTTCTATTTTGTTCTGTGACCGTATAGGACGACAAAAGAATTATAAATGAGCACATGCAAATTCATTAAAACGAAATATAAAAACCTAGATTTTCTAATGTTATTTGTTAAAGATAAAAACACATACTGGAGAAAAGCCATATGAATGTTATATGTGTGACTATAAATCGGCAGATTAAAGTCATTTAAAGTACACATAAAAAGAAATACTGGAGTAAATACATATAATAAATAAATAAATAAATGAATGCGATATGTGCGACTATAAATCAACACAAGCAGGTACTTTAAAACGACATATAAAAACACATAATGGAGAAAAGCCATATGAATGTAATATGTGTGACTATAAATCAGCACAAGCAAGTCGTTTAAAACAACATAAAAGAACACATACTGGAGAAAAGCCATATGAATGTAATATGTGTGACTATAAATCAGCAGATCCGAGTAGTTTAAAGCGACATATAAAAACACATACTGTAGAAAAGCCATATGAATGTTATATGTGTGACTATAAATCGGCAGATTCAAGTAATTTAAAAGGACATATAAAAATACATACTGGAGAAAAGACATATGAATGTAATATGTGTGACTATAAATCAACACAAGCAGGTACTTTAAAACGACATATAAAAACACATACTGGAGAAAAGCCATATGAATGTAATATGTGTGACTATAAATCAGCACAAGCAAGTCGTTTAAAACAACATAAAAGAACACATACTGGAAAAAAGCCATATGAATGTAATATGTGTGACTATAAATCAGCAGATTCGAGTAGTTTAAAGCGACATATAAAAACACATACTGGCGAAAAGACATATGAATGTGATATGTGCGACTATAAATCAGCAAATTCAAGTGATTTAAAACGACATATAAAAACACATACTGGAGAAAAGTCATATGAATGTAATATATGTGACTATAAATCGGCATATACGAGTAGTTTAAAACGACATATAAAAACACATACTGGAGAAAAGACGTATGAATGTAATACGTGTGACTATAAATCGGCAGATTCGAGTAGTTTAAAACGGCATATAAAAACACATACTGGCGAAAAGACATATGAATGTGATATGTGCAACTATAAAACAACACATTCAAGTGGTTTAAAACGACATACAAAAATACATACTGGAGAAAAGCCATATGAATGTAATATGTGTGACTATAAATCAACACAAGCAGGTACTTTAAAACGACATATAAAAACACATACTGAAGAAAAGACATATGAATGTAATATGTGTGACTATAAATCAGCACAAGTAGGTACTTTAAAACGACATATAAAAACACATACTGGAGAAGAGACATATGAATGTAATATGTGTGACTATAAATCAGCAGAATCATGTAATTTAAAACAACATATCAAAACACATACTGGAGAAAAGCCATATGAATGTATTACATTTTATTATGAATCAGCATGAGCATTTAAAACTGCACAGAAATAATCACTGTAGTGAATAAAACGGTAAGAATGTGATATGTGTGACTATTAATCAGTAAAAGCAGGTATTTTCACACTGCACTTAATAATATAGAGGAAAAATATAATTATGAACATTGAGATTATGAATGCATTGTATATGGTTCTAAAGCAGTACTAAAAAACACGCGCACTTAAAAACAGTGTTAACTGGATATGGACATCTATATTTATAACAATGAATCCCTATTTACCTTGGTCACGCCATAACTTGAGAATGACTTTACCGATTTCATTGCATCTTTTTTTTCTAATACATTGTAGAAGGTACTTACGAAAAGAAAAATTAAGAAAATTGCGCAGGAAAATTGAAAATTTCAGAAAACTTAACGACGATTTTAACGTTTTAAGGACAACGTCTGTCGGGACAACTAGTAGGTACTAAATAAAATTTATGTAAATATAATATGTTTTTGAAATAATACATTAATATAATAATAATTGTATTTTTATTTCAATTTTGACGTTATAGGTATGTAACAAATATCGCCAGTAGAGTGGATAGCGGGACGAATGCGCAATTAGAGCGGAAACGGTGCAATAGGTGTGGATTTCAGAACAAATGTGGAACCAGAGCGGAAAAGGCGAGACAGGAGTACATGGAATAGGCATGGTGACTAATATTTTTTTATTACCTCATAAAAAAGCTGATCATAAATAGAGCACATCAACGAAAACAAAATTAAAATTAGTTCAAAAATAAATGAAATATAAGCATTTTAATTTCATGCTAGACAGAGAGCACACTATACTGAGCCATGACGTCACGGCTCAGGAGCGCCATACAAATGCTATACTAACATACGCTTTGCGAGAAAGGGATAGAACATCCCCTCTCTATCCCCACCTAAAACTTTAAATCTCTCATATCTCAGAGATTTATCACCCAATTCAAATTATTTTTTTAGTAAGTATGTGTAATGTATTTGGTAATATTCATTGCTAAGCCGGTTATTTGTACCTACTAAATTAAACATGAGGACACATGCCTATTAATGGATGCATGCGGGAGATAAGAAAGAGCGGGATTCAAGTAGAGTGGATTACGGGAAGAATGCGGGACGATGGGATTTGAGTGGATGCAATGAATTAATTTTTTTTAAGTGATTTTACTGTTTCTTGTTTCATTGCAGGTTACTGGGTTTATAAAAATGCTTTTTAGATTTGTTATTTTGGTAGGCTTATGCTGTGAAGAGTAGCCTATCTGGTTTGTTTCATTACGTTTTATAAAGTAATTGTTCATAGATGAAGCTAATTTATATAGTTTATTTCTTCGTTACCTGATATCGTTGTCTTATGATTTATTTGATAAGTGTGACTTTAGGGTTCCTTACCCAAAAGGTAAAAACGGCATCTGATCTGCGTGATATGTGCCCTGCTCACTGCCACTTCAACTTGCTAATCCGGTGGGCTATGTCGGTAACTTTCGTACGGATCTCCTCATTTCTGATTCGATCTCGTAGAGAAACCCCGAGCATAGCCCTCTCCATAGCTCGTTATGCGACTTTGAGCTTGCTAATGAGGCCCATAGTGAGAGACCACGTTTCAGTGCCTTATGTCATCACTGGCAACACACACTGGTCGAAGACTTTCGTCTTAAGGCACTGAGGTATTACGTTGCGAAGTTTACCGAACGCTGCCCAGCCGAGCTGGATTCGCCGATTCACCTCTTTCTTGAAGTTGGACCTACCTAGTTCGACTGTTTGTCCTAGGTAGACGTACGCGTCAACAGCGCCAAGAACTAAGTTTTTGAGTATTTACCTATTACTATCCTCGATTTCGTTTTATTGCTATGTTAAAAGGATCTGTCTTTTGTTTTTACTACATATCTTTATTCCTTATATTTCCATTTGCATTTCTCTTAAACAGGGTGTGGCGTAAAGAGTGGATATATCTTTACCTACTGGTGGGGGACATCACAATAGTTAATAAAATAAAAAAAATATTCTAAATTGGCGGAGTAATCGCGTAACAAATATACAAAAAAAAATAAAAACATACAGTCGAATTGATAACCGCCTTTTTTTTGAAGTCGGTTAGAAAATAGCAGCCTGTTAGAGTGTCACGGTTTTCGAATTTTTCATTTTTTTTACATTTGTACACTTTTTTCGGTGCCAAGATCACAAATGAAGGAATTTTCTCGTTCTGTTTTTTTGTAGCATTCTTAGATAACTGTTCTATCAAATATTAGCTGCCGTTTATGTGTCACAGCTACAGTTTTTTTATTTGAAAAATATTTAGCAAAAATAACGTGTTTTGCAAATTTTTCACAAAAGTTTGACCTTTTGTAGTGTAAAAATTGTAGAGCCACCTTGTGACCAACTAATTAATAACTTGCCTACTTCATTGGGATTCCGAAAAGGTATAGAAGTACCGAGCGAGTGCGCTCGGTACTTCTAGCTTTCAATTCAAAGAATATTTCTTTTATATTATATATTATATTATTTTTACTTTTTCTACAGGAATACTCAAATTAAATATTAGACAGCACATGGGGCCAGACAAGACCTACTATAACGGCGTTAACGCTGGTCTATAAATTTTATATGCGCTTGGTTAGAGTTATTAATACGTTAGCATTTGGTAATAGAAAAGTTCCAAGGTCCCATCACGCTGAGGCATTCGGATGTTTCGTTCTCTCATGCCGTTTCAAATGATCTTTCCTTGCAAACGTGGAGTCACACAGCGAGCACTGCAACCTCGGCTGATCTCGCCTGCTCTTATACATTAAGTGCAGCTTATAACTGCGTTCGTGCAAAAATTTACATCCACATTCCGGGCAGAGGTAAGATCCATAGTGTTCGTTCATATGCCTCATCAACCCTCTGAAATGTGTAAAGGTCTTGCCACAATCGATACATTTTAAGGTATCCAAACTCATGTCGAAGCACAAGATATTGTGCGGAGGATCTCTAGTAATATTGTGATATTTTTTTTCGTGCACATAAATTAAATGTTCCACCAAATTGTCTATGGTCGTCAATAGTTCGTCGCATAGTCTACATTTCACGCAGCTTATATCGGCGCTTAATATTGTCTCTGCTTCGACTTTTAAAGCAAGGAGTTTAAGGGCTTGGAGTTTGAATTCGATTTTTTCATCGTGTGTTTCCACGTGATTCCTTAAGTCTATGAAGTGGAGATAGTTGTTATCGCAGTAGATACACTCGAATTGATTGCCCTTGACCGTTATGAATGGTATAACGGTGGAATTCTGGAGTATCGTGGACAAATTTTCGCGGATCTGTAAGTTTAATTGCGATTCCATCATCTTTTCCATGTTTTTAACTTCTTTTGCGGTCAGTTTCGGCTTGTCTTCTGTAATAGAGAAAAATATGTTTAGAAATCCATAGACATCTAGCTTTAGGCTTGTTCCAGATAGCCCGTTGGTCCAGTTGGTAGTGAACCTACCTTCTGAGCTTGGGGGCGTGGGTTCGATTCCCATCTAGGACAAACATTTATGTGATTAACATTTGTGTTTGTTGTATATCTGGGGGCTTAGTCCCAGATTTGATAGTATTCGAAAACTTTTTTCGTTTACGTATTGTTCCATACATTGTAGTCAAGCGCCTCCAGCGGAAACGCGGAGGAACTAAACTCGGTAGTAATCGGCGCTATAGATTGCTTCACTCTAATACGAAAATAGTTTTCGAATACTATCAAATCTGGGACTAAGCCCTCTGGGTGTTAATATCTATTTAAGTATGTATTTAAAACGAAAAAAGCGGGTAGGAGGCCCGAAGAAAACAGTTCACCTCTGTGTTTATTTTTCGTTTATTTATTATTATCCCAGTCGTAATACAGTATTTCGACCATAATTCGTGAGATCCTGGCCTGGATCACCGATATTGGCTTTCAACTGGAGTCATAGTGGAAAAACTGGTCGTAACCCTTTTTCGTCAACGGCCCCAGAATCTATACGGTTGCGACGCAATCAAGTGTGTTCGAGTCTCCAGGAGGTGTTCGGGAGTGTTCTATTCACTGGATGTGCAGCGTGTGGGGGACTCTGGGGGGTAACAGTCTATAAAATTAACAAAATCCCCCAAAATCGTCGCTTTGCTACACTGACAAAAACAGCGCCATCTGTGTAATAAACGCTGCATTAAGTCAACACAACCAATACGTCCGAACTCCGAAGTCAATTCAACAGCGTTCACTATCGCCTCACCGGCAGTACGTAGTTCGTAGTTAACGCGCAGAGGGTGCTAGCTACAAGCTGATGGGCCAATGCGGAGGAGAAGTATAGTATTTTACGGCGGAACGGAACGGAGCGTCTCCGGCTACTTAGTACTACTATTTATTACAGTCAACTTATTAATTTGTAGGTATCTCTTTGCAAAGACATTTATTGATTTTACTCTTGAATTAATATTTAAATTATTAATTGGACCATAATTGTTTTTGAGGATTAATTTGTTATTTTAAAGAGTTGACTTATATTTGTTATGATGTCGGTTTATTATTAGTATAATTAACCTTAGCAGGAACATTATACCAACATTGTAAGTAGGCGATGTAATTGTTCCTTTTACATTATAGTAGGGTTTTATTTTATTTTATTTGCTAATAATATGTTATATATGACTATAATTTGCATTTGGTGCTCATTCTTATGTGCCGAATGAATATTGTAATTCGTTGAGTATTCGTACCTACTGATTTAGATTTATTGTAAGTTGTTACAATCGTTGAATATGACTAGTCCTTTGCGCGCGCCTTGCCCTCACTGTCCCAACTCGGGTAAATTATTTAGCGTACCACATGGGCTCCGTGTTCATATCGGGCGGGTTCACAAGCACCTGGCTTCACAAAACCTCACATCCTCCTCCCCCACGGGCTCATTCGCTGCATCGTCTCCCTTGCCTGACTCCACGCATTTACCTGGGGCCGTGGACCCAAGGTCTGGTAATCCAGCCGGCATAAGTCTAGCCGATTTGCCTTCTCTCAAGAGCAAAGCCCGGGTACTAAGGCATGTGCCTAAGGGAGCTAGGTGCCTGGCTGCAGGTAGGTTGGTTGCCGTGGTTGAGAAATGTCTGTTGTCAAATAGCACGGAGGATTGGCTGGAGTTGCTCTTGTTTGCTTTCACTGCCTTGCGTATGCCTGACCAAGGTGATAAAAAAACATCTCTCACAGCAAAGGTCAAAGCAAACATTGGGAGCGGCCATCTGGAGCCTTTAGCTGAGGCTGGACCCCATAAGCCAACCTCCCTTTACAAGTCTGTTGCAGCAAAGGTCTATGACGGTGACGTTAAAGGTGCAGCGCGCCTACTTATTTCGGATTGCTCATTAGCCCCCTCCAATCAGGACACGTTTCCTCCCTTAAAGAGAAACATCCCGTTCCTTCCCGTCCACCTAATATCCCCCCAGCCCCTGACCCTACAGACCCCCACCTAACTGTGAAACTGGAGGGTGTCGCAGGTGCACTACAATCATTTTACAGGGGTTCAGCATCTGGCTTGGATGGGTTACGTCCGGAGCATCTGCAGGAATTAGTCTCCCCCTCAGCTGGCGACAACGGGCCTAAACTGTTGGAGTCCCTGACACGCTTGTGTAATTTTCTGTTGAAGGGGCGCCTTAATCCGGAGATCTGCCCTTTCTTATATGGTGGTTCTCTGTGCGCCCTTCAAAAGAAGGATGGAGGTGTCAGGCCCATTGCGGTAGGCAATACTTTACGGCGTCTGGTCGCTAAACTTTGTTGCCGCGCAGTGAAAATTCCTATGGCAGCATATTTACAGCCCCACCAGTTAGGGTTTGGCACTGCACTCGGCTGTGAGGCGGCCATCCATGCCACTCGATGTTTCGCTATGCGTGAGGGCTCCGACGACGTGCTTTTAAAACTGGATATCCGGAATGCATTCAACAGCGTGGAGAGGGACTGCTTTTTATCAGAGGTTAAAGCTTTGACGCCGGCGATTTATCCATTTCTTCTTCAGTGTTACTCGATACCCAGTAACCTTGCTTACAACGACTCCTGCATACTCTCTCAGGTGGGGGCGCAGCAGGGGGATCCACTTGGCCCACTGATTTTCAGTTTGGCCATCCATAAGGCCATAACATCTCTCGAAGCTCCCCTTAACATATGGTACCTGGATGATGGTACCATCGGCGGTAGCCCAGACACCGTGGAGAGAGATGTGAACATCCTTATTCCGGCCCTAAAAGGGTTGGGTTTGGAAGTCAATAGTGGCAAGTGCGAGCTCTACCCTTGTAGTCCAGCGGCCGCGGTAGCCAGTGAAAGATTTCGGTCGCTTATTCCAGGTCTCAAGTTCGTGGACCGGAGTTCTTTTAGCCTCCTCGGTGCCCCTATTTTCTCCGAGGGGGTTCGTGACTGTTTGCAGACGAAAACGCAGACTATGGCGTCACTTGCAGTCCATTTCAAGCATCTTCCAGCACATGTATCTGTGGCGCTTCTGAGGACTTGCTTTGCAATGCCTAAAGTAACTTACGTTATTAGAACGGCTCCAAGTTGGCGGTTCCCCGAAGAAGTGCTACAGTTTGACAATACCCTTAAACGTGTCCTGGAGGAAACGCTTAACGTCCAACTCAATGAGCTGCAGTGGAGTCAGGCCAGCTTGCCCATCCGGTTTGGTGGTCTAGGCGTGCGTCGACTACAGGAAACCGGCCCTTTAGCTTTCCTTGCCTCGTCACATGGTGTTGCGGAGCTCGTTACTAGCATTTTACCCAGTAATGGTAGCGTGATCCGCATCCCATATGCCGAGGAGGCATTCAGCATATGGTTGACACTGTGTCCGGACGCTGACCTGCCGGGCAAACCGAAATGGCAAAGGAGTTGGAGCGACTCGGTGTGCGAACGGCTGCTCTCTAAAATAAGGGATGAAAGTTCGGGGGTCGAACTAGCTCGACTGAGCGCTTCCATTAAACCGGAGTCCGGCGCCTGGCTGCATGCATTGCCTTCTCCACACATGGGCACGCTGCTGGATGATGACTCCCTGAGGGTGGCAGTGGCTCTTCGGCTTGGTTGTTCAGTTTGCGAACCTCACGTTTGCATTTGTGGAGCGAAAGTTGAGGCAAATGGACACCACGGTCTTAGCTGCATGCGGTGTGCAGGCCGTAGACCTCGACATCATGCCATCAATGACATCCTGAAGCGTGCTCTTGTGTCTGCAGAGGTGCCGAGCGTTTTGGAGCCCCCGGGGTTGTCTCGGACAGACGGCAAGCGTCCCGACGGACTTACATTGGTCCCATGGCAGAGAGGTCGCTGCCTCGTGTGGGATGCTACATGCGTGAGCACTTTTGCATCCTGCCACCTCCCCGCTACCCAGCAGTTTGCTGGCGCGGGAGCGGAGGCAGCCGCCAGAGGCAAATGCCTCAAATACGCCTGCTTGGGGTCAGCATACGATTTTGTCCCGTTTGCCGTCGAGACGGCGGGGCCTTGGTGTGCTGAAGCACGGAAGTTTGTGCTGGACCTGGGGCGCCGCATGAGGGAGAAGGGCCTCGATCCACGATCGGGTTGGTTCCTGGCACAGCGGATTTCTCTCGCAATTCAGCGGGGGAACGCAGCCAGCGTATTGGGGACTTTCGGTCAGGGCTCGGTCCGCGGAGGACTTTTCGAGTAGATAATTAGTATTAATTGACAATTTATTGTATATTATTTCTGTAAGTGACGTATTAATTATATAATGATATTTATAATTAACCATTTTATTAACTGTGTTTTAAAACTCTGGCTAAAAACCACACTGTCTGGTTTTCAAATGCTGCATAAAAAATAAATTTAAAACTATATATGTATGTATATCAGTCTCTGGCAGCCATATCACAAGCTTTGCTTAGTTTGGGGTCAGATGACCGTGTGTGCAAAAATGTCCCGAATATTTATATAAATTATTTAATTACACGATCCGGAGGTACTAAAAGAGGTCGCCTCGACTGTCCAGTTGTTCTTAAGGGTCAAAATATCGGGGTGCGGCGATCTCGCTCGCGGATTTGATGTTTTCTTAAGACCACAGACCGGTAAGCGCAGCGTAGGACGTCCACCCACAAGATGGACAGACGAACTAAAAGAGACCGCAGGGAAACGCTGGATGCAGGCCGCTTCCAACCGGCCCTTTTGGGGATCATATTGTGTAAAAAAAATCCAAAATTTGAAGCTGTTATTTTAAATAAAAAATACAGATCTATTTTATTGCAATAATTGAATTTTCTATAGTTCTTTCTATTTGATAGAATCAGAACGCCAAATATCAAGTTGTTCGTATTAGAGTGCTCTTAAATTAAATAGTTGAAACAATGTAGGTATCAATGACATATTTTTTTATATGTTGATATGGGCTAGCTTTTGACCATAACTCACCTGATGGTAAGCGACGATGCGGTCTAAGATGGAGCACGCTTGCCCATGAGGTGCCTATTCACTCTTGTCTTGAAGAGACCCAGGTTGTACTTTATAGGGAACACCGAGGCAGGGAGCGCATTCCTCGGAGCGCATTATGTACCTGCGGCATCCATTTCGACGTCCGTATCATTGTCAGAGAGTTTGAAGCCTCGGTCGTCTTCCATCCTGCCATCATCAGGTATCTGGGCGTCTTTTTTGAGCTCTGTCGGTACTACGATGGAAGTCTCACTAGTCGGCACTGTAAATCAAAATATATACTATACAACAAATAAAGGCAGGCTGTCGTTCAGTGTGGAGGCCTATGTTCAGCAGTGGACGTCTTCCGGCTGATGGTGATGACTATACAACAAATATCATTAATTTAAAAAATACTTTTTATCAGAACTTTTAGGCGTCAGCCATCTATGCTAATATTATAAAGAGGAAAGATTTGATTGTTTGTTTGCATTGAATAAGCACCGAAACTACTGAACCGATTTGAAAAATTCTTTCAGTGTTGGGAAGGTACACTAACCCCGGGAGACAGGCATATTTTTTTTTAAAATAGGAATCCTTACTAAAACTCCAATAATAATGTAACCCAAGGTGTAAAAAAATAAGACACACCCGTGCGAAGCCGGGGTGCGTTGCTAGTCTATACTATCTATATCTATACTAATATTATAAAGAGGAAAGATTTTTATGTTAGTATGATTGTAACGAATTGGCTCAAAAAGTACTGAACCGATTTGAAAAATTCTTTCACTGTTGGGAATCTACACTATCCCCGGGTGACAGGCTATAATCTATACCCGTGCGAAGCTGGGACGGACCGCTAGTATTTAATAAATAAATTAAATCATATTATATTAAAAACTACATAACTATTTCAAATCACAGATTTGTTATGATTTCATCATTGTCAGCATGTTGCCCCTGCTGGGACTCAGGCCTTCACTCCGAGAGAGAGAGAGAGAGAGAGCTGGACCCTAAATTCCTAATCCACCATGCTGGCCCAGTGCATATTGGTGAATGTCATATGTCTTTGAACTTTAAAGGTTCTTGTAGATACTGGTTTCCTCACGATGTTTTCCTTCACGGTCTTTGAGATGGCATCGGAACTGCACATAATTTCGGTCTACTATGGAGCTCTGTTACTGTAAATTTTCCATCTCCTGTGTACCCATATATACGCAATAAACGAAATATGAATCTGAAT
Organism: Agriopis aurantiaria; assembly: GCA_914767915.1. Taxonomy (NCBI): domain Eukaryota; kingdom Metazoa; phylum Arthropoda; class Insecta; order Lepidoptera; family Geometridae; genus Agriopis; species Agriopis aurantiaria. Next base: position 5,047,129 of record OU612007.1, on the reverse strand, counting down.
TTATTTAAGTACTAAATAAGTCATTGGTGATAGAATAGAGAAAGGTGAAGATTGTAAAACGAACACAATCTATCAAATTGCGCCATAGCAAACTGTAGATAAGCCGTGGTAGCCCATTTGGGAGACCGCTAGACTTGAAAGCGTGAGGTCGCGGGTTCAAACCCCGGGCCCGTATCAATGAGTTCTTTGGAGCTTATGTACGGATTTTCATACTACTGGCTTTTCGGTGAAGGAAAACATCGTGAGGAAACCTGCATACGTACGGAGAAGGAAATCAATGGCGTATGTGAATCCACCAATCCGCACTGGGCCAGCGTGGTGGATATGGCCCAATCACCCTTTCGGGGGTAGGCTAAAAGTCCAGCAGTGGACTGTTAAAAGGCTGATTATGAAACTAGATGGACAGACAACATAAGAGAGACTGCAGGGAAACGCTGGATGCAAGCCGCTTCCAACTGGCCCTTTTGGACATCGATGGGGAAGCCCTATGTCCAGCAGTGGATGTCCTATGGCTGACATGATGATGAAACTGTAGAAACCCTTCGAAAGTTGGCTTTGCGTTGGAGTTAAGCTACCACTAAATTTCCATATATAATCCATACCAGCTTCTTCGAATGGTTCTTGTTTAAGTGCACTGTGGAGGCCGATGGTCACGTCAGATCTGAGGTACTTCTTCAAGACAGCCATGTTTGTCGAGGGTTGTTCGCTCTCAATCATGTTCGGTGAAGGGACTCTTACATCTGAAAACACTGACATTGGCATCGATTCTGGTGTACTCTAAACTAAACTAAATCGGAGAGTGTGCATCGGATCTGCGTAATCTAATTCCCTCCTGCCCATTTTTCTATCGGAATGCCAGAGAGAGCCTTGTACCCCTCTTACGGGCCATCGTTGGATACTCAGATTAATAAGAATTCTGAATTCTCAATGGTTGGATAAGTCTTTAAACTGAAGGTAAGCCAAGGTTACATACATTACTTTTTTACCACGTGTATCGTTTGCAATATTTGGACCGTCAAAGTGGCAAAATTTGCCCACATGCATTTCTAAACTATAAGACATAGAAACTTGTAACTTACAATACAGCGGCCGTATTATAGAAGTTTGATTGTGATCGAGATTGCAAGCCGTCCCGTTCGCATCTACTTACTCGCACCACGTGCACGAGTGAGATGGCACACGATCGCGATCACAATCCGAATCACGATAAGACATCTATAATAAGGCATCTGATAGATTATAATTTAAAACCTTCAATCTTACAATCACTTTATACAGAAACCAAGTACATTCGCAAAATTTAAGCCGAGCAAAATTCAAACGGTGCCATATATGGCACCTTACGACGCAAGCGCGGTCAGTGCTCTTAGTCAGGTGATAGTAGTAAGAGCTCCCAAAAAATATTTAAAATGTCAATTTACGCCGTGAAATCATCATCATCAGCCAGAAGACGTCCACTGCTGAACATAGGCCTCCCCCTTTAACCTCCACACTGAACGACAGCCTGCCTTTTGCATCCACTGGATGCCAGTGACTCTCACTATGTCGTCGGTCCATCTAGTGGGAGGCCTATCTACGCTGCGAAACGCAACCTATACCAGTAGATGGCGCTTTTCTTTATTCCCTTGAAATGTTGCGAAACTTGACTGCAATACTAGCGCTACGGTAATTTGTAGAACCCTTTCGAACGCTATCTGACTGCAGCGCTTACGGAAGTTTGAGACAACCTATATCACGCTCAAATTACGGTGCCTTCTAAGTTTATACCGTTTTTAGGCAAATTTCCGAGCCACGCTCTAATTTTACGCTATTGTCTATCTTCTTAGTCTATTTTCCTTGGTTATAGCGATAAAACTAATAAATTTAAGAAAGGTCAATGATCTTTAAATATCCTAAAAAAATACTTACTGGATTCCTGTTCCATTGTTTCTTCTTTAACTTGTAGCATGTCAGGTTCAAATTCTACTTTAACTGTTACCACAGTCTCTTCAATATTTCTGTCGAGAGCATGTATATCGCTGAGCAGAGTTCTCTGTGAGGCGGCCACCATGTCTCGGAACTTCCTCGCTTCCTCCAGGAACTTGTCGCATTCAGAACACAGCAGCAGCGTCACGCGGGGGTCTCTTGACACCTGGAATTATCTATCCATATCTATACAGCCGACTTATTCATCAGTTTCACGTGCATCTACCCTCTACGCGCCCCCACCCCCGCACTCGATCAGCAGACGTTGTCATCTCGAGCGCGTCGCGCGGCCCGCAGTGTAAAGCGAGACTGCGAGACGCAGCAGCGCGCGCGCATTTACCTTGAAAAAGACCGCCGAATGCAGTTGAAAATATAGCCGGAGTAACCAGCTTAATAAAAAAAAAAAATCCCCATGTCATGTATATAAAAATTATCTACCCTCATTAGTGAGAAACAATGGGCCTTACCCACAGACGTATATCCAAGTAGACCTACCTTGCATGTCATATCGCCAACACAACTACGATAAATTGTCGTAGTTGAGTCCGGCTAAAATCAGTCTGCTCAATCGGTGCAGTGACACATGTGTCAGTTTGAAACGAACATTGGTAATTGTGCAATACTTAGTTGTAAGAATACCACAAGTAGAGTTGGCCGACAGAATAAAGATATTTCTTTTCACAGGTACGAAATTACTTATACATTACACTTATAGGTACGAAAAATTTCTTAGTTTTCATACAGTTTCGACCGCTTGTGAAGTCTATTTAGTTATAGATCTGTGGTCCTGACTTCAAAATATTTAATTGTGTACTAAGAGTCCAAAATAGAAGCATTCGTAGATAATATTTTTATTGTAAAAATTATTACAAATGTGACTATATGACAATAAATTATACTCTATTATATTCTAACAAAAAAAATATTGTTTAAAAGCCAAATAGGGAAAAGAATAGGAAAAGTGAAGAGTGGGTGTGGAGGAGTGGAGAGTAGAGGGAAAAGTGGCTAGAATGCAAATTTTTTGGCCAAAGTAGGCGCCAAACACATGTCGCCTCCACCAAGCGTTTGGCCAAGTCCATGTATAGATAATGGGCGGCCGGCCCCCACGGTCCTAAGGTCTCGATCCCAAACGGCACAAACATTTACACCCTGTCTAAAAATCTATACATATTTTTTATTTTTTTTAATGATTAATGGGCTTGCGTTTGACCACCATCACGCCTGATGTTAAGCAATGATGCGGTCTACGTTGGAGCACGCTTGCCTAGAAGAAATATTTGTGCCGTTTGAGATTTTTAGCCTTAGTCGCGGCAGCTCCAGCCTGTAAAGTTGTCCCAGGAAGATGAGACGGCGCTAATCGACGCATGTAGCGTCCCATATTACAGGCCACCCCATCTTCCACGGGATGAGGGTCATCCTATCGGGTCTCTTGCCGTCGTCCCTCATCAGTTCTAGAACTGACGGGACGCCAGCGCTGACGAAAGCCCGACGGGTGATGTCATTCAGGCTGGCAAGCCGCGGTACGCCCTGCGCTCTCAGCCACCATTTCACTACATGAGCAGCGTCTAAAGCGTGACAAACTCCGGCAAATTGTTGGGGTTGTCACAGGTCATTGCCTTTTAAATAAACACCTTTTTAAAATTGGGGTTACTGACAGTCCCCTATGTAGAGGGTGTCTGGAGACTGAAGAAACGGCCGCACATATGCTGCTGGAGTGCAGCAGCGTGGCAGAACAACGAAACACTATTCTCGGATCACCGAGGACGGTCTGGGAGGCCTGTGCAGGCATAAGCGAGCTGCTGGCTTTCCTGGAGGAGGCCGGGTGGCTGAATTAGCTGCAGCCGGGTGACGCAAAATGGGCCAATGAATGGCCTAGTTGCGGAAAATGCCCGCTACACAAGTAACAAGTAGTACATGAGCAGCCAGCGGTGAGGGACTTGGCAAGGGGCATCTACACGGAGGGATATGACTACTCGGAAGGTATTATTGTCTAAAAGATTGCCAAAGTTTTGAAAATAAATTTCATTGAAAGGATGAAAGCTTAGAATAATTACTCAGAGAAGGTACGTTTCCAAACAACGCCTTCTCAAAACGTAAGCTACAAATTCGCTTTGTAGCTTACGTTTCGATTGGTATTTTAAACGATTTAAGCAAGAAAATTAATGGATTACCTGTGGAATGTCACACCATAACTCTTATGCTGCTTTTCTGATTTGTTGTGGTACGATTTCAACGCGCAAATTGTCATAGTAAAATTTTTATATTTTTTTTGGAGCCATATATGGCATCAATTGAATGGCTTAAATTTTGCGAATGTACTTGGTTTCTTTGTGTAGTTATTCTAAGGATGCAAGTACTTTCAGATTCGTCCCATAGAAATTTCATCAAAATCGGTTCAGTAGTTTGGTTTTTAAATTAAAAAAATTACTGGTGAAATTATGTCATCCGATCTGAGTAAGGAAATTTTGCAGTTGAAGCAAATTTTGAAGTAGGCTTTTAAATTGATATTAAATAAATAAATATTTGGGACATTTTTGCACACACGGTCATCTGACCCCAAACTAAGCAAAGCTTGTGATATGGCTGCCAGAGACTGATATACATACATATATAGTTTTTAAATACATACTTAAATAGATATTAACAACCAGATATAGAACAAACACAAATGTTCATCACACAAATGTTTGTCCTACGTGGGAATCGAACCCACGCCCTCAGGCTCAGAAGGTAGGTTTACTACCAACTGGACCAACGGACTATCCAATTAATATTAAATAAATATTATTTTAAATTAAATTATAGAGACATACCTTTACTTTCAAACATTCTAACATTTCCCAGACGTTGCCAACACTATGATTATCTACCTTCAGACAACATCGGCAATGTCCATACTTTTTTGTAATATGGCCTTTTTCAGTTGTGTCTGCTTTACTAGTCTGTGCCTTTCGTGTGGAGGATACTGAAAAAGGTTTGTTAAAATACTTATACTAACACACATTGGCAGAGGCTACACGTATTTCAGTTCAGTCTGTGATCATGATTGGAATGAACAAATTATGGAATGGAACCATCGAGATACAATTCTTTATCTATACTAATATTATAAAGAGGAAAGATTTGATTGTTTGTTTGTTTGTTTGCATTGAATAGGCTCCGAAACTACTGAACCGATTTGAAAAATTCTTTCACTGTTGGGAAGCTACACTATCCCCGGGTAACATAGGCTATATATATTTTTGTTAAATAGGGATCCTTACTAAAACTCCAATAATGTAACCCAAGGTGTAAAAAAATAAGATTTACAATTTTGACTTTGCGTGTTTGACAGTTCTAAGACAGGACAACGTCTGTCAGGTCAGCTAGTGGTTAATATTCCGAGAACCCATACGAAGCGCTTTGATTCCACATTTATTGTGCGAACTGCTAGTCTCTTGAATTCGCTGCCTGAGTGGGTGTTCCCCGATAGTACCAATCTGGGTATCTTCAAGTCGAGAGTGAATAATTAGATAAGAGAGTGATTAGATAGCTCGTTGCTCCAGGTGGTAGTGAACCTGCCTTCTGAGCTTGGGGGTGTGGGTTCGATTCCCACCTAGGACAAACATTCATGTGATGAACATTTGAGTTTGTTCTATATCTGGTTGTTTATATCTATTTAAGTATGTATTTAAAACTATATATGTATGTATATCAGTCTCTGGCAGCCATATCACAAGCTTTGCTTAATTTGGGGTCAGATGACCGTGTGTGCAAAAATGTCCCGAATATTTAATAAGTTTCTTCTAGGCAAGCGTGCTCCATTGTAGGCCGCATCATCACTTAACATCAGGCGAGTTGGCGCCCAAGCGCAAGCCTATTTATAATAAACTAGCAGACCTGACAGACGTTGTCCTGTCTTAGAAATGTCAAACATGCAAAGTCAAAATTGAAAATCTTATTTTTTTACACCTTGGGTTACATTATTGGAGTTTTAGTAAGGATCCCTATTTTTTTGAAAATATAATGTAGCCTATGTTACCCGGGGATAATGTAGCTTTCCAACAGTGAAATAATTTTTCAAATCGGTTCAGTAGTTTCGGAGCCTATTCAATGCAAACAAACAAACAAACAATCAAATCTTTCCTCTTTATAATATTAGAATAAATAAAATTTAAAAAAAAACTTATAATAAAATATATAATATAATATAATAATCTTTATTTACTATAATGCACAATACATGTTAAAGTAGCTGCGGCCCCTGCACTAAGCAGCTTGTATCGCAGGAACCAACAAGTTAACAATTTAGGTTTCATGAGCTGACAACCATTGAGAGAGAGAGAGAGTATTGACAACTTATAGTCACAATCGTGCCAAAGAAATGTCCAAATCAAAACTCGGCGCACGCTACGAATTGCACTGACTTTGTGGTTAGTTACAAGGTAACCGCGATCCGAGTACAACGCCGCGCGATGCCAGAGCTACGATGACATAGCGGACAACTAAAGTTGAACACTATGCAAGCAACATAACGTCTAAATTTGAGTAAATGTGGCATTGTGAAGTATAAAATTATACAATGTAACAACAACAATGTATGTATCGTACAATGACGCTTGGACGCTTTTTGACTGTTTTCACTGAGAGATTGTGACTCTATAGAATTTGTATCTCGATGAATGGAAGGAAGGAATATGTAATGGAATGAAGGGCAAATTAAGGTTGGAGTATATATGGAGATGCAGGCCACTTCCCACCGGACCTTTTGGAGATTGATGGGGGAGGCCTATCATCCTAGGGGCCATCCATTAATCACGTTGTGTTGATGTTTTTTTTTAACCCCCCCCCCCCCCCAAAAATCACGTGTATTTTTTAGTACCTACAAAGAATCTATTTTTTAAAATATTATCTTTAAATACAGGTATAAAGTATAATCTAATTTTATTCTGAAATTAAGGACCACGACAAAAATGTCTAGACAGAAAGGTTGCAGGTCGCAGGACACCCCCCGTCCCCCCTTGTGATATTTCGTGATTTTTGCTAAACCCCGTCCAACCCCCCTCCAAGCCTCACGTGATTAATGGACGGTTCCCTATGGCTAGACTTTAGTGTGAAACCATGATATGGACCCTTACTTTTTGTTGTCCAACGAAACACTGATGGAACAGCTGTTTTCTTCAGGTACCGGTGCTGATGCTCGACACCTACAACCAACAAGATATTGATTAAATGGAAGATTGTCTAAAACATCAACGTAAAGTTCTTAAACTATCAGTTTTTCATTGGATACATTTCGGGAAATGCATGGACTGGACATGGACATGGAATAGGGGGTTTGGACTCCTTAGTATACGACGAAAAAATCTTGAAATATGGGAAAGATGGTACATATAATCTGTGCCACAAATTATATCTAGTCTGTACCTTTTTAGATGTCTTACAATGTAAACAAACATGGCGTTTTTCGACCAATGACAGCTCTGCATTTCCTCGCTAATGATTGTCATTGGTTGCCTATGAGCCATATTTGTTCACATTGTTGGACATTCAAAAAGAAGCAGACTTTATGTACACGCGCCACACGGTTGTCATAGCAACGTTTTTTTAATAACAAACTATACATGTGGAGGTTAATGGGGCGACGTATGTTCAGCAGTGGACGTCTTCTAGCAGATGATGAATGATGAATGAACGAACTATAACTATGCGAGAGAAGCTCTTAGAATTCTGCCTTTCTCTGTGTGAAGTACCTTCTTCTACTCCAATGTGAAACCTATAGCTACCATGTCGGGAAGTATTCATGTGCTTTATGTATGTATGTATGCTTTACAATCTGACGGCACTTGGTTTAAACATCATGAGGAAACCGGTACGTCTCAGAACCTCAAAAGTTCAAAGAGATTCAACACTTACCAACATGCACTGGGCCAGATTGGTAGTAAAGTTTTGGCCTATCCCTCTCTCTGAAAGACCTGTGTCCCAGCAGTGGGAACATGATAGGCTGATATTGGTGTTGTATTGTGTATGCTGCTTGTTTTGTAATTTTTTGTGTATTATGGATACATAAGTTTAATAGTAGCTTATTACCTGCACCTTAGCACCTACTGCTCATTTACGTACCTCATCATCATCCACAGCTTTCCTAATGCCACTGCTGGGTATAGGCCTCTCTCTTGCTGCCATCTGCCTAGGTCCTGTGCTAACCAAGTACAGGTTCGATCCACGATAGTAGTAATATCGTCGACCCATTTTGCAGCTGGCGTTGGAAAACCAACGCTCTGCTTACCTTGCCTCGGACACCTACCTACCTATAATACTAAAATATTGCACGTCCGCTAGGGCAGACTGTTGAAACACCAAGCATTTGTTCCATCACTGTAGACAGTTTATGCAACACAATTTACTTTAGTTTATGTAAACACCATCAACCGAATTTGATATAGGTATATGGTTTTGTATTAAATTATTGCAGTGTCATCCAGATTACCTAGCAGTTTCAAATTGATACAATTAAAAGTAGGATATAATTGCCTTACAATATTTGTTTTTTGTTTACATGACATGAAGCTAAAAGAGCAGACAAACCTGTGTAATTACTGATTTTTTGGAAATCAGTATCTAGGAAATGAAGACGACATATCCTAGATTGTTTTTTTGGTTTAAAGTTAGTTCTTCTTATAGCTTTTATCCACTGTTTCCTTACTTCTTCGGCTGCGGGAAATTGATGGGCACCGATTTCTATGCAACCCGGCACTTCACACATCTTTGGCATATTGAAAGGGGCAGCCGGTCAAAGTTAAATGCTTAGTAACTTCAACTTCAACTCTTATTTAATGGCCTGGTCTTGATATTACAGTTTCTACGTGGTCTGTAGATTTTAGTTATTTGTTTCGTTAACTTTCGTATTGTTCAACTTCAACTTCAACTCTTATTTAATGGCCTCTTTTGTGGAGTGGGGTCACCACAATTTCGCCAATGCAACGTATTGGGATAAACCATCAAACGAAGGAGATTGTCCGGTTAACACAAATTTGGACGGTGATTATAATTCCACCGTGAATTTTCCAGACGGAGCGCTTATAAGTACACTAAAACGAAGATAACTATAACTATGACATATTTACACACACAAAATACCTTCTAAAACAAAATAGGAATAAAAAAAAAAAAAAAAAAAAAACAACTGCTCAAGTACAACTTTTCTACATTTACAACTTAATTTTATTAACTTTAATAAATTTACACAGAATATAAATAAATGGAGTAAATACAAGGGAGAGGAGACATTTAAAGGAGATGGGACGAGGGATGTCAGGAGGAATGACATTATAAAGAGAAAACTGTAATTTAGGACAACTGAAAAACATATGATCCACGTTTCCTTCATCCAAACCACATTCACACAGGGAACTATCCCTAACCCTAAGTTTGGCCAAAAAAACAGGAGTGCAAGAGTGGTTTAGACGCAAACGACAAATTGTTGAGGTGGTAACCTTATCAGCCTTTTGACATTTTGAAAACCAAGGTTTATGCGGAATCTCGGGTTGGATATCACCATAAAATTTACCTTTCAAATTCTTGGAAACTTGCCACACTTGACCCCATGAATTAAATAAGATCGGATTCAAAGTGGTACAAATGTCATGAGAATATACTACACTATGCTCAACGGAGCCAACTTGAACCGCATTCTTAGCACATGAATCGGCTGTTTCATTTCCGAGGATTCCTGAATGCCCAGGAATCCATGCTAAAACAATATTAATGCCGAGTCTGCGGCATTGCAACAGAGCATCTCGTATTTTAAAAATAATAGGAAATCTAGATTTGGATCGAAAGGGATTAGATAAAATACATTGAAGGCAACTTTTAGAGTCGGAAAAAATAATTGAATTGTTTACATTATGGGATTTTACAAACAAGATGGCTTCCAGAATTGCGATGGATTCTCCAGTGAACACAGAAGTGACAGGAGGACACTTGTAGCTAAGAATGATTCTAGTAGAAGGAATCCACACAGCTGCACCAACAGGACTATCTGAGGATTTAGAGGCATCAGTGAACAAAGTGAGCCAGCCTTTGTGCTCAGATAAGACTTTGCTGATAAAAATCCTGTTGGGTTCTAACGTGCTCTTATCAATCCCGTAATCTAATATGATGTTGGGTTGGAAAACCAACGCATCATATGGCGTAGAATATAATGACATTAATGAGGATTGATAAAGAGGGTCAGGAAGGCGGGTGAACTGTAAATAGCTACGAAGAAGACAAGGAAGATCATCAGGTGATCGATAGCCACGGGAAACATAGAGATCAGATAAATGGACAAGCTTAATAAGAAGAGGATGTTCAGAGTTTTGAACAAGTTTAAAAAAGAATCTGTTAGAAAGATACTGCCTGCGCAGAGCAAGAGGGGGTTCAACACACTCGACCTGCATGGCATTAATAGGAGATGACTTCATTGCTCCAAGGATGATACGTAAACATTTAGATTGAATTTTGTCCATTTTTTTAAGGCCAGATTTATAAGAAGGGTCGAGAAGAAACGAGCCATAATCCATATGACTACGTATAATAGCGTTGTATAAAAGTCTTTGCGTGAAAGGATGTGCTCCCCACCAGACACCAGAAAGAGATCGGAGAACATTAATATTTCTTTCACATTTTTGAGCTACATAATCAAAGTGAGTAGTGCCTGCCAACTTCCAATCTAACCAAACTCCTAAAAACTTTACCTTATGTTCTTGAGGAATAACTTCATCGTTAACTTTTAATATAACAGGGGGAACAAATCTTTTTTTTGTAAATACTATAACACTACTTTTGGACGCTGATAACGATAACCCGTGCCGAAGAAGCCATTCAGACAGATAATCAAGAGCAGTAGATAATCTCCTTACAGCATCATCTAGAGATTTTTCGGATACGTAGAGAGACAAATCATCAGCATATTGCAATATTTGACAGAAGGATTGAACAGAAAGTTCTAGGTCACTGGTGTACAGGCTGTATAGTAAGGGACTTAAGACTGATCCTTGAGGCAAACCTTTCCAGATTGTTCTAGGCGAAAGAAAGGAATTTTGATTCTTAATAGAAACTGTTCTTTCCATGAACAAATTACAAACAAACCTGACTAATTTCTCAGGAATTCCCATCTGAATGAGTTTATTCCTGAGAGTCGGAAGTAGGACACTATCGTAGGCTGCTGCAATGTCTAGAAATACCCCTACTAAAAACTCTTTCTTCAAAAAAGAAATACGAATATCAGAAGTAAGAACACTTAGATTGTCCATCGTACTCATGCCTTTACGGAAGCCAAACTGCGACTTAGCTAACAAGTTTCTACTTTCTACAATCCACTCAAGGCGATGTTTTACCATGTGTTCTGCTATCTTGGCTAAAACAGAAGATAACGCAATCGGCCTGTGACTGCTTGGATCAGACGGGTTTTTGCCAGGTTTGAGAATAGGAATGATAACTTGGGTTTTCCATGGTTGGGGAATAGTTCCATATTCAAAAAATATATTTATCAACTTCAAATATAATTCTTTACTCTTATCCGAGGCATTCATCACGAACGAATAAGGAATCCCATCAGCTCCAGGGGAAGAATCTACTAGACCGTCAAGAGCCAGTTGAAGCTCAGAGAACGAGAAGGGGGAGTCAAAATTATCCAATGACGGAAGGGGGCTTGAAACAGAAGGAAAAGAGTCCACATAAGGAACTGTAGGAGGGGCCAATTTGTCTGAAAAGGCTTCCAGCCACGATGACGGATCGTTAATTGCAACATTATCGACCATACATGATCCTCTATATCGTTTAATCTCTTTCCAAACCAAAGAAGAAGGAGTTCTAGGGGATAATAATTCACAATAGCGAACCCAACCTAGTTTTTTCTTCTTTGAGAAAAGTCTTCTTGCTTTAGCAGCAGTCTTTTGATACTTCAGGAAGTTATCTCTGGTCATAGTAGCGTTATAGTCTTTCTCAGCCTTATTTCTCTCTTTGATGACTGCAGTGCACTCGGCATCCCACCAAGGGGTTGAAACTTTAAACTTAAAAGGTTTTTTAAGAGGAAAGTGCTCATCTGCACTGGATATAACACACTCTACAAATATAGAATAACACTCTATTAAATTGCAGCTGTCAACTGTAGGGAGAGATTCTAATTTAGTATCAAGAGAAGAAGAATACGAGGACCAGTCAACATCAGATAATCTGTATTTAAGAGAAGGACAAAAATTGCGTGCTGGAGATACTCTATTAGGAATAGAGAGAACAATAGGAAAATGATCACTGCCATAAGAATGAGACAAAATACTCCAAGAAAGGACAGAAGCAAGGGAAGGAGAACATATGGAAAGGTCAACAGCACTATTCGGATTTTGGGAAGGAAATACTCTACGGGTAGGAGAACCATTGTTAATGATACAAAGATTTGCATCATCAAACAATTCAAGGAGGGCAAGACCAAAAGAGTCATTATGACTAGAGCCCCATGAAGAATGGTGAGCATTAAAATCACCCATTAACACAATGGGAGGAGAGATTAAAGAAATAATGTATTCAATAATTGGAATTAAACTTAAGTGGGGATGAGGAATGTATGCAGATAAAAATGAAATATTTAAAGCTTTTACAGCAACAATATTAATGTCGGAAGATAAAGTAGGGAGAAGGATTTGTGAGAAGGGGAGAGAGCGCCTTACAAGTAAAGCGCTTCCGGCATACCCGTCAGCCCTATCATCCCGAAGACAGGAGTACCCTGAAACCCCAAAACGGGATCCCGGCACTAACCATGTCTCCGAGATGGCAATGACTGACGGGTGGAACTTATTAATGAGGTGAAGAAGTTCAGGTTTCTTGCGACGGATACTTTTGGCGTTCCACTGGAGAACTGAGACTAAATCCATAATTATTTGAAATGGACATAATTTGAGAAAGTTTACGGGCAACGTGGGACGGTAAGTTGGTGTTACTTTTTGAGATGATGTTAATAATCATGGAGAGGAGGACTTCAAGCAAGCTTTCATCTTGAGATGATGAAGAGTTTGACTGTTGGGACAAGGCAAACCCATCAGGTAAGACAGACGGCTCATCAGCAACGATAGCCTGATGGGCAGCCCTGTCAAAAGATTTTCCCAGCGGGGCTCTGGTGTTGGGCAGGGAGTGTACCGTTTTCCTGTAGCTTGAAGTTGGGCGTATGAGATGACTGGGTTGGGTGACTTGGGAAGGAGGGAATTGCGATTGGGAAAATACCAAAGGAGAGTGGGATGGGTTTGAGGAGGATTCTTGAACAACTTCAGCATAAGGTTTCATGGCTCTGGGAAAATGTTCTGAAGCCGACGCGTATGAAACATTTTCCTGAGACATATAAAGTTTAATAGACTTCTGTCTACCCTGCTCAGGACAGCTCCTGCTAGTGGCAAAGTGCTGGCCCAAACAATGCAAACAGGAAGCCTTAATTTCTTCAATTTCACACAGATCTCCCGGATGAGGTTGAGCGCAACGGAAACATCTTGGCTTCGAACGACATTGAGCTTTAATATGTCCAAACCTACAGCAGTTCTGGCACTGAATAGTCGGGAATTGGTAGGTCACGACTGGAAGGGAAGTATGGTATGAGAATACCCTTGAGGGAAGAATTTGGCCTTGAAAGGTCAAGACAATAGTTTGGGTAGGGACCCAAGAGGCCCTTCCCTCTACGACAACTTTTCGGTTCAATCTGCGGGCCTTAAGAACAGGCCCGCACCCACTGGGCAGGACGCAGAGACTCGACAAACTCATCCATCGACATATCAACCGGGACTTGACGAACCACACCCATCTTGGTGATGTGAAATGTTGGGATGAATGCCTCGAATTTGCTTAATTCCAAAATTTCGTTATCCAAAAATTTATTGGCATCAGTCGCAGTCTGGAATTCGACAGAAATTTTGTTTCTGCCCACTTTTTTGACACCGTCAGGACAAATGTTGCACACTTTGTTTCTATGTAAAAATCGGCCAAACTTAATTGGCTGTATGGTGGACCCCAAAGATGGATCTGCTTCAGATTTTGAAACATGGACCAAAAATGGCCCTTTGTCGTTCGATGAGTAAGCCTTAATGCCTATAACAAGATTAGGATGCACAAAGATGTTTTGAATCGACGCAACCGCCATATCCTTATCAATAATGGGTTTTTTAGCTATACTCGCATCAGAGGATACATCATCCATACGGCGCTTAGCCGCGGCAATAGTCGTAGGAAAACCGGTTGAGTCGATCCCCAAATCTGGCGGATCAGGAGGGTCAGGAGGCAGGGGATCCATCTTGGATACCCCTGAATTTCTACTACCCACTACTATTACCTACTAAAAAAACTATTCTACCTACAAATAAAAACTAAAACTAATTACTCCGAATGAAAATTTTGAAAATATAGCCAAAAACATGCAAAAATAATATTTTTATGGAAAAAAATCTCTCTCACACGTGTGACAGCTCTCCTCTTCTCTCTTTCGTATTGTTGTTTATTTAATTGCATTTTGCAAAAATAAAAATTTAATAATTGACACTGACTTGGCTGCCCGAATAATGACATTAATGACATTTCCCTCTTTCTTTCCGAGGATTTTGGCAACGCCCGTTTCATGCATTTGCTGGTACGCTGGACATCTTTGCGCGGACGGACGACAGGAGAGAACCAAGAGAATGAAATTCTCTTCCGACGGCGCTGTGGTCCGTCAACCAAATCCGTCACGTCTGATAACTACTTGATAATGATCAAGGTCAGATGACGGGAAAATAATTGTGTTTCAGTTTGTGTTCGTAATGCGCATTGAACTATCAATGGTCAATGGCTGTGGTCAATGGTAATTCGTAATCAAGGACGTTTTTCGTAATGTAATTGGTTCGTAAAACCAAAGGTAAAACCAAAGATTATTATACTAGAAGTAAAACTCATTCAATACCTACCATGAACACACCATGAAGCATGATTCGTGGTCTCTGTCCAACTAGTTAAATGTTGGAATTTCCCTGCTCCATTGCCTGGTTCTTTGCCAAAGATTTTGTATTTTTCTTTGTTCTTTGTCAACTCACAACTGACAGCTGACAGTGACAATTTTCAAATGCCTGGAACATAGCTTGCTTCAACTTCAAATTCAACTTTGGGAAGATTGGAAAATGAAGAAAAATAGGACGGTGAAATTTAATGAACATACCTATTTATTTCCTGAGATTTCTAAAAGCATTGTATAAAACAGATTTACAATTAAATAAAGCTTGATAATGGAGGTGGCTGGCGCGTGCCGTTGTTGCCTCGCCGAGGGCTTGCACAAGGACTTGAAATCGCCTTATGTTTTTTTGGACAGAAAGGAAGTCTACTCAGATATGCTGCTCGAGTGTTTCAATATCTTCGTAAGTATCTAACTATATAATATCACACCTTCGAAAATTATTTACAATATTTCATCATTATGTTTTTTCTTATTTAACTGGAAATGGTTTTTAGCCGAATGTCAAGATATGATTACAATTTTTAAAGCTACCTTAATTTTTTGTTATTTATTTATATTTATAGTAAAATTTGATATCCCCCTAATATCAAGAAAAAAACGTGTTTAGTATCTCTAGACCATGGCCTGTATTATTTAGTAAACTGCTGATGTGAAATACATTCTTACAAGATTCTTTTATAAAACTTAACAAAATTATGTTGGCTATGCCTGTATCGTTTGCACTTTGATTAGTGCGAGTGCAGGTGATTATTGCGAGTGATTAGAGCATACATTATGTGTAGTACAAGTGTTGTGATTAGTACATCAGTTAAATGGCAGACGTTGAACATTTTCCTAACCACTTGTAAATATGTAATTATATCAAATTTCTTATTTCGTGGTAGGCATCATAGTTTCACTTATATGGAAGTACAGTTTCTTGAGTTCCTTATTTTTAATTAGCTTCTATTTTTTTTAATTAGCTTCTATACAATTAGCATTACATTAGAAACATCCATGTTTTAAAGTTTCTTGCATAAATTTATAGGTTTCATCTTTGTTTCACTTTGCCATTATTAAAAACGAGATGCTGCGTACATACGGGCGTTCATCTGAACTAAACAACAAAATACATCCAACCCTGTTTAGTGTTAAGCATGCTGTGTGTGAGAGGAGGGATGTATCACTCTACTTTGCTAATCACTGATCATTCGCACTCATCAGATATATAATTAAATATTCGGGACATTTTTGCACACACGGTCATCTGACCCCAAACTAAGCAAAGCTTGTGATATGGCTGCCAGAGACTGATAAACATACATATATAGTTTTAAATACATACTTAAATAGATACTAACAACCAGATATAGAACAAACACAAATGTTCATCACATAAATGTTTGTCTTAGGTGGGAATCGAACCCACGCCCCCAAGCTCAGAAGGCAGGTTCACTACCAACTAGACCAACGAGCTATCTTTAACGGGCGATATGTTCCAAATGTGTATAGTAACGCAAACAACGCGCCCAAACGGCGGGCTGTGGCGCTACTTAACGCATTTGCGCGTGAATTCCAGCATGTTGACATGTTTTATGACAATGTTAACACAATTGCCTCATATTTAGGATTATTTCTTAGCAGTTAAGTAAGTACAATATTTAATATTTTGTTATTTGAATACATAGTTTGCACTTTGGTTTAACTATATGCATTCTGTTGATGAATAAATAAATAGTACTAATCACTAACCAACAGCATTAATCACCAATCAAAGTGCCATGTATACATAAATTTTAGATAATTTTTAGGGTACCGTAGCCAAACGGTAAAAACGGAACCCTATTACTGAGTCTATGCTATCTGTCTGTCTGTCCGTTTGTCCGTCCTACCTTTTAACGGCTGTATCTTTCTAACCATAGTAGATAGCCATAATTAACTAAGAAATAATAATAAAGTGAAAACTAGGGGGTACCCCCACATACTTTAAAACTTATTTTTGACTATTCATATTAATTTTTTCACCTATTTCTGAGCAGGCTAAAGCGATTCAGGCTACCACCGTATCTTCAATTTTTAACTGTCTTATGTATGCCCCAGTAAAGAAGTTTAGTAAAAAACATTCATTACAATTTTCTGTTAAAGCTGATGCCATCAGAACTGAGCAGTAACGCCATCTGCGACGAGTGCATCAAAACACTGCGGACCTCGTGGTATTTCAAGCAGCAGGTGCTCCGAGCTGAAGACAACCTGCTGAGAAGGAAGTTGGACACCACACCTGGTAAGAAAACATTTTGCCTACTATTTTATGCAGAGATCCATCGTTAGGGGCGGATTTGATACCTTGGTTGCCCATGGAAATCCGCCGCCTTCCTTATTCTTATTCGAGATGGGGGCGATAGGTCCTGCACTGACGTCCCCCTACCAGCACCTATCCGAGCCAACCCAACTCCTTGAAATATCGGAGTGAGGCTCTGGGGCGCTGGCACACACGCTCCAGTGGCGTAGATGGTAGGGTAAATAATGATGATGAAAAGCAGCTGGTGTACTTTTGGTGTAGGATGTACTTTATTTGAATTACATAGTTCACTTTATTTGAATTACAGAGTGCACTTTATTTGAATTATAGAGTGTACTTTATTTGAATTACAGACTTAGTATACTCTATTTGAATTACAGAGTGTACTTTATTTGAATTACAGAGTGCACTTTATTCGAATTATGAGTGTACTTTATTTGAATTACAGAGTGCACTTTATTCGAATTATGAGTGCACTTTATTTGAATTACAGAGACTTTATTTGAATTACAGTGTGCACTTTATTTAAATTACAGAGACTTTATTTGAATTATAGAGTGTACTTTATTTGAATTACAGACATAGTATACTCTATTTGAATTACAGAGTGTACTTTATTTGAATTACAGAGTATAAGCCTGAACTGGAAGTGAAGCAAGAGCCAAAGAACGACAGCGATGATTCCGATGACTATTTTCTAGCCGATGCAGGTACAGGAACATTTTGACATTATTTACCTACCAGCTGAAGATATGGTGGCCTGGCGGTACACGTGCGCTTTATAATCTGACGGCACCGTATACTTATTTATTTAACAATGCCAGCTACCTGCAGCTGTTCGCCTGGTGGATGGTTCTGGACTGCCTAATAGTGCAGCACTGGACAAGGGTGCATGTTGAGCATTCAGGATCCATACCGAAATATCATCATCAGCCAGAAGACGTCCACTGCTGAAGATAGACCTCCCCCTTTAATCTCCACACTGAACGACAGCCTGCCATCTGCATCCACTGGATGCCCGCGACTCTCACAATGTCGTCGGTCCATCTAGTGGGAGGCCTACCTACGCTGCGTCTTCCGGTTCGTAGTCTCCACTCGAGAACCTTTCTTCCCCATCGGTTATCGGTTCTCCGAGCGATGTGGCCTGCCCATTGCCACTTCAACTTGCAAAACTTAACAGCTATGTTGGTGACTCTGGTTCTTTGGCGAATATCCATGTTCCGGATTCTATCGCGCAAAGAAACTCCGAGCATAGCTCTCTCCATTGCAGTTAAGGACCACGTCTCAGTACCATACGTAATCACTGGCAACACACACTGGTCAAAGACCCTTGTCTTTAGGCACTGTGGTGTCTTGGACGAGAAGATGTCACGTAATTTCCCGAACGTCTACCGAAATATAGGTTAAAATAAATAGTAAAGTTAAGGTATAATTTTAAATTTTTTGTGTTTTATTGTGTATTTTTAACGAATGATAAAGTAAAATAAATTTTATTATTATAGATTAATTGACCTAATTTTAAAATGTAGGTGGTATGAAATGTAGTATGAAATGCAATTTAGTATGGTCTTTTCATCGTTCATCATCATTTCAGCCTATCATCATCCCACTGCTGAGACTCTGGCCTTCTCTCAGAGAGGCCCTAATCTACCTGCTGGCCCAGTACATGTTGGTGAATGTTGTATGTCTTTGTACTTGAGAGGTTCTTGGACATACCGGTTTCCTCAAGATGTTTTCCTTCATCATTTTTGAGTGATGGCATCGCAACTGCACATAGTTTATTTAAAAACGAAGTAAGTCATTGGTGCCGGGCCGAGGTTCGAACCGGGTGCCGTCAGATTGTAAAGCGCACATGGTACCTCTCGGCCACCATTTCTCTACAGCTCTCATCTACATGGACTTTTACTGTGTCTGAAATAAATAATTTATTATTATAGAGGAAATATGAGGGTTTTTAACATAAAACGCGGTTAACCACCAATATAATGTGTACGTCTACATTTACAAGCCAATGTCTACATTTCTACCTAAGGCACAGAACACATCAAGAAGCAGTAAATTCACTCCGCAAAGAAATTTAAATGAATAAGGACTCCATCTACTAGGCAATAAAGTAGCAATTCAACTGGCGCAGCGCTGGATACCGCTCGCTATATTCACCTATAGAGTCGCTCTCTTTCTATCACGTAGCTCTATCTCCTGAATCGCCACGTGACCCGTTAGGGTTGTCTTCTTAAAAAATGTTAATTTCGATTCCTTGTTCTTCCATTTATGTATACACCCGTAAGCAACAGTATCTTTTATACGGATTATGAGATCGTTTAGAAGTCATAGTTCGGTGCAAAAATCACAGAAAATATGCTTAGTTACTCGTGACGTGCCTAGCGTGCGAACCGAGCGGTCACAGCTCTGCCATACGCCTGCCCGAAAGGAACGCCGGCCGAACAAACCTAAACTGCGAAGTGACACGGGTGACACCCCTGAGCCTAAGGCCCGAAATAAATGAAATGATTTGAATTATTTCAGTGAGAGAAGTATCGATAGAGCATATCAAAGCAGAAGCCGAGAAGAAACCAGAAAAGAAGAAGAAAGCAAAGAAGAAGAAGGAAGACTGGAAGAGTAGCGGCATCAAGAATTTAGTTTCGAGGCTGGCTAACTCCATTACCATCAGTAAGTGCTCTATTGATAGCCCCGTTGGTCCAGTTGGTCGTGAACCTGCCTTCTGCGCTTGGGTGCGTGGTTTCGATTCCCACCTATCACAAACATTTATGTGATGAACATTTGTGTTTGTTCTATATCTGGGTGTTAATATCTATTTAAGTATGTATTTAAAACTATATATGTATGTATATCAGTCTCTGGCAGCCATATCACAAGCTTTGCTTAGTTTGGGGTCAGAGGACCGTGTGTGCAAAAATGTCCCATAATCATCATAATCTTGATCAGCCTTCAGATCTTCAACGTGTTCAAAAATGTCCCGTTTTTTTATTATTTGTTATTATTTTCTCTGTTAATAACACAAATATTATAAACTAATTGCACCCTGCGGATTTAACCGCGCCGCGTGATGATTAAAAATAGTGAGGATGATGATGATGAAAAGTAGCATATGTCTTAAACTAGGACATAAGTTATCTCTATTCGAAATTTCATACAAATCAAATCAGCCATTTCAGTGTGAAAGAGCAACAAACTTTTGTATATATATATATATATATATATTTTTTTACAATTTCTCAAAAACTTACAGCTAAAAACAAAAACATTTTTGAGACAATAACAAAAAACTTTTCTTACAATAACATTTCGCACCTAGTATTACTAGAATGTAATATCGAGTTAATGCCAAAATAACTAATACAATTCTGAAGCATAACATTTATATTGGTAAAAAACAAATCAATATCAGGCTGGTGAGTGATTAGCTCGTTGAGTATATAATATTAATATTATTAACGTAATGTGAAAATTGTTTGTGTGTTTGTTCTTAGCTGTTCTGTCTGACCTAAGTCAACTCGGAATAAACAACACCAAGGTACGGGCTAACGCTCAGTTTGGTGGCTAGGGCCGACAATCCTTTGATTGTATGCCTTGTTTTTTGAATAAAAAAATGTGAAGAAAATCCATTTTCCCATAAATTTTGTACGGAACGGCAAGAATTGAACTATACGTTGACATATTATACTATAAAAAAAACATCTAAGTAATCGTATCGAGATACAATTTCTATAGAGTCACAAATTCACAATCTCTCAGAGAAAACAGTCAAAAAAATTCAGAGCGTGATTGTTCACAATGCCACGCTTCTCAAATTCAGACGTTATGTCGCTTGCATAGTGCTCAACGTTAGTTGTCCGCTATGTCATCGTAGCTCTGGCATCGCGCGGCGTTGTACTCGGATCGCGGTTACCTTGTAACTAACCAAAAAATCTGCGCAATTCGTAGCATGCGCCGAGTTTTCGTGTGGACTTTTTTTAGCACGATTGTGACTCTGTAGTATTATTTAGTCTATACTAACATTATAAAGAGGAAAGATTTGATTGTTTGTTTGTTTGTTTGCATTGAATAGGCTCCGAAACCACTGAACCCATTTGAAAAATTCTTTCGCTGTTGGGAAGCTACACTATCCCTTGGTGACATAGACTATATTATATTAAAAAAAAAATAGGGATCCTTACTAAAACTCCAATATTGTAAAACCCAAGGTGTAAAAAAATAAGACTTACACCCGTGCGAAACCGGGGTGCGTTGCTAGTATAGTATATATACAGTGGTAGAATTGGACTTACTCACGGACCGGATCGCATTTCCCTTCAAACCTTGCGGACTTTTAACCGACTGTCCAAGAAGGAGGGTAATGTTTTTGGGTTGTATGAAAGCATGTAAGTATTGTAAAAACTAGTGCAACAATCGGCGGCCTTATCGCTAAGAGTGATCTCTTCCAGGCAACCTTAGGATGGAGAGGAGATAATGTTTTTATCTCTTCAATTTTTCAGGTCGCAACGCCCCAACCATCAACAAGCGCACCACAAAGACCCGCACCATCACCATCACAAAAGAAAAACCCAAAATAATCTGGAACAGCACTTTCCAACCCAAACACAAATACGTGGAAAACCTCCAAACCATACTAAAATACTCCAATGTTACTCCGTTCAAAAACAAATCTTTACTAGGCTTTATTTGTGCTTACTGCGCTACAGCGTACCCAGACCCGGCGAACTTGAGAAACCACATACAAGAAGACCACAAAAAGGAGCGTCTCAACCTAAAAACCAAAGATATGTCACATTTCAACGTAAACTTAGATATAACGGACTTAAACTGCACGTTATGCAACGAAAAGCTCGACGACTTAAACGCCTTAAAACAGCATCTAATCGGTGTCCATAAGAAATTCATACACACGGATGTAAAAGACTTGCTTTTCCAATTTAAGTTGAAACCCGGCGAAGCGTACGACTGTGCTATGTGCACGAATACGTATGAAACGTTTAAAATGTTGAAACAGCATATGAATGTCCACTATAGTAACTTCCAATGTAACAAATGTGACTCGGGCTTCGCCACAAAAAGGTCCCTAGCGTCACATAAAACCACACACCAAGACGGCAGCTTCAAATGCGATCGGTGTGACAAAGTTTTCCCGACTATTAGTAAAAAGCACTACCACGTTAAAACTAAGCATTTAGGTACCAGAAACATTTCAAACTGTCCATTTTGTAACGAACCGTTTCGAAGTTACTATCAACGTAATCAGCATTTGATCAAAGTTCATAATACAGAAGCTCAGTACAAATGCAACGTATGTCCTAGGAGTTTTTTACTGAAATCATTGTTAATGAATCATATAAAGAAGAATCATTTGATGGAACGCAATGCGCAGTGCACAGAATGTGGGTACAGGTTTTTCAGCAAAAAAGCCCTTAAAGCGCATATGGTTAAGCATACGGGGGAAAGGAACTACGCTTGCGAAGTCTGTCATAAAACATATGCTAGGAAATATACTTTGAGAGAACATATGAGGATACATAACAATGATAGGAGATTTAGGTGTGAAATGTGTGGTATGACCTTCGTACAGAAATGCAGTTTGAAAAGCCATTTGCTGTCGAACCATGGAATTAGTATGGCGGCCAGTGAAATCAATTGCTCTCAGGAATCTACCTAAAATCATTTCGATGTTTTTTTTATTCTGGGAGGATTTTGGCTTCGTTCTGCATGTGCGAGTGTCATCGAGATACAATACATATAGAGTCACAATCGTGCCAAAAATCGGCGCACGCTACGAATTGCGCAAACTTCTTGGTTGGTTACAAGGTAACCGCGATCCGAGTACAACGCCGCGCGATGCCAGAGCTACGATGACATAGCGGACAACTAACGTTGGACACTATGCAAGCGACATAACGTCTAAATTGGAGTAAATGTGGCATTGTGAAGTATATAATTGATACAATGTATGTCCAATGACGCTTGGACGTTTTTTGACTGTTTTCTCTGAGATTGTGACTCTATAGGAATTGTATCTCGATGGCCAGTGTCAAGTATTATACTATCAAGTTTGACGATATGTAAGTTAAATGTAATCAAAGTAGTCGAACAAGTCAGTTACTGTCGGTGTCAAGCACAGAAAAGAGAAGTAAATGAGAGAAATTCTATTATAGAAACTGACGTGGTTTTCATAAATTTTATTTATATTACACGGGAATTACTCACGTAAGATTAAACCGGTCACTCCGACTATAGAAAGAAAGAGAAATGAGAGAAAACTGTTACCAGGCTGCATAGGATCGGATCAGTGGACTGTATAATTTAAATGAAAGTTCTTGATTTGCTCGGGATCACGTTCTGAATTCAAGTTCGAAATCGTAGTCGAAGTGTCATTTAATCATTGTTGTCTTCTCATTCCCCACCAGGGGAATGGGGAAAGGGTTGCAGGGCATATGCCCCTTGTCCCTGGCCTTTCTGCGCCCATGGCGATGGGTGCGTCTCTATATTTCGGTGTCAGGGGCGGTACGCTTCCCCCTGCAACTGATTGTTGCCGGCGCGATCATGCGCCGCCGGGTGAGATCCCCCCGGTTTCCCGGGGAAGGCCCAGCGGACCGATCAGCGGCCAAGGCATTAGTTGCCGGGGTGGGCGCTCCGGCTTTGGTTTCTTCTTTCTCAATAGGCATGTGTCCTCATGTTTAATTTATTACAAATAACCGGCTTAGCGAGGAATATAACTAAATACATTGCACGTACTGAAAAAATAATTTTAATTGGCTGATAAATCTCTGAGATATGAGCGTTTAAAGTTTTAGGTTAGGGATAGGGAGGGGATGCTCTATCCCTTTCTCACAAAGCGTGTGTTAGTATAGCATTTGTATGGCGCTCCTGAGGCGTGACGTCACGGCTCAGTATAGTGCGCTCTCTGTCTAGCATGAAATTTAAATGCTTATATCTGCTTAAATCTTATTTATTTTTGAGCTAATTTTAATTTTGTTTTCGTTGATGTGCTCTATTTATGATCAGCTTTTTTATGAGGTAATAAAAAATATTAGTCATCATGATATTAGTCATCATGCCTATTGTCGTAACCATGTCTCTCGGATGTGGTTTTGTTTTTCTTCTCTTTCTATCTTGGTTTTCCTCTCCTTCCTCTTCCGGTGGTCTTGTGTGCAGTGGAGCGATGTCTCTCAGGTGTTGCTGCTTCGAGTTGTCGGCTCTCCCAAACATGGCTGTGGCCATCCTCCTAACAAAGGCGTCTATGGGTTCGTGTTTTAAGTCCCTCAAGATTGTGGCGTTCCTCACGTAGCGGGGAGCTCCCACGATTTTTCTGATTGTTTGGTTTTCTTGGGCTTGTAGACGCACTTTATTAGTGTGGCTGAGGCAATGGTACCAGGCTGGAGTGGCGTACGTCAGTCTAGTCCTTATGTATGTTTTATAAATCATGAGCTTGGTCCTGATTGGCAGCTTGGAACCAAGGATGGGAAGAAGCTTTGCGCGGGCTCCTCTAGTTTTACCTATCACCTGGTTTATATGTTTCCCGAAGTTGAGTCGCTGGTCTATGGTGACACCCAGATATTTGACATCTGGCTGCCACGGGATGTCCTGCGACATCAGCTTCAGGGGAGTCGGGAGGTTGGTGCTTTCTGTTATCATAGCCTGCGTCTTCCCTATGTTCACTGACATACGCCACTTTCGCAGCCATTCTGGGAGAGCGTCCAGTGTCGGTTGCTGCTTCTTTACAGCTTGCTCCGGTTTATATGAATGTACCAGGCGTAGCACGCGGGGGAGATGCAGCTTCCTTGAGGTACTCCCGCTGTTATCAACTTCTTCGTAGAGAGCGCGTTCTCCACTTGCACGTGGAAGCTTCGCTCACTCAAGAAGCTTGCTATGATATGTATAAGTTTCTTGGGGGTGTTTGACTTGGACAGCTTGTAGAGCAAGCCTGCGTGCCATACCTTGTCAAACGCCTTTTCCATATCTAGTAGCACTGCAACGACATACTCTTTATTGTTGTGGTTCATGGTCATCTCGCTGGTTAGTCTCGCAATCTGTAAGGTGGTGGAGTGTTCGGCCCTAAACCCGAACTGCTCTTCCCTAGGCTTTATCTGTGGCGTCAAAAATGATGTAGCAATATCTTCTCAAATACTTTCGACATTGTATTGAGCAGCGTAATGGGCCGGTAGCTTTCAGGTTTCCTGGGGGTCTTTCCCGGGTTTAGGAAGCACCACCACCTTGCCTATTTTCCAGCTTTTCGGAAAATGACCAGAGCGGAGTATGCCGTTGTAGACTCGAGTGAGCGCTGCAACCGTCTTTGGTGGCATTTTCTTGGGCCTCATTTGTTATGAGGTCCAGGCCGGGTGCCTTTCTCCTGGGTAGGCGCTGTATCAG
Organism: Agriopis aurantiaria; assembly: GCA_914767915.1. Classification (NCBI taxonomy): domain Eukaryota; kingdom Metazoa; phylum Arthropoda; class Insecta; order Lepidoptera; family Geometridae; genus Agriopis; species Agriopis aurantiaria. Next base: position 5,021,522 of record OU612007.1, on the reverse strand, counting down.
TCTTTGTACCCGACCTGGCGTGGCGAAGATTAGTTGATTTTCACCTTGTTGTTCTTGTTCTGCTGGTGTTGGCGTATTAAAGTAGTCGACCAGCTGGTTTTCGACTACAATTACATGCTGTTGGTCGCTTGTGGGGTTTGGTGTGAACTAGGCTTGTAGGTAGGTAGCCAGAATTTCCGATCTATCTTTGCTTTTAAATTTCAACAGACCGTTTTCCTCTATGAGCGGCTGTGTGGGTTTCGGCGGCTCTCCCATATATTTACATAGTTTGTGGACCGTGGGTAGGTCATCTGTGATGTTGTAGATGTGATTTTTCCCAACCCTCGGCCGCGTGCTCGTCCAGAGCTGACCTCATACTTTCGATAAGTGCATTCAGCTCATTCTTTAGACGAGGATATTTTGTCTCTTGCCATTGCTTCCTTGTCTCCGTTTTTTTCGCAGATAAGGTTCCGTATCTTCGCCGGGTGGGGGGCGAGCCTCCCTGCGGGCGAGGTGTGCGTTGCTGTATTTAGGGAGCTTTGGATGGCGCTGGTGAGTGTCTCTGTCGCTGCGTCGACTTCCTCCGGCGTTTCTATAGGTCCTGTGGGCGTGTGCTTGATCAATTCCTGTTGGAAAATTTCCCAGTTGATTTTTCTCTTCGGCGGCTGATGTGTGGCTCTACATGGGAGCTCCCTGAGCTCCAGTAGGACCGGCCTGTGGTCTGAGTCTAGGTCATTCATGACGCTGAGCTCTGGGGTCGCTTTCAGTTTTCTGGACACGTTCGTCGTCGTTGGACACGTTCGGAGGTGGAGACGTAATCGATGAACCACTATATCGATTACGTCTCCACCTCCGAACGTGTCGTAGTGTGTCCAGGTATAGCTTTTTCCCATTTCGGCATGTGGTACTCGAGTTCCAGTACTCGTGCTTGACGTTTAGATCACCAGCTACAATAGCGGGGCCTGTTCCCAGCAGGGATCTGATTTCTTCTGTGTCCAGTACGTTTTTGGGAGGCTTGTATACTGCAAATATTTTTAGGTTTGCTCCAGACGCTTGAATGAGTATTCCCAGGGCCTGGATACTTTGGTGCTCTACAATTGGAATCAGTTGGTGCACCACTTTCCGATGCACTAAGCCTCTGTAGGCGTTTCCGTCTGATTTGGTTTCATCCTTTCTGTAAATTATATAGTTTGTAATGTGAAATCGAGCCTCTTTGTTTAGTTGAGTCTCGCTGACCAGCATTATGACGATATGCTGCTTGCGAAGAAAAATGGTCAGCTGTTTGTTTTTCTTCGCGAGCGATTGAGCATTCCAATACACTATTCTAAGACCTCCTATCTGAGTTCAGAATTCGCATTAGGCCCATTAGAGTCGTTATCTCGGCGTCTGTGCCAGATTGCACCGCCTCTAGTATTTCCTTCAGAACTCCAATGGTCTGCACTAGCGAGTCCTTTCGGGAGGCCTGCCCCGGTTAAATGCGTGTTTCTTGTTGTTTCTGCTGTGGGCGAGGTTTGTCAGTTTTGTTGGTCTTTGGTCGCTCTTTCCTTCTTCTGGGGCCCGCCCCACTGCATGTGTTGGCCGGCGTCATTAGGGTTGCATCGGCCGTTTCCTCCACCGTAGCTGGAGCCACGGGGGCCACGCCTCTTCTGCCCCTTTCTGGGAAGGCAATCGTTTCGGCGACGGTGCCGCCTCTTCTGTTTCTGGCCTCTCTTTTCAAAACCGGGCAGGCCTGATAGTTTGCCGGGTGCGGCCCGCCACAGTTTACGCACGTCGCTGGCAGTCCTTGGGCCTCTGGCATTCACTGGCCATGTGTTCTTCGCCACATCGCACGCAGGCCTGTTGCCTGTGGCAATTGTGGGAGCTGTGCCGGAACTTTTGGCACCTGTGGCATTGGGTGGGGCTCTTTTCCCCCCTCCATGCTTCAACTACGATCCTGAGCATCATAAGCAGCTCCGTGACTTCATAAATGGCGGGAGTCAGGTCTGGGGTCTTTGTTATGAGCGCGTAGAAAATACTACCAGGGCGCCCCTGTCGCCCTTGTATATTTTTTATATATTCGGTTGTGAAGCTCTTTTCCACTAGGGCCTCTTTTATTTCCTCGACGCACGTGTCTGAGGGAAGGCCTCTGATTACCACTTTCAGGCTCCTGTCCGCTGGTAGTGAGTAGGAGCACCAGCTGACTCCCTCACTTGTCTCCAGCTCTGTCAGGTAGGCCTGGATGACTCTATACTCATGTTCGTCATTTGGGAAAAACCGTATGCCCTGGCCAAAGGGTCTCCCGTTAGGTGCTCTACCCAGCCTTGCTGCTATCCTCCTGAAGTGGGTGGACCAATTTTCAAGCTTCTTTACTATCAAAGGCGGGTACTTAGGCCCTTCTCTGGTTTTTGGTGCGCTTTCGCCTTCGGGTGCGGCTGTCTGCGGGGGGTTCAGTGCATTTTTCGCACCACTACTACTTGTCGATGCTTGGTATCTTGATTGTTGTTGTGACGACGGCTTTTGCATGGTTATTCCTGTGGCCTGCGCGTATGCGCGCATAGCCGGGGGCGGCTCTCTCTTCTGCCTCTGCGGCATCGGGGGCGACGGCATAGTAGTCGTCGTCGCGAGCTTTTTCCTCGGCATACGAGGCGGTGGACTGTTTTGCCTGTATTGTTGATTTTCTTTGGGCGGCGATTTCGACAGCGAGCGCGTGCGTGGGCGCTTTCTAACTTCAGTTGTTTTGGCGCGTCTAGTCTGTCCTCGTGACATTGTTCCTCAGCCAGACGGGTTCTAATCTTAGGCCACCATGCACTGTCGAAAGCTCCCTCTATGTCCAATGATACCATGACTAGCAGCTTTTTCTGTCTTAACTTGCCTTGTATATACTGGATCAGGTCATAGAGGGAGTCTTCCGCGCTTCTCTGGGGCATAAACCCGTACTCAACCTTGGTGCGAGGTGCCACTTTATTCGGCCTACAATAATTTTTTCCAGGATTTCGCCCATCACTGGCAGAAGGCCAATCGTACGGTAGGATTTCGGAGTAGTGTAGTCGTCCTTCCCAGGTTTCCGGAGAACCACTACGGTCGCCTCCTTCGAGATGGTAGGGAAGTATCCGAACTCTAGGCATTTATTTGCCAGTGATAGGCAAATCTCCGGTTTTTGAACGATTGCTTTTTTGCAGATGTCCGCTGTTATGCCGTCGGCATCGGGTGCTTTTTTGGGGTAAAAACTCTCCACAGATGCCATGAGCTCTACTATAGTAAACGGCGGGTCATGTTTTTCGCGGCAGGTGTTGCGCTCACCACCACGCCGGGTCCCCGCTCGCGGTGTAGCGCACCGCGCAGGCGACGCGCGCGGCGCGGGCGGGTGTACGGGACGGAGGGAGGGGCGCGCGGTAGGCTCCGCCTCTCGCGGTCGGGGGCGGGGCTCCGCCTCTCGATTTCAGGCCGGCCGGCCGGCGGGACCGGGAAATGACTCCGCTATCACTCAGCTGAAAAGCTCACCGATAAGGGAGGAATGCGGTTGCTAGCTCGGCTTCCGGGCGCCGTAACTCGCTCAAAAATGATCCGATTTAATTTTAACTTTTTGCGAGGTACGTAAGTATGTGTGTGTTACAAAATCAGTCAAATAATTTTCGGGGTGGGGGGTTCAAAATTTAGGAGGGGGGTGATTTTAAGTTTTAAAACTACAACTAAGACTAAACAAAGTCCAAACAACAAGATATTAAATAGAATATAGGAGAAAGTAAAAATATTTTTTTTAATAAAAAGTGGGTATGAAAATAATAAGTACCTAGGTATTGAGCCAATTTAAAGCGACTCAACCGGAGACTTCACTGCCCGCTATGTAGGGAGATACGTATGTATGTGTGTATGCTCCTATAGGTACTGGTCAAAATTATTTTTGGGGTGAGAAGGGGTCAAAGTAATGGGGGGGGGATACGATTCTGAGTCTCACAACTGTACAGCTACTACAAAACAAAGCCCAAAAAAACAATCAATACAAAACAAAATGAAACGAATTAAATTGAGAAGTAGGTACGAATATAAAAAGTAGGTACCCGCTAATCTAATTTAAAATTTAAAATTTGACGGGACTTTACAATAACACAAGTAAGGGTTACACTGTTAAAACACAATTCTTCAAGTTTAAAACCTGTGTCCCACACCGCCTCGGTGCTATCAAAGATTATATACTAGAGCTATTTAAGTTACCAACTTATAATGCGGTTGGTAAAATGGGACGGTTCCGCCCGCAATAACACTACTACTTAACGGCTGAAGCCAAAAATCCAAAACACAAAAATTTCGTTTCTAATGAATGAATTGATAGTTCAGAAAAAAAAAATTACTATTTACGGTTGTACAAAAATTTACGAATTAATTTGGTACAAAAACTTTTATAACTACCTTTGTTAACTTACCGTTTTCGTAATTCGATTCCGAAAATGACCCTACCGAAAAATCAAGCTAGGAACCGGTTTCTGGTGTCTATTGGTTCGTCCTCCGCAAAAAATTGCTTCTACGGCGGCAGAATCACTTTTCAACCCCCCGTTCCTGAGTTTGAGCCCCCGAAACACCTACCCCTAATAACAGAAGTAGGTGCCCGATGACGTACTTTCGGAACCGAACAACTTCCAGGTTTTTGCTCTTAAAAATCTAATTACGGATTTGAATCCTGTCTTTCACTGGCTATCGGAACCAATAACACAATTACCTTAACTGACTGGCCAGCCGAAATAGAGTTCTTGTCAGGAACAAAGTTAAAAAAAAATTGCCAGTTAATTTTAATCCAAAGTATGCTATGAACGTTGTATGTTTTTGAAAGTTAACGATAAAAATCTGAAATTTAGTACAAGTATAGATATTGAAATATTGAATCTATTAAAATTTTAAAAAGAACCAGTCTTAGATCTACTGAATTAATTACAAATTTCTGAACGGTACCTTAATTTTAGTATCTCTATATCTTCAAAACTTTCACAATTTTCACCTGAAAAAAGTGCCTCCCGGCTCCTTCCCAGCTCCCGCTTCCACTCGTAGTCCTTCGGCTGGTCCACTTCTTCTGGAACCTGGTGCTCGTGGCTGCGTGTGTTCTGGTTTTCCCGGTTTCCCTGGCGAGTTCAACCGGGAAAAATCCGGGGCTCAGCCAAGTTCTAGGTCTCTCCAAGACCCTTCGATTGGCACTTTAAAAAGTGTAGGTTGTCGCTGAAGATCGTGCAGCGTTTCAATTTGAAGAGCGTCTGTCGGCCCTGTTTGAGGTATTTTACCGGTTCTTCCTCGATAACTCGGTCAAAAATGGTCCAAATTTCAAATTTTTTGAACCAGCACTTCACTCTCTTTCTTCCGCAAAGGAATATATATTTCACTGCACAATTTACGTTAAATTACTATATTTTTTACTGCAATTTCTTGTGCGCGGAGCGAGTAAAAATTTCTAAATAAATTTTGTATAATTCCTGGGCACGTAGCGAGCTTGTCGGAGGCCAGGGCGCGACTCGCAATTAGTTATTAGTTGCGGGCGTATAACACTTTGTCCCGACAATCACAATGTTCTATCATAATTCAAAATAATGAGAATTCTGAACTCAAGGTCAAGCGATAAAGCTCGTCTCTGATGGGTGGATCATAATTTAACATGACTTTACAATTTTTTACGCTAAAAACTCATCTGTCCGTAACAGTTTGCAACGGGCCACAACACTTTGCTTAGCTCCAGTGGCAAGGGGAAGTGCTTAATAGTACTTGCTCTGGTCCTTGCGCAAGTGAAGCTTCGTTTCCCGACTCGCGCGACGCCCACTGCGCATCGTTCGAACAAGCGACGTCGAGTCGTTTGAATTCTTGCAAGTACGTACTCGCACGCGAGTGGCTATTTATGTTTGAACGCCTACTTCTATTTGTACTTGTTACTGATACTTGCAAGCTACTTCGCATGGTCTGCATGCGGCTTTACGCTAAGACAGAGACTGACTTGTAAAGCTGGAAACAAATTATCGGACGCGGCTGACGGACGCGACATAACGGTATCTAGATAATGAATGTACACTGAGCTGTGCAAACTATCGGACGTAAGTCGTGGACGTAACCTTGGGCTGACCTTGAGCGTTCGGACGTCCGACAGAAATCTGGCGCGCCGGATGTTTTAGTCAGCCGTTGTTGTCTTTTGAAAGACTGTGCACACTTATCAGTCGCGTCCGTCAGCCGCGTCCTATATTTTGTTTCCAGCTTAATTGTAACATTTGTTTGTAATGTATCGAGGTGATTTTGTTACAAAACGGCGCTACACATAAACGCGGCAACGCTGACCACTGCTCAAGCGTGCTCCATTTTTGTTAATTAAGGCCTGTCCAGGCCTAAGCAAAATTCGCTACCGCTGTAGGGAGCAAAAAATACCGCACGCTATTCCGCCGGGTATTTCATACAAATATAGGCGAAATAGTGTGCGGTATTTTTCGCTCCCTTCAGCGGTAGCGAATTTCGCTAAGGTCTGAACAGGCCTTTATGGTGGACGTAGAAGTTGTGTGTACTTCATAATTTTTTTTTATTTTTTGTATTGGAAAAAGTTGCCATAAAATTGGCTTTTTATTGTATTTATTTATAAATAAAATAATTTTTCATTGTCCTATTGCATTTTTACTGCACATCTAGTAGTAAATTTTAAACTTTCACGATTTGAACACATGTTTTAAATGATACATGTTCATCAATGTTCATTTACCGATACAGCCAGTGTTGTGTGTCGTAGTGACAACCCTGCGATTTTTCAAGATCAAGTGAGGGTAGGAGAACAATACACCCGCTCTTCTCGCCGGATTCACCCGCAGTGTTCAGTCAGTTCATGACCACAGACAGACAGACGGAGAACGAAGTGATCCTATAAGGGTTCCGTTTTTTCCTTTTGAGATACGGAACCCTAAAAACAGCACAACACGATGTCACTATGTAAAAGAGTATTCAGTCTTTACAGTTTACAGCGATATTTCTAACCATGACGCGTCGTAATGTTATGGCCTACTAGTCGATCAAAAGTGGACACCGAGTGCGAGGTTGCCAATCTTACAATAGCTCTCTCGTTTAGTCCAAAGAGTACTTTTTAATACCTATAGGAAAGTTTACTCTACGTTACGATCCGTCTAATAAAAAGAGAAACAAGTGTGTTGACATAATGAACGTCGGAGCGGCAACGCCTCATGGCTACGCCCATGTATTCAACGTCCTTGGGTCCGGCTCCGGGACTACCAGCCGCGTCAACTCATTGAAGAGCTTTGTTTGGTGCCGTTGGTGCGTCAATGCACCGCTAATAGCTTGACCGAGCTAGCTTGCGCTCGCGACGAAGATGCGTGGATCTAGATAAGGACACATTAGACAACGCACGGACAACACTGACTGTCCTTGAGATGCAAAATTTTGTTTATGTCTGTGGTCCTGCCAGACTGTGGACGGTTTTCTCCGTCTACGCTGCGTCTTACAATTTGAATATTTACACTATAATATTTAGGAAAATAATACGAGCCAAAATGTTTTTTCCACGTTCGCGCCGAAAACTTGCTACCCTATAGGATAGGGTATACGTATCTCGTTGTATTATTTTCCTAAACTTGTTTATTTTCAAGTGTTTGAGTGTGTAATAATGGTGGATTATTATTTATTAAGTACTCGTGAACGTGCTCGAGTGTGGAAAGTGATTTATCGAGGTTTAGCATGTCTTTTCGTGTTGTTTCCATAACTCCATATAAGCCTCTTGTAAAGCCTCGACTACTTTATTGGGGCATGAGTTTGACTTGACCGTGACTTACTTTGCTTGACTCTGACTGTGACTTCTTTGACGCTACTTTGGACAAAAAATTAATCTTGATTAATATATTGACCGAAGGACTCTGCATCCATTGTCATGAACAAAAACTGACAACAACAACATGGCTTCTGTGCTTTGAGTAATTGTGAATTATTATTCATTAAGTGCTCGTAAACGTGCTCGAGTGTGGGTAAGTGATATAACGAGGTGAAACGTGTCTTTTCGTGTTGTTTCCAAAACTCCATAAGAGCCTCTTGTAAAGTCCCACCACTTTACAGGGGCATGAGTTTGACTTGACCGTGACTTATTAACTTGACTCTGACTGTGACTATGACTTGTTTGACGTGTTAAGACTATACAAAACAGATGAACAGGCGGTATGGCCTTAAAGGCTTTAGCCTGCCCGATGGGCGAATAATATTTAAAAAAAACGGATCTCGGTATTTATATTCTCTTTGAACAAAACAAAATGGCGGATTTACCTCTGCTGAAGCGTCTGATAGCGGTGTGTGTTTTGTAATTGTAAATCGATAATGCCATTTATTTTACTGTGAAAATATCATGAAATGTTAATTTAGTGCCGCAATCATGAATTTCGACGAGATAGTAGTGAAGGAGAGCCCCGGGATATGCCGGTGCTGCTTATCCGAGGGCTGCTACAAGGATTTGGGCACCGAATATATATGGATGAACGACACAGAAGTTTACGCCGATATGCTGCTGGATTGTTTCGATATTAGCGTAAGTTTTTGTCATTGCTTGAAAGCCATTTCAGCACATATCTTCGTGCTAGCGAAGTAGTGTTCATTCCGAATTGCGTAAACTACGCCAATAGAATAGCGCTAATGAAAACCAACACGTTACAAATAAATTTTCTTTGTACTGTGTTGGTTCTCATTAGCGCTGAAAGTGTCGAATACCGACGGTCACCATTTTCTTCGTATACACGTAGTAACTAAGTATTATTCTGTGCTATATACTATATACACCGATACACACTACATAGCTACAATCTGGGCGCAATAAAAAATTATACTGTCTAGTTATTTTAGCTCCGAAAGCTGCAATAACATTGTAAAAAGTTGAATGAAAATATGTTATTTTATTATCCTACTGTGGTTTACTAGCTTCCAGCTTACTATCTTACATTCAAAACCTAAAGAATTGAGTTTTCATTCAGCTTGATGAAGCCCATACCAGTCAGATAAAAAGGTTTTAGTTGAAAGGTCATTGTACTCTTCATTATGAACAACTTTTACCATGGGACTAAAACTGAAATCGCAAAAAATATTGGTTTGTAATGTCATTCAATCATCGAGATACAATTACTATAGAGTCACAATCTATCAGTGAAAACAGTCAAAAAACGTTCGAGCGTCGTTGTATCAATTAAATACTTCATAATGCTCCAATTCAATTAATTGGAGTGTGTCAATATTTACTCCAATTTAGAAGTTAGATCGCTTGCATAGTGTTCAACGTTAGTTGTCCGCTATGTCATCGTAGCTCTGGCATCGCGCGGCGTTGTAGTCGGATCGCGGTTACCTTGTAACTAACCAAAAAGTCTGCGCTATTTGTAGCGTGCGCAGAGTTTTGGTTCGGATATTTTTTTGGCATGATTGTGACTATATGTATTGTACCTCGATGCATTCAATAGAACAGTTTTTTTTTTTCGCTATTTCAGGTTTGGTTCTATTGTAAAAGTTCTGGATGGATACAACGAATTCTTTTTTTTGGCCTAGTACCAATGTTCCATTTAACCATGTGTATGAAGGTACTATATTTATTTCTTTTGAATTTAGGGTCTTGCCTCATCATTTGTGAGGTGCCTAAACCAACAGGCCCTGTTAAATATAATAGTAAAGTTATTGTGTGTAAATGGGGAACTGTTGTACAGTATGGGATTGAAAAATTCCAGGCTATTATTGTGCTGATGGATTTTAGGATTTGTATTCTTATTCGAGATGGGATCTTATTCGCTGATTACTGCAGTGACGTCCCGCTTGGGGTGCATTACCCCGCCAGCCCAGCTCCTTGAAATATCGAAGCGAGGCTCTGGGGCGCTGGCACACGTGCTTTAGTTTTTTACGTAAATCTATTCTGAATTTAAAAAAGTAGATGATGGTGAGAAGCAGTCTAGTAATTTTTTAACTTATTTTTTACCTAAATTAAATAGTATGTGATAAGTCCCGATAAACATTTAAGGTGGTTTGTTTCACCTATGGCGGGAAATTAAAATTTCAAACAGTTTTCTTATCCTTGTAGCCTCGGCCGGGTTATTATTGTAAACGATTATGATGTTTGCGCAAGTTGATTATTATTCTTTACAATATCGTGTAAAGGTATTTATCTCTAATGCACATTAATACTTACATTTGTGAATAAACAAATTTTTGCTGTTTCAAACGGTTTATTCACAAATGTAAATAATATGGTGCGTTACTGTTAAATAGTTGTACATTATAATGTAAAGAACAACCAACAATTTGCGCAAACACTGTGTTATTTAAAAATAATAACCTGGCCTGGCTACTAGGAGCAAAAAACTGTTTAAAATTTGAATTTTCCGCCATAGGTGAATCGTACCATCTTAAAGAGGCAGTCTAGGTGTTGTGATGTGGAAAATGATGCCTCATGCAACCTGATAGCGATTCTAGTTTCCTCTGTGGCTTTACAATGCCCTAAGCACTTGCTGTTTAGTTTTGGGTCAGATGACCGTGTGTGCACAAATGTCCTCAATATTTATTTATTTATACCCCATCATGAACTCACTACCACTTGATATTTGAGTAGCAGGCATTTTCTGCAATTAGGCTAATCGTATGCCGTGATTTTTGCACAAAAAAATTTGTTTGCAATATGTTATTTAGGGTTTTGGTAAATTTATTTAAATTTTTTTTTTTTTTTTTATTTGTTTTTTTGTTTGTACTGGTAGTTTATTATATATTTTGACCCTTGACTGCCTACAGTGTTGTTTCTTACTATAGTATTTACTCACTTTATGTAGTCCTGTAAGCCGTTGCCTAATCCAACCACAACACAGCGAACTTTAGATAGCCCGTTCGTCCAGTTGGTAGTGAACCTGCCTTCTGAGCTTGGGGGCGTGGGTTCGATTCCCACGTAGAACAAACATTTGTGTGATGAACATTTGTGTTTGTTCTATATCTGGTTGTTAATATCTATTTAAGTATGTATTTAAAACTATATATGTATGTATATCAGTCTCTGGCAGCCATATCACAAGCTTTGCTTAGTTTGGAGTCAGATGACCGTGTGTATAAAGTGGATTCACATACGCCATTGAATTCCTTCTCCGTACGTATGCAGGTTTCCTCACGCTGTTTTCCTTCACTGAAAAGCCAGTGGTATGAAAATCCGCACATAAGCTCCAAAGAACCCACGGGCCCGGGGTTTGAACCCGCGACCTCACGCTTTCAAGTCTAGCGGTCTCCCAAATGGGCTAGCACGGCTTCTTAAACATATGTTGTTGTTACTTATCCAGATCACACAACGCAATGATGGGCCAAACGGAGCCATGCGTCTCATCTGCGAGGTGTGCATCACAAGGCTCCGTGACGCCTGTAACTTCAAGAAGCAGGTCGTGGACTCGGAGCAACGCTTCATAGACATGCTCGGACGAGGGGAGTTCAGGAGTAAAGGTAATATTTACTAGCCAAAACTATACATTTTTACACCTCAGTTACAATCTGGGTGTTTTCAAGTCGAGAGTGAATCGTTTTCTTCAAGGCAAATGTGCTCCATCGCAGATCGCATCGTCGCTTAACATCAGGCGAGATGGCGGCCATGCGCAAGCCTATCTACTATTTAAAAAAAGACCTTTAAAAACCCACTTCTGGACAAAACAATGAAGTTTTTTTTCGACTCATTAAACAATATTCATCCTCTAGTTTTCCACCCCTCACCAACACGGCTCGGAGTCGATCGTGACGTTAGTTTCCGGCCCCATTTCTTAGGAAAAAAATCGCCCAGAGCTAAGGTGACGAACATGAAAAGTCAGCTCAAACTGGAAACACATGTAATAAAAGAACGAAAATACCATGACATTATTGAAATATACTATTTTCCTTCAGCGTTTTAGGGTTCCGTATCCAAAGGGGAAAAACGGGACCCTATTACTAAGCCTATGCTGTCTGTCTACCTTATTATGTATCTTTATCTTTGTATCTGTATCTTTCGAACTGTAATTGATTTTCATTGAATTCACTGTCAATGTTCACAAATGGACATAGGACTCTCTCTAAGAACGCCACTCAGCCCAATCTTAAGCTTCTCAATTGGATTTAAATTTACCAAAAAAATATAACACCTCTTTTTTTAGGGTTCCGTACCTCAAAAGGAAAAAACGGAACCCTTATAGGATCACTTCGTTGTCCGTCTGTCTGTCTGTCCGTCTGTCAAGACCCTTTTTCTCAAGAACGCGTAAAGGTAGCAAGTTGAAATTTATACTAAATACTTGGGTCTACGGTTTCTTTCGGCTGTAAAAAAATAAAAGTTGTAAGTCAACGCAATCAAAAGATATGAACGTTTATGTCGCATATTTTGCGATTTCACAGGGGAACCAAAACCTATAGGGTACTTCCCGTTGACCTAGAATCATGAAATTTGGCAAAAAGCAAGGTCTCATAGCATATATATAGGAATAAATCCGAAAGTTATAAATATGAAGGCATATCATTTAAAAATGATTATTTTGCTATTACAAACTTACATTTTGTAGTTGGAATGTATGGAAGAACCTTATTGTCAACTACAAACTTAAGTTTGTCTTTCAATATTTTAACTTCAGTAGTTTTTTTTTTGGTCTCGCGCTCTTAGGTTTCCTTTATGTCGTATATTTTGCGATTTCACAGGGGAATCAAAACCTATAGGGTACTTCCCGTTGACCTAGAATCATGAAATTTGGCAAGAGGCAAGGTCTCATAGTACATATATAGGAATAAATCCGAAAGTTATAAATTTGAAGGTATTTAAAAATAATTATTTTGCTATTACAAACTTACATTTTGTAGTTGGGATGTATGGAAGAACCTTATTGTCAACTACAAACTTCAAAGTTGTCTTCCCAGAGACTGTGGGATCGGCCGATCTGCGAACTAGCATGGAAATCGCTACTAGATACGTGTCCTAGTATTGCAGATCGCGCTCGTATTCTTGCTGTCTCTGTTTGGGAATCGGGACTTTGGTTGCAAGGCATGCCCTCTTTTAACACAGGTAGCCTTTTAGATCCAACCGCATTTCGTCTAGCTGTCAGCTTACGCTTGGGTGCAAGGTGCTGTGAGGCCCATCGCTGTCAGTGTGGTACTGCTGTTGACCAGCTCGGTCACCATGGTCTTCTCTGCTCGAGAAGCGCTGGTCGTATTGGCCGATACGCTAGCCTGAACGACATCATACGCAGGGCACTTTCCACCGCCAATGTCGCAGCTATGCTCAAACCGAGTGGTCTTGCGCGTGACGATGGAAAGAGGCCTGACGGTATGACACTTGTGCCCTGGAGGTTGGGGCGGCCCCTTGTATGGGACGCAACTTGTGTCGATACTTTGGCGCCGTCACATCTTCCTGAGACACAGGGTAGGGCTGGCGCGGCTGCTAATTCAGCAGAGCAGCACAAGCGTCGCAAATATGCTAACCTCGGCAGTGGTTACATATTTGAGGCGTTTGGGGTCAAGACATCGGGCCTTTAGGGACCGGGCTCACCTCATTTTCAAAAATCTTTCAGAGCGCCTGGTTAATGCGACGCGTGACCAAAATGCTGGCGTGTTTCTGGCTCAACGCATTAGCATTGCCATTCAACGTGGTAATGCCGCCAGCATGTTGTGTACGCTGCCAACTGGTAGTGGGCTTGAGCATTTGGATTGTCTTTAGACCTTCAACGGTCTATGGGCAGTCTAACTGTATTTGTAGTGTTAGTTTTAGCTTGTATTTTGTTTAGTTATTAAAGGCACTTGCCCAGTAAAAAAAAACTACAAACTTAAGTTTGTCTTTTAATATTTTAACTTCAGTTAGTTTTTTTTTTGGTCTCGCGCTCTGAGGGTTCCGTCTAACGGAACCCTCAGAGCACGAGTCCTACTCGTACTTGTCGGTTTTTTTTTATATTTTGACTTGTGCTGTTGGCCTTTTGGCCTCTACAGCTTGACCAGCTGACCAGCTTGACCAGTTAGCAAACGCAGAGTGCGTTCGGAATAACTTGGTGGTTTAAGTTTTGGGCGACTAGCACAAGAGCACCTCAAAGGTACGAACCTCGGCTTGGACCGTTGCCGGGAGTGGGAATCAGACTTGAACACCTGTTTGCACTCACGATGATGTTTTATAGGTCGAGACGATCGACCGAAAAAAAAACATTATTACAATACATAATCTCTTAATTCACACCAAAAATACATATTGTCATTGTCTCCAGTGTCATCGTACCAGCCACCGAGAAGGATGAAAGAAGAGGTGGTTGAAGAGACGCCCGAAGACGTCATGTCCCAGGACGTTGAGTACCTTGACGATGTGGATTATGAAGGTGGTGAAAATGAGCGCTCAGGTACGACCATTTGACATACCCATTTCAGGTTCATCATCATCATCCAGAAGACGTTCACTGCTGAACATAGGCCACCCCCTTTAACCTCCACACTGAACGACAGCCTGCCTTTTGCATCCACTGGATGCCAGCGACTCACAATGTCGTTGGTCCATCTACCTACGTTGCGTCTTTCAATTCGTGGTCTCCACTCAAGAACCTTTCTTCGCCATCGGTTATCGGTTCTTCGAGCAATGTGTGTGGGCAGGTCAGGTTAGATACTTCCGTAAAAAGAGAGGCAACCTAAAAGAGACCGCAGAGAAACGCTGGGTGCAGGCTGCTTCCAATCGTCCCTTTTGGAGATGATTGGGGGGCAGCAGTGGACGTCCTATGGCGGAAATGATGATGATAATAAAGAGAAAAAGGGAGAGGATCAAACTATTAAGAGCTTGTTCTCTGTGACAGCTGTAATTTTTTTCACGTGGAAAAAAAAATAATTAAAAAAAAAAATGGGTCACTTATTTTGGGTAATTAATTGCCAAATGAATTAAAAGATATCGAAAAAGAAACAACTTTCATAAATGATTTTAAAGGTATATTTCCCAAATGTTATTACAACTTAGAAGAATTTTTCAATGATGACGAAATGTATATAGATCGTTCCGTTCCGACTATTGCCATACCCAGATGGGGTATGTTCCCAATGAAGTGATCTAAATTTGAAAAAATCTGTCATCCCTGAGATTTATGATCAGCCATTTTGCTACGTCCATGGCATCCTTATAAAAAGCGCTGATGTTTTATTTCAGAAGAGGTGGTAAAGATTGAATTCGTCCAGTCCACATCGAAGGCCTCGACATCGGAGGAACCTCGGCCCAAGCGCGGCCGCCCAAAGAAAGACGACGAGAAACCGGAGAAGCCCAAGAGGCAGAAGCTGCAGAAGATGGCTAAAGGTAGGTCTCAGTTCTTAATACGTGATGATTGATTCTGCAAGCAATTTAGTACAAGTCACTAGCTACGCCCCGCGGGTTCACTCGCTAACCAGCAGGTACAACAATAAAAAAAAAAAAATGGACGAATCTAGTTTTTTTTCGCTTCTGCTATAAGGAATTTGGGATACATTATTACTCTATAGATATTATAACTTAGCCTGTCCTGAAATACAATATTAAAAGAAAAAATAGAAAAACATAAAAGAAAAAATTAATCTAACCTGAAACAAAAATGAATTAATAAAAAAATAATCATAAGGTATAAACAATAATATTTTTTCTGGGATATAACGTAAAAAAATATATATCTTTGCATTTTACCGTTAACTAGCCACTTGCTTAGATGAAATCGATTCACTCGCGAATTGAAGACACCCCAATTGTAATCATCGGGGAATACCTTTCAGGCAGCGCATCCAGTCTAGCGGATCGCACAATAAAAGTGGAATCATAGCGCTTCGGTTGGGTTTTTGGCTGAAATAAGTAGTGTGCATCTAAAGTAGCTAACAGACGTGACGGTTTGGTTGACGGACCGCTGTCCAATCAAATGGAGAGAAAGAGAAAAAAAAATCCTCCAAATCCGTCACGTCTGTTAGCTATTTAATAATGGATATACATTATACAGGGTGACACAGATAGACTGTACTAAGCTGAAAGGAGGTCATTGTACTCATCATTATGAACAATTAATACTATATACATACAACAAACAAACTAAATAATATATACAATTTTAATATGGGACCTGATGTAGCGTAAAACATCTGTTCAATACATTTTGTCAAGTGTCAATGACCTTTTTATCGTATCTTTGGGTCGTATTTTGCTTGGAGTCACATGTCTAAATCAAAATAAGCACCCGCCGCCTAAGATCTCTCCGGATTTATCGGGGTAGTGAATTATGACAGCGCGATATTATAAAATAAACCGGCCAAGTGCGAGACCGGCTCGCGCACTGAGGGTTCCAGGTACCACCACAAAATTCAATAACGAAATTACCAGTTATAACTTGGTAATGAACATAAACTTCTCACTGACTCGCACTTGGCCGTTATTTATTTGTTGTTATACTTTAGAGTGTGTACTATAATCATGCTAAGTTTGACGCTTGTACGTATTACCGTTTTTACATTAAAGCTAATTAAAAAATACGTTTGTTGTATGGGGGCCCCTTTCATTTTTACTTTGGCTTTTTTATTATTTGTTAGTTAATCCGCCGTAACATTACATCCTCTGTAAAAATTTCACCTGGCTATCTGTTACGGTTCGAAATATATAGCCTTTAATAAGTAGAACATGCCGGCGTCGCGGTTTTACCATCGCACTAGCCGCCACCGCCTGAAGGCTCATCCACACATCATAGATCAGTGGAAATCGCACACTGTGCGATTCACACGATCCTTCTTGCCTCATACCTGCAAAATGTGGAATGAGCTACCTTCTACGGTGTTTCCGAGAAGTTGCAACATGGGGTTCTTCAAAAGGCGAGTTAATAGAGTTCTAAAGGGTCGGCTACGTATTTGTGATGCCTCTGGTGTTACAAGTATCCATAGGCGACGGTGACTGCTTACCATCAGGCAGCCCGTCTGCTTGTTTTGCCACCTATGGCATAAAAAAAGAACAGACGGACGGACAGACAGACAGACATCGTAGGCTTAGTAATAGGGTCCCGTTATTACCCTTTGGGTACGGAACCCTAAAAAAGTTACTACATTTGAAAACGTCTCCCATAATTTAACGTTGGTTTTTATTTTCTTGATTATTAATATGTACAAAATTGCTTGCAAAATTTTTTCATCATATTTGTCTAGTCTAAGATCATCATCATCATCATCATCATTTCAGCCGTAGGACGTCCACTGCTGGACATAGGCCTCCCCCATCGATCTCCAAAAGGGCCGGGAAGGGTCTAAGATCAAATACACATTAATATGCTTGAAACATTAGTATGGATGGACTAAGTAAGGTTAACCCACAGTATAATAGTAAACTCCGCCAGGTTTGCCATTCCGAGACAAAGGTCAAATGCCATCCACATAATATTATAGATGCGTGGAAGTCTCGCACTGTTCGAATTGATCGATTGTTTCTGCCACGCACCTGTAAGTTGTGGAATGGCTTACCACCTTCGGTTTTTCCTCTAAAATATAACCTCAATTGCTTCAAGCGAAGAGTGAATAGAGTCCTCAAAGGTAGGCAACGCACCGCCAATGTCTCAGGTATTGTAGGTGTCCATAGGCGACGGTGACTACTTACCATCAGGTGGCCCGTCGTTTGTTTGTCAACTATTATATTTAAAAAAAAAAGTCACGTGGGTGACACAAGCCTACGTCACCGACGCTCTGTTACCAGTAGCATGAAATCATAACTCCCGTGTATTACCTCTGGGAATCCGATTAAACTATGTGGTTTTGATTTAAATAATATTATCTTACATTGGACTTCATAAATTTATTCACACCAGTTCGGAAAGGCTTTCTTTATCGTTTAAAATCTGTGCGCAAAAGTAGTTTTTGGCCACTAGCGTGGAAAGTAAATTCGAAATTTAAAATTGATGAATTTATCGAATCTTTGAATTTGTTCAGTTTTAACAAAACATTCCAACCTCGTTGAAAAGCACCTCAAAAAATTTGATTCAAGTAGGTCCCTGTCTTCTTAGAAGAAATACAATATTTGGCTCGCTAAGGTGAGATGAAAAATTGTGTTTCTCTCGGCAGCACGTTATTCTGCGTTTCGTACCTTTGAAACCCTCGCTACGCTCAAGATTCAATGCAAGTACTTGCGCCTAAAAACAACTTTGCAGCCTTGCTTAACAAAAAAACTATTAAATTAGTGTTTAACTAGAACTGCTTTCCTTGAGTGGAAAAACAAAATGTCAGTTGAAATGGTTTTTGTATTTAATGTAAAAGATTTAAAATAAAACTATGACAGGAATTACTCTTGTGTGATTAAGCCGGTTACTCCGACCACAATTTTCGTCTTTTTCAAGGTGAATGCGCGCGCGCGGCTGCGCCTCGCTTTGCAAATTTTTTTTACAAAGTTTTCCTATTTCTATGTTTGTTGCATTGCAATGGCAAAAAACATAAAATGTGTATTTGATCTTAGGAAATATATTAAAATGAAGGTACATGCGTTTTCAAACTTGTTACATTGATATTCAAGATGCGTTTTTAATATATACAGGTTTTTTTATTTTATTTATTTAAAAACTTTATTTAGGAACTTCGAACTGTCACAAGCAACAAGACGTGTTTTTTTGCCGCTCTAATACTTACGGCCGGAATAAAGTTTATAGCAGTTTTAGCTGTGGAAAAGTTTTGTGAAACTGTTTATGAAGACGGAATAGCCATCCTGAGAATTCGACTTCGGTGAATAACTGTGGCGTAATCGCGTAATCGAGCCTAAAGTATTCACTTGACACTCCGTGAGCTGGAAAGTTTTAAATCTACCGTCCGTGTGTACGTAAGGTAACATCATTTTTACAAACTTGAGAACTTCTTACGACCGCACCGTCACTTTCATTGAGTGTCGTGGTGAGCCACTGTCATAGTCTCAAGTTGCTGTCAGTTTGACTTTGACATATCGGAGCATTTACGAAGACAATCACATACAATCGAGTTTACGAGGACTGTTCCAGGTAGATTATATTTATACAGGAGTAAATAATTGCAACCTTTTAAAAAATGAATAAATGCGATGCCTGTGATAACTCTATTAAAACCATCGATTTGAAAACTTGCAAATCCTGCCGTGGAAATTATCACTACCAGTGCTTGGGCATTACTAGTGAAAATTTTCTTAAGGAGTCAAAGCACTCAAAGGGTTGCTGGAAATGTCCTCAGTGCAGGAATAAGGAGAAGAAGGGAGATAACTCGAATACCCCAGTTAGGTCTCAACAGCAGCAAGGTTCTCCACCTGGGGACTGCTTGACCCCAAATGTTTTTGAGGATTTGAAGGCTTATTTCGACCTTAAATTTCAAGAAGTCTCGATTAATATTTCTAAAGACATTCAGGCTAAAATTACTAGTGAGAACATGGTATTAAATGGGAGAATTGATAATCTTACCGGAGGAGTAGAGTATATCACGTCTCAGTTGGATGAGCTAAAGAAGCGCAGCGAGATACAATCTCGTGAAATAGTGTCTCTTAAAGAAGAGAACTGTGATCTGAAGCTGCAAGTAAGAGAAATGAGCACTCGTTTCTCACAGGTAGAGCAACAATCTAGAGTGTGCAATTTAGAAATACAATGTGTTCCGGAGAATAATACCGAGAATGTGCTCACTATCGTAAAGCAAATCAGCCAAGCGGTCTCTTATGATCTTGAGGACAACGACATCATTTCTGCTCATAGAGTTGCAAAACTTCAAAGTGACTCTCCCAGGCCACGTTCCATAATTGCCAGACTGGGTACTCCTCGCATCAGGGACGACTTCCTTGCCACTATCAAGACGTACAACAAATCTCACGGACAAGACAAGCTGAATACTTCACATCTTAAAATCGCTGGAGAGAAGCGCGCCATCTATGTCGCGGAGCATCTATCCCCGGCCAATGAACAACTCCATGCGGCCACAAGAGCTGCTGCCACTGCAATGGCCTATCAATTTGTGTGGGTCCGCAACGGCCGAGTGTTCGTCCGCAAAGACATTAAGTCTAAGGCTATTTTGGTCAAAGACATAGAATTTTTACATTCTTTATGAGACTAACAGGGCACTAAGGTTAATCTAATGGTTTATTACCAAAATGTAAGAGGTCTACGAACTAAAACTTTCAGATTGTATATGAGTGCTTTATCACATCACTATGATATTTTGGTGTTTACTGAAACATGGTTAAATGATTCAGTGTTTGATAGAGAATTATTGGACAGTCGTTATAATATATTCAGGCGTGATCGGAAAGCATGTTCATCGGTCAAAAAGGACGGTGGTGGCGTTTTGGTAGCAGTTTTGGATAAATATAAGGTTCTCCGTAAGCCCCAATGGGAATCATCTAATGAAGATTTATGGCTCACTCTTAATCTAGGGAGGGGTTCATCGGGAGTTGTCATTAATATATGTGTGGCCTATCTGCCACCACCCATTAAACTTGATTATTTAGAAAATTTCTTGGACAATTTATCTAGCATTATTAATAATAAAGTCACACCTAACTCCCAAACATTTCTTATAGGAGACTTTAATTTTCCAAATATCAACTGGGTAAGAGACCCGAAAACTCACTTTTTTGCGCCCCATGGCAGTACAAGTGCTGTGGAACTTTTATTCATTGATACTTTGGCCTTTAACGGTCTTGTGCAACATAATGGGGTGTTAAATTGTAACAACCGTATCCTCGATCTGGTCCTTAGTACTATAGCTTGTAATACTATCTTGGTTAAAGAGAATCATACTCCGTTGATTGATCCTGACTCTCACCACCCAGCTTTACTTGTAACCATAGGAGTAGGCAGTTTCAGATCTCTGAAGAAGAGAGAGACTAACCTATACAACTTTTATAAATCAAACTATGTTGCTATAAATGACCAGCTATCTAAGATTAATTGGTCTGAGAAATTCAACGCAGATGATACTGTTGATGATATGGTAGATACTTTTTATAAAATATTCGTACCTGTCATTGAAGAAAATACCCCGTTGCGTCCGCCTAAAAATGAACGATTTCCTGTTTGGTTCTCAATGCCTTTAATTAAATCTTTAAGGGAAAAAGCTAAATATCATTCAAAGTACAAAAGATATAAAAACCTTCAGGATAAGTTGGCTTTTAATTTAATCAGAAAAAGATGTGATGATTTGCTTGCGGAGTGTTTTACAAAATTTAAAAATAATACACATTTGACATTAAAGAAAAACCCTAAGTACATTTGGCGCTACGTTAATAACTTAAAAACAAATAGAAGTTCTTTACCTGATCAAATGTACTCAGGCAGTAAATTAGCTGTAGGTGGACAAGAAATATGCAATTTATTTTTGGAGCAGTTCAATTCAGTGTACAAATTAACTTGTTCAAGTGATTCAAACGAGCCAAAGATAGAGTGTACAGACCATTCGAGTAAACCACCACTTCATAAAATTTTATTGGAAGAAAAAGAAGTATGTAAAGCGCTCAATGCACTAGCTAACAAAGGAGCTGGACCAGATTCACTTCCATCTATTGTTCTGAAAAGTTGTGCAGGAACGATTGCTGAACCTTTAACTATAATTTTTCAGAAGTCATTTGACACGGGTATGTTTCCTTCGAAATGGAAAGTAGCTTATATAACTCCAATACACAAAAACGGCGATCTACATTGCGTTGAGAACTATAGGCCAGTTTCGATTCTCTCAGGGCTAGGTAAATTGCTGGAATCATTGGTTGTCAAAGAGATTTTTCCTTACGTTTCCCAACTTCTTAACTTAAACCAGCATGGTTTCCTACCTCGCAGATCTACTTCCACTAATCTAATAGGTTATGTAACTGATATTCTTGAAGTTCTTGATAAAGGTGGGGAATCTCACGCAATATATACTGATTTCAGTAAGGCCTTTGACCTTGTGGATCATGATTTGTTGCTGGCCAAATTACAATGTCTAGGGATTCATGGTAGTCTTTTACGGTGGTTAAAGTCCTATTTAAAGAATCGATCTCAGTTGGTAGTTGCTAAAGGATTTAGATCTTTGGAAACGGAAGTTCCATCAGGAGTACCCCAGGGATCTCATTTGGGTCCTCTACTGTTTCTCATTTTTATCAATGATTTGCCTGGTTTATTGAAATCCAACGTTAAATTATTCGCTGATGATCTAAAACTCTATAGGACTATTTGTGATGAGAAAGATGTAGAAGAGTTACAGGCCGACATCGATGTTGTGAGTCAATGGTGCAGGCAAAATCGTATGATGTTAAATGCTTCCAAATGCTTTTATATCAAGTTTTCTCGTAAGCACGCTCCTTTTTCGGCTTGCTACAAAATAGATAACATTCCTTTGACAGAACTTTCTTCAATACGTGACCTAGGAGTAATAATTGACAATAAGCTTAGCTTTCGTGATCACATCAATTATACTGTCAAGAAGGCATTTAAGGTAGGCGGTTTCGTTATCAGGCAGTCAAAAATTTTTCGAAACGTGAGTCTCTCCATCCACCTCTTCTACAGTCTCGTACGTAGTATTTTAGATTACTGTAGTGTTGTTTGGAATCCTGTGTACCAAGTGCACTCAGACAGGTTGGAGAGGGTCCAGAAGAGATTTCTGTACCATATTACCTACATGGACAATCGCTGTAAGACACTGCGATCCTATGAGTCTCGACTCAAGAACTATAAAATATTGCAACTTGAAAAACGACGAAATGTGACAGATGTTATTATGCTATATAAATTATTAAATGGATTAGTCGATTGTCCGGAAATCACAGAAAGAATTACGCTTAGGGTTCCTCGTCCAGGTAGTCGTTTATTAAATAGAAACACTTTTGTCCTTCCCAGCTGTAGAACTAATATGTTAATGCACTCACCGGTTTGTCGTATGTGTGATAGGTATAACGGTATAAAAAATGATTTTGACATTTTTCACCATAGTTCGGTAACCTCAGTTAAGTACCAACTTAATGTATTATTATAGTTATAATTGTATTTTGGGCTTTTTTTGCAGCGTTATTGCTATTGTTATATTGTGTTATTTTGTGTTTTGTTTCATGTTTTGTTGCTAGTGACAGCAGTAATTAATAAATTATTTAATTTATTAATTTCATATCTAGATGTAACATGAGTGCTAGGTCCACATCTAGAAGGAAATACATTTAGTTAGATATTAAGTGTTTGTTAATATAAAGATAGTTCACAATGTATTTCCAGTTTTGTGGTCTTTCAATAAAAAAAAAAAAAAAAAAAAAAAAAAAAAAAAAAAAAAAAAAAAAAAAAAAAACATATTTATTGTTTTATTACCGGTCACAGATTACAAGGTCTGGTGACTGATTGAGACGGGTGGGTGAGGGACGCGCGGAGGGCGTACAGCTGCGTGTTTGGCGAAGTTATTTTGAAAGTTTTGTTCCAAAAAGGGTGAAACAAAAAAATACTGGCTTATTTATTTTCGATACGCTTGATGTATGCAAAATTTGCGCATTTTTTTTTTATTTTTTTTTATTGTTGTTTAATACATTGTTCATATACAATTAACAAAAAATGTAGCACCAAAAAACCACGGAAGGTTTGTCTTGGCACACAGATTCACCCCGCACTGACAAACAATACGTAAGTACCTACACTGAAATAAAGAATAAATAATTCATGCAGAACTTGTACAAAGTAAATCTATAAAAAAAAAAAAAAAAGATCTACCCTCATTATTCTTTTGACGTGCAAACTATTCATCAAAGGTAAATCCATTAAAAAACATAATAAAATGACCTGTATACATTACTAGACTAGATTGAAGTTAGCATACTGCGGAAAACAGTTTTGGCGCGCATATACCTCCTATAGTAGGGCAAATTTAATAGATCACATTTGACACTTCATCAAAATTCAACAAACGACACTTTTAAAGATTTTTTTAAACTGCACAATTACCTTTTTCTTCTTATTTTTTTTTAATAATTAATAGGCTTTCGTTTGACCGCCACCTCGCCTGATGTTAAGCGATGTTGCGGTATTTATTGTAATAATGACAAAAAAAAGCCATTTATTTTGTCAATTAAACAATAGACTGACCTGATGTCAAATGTAATCTTTTAAATTGGTCCTATTTTAATGTGTGTTTTTTGCATTTGTCATTTGTTGTTTGTAGGGGAAATAATTATCCAAAATAAACACTCGCAATTTTTTCGTAAAGATAAATTAAGACGAAAAAAATATATATATTAAGACAACTTAATTAAAAAAAAACAAGCTCATATTTGAAACTCGGTTTAAATATTAAGGGGCCTTAAATAGAATACTGATGTATTGGATAATTATTTCCAACATGTTTTTCAGGTTTAAATTTTAAGATTATTTCTATATATCAAGTGCACGCACAAGAGTCAAGAGAGGCCTTTGCTCAACAGTGGGGCGTTAAAATATTTTTTCATCACTAGCGCCCGGTAAGTGGGCCATTATGACTCAAAATGCGGGCGGTAAATATCACTTTGCCTCCGATGTAATTTAAAAATCGAACTAAGACCATGTCAAAAATACCATTGAGCTTACTTTTTGTTTTCTTCGACCATGTAGGTCCGTACCGTACCATGTCAGAAACTTTTTACTCTGTGAAATGAAGTCAACAACTGTGTAAAGCCTCTGTGGTGTGAACCTGGTGCTTTGCTAATTTTTTGGCGGGAAATCAAATTGGAACTGATTTTTCTCAGGTTTTTTTTTATCTTACTTTACACTAGAGATGGAAAGTAGATTATTTACACACGCGAGTAGGTGTTTTTTTTTACACTCTTTAAACTATAAACACACCTCCTCGCTTCGCTCGTCGTGCGCCAAAATATATCGTTTTTAAAAGATCGCAAGTAGATTGTTACACAATGGATGTCCCTTGTGTAACAATCTAGTATTAAATTATCAAAAGCGTTGATTTAAAGTTAAAATTGAGGATTTTCGCACAGATTCGACAAGTATGATAAATAATGATTATACTACATGAAATCATCTCTAAAGGCGGGAATACACACGACTGTAGCTGGCACAGATCCTTGCACGTGCCACCTACTTTCATGTGTATACGCTAACTGGCATGCCTGTATCTGCCACGCAAGTAGATAGCACAACATTTGATTTACTGGCATGCAACGTGAGGGAGGACGCGGGGGCTACGAAACCGGCAAGTGTGAACGTCACGACAGGTACAGGCATGCCAGTAGTGCAAGCAAATGCATGCAAGTCTAACTTGCAAATCTATACACATTGCGTCACTTACTTGTACACGCCGTTAACAGGCATGTGTATCCTCGGCTTAATGCTAGAGGTGAGGGGCGCCAATGTTAAGTTTTTGCCCCTGCTCAGAAAAATCGTAGATTCAGGGCTGATATTATCATAGAGTACGCCACCTTGCGGCGTTCGCGCATCTGTCAGCCAATCCGTGGGCTTTGATTATTTATTTGATAATAATTATGTTCTTAGTTCTAAGTTACAAATTATAATTATTATCAATGACATTATTGCTTATTACAAAATCAGTGTTGCCGTTACTTTTAAGGGCCGGAATGCCGGTGCAGCGACGTCGCTCGCGCATTTTATGTTTTTTTAAAGAAATAATTACGACTGTCTACTTTTGATAAATGTGCTTCGGTCATTTTGCAAAGTTAATATTTCAAAACATTTTGAACAAATTTTTGTTTTAATATTTTTTATAATCACACGAATAAATGGGAAAAAATGTTTATCCCATTTTATGTGGTAATGATAAAAAAAATATTAAACAAAATGTCGTTCTTACGTACTTGTTCCAACGATTATTTAAAAGTCCATCGAGATACCTATAGAGATGATAGCGATAGAATACCTATAGAGATGATGATGAACCGCGATCCGACCACAACGCCGCGCGATGCCAGTGCCACGATGACATACGATAGTGGACAAGCGACGTTGAACACTGCAAGCGACTTAACGTCTACATTGGAGTAAATTAGAAAGAAAGAAAAAGTTTATTAATTAATTAATTAGGCATTGTGAAGTATATAATTGATGTCTAGGTATGTACAACGACGCTCGGACGATTTTTGACTGTTTTCACTTAGAGATTGTGACTCTATAGGTATTGTACCTCGATGCAGTACGACTTTGAGACACAAATGCATGGCATGTTTTGTTAAAACTAACCCGAACTATTTTCCCCTTACAAATGATAAATCTAAACGACGTGACAAGCACAAGCTTCTCATAGAACACCGCGACAAGAAATTATTAAATGATAGCATTTTCTGTATGGGACCGTTAATCTATAATAAGATGCCCAGAAACCTTAAAGATCTAAATAATAATCTGTTCAAATTAAAATTGAAAAAAATTCTACTGACTAAGTGCTATTACACCGTAAAAGAATTTATTAATGATAAGAGATTAAATTGGAATACTAACATTGACTAACTAATAATGACATTATAATATTGTAGACATCGTACCTATTTAACTTGACATAACTACTATACTAAGACATTTCCTTTGTAAACTAACAATACTAATAACTTATAATTAGTGAGTTATGAATGCCAGTGCTAATATTGCACGTCCATTTAGAGACAAGTTTGTTTTCGGAGCTCTTAAGAACAGATTATGTCTGTATTACATCTAGGTTTACCAACAAACTGCAATAAATATATTTTGATTTGATTTGATTTGAAATGAAACTAGACTTGATTTTCACCCCACAAATCTGACCAGATTAATTATCACCCTCTAGAACAGTGGTGGGCAAGCTTTCTTAACGGCCTCATATACCAAATTTGACGGTTTTAAATCAATTTATTCAGTTAAATTACAATATTTGAGCTGGAAAAAAAAATACATGTCACAGATACATCTGTGTTTGAGTTTATGATTTGGTTCAAAACACGATAGAATAAACTTTCCTTGATAAAAAAAAAAAAAAACTGAAACAGTCGATTTAGTTTATTGTTATCGTTTTATGCTCTAATGAAAGCTCGTAACAACCTGGAAATTACATGTACTGAAAGGCAATTTTATTTATATTTTTTTTTATTTGGATAGATTTTTATAGTGAATAGTTTCGTTTTTTAGTGGAATTAAAAGCGTAAAAAGGTCGCTAGAATTTGCGCGCGCCGCGTTCAGTACCGCGCCAGGCGTCATCGAGGTCGGACCTATGTTCGTTTTTGTCGTTGCACTCCCCCCGCGGGCGTCCTGACACTTGCGTGGCAAAATACATCGTCGCTATAACTTGGCGGGGGCTGAGGGAGCGTTTTGTTGCCTACGCGACTCGGATAACAGGCCGTTAATGCGGGGCCAGAAAGTTTTAAAGATCTTTGATTTTTACGGTTTTTCGTTTCGTCCAATGTGTACGTTTGCAAGCCGTACTTGCATGCACTGTTGAGTGTTGATTGGCCACTGTATTCTATATTATCAGTCTGGAAACAAATGTTCTTCAAAGACAGTCAACGAAAAGTTATAACAGAGAAAACCACTGAAAGATAATTTTCCTTTTTAGGTAACATACCAGGGAAAACATCAATCGAGGCAGAGAGTAAGTCCTCACTATCTGCCACCAAGAGAAACCGACTCATGAAGAAAAATGCTATAACTCTTCTAGAATGTTCCACTATTGTCCCTTTCAAGTGGCACAGACAAAACTACCTCTGTTTCTATTGTCATCTCACTCTGAAATCCATGGAGGAAGTGAGACAACACACTAAAGCGGAGCATCTAAGACCAAACATAAAATCAGCGGTCTCTTTCTTGAGGCGAGACGAAAAGGTCAAAGTTGATGTGTCCTCAATCGAATGTAGACTTTGCGCGAATTCGATTAGAGACCTAAACGCTCTGATCGTACATATGGAAACAGATCATAATAGAGTTTTCAGCGAAGGCGAAAATGGCTTGATACCGTACAGGATAGGAAATACCTATCATTGCGCGATTTGTGACGAAACCTTTCAGTATTTCATCAAACTGAATCAACATATGAACGAACATTACGGTCACTACGTCTGCGAGCTGTGTGGAAAATCGTTCCTAAGCAGCGACAGGTTAAGATGCCACTCCTTAAGTCACGGCTCAAAATTCCACTGCAGCATTTGCTCTGAAATTTTCGATTCTCTAACTCAAAGAAATCACCACGTTTCGACTGTACACAACAAACCGAAACTCCTTAAATGTCACCACTGCTCTGAGGTTTTTACCACCTACAATAAACGCAAGCTGCACCACAACAAAGTGCACAACATACACATACCAGAGTACAAATGCCCAGTTTGCGGTAAAAGTTTTCACATTTTAAGCAAAATGACGGTACACGTGAAAGAAGTTCACGTGCGAGAGAAGAATTTTTCTTGTAGTATGTGTGATAGCAGGTTTTTCTCTAAGACGCAAGTGCAGAAGCATATGGTGAGGCATGTAGGTGAGAAAACGCATCAGTGTGAGGTTTGCAAGAAAGCGTATGCCAGGAAACAGACTTTGAGGGATCATATGCGTACGCATAAAGAGGATAAGACTGTGAAATTATAACTAAACAAAGAAAAATTGGCAAAAATGTACGAAGTTTGGACTTATTGCCTACCACCAACCATGCATCATGGGTTGTGCAGTCAATAGTCTCTGTATCATAATAAACTTAGAAGTAGGTTTCCAAACAACGCCTTCTCAAAACGTAAGCTACAAATTCGCTTTGTAGCTTACGTTTCGATTGGTATTTTAAACGATTTAAGCAAGAAAATTAATGGATTACCTGTGGAATGTCACACCATAACTCTTATACTGTTTTTCTGATTTGTTGTGGTACGATTTCACCGCGCAAATTGTCATCGTAAAATTTTTATAATTTTTTTGGAGCCATATTTGACACCATTTGAATGGCTTAAATTTTGCGAATCTACTTGGTTTCTTTGTGTAGTTATTCTAAGATAATAAATAGATTTTCGATTTGCAATATCTGTTGTTTAGGGTTCCGTACCCAAAGGGTAAAAACAGGTATTACTAAGCCTACATTGTCTGTCTGTCCGTCCTACCTTTAAACGGGTGTACTTTCGAATCGTAATAGATTTAAATTTTCACAGAATATGTAATTAGCTTTTATGAGAGATGTAACAAATAGATACTGCTGTCTCTTTGGTAACTTACCTTTATCATAAACGTAATAAAGTATGATCTCTCTGTGTATTATGGTATTTTATTTTTACTCTCCAGCTCTAAATATGTCTTCAAAAAATATTTTCTTTTTCTCTCAGCTCCTGGTCAGATATTTTGAAGATATAAAAATAAAATAATTGAATTGCAGTTTGAAAATTGGTTGAGATTGAGATATATTTTTTAACCTATCTATCCGAAAAATAAACTTTTTGTTCGTCAATAAGTCCGAGCAAAGTAGGTCTTTTCCGATATAGGGTTTTATAAAACACTGTTTTAAACTATCACGGTCTGCGCCGAAATATCGGGAGCTCATTCCACAACCTTACCACGGTAAATATCCCGTTAATAATCATATAACTTTAGGGTTTTATAAGTGCGAATAAACGAGTTTTGACATTGGAATATACCTATTTCTTAGAATATTGGTCGACGTCCTCAACTATAGAGATTAGTATAGATTATTATAAGAGTAAATGCATAATAAGTTCGCACCTAAGGGTGGCGCCACTATAGTTTTACATTAAACTAGCATTTTTGACATTAGTTAAATTTTTCGCCGAATTTCGAATTTTCGACTGACTGTACTGGGGGGCTGCACGGTGCTATGCCTGTGCCTCGCTGTAAATGTTGTCTTATTTATTTTTCTCATAGAGGGGGATGAAAAGTAGAGTGTATCAATTATTATTTAAAAAAATATTTTTGCGTTGGTCGACGTACTTTGAACTACGTTAGAGTCCCCCAATACTTCGCTACGTTCTGGATTCAAAATAGTGCTAAATAACTTTAAAAACTCAAGACTGGCTACAAACATAGCTGGCAATTGCCATCCTTGTCTAACGAAGGATAAGTGCGCTAACTTCTTTTCACTCTAATCTGTCTGTAACAGCTAGTTACCCCTACTTGCGGTCACTTTTACATAGTCTACCGTATTCCATCATGCACAGAAAAAATACTTTAATTTAATATATTTTATACTAATATTATAAAGAGGAAAGATTTGTATGTAAGTATGTTTGTAACGAATTGGCTCAAAAAGTACTAAACCGATTTGAAAAATTCTTTCAATGTTGGGAAGCTACACTATCCCCGGGTAACATAAGCTATAATCTATACCCGTGCGAAGCTGGGGCGAACCGCTAGTAAATTATATACGCGTCATGAACTTATAACTGTAACAAAGTATTACAATACATGATTACACCTGGCTGCTGAGAGTTTGCAGCCAAGTGCGACACTGCAACCAAGTGCGACACTGCAACCAAGTGCGACACTGCAACCAAACTTTTTCAAGTTCTTTACATATATTGCTGTGAAGTGGTATATAATTTATTTGAAAAACAAGTAAATGTTTCTTTGATGTTATCCCTTCATCGCGGTTTTACTATCATGGCTCATGGTTCTTTATTCATACCAAATATGTTACACGTCAAAAATAATAATCAAATGCTTATTAAAATTACAATTACTTATTTTAGTAAAATAAGCAATTAAACATGTTATATTAAAATTGGTATATTCATGGTCAAAAACAACAGTAATAAATATATTTGAAGTTAAATAGCAATAAAACAATATTTATTCACATAAATAAAAATATGTCAAATAATAAAATAAAATAAACAATGTAATTACCTACATCAATCTGATTTTGATTGTGTCCGAGTGCTTGTAGAATGCCTGTTCGATAATATCGAAGCGGCCGCCAAAAAAGCCATCCGCACATTATAGATGCGTGGAAGTCTCGCACTGTTCGATTTGATCGATTGTTTCTGCCACGCACCTGTAAGTTGTGGAATGGCTTACCACCTTCGGTTTTTCCTCTAAAATATGACCTCAATTGCTTCAAGCGAAGAGTGAATAGAGTCCTCAAAGGTAGGCAACGCACCGCCAATGCCCCGGGTATTGTATGTGTCCATAGGCGGTGGTGACTACTTATCATCAGGTGACCCGTCGCTTGTTTGTCTACTATTATATTTAAAAAAAACTTGTTGAAAATATCAATTAATATTATTTTTATTTAAAATACTAGCGGCCACATTTTGATAAGCACACTAGCAAAAGTGTATTCCCCCACTTATATGTATGTATAAAACTTAGATTTTGATTAAAAACTACATGAACATAGTAGTAATCTTGCAGCCGGATTTTAGACTAAATGCATTCAGACGGGTAAAATTCCACGAAAGCCACGCTTTCATCGGAATGCTGCTACAATAAAAAGTATTGTTGGTTCGCTCGCTATTATGTAAACTTTAAACGTACCCTTTAGCATTTGTTTTAACCGTAGTAAACTAGATTAGCCAAAATTTGGGTACTTTTAAAGTTGAACATCTCTTTTCAGGTGTTAAAACGCGGAAATACAAGGGAACCGAGTCGTTATCCACGCGTAGGAGGAGAAACCTACAGATAATTTTCAACAACACCTCGATTATACCTTTTAAGTGGCGTGGGAAGTACCTTTGCTTCTATTGTAGCAAAGATGTGTCAGAATATGCGGAGTTGAGAAAACATACGAAACTTCACGGCGATTGCTCCATTCTAGATCATTCTTTGAAAGCTTTAAAAGGTGGCACGAATATGGAGATTAAAATCGACGTTTCAGATCTTGCTTGCATGTGCGGGGAACTATACCCTTCTCTAGATGAAATAATCAAACATCTAGAGGCGAAACACAAGCTAGAATACGACAGAAACGTTGACATGGCTATAGAAGAATACAGACTAGTCGATTTAAATTGTCTCATTTGCGAAGAAAAGTTCTCATATTTCGGGTATTTAGTCTCGCACGTGAATACAAATCATCCTAAAAACTGCATCATTTGCGACCAATGTAACCAAAAGTTTAATAAGAAGCGGGATCTGTTCTCACACAAAAAGAATTACCATAGAGACGGAGGGTATCCGTGTGAACTGTGTCCTCAAGCTTTCAACTCTCTGAATATGCTTAGAAAGCATAGAATTAATAGGCACATGACTCGATGTCACATCTGTCAATTGCGACTTCCTTCAGCAGCCTTGAGGCAGAAGCATATAGACTTGGAACACCCCGACGACGGATCTCTTAAATGCGACGCGTGCGACAAAGAATTCCATACGAAACAAGGCCTCAGAATGCATGCGAGGAAATGCAAAGGAAACCTCTTTCAACTGTCTATAAAAAAAGAGGACTACAACATGGACTTGGATTTAAATTACACGGATCCATCGAAACGACTGAGCGTTAAGCAAATACGCGAAAATGTAGTAATTGTCATCAACATGTCTACGGCCATACCTTTCAACTTTTACAAGAACAAATTCAACTGTTTTTACTGTTCCAAAGATTTTCCCGATTCGGATTCTATGAAAGAACATACTGTTGTGGAACATCCCGTGTGTGACGTCAAAGAGAAATGCATCAAAAAGTGCCGAGAGTCCGTGGCGTGTGTGAAAATTGACGTTTCAACGCTAGCCTGCAAAGTTTGCTTTGAAACCATGCCGAATTTGGACAATCTACTCGATCATCTGATCGCTAAACACGACGCTAATTATGACAAATCGATCACGACCTGCTTGCAGCCTTACAGACTAATCAAAGACAATATGGCTTGCCCTAACTGCCCCGGAGAGGTGTTTCGCTTCTTTGGCACATTACTAAAACACATGAACAAAAAGCATACGAACAACAATATTATTTGCGTTTACTGCGGCGAGACGTTTCGTCGCGACCAGAATTTACGCGTTCACATTTGGAGGCATCACCGGGATGGTCGTTTCAAATGCAACATTTGCGGCGCTGAGTGCAACATACCCTCTCGTCTGTACATGCACATGGCGAAATCTCACGGTGTGAAAGCCGCGAAATGTCCAAAGTGCTCAGAAGCGTTCGCGACGCAATACCTTCGACAAAAACATTTGATAGACGTTCACAACTCTGGTCACAAATGTTCCTACTGCGGCAAACTCTTCACTCGAAACTCCTTCATGCGCGATCATATCAGGAGGACTCACCTTAAAGAGAAGAATGTGGAATGCTCCGTCTGTAATATGAAGTTCTTTAACAACGTGCTGTTGAGGAGACATATGGTCAAGCATAGCGGAGAGAAGAATTTCCACTGTGAAGTGTGCGGCGAAAGATTCTTCTGGCGGAAAAGTTTGCGGACTCACATGTCGAGGCATACCAAACATTTGGACCCTATAAAATTAAATATATAATGTAAAAAACTTGCTAAGATATCGATAGAATAGACAGGGTTACGCATACCGACTGTACTACGCCGAAAGGAGGTCATTGTGCTCATCATTATCAACATCTTTTACTATGGGACCTGGAAATCGCGAAATATACAGCTGTTCCATAGAAAACGGACATCAAACTCACACTCAGTCACACTCGAAAAAATGCAGGGAACAGCTGTTTTTTTCCGCGATTTTAGGGTTGGTCCCATAGTAAAAGTTGTCCTTAATGATGAGTACAATGACCTCCTTTCGGCTTAGTACAGCGCAGCGTAACTCTATAATAGTCATGCGTTCTTTTAATTACACGAAGTAAATCCAAAAAAGGTTAATGTTAGTTATGAGCGTGTATGTTCTCATCTGCATCTAAACGCGTCAACCAATTTTGATAAATGAAATGTTGCCATCACAGACTCATATCAGAAAATAGACACCGCGAGTAACCGAGTAACCTACTTTGCATGTCTGTAGGCTATCTTAAGTTGGATTTATGCTCTAACAAGCACGTTGCATAATTCAGTTCGATCTCCGTCGTCATGGCAAAAGCACGTATGACGTCAATACGAAAATGTTAAATTGCGCCAAAACTAAAAACTCTCCGAAAGCCGTTGGCCGTGCGAAACTAAACTGCTCTCGGCATCATAGAAGATACAAGAAAGCGAATTTACAAAATGAAAAAAATTACTGCACTCCATGTGACGTATTTTTCAATATAGGTCCTTTGAAAAGAAAGTGTGTTTGGTAGAGTGCTTTTCATGAAATAAGTCCCCCAAACGCGACGCTGTCATCGCGTATCAATCGCTATAAGTATAATTTCTCGAGTAGCACTTTTATCAACTTTAGGCATCGTATACAAGACTCTTTAACGATGGCAAATTAATAAAAATCTCAATAGTGTCCAAACACGGTAACAACACCTGACAATGACATGGAAATTTCGTTCCGCTGTTTGCCGTGAAACATGATAAGCACTTTATGTTATTTTTGTTTAAATGTCCCGTTTGCAAAATATATTTCGCTAATAACACCATTGCCGGTTTTTAACTTTTTTTAAATCTCAATTCGTCATTGCTAAGTGCAAACAATGCTGACGTAATGGGCACATAAAGAGTTTTCAATAAAATACACTTGTCTTGCTATGCTTTACGCTATTTTATCAATTTAGAAAATACCTTTGCTCAAATCTTACGTAGTTACGTATATTGTTGTCCATACTTGTTCTAGAAAATTCTGAAGTTATAGAGTTTTTTAGTATTGCATTAGGTTAGTATAGAAAGTCGTAAGAAACTTTATGTTAAGCGTTTGTCTCAGGATTAGTATAAGAATTAGTCAATTAAATTATTGTTTTTTTTAATATAAAAATGGATTTAACCACGTAACCACATAAAGACACGCACAACTCAGAGCATATATTCAATTCGGTATGCTAAAAAAATACCCTAAGGAAATAACCCAAACCCCTATAAGCCAATAAGGAATAATGGAAACCCCAAGGTTACCCCCTACGGTTTCCATAAACAAACAAGCATACATTAGATGTCATTGTCATTGTCAAAGTTTTAATGGGTTTTTTACTCGCGTGCTATTTTTGGCTCCTCAACGCAATTACTATTTGTGCTTAATTTTTTCAAATTTTCAAAAAAAAAATAAACAACTACTGAGTAGAAAACAAAAATATTGAACTAACAAACAAATCTAACTTTTATCCAAGGTTTAGAAAATCTCTCAAGCCCGTTCAAATTATAGGCTCCGTTTATAGCGCAATTAAAGAAACCTTTCCGGCGACGTTTAAAGAAATGTACGATAAAAATTCGAATAACTTATTTAGAGACATACAGAAGAACGCATCTCGTTTCAGATCCCGCGAAAACCGAAAGCAGACAAAAGCAATCACTGGGTTCTGAGACCACAACGACCGCCCCTAACATTAAAACTGAAATCAACGATTCTAACACTGAAGACGAAGACAACAAAAACATAAAAACTAAACACATTGTCCCCACGGAGAAAATACTCCAATGTTTCAGAGTCAGGAGGAATTTAGCTTATATATTAAACAATTCTACGGCCATACCCTTTTCTCATGCAAAGAGTAAATTCAACTGTTTCGTCTGCCACGAAGGGTTTCACAGATGCGACACTTTGCAGCAGCATTTTAGGGAGGAACATTCTACCTACAAATTTAACATTCTAGACAACATTATGAAGAGAGTTAGTAAAAATACGTCAATGAAATTAGACATCGCAGATTTAAGTTGCAAACGTTGTCAACAGCGATTCTCCGATTTGAAATTTCTAATCGATCACCTCATTTCCGAACACGATATCGCATACGACAAAACTGCAATAAATATAGTTCAACCGTTCAAACTGAAAGACGACAATCTTAGATGCCACATTTGCGACGAGAAATTTGTTTACTTCATTAAGCTCGTCACGCATTTGAACGATATACACGAAGTGAAAAAGTATATGTGCGATTTATGCGGGAAATCTTTTAAAGATTTAAGCTCGTATAACCTTCATATATGGCAGGTTCACGGGCCAGGGTACAGCTGCCCTGACTGTGGCAGGCGATGCTCCAACCCTTCTCTTCTAAAGGAACACTTGGCGAGCACACACGGCAAAGGAAAGTATAAATGTGCGGAGTGCTCAGCCGAATTTACGTCTATCTACAAAAGGAAGAAGCATATCATATCCGTACACAAAGCAAAAGAAGTCCCGGCTTCCTTTAAATGTTCTCACTGTGAGAAAGTCTTCACTTGCACATCTCAGAGAAACGTGCACGTTAGAAAAGTGCATTTGCAGGAGAAAAATGAAGTTTGCCCTATATGTCACGCGGAGTTATTCAACAAGACGAGATTAAATCTTCATATGGTGAAGCATTTGAGGGAACGGAACCACGTCTGTGATATTTGTGGGAAAAAGTATCAGTGGAAGAAGAATCTTAAAGTTCATATGCAGAAGACACATAATATCTTGTAAATCACGTGTTATCTTTATCGTATAATTAGCTTAGCCAAAATAGTCTACGAAAATACCACAGAAATTACTTATAACTTACTACTTATAAGTATGATAAATCGACTTCTATCTTATATATTAAGCTTTTATATTTCATTCTATATTTATGTACAATGTACAAGGCTGTCAGGAACAAACACCGTCTATACTCTGTTCGCTGAGAATGGTTAATATGGGGCATTTTCTCTTGCACATTAGGGCATTTGACTGTTTTTCATTGATCACGTGACTTGACTGCAAATTTTATGTAGGTCGAATGTCCTTATGACATCTCAGAAAAGTAAATATAGTCTACAATTGTATGGCGAGAAGAGCTCGTTTGCTTTTGTGTGACGTCACTAATGTCACTTGGCCCCAATGGGAGCGTTTACGCGGTACTACAGGGTGGCGCAATAGAACGTGCACATAAAAAAAAATTATAAAAAAATAAATACAAAAGGTATAGTTAAAATAAAACTGAGGAATGGTATAGTAATAACAGAAATTTATTTTTTAAAAATAACATCATCTAAATGTTGACCCTCTCTACGACGGCACTCCTCTAACCGCAAACGGAAATTATTAAAAACTTTCTTCAGTAATGCTGGTGTAATTGCTGCCATTTCACCACGGATATTCTCCTTGAGCTGATCGATGTTCCTCGGATTATTGCTGTAGACTTTGTGTTTGAGGTATCCCCACAAAAAAAAGTCAGGAGGTGTCAAGTCTGGACTACGTGGGGGCCATGGGATATCGCCCCTTTTAAAAATCAGTCAGTAAATTTAGAAATCAGTCTGCCAGGGAACATCTGTTTCACAACCGCCATGGAGTCATTTGATGAGTGACTGGTAGCTCCGTCTTGTTGAAACCAAGTCCTAGAATTCATTATTCTTGAATTTTCAAGTTCTGGAGCCAAAAAACCATCCAACATCGCAACATAGCGTTCAGTATTAACAGTGACGTTTTGCCCCCGCGCATTTTCAAAGAAAAAAGGACCAATTATTCCTCTGCCAGAGATTGCTGCCCATACTGTCACTTTAGGACTATGCAGTGGTTTCTGGTGTTTGAGTTTGGGATTCTCACTGTTCCAGTAACGACAATTTTGGCGGTTTACGAACCCATTGATATGGAAATGGGCCTCATCAGAGAAAAGGATATTGTCAAAATTGGAAAATCGATTAAGCATTTCATTAGCAAATGCGAGCCTTACTCCGAAGTCAGACTCTTTCAATTCTTGTGTTAATTGCAGCTTGTATGGATGCAGTTTAAGATCCAAGTTTAAAATTCGTTGCAAACTTCGTCGCGATAAGTGTAAGACAGACGATCTCTTGCGAGTAGACATTTGTGGATCTCCTCGTACCGACTGCATAACTCTCTCAATATTGTCTTCGGACCTAGATGTTCTTGGACGACCTTTTGCTTGTGGTTTAAACGTTGAACCGGTCTCTTCAAAACGCTTTACCCATATTTTAATTAAATTAGCACTCGGAGCTTCACTAATTCGCCGTAGTCTATATTCAGAACAATATAGTCGCCTAGTAACAATGTATGAACGAGAGTTCTCGTAAAATGCGCGCACGCAAAATGCGCGACGCTTCCCGTCGAAGTGGCTCATAGTGACTAAAACTCCATGAGCGCGCCTCCCCAACGATGTAGGCCCGCCCCCGCCCGCGCGCTTTCTACCCCGCAAAAAAAGATGATGCAATATGCACGTTCTATTGCGCCACCCTGTATAATAAATAGAAACTGAAAATGGACCACTCCCTTAGACATCCACACTGAACTACAGCGTACCATTTGCATCCACTGCTATTCGAGATGGGGGCGATAGTCCTGCACTGACGTCCCGCTTGGGGTGTATTGTGCATTTCCCCCTACCAGCACCTACCCGTGCCAACCCAACTCCTTGAAATATCGGAGTGAGGCTCTGGGGCGCTGGCACACACGCTCCAGTGGCGCAGATGGTAGTGTTGATAATAATTTTTGATTGAGTGATGGTAATAATGATGATGAAAACCAGTCTAGCTGTTGTGGAGACGTGGATGAAAAAGGCAATGGTGCCCCATGCAACCCGGTAGCGATTCTAGTTTCTTCTGTGGCTACACAATGCCACAGCACATGCTCTACAGTTTCGTTCTCTTTCATGCAGCCACGACACAGTGGACTGTCCGTGCCCAGTGTCATAATATCACAAAAACCCACAGCTGCACAAATTGATACCACATAATTGTTCCACACATAACCTAATTTGCTTGTTTTACTCGTACCGCTATTTCAACACTAGTTGTAAAACCATTCCTTTAAGCCCTGTAGACCGCGTGAAAAAAATGCAAGTTTGTTTTATTCGTAAATTATTTCTTTTCAGATCTAAACTTCAAACGGATAGTGTTACCGATAGAACAAAGTCGACGGAACCTCGAGATTTTGTTCAACAATACGACAATCGTTCCATTTAAACATCGCGGGCAGTGCTTGTGCTTTTACTGCGGCTTAAAAATGAAAGACCGACAGCAGCTGATAGAACATAATCAGACCCACCTCCCGTGTAGTACCAAACACAATTCGTTGAAAATTTTGTACGGAACAGACTTCGAAATCAAAGTTGACGTGTCTGACGTACGATGCAAAATTTGCTTTGAACAATTCAGCAATGTTTACAATTTAGGGTTCCATTTGGCTCATAAACACAAACTCCCTTATGAACTGGGCACAGCAGTTGGATTCGTCCCATTTAGACTGATCGACTTAAAATGTATAATATGTTTTAAACAGTTGAAATCATTGAGAGGTCTCATTCAACATACGAACAAGGAACATCCCGTTAATTACTTCGAATGCGAGGACTGCGGCAGAAAATTTAGACGAAAGCATGACTTGATGGGTCACATCAATCAGACACACAAAGAAGAGTTTAGATGTCCCAAATGTCCGGAGACTTTCAAATCGAAAGCAGAATATGGTAAGCACAAGAATGAAGGGCATATCTCCCAATGCAACGTGTGTTTCAAAATATTTTCATCGTCTATTTTACGATTAAATCATATGAAGGTTGAGCATGATATAACTCTGGGTGGCACTTGTGGATTTTGCCACAAAAAAATGAACTCACGGTTCGCATTTCTAGACCACGCTGGTAAATGCACCGTTGGAGGACCTCTAAACATTGAAGTGTCTTTGTTACCAGTCAAGACAGATATGACAGACTCAAACATGACAGATCCAATGTCTTGGAACCCTTCAGTGAAGACAGACACAAACATGACAGATCCAATGTCTTGGAACCCTTCAGTGAAGACAGATACAAACGTGACAGATCCAATATCTTGGAACCCTTCTGTGAAGACAGATCCAAACATGTCAGATCCAATGTCTTGGAACCCTTCAGTGAAGGCGGTTACAAGCATGACAGATCCAATGTCTTGGAACCCTTCAGTGAAGACAGATACAAACATGTCAGATCCAATGTCTTGGAACCCTTCAGTGAAGACGGTTACAAACATGACAGATCCAATGTCTTGGAACCCTTCAGTGAAGACAGACACAGATACGACTACTCCAGCGTCGTGGCCCACTCCAGTAAATACAGATACGACAGGTCCAGTGTCGTGGTCTACCCCAGTAAAGACAGATTCGACAGGTCCGTGGTCCACTCCAGTAAAGACAGACACAGATGCGACAGGTCCAGTGTCTTGGAATATTCCAGTAAAAGCAGACACAGATAATAAGACAGGTCTAGTGTCTTGGACTTCAGCAAGAAGAAACAAAGATATGAAATCTTCAATGGACACAGAGACAGTAACAGCCATGGTTGCAATGCGAGAGGCTAAAAGACTGGCCAGGAATAATATTGCCTATGTATTCAATAATACCACTGTTATTCCGTTCAAACGCTACCACAATAGGTTCAGGTGCTTTTATTGCTCAGTCGAGTTCAACAGCTGCACCGATCTCAGGAACCATTCCATGGAAGAACACCCAATTTGTGATGTTAAACTAAAATGTATGAAGTTGAGCGGCTTGGGCTACCAGTATATGGGGATCAAGGTCGACTCTTCATTATTGGCGTGCAAAATATGTCACGAACAATACGAAGACTTCAAAACCTTGCTGGCTCATTTAGAAACTGAACACGGGGCAAAACTCGGCAACTGCGCCGAGAAATTTCTACCTTTTAAACTGATGGATGACCAGTACCCGTGTCCGCAGTGCGGTGAAGTGTTCTCGCATTTCGGCAGTATGTTGATCCACTTCAACAAAGAACATAATACGGAGAATAGAGTTCTGTGCGTGACTTGCGGTGAATCGTTCCATGGTGTAACCTCACTTCAAACACATAGAACGCGCTGTAACATCGCTCCAGACCGTTTCAGATGTACCAGATGCGACCTAGGATTCTATAATAAGAGCCAACTGACGCGGCATATGGGGAACGTGCACAAAAAGAAAGTCTTCAAATGCCCCCATTGCACCGAATTGTTTGCATCTGAACACGCCAAAATGGTGCACATTACTAAAGAACATACAGGTGGTTTCCAATGCACTCATTGCGAGGCTTCATTCATCTTTCGCTCACGGCTAATCCAACACATTAAAAGATTGCACCTACTAGAGAAAAACGAAAAGTGTCCATATTGCGAAAAGATGTTCTTTGACCAGCGCAGACTCAAAAATCACATGGTCCTCCACACCGGAGAAAGAGCTTTCAGTTGCGACTACTGCGATAAGACGTTTTCGTGGAAAAAGAACTTGATTAGCCACATAAATGTGCATTTAAAGAATGCAGGCCAGGATAAAAAGAGAAAGGAGAGAAAACAATAAAAGTAAATTTTCAAATGGATCTGAAATGTTTAATGTAACAAGTGGTTTAACAAATTATTAGTTAGGTGTAAGATTAAAGATCTTTTAAGAAATTAATTATTAGGAGTAGATTGTTCCCATTGTGCTGTTTTTTTATTAACTTTTGCTGTCCCAATCCCCAGTTAAAAGTCATCTCATCTCTTTTCAAACAGTGCGATCAGCCGCCAGGTTTTACCAGTCACTTGAACGCCACGAGGTCATCGCGCCAGCGTTTTTTCGAGCTACCTTGGCTCCTTCATCCGTTATCACTGCGTGCTCCTATTGGCCCGTGTGCATCCGCCCAACCCCACTTTTGGCAGCTTTGATGCTAAAATCAGCGATTCCTGTGAATGCAGCGTGGGGTTCAGGAATCGGCCCTTCCTTTTACTTCTTGTAATCCTGTCCCTCATCAAAACAACGGCTTACACTTGCGATTATGATTCCACAGGTTCGTCGACCAGACGTTCGTCCTGGCCAATGAGAAATATAATAAAAACAAAAATAAATAATAATCCACAATTATAGTCCAATTGTGTATTAAAATTTTAATATCATCTAGTTTATTTACTCTTCTTTCGTACTAATATCACATCGACATTTGTAAATTATACATATTAGTAGTGTTTGGCCCCAAGATTGTTCTCTGGCATTTTTGTTTGTGTTTGGCATTGGTTGTTAACCAGGGGGTTAGAGAAGACACATTTTCTGTTAGCGTTAGCGGAAAGATGAAATTGTATGAAAATGACATTAGCTTGAGAGATGTTACGATGGTGATGTCGCAGGGATAAGCGGTGATAAGAACAACACGCAGATTCTTTAAGTTGTGTTTTATTCAACGGTCGTCTCGAAAGTGAATTACATTTCAAACCAACGCCTCTCGCTTCTCCTAGTGTTACCATCTATATCCTACAGTTGCCAGTGCAAACACAACAATGTTACCAGCATCTAATTATTTACAATCAAGCAAATTGAAATAATAAAATAAAATAAATAGAATTAAAGATCAAACATTATTGAATAATAAAATATCATGAACTGGAATAGTAATTATTGAATTGAACTGATCAATTGGTGAACCTTAATATCCTACATTTATTTATATGAATTACTTAGCATAGTTATCGTTATTGACGGCGGCGATAAGCTGGGAGTTGTAACATTCGGCCATCCTGCATCGCTAGCTCTCAAGCTAATGTCATTGTCAATGTCATTTTCATACAATTTCATCTTTCCGCAGGCGTTAACGCTAACAGAAAGTAGATCTTGTCTGATCCCCAGTCCGACCTAAAACGCTATAATATACTGGACTAAAATTTCAAATTCCAGCTCTAAAATTTATAACTGATGCACGCATCTGTTCTCGGTGTCTACCGGTTTAAAAGGCGGGCCTATTCCCGTGCGCTAAAACAATACAGTTTATTTACGCTACTATTCCCAAATAATTACCGATAAACAAATCATCAGTGATAGGTAAGGTACTCTGTGAAAGGGCAGACGCTAAAACGCAAAAGCTAATAATAAAAACAGATTTAGACGATTCTAAATAAGACCGTAAAACACATTGTATCTTCTCTCATAGTATAAATTAAAGTCGCTTTCCGCGTCTGTCTGACTGTATAACCGCTAACTCCTAAACCACGCAACGGATTTTGATGCGCTTTTCACCATCAGTTAGATACATTTTCACGGAAGGTTTATATAATTATAAAACTGGCGACCCGCCCCGGCTTCGCACGTAAATTACACCCGTGCGAAGCCGGGCGGGCGGGTCGCTAGTCTTAAAAAAAAACAACATTCCAAACAAAGTAAAACAATCATATAGAACACGGAACGGTGACTCGTTAAGTCAAAATAAAGCTATCACTAATTTTTAAATTTTCTCCCGTCTTACCACAAAAGATTTAAGAACGCTTTAGACAGGTGTTTAGCAATTGTTTCACTGCGAAAAATATGCCATCTCTTCTTATGCTTAAGACCATCTCTTCTTAAACATATGTTTTAAATGTTAATCGGGACTTATCGCGTATTATTTAATTAAGGTAAAAATGGGTGGTAACCTTTCGCTCGACGTTTCGACCATGGCCGTGGTCGAAACGAGCTGACTGAACACTCAGGGGTGGATCCAGGATTTTTGGTGGGGGGGGGGGGGGGGGGGGGGGGCACGGCCCCATGCCCTGGATCCGCCAATGTGAACACTGTGGGTGAGTCCGGCGAGAAGAGCAGGTGTTTGTTCTTCTACCCTCACTTGATCTTGCGCGAGTCCCGATAAACATTTAAAACATTGTAATCATTCAGAAAAACCTTTACAAGGAGGATCAACTCTGAAACCTTAACAGCTTTCACATAGAAATCTATAGAAAAGTGCGAATGAGTTTTTTTATTTTTATATATATTTTATTT
Source organism: Agriopis aurantiaria (assembly GCA_914767915.1). Lineage (NCBI taxonomy): Eukaryota > Metazoa > Arthropoda > Insecta > Lepidoptera > Geometridae > Agriopis > Agriopis aurantiaria. The sequence goes on along the minus strand of OU612007.1, from coordinate 4,978,038 downwards.
CCAACTTAGGACTATCATTACAGGTTGAGTGTTATAACCTAATGTGTAGCAAATTTACATATTAACAACAACATTGTGACAACAACATAAAACCATTAAATAGAAAAGATATTTCTTTTCTATAGAGATATTTCTACAGAAAAGCATTTAGGGATTTCATGTTTGGTCCCATAGTAAAAGTTCTCCGTTGCGAGCACAATGAATTGTATAAACCGTTGTCAGCCAGTAAAAAGGGCTTTTCATTAATTAAATAAGTATTTAATATGGTTTAGGTATTATGAGATAAGTACCGGGTTTTGCTTTTATTTATGCAGTGTATTATGTTGTCCCAAACTATTAATTTAATCTTATCATATTGATATTTAAATAAATGAACTTGAAATGTACATAACGAATTCTGCGTTAGTTGTTAAGGTGCTTTTCAACCATCTTGAGCTATTTTGTTCCAATGCATGTTATGTCGTGTACAAACCCAGCGTACAGAAATGCATTGCATCTCGTTTCATAAGATTTGAAATGAAAGAGACATCGCGTTCGCTCGGCTAGTTAGATCTGACCATAGTTGAAGCAAAAAGGGGCTTCAGGATGGGAGGTCTTCCAAACGTTTTGATATTAAACTGAAAATCTCGTTTTTTTTAATGCCAAAGGTGGCAAAGGGGCTGCCGACCCTTTAGGACTCGATTAACTCGCCTTTTGAAGGACCCCATGTTGTAGCTTCTCGGAAACACCGTGGAAGGTAGCTCATTCCATATTTTGCAGGTATGAGGCAAGAAGGATCGTGTGAATCACACAGTGCGCGATTTCCACTGATCTTATGATGTGTGGATGAGCCTTCAGGGTGGCGGCTAGTGAGATGGTAAAACCGCGACGCCGGCGTCATCGTACTAGGCAGACCAAAAACAATATGAAAAGGCTCAACTCGATTTTTCTTGCTGATGACTCCAGGGGTCTTACGGCCAACTGCTAACGCGGTATCAAAATAACGTTAAATCCGCTCAGTTGGAAAATCACTTGAACGTGAACCTTAACGCGCCGAGATACGGTTTGCGGTCGCGCAATGTTTTGCAATCACCTAAACAGAATCGCTTAAAACAGCTAGCCGTAAGGCCCCAGGACGTCCTGGCACTGACAAAGAACGATGTCCTCAGACGCGGCACACTACGATCTCCTTTTTGATGATAAATGCGGGATATATGTACATTAAATGTCGACATTATTGTCAGAGCAGTTGATGGTTTCCACTGTTAGAACTTGAATGGCGCTGTGCTAGTGATGTGGTATTTTACGGACGATTCGTATGTTTTTTAGTCGATCGATTTTTAGAATATTACAAGCCTGCAGTGCAAGTACCGTTATTTTATCGATCGTCAAGTTTGACCGTTGAAATCGTCAAATTCGATAAAATGTCATTTGATCAGTACTCACTATGATCGATTCTATGGCATTCTATCGAATTTGATGATCGATAAAGAACTGTACTTGGGGTCCAGCAGTGCAAGTACCACTCTTGCTCGATTGTCAGATTTGACAGTTGAGATCGTTAAATTCGATAAATGCCATTTGATCGGTACTCGCTATGATAGATTCTATGGCATTTTATCGAATTTGACGATTGGTAAAGAACGGTACTTGCACTGCTGTTGGCACAGCTCTACTGCGTTTGTGATTGGCTACTTCCTTTGGTGACAGTCTTATGTAGAAACGATTGAGCGCGAAGATAAAAAAATGCGATATGACGATATATTACATGCATTGGAATAAAATAACGTATTATCAAGTAAGATAGACTAAAAGGAAAGCCAATAGCAGTACATTAGAGCGTAGCTCGGAACATTTGTCTAAAAACGGTATGAACTTAGATGGCGCCGTAATTTGAGCGTGCTATAGGTTGTCTCGAACTTCCGTAAGCGCTGCAGTCAGATAACGTACGAAAGGGTTCTACGAATTACCGTAGCGCTAGTATCGCAGTCAAGTTTCGCAACATTTCAAGAGAAGCGCAACCCTACCCTGCGATACTAGCGCCACGGTAATTTGTAGAACCCTTTCGTACATTATCTGACTGCAGCGCTTACGGAAGTTCGAGACAACTTATAGCACGCTCAAATTACGGCGCCATCTAAGTTCGTACCGTTTTTAGGCAAAGTTCCGAGCTACGCTCTAATGTTCCGCTATTGTCTTTCCTCTTAGTCTATCTTTCTTGGTATTATATAACATTACTGTACATAAATGTATACTGTTTTATTAAATGTGAATTACATAGTACTTTTTACAAAGAACCCCTCGTTTTGGTATTCCCGGCGTCTCGCGTCACCGTGCCTGGAGTTTACGACGCTTGTTGTACTTAGATTTTTTATTTTACCATTTGATGGTACTCGTTGGTCAGACAGACCAAATAAAATGAATGGACAGGCCCAGTAGAAGCACATTTTTGAAGATACCAAAATGAGCGCCGGCTCTCATTTCGTTTCAGTCGGTCTCTAGCCGTAGGAAGTGCAACACGTGTCTATTGTTACGCGATAACGAAACATTCATATGCTTTCCCGAAGTGTGATTTTTGTAACAAATATACTGTACATTTTACTAATTAGGTGTTGAAGTATATTTCCGACGGTATTGACTCGTTTTTACTAAAACAAAATCAATGGTTAGGGCCCGTCCATTCATTTTATTTTAGTCGAAGGGTACAGTCAAATAAAAAGATGTATTAATTTTACAATATTTTATCAATAATTCGAACGTTCGTCTAATTGTACCAGGACATCATGAATCATCAGGAGTTCTATAATATTAATGAATATTTTTCAAACGTTGTCGGGTAAAACGTGCTATGAAATGAACATTTGATAAAACAGTATTGTAGTTAACGCATATGTATTTTAATTCTATGAAAAGATACTAAATTGTAACATTTCTATGAACATTATTATGAAATAATATAAATATTTGTGTGCTTATTGAGAGGGCTTGCTTATAATTATGCTCGGAAATGAAATAAAAAAAAAATGCAAAACGAGAGTGAGTTTTTTTACATTTCATGAGACCTGAAACAACCGATTAACTGATAGTGTACAGTCTGTGATCATTTTTACACCTCATTCATTAAAGACTACACCAGAACAGTAGGTAAAAAAATAAATAAAAAAAATACAATGGACCCACTAAAGGCACTAAACTAGCAAATAAAGAATTGAATTAAAAACTCGCGCATCATTGTGTGGCCTTTTGGAAAAACTCAGTCACACAGCGGGCAATGGAGAGAGCTATGCTCGGAGTTTCTTTGCGCGATGGTATCCGAAACGTGGATATTCGCCAAAGAACCAGAGTCACCGACATAGCTGTTAAAATTTGCAAGTTGAAGTGGCAATGGCCAGGTCACATTGCTCGAAGAATCGATAACCGATGGGGAAGAAAGGTTCTGAAGTGCAGACCACGAACCGGAAGACGCAGCGTAGGTAAGCCTCCTACTAGATGGACCGACGACATTGTGAGAGTCGCGGGCATCCAGTAGATGCAGATGGCAGACTGTCGTTCAGTGTGGAGGTTAAAGGGGGAGGCCTATGTTCAGCAGTGGACGTCTTCTGGCTGATGATGATGATGATGAATCATTGTATTTAAAAGTTTACACACGGTTAAACGCGCACAAATACAAACGAAGTAAGTGAAAGCTGCACTTTATTTGTAAAGTCCCAACTTAACTCAATACCTAAGTTTTAATCTACAGCTATACATAAACATTACTTAGATTTGATAATAATTTAAATCTTGTCAATCACAATGTTCCAGTCAAATTCAGAAAAAAAAAAAACTGGTCAACATGATCTTTAACTTACCAAAAGATTTGGTTCACTTAAGTCAGATTCCGCTTTCGTCAGAATAAATATTAGGCTGTTATTTTTCTGACGAAAACGGAATTCCTTCAACGTCACATTCCTTGTTTGACAGAAGAAAACTTCGGCTATAAACATATAAAAGCCAAAACTATACTATTATAACGATTATTTATTTAAACATTTTGTGCAGACAACTTCAAACTTTGTCGTCTCTTTGTTGACCATTGGCTGCACAAAATGCCTATATATACGCGAAAAAGGTTTAAAAAAGGTAAAGGTTACCACCCCGAAGTCTACTAACTAATGAAGACACCTTTTCCCGAACGGTTCCCGGTATCCATGCTGTGGAAACCGTCAGTTCGGGACTGCACATATTTCTGAGGCGCTACAGTAACTAGGTAGTCTAGTGTTTTATAGCAACACTAGCAGTCCGCCCCAGCTTCGCACGGGTATAGATTATAGCTTATGCCACCCGGGGATAGTGAACTTCCCAACAGTGAAAGAATTTTTCAAATCGGTCCAGTACTTTTTGAGCCAATTCGTTACAAACATACATACAAATCTTTCCTCTTTATAATATTAGTATAAATATAGATTAATGTATTCGTGTAGGTTTTTAAAGCCAATTTCCAACATGTGGTGAAAGCGTTTTTTTATCATATTGTAATAAAATAATGTGGAATGGTCAGAGCTCTCTTTATTAAGCCTAGTTAGTACCGTTTATTGTATTTGTTATATCATATTGTGTGGCTTTTTAATAAAGAGTTGTAGAGCTATCTATTTTATTTTCAGATCGTACCCAGAAAAGGAATATGGGAACTATGAACCAAAGACGCCGAAACCTCGAGATTTTATTTAATTATACTACGATCATTCCTATTAAAATTCTGGGGAAGTATCGTTGCTTTTTCTGCGAAACGAAACTAAAAGACCGGCAACAGTTGGTAGACCATAATGCGACTCACCTTCCGTGTAGCACTAACGATAACGCGCTAAAGGGTGTTCGAGGTCTAGAATGGAAAATCAATGTTGACGTGTCTGAAATAAAATGTAAAGTTTGCTCTGAACAGTTCAAGAATATCGACGACATAGAGTTCCATTTGGCTCATAAACACAGCTTACCCTACGACCCGAATATAACAATTCCTTTCGGTCCATATAGACTGATTGATTTCAAATGTATAGTCTGTGATAAAGATTTAAAGAATTTAAGATCCTTAACCATACACATGAAAGATGAACACCTGGAGCACTACGAATGCAACGATTGCGGTAAAAAGTTTAGTCAAAGTAACTTTTTGCGAAGTCACGTCACACAACAGCACAAAGAAGAATATAGATGTGCTAAATGTTTGAAGAGTTTCAAATCGAAAGCAGAGTATGTTAGGCATAAGAACGACGATCACATCGCCCATTGCATATTGTGTTTCGAAGCCTTTTCGTCGTCCGCGTTGCGGTTCACCCACATGAAGGCTGTGCATAATTTATCTAACGGTGGCACTTGTGGTTATTGCCACAAGAAATGTAATTCGAGGACTGGCGTTCTAGCACACGCCTGCAGTAGCTCAGTTGGAGATCGTAATAAGACTGACGAAGAATTGACAGAGGTGGACAATGTGGACGTAGAAAACGCGGCAACCACCAGACAAAAAATTATATATGTCATAAAAAACACAACTGTAATCCCTTTCAAATATTACTATAATAGGATCCAATGTTTCTATTGTTCGGAAAGGTTCCTCAATTGTAAAGATTTCAGAAACCATTCGACAATAGAACATTCCGATTGTAATGTCATTTTGAAAGGTAGTCATTTAAAGTATTTAACGGTTGACTCTTCAGTTCTGCAGTGCAAGTTGTGTCTAAACCATTCCGAAGACTTAAAAACCTTGGTGGCTCATTTGGAAAATGAACACGAGGCGAAGCTTGGCAACTGTGCTGACAAATTCCTACCGTTTAATCAGATAGGTGATAAGTATCCGTGCCCGCAGTGCAGTGAAGAGTTCTCGCGCTTTCACGACGTGTTTAGCCATTTCACTAAATTGCATGACACGTCGAACAGGGCTGTGTGCTCGTACTGCGGCGAATCATTCCACAATGAAAATGCGCTACGGAACCATACCAATCGCAAACACAAGCAACATCAAGAGCGTTTTAAATGTCCCGAATGTGACCTTGCATTTGTTTACAAAAGCAAGTTAGAATCCCATTTAGGAATGGTTCACAAGAAGAAAATTTTGAAATGTCCTCATTGCTCTGAGTGGTTTGCAAAATACCACGACAGAATGACGCACGTCGTTAAACACCACGGCGGTGGGTACAAATGCGTCCAATGCAGTGCGACTTTTCCGACATACACTGACATGACTAAACACGTTAGAAGTGTTCATCTTAAAGAAAAGAACTTTACCTGTACGTATTGCGATAAATCATTTTTCGACAAATCCGCTCTGAGAAGGCATACAGTAGTGCACACTGGCGAGAAAAACGTCAGTTGTGAACACTGTAACAAGAAATTTATTTCTAGATCGTGCCTGATCAGCCACATGAGTGTGCATTCTGATGAAAAATCCTTCAGTTGTCATTTATGTGACAAGAAATATAAGAATAGACATAATTTAAAACTACATATGAACATACATTTAGAGCGAGTCTTCATATGCGACTATTGCGGCAAGAAATGTTCTTGGAAACAAAATCTGCTCAAGCATATCAGGGTGCATTTTGGTAATGCAGAGCAGGCCGTAGTCAAAAATTATGAAGAAAACTGTACCATAAATGCAACCTAATGAACGTACATTTGCCAAATCCGGAGCCTTCATGGGCTATCGTGGCAAGAAATGTTCATGACAACAGAATCTGTGTTAGCTTGTGAATTTTAATAATGCAAAAGGTTTAGACAAGACCCGATTTCTGTTAGCGTTAACGCCTGCGGAAAGATGAAATTGTATGTAAATGACATTGACACTGACATTAGCTTGAGAGATGTTATCTCAAGCTAATGTAATTTTCATACAATTTCATCTTTCCGCAGGCGTTACCGCTAACAGAAAGTGGGTCTTGTCGAACCCCCCTTGTGTCCTCCTTTAGTCGTACGTCTCACTGCTGAGCGTCGCGATGATCCCGACCGGTAATTTTCTGGACAATTTGTCGCCATCTATGCCGATCAGCGGCCTCATGCATGGCATCAACTTTGATGTCAAGCTGTTTAGACACTTGTTCTGACCGTCGCGTCGTTTCGGGCGTAGTTTTTTTATTAATTTATCTTGGCATTTTATTTGTGTTATACCCGGAAATGTATAATATATCCTTCAGCAGGATTTTGACACTCTGGTTCGCATTAAGCCAAGTTTCATCAGTTCATATAACATTTGACCAATCCTCAAATTTTTTGGCTTCTCTTTAGAATCTACAGCGTGCCAATGCAATGTCATTACGTTCCGTTTTTTTTAGTATTTTTCGTTTGAAACCACTATTTATAATCGGTATAGTTAATAAACAAGAAATACAATTTAGCGAATTATCTCGAAAAAAGGAGCATAGAAGCGAATACCAAATTATACCACACGTTTAGATAGAATAGAATAGATTAACGAATGGAAATAGTATAGTTATTATCGGTCCAAGCATAGGTTATATGCTCTGACAGTTGCAAATAGCATTGAAAAAAGTACAATGATAACCACGAACCCTGATCGCTTACGCTAGGATGTCGAACTCTGATCGCTTACGCTAGGATGTTGAAAAATTCGGAAGTGGACAAACTTGACCTGAGGGGAACGAAATACCCAGGGTACCCAGGTAGGCAGGTACCCGACCCGAAATAGTGAAATATTAAAAGAAAATATTTTTATTCAGCTTTTTGTAAAAAAGTCATTACCAGTAGCTGTCAGTGCAAATAAACGCATGGACAGAGTTTAGTGCTGTTGTTTGTTGTTCCATATTGTGTGGTTTTTAATTAACAAAGAGTTGTCGATCTATCAATCTATTTTATTTTCAGATCGTACCCAGAAACGGGATGTGGGAACTATGAAACAAAGACGCCGAAACCTCGAGATTTTATTTAATTATACTACGATCATTCCTATTAAAATTCTGGGGAAGTATCGTTGCTTTTTCTGCGAAACGAAACTAAAAGACCGGCAACAGTTGGTAGACCATAACGAGACTCACCTTCCGTGTAGCACTAACGACAACGCGCTAAAGGGTGTTCGAGGACTAGAATGGAAAATCAATGTTGACGTGTCTGAAATAAAATGTAAAGTTTGCTCTGAACAGTTCAAGAATATCGACGACATAGAGTTCCATCTGGCTCATAAACACAGCTTACCCTACGACCCGAATATAACAATTCCTTTCGGTCCATACAGACTGATTGATTTCAAATGTATAGTCTGTGATAAAGATTTAAAGAATTTAAGATCCTTAACCATACACATGAAAGATGAACACCTGGAGCATTACGAATGCAACGATTGCGGTAAAAAGTTTAGTCAAAGTAACTTCTTGCGAAGTCACATCATACAACAGCATAAAGAAGAATATAGATGTACTCAATGTCCAAAGAGTTTCAAATCGAAAGCAGAGTATGTTAGGCATAAGAATGAAGATCACATCGCCCATTGCATATTGTGTTTCAAAACGTTTTCGACTTCCGCGTTGCGGTTCACCCACATGAAGGCCGAACATAATGTATCTCAAGGGGGCACTTGTGGGTTTTGCAACAAGAACTTTAGCTCAAGGACAGGCATTCTAGCACACGCCGGACTATGCTCTGTTGGAGAACGTAATAAGGCTAATGTAGATGAAATAGTTACAGAGGTGGACATAGATAATGTGACGACTATCAAACAAAAAATGACCTTTGTACTAAACAACACTACCTTAACTCCTTTTAAATATACCTATTATATGATCAAATGTTTCTTTTGTTCAGAAAGGTTCCTCAGTTCTCAAGATTTCAGGAATCATTCAACAACAGAACATTCTGATTGTATTGTTGTTTTGAAAGGTACTAATTTGAAGTATTTGACAGTTGATTCTTCAATTCTGCAGTGCAAATTGTGTAACAACCAATCCGAGGACTTAAATGCCTTGGTGGCTCATTTGGAAACTGAACACGAGGCGAAGCTTGGCAACTGTGTTGACAAATTTCTACCTTTTAAACTGATAGATGACAATTATCCGTGCCCGCAGTGTAATGATGTGTTCTCCCGCTTGTATGACATGTTGAGCCACTACAATAAAGTGCACGGTGCGTCGAACAGGGTACTATGCTTGCACTGCGGTGAATCATTCTGTGACGAAAGTTTGTTGCAGAAGCATTTGATTTGCCATCAAACGGGAGAGGACCGCTTTAAATGTACCAAATGTGACCGAGCATTTATTAATAAAAGCGGTCTGACATTTCATTTAGGAATCGCTCATGATAAAAAACTCATCAAATGCTCTCATTGCTCCGAGTGGTTCGTATCTAACCACGCAAAAATGATGCACGTCATAAAAGAGCATGGCGGGGGCTATGTATGCACTTATTGTGGAGTGTCTTTTGCAACCCAGCATTACATGGCAAAACACGTGAGAAGTGTACACCTTAAAGAAAAGAACTTGACGTGTCCGTATTGCAATAGGGCGTTTTTCGACAAATACGGCTTGAAAAAGCACATTCGTACACACACTGGCGAAAAACCCTACAGTTGTGAATATTGCGGCAAAACATTTCTTGCTAAACAGACGCTGACTAGTCATATGATTGTGCATACTGACGAGAAACCGTTCCAGTGTCAGTGTTGTGAGAAGATGTTTAAAAATAGATACAACTTGAAACAACATATGAACATCCATATCCCAGAGCGGGTCTTCATATGCGATTATTGTGGCAAGCGATGTTCGTGGAAGCAGAATCTGCGCAAGCACATGAGGGTGCATTTTGGTAATGCAGCCGAGTAATGCTGGCCGTAGACAAAAACATATAACAGTATTGTTTTACTGGATTGCGCGGTTTGATGCTACTAAGTCAAAAGAAGGTCTTTGTACCCATCGTTATAAAGAAAAATATTTACTGTTAGGAAAAAGTCATTGACTTAACGAAATGTATGGAACAGCTGATATTTGTATCGCGATTTCAAGTAGGTCGCGAATCGCATCTTCAATCAATCGTCGATTATCTCGGCTATGCAAAACTTTGACACCGGCATGTGTCAAATTGACATTTGTTTTTTCTTAAACTTTTTCCTATCACATTAACATCTATGTTTTTTTTTCTCCATCATATTAACGATAATAGGCACGTGTTAACTGTGTTGTCATTATGCGTAAATATGAGACTCTTCCTGTCAAGCCTGGGGACTATCTCGATTGATAATGTATCCGCGTAAACGCGCTACAACACGGGCCATGGTCAGAAACCTAAACTTAAACATTAAAATTGGCATCGATTCTGATGCACTCTGAACTAAACTAAATTTGACAGCTCTAAAATTGTTGCTATCCTTCTCTCATATATTAAAATGAAAAGAGAGGCGGATAATTTTAGTCCTGTCAGATTGGTTTAGTTTAGTGAGTGGTATGCCAGAATCGATGCCATTATGTGGCTTTCTATATAATCTAGCTTTATTAGCTTCTAAAATAAGTGTATTATTATCTTAGGCCTTAAATGTGTGACGTTGGCGTCATTAATCATTAATAGGTATAAATAAACAATATTGTAACTGTTTTTCATCTATATATGCTGTGTGTAGTTTTCTATTCTCCATATTTACTAAGTACCAAGTAAAGATTAAAAGCACCTAAGATTGGGTGTCTTTTGTAACGTAAAACGTAACGGAAAAAAATGGGTGTGACCTGTAGGTACCTACATGGAATGGAGTAGAAGATTATGGCATAGTTGTATTCAGCAATTGTCAGTTGTCTATACTAATATTATAAAGAGGAAAGATTTGTATGTAAGTATGTTTGTAACGAATTGGCTCAAAAAGCACTGGACCGATTTATAAAAAAAAACTCTGTTGGGATGTTTCGCTATCCCCGGGTGACATAGGCTGTAATCTATACCCGTGCAAAGCTGGGGCGGACCGCTAGTATGTAATAAAATTAATATAAAAAAAGCTACCCTCGGTACAATAGAGGATTTCGAAGAAAAAAAAAATCAGGCCAATCAAACTTGTTTATTTTGTAACAGCTCAACGCTGACGCTGGGTTGTTAATAGATGTTGCTAATACAGACTAGAACGCCATCTCTTGACAACCCATCGTTGGGCCAGCTACATTAAAGCTGATATGCTTAAATGCTTCTCTGAAATGGCAACATTTTTGTTTAACGTCAGTGTCAAACAAAGTAAAAAAAATATTTTACTGTTTTTTTTTGTTAATATTTTCATGACCGTGGATTCAATGTCCTTTAGTCGTAATATTAAACAGTTTAAATAGTCTTAATAGCGTCAAACAAGTCAAAGTCACAGTCATAGTCAAGCAAAGTAAGTCACAGTCAAGTCAAACTCATGCCCCTGTAAAGTGGTGGAGATTTACAAGAGGCTCCTATGGAGTTTTGGAAACAACACGAAAAGACACGTTTCACCTCGTTATATCACTTGACCACACTCGAGCACGTTTACGAGCACTTAATGAATAATAATTCACCATTTAGTACACATTAACACTCGACAATACACAAGTTTAGGAAAATAATCGTTGGCGCCAAAACTCATATTCTACTGCCTAAATTCTGTGTTGTCACCGAAATAATTTATAACTAAAGAATTTATAACTTTTCCGTCTTTCTACGTACTTACTAAATACACTATTATATACTCTGGTTTGACGGCATCTATGACATAAACTTCTACTCATTGTGCTTGTCACATTCTAGATTAATTGTTTCGGTAAAAAAGGCACCTTTCGTTATTTAAATTTAGTACATTAAAATAAAAAATCAATCTTTTTCATTACTCATACTCGGAAAGTAGGTTTGAAGTTGCCTGAGGAGCGGGTTGAAAGTAATACATTTCAGCCCTAGGGAGAATCACTTTCAACTGACAGTGACAGTTGAAAACTGATACACTCAAATTATAAAAAAAAACTAGTTCTGTTTTCATCTGTAGTAGATCTGTGATTTTCACATTTGTATTGAACCATGTTCCAACTTTTTTTCTGTCAGAGGATTATGGTCCTGCACTTCTCGTGCAGTTGCCAGTGTCAGGAAGTTTAAAAAAAGTAAAAAATTGGCGGGAATCCGATCTTCATTGTAGATATAATTATACAACGTATAGCAGATTTGTATTAACACAATCAGTTCATGTTTTTATTTTTAGTTTCCTTGTATTCGTAATGAAAAGCACAGTGTTTACCTCGGGGTTAAAGACTTATTTAGTCCCTCGAACTATTAGCCAAACCTCGTATCGGGACTAAATAAGTTACTTCCACCCCTAGGGTAACAATGTACTATTTCACCTTCAAGGTGTGATTTATACCTTAAGGCTGAGATGCAGTGAGATGACGTGTCAAACTTTGATTGTTGAGAATTTCTCATACTTCTCGAAAAGTAAGAGACGAAAAATGTTTAAAAATATCCACTTCTATCACTCTTTGTCTTTAATGTATTTTAGGGTTATCTTAGATAAAATAACGTGTCCACAGAGTATACAAATGATTGGCTCGATCACAAAGGAGATCGTCTACTTTGTGATCGGCCAATAATTCAGAATCACGTTATTCACGTTTCTATTCTTGAGAATTTCTGGAAAGCAGATGCATTTAAATAAAATGTTTGTTTTAGTTCAATATTTTATGTTCAAATAACTTTAATAGTTCTTCAACCTGACCCTAATGTAAAAGATGTTAGGTCGTGCAACAGTATTCTGGTGGATCCCTTTTTACAGGAGGCTAGAATTCTGTTCAACATAGTATATTTATGTACTTATTCGTAATAAGATCTGTATAATAACACTTACGACTTATCAATAATCTAATTTTTATGTGCTACTCATCGAGATACAATACATATAGACTCACAAGCGTGCCAAAAAAAAATTAACAAAACTCGGCGCACGCTACGAATTTCGAGTACAACGCCGCGCGATGCCAGAGCTACGATGACATAGCGGACAACTAACATTGAATACTATGCAAGCGACATAACGTTTAAATTGGAGTGAATGTGGCATTGTGAACTATACTATATAATTGATACAATGTACAGTAACCGCCACACAACTTGAGCTATGACCTTGAGTGCGCAATAGAAGATTTAAAGGTATCGTTGGTGGAAAGTGAGGTGCGCGGGGGCATTCCGACGGCACGCGTCCACGCGATTGGCCGACGCGCGAACGACATGCGCGAACTTACCCCCACTACGTCGACTTTGGCTCAAGTTGTTTGCCGGCCACTGTATGTATGTTTACGCCCGGACGTTTTTTGACTGTTTTCACTGAGGAATTGTGACTCTATAGGAATTGTATCTCGATGGTGCTACTAAACTATTTTTAATAAACGTAATATTGTTGTAGTACCTAGTTAAATTATCTAGTATGTAGTTATTTGACTTTGCAAAAGAGTTGACGCATTTTACTCATGTCTGTTTTGTGCGTACGCCATTTCGCGCATTTGAGTTTTTTTTAAATACTTATACTTATCTATACTAATATTATAAAGAGGAAAGATTTGATTGTTTGTTTGCATTGAATAGGCTCCGAAACTACTGAACCGATTTGAAAAATTCTTTCACTGTTGGGAAGCTACACTATCCCCGGGTAACACAGGCTATAATCTATACCCGTGCGAAGCTGGGGCGGACCGCTAGTTTGATATAAAATGATTGAATGTGCTCATGAGATATCTAAGCAGAACGAATAAAGAAAATAACATTACTTATTCAGTACACTGGGCATGTGTTCTAATGTTTAATTTATTACAAACTAGCGATCCGCCCGCCCGGCGTCGCACTGGTGTAATTTACGCGCGAAGCCGGGGCGGGTCGCTAGTTATATATATAAACCTTCCGTGAAAAATTATCTAACTGATGGTGAAAACCTCATCAAAAATAGTTGCGTAGTTTAGGAGTTAGCGGCCATACAGACAGACAGACGCGGAAAGTGACTTTAATTTATACTATGTTTTATTTTATACTATGTAGAGAAGATAGAGATAACAGGCTATAATGTGATTTTAACTCGTTCCGCTTAGATTTCAAGTACATTCAACCTTGTTATATTATATCTTAGTAAATGTTGAAATGCGCGAGCGACATAGAACGAACGAGCATTGTCTTTAAGGCTGGTCGCCGGGGTCGGGTCATTTTTACTAGCTTTTATTTAACTTCACGTGTTTGTATGTAAGGTACAAATGTTGCAACTGAATTATTTTAGACCTATTATCCTCAACCGATTGGGCTGTTTGCGTTCTTATGTAAGTTCGGTGACAATACAATGTTATGGTACCATCGAGCTGGTCTGATGAAGGAGAAGGTGGCCATAGCAACTCTTAAACGAGACGAACTAAGCCCGCTGTTTAGGTTCGTTGGATTGGTCTTGATAGCCCGTTGGTCCAGTTGGTAGTGAACCTGCCTTCTGAGCTTAGGGGCGTGGGTTCGATTTCCACCTAGGACAAACATTTATGTGATGAACATTTGTGTTTGTTCTATATCTGGGTGTTAATATCTATTTAAGTATATATTTAAAACTATATATGTATGTATATCAGTCTCTGGCAGCCATATCACAAGCTTTGCTTAGGGTCAGATGACCGTGCGTGGAAAAATGTCTCGAATATTTATTTTATTTAATCTACCCTTATCCAGTGTTATTATATCACATGAAGAGATTTGCTGAAAAGAATACGAAAAAATTGTTTTTAAACAGTTTTTTTAATTTAATAACTTTATTATACGTATGAAACGAGCGTACTAGTTATATTTTTCAAAAACTATATTTCCGATTTTTATAAAACTGCAACATTTTAAATTATATTAGAATTGTCAAATTCCAATGACAATATAACCACTTGACTGCTCGTCCTTCACCCCGCCGTATGACAAGTTCTAAACTGTCAACCTAAACTATTTCGAGAGGGCCAGTCTTAGGCGCGAGTTGAATGAATGACTTTTGAGTCTCCAATCACAAGCTGCCCCCCGCGACTGACGTGGCATCATTTGCAAAAGGGAATTTTGACTACATGCCCGATCATGCCCGAAGGCAAAATGTAGCATATGCCACTCTGGGAATGAAGATGAATCTAACGGCACCTAACACATCAAAATCGGCCAACTCGCTTAAGTTACACTAGGTACCTAATACAGAAACAGTTTAAATCTAGACTAATATTATAAAGAGGAAAGATTTGATTGTTTGTTTGTTTGTTTGTTTGCATTGAATAGGCTCCGAAACTACTGAACCGATTTGAAAAATTCTTTCACTGTTGGGAAGCTACTCTATCCCCGGTTAATATAGGCTATATTATATTAAAAAAAAAAAAAAAAATAGGGATCCTTACTAAAACTCCAATAATGTAACCCAAGGTGTAAAAAAATAAGATTTGTAATTTTGACTTTGCGTGTTTGACAGTTCTAAGACAGGACAACGTCTGTCAGGTCTGCTAGTAAATTATAAAACGCCATTTCTTTTTAAACCTAAAAACTCATATAGAGGTTTAATTGCGTTATAAAATAGTTATTTTACAACAGAAATATAAAAAATATAAACACGCAAACACACATACGTACCTAAAACATTATAACAGTCGAGTAAAAATGACCCGAGCTCTCGTCCCACCTTAAATAGCTTGCTTTGTTGTTGAAATAAAACTAAACCTTTTCTCCTAAAATGTAACTTAAGATAAATGTATTTTTATTAATTAGAAAGATATTTAATGTATTAATCGTCATGTTTTCGTTTAATTATCTACCGTAATTGATATTTGTTATATTGCAAGTAGGGTGCTTTAATTTGAATATTATGATTTAATTTCCCCAAAATTTGTTTTATTCAGAATTCCTTCCAAACTTAAATACTTAATCTATGACGTTGAGCAAATATAATTCATAGATTTTAATGATTTCATAGTCAACCCAGCACAAGGCATTTCTACACAGGGTTACGCGGAAAGGGTGTACTAACCCGAAAGAAGGGGTACATAGTACCAAAGGCAAACTTGATAGTACCCACCATTATGAATAAATCTTGCTAGGGAAGAAACTCTGAAATTGCAAGAAAACAAAACGGCTGTGAAAACCGACTCGTATGCCGTGATGGCTAACGACATGACGCTCATGCCGTCATGTTTCACATGTGTCAGGCGTCCCGTGACTGCCAAAATTGTTCTAATTTCCCGGTTTTCTTGTGACAAAATTCCGCTTGAACCGAAAGATTTACAGCAAGAATCGTTTCGTTTCAGATCGGACTTCGGAGCAGTCCGCTTCCGCGGAAAAGATGCGGACCAACTTGAAACTATTGTTCAATCATACGTCCATAATCCCTTTCATGTGGAAAACAAAGTACGCCTGCTACTATTGCGACGAAACGTACACAGAATACGCAAAGTTCAGAAAGCATACGAAATCCCACGGGCCTTGCACCAAAAAGACTATAAAACGTCTAAAAACATATCGAGAAATTTTGATAGACGTGTCGGAAATCATTTGCGAGCTATGCCAGACTGAATTCAAAAGTCGCTCTGTCGTCGTCGATCATTTGATCAAAAGTCACAGCAAATTATACGATAACAATGTTTGCATACCATTTCAAGAGTACAGATTGAGCGATCTCAGGTGTCTCATTTGCGAACAGCAGTTTAGTAGTTATCAAATGTTGGCACGTCATGTGCATAGATCTCATTCGAAGGACCGTTTCGAATGCAACGACTGCGGTAGATGGTTTACCACTGCAGCTAATATTTCACTGCATATAAGGACGCACCATGTTGCAAGCGCGTTTGATTGCATCAAGTGTAATGAACAGTTCATAGATGAAGCACGCTTCAAGAAACATCTTTGCGTTCATTTGCATCAATGTACGCGGTGCGATGCGAAGTTCAAATACGAAGGTAGTCTGAAAAAACACGCCGCGAGAGAGCATTCCAATGATAAATGTGCAAAATGCAGATATTGCTCTAAAGAGTGTTCAGATATGGAAATGAAATTGCATTCGTCTTGTTGCGAACTCAACCTTAATCAAGTCGACACGAATGATGGCAACCAGCTCTCTAACCAGAAGTTAAAAAGAAACGCTCATTGTCATCAAATTAGGCGAAATATTCAATGTGTTTTAAATATGTCTACTGCAGTGCCCTTCAAATTCAAAGGAAAGTTCTCCTGTTTCTATTGTTCGCTATGGTTTTCTAATTTTGACGAACTCATTTCACATACTCGAACGGAACATCCAGTTTGCGAACTGAAATCGAAGGCTATGCAGACGTGTAAGGGTGAAAAAGCTTGTATTAAACTGGATATAAACGATCTAGCCTGCAAGCTATGCCATCAATCCATGATGGATCTGAAAAGCTTCGTAGACCACGCCGTCGCTGAACACGGAGCGGACTATGACAAGTCTGTGCCGTTCAAAGATTGCTTCGAAGCATTCCACCTCACTCAAGGCAGGATCCCGTGTCCAGAATGTCAAGAGCCTTTCGCGTATTTCGCGACTTTGTTGAAGCATTTAGGCGCAGAACACAACCATCACAAAGCCGTTTGCGCTTACTGTGGTCGAGGTTTTCGGACCACTACCAGTTTAGCGATGCACATATCCAACTCTCACACCGGTATGTGCGAATGTAGCGTCTGCAACGCGAAATGCAAGAACTCTGCAGCTTTAGCGCGGCACATGGCTCGTTTCCATGACGCGAAAGATTTCAAATGTCCCCAATGTCCGGAGCTGTTTGAAACTATATACAAGAAGCAGAATCATTTGATTAAAGCTCATAACGTTGGGCACAAATGTGCGTATTGCGGGAAGATGTTTACAAGGAATTCGTTTATGATGAATCATGTAAGGCGGACGCATTTGAAAGAACGGACCGTGCCTTGTTCGGTGTGCCACGTTAAGTTCTTCGATAGCTACCACATGAGGCTTCACATGGTCAAACACGAAGGCATGAGGCGGTTTAGGTGCGACGTTTGTGGAAAAACTTTCCTGAGAGTAAGAAATTTGAAATCTCACATGGACACGCATAAGAAGGGATATTTGCAGGAAGGAATACAACAATAACTTTTGGAAGTTTTTTAATCTTAATATTTAGTTTTGTAAGATAACTAATAAGCCTCTTAATAAATGTATTGTATTGTGTAATTATACCTACATGTAATTTTATTGTACCGGAAGATTTAATGTCTCTTAACCAAGGACTTTGTTTACCCTAAAGGGAACAAAGTCCTTGCTTTTAACATAAAGATTTTTCTCCGACTTGATGAAAGTGTCCATAATTTGAAGAACATTAGACGAAATTTGATTAAGGTTTCGATATTTCCTCAAGACCTATCTCCTCCTCTCCAATTTTAGTCTCCTATAATATCTTAACGTAATGTCATATCAAAATACCAATCATGTAAATTGTGTTTTATCACTAAAAAGAGCCATTCATAAAGGAATATGTTAGAAATTACAGATTAAAAAAATCATTGTTATTTCAAAATGGCTATGGCTAAATAAAATCATCATCGTCAGCAGCAGCCCTGAATGACCCACTGCTGGGTATAGGCCTCTCTTTGTTTATGCCACTCTACGATCTCTCGCTAGTGTCGCATCCACTAGTTTCGGACAGTTCTTTTGATGTCGTCAGTCCACCTGATCCTCGGTCGGCCCGAGTTCCACCAACCTAGTCTTGGCCACCAACACTTACCATAGTAAATAAATATTTATGCCTTATAACTTTTAGTGGATCGAACATAATATTACCTACATGACCGCCTATTGGTGGTCACCGTCATATCAGCGATCACTGTAAATTAAAACCCTATCTAACTGATCAGCGTTAACCCAAATTTATTTCCTGACGAAAACAGAATGATGATTGATGTAAGAACGATCAAAATGATAATTGCGGAAATTACCCGCGCTAAGTAAGAGGATACCAACAATCAAGTAAAAATAGCCAATTTGTTTCCAGGTGCAAAAATCAATACAGTGGAGGACAAATATAAGAAAATGGAGCTTGCACGTAAGCTGCTAATCAAACGCAGAAACATTGAATATGTTTTACAGTACAGCAATGTTACGCCGTTCATGTGGCACAAGTCTAAGTACAGATGCTTTTATTGCACCGAGCCTATGAAAGACCCGGATATTTTAAGGCACCACACAGCTGAAGCCCATCAGGGTGCCAACCTAGAGCTCGTAGTTTACGATAGAACTAAGAATAATAGAAACAAAGATGCGGCTATCAAGATAGACGTTGCCGATATAACATGCAAGCTTTGCTCTCAAAATTCCAATTCGTTGGAAGAGCTTATACACCATATTATCTTAGCACATGACGCAGAATACGATGTCAGCGTCCCAAATTGCCTTCTGCCCTTTAAACTAGACAAGGAACAGCCCACTTGCGCCACTTGTAATGAGAAATTCGTGTTTTTCGAGTATCTCCTCCGACATGCAAACAAAAATCACCTTTCTCACCAGTACATTTGCGATGTTTGTGGCGTGAGCTTTCAAGGGGAGAACCACTTGAAGATGCATTATAGATACTATCACAGGGAAGGTGGTTATACGTGCGAATTTTGTGGCATCAGTTTGGCTACGCTATCTAAGAAGCTTCTACACGAAAAGAACATCCATGCAGCGAAACTTTCCACATGTCCTCACTGTCCTGAGACTTTCAAAAGTCCGTACATTAAAAAACTCCACATGGCCAATGTGCACGGAGTCGAGGAGTTGAAAATTAAATGTCCGTACTGTCCGAAAGTTTACCCACAAGAGAGTATAATGTCACGTCATATGAGACGCGTGCATCTGCGTGAGAAGAACGTGGAATGCGAGGTCTGTGGCGACAAGTTCTTCAGCCCATATGACGTCAAACTACACATGGCCAAACACAACGGCGAAAAAAAGTTTGTCTGCAACGTGTGCGGAAAGAAATTCTCCAAGAAAAGCAACTTGAGCGCTCATGCTGTTCTGCATACGAGGGAGAAAAACTTCTACTGTCCCGTTTGTGATAGAGCTTTCGCTCATCAGACGACTTTGAAGGTCCACGTGAGGAACCGACATCAACGATATGAGACGGGTTACAATATACTTGACGATATGGCCGACAATAATATCTGTGAGGATGATTCGAGTATAGTTCAAATGGAAGTCATTCAAGATGATATAGATAGCGTTGGGGCTATTGTTGATCAGTATATAGTCCAGTAATGATATATTGCGATGGTGACTGAGCGGTAGCATGGGCGCTTTACAATCTGACGGCACCCGGCTCGATCTTCGGCCCTGCACCAATGAATGTTATTAGCCAAGGAACTTATTTATTACATGAACACATTATGTGCAGTTGCAGCGGTGCTATCTATCAAAAACGGTGTGTCGAAGAACCTCAAAAGTTCAAAGACATATTATGACATTTACCAACGTGCACTGGGCCAGCATAGTGGATTCTCTCTCTCTCTCTCTCTCTCTGAAACGATGAATAGTATATTGTTACAGTTGGTTGATTATAATATACTGGAAGGAATGTAATAATGTATTGCACTTACCCAAATAACAGATTCTAAGATAACTGATTCTCGATGGAGATAATAAGTGCTAAGCAACGCACGGTATATCTATCAGATAAAACACCCTGTGGTATATCCTTGTTTAGTTTTAACACTGAATACATACTAGTACACGTACAAAAGATTCCAGATCATTTAAATAAGTAGCTCTTGCTACTACACAATAAAGTGCAATTCAGGACGTGCGAGTGCTAACTACCTACAGCTATATTAACCTAGACGTTGCCTCTCTGTCTATCGCGTAACTCTAGTCGCGTTATCTCTGTCTATCGCGCGGCAGGTCCGACAAGTCGGGTACTCGTAGCTTCATACCTAAAGTGCGGAGTGCGCCAGGCCTGGTTTTACCTACGTTTTTAACGTATAGATTACATTAAAGCTGTTTTATAATATTATTTGTGTATTTCTGCTTCAATATCGCTTCAATAAATTATTGATCGCTTATACCTAATTGTATAATTAAAATATTGTATTGTTTAATTAGTTTCATTTGTATTTTCGGTGTGTAATAAAGTTGTATTGTATTGTATTGGAAACAAGATTGAAGCGGAACTATACAAGAGATTCGAATAAGAAACAATTTTGAAGATATAATTATGAAATTAGCTTGATTCTATCCATTATAGGCTACATATTTTTGACGTGATAACGTCTTATAAATCGATGAACGCCGGCTGCACGCACGAAAAATTGTCACGTTCCGTCTGAGCCGGGCGTGCAAGCGAGAGCGCGGAACAAGCGATAGAGAGGCCCGATCGACGTTATCACATAAAATTATCGTCCATAAACCGACTTGTTCCTATTATCAGCAGGAATGATTGTTACATTTTAATATAGAGGACTACGTACTCGTACTTACTACTAATTGTACTAAACAAAATAAATGACCTCACTTAAAACGTTATTTAAGTTAAACAATGCTCATAATTGCTGTCTCATTTAAGTGCGTGATTTTTTATGTCAGAAAAGTTAATAGAATTTTAAAGCATGGTTTAACTTAAGTAATTTTTCTAAATAAGGCCTAAGATCTATACAATAGTTATGTATTTAGTATATTGGTCATTGTTGATTACTTATATTTAAATAAACACTTCACATTAAACTAAACATTTCTATCACTTACAATTACCTACTAAAATCATATAATTACAAAAACTAACAAAATTTATTACTGGCGCAGTGACTCAAATTGAGTATCTATGTGTGCCAAAAAATGTCCGTACCAAAACTCTGCGCACGCAACGAATTGCGCAGAGCAATGCCAGAGCTACGATGACATAGCGTACAACTAAATTTAAACACTGCAAGCGACATAAAGTCTATATTGGAGTTAATGTGGCATTGTGAAGTATATAATTTTGGACGTTTTTAGACTGTTTTCTTTGAGAGATTGTGACTCTATAGGAATTGTGTCTCGATGACCTATGCCTATACAACTCCAGAACTATGGAGTCATCATACAATTAAAAAACAAAACGTTTGATTAGTCTATCTTCCTTGGTTTGATGCATCACGTTTCTCTACTGATCTTGGTTGAAACACTGCCGTACTTATAAGGGCCTCAAAGCAACCTCAGCTAAACCTCCATTGGCGGATCCACGGGGGGGGGGGGGTTTGCATGGGGGCACAAACACCCCCCGCCCCCCAAACACCTAGCAATTTCATACATTCGACACAATTTTTCGATTTGATTCCTTCAGACCAGATTCCCCCCCCCCCCCCCAAATGAAATCCTGGATCCGCCCCTGTAAACCTCATAATTGTCCCGTTTTATTCCACTAGACAATATACCTCTCGCAAAGCACAGTGCTCAGCCCGATCTACGGCATTTCCCTTCCACAGTTGTCTTACGTACATAAGCTAAACACCAACCGTCTTACCACAAAAGATTTAAGAACGCTTTAGACATGTGTTTTGCAATTGTTTCACTGTGAAAAATATGCTAAACACTTGTCTAAAGCGTGCTTAAATCTTTTGTGGTAAGACGGTAAGTCTATACAATATTTTACAACACATTTGCTCAAAAAGTGCACTTACGAAGCCTGTATACATCTTTCGAAAGTTGAACATTACGGATCATACAACGGAGCGTGCTGTAATGAATTTGTCCGCACGCTCCGTTGTATAGCACCGTGCGTGTACGTTACGGTATTTTTTTTAATTTCCATTTTTTGTTTTTTTCACGCAATTGTGTTGTAGAACGTTGTATGGCACACGTGCGGATTGGTTATTACAAACTCATGACTATGGTAAGCCCTCGACTTCGTCTCGGGCTTACATTCGTCTACTCGTTTGTAATAACCAACTTTCCGCACTTGTATCATAAATAACTATTAACTACCTCCATTTGTCCATGTGAAATTACTGGGAATAAAGAGATTCAACGTCTAACGCCTCAAGGTGACCAACGCAGTGCATTGCTGCGTAGGATTTTGTACTGGTAAAATTCTGGGTGGCACTAAACTTTTATGGGCAAGCGTGACGCTTACTATCAGGCGATATACTCGTCTCGTCACTCACGTTGCATAAAACAATAAAACACCCAGACAAGGTATGCGTAAACTCGAATACTCTCTTTGCAGGGGTAACGAAGAGGCAAATTCAAAAGAGTAACCTCGATCGCCTCACCACTGTCCGAAGAAACATTAGCACGGTGCTGCGCTTCTCTAACGCTGTCCCCTTCAACTGGAATACCAAAGGCTTCCGATGCTTCTACTGCGCAAAATCTACCAAAGACTGCCATCTCCTCAAAGAACACACCCTGAAACACGCCGCGGTAGACCTTGATAACTTTATCAACAAACACATCATCACTAAAGATGTTCCAGTCAAAATTGACATCACTAATCTTGCTTGTAAAGTTTGCTCAATCCCGTTCACCAATTTAGAAGAATTGATCACGCATATTGTCGGGAATCATAGTGAAGAATATGATGCTTCTGCTGGAGTATGCCTTTTCCCGTTCATTTTAAACAAAGAAGTGATACAATGCGTGTTATGTGAGAACAATTACGATAATTTCGCCAGCATGGTCGGGCATATGTACAAGCAACATATCAGCCATTCCTACATCTGCCAGATGTGCGGACTCAGCTTCAAAGACCAGATTCGTTTAAAGAGGCACATTGCTAACAGTCACGTTGGATACAGATGCACAGTTTGCAAGAAAACCTTCAGCGCTTTGCACAGACTGGCCAAACATAAGCAAAGGTTCCACGGACTGGTGAAGATGTACGAATGTAGCTTGTGCAGTGAGAAGCTTTTGAACAGTTACCAAGTTAAAGTCCATATGGGGAAGGTTCATAACGTAGAAAAGTATATGATCAAGTGCGAACATTGTCCTAAAGTTTGTACGACGAAAGGTGCTATGTTACTTCATGTGCAAAGTCTGCATTCGGAGATCAGATACCAATGCGACTTATGCGATTACACAGCTGGTATCAAATGGCTGATCAAGCTTCATAAACGAAAGCATTTTGGGCTAAAAGAGTACTCTTGTAGCATTTGCGAACGACAGTTTGGCAGGTCCAGTAATTTGAGGACCCATATGAAAGTGCACACGGGTAAAGTAGGCCGTGTCTGTCGAGTTTGTCGAAAGGGGTTTACGGATTTGCAGTCCTATGAGAAACACGAATTGGAGGTTCATTATTATGATCATTTTTAAAATTATTCTTTATGTCATCATCACCATAATTACCTCACTTTGGTCCACTGCTGGACACAGGCACGCCACCCTAGTCACGCCGCTCAGTCCGATCTTCGGCTTTTCGCTTCCAGCCTTTGCCAGCTGCTTTGTGTATATCGTCACTTCTTCAAGTCTCAGGACGTCAATTGCTTGACGTTTGTAAATTTGTGGTCTTTTTTATTTTATGATAATGGGCTTGTGTTTGGCCGTCATTTTCCTAGAAGAAACCATATAGCTGGGTAAAGATTGTATTTTTTTCATGTAGTATATAACTTAAGTCTTTATGAGCCCGGTTTCCACCACAGCTTACACGCACGCAATTTTTTTGACGATTTTAAAGATTACAAAACACTGAGAAGAACCTAAAAAAATTGCAATAGGGCATTATCGTTACAATAATATTGAAAATATTTTAAGCAATTCTTATGTTGTTTTTTTTTTTAGTTTGGGAAAGTAAAACTAATATAATCCTCCGCCAAAATAATGCACAACTTTTTTTAAATGTGCTAAAAGGAAAGCGCTTTCCGGAGAGCGGGCTCTTAATATGCATTAAGAACCCGCTCTGTCCTCCGTCCAGTCCTCTGGCCACCTCTAGTGTCACTGTCATGTAATGGAATTTAAACAAACCCTGTTTTACTTTACAGGAGAACCTAGAGGTGGCCAGAAACTGGTTGCAGCTAAACCAAAATCTGGCAATCTCGTGGCGCCTAAACGAAAAGCTGGCACTCTCGTGGCGGTAAAACCAAAAACTGCCCCTATCGTAGCGACTAAGCCCAAAGCCTGCAAGCTCAGAAGCACCACCTTACTCCCTAAAGCCTCATCTGAAATCATTGACAGAGACCTGGCGCCTCCAGTCAGCATATTGCCAAAAAAAGGCCCAAAACGACTAACGCCCAAAGAGAAACGAAACATCATGATACGAAATGTTACCCAAGTCTTATTAAAAACCACTGTCATGCCTTTTAGGTGGCTCAAAAGTTCGTACCGGTGCTTCTACTGCTACGAAATCTTTCAAGAAGCCTCTGACCTCAAAAATCATCAGGCTATCCACAACGGACAAGAGGTTGTAGAGAAAGCGATGAACAATTACTGGGAGCCAGTCGTTTATCTCGATATATCGGAAATGACGTGCAAACTCTGCCCTGCGTTGGTTACGGATCTTTACGACATGATAGACCATTTGGTAGTGAATCATGGTGTGAATTTCAACAAAGATATAGGCATGTGCATGGTCGCGTTCAAGCTGGATAATCTTGACCTCTCCTGCTTGAGTTGTGGAGTTTCCTTCTTTACTTTCGGACCTCTGCTATGCCACACCAACAAAGCACATAAAGGTACGAACGTACTCCTTTGTGAGGTGTGCGGACAGCACTTTAAACACACGAATCTCTTACGACTACACGTGAAGTCGGTCCATGAGAACGCTAGCTTTTCATGCCCCGATTGCGGCGAGAAGTTTCTCTCGCCATCAAAGTTGAAAACCCACCAGAAAACTCAGCATTTCGTGGAGAAAAAGTACAAATGTCTGGTCTGTACGGAGACGTTTCAGAGCCACTACAAGCGGTCCAGGCACATGGCGACCGAGCACGAAAACAGGAAAGTGATCAAGTGTCTCCAATGTCCGAAGACCTTCATCTTCCGGAGTATGATGATGACTCACTTGAGAGATACACATCTCAAAGTGAGAAACCATATGTGCAGTGTTTGCGGATGGAGAGCATTCAATAGTAATAGACTTAAAAACCACATGTTCAAGCACAGTGGTGAGAAGAATTTCAAATGTGAAGTGTGTGATAAAGCTTTTTCGACGAATAAGATAATGAAGGGGCATTTTGCGAGGATGCACAAACCACCCCAGCAACCTGTAGCATCTTACGGCAACCCTTATGGACAACAATGAAATGGGTTATTGGTTAATCATGTATGGTTGAAGAGCTTTTTTGTATGGGAATATTTTGATAGTGCTAAGTCCATGCCGTTAGGTTATGAAACGTCCTTGGCCTATAACCACGCCTCTAATCCACCTCACCATGACACCTGTAAATTTGACATCTGTCTCTGATTGTGTTTTGTTTTTTTATATATACGGAACAATATAGTGATAATTAATGTGGGGGCATTGACTAAGGATAGGTATAGGCTCGCTCTTAAAATAATAATAATTACGAAAGTGAGATAAAACGTATATGAACAACTTCGTGAGAGTGAGCAGGACAAAGATTATACATTTTGCCCCTTACTGGCGTATAGGGTTTTTGTTGTTTGCCATCGACTGATCTGATAGTTCAGGTGGCAGGCAAATTGTGGCGTCGTTGAAAATAACTGTAAAAGACCCATAGAAAGACCTCATTTGGTTTTTGTTTGTGACTTTGTAGGTGGATTTAGTGCGCGGTGCAGTTTAATAGGGTGTAAAAGCCGTAGTGAACGGAATGAACCGAACATAACCTTTCATCGGTAAGTACTAATGTCGAACTGTAGCTATCGCATTTGTATACGCTGAAAGCGGCGGATCCAGGATTTAATTTTGGGGGGAGGGGCGGGGGGCATTCTGACAAGGTTCGAAGGAATCAAATCGAAAAATTGAGTCGAATGTATGGAATTGCTAGATGTTTTGGCTGGATCCGCCAATGTACGCTGAGGACTAGTCTATACCTATCCTTTGACAATGTGTAGGGGTTATCGCACAGGAACCATAAGGACACAAATAGTTTCCCTAATATGTTGTAAGCAACTACTAGTGTGTGATGTATGAGTATTTACGAGTAGGTATTTATGCAATAAATTTTATTGAAGTGCTTCATAAGTTATTTTATTTCTTCTGCTATAGATGTAGTAGGTGATTGGAATATAAGAGGGTATTTTTTAGGGTTAAAACGGAACCCTATTATTAATTCTACGATGTCTATCTGTCTGTCTGTCTGTCCTACCTTTTAACGGTTGTATTTTTTGTACCATAATAGATAACCAGTTGACATTTTCGCAGAATATGTAACGTTACGGCGGAATAAATAAGAAATAATAAAAATGTAAAAACGAAAGGTCATACAACAAACGTATTTTTGTATTAGCTCTAATGTAATAAACCGGCCAAGTGCGAGACGGGCTCGCGCACTGAGGGTTCCGTACCACCACAAAATACTATAAGTTTGTCCAAGTAGGTAACCGAATTACCAGTTATTATAACGCCTTGCAAAATTGTCGAAGCAATTACTGTCGCAGCCACAGTTAACAAGGTTCCCTCAGATTTACGAAACAATCTCATATTGTCTATAATCTATAATAATAGAATTAGATACTACTATAGATTTGATTGTTTGTTTGTTTGTTTGTTTGTTTGCATTGAATAGGCCCCGAAACTACTGAACCGATTTGAAAAATTCTTTCACTGTTGGGTAGCTCCACTATCCCCGATTAACATAGGCTACATTATTTAAAAAAAAAACAGGGATCCCTACTAAAACTCTTATAATGTAACCCAAGGTGTAAAAAAATAAGATTTACAATTTTGACTTTGCGTGTTTGACAGTTCTAAGACAGGACAACGTCTGTCAAGTCAGCTAGTAATAAAGCAATGATTGTGATTTAATCACGTGATTTCAGTGACGTCACAAGCAAGCAAGTCTTTACTCGTCTATTACTTGCCCTTGACGTCATAAGGACATTCTATCTAAATAGTGTTAGCTTTTCAGCCAAGAAATCGCCTTTTAAACTGTTTTACACACAATTCGTTTACACTTGTTATCGCTTCGAGGTTCGAGCAAAGAAAGAGAGCGATTGCAATGCAACCGCCACTTATATACTGTGTTCGTTGGCAGTTGACAACAGACTGTCAACTGTCAACGAACACGTGTGAACTTCGCCAATACAGTTTCATTATAATGGTGTTGTTAGTTCATCTATACATTAAATGATTAAACTAAAGTTGTTTTACAATAGAGCGTTTACAGTAAAGACACGGGATTAATTTAAAAAAAAAAAAGAATTTTATGAAAATCATGAAAATATTGTGTAGTTTTTAGTAATTAAAAAAACTTTTGGGATTTCACCAGCATTTTTTTAATACAGTCAAATACCCTATTATTTAAAGAACAAATTTGAATATGGCATAGAAATAGAAAGAGATACAATAATTATATAAAGAGAGTTTTAGAAAATACAATACAATAATTATTTATTAAAATACCACAAAACATGTATTTTGTAATGTAAACATTACAATAAAAATATTATCTAGGCTTTTAACAGGCGGCCTTATCGCTTAAAGCGATCTCTACAAAGCAACCTAGTATAACCGTAAAATACACACCTACATACATTACTTTTATACAAGCCTTTGCAGCGACAAGACGAGAACATGGTGTACAAAGATCAGATGATCATGATGCTATCGAGTGATGAGACTGCCAAATTAAGAAGAACCTTTTCCTTTCAGAAAGTATACGCAGTCGCACCCAAGTCTCGCCGACTGAGAGCTCAAAATCTGACGAGAAACCGCAAGAGATTGACAAAAGACTACAGACAATGAGGGAGAATGTCACGAAAGTGGTTCTAAACTCAACAGTCATGCCCTTCCGATGGCTAGCCACCTCGTACAGATGCTTCTTCTGCTACGATATATTTGAAACTGTGCCAGAATTGAAGGCGCATAACCTCCTACACGAAAGACAGGAGATCACCAACGTTATGCACAAATATTGGGAGAATGACGTCTTTGTGGACGTTTCAGAACTTTCCTGCACAAAATGTTCCGTAGACTGCGAAAGTTTGAACGATCTTGTTGCCCATTTGATGGAGCACGGTGTTGACTATGATGATGACACGAAATTTTGTTTCAAACCGTTCATTTTGAAGGAGAATGAAGTGATATGCGGAATTTGCGATTCTAGCTTCAAATTGTTTAGTCAGCTGCTTCTACATGCGACAAAGGAGCATAGAAACCCGGAGGACTACATTTGCCATGTCTGTGGACGGTCGTTTAAGAAACACCAATACAAGATGCATATACAAAACGAACATAGAAGCAGGAATGTCAATTGCACGCAGTGTGGGGAAGCCTTCAGCTCATACACTATTCGAACCCACATGATCAAAGCCCACGGTCGTAAAGTGAAATGCGCGATGTGCAGCGAGACTTTTCCCACTCATTATAAAAAGCAGCAACACATGACGGTGGTCCACCGAACTCGCAGTGAGATCAAATGCCCTCACTGCCCTCAAACGTTTTATTTCCAAAGTACGCTGACTCGCCACGTAAAGAAGATACATTTGAGAGAGAAAAACGCGATATGCAGTGTTTGCGGCTGGACGACATTCTCGCAAAGCCAATTGAAGGACCACATGGTGAAACATAAGGAAGTCAGAGATGTGGCATGCAAATTTTGCAATAAACTATTCAAGGCTGAGAAATATTTGAAGCAACATTATCAAATAGCGCACGCTGAAGAGTTCGAAGAAGAGAATGAAATAGACCCTGATGAAGAAGAGTTGGAAGAGAATAACGATGTAGAAATTCAGTTTGTAGAAGATGGTGACTGGATTTTTAGTTAGTGGCGATACAGCCACGTATTTTTATTATAGGTCCTTGGCGTCGAGATACAATACCTATATAGTCACAATATCTAAGTGAAAACAGTCAGAAATCGTCCGAGCGTTGTTGTACATACCTAGATGAATTATATAGTTCATCATCATCATCATTTCAGCCGTAGGACGTCCACTGCTGGACTCACGACTGCGACACTGCCTCCCCGATTGATCTCCAAAAGGGCCGGTTGGAAGCGGCCTGCATCCAGCGTTTCCCTGCGGTCTCTTTTAGGTCGTCTGTCTATCTCGTGGCTGGACGTCCTACGCTGTGCCTACCGGTCCGTGGTCTCCATTCGGGAACTTTTCGGCCCCATCGGCCATCTGTTCTGCATGCTATGTGCCCTGCCCACTGCCACTTCAACTTGCTTATATAGCTCGCGATGCCATATTTACTCCAATTTAGACGTTATGTCGCTTGCATAGTGTTCAACGTTGCTTGTCCGCTATGTCAGCGTAGCTCTGGCATCGCGCGGCGTTGTGGTCGGAACGCGGTTGCCTTACAACTAATCAAAAAGATTTTCCGGAGATTGTTTGCACGTTTGTGAATCTATAGGTATTGTATCTCGATGGTCTTTGCATTTGCATATCTATTTTTATATCACGGATATTTTTTGTTAAACAAAAAATATGGTTGCTGCAACTTGGTAACGATATGAATAAACGATTAAATTGCCTATCAAAATAATAAACAGTTTATTTTCAACCGACTTCAAAAAAGAAGGTTCTCTGTTCGACTGTTTTTTGTGTGTGTAAGGTACCTCAGATCAGATAAACAAGGGGGATATGCGTTAGTACAAATAGGCTTGTTAACTGGCGTTTCATTTATTACAAAATAGCGGTCCGCCCCAGCTTCGCACGGGTATAGGTTCTAGCTTATGTCACCCGGCGATAGTGTAGCTTCCCAACAGTGAAAGAATTTTTCAAATCGGTTCAGTAGTGTCGGAGCCTATTCAATGCAAACAAACAAACAAACAATCAAATCTGGAAAGATTCAACAAACAATCAAATCTTTATAATATTAGTATAGATTAGTATAGTTAACAGGCAGGAAACTGTAAATATTGTAGAATATAATTTATTGGCCTTATTACATTCGTTACACAAGGCAAGTCAATTTACAGCGACGCGTACCTACACGTTCGCGAGATTTTCCGCACTGCGCTGTTTCAGCGCTAATTCGAGCCCGCGTTGAGCTAGCACAGCTCAGAAGACAACCGTAAGGCCTTAGTATTTCAATGGTAGGCCAGAGCGCACCGCTTTACATAGTAACGCGTACGGTAACTGCTAAAGATACTAAGATAACTATCACCTTGTTGTTTTTTCTCAAATAGAGCTGTGTGCGGACTCCCATTAAAAAACAAGTTCCTATTTTCCTAATTTTTGGGTTCTGTACCCAAAGGGTAAAAACGGGTACCTATTACTAAGCCTACGATGTCTGTCTGTCCTACCTTTAAACGGCTGTATTTTTCGAACTGTAATAGATAGCCAGTTGAAATTTTCACAGAATATGTTACGGCGGATTAACTACTAAATAATAAAAAAAAACAAAAAGTAAAAACGAAAGGACCCATACAACAAACGTATTTTTTTTTACGTATTTTTATGTTAGCTTTAATGTAAAAATAGTAATACGTACAAGCGTCAAACTTGGCACGATTATAGTACCTACGTGCACACTAAAATTTAACACAAATAATAAATAATGGCCAAGTGCGAGTCGGTGACAAGTTTCTGTTCATTACCAAGTTATAACTGGTAATTTCGTTATTGAATTTTGTGGTGATAAGGAACCCTCAGTGCGCGAGCCCGACTCGCACTTGGCCGGTTTATTTATCATATTTTTCCCGTGGGAGACCGGCCTTATGGCCTAATACTCTTATTAGGACTGATATTTCAGTATGACCTTTGATATTTTGAAGCATTTCCAATTAGGTAAGTCAAATTACATCAATAACACAGAATCCGCTGCTACTTATTCAATTGAAAATCTTATAAACCGTTTTGCTCCATCGATGAACGAGTTTTTCCTTTTTTCAGGATTTGAAATCATCAATACCGTATCACCATGGCGAAGGAAAGACGACCTCGTCAAGCTTTTCACTGTTATTATCGAAAACTCTACAGTCATGCCTTTCCGATGGCACTGCAGTAAGTTCATGTGCTTCTATTGCGGCTGCCCTTTCAACGACAGCATTCAACTGAAGCAACATAACGTAGAAGAACACCATGATACCAAAATACGAAGCGCGTTCAAAAGTCTACTCAGAAACAGTAAAATTAAGTTGGAGATATCAGAAATCAAGTGCACGATGTGTTTGGAGCAGTTCTCGAAACTCGACCACCTGGTCGACCATTTCGGAGATACGCACGATTTCAAAATCAATCACAGCTTGAAGACGGAGCTGTTTGCCTTCAGGTTGTCAGAGGAGAAGATGGCGTGCGAAGAATGCGGGGAAGAGTTCCAGTTTTTCGGCACTTTGTTGAGGCACTTCCATTCGTTTCATAACAAAAATGAGCCGTACATTTGCGAGATTTGCGGCATGGGCTTCGTTGCTAAAGCCAACGTCGCTTCTCACGTTAAAAACGTACATACAAAAGACATTCCTTGCGCCAAATGTGTGGACAGCAAAAATTGCGAGCACGTAAAGAAGCCTCCGTTGAAAAAGTGCCCAAAATGCTCCGAAATTTTACCAACGCCTTACTTATATAAGCGACATTTAGCGACCGTTCATGATGTGAAAAGTCATCAGTTCCCATGCGATCTATGTGCCCGAGTTTTTCCAATACGGTACCATCTTATAAAACATAAACAACGGGTCCATTTGAAACAGAGAAGCTTTGCCTGTGAAATCTGCGGGTACAGGGCGTTCAGCAAGGACTATTTGACTCGTCACATGGTCTGCCATGATGATGCGAGGCCGTTCGAATGCGAGTTTTGCAAGAAAGCGTTTCAAAGAAAGAAGACGCTGGAGTTCCATAGAAGAATACATACAAATGACAAGAGGTGTGTGTGTAAGGAGTGTGGAAAAGCGTTTGTGCAGACGACGAGCTTGAAGCTTCATTATAGGGTGCATCATCAGAAAGATGGCAGCAAAGACCCGGACTGGACTTAAGATAAACCACTTTTATATTTGTTATACGAGATCGACTAGACTTGCATTGATAACTTTCTTTGTGTAATCCTGGGGCCTTACGGACAACAGCTAATTGCGGCACCTAATCCGCTCAGTTGGAAAATCACGCGAACGTGTTTCTTATCGCACCCAGATACGGTTTGCGGTCGCGTGATTTTCCAACTGAGCGGATTAGGTGCCGCAATTAGCTGTTGTCCGTAAGGCCCCTGTATAGTTTATAATATACATGACTATTGCCCAATCATTTCAAATTTGTTTCGTCTTGTAAGTCTTGTAACATCTATTCTTATTGCAGCCGTTTTGATTAGTTACAAAATAAAAATAACATACTTTATTTGATGAATATTTTTTATTTTATAAAAAAAATAAGCACATAATTTATATCACACGAGGCTATTTACAATGAAATCAATAAGTTATTATAAAATATGAGATATCACTCATTACATGATCTATACAGGGTTACGCTTAAAGACTGCACTAAGCCAAAAGGAGGTCATTGTACTCATCATTAAGAACAACTTTTATTTAACCAACTCTGAAATCGCGACAAAAATCAGCTGTTCTAGATAACGGTCATTGACACCCGACAAAATGTATGAAATTGCTGATTTTTTCCCGCAATTTCATAAGAATCAATCTATTACAGGGTTTGTCCCATAGTAAAAGTTGCTCTTAATGATGAGTACAATGACCTCCTTTCGGCGTAGTACAGTCTATATGCGTAGCCCTGTATACGTCCAGCATTTTACTTGCTTTTTGACAGATAACAAACACCTATAAAGTTTGGAAAACTTGAATTAAGGATTATAGAAGGTACTTGATTTTACGATGAAAGGAATAGTGACGTCCCCAACTATCGAAACTACATTTTATCGATATTGTAAATAAGTTATCGATAGCATATGAAAAAAAATTACATCCTTCACGTTGCTTCATCTTGGCGAGATCCAAGTGGGGATGAGACAAAATAATATAAGGTACGACCTCTTCCCAAAAATATGAGTAGGCCCAGCGGTTTCATCCGCATGGATATCATCACCTATCTGCCAGTGAAAGTTCCGTCAAAATCGGTCCAGCCGTTTTGGTGTTTATAGGGAACATACATACAAGTCGTCATTTATATAATTATTAGAAGTTACCTTTTTTTTATACATTGACTTGTATGTGTGTGACTTGCCTTACGGCCTCTACAGCTTGACGGGACTAGTTAGCGAACGCAGAGTGCGTTCGGCATAACTTGGTGGTTAAGTTTATAGGCGACTAGCACAAGAGCACCTCGAAGGTACGAACCTCGGCTTGGGCCGTCGCCGGGAGTGGGAATCAGACTTGCCCGGGCACCCCAGAAGGGGTGTGCCCTGGAGCCCTGGCGGTTTGTTGAACTGATTAAAGAAGACACCTCTGAGTTTGAACTGATATTCAACGGTGTTATGTTGGCTACGTCAATAAATTCCATATTTAACAGTAAAAATAACGCTTACGCGTAATATACAACCGAAAACATATGCGAACCGAGAGACCATTATTTTTATCGATAAAGCTTTCAACCGACATCGATAATTCTAATTTTAAATTTTGCTGTTGCAGCAAACACTACTCATATCTGTCAAAAATAAAGAAAAATGTTGGTAGGAATACAATCATGGTTTAAGAAAAAGAAACAAACAAGTACATAAGTAAATACCTAAAATAGAAGGTATGCATGACAAATATTTACAAATTAGTGTCTTTTATTGACTAGATGTTATTGTTATGTACAATTATGTTTATACATATGGTCTGTCAAATTTAGGATGATAATTCTGACAGGTCACACCCATGAAGTTTCGTTTTTTTTTCGGTA
Organism: Agriopis aurantiaria; assembly: GCA_914767915.1. Classification (NCBI taxonomy): domain Eukaryota; kingdom Metazoa; phylum Arthropoda; class Insecta; order Lepidoptera; family Geometridae; genus Agriopis; species Agriopis aurantiaria. Next base: position 4,943,273 of record OU612007.1, on the reverse strand, counting down.
AAAATGTACTATAAATAATGTCGTACTTCATTGATGGGTAGTGAAGTTCCACGCATAATGATCACAGACTATCGAATATCGGTTTTGAAATAAAATAAAACAAATCAACTGAAATAAAAAAAATATTAATAAATTACTATATAGGTAACTATTATAATTTTTTGCTATTATCTATCGCGCAATTACGTATTTGTAAAAAATTATATTTTTTTCAGCATAACCATCACAGAAAAGAAGTAAATAGTACGGAATTGAGACGGAAAATCTGTCGCCAGACATTATGACAGAACCTTGATTGAACATTCTTATTTAGATCAAAGTGTCGAACTCCGCATCACAGTTGCTAACTGATTTCGAATGACTGACGTTTCGTTTATATGGGTGCAACAAATTTCTAACAAAAATGCCTTGACAGCCGTTCTAACTAAAAAATCAATAAAAAAAACTGTTATAACCATGCAACTATCGATTCCAAGTTCTATGAGAATAATATCGATAATCAAATAGGTTCATTAACGATTATACACTACCTCATCCTTACTGAGAGCTGTCAAAATTATCATCCTATATTTGACAAAGCATCATATTAGGTAAGTACCTATATACGTTCCGTTTCACGTATATTTTTATCTATGGTTTCACGTACTTACGTTTAGTTACTACCACACAAAATATGCCAGCAAAACTAGAGCAACGCCGCGTTTGATTTGTTAAATAATTATAGTGAAAAATATGATTGAACAAAAAAAGAATCATCAAAATCAATTCCTAATTGGCGGAGTAATCGCGTAACAAACTTACCAAAAAAAAAAAAAAACTGTCGAATTGATAACCTTCCTCAGGTCTTTACGGACAACTGCTATTGCGGCACCAAACTAACGTTAAATCCGCTCAGTTCGAAAATCACACGACCGCGAACCGTATCTGGGCGCGTTCACGTTCGCGTGATTTTCCAACTGAACGGATCTATTTTTTTTTTGTTAAAATTTTAATGACCCTGGACTCGATGTCCTTTAGTCGTAATATTAAACAGTTTGCATAGTCTTCATAGCGTCAAACAAGTCATAGTCACAGTCAGAGTCAAGCTAAGTAAGTCACGGTCAAGTCAAACTCATGCCCCTGTAAAGTGGTGGAGATTTACAAGAGGCTCCTATGGAGTTTTGGAAACAACACGAAAAGACACGTTTCACCTCGTTATATCACTTCCCACACTCGAGCACGTTTACGAGCACTTAATATATTATTCATTCACCATTTAGTACACATTAACACTCGAAAATACACAAGTTTAGGAAAATAATCCAACGAGCCGACATGTTTTTTCCACGTTGGCGCGAAAACTCCAGCGGATTTAACGTTAGTTTGGTGCCGCAATAGCAGTTGTCCGTAAAGTCGGTTAAAAAAATCAGTCCGGTAGCCTATTATGATCCTTATCACAGCACAGGTATGTTTTAATGATAATTGTTAGAAGCCGACTCAGAATGCCTTCTTACTCCGCTGCGGCAGTATGGAGTCTTTCGCGAAACTGAAGAACGACAGCAAACTGTACTTCTTGGACTTCCGAGATAAGTAGTCCGTTAAAACGTTGTTGTCGCCTGGAAAACCAAACTTACCTTTAATTCATCATACTAAATAAATAAAATAAATAATAAATAAAAAATATAATAAATAAACAAAATAAATTGTGCTAGGTGGGAATCGAAAGCGCAGAAGGTTCACTACCAAATGTCCCGAACATTAACTTGCAAAGTTCACCTGTATATGAAAATGCGGTCATTTTTTGACTATAATTTTCTACGCGTTGTAAGTTATGTATAATTTTTCGAAGGCCGTTCTTAAGGTGGTACATTTCACCTATGGCGGGAAATTCAAATTTCAAACAGTTTTCTTGTTCTTGTAGCTAGGCCGGGTAGTTATGTAATAGTGCTAACAGACGCTCGTACGCGGCGGAGCTCAACCGTCATCCACGTGCGTCCATAGACAATTTGTCTATGGCCGTACCAAAACCGTCCGTCTGGGGCGGTGTTGACGGACATAATTATTATTAGCACTGGTCCGCCGCGGTTGAGCGTATTCCATCGTCAACGCGGCGGAGGACCGCCGTGTCCGCCCGTCTGGGCAGCGGTCCGCGGACAAACGGCCGTCAGTCGCTAACGAGACGCTGAAGTGGATGGTCGTGCGTGCTTTTTTCGTATGAGTTTACGATTTTAATTATAAGCATTATAATTATTTAAATAATAATTCTAAAAGAAAAAAAGGGATTCGTTCACTGGTATATTATTATGCGAAAATCTTCTTCGTACAGGGTTTTAATATAAATAAGTACTAAATTTTATAAGACTAAATTCTTCATAAATTCTGCGCTCCTGTAAATAAAATGTTGCCCTATATGTTATTTTTGGTCCGTACCTATTATATATTCGTAATGCGGTAAAAAACGTTTATTATGTACGTTGGCATATCAGACCTTTGGGTCATGGTAATCACCTGTAATATTATTTCTACAGCTCCTCATTTAGACTAGTAAATAATAGTTAATAAAAACAAATAGTTAGTTAATAGTTTAATAAAAAAAAAAAACGATATTAAATAGTGCTCTGAATCTACTGAATAATCTGGATATAAATTAGCTGTCGCTAGCATAAATCCGTAACCATGATTCATCCGTATTGGAATTCCAATAGTCGAACAGATACAGACACATCCGTGTATTATGGCAACACTGTCGGCGGTCCGTGCCGTTTGGCACGATCCTCTGGGACGAAAACTGTCAGCGCGGCTGACGGTTGAGCTCCGCCGCGTACGAGCGTCTGTTAGCACTATAAACGATCATGATGGTTGCGCAAATTTATTATTATTCTTTACAAAATCATGTGACGCTATTTATCTCACATTATTACTTACATTTGTCTATAAACTATTTTTGCTATATACTGTAGCACTATTGTGTTTCTTAGATTTTTTACACTTAGGTATACAACAGACTATATATATGTATATTAGGTAGACAAGCGCCTGTTTACAGCGTGGTATCATTTAATTTAATTTTTATTGTTAGTTTGTATTTAGTAATTTTTAAACTTTCGCGATTTGAACACATATTTTAAATGTTATCGGGACTTATCACGTATTATTTAATTTAGGTAAAAAATATGTACCTTTCGCTCGACGTTTCGACCATGTTACAATGGCCGTGGTCACGAGCTGACTGAAAACTGCGGGTAAGTCCGGCGAGAAGAGCATACCCTCACTTGATCTTGAGTTTGTATTTTATGGTTTATTGATTACAATGTAAGTAATATGGTGCAGTACTGCTGAATAGCTGTACATGATAATGTAAAGAACAACCGACGATTTGCGCAAACACTGTGTCATCTATACTAATATTATAAAGAGGAAAGATTTGATTGTTTGTTTGTTTGCATTGAATAGGCTCCGAAACTAATGAACCGATTCGAAAAATTCTTTCACTGTTGGGAAGCTACACTATCCCCGGGTGACAGGCTATTATATATCTATACCTGTGCGAAGCCGGGGCGGGCTGCTAGTTTTAAAATAATTACCCGGCTCAGCTACAAGGACAAAAACACTGTTTCAAATTTGAATTTCTGGCCTTAGGTGAAATGTACCACCTTAAACTTATAATACTATTGGCACAGGTGATAAAGTGAGTTACCTATTAAGGGCTGCGTCTCCCCGGTCGTCGGCAGCACGTAGTCGTTCGCCGACAGAGACACGAACAGGGCGAACGGAACCACCCACAGGCACAATGTGAAGTATGCCAACGTCTGGAAGTGACATAAAGAAAAAAGTTAAAATTTCTAATTAATTATTTAAAAAATTCCTGTAATAAACCTGCCAAGTGCGAGAGTCACCACAAAATTCAATAACGAAATTACCAGTTATAACTTTGTAATGAACAGACATTTGTCACCCGCTCGCATTTAGCCATTATTTATTATTTGTTGTTATACTTTAGAGTGTGTACTATAATCATGCCGAGTTTGACACTTGCACGTATTATCGTTTTTACATTAGGGCTAATACAAAATACGTTAAAAAATATGTTTGTTGCATGAGGAATTACCTAATCTTAGTTAATCCGCCGTAACATTACATATTCTGTAAAATTTAAACTGGCTATGTATTACAGTTTGAAAGGTACAGCTGTTAAAAGATAGGACAAACAGACAGACCGACAAACATCAGACAGCGTAGGCTTAGTAATAGGGTCCCGTTTATACCCTTCGGGAACGGAACCCTAAAAAGGATTTAAAAAATTCTGCTGCTTCAACGACTGCTAAACTATTAAATGGATGAAATGGATGTCAATATTTAGCCACTTGTACACAATGATGCAGTCTCGACTCTCCTTAAAGCCATCAGTCTCAACTTTCCTTCAAGCCAAAGATGAAAAGTACAAACCTCGTTAAATCCATAATACACCGTCCCAAAGTAAGAGAAGGCCAGATAATGGTGCGCAACCAGGGTCACCACCGCCGCCCAGAATGTGATACTCGTCACGCGAACCACAGGGAACTCCCTCATGATGAAGGTGTGCAGAAGCTGCTGGAACAGGCCCAGGGCATTCAGGTGGAATGGTATGTCTTCGAAGATAATCAGCCCGATGTGCAAGCCTGCTGTCACCTGGAATAGTAAGTTTTGATGATGGTAGAAAGATTTAGAGTAAAGTAGTAATTTTTTTAAATGCTTATATTACAATACAATACAATACAATAGCCATTTATTCCGAATAAGATATTAACATAAATTATTTCTACAGTTTTATAAAATGTCTCTTAGTTCGGTGTGCCTTTTGGCATAGGCCTCCTCCAACTGTCTCCATTGCTCTCTATCATCTGCCACTCTTGTCCAGTATGGCCCAAGGGTCAACCGAATGTCATCATCCCATCTTCTTGTTGGACGTCCCTGTCTTCTTGTGCTGTCCCTTGGGTACTATAGAGTGACCAGCTTACTCCATTTATTTATTTTACAACGTAGCATGTGTCCTGCCCAGCCCCATTTTTGATGGTCAATACGGTCAAGAACGAGCTTATATTAGCTTCACTCTTAAAAGAGCATAAGAGACTGCATCGGATCAACGGGGTCTAATTCCCTCCTGCCCATTTTTCTATCAGTCGGCATGTTTTTTTAAATGTAGTTTGTGTTTATTATGTTTGCTTGTCTTAGTGGCTTGCGTTTGGCCGCCAACTCGCCTGATGTTAAGCGATGATGGGGTCTATGATGGAAAATGCTTGCCTAGAAGAAACTGATACAATCGCGATTTGAAGACTCCTAAAAAGAGAAAGGCAGATTGTTCCCTTGCTTTGCGTTCATGCGTCCATTGCGTTCCAACACACAATTCACCCAACTTCATTATTACCTGCATTAACCTAGTTCCGAAACCAAAATTCATGCGACGAATTTATCTCTCGTCAAAAGGAAAAAAAAAATGCTGTGGAATGCTGCCTATTTATTATTGCAATCGTGCCAAAATGCAATTATAAGAGATTTTAATTAGAATCACTTACCACGACTGCCCAAGATATGACGTATTTGGCCATGACGCTATATTCTTCTACTAATTCAGCTAAATAGTAGAGCCCAGCCGCTAAAATTTACAAAAATAACTATGTAAATGGAAATAACAAAACATGGTTTTTAAGTACTTAAGTATCTATTATTTTGAGATGAATGTAAGCTTTAGTTTCTAGAGTATGATTACATGATATTTAACACTAGTTTGTCATCGAATTGCTTAGAAATTACAAATAAACGGTAAAGAAATCTCAATAATATAATCTTATGAATTTTTAACTAGGTTTTATTGTATACGTACCTATTGAACATATTGCAAGCGTTATAAGCACAAATGTAGATAACAGAGTAATTAGATATAGAAATAACATTTTGAAAATATTAATAAAATATTTTATAATTATTTTTTGTTTTTGTTTCAAATAATTTAATTTCGAGGTTATCCAGTTAAGTCAGATGCGTTGTCAAGTTCAATGTCAAGTGTCAAGTCAACATTTTGTCATTGGCGGAAAGGCATGACAGTGACAGTAAAATATTTTTACTAGGGCCTGGCTAAGGTCTTCCAGACCATACTACCTTGTCATCCGTGTGAATTATAATTTTTATTTTATCACTAAAATTACCGTCTGTCAGGGCTGGCGTTAAGGATGAACGTGGTTGGGCCTAGAGCACCGTAAATGATGGGGTAGGACAGTAATGGGATAGAAACGGGACAGGAATTAAAGGAAAGTTGGAACGTGATTGCAATGAGAGGGATGGCAAAAAGCTTCGGAAAGCTTTGACCTCGATTTAATAAATAAAACGGCAATATCTGATTTATATGAGTATAATAATAATGATCATCAGTCGTCCCTGAGGCAGCGGTCGGAGCAGCGTTTGAGGCAGTCCGGGTCGTTGCGGCAATGCGCACGGCAGCTTGCCTGGCAACGCGTCAGCGTTCGCACATTCGTGCGCCCGAGGCGCTCGTCGAACATCACACTGCAATGAGTAATGTGTTTTGAGGGCTTGATCGTCGCGAAGACTCTCTACAAAATAAATAGGTACAGAAAGCCGGCTCCAATACGATAGGCGTTAACAGTCGCACGCACACAAAGACGCGTATGTAGGTACAGGTACACGGATATCAAATCAAGTCGGTCAAACGCTAGTCGCGAATGCCCGTGCTATGGCTACACATAATATTTACAATGATTTTTCCATTGTCATATTGCAAATAACTTTATTTAAGGATGAGGCTTTACTATACTTTAGAATATAATGATCTTGCCTGTCGTATGTTCCGTAAATTCCGTAATCGATGAAAGCACTTTACGGTACCTAACCAATTTGTATACTTTTATATGGTTACCCTTTTCTATCAGAAATAAGCGTGTTATTAAGTATGTAGTTGATTTGTCAGCCCTAGCGCTACCGTTGTGCGTAGGTTATTAAAATCAAGGTCAGCAGAAGTCAGCCTTCTGTACCTATTTATTTTGTGGCGAGGGTGGAAATCACATTAATATTATATATGCAAAAGTTTGTACCTGCAAGTGTGTCCGTTTGTCCACACTCAACTCGGTGACAGACAGTTGAACATGAGGTAGCCTATACCTTCGATTACCACATATACTTGTTATCCCGGGAAAAAACTTGGTTCCTGTAGGATAGCAGAAAAAGCCGCAGAGTGCTGCTAGTAAGGAATTTGGTCGATATACCTACCTATCTATGAATGGCACGGAAGTGCAAGTGGCAGCGTCACAGTGCAGTACAGGGGGCGCCACCGATGCCATCAGAGACCCGTCTTCCCCCACCACATACGGAATATGATCGATGTACACGTTGTCGAATAAGCACATTCGCTTCATGTACTCTTCAGAGTGGGTAAACATCGTAGCCGGGGTACCTGGGAATAAAAATATATTTGCGTATGATGCGTATAATAATATACTCCGCCAGGTATAGCAATCCGAGAAAAAAAGTCCACGTGGGCGTCCCGCAATGATGCCATGATGTCAATTTACAACAGGTTCGAGAGAGATGACGATACACCACGTAACAGCTGATTGAATAAAGTGGCAGCTGGACAGTGACGTCATTGCGGGACCACTCCCAGATTGCTAGACCTTGCGTATGAAGTCTAAACGATCCTTTGATTATATATAGTTATTGGATCTGCCTTAAACTCGAGCTAGTACCTACCGAAAAAAGTCTACCAAAAACTGAAGGGGTAAACCAGTGGTCGAATTGGATTTTCGAACCAGAACGCACTTCCCTTCAAACCTTTCGAACATACCGACTGTCCAAGAAGGCTGTTTAGATAGCCCGTTGGTCCAGTTGGTAGTGAACCTGCCTTCTGAGCTTGGGGGCGTGGGTTCGATTCCCACATAGGACAAACATTTATGTGATGAACATTTGTGTTCGTTCTATATCTGGTTGTTAATGTCTATTTAAGTATAGTATTTAAAACTCTATATGTAGGTATATCAGTCTCTGGCAGTCATATCACAAGCTTTGCTTAGTTTGGGGTCAGATGACCGTGTGTGCAAAATGTCCCAAATATTTATTTATTTTTAAGGCGTACCCGCCTTTTTTTTTGGGTTCCTGTAGTACCTCCTGTAGCCTAAGCGGCTTGATTTAGACGAGTGAGGTGTCGTTGGATTCCTTTGCGAAATGGTACGGTGATTTCACGAACCGGAACGGGGTTCCTGTCCATTTTGAGCACTGGGGTAAACACGTACTTATTACTCATACTGACATATTATTCTTTACTAGGGCCCTGATTCCATAACTTCAAACACGCGCGTAACGAAACGCGCACTTCAATTATTGCGGCACACAACTGCAAACGGGGGGAGCGCCGTAGAAATCTCGCCTAGGGCGCTGGTAGTGCTAAAACCGACACTGAGGCAAGCGGCTTGCTAGTCTCGTTATTCAGTTCTATGTAAAAAGAGTGCGGACAGTAAAAATATTAGATTGATGGTATAGTGTAACGTATGCCTTACAAACTTCATCGTTCCTTTCTCTATGGAACACTTTGTCTATGTTCCCGTCCGCATCCGGTTTCCCTCGTACTGTCATGTGTTATAACTTAAGATATTAATTGTAAATTAATTACTCCAGCTAATCAGTATTTCGATAATCAATCTGTGCATACTAAATTGATAATTCTCCATTTGTATTATGACAATACAAACTGAAGCATTCGCCACCTGTATTTTCTTTTCATCATTCTCCTGTCGGTTGTAAGCTAATCCTACACGCGAGCACACTACGCTGTACGCACTCTGCGCATTTATGAAGCTAAGATATAATCTTTACCTCATAAAAAAATACTTACCAACAGCAAAATACCTAGAACTACACATATGCTCCCGTATCAAATCTGTACGGTTGTTGAACCAACCGACCAGCCACTTCAGGTCTTCGAATTTGGTGATTTCATCGTTGATGACCTTCCGAGTGAGACGGAGATATTCTACATCTGCCTCGATGACGGACTCATCTTTATCTTCGCCATAGCTGTTAAAAGTAACAGTAGTTATGCTCAATGGACTTTGAAAATAATTATGAAACGAAAGAAACAGCTGTTTAAGTCAATGCACTTTAGAAAGGACAGTGAAAACTATGGGAACAGCTGTTAAGGTTAATGAACTATGGAAAGAACAGTCTAGTAAAACGAAGTAAGCCATCGCGCCGTGTCGTCCGACAATGTGGAAGGACTAGACTACGTGGAAGTCACTTATGCGATGGATCTATAACGTAAAATCTGGTTATTATTAGCGAGACACAGTACCATTACGAGACCGGAACAGCTAATAGTGCTAACAGACGCTCGAACGCGGCTGACCTCATCCGCCGTCTGACCAATGGGAGAGAAAGAGAAGGAAATATGATATTCTCACTCTTTCTCTCCCGTTGGTTGGACGGCGGTCCGTCAGCCGCGTTCGTGCGTCTGTTAGCACTATAAGATGCGTGTAGGTGTAGGGAAACCTTTGACACTTTGACATATTCTTACTAAGTAGTTCTAGAAACGCACACTTCAATATTGGCGGCACAATGCAAACGATGCGTTCAAAATGTAAACGAATGGACGATCGAGAGGGGGGGGGGGAGGGGGGGGTGTTTAAGTTCTAAAGGGGAAGCTGTAGGTATAACGTTTCCATTTATTATTTTCTGAGTAGGAAGCTTCCTCGCACCCCTTCCTTCTCTACTTCCTTTGAGGTCAGGCAGTACATGCGGTTTCCCGCCTCATGCGCCTCTCGTTCCTACTGCTAAATATTTCTTTATTACACACCGAAAATACAAATGAAACTAAAACTAACATAAAATAAAATATACGGCAGTATAATGGGCGGCCTTATCGCCTAAAGTGATTTCTTCCCGGCAACCTTTGGATAGACAGGACTAAAGAAATAGAAAAACGGTCGGTGGTGTACATAAAATATACCTAAATAAATTTATATATCCCTACATTTATGTATACAATAAATACACAATACTAACGTTGTGCCTCTCTGTAAGTTTGTTATACGTACTTCCGATACTGCATCTTCATAATGGCTTCAGACATGTGGATCCTGAAGATGACACCAGGTCTAAGGTGGGCCTGGTACAAGTCTTTTGGCATCTCCACAAAGCCGGATTCCCACTCCTGTAAACCAACAATATTAATAGATGTTAAAATTACCAATACCGAACCGATATCGATGCATTTACCGATACAGTCAGTGTTGTGTGTCGTAGTAATATCCCTGTGATTTTTCAAATGAGGGTTAAAACAAAACACCCGATCTTCTCGCCGGACTCACCCGCAGTGTTCAGTCAGCTCGTGACCACCATAGAACACATATACCGGGGAGTGACCACGGCCATTGTAACATGGTCGAAACGTCGAGCGCACCAAAAAAGACACACAAAAATCGACTCCGCTTTATGGTTGATATTCCGAACACCCGTATGAAGCGCTTCTTCCACTTTTATTGTGCGAACTGCAACTGCTAGTCGGTGGAATGTGCTGCCTGAAAGGGTGTTCCTCGATTGTTACAATCTGGGTGTCTTCAAATCACGAGTGAATCGGTTTCTTCTAGGCCTGGTTGCTCAAACGTAGACCGCATCGTCGCTTAACATCAGGCGAGTTGGCGGTCAAACGCAAGCCTAAAAAAAAATTCGCTAACTTCAGCTATATTAACCTAGAAGTTGCCTCTTTGTCTATCGCACAACTCTTGTCGCGTTATCTCTGTCTATCGCGCAGCAGCGGGTGCGGTACTTGTAGATTCATACCTAAAGTGCGGAGTGCGCCAGGCCTGCCCACATCATCATCAGCCCTGAGTGACCCACTGCTGAGTATAGGCCTCCCTTTGTTTATGCCACTCTCCCCGGTCTCTCGGTATTCGCATCCACGCTGCCCACATTGTGGAAGAATTCCTGAATTCCTAACTACGCCTTGGTATTTGATGAATGTAAAGATGGTAGATACCTTTACAGGAGGCTCGTAAGTGTCGTAGCGGTTCTTGCTTTCCTTCCTTTTCCTCTTACTTGATTTGGAATCCTGGCTGGCCCAGACGTCAGCGCGGCGCGCGTTTTGCGCCTGCTCCGGTGACTCCGTGTGCGATTGGTTTTTTGACTGCTGCGGAGAAAGACGGGAGTAGGTATTCCCAACCACATTCACAACGGTATACTAGCGATAATCACAGAAAAGAAAAAAAAACAGTGGACACGCCCCAACAAACATAAAACCTCGGCCCAGACTATGGCGCGCCACTGTCACAACCAGACATTTTTGATGTTTTCGATTATCGAATTTCTTTCATCGAAAATTCGATGGCTCTCAATTCAACTGCACAGATATATTGCTCTCAGGGTGACGTCTCGGGGTGACTTCTCGGGGTGACGTCTCGGGGTGACGTCTCGGGGTGACGTCTCGAGGTGACGTCTCGGGGTGACGTCTCGGGGTGACGTCTCATGTCTATAGCCTTACCTCGTTCTCGTCCGGCTGGGTGGTGGTGGAGGAACGCAGTCTCATGCGGCGTCTGCTCCCGCGACGTCGCTGCAAACAACTTGCATTATAAGCAGAGAGTGGAACCTCATGGCAAAACAATTGAAATGTTGAAGAGATAGGTAATTTTTTATTTATATTACACGGGAATTACTCACTACTCCGACTATAGTTTCAACGGCATTAGGCGGTCTTTTACAAGGTGAATGCACGCGCGCGACTACGTCTCGCTTTGATAATTTAATTTCTATAGTCGGAGTAACTGGCTTAGTCTTACGCGAGTAATTCCCGTGTAATATAAATAATGAGTGAAAACCACGTCAGTTTCCATAATAAATAAGATGGGTCATTGTTTTTATCGAGTATCCAAGATCCAAATTATCGATACTTTTAAGTTTTGAACTGTATTGCTCAATTAGCTGCGCCCGCTGTTTCACCCGCGTGAACAATGACGAAAAATGAGAGTTTTATTCCACATATTTTTAAACAATAGACTGACAGATGTCATAATTGCGCTAGTTTAGGTCTTAATGCGCGATTTGTAAATTACCTTTTTAAAATAATATGAGTAGGTACCTACCTATTATTTTATTTACGAATTTCCACAACCTTGTTACAACACGGGGCAAATAAAACGAAAAATTTAACTCTCAAATTTATTATCTAAAAATCACTCTTCAGTATCTTTGGGTTCCGAAATGGAGTCCACAAACACCACCGAGTTACATTCAGAGGCGTCACACTGCAGCATTGGGGGTATCTCCACAGGAGTGACTGTATATTCGTCTCCTATGACATACGGGTTCCCGTCAATCCACAGCGCATCGAACAAGCAGTAAATATGCACTTTAATCGTCATGTAGCTGATAAACTTGTATATTCTCCCTCCACACTCTCCCAAGTGCTCCTTTATGCTTTTATCAGTCTTGTACATAAGCAGTAAGTTGTGGAATTTAGTAATTTCATCCATCACGACCTTTTTGATAAGGTTAGTGTAGATTATATCAGCTTCGATGTGTCGTTCAGGGTCTTCGTACATGCGTTGCTTGATCCTCAAGATAGCGTCGGACATTCTAACTCGAAATATGACTCCAGGGTTCATTTGATCAGGGAGGATGCCGGGTCGCTTAGAGCCTTCAGTCGTGAACTCGATGATGCGGTCTTTCACAGGGTCCGGGTAGATGTAGTGGTGTGGTCTTTCACGCAGTTTTGGGCCGTTGATAGAGCCGAAACTGCGGGTGTTCTGCGCCTGCGGCAGAAAACATTCTTGTTGATTGGTAATGCCGCCAGTATATTGGGTATGCCTTCCGGCTTGAGCATTTGGATTATCTCTAGGCCTTCAACGGTCGGTAATGCAACTGTTTAGCTAAGATCTCGTTGGTTGGCGATGAGGGGCCGATCCGCGATTTGTATTGTATCCGTCACTCTCACGAAAATCTGTGCAAAAAGAGCACCTTCGAAGGATTGAGGGCGCGCATGTATTGTGCTTATTTACCTACTGAATAAAACACACCTCTTTTGGATTCTTGCTTATTGTATTAATTTTTAATAGGTAGAGTCTGTGCAAAAAGACGCATATTTAGTTCACGCGTGTGCTTCACCGTTTTGCCACGACGGTTGTCTTTTTGCACAGACTCTAACACGAGTTTTACATTAAGTACATATAAGATCATTGCTCTAACAGAGCAAAATGTAAATTATGTGCCTTTTTAAAATAAAAGTCAATCCACAAAGAAATTAATGTACGCATATAGGTCAATGTCAATCCAGTGTATTTTGTAAAAAGAAAACGCAAGGAAAACTAAAACTTCTTTAGTAGCTCGCAAGGCAAATTTAGCGCAAGCGTCTATCACGTGTGATAGAATCCGCTTCGGCCATATTCGAAACCAAGTTTCGAAACTAGTTTCGAAAAAAGAAAAATGATTCTGTTTCTGAAACTGGTTGCCAAGTAGGAACTATAATTCTGTTTCCGAAACTCGTTTCGATAAAAGACTTATAACTCTTCTTTCGAAACTCCTTAGTCCTAAATAAAACTGAATAAAAACACTAACGAGAAATAATTTCCTGGCCACTTACATACTATATGAATTGAATCTACTAATAAATCTACTAATAGTAAAGTTCGAATATCATATAGTTACTATTGTTCAGTAAACCACTGACAAAGAATTACAATGACTTCAACTAACATAGAGTTCATTTCAACAAAAAGAGGTAGAGTGGCAGCATTGTATGGTGCTCGAAAATACCATAGGACAAAAATGTATTAGTCAAAATGTTATTACACTTTTCCCTCCACCGAAGGGCTTTTAGATTAGTATTTTTAATGATTTTGATAATTTATTGTTCATTTTAATTTGTATATAATAATTAGTCGGGTAATACATTTTGATACTGTTGCAATGAAGTTGCGAACTGTAAAGGTAATTTTACTTTGAATTAAAAAAAAAAAATCATTAAACCAAGACAACACGAAATTCATTGTAAAGCGAACATAACAAAAACATCATTTTTTTTTTAAAGTTGCATACATTAAAAGAAAAAGTGAGTAGGTACTCACTTTTTCTTTTCGCAATTTTATTATGCTCGTAGTGCAGAGGTTTGCCATAGCCATTCAGCGAGGCAATGCTGCTAGCATTATGGGCACCTTTGCACCAGGTACAGTTAGGGGCGGGTTATTTGATTAATTGTTATATTTTTTATCTATATCTATATCTTTGTCAGTGGTTTACTGAACAATAGTAACTATATGATATTCGAACTTTACTATTAGTAGATTTATTAGTAGATTCTATTCATATAGTATGTAAGTGGCCAGGAAATTATTTCTCGTTAGTGTTCTTATTCAGTTTCATTTAGGACTAAGGAGTTTCGAAAGAAGAGTTATAAGTCTTTTATCGAAACGAGTTTCGGAAACAGAATTATAGTTCCTACTTGGCAACCAGTTTCAGAAACAGAATCATTTTTCTTTTTTCGAAACTAGTTTCGAAACTTGGTTTCGAATATGGCCGAAGCGGCAGAATAGAATCCTGCTTGTCGCCAATTTTTGAATTGTCCATCATATTTACGTACATGAGAATTGATGAGAACTCAGGACCATGTAACGAAATCAATGTACCTAGATCAATGGGATCATGCAAATTTTTCGTAACTACAGTTTATTTGATACCTAAATTAAGAAAAAAATTATAAAATTAAATTAAATAATTTTAACAGATTTTGGATGTTAGAGCTGTCTAAAACAGTCACGAGTGATTAGAGCCCCTGGGGCCTTATAAAAATTCTCGAAAATAAAATTACCCTAACGGCTACATGTTTAAAGCGATTCTGTTTAGGTGGTGAGAAAAGTTGCGCGACCGTAAAGCGCATTTCGGCGTTGCGTGATTTTCCGAACTTTCAGTGCTAATTCGAGCTGATTCATATCACTATTGACATCACTATTGCACTTGTACTGGGTTACGCGGAAAGGGCGTACTAAGCCGAAAGGGGTCTCTTTGGTGCTTACGTAACACAAAAAATAATTAAATGTTATAACTACAATTTCCCCTTTAGCAATTACACCCCCCTTGGTCGTCCATTTGATGACATTTGGATAATCTCGTTTGCAGTTGTGTGCTGCCCAATATTGAAGTGTGCGTTTGTAGAACTAGTAAAAATATGTCAGTGTCTGCAATACGTGTTTACTTTGCCTACCAATTACTAACTCTAGTTTAAGGCAAATTCAAACTAAATTTATGGTAACTGGTCTTGGTCCCTAGGTCTACTAAATGAGTATTTGTTATTCGTACCTTGGCTCTCCGCTTGATCCTATTGTGGTCATCATACGTATGGTGGGACAGGTAGTCGTCGAACTTGGAGAAGTCGAACGGTGCCCAGGAGTTCTCAGCGCCACGCGAATGGATCTCCTCGGCTCGACTCTCCATTTGCTGGGGAGAGAACAGTTATATATATTATATTACTAATATTATAAAGAGGAAAGATTTGATTGTTTGTTTGTTTGTTTGTTTGCATTGAATAGGCTCCGAAACTACTGAACCGATTTGAAAAATTATTTTACTGTTGGGAAGCTACTCTATCGCCGGTTAACATAGGCTATATTATATTTTCAAAAAAAATAGGGATCCTTACTAAAACTCCAATAATGTAACCCAAGGTGTAAAAAAATAAGATTTGTAATTTTGAGTTTGCGTGTTTGACATTTCTAAGACAGGACAACGTCTGTCAGGTCAGCTAGTATATTATAGAGGGCAAGCCTTCCCTTTGTGTGCAAAATGTTCGCTTCGCTATGCGACGGAGGACATCCTGGAGTTTTAGTGTTAGGACTTCACCGCTCCGTCTCCCTGTGGCAGAACGGTATGCGTGCTTGCGTTTTTTTAATGGTTTCGTATACCTAATAGTGTACAACGAACCATTATAAATTCGTTCTATCCATCCGTCTGTCCGTCCATCTGTCCGACCGTCCAAAACCGTCCGTCCAACCGTCCTTTAGAACCTTCAGCAAGTGTATGAAATATTGCTCAATTACAGTTTTAGTAAAGATCTCACTTGGACGATGACGTAGTCCTTAACTGTTGGCCTTTTGGAAAAACTCAGAGTCACACAGCGGGCAATGGAGAGAGCTATGCTCGGAGTTTCTTTGCGCGATAGAATCCGGAACGTGGATATTCGCCAAAGAACCAGAGTCACCGACATAGCTGTTAAAATTTGCAAATTGAAGTGGCAATGGGCAGGCCACATCGCTCGAAGAACCGATAACCGATGGGAAAGAAAGGTTCTGGAATGGAGATCACGGACCGGTAAGCGCAGCGTAGGACGTCCACCCACAAGATGGACAGACGACCTAAAAGAGACCGCAGGGAAACGCTAGATGCAGGCCGCTTCCAACCGGCCCATTTGGAGATCGATGGGGGAGGCCTATGTCCAGCAGTGGACGTCCTATGGCTGAAATGATGATGATTCATATTTTTTACCTGGTCCTTGGCGTGTGCTGCCTTCCGTGCTCCTGGGCCCATTAAATTCACCGGCTGCTGATACATCTCATCGTTTACCTGAAATATTAATATTTATTGAAAATTGCCTGGTGGTCCTTTTTGCACTCATGTATGGACCTGAATTGTTATAACGAATTTTTTGTTACAGGTTTAAATACATTTTGTTTCAGGCTAGGTAAATTTTTATCTTTTGTGTAAGTTACTAAGCTACTACTAGCTAGCTGCTAGCTTACTAAGCTTTGCTTACTTTGGGGTCAGATGACCGTGTGTGCAAAAATGTCCCGAATATTTATTATTATTAATTAATATATTATGTCAGGTTAGGTTTAAATTAGCATCACAAATATCTATAGAGAAAAATTGTTTGTCCCAAAATCCTTATTGTACGCGAAACTACGTAGAAACGGAATTACACTACAAATTCGTCATAATATACAAATACTAGCTGAAACCCGCTTCGTACGCGTAGAGCTTGACCTTCGGCCTCGCTACTACAACCCGTTATACCCTATGTGTTATTCTAATGTATAAGCTATATTATTGTAAGCTTTCATCAAAATCCATTCGGTAGTTTTTGCGTGAAAGAGGAACAAACATCCATACATACAAACTTTCGCGTTTATAATATTAGTAGGAGTATTTTGAGCAAATAAACGTTATTTTTTTATTTATCTATTTCTGGATGCTCGTAAGTACTCACATTTGCATAGCCGAAATTTACAGATGGATCTGAATGTACTAGTGAAGATAAGAAGATGATCTGAAACTTAAAAAAACAGTTAAACCATAGCATAGCATTCTAGCATTCTAGTGTGATTCTAGTCATAGATTCAGTATAGGTACACTGAATCTATGGATTCTAGTACATTTATCTATGACCATAGATAAATATGTTAAACTGAATTATGCTTCAAATTTGACGATTCGTCATCACGAATAATCAAAAGTAGACCTTTAAAATCGATTAATTGACATTATTTCTTTGTTTAGTAAATGTTCTTGAAATATTTTAATCGAATGTGTTCATAGATACACGATTAAAGAAATTTGGCTAGATAGAAAAAAATCGTAAACTTTCCTAAAAAACACCCGTTTTTACGTTCCCTTCAATGTATTGAATCAAATTCTAATTCTATGGAAAATCTTTTTACTTAAAAAATTGTGTGTTATCCTAACAATCATTCAAATACTTTAGTGGTCGCAGTTTTTTGTAAAAGCGTAAGATTATTTGTAGAAAATAAAGAAAAAATAAATATTGAAAGTATTTGAAAGCGCGCACGCCGCATTACCGTCATACAAGTGTACGGTTCTCTACCATTTCGCCTTAAGAGTGCGTATAAAGCGAGGAAAATTTCTGATTTCACCCGCGCGTCTCGCATCACCCGCATTAGTGTGAAACACAACCACGGCAGCGCGGCAGTCGCGCGCAGCTCCAGTACACATAACTCGCGTAGTCGAACTCGTCATGCGGCAAGGAGTAATAAACACAGGATAAGCATAATGTTGGCGTTTTGGCGATTAGCTGGGTTCGGTCGCGGCGCGCAAAACCGTAAATTGTTTATTTCAATTTTCAAAATTGTGTTTGTTGTATATTTTTAAACTTAATTTTTAAGTTTTCTACAATATCAATATAAAATTAATAAATTATATAAATTAAATTGAAATTGCCTAAATTAATTTTCAAATTAAAATTTTACGCTTGAGACAGAGAGTCAGAGATCGTTAAACATTAAATCAAACTAAACTAAACTAATGCTATGCTATGCTATGCTACGCTACGCTATGCTATACTATACTAAACGAAACACGCGAAACGAAATACCCGAAAGCCCGTTGGTCCAGTTGGTAGTGAACCTACCTTCTGAGCTTCGGGCGTGGGTTCGATTCCCACCTAGGACAAAATTAATGTGATGAACATTTTGTGTTTGTTCTACGAGTATACCTGGTTGTTAATATCTATTTAAGTATGATTTATTTAATTTAATTTAATGTAATTTAATGCAATGCAATTCAATTCCATTCCATTCAATTCAATTTACTAAAAAATATCATCATCATCCTTCACAGAACCTTCCTCATTATTTGAAGTCGGCCTAATATACCTACTGTTTGACCTACCAGTACCTACCCGAGCCAACCCGGCCGGTCTAACAGTAGGTATTACTACTTACCTTTTTATCCGACTTCAAATAAGGAGGAAGGTTCTCAATGCGACTTGTATAATCTTAGTGTCTCTGTCTACTTGGTCCACAGTGTTGCACCGCAGTGTTGTAAAGCAGTGTTGCACCGCAGTGTTGCAACGCAGTGTTGCAACGCAGTGTTGCAACGCAGTGTTGCAACGCAGTGTGGCAACGCAGTGTTGCATCGCACTGTTGCGCCGCAGTGTTGCAACGCACTGTTGCACCGCAGTGTTGCAACGCAGTGATTGATAATTTTATTGCATACCTACCTTGCCAAAAGATTCGCTTTTTTACCAGCTAAGGAAACATTAACTTTTTTCTGAGATTCGCCACTGTCAAGAAACATTTTACTGTTTAAAGGCAAAGTTTATTTTTATTGTTTCATTCAAGAGCAATGTTTATAACCTCAAATAAGCCACAAATGACAGCACCAGCGAAGGTGGCGCCATCTGAGATAAGTTTTGCCGTGGTTTGCCTGTAGCTTCTCATTACCCAAAATGTATGAAAAATACTGCGTTAGTTCCCTAATACTCACCCTGTGAAATCATTTACCACTGAATAAAACTCAAAATATGTAGTGATGGTCAAAATATTTTCGGATTTGAATTAAATAAAGAAATTTCGTTAGTGAAGCTACTTCTCAAAATCTCTGAAATATTGGTGCCGTCGTTTGGCTTTAGACCTCAGCAGCCATAAATCGATGCCACAGACTTAAAATATTCAAGGATGGCTGAAATATTTTCTGATTTAACGTCTTCACTGAAATATTGAAGATGTCTTCTAGTATTAGAACTGAACAATCTATAATCACCGTTACTGATTTAAAATATGCAAGGATGGCAGAAATATTTTACGATACAAGTCATGATTCTCTGAAATATAAGAAACATTTTACTGTTTAAAGGCAAAGTTTATTTTTATTGTTTCATTCAAGAGCAATGTTTATAACCTCAAATAAGCCACAAATGACAGCACCAGCGAAGGTGGCGCCATCTGAGATAAGTTTTGCCGTGGTTTGCCTGTGGCTTCTCATTACCCAAAATGTATGAAAAATACTGCGTTAGTTCCCTAATACTCACCCTGTGAAATCATTTACCACTGAATAAAACTCAAAATATGTAGTGATGGTCAAAATATTTTCGGATTTGAATTAAATAAAGAAATTTCGTTAGTGAAGCTACTTCTCAAAATCTCTGAAATATTGGTGCCGTCGTTTGGCTTTAGACCTCAGCAGCCATTAATCGATGCCACAGACTTAAAATATTCAAGGATGGCTGAAATATTTTCTGATTTAACGTCTTCACTGAAATATTGAAGATGTCTTCTAGTATTAGAACTGAACAATCTATAATCACCGTTACTGATTTAAAATATGCAAGGATGGCAGAAATATTTTACGATACAAGTCAAGATTCTCTGAAATATAAATGCTCTCATCTAGTGTTGGACGCAAATCACGCAAAACCTCACCTAATCCTCAAAAAAAAACTCACCTATGTTTCCAACCAATTAGTTCAAAATATTCAAAAATAGCTATTTATTTTTTGATATAACTTCACTTTGCTGAAATACTGGTGGTGCCACCTAGCGTTTGATCTGAGAAACTCGTATTTTATGCTACTGATTCAAAATATTTAAAGATGGTACCGCACTGTTGTACCGCACTGTTGTACCACACTGTTGCACCGCACTGTTGCACCGCACTGTTGCACCGCATTGTTGCACCGCAGTGGTGGACTGCAATTCAACCAGTATAAAAAAATACTGGTCGAATTGAAGGTACTCTAAGGTAAATGAGAACCTTCCTCCTTATTTGAAGTCGGATAAAAAGGTAAGTAGTATTTGACTTTGACTAAGGTAAGTAGTCCCGCTAGTGTATTGTGCATTTCCCCTTACCAGCACATACCCGAGCCAACCCAACTGGTCAAACAGTAGGTACTTATGTTTTTAACCGACTTCAAAGAAGGAGGAAGGTCCTCAATTCGACTAGTATTTTTTTATACCGGTTGAATTGAGAACCTTGCCCCTGTTTTGAAGTCGGTTAAAAACATAAGTACCTATTGTTTGACTTTCCACATTAAATTTTTTTTTTATTAGAAGTTGTTTTTTTGCTTCCATTATTACCAAGCTATTTTTTGTCTGTTAAAATTGAGAACCTTCCTCCTTTTGCAGAAAGCCGCTTCTCGTAAAAACGTGAGAAAATGTGGATGGAACTCTCAAGTCAAATTAACCATCACATTAATTTAAATGATTTTTAATTTTAATTTTATAAAATTATAATGAATCTAAATTATTTTATAATGTCATTTAATTTTTAGTTTTATCTTTCTGACTCTCTCTCTCTGCTTCTCTCCGTCTCTCTCTCTCTCTCTCTGTCTGTTTGTCTGTCACAAAGAAACACTCCGACTCTAATAGTTATATTACTGAGCATACATAATAATGGATTCGTTAGGACCTAGTCGTATCCATTTTATTTGTATCTATGTTATTTTTTCGTAGTAGCTTTACCTAGTCTGTGCTCTAAGGTCATTGTCACCACTTGGTAGCCGCATCAAGTGGTCGCGTTCGAGCCATCGATTTTTTATATTATCCTTTGTTTGAAAATACAGTAGGTGTTGATATAATCGCACTCGGAAGATAAAACCAAGGCGAAAAGCAAGCGCGTGCGTCCTTCCCCGTTGAGGCACAGTGCGGTACTGAGGTTAAACGGAGCATGTTTCGCTATTTAGATGCAAAGCGCAACAGAATAAGACTGAATATCGGACTTGCCGTTTGACCGAATAGTTGCTTAGAACTAAAGGACGTAAGTCTCAAATCGAATATAATTTATTATGAGAGTACTAATTAATCTAGGTAAATTTTGTCTTAACACTGGAAAACAAACTATATTTTCCTTCGGTGAGTATTTATTTTAGATATGTAACTGAAGTACTTTCCAAGTAAAATCAAAAAAATTAGCAAAAAGGCACCATTTTCAAAACATTAAAGTATCGAGTAAATATCTTGCTATTATGTTTCTGTCTTAATGGCGGAAAGAAAATGAATTGAAAATTCACATATATCAATTATTACGGTGATCGGATATTTGGTTTAGTTAGAATATCATGGCAAATTAGCATAAAATTTCGGTTGCCCCCTCTTAAGAGCCGATACTCGATACCACGTCAACAGAGCCCGACTCGCACTTGGCTGGTTTATTTTTAAAATTGTAAAGTTGAATGAGAAAAATACTTTTCATTTAATAAGTTACTTCCACCCCTAGGATAACAATGTACTTATTACTTACCAAGAGACTAGGAAGTCTCCACATGTTTCCTGCTCCCTCGCTGCCGAGCGACTGGATTTCTTTTAGCGTTGTTCTAGGTTAGTTACAGTAATTGCATTTTACTCACTGATTGGTTGTTAAAACAAATAATTGCTATAGTTTTGTTACTTGTAGCAAAGACCTATAATATCACAAAACAAATAGGTAGGTATAGGTATTCATCAAGGTAGACACAGTCACCGCGCGAGTTCGTTTACCTCGCGAGTCTGTCGCATCAATGATCCAAATTAATTCAGTTCCTTTTTTTTTTTGATATTGACTTGTCCTGTTGGCCTTTTGGCCTCTACAGCTTGACCGGACTAGTTAGCGAACGCAGAGTGCGTTCGGCGTAACTTGGTGGTTAAGTTTATAGGCGACTAGCACAAGGGCACCTCGAAGGTACGAACCTCGGCTTGGGCCGTCGCCGGGAGTGGGAATCAGACTTGCCCAGGCACCCCAGAGGGGGTGTGCCCTGGAGCCCTAGCGGTTTGTTGAACTGATTGATTATTTGGAGAGAATCTAACCGATCTTCTAACAGATCCTGTGGGTCTACGATCCTGCCGGCGGGATCGCTGTGTGTGTGTGTGTCTCTGGTAACAATTCAGTTCCATCTTTTTCGTCCAGTACGCAGATTTGATAGTTTTCGAAAACTTTTTTCTATTACGTATTGTTCCATACATTGTAGTAAAGTGCCTCCAGCGGAAACGTGGAGGAACTAAAATCGGTAGTATTCGGCGGTATAGATTGCTTCACTCTAATACGAAAAAAGTTTTCGAATACCTTTCAGCCCAGCAATGTATGGAACAAAAAGTAAACGAAAAAAGTTTTCGAACACTATCAAAACTTGTACTAAGTGTACTGGCAGAGTAACACATCAGAAGACATACAAAAATGACAAATTGCGCCACAGCAAACTGTAATAAACCGGCCAAGTGCGAGTCAGGCTCGCCCCATCTTTTGGGTGGACGTCCTACGCTACGCTTACTGGTCCGTGGCCTCCATTCGAGAACCTTTCGGCCTCATCGGCCACCTGTTCTGCGTGGCTATGTACCTTGCCCACTGCCACTTCAACTTGCTAATCCAGTGGGCTATGTCGGTAACTTTCGTTCGTCTACGGATCTCCTCATTTCTGATTCGATCTCGTAGAGAAACCCTGAGCATAGCCCTCTCCATAGATCGTTGTGCGACTTTGGGCTTGCTTATGAGGCCTATAGTGAGAGACCACGTTTCAGTGCCGTATGTCATCACTGGCAACACACACTGGTCGAAAACTTACTGCATATGACATCACAATAGGAGCTAAGGATATATTGTTCTCTTGCTCCTACTGGTAGGAGTACCCAGTAGGAGCAAGCGGAAACGCTCGTTAAAATAATGAGAAGGTTTCTTCCCAAGTAAATGCTCAGGGGGGTTAGACAAAACCCATTTTCTGTTAGCGTTAACGCCTGCGGAAAGATGAAACTGTATGTAAATGACATTAGCTTGAGATAACATCTCTCTGCTGAAGATAGGCCTCCCCCTTTAACCTCCACATTGAACGACAGCCCGCCCTTTGCATCCACTGGATGCCCGCGACTCTCACAATGTCGTCGGTCCATCTCACTAGATGGAGGCCTACCTACGCTGCGTCTTCCGGTTCGTGGTCTCCACTCCCGAACCTTTCTTCTCCATCGGTTATCGGTTCTTCGAGCGATGTGGCCTGCCCATTGCCACTTCAACTTGCTAATTTTAACAGATATGTCGGTGACTCTGGTTCTTTGGCGAATATCCACGTTCCGGATTCTGTCGCGCAAAGAAACTCCGAGCATAGCTCTCTCCATTGCCCGCTGTGTGACTCTGAGTTTTTCCAAAAGGCCAACAGTTAAGGACCACGTCTCAGTACCATATGTTCCCCAGTTTTAGGCAAAGCCCGACGAAATAGGGGAAACTAGACCCGCGTTTGCCGGTGTATATATTCCTCTATGCGCGTTTGCATTACATTTTCAAAGCGCGAATATTGCAAGGTATCTTTGTATCTAGCAAATAAACGTTATATGTATGTTATGTTATGATCAATAAATATATCGTCGATGCCGACATATCATATCGGCAACAAAGTATCACCGATATATCGGTATCAATATCGCCGATGCCGACATATCGGCAACAAAGTAACATCGATATATCGGTATCAATATCGCCGATGCCGACATATCGGCAACAAAGTATCACCGATATATCGGTATCAATATCGCCGATGCCGACATATCGGCAACAAAGTATCACCGATATATCGGTATCAATATCGCCGATGCATCCCCACTTTTTATCCTGAAAGCAAATAGTTATCGTACCTATTGAGTGAGGAAATAATTTTCTATTATGCTTCTAGGATCGTAAGGGGCCTCCATTAATTGACTTGAGGCGCTTAGGGAGGAGGGGGTCGAACTGAATCTCACCCAATCTCACGTAGGGGAGAGGGGAGTATCGGCAAATATCACGTAATATTTTCCCCGCAAGAAACAGTGTAAATATGTGAAGAAAATGCTTCTCCGCTACAGGTATTACAGATTAACGTATTTACACTAAAAATGCGATTTTTTTAAATCTCACGTGAGATTAGAGGGTGAGGGAGAAAGTCGAGCCAAATCTCACGATATTTCACCAAGGGGTAAGGGGAGTCGAAAATCGCCTAAATTGCCTCGCGTAATTATTGGACGCCCCCCTACCGAGCTTCCAAGTAAATAAACAAGGAGAATAACAAAACTTTTATTACTCCATAAACTACATACGTTTCACAATAAATAACTAACAAACTACGTAAATCTAGTCTAAGAATTATTTAAAGTGGTTAGGTATATCATTGGAATTGATCTAAGTACATTGCGACCGACTTCTTTTTTCGTTTACGTATTGTTCCATACATTGTAGTAAAGCGCCTCCAGCGGAAACGCTGAGGAACTAAAATCGGTAGTAATCGGCGGTATAGATTGCTTCACTGAAAAAAGTTTTCGAATACCTTTCAGCCCAGCAATTATTAATTAATATATTTATTTCAAGTAAACTAACTTATACTATATGTTCACAATTTAAGAATTACAGTCACATTAAATAAAGAAGAAAAAAATACAATACACAATTAAAATTACTAACAACTTAAACACTTAGGTACACTACTTTTAATTAATAGGCAATGTATGGAACAATACGTAAACGAAAAAAGTTTTCGAATACCATCAAAACTTGTACTAAGTGTACAGAAGACATAATAGGTAGCACATCTAAAGGCGTCTTCTAAAACAAGGCAAGTACAGGGTACGTATAATAAGTAGGTCTAACATTTTTGTTTTCTGTGTACTTTACTACAAATAGTTCTATCTGGAATATTTGCGTGTCCAAATTGTTCGACCGCGCAAGGAGTTGGGAGTAATGCCCCAAACGTGTATAATTTAAATTTTATCATATCTACAATGGAAAAGTTGGTTACTATTATAACAAGTTTGACACGACGAAGCTGTTGAGACAACCTATTCTTTAATCAGGGTTGCCACCCGTCCTGATTCTGCCAGGGGCGGATCCAGGATTTCATTTGAGGCGACATTCAGACAAGGTGCACCTGAATCAAATCGAAAAGTTGAGTCGAATGTATGGAATCGCTAGGTGTTTGGGGGGGGGGGGGGTGCCCCCCTGGATCCGCCAATGGATTCTGCCGGGACAGTCCCGACTTTGATGGTATATTGGCCCGCGACTCGAACCCGATAAAAAATATTCGGGACATTTTTTTTGCACATACGGTTCATCTGACCTCAAACTAAGCAAAGCTTGTGATATGGCTGCCAGAGACTGATATACATACATATATAGTTTTAAATACACACTTAAATAGATATTAACAACCTGGTATATAACATACACAAATGTTCATCACATAAATGTTTGTCCTAGGCGGGAATCGAACCCACGCCCCCAAGCAAGGTAGGTTCACTACCAACTGGACCAACGGGCTATCTATATAATATATTATAATTATATAGCAATATATACCTATAAGTTTGTCCCGAATTTTTATAATATGAAACGATCGCTCAATTCATTCAAACTCACAGCACAATGAGGCGTCGCAAAAAAATACGCGTCAATTAGAGGGCCATTCATTAACCAGCAGGCCTAGCACGGGCCGTGGACAAATTGTCTTTCCATCGTTTTTATCCACGCCTAGACGCGACAAAGCTAGAATATAGATACGTTTCTCTCTTTCTCGCGGGATAAAAACAGTGGATAGACAATTTATCCACGGCCTGTGCTAGGCCTACAGGTGTGGACGATTTTGCGTTTATTCCATTCTGTCCGACTAGTAGTTCGATGATCGAACTGTTTGGACAAAAATATTCCCAAATTTTAGACTGGCTAGTGAGCCCCGTCGTCGTCAATGATGAAATTTTTGAATAGTCCCGATTATTTTCAATTATGTGGCAACCCTGTCTCTAAATAATACCTAGCTACATTGTAAGATTATTCCAGTTCTGATTCTAAGTTGTATGGAACTTATATACCTACGTAGTTCTAAATCTTAGAAATCGATCGGATCCGCGCCCATTCGCGTAACAATTAATCAGCATTGGCCCTAGCCATCGCGGTGAGCGAAATTATCTTCGCACGTTTAATTTCTGAAAACTATCGTACAGGGGCCTTACGGACAACTGCTATTGCGGCACCAAACTAACGTTAAATCCGCTTAGTTCGAAAATCGCGCGACCGCAAACCGTATCTGGGCGCGTTAAGGTTCACGTTCGCGTGATTTTCCAACTGAGCGGATTTAACGTTAGTTTAGTGCCGCAATAGCAATTATCCGTAAGGCCCCAGGAACCGATATTTTATTGCGGAATAAAAAGTATTCCATGTGCTAATCCGGGATGTAAACTATTTCCACATTTTTTTTTGCTGGTTACAAATAATGCAAGTGTGGCCCGCAGTCCGCACCGATGCGCCATATATTTTTTGGGCATTTTGGCGCACCTTGCTGTCTATGATAGCCCCAGAGCGACCGCTCGCTCCTCTCGCTTTGCCCCAGGGCCCCAATTCTACTAAAGAAATTGTTTTTAATTTTTATTTTAATTTTTACGATTTTAATTGTTAAATAATTGCCTCAAAACTTACAGTTTTTTTTAACTAAGTTATAATATTAGGTTGTATTTTTCTAGTATAACAAATATTTAAAACTGAAAATTTTGAGGCAATTATTTAATAATTAAAATCGCAACAATTACAATTTAAAAACAATTTATTTAGTAGAATCAGGGCCCAGGGCTGTCGCTGCAAATAATAGTCTCATAGTGTTACGTGGAAGGAGGCACAATCGTATTTTCCAAGTGAAATTGTCGACTTCCCGTCGAAAATCTTTAATTCCTCCATTTGTGCGCCTGAATTGATAAGTTGGTTTGGGATTTAGCAGCCACATAAAAACAGGCAACGGTACGGCTGCTGCAGACCTAGCATGGGCTGTGGATAAATTGTCTTTCCAATTTACACCGTTTTTATCCACGCCTAGACGCGACAAAGCTAGAATATGGATAAGTTTGTCTATTTCTCGCGGGATAAAATCGATGGAAAGACAATTTGTCCACGGCCCGTGCTAGTCCTGCTGGGGCCTAAGCTCTTAAACGCGATTCAGTTTAGGTGACTGCGGGAAACTACGCGAACGTGAACCTTAACGCATCGAGATACGGTTTGCGGTCGCGCGACTTTTCGCAATCTCCTAAACTGAATCGCTTAGAACAAGTGACTGTGCGGCCCCTAGACTTATTATTCAGAAATATTTGAGTCTCCTGTCTTCCGGAGTCAAGCCAAGTTGTTCGATGAATTGGTGTCGCCAATCTTGAACGTGTTTTTGGTGATTTTCTGAAAAATTCACAAGGGGCTATGTTAAGCAGTGGACGTCTGCCAGCTGATGATGAACGATGATTCTACGTTTCTAATCCCTACGGCCAAGGATTAGAACAACCTGCCCGCTTCCTTGTTTCGTGAGAGATATAACCTGGGCTTAGAATAACTACACAAAGAAACCAAGTACATTCGCAAAATTTAAGCCATTCAAATGGTGTCATATGTGGCTCCAAAAATAAATATAAAAATTTTACTATGACAATTTGCGCGGTGAAATCGTACCACAACAAATCAGAAAAGCAGCATAAGAGTTATGGTGTGACATTCCACAGGTAATCCATTAATTCTCTTGCTTAAATCGTTTAAAATACCAATCGAAACGTAAGCTACAAAGCGAATTTGTAGCTTACGTTTTGAGAAGGCGTTGTTTGGAAACCTACCTTCTCTGAGTAGTTATTCTAAGAATCTGGGCCTTTCAAGGCCAGAGTGAATAGGTATCTTCTAAATCTGCGTGCTTCATCTTCGACCACATCGTCGCTTACCAACAGGCGAGTTGGTGGTCAAACGCGGACTTATTCGAGTTTTATTTAATTTTATTTTGCTGACACAGTGACCCAGCAACCGTGGCGCAAGTCCGATAATAAAAGGAGACATTTGTCGCAGTTGGGACATCCAACTGTTACGCAGTTGACACCTGCCTAATCCTCACCAGCGGGCGTATAGCACGGGCGGTAGACAATTTATCCACGGGGAGAGCTTCGACTAAAATAAAATGAATGGACGGGCCATAACCATTGAACTTGCTCAGTAAAAACGAGGCAAAACCGTTGGACATATACTTCAACACCTAATTATAACCATGTACAGTAAATTTGTTAAAAAAAAAGATCCCGGTTTTATTTGTGTATTTACACTTCGGGAAAGCATATGAATGCATAATTTTGTCAGATGTTTCGTTATCACGTAACAATAGACACGTGTTGCATTTCCTACGGCTAGAGATCGACTGAAACGAAATGAGAGCCGGCGCTCATTTTGTTATCTTCAAAAATGTTCTTCTACTGTCCATTCATGTTATTTTGGTCGAAGGGGGAGAGGATAAAATTCCTTTCCCCCTTGTCAGTTTTGTCCATCTTCAGAGGACGGCCAAGGTGGGAAAGATAATTATTTCCACTTACGGGTGGATAAAAGGGGTGGAAAGACAATTTATCCACACCCCGTGCTAGGGGTGCTGCAAAGGTAAGGTCCAACTTTGCTCACCACTCACCAGGCCTGCTGGCAGACGGATGTGACGTAAGCTGATACACGTGTTCCTCTATCGCACAGCCGACCACCTTCCGGATCTTGTGCACTTTCGTCATCGTGATACTCCGAGAGAGCTTCGACGCGTTCTTTGCTACCAGCATACTGGATAAAAGAACGAAATACAATCAAAATATGTAAGAAATTTAAGGAAAATTATTGACAACAATTTAAAACTGGATCAAAGACTACAATATATTTATGGAGAAATTATTGGGAGAAATAAACAATAAACAATGAACGGAATATCTTGATCTTTTCAAACTGTTGTCAAAAAATAAAGAGTATTTTTTAAATAGGTTTATGTTCGTTTTAAAAAAAGTTCGATCAAAATCCCTGAGAAAAAATTGATGCACTAACTACTGACTACAAGCATGCCAAGTTTGACGCTTGTACGTATTATCGTTTTTACATTATAGCTGATACAAAAATAAATAATAAATATTCGGTACATTTTTGCACACACGGTCATCTGACCCCAAACTAAGCAAAGCTTGTGATATGGCTGCCAGAGACTGATATACATACATATATAGTTTTAAATACATACTTAAATAGATATTAACAACCAGATATAGAACAAACACAAATATTCATCACACAAATGTTTGTCCTAGATGGGAATCGAACCCACGCCCCCAAGCTCAGAAGGCAGGTTCACTACCACCTGGACCAACGGGCTATCTGTTAAAAAAATACTGTTGTTATATGGGGTGTTAGTTACGTGTTCACTTTTAAACTTTTTTATTATTTGTTAGTTAATCCGCCGTAACATTACATATTCTGTGAAAATTTCAACTGGCATCTATTACGTTTCGAAAGACATAGCCGTTAATAGGTAGGACAGACAGACAGAAAGACGTCGTAGGCTTGTGGGTCCCGTTTTTACCCTTTGGGTAAGGAACCCAAAAAACTACCACAGACGACACCCAATAGACGACAAAGTCATCAAAGACACTTTCGACAAAAGGTATCAAGTCTGTATTAGCCACATTACCATATCTCCCTAGTTTCTCTGATCTACCGATCTTACCAATCTGGGTCATACCAATCCTCTTTCAGTTTTTTCTTTATAATTTTTAGGCTATAAAATTGCAAAACCCTGTTTTAAACTATCACGGTTGTTCACTAAAGTTATATGATTATTTACGGGATATTTACCGTGGTAAGGTTGTGGAATGAGCTCCCGATATTACGGCGCAGTTACATGCACCATGTTCACGGGAAGACTGAAGAATGCGGGTGGTTGGTCGAACAGTTAAAAAGTTAGGTGCAGACATAACGATCTACCCTCTTTCTTGGTCTTCCACAACCTAACCAGTTAGTTTGGTTTTTACTTGTTTTTTTTTTGTCTTGAAAACAGCCGATAATTTTAATAGGTGGGTACCTAACTAACTAACTAACTGTTTAAAGCAATCCAGTTTAGGCGACGAAAAAATGTTGCGCGACCGCAAACCGTATCTGGGCGCGTTAAGGTTCACGTTCACGTGATTTTCTGGACTGGGCGGTTTTAACATTAGGTTGTGACCGCGTAAGGAGTTGGCCGTAAGGCCCTTAAGCTCATAATTATGGCTCGTTTTCGATAACTTATATAATCAACGAGCAATTAAATAGAATCGCATTTATAGCAAAAAAAAAGAACAGGATAACGCGCATGGCTGCATGCAGAACAGGATAATGGTGGAAGAAATGTTACTTTGCATACAAGATTCGAGCTCTGCTTACTACAAGACAGTATCTGGGTCTAGTAACTGGATCAACTAGATTTTTTAATTGCTAACTGAGTGATATGCTCGAATAATTATTAAAACTAATGAACTTATACAGAACAACAAAAAATATTATCATACATAGAGAAAAAGGTTATTTGCATAGAAGCCACGGCGAATACTACTTAGTACTTATCTAAGTAAATTATAGGTAATAATAAAATTAACTGTACATAATATACTAAATTGCACTAGGCCATTTCTTTGACAGAACCAGCGAGAGACTCTGACTATGACTTGTTTGACGATATTTAATAAAACTTGAGAAAATGTTAATATTTGTCACTGGCAAATGTATAAGACGTGCGATGCTAAAATCCTCTGCAGAAGAGAGAAGAAAAAAACAGCCCGGCCGCTGAGAGAACGCGTCAGCATATATCAGCAGCAGCAGCATATATACCTAATGAAAACATATTGTTTTTACTGTAATTTATTCATCATCATCATTATCAGCCAGAAGACGTCCACTGCTGAACATAGGTCTCACCATTTAACCTCGACACTGAACGACAGCCTGCCTTTTGCATCCACTGGATGCCCGCGACTCTCATGCACAATGTCGTCGGTCCATCTAGTGGGTGGCCTACCTATATACGCTGTGTCTTCCGGTTCGTAGTCTCCACTCAAGAACCCTTCCCCATTGCAAATTTTTACCGCTCTGTCATGTCGGTGACTCTGGTTCTTTGGCGAATATCCACATTCCGGTAGATACGGTGGTACGGTGTAGTTTATTGGCTGCCTGAAACCAAATCTCTAATGACGAAAATAATTTTAATTAAATTAATAAAAAACCTATAATTACAATTTAATCTTAACTCAACTGGTTCCAGCTACTCTCCCAACACAAACGAGCCGTCATGTCATTGTCCAGTGTCATATAAGCAGCGTCACTTCGAACTGGCCAGTTGGTAAACACACTCGCGCGCGACCAACCTTGGCTACAAGGAAAATAATTACAAAAACCACACAAAAACTAGTTTTCTGGTTTCTTATAAGCACTGTGCGGTGTTAATTATGAAATAGTGTTTTGGTATAAAGGAGTTTGTTAATT
Source organism: Agriopis aurantiaria (assembly GCA_914767915.1). Classification (NCBI taxonomy): domain Eukaryota; kingdom Metazoa; phylum Arthropoda; class Insecta; order Lepidoptera; family Geometridae; genus Agriopis; species Agriopis aurantiaria. The sequence goes on along the minus strand of OU612007.1, from coordinate 4,911,302 downwards.
ATGGTAAGTTGTTTTAAATACCTAGACTTAATTAGAATAATTAGGTACGGGATGCAGTGATTGCCCATTTTGTTTTTAAAGATATTTTTAACAGTCATTTTGACTGTTCTACTTTGGGAAAATGTGCTGGGGTAATTTTAAGACGTTAATATTTCAAAATATTTGGACCCAATTTTTGTTACAATATTTTTTATAATGACCAGAAGAAATGGGAAAAACTGTTTATACCATTTTTAGTGGGTATAATGAGAAGAAAAAAAAAACTTTTTTTGCTCTTAATTTGTGTTGTCGCATTTTTCTTAGTGTTCGTGAGAAAATAAGTAAGTTTGCTGTAGGTAACGTAGTTTTTGCGTTTGTTTTAGCAAATCTTGTTAGTAAGCTGGGACGCATCGCAATAATCCCTTTCTTACATCATTCAAATACCTACCTATTTACTAAATGACATCTACGATATCTTATTATATAAGGTGCGTTCGGATAGGCTATGATGGCATTTTTAGCATTGTCAAAATTGGCGTTGATGTAAAGCGTTCGGTTTGAGAATTATGCAATTTTTGCCACTTTTGATCCCTATCCTAAACGAACGCTACAGTCACCAGCGATGACGTCAAACACAGTAGTTCAAAGAGAATACAATCCGTAGTTGACCGTAGATTTGTTGTGAAACGAGAAACTGACAGTCGCGCGCAAACAAAACACCAAAACACCGCGAAAAACAAACGTCAAAATCTTAATGTCAAAAAACGATCACAACGATCCCATGTCGCGAGGTGGGTCAAAAGTGGCAGATTACGATGGCATTTTTAGCTGTTTTCGACCTATCCGAACGGCGAGCGAAAACAGTTAATAATGCCACTTTTGCACACACATTCCCAAAACGAACGCTACATGTGATCATTATTGGCGTTTGTAACAGTTATTTTTGCCACCAAGGGGCTATCCGAATGCACCTTTTATACAGATGTCATAATTATGGAGGGAACCGTAAAGGTACATTTTACATTACAGCTATAATTTTCGAAAAATTTGAGAAAAACCTCAAAAATTGAAGTAGCGAAACGCACGACTGTGTGTAAGCGCCATGGTTTTGCTCCGCTAAATGAAGATTTAATATAAATTATAATATATTAAGCCTTATGGTCATCTTGATAGCCCCGTTGGTTCAGTTGGTTGTGAACCTGTCTTCTGCGCTTGGTGGCGTGGGTTCGGTTCCCACCTAGGACAAACATTTATGTGATGAACATTTGTGTTTGTTCTATATCTGGGTGTTAGTAGCTATTTAAGTACGTATAATCAAGTATAATATAATATCTATTTAAGACCTTATGACCGTGGGGGCCGGCCGCCCATGATTTATATAGGGACTTGGCCAAACGCTTGATGGAGGCGACATGTGACCGGAATGCTGGCGCCTACTTTGGTCAAAAAATTAGCATTGCCAACCAACGTGGCAATGCTGCCAGCATTCTGGCCACTTTTCCCGCCACCGAAGGGCTTTTAGATTAGTATTTTTAATGATTTTGATAATTTATTGTTTATTTTAATTTGTATATAATAATTAGGTAGTGATAGTTTTAGTTTTTAAATACTGTGTATGTAATGATTTCTTCAACTTGTTCATAATAAATTATCTAAGGTTTATAAGTTCGTATTTAAAAATAAATATGTATGTATCTCTGGCAGCCATATTACATGCTTTGCTTAGTTTGGGCTTGGGGTCAGATGACCGTGTGTGCAACAAAAATGTCCCGAATATTTAAATTTGTTTAAAAAAACTGTTGTAACAAACGTTGCCTAAAAGTGAGAAAACGTTTGGGTTGTATTTACTGTAGATAGAAAACTTACATGTTACCTACACTTTTTTTTTTTTACTTGGCTACGGCCTCATTGTTTGTTGGGGCAATTTTGCCATCATCAGTGAGGGGGGAGATAGTGGGATTGCCTAAAGACGAGGAAATCCTGGTTGATGACTCTACTAACAGAAAATAACAAATGGAAAAACTAAAGACGGATATTATTAGATTGAATAAAACTTGCTAATAAAATAAAATAAAAATTGTTTGGGAATGATAGTTGAGAAGAAATACCACTTGCTTTGTGTCATCGGGTAAAAACATTAATCCTAGGCTTTACCGGCTGACGTAGCAGGAAACAGATTACCAATGAGAAAGGGATTCCCCTGGGCCTAGACAAATTATATAAAATAGCAACAAAGCAACTAGGGAAAAGGCAAACTGACCATTTGAAAAACAGAGGAAATACCTACTTGAGAAAACATTTGAAGTAGGTGAAGTCCCGAGAAGGTAGGTATTGAAATTAAATACTTAAGGCGACGTGAGTCCCAAAATTAGCAGCTCTTACATGTTGACAGAAAACAGAAACCTTAGAAACTAATTAGTTGCTCTTTCTTTTGATAGCCCGTTGGTCCAGTTGGTAGTGAACCTGCCTTCTGAGCTTGGGGGCGTGGGTTCGATTCCCATCCAGGAAAAACATTTGTGCTTGTTCTATATCTGGTTGTTAATAGATATCTATTTAAGTATGTATTTAAAAATATATTTGTATGTATATCAGTCTCTGGCAGCCATATCACAAGCTTTGCTTAGTTTGGGGTCAGATGACCGTGTGTGAAAAAAAATGTCCCGAATATTTATTTATTTATGTAAGTTTCCTTTTTAACCGACTTCAAAAAGGAGGAGGTTATCAATTCGACTGTATGTTTTTTTTGTGTGATTAAATTTACCTTATCTAATTTATCTTTATCGATAGTAACCTCGTAGGGCGCAGGCCCAAATTACCGAATTACGGGGGGACCTAAAAGGCTTGCGTTTGACCGCTAACTCGCCTGATGGTAAGCGATGATGCGATCTACGATGGAACGCGCTTGCCCAGAAGAAACTGATTTATGGAGAAACGATGTATGAAGATCCAGTCCCATTTTTTTTATTATTAAATAATTAATTAATTAACTGTCTATCTATTACGGTTCGAAAGACAGAGCCGATAAAACTTAGGGCAGACAGACAGACATGCTTAGTAATGGGACAGCGTGGGCGTAGTAATAGGGTCCCTTTTACACCCTTTGGGTACGGAACCCTAAATTTTTTGAATGCGCGAGCGAGATAAGAGCAAGTATCGTACGTCCTCTACGTACGAAACTTATTTGCTTTTGGAGCTAAATTAATGGTCGTATACATAATTAAACCGTTTCTAGGTAACAGAAACCGGTATGTAAACACATATTATCTGTTAGTGGTCAGAATAATGAACACAAAAGGTCAGGAAGGTCATCGACGTTCTTATTATCCAGTCGAGTACCATCAGGTTTTTCAACCTTCATTTTATTAGGTTTTTTTTTTTAGTTTTAGCGCCAGACGTCTTGTCTATTAGGCTAGTGTCAAGTATACTTAGTATACTTATGATAGCCTATGTTGCCAATGAAGTGTTTCTTAATTTTTTTCATGATCCTGGATACAGATACACGTCGTGTTAATTAATTTTTTAGGCAGCTTATTTTTTTATGTGGAACCACTTTAACCTACATCAATGCTCCGCTAGGAGTAATAGTGTTCCGTGCATCAATGATGTGGAAATAGTTTATACCTGGATTAGCACTTTTATCCCGGAATCGATTCCTGTACAGTAGATTACAAAAAAAGAAACGCACCGAAAAAATTTCTCACTCTACCCTGATCAAAGGTTCGGGCCGGCGCTGCCTACAATGTTCTGACAAATAAACAATTTGATTTGAAAAGTAATTTTATCTTCCAGCTGTCCAAAGTAATTATCACCTGCCTGCTGGCGGCAGCAGTCTGCCAGAACGGTCAGAACAACGGAGACCTGGAATCTATCATCGGTCAGATCTTCGGGACTCCACCACCGACTGCTCCCGTCACCCAGGCTACAATAGAGAACAAGAATCCCCCTCTCGGACCTTCGACCCTCGTGCCTGGTGTGGTGACACCCAAGCCTGGAGGTAGGTTCACCTACGTATCACGCCACGGGCAGGGGCGGATCCAGGATTTCATTGGGGGGGGGGGGGGCATTCAGACAAGGTGCACTTGAATCAAAACGAAAAAGTTGAGTCAAATGTTTGGAATCGCCAAGTGTTTCATCGCCATTCATTCGTCGCTATGGGGGCCATGCCCCCCCCTGGATCCGCCAATGGCCACGGGCATAGCCAGGTTTTATATATAGTAGAAAGACAATAAAACAAACAAAAAAACATTAAATGCGTCCTCCCCTCTCCTTATTTGAATGAATATTGAGTATGGGTACAATAATATTATTTTGGTCGAAGCTTAGTAAATTATACATTGTTCCAGCACCCCAAGATCTGTCCTGCACGACTCCAGAGGGCCAAGCGGGCGAGTGCGTGCCGTACTACCAGTGTAACGTCAACAACAACACCGTCAACACCGACGGTGTTGGAATCATTGACATAAGGTAAATTCAACAAGTTTATTACCGTCACCGCCTGAAAGTTCATCCACACATCATAGATCAGTGGAAATTACACACTGTGCGATTCACACGATCTTTCTTGCCTCACACCTGCAAAATGTGGAATGAGCTACTTTCGGCGGTTTCCGAGAAGCTGCAACATGGGGTTCTTCAAAAGGCGAGTTAATAGAGTCCTTAAGGGTCGGCAACGTATTTGTGATGCCTCTGGTGTTACAAGTATCCATAGGCGACGGTGACTTCTTACCATCAGGCGGCCCGTCTTCTTGTTTGCCACCTATGGCATAAAAAAACTTGTCGACGGTATTTTTGAACGGTTTGAGTCTCTGAAGTATGGCTCTGCGAACCATTGCGCAAGTAGCATATCCCTTGAGACACAGAAACAGCTACTGCGCAGGTCTTGCAGCCAACTTCAGAGACACAAAGATCCACTGGGCCTACTGTAAGTCCGCATTCGACCAATCTACTCGTCGAAAGATAATATAACCACCATATAACCACATTCGTCATTGATGCAGACTTATAGATTACTCTGGTTTTCTGGTTACTCTGGACTTATATACTCTCACATTTAACAAACGATTTAACTGAGCAAAAATGATGTACCAAACCTCACTCTCATCTCATTTTAAAATACCTATTCAATTATTCATGACCTACAAGGTTTCGAATGGAGACCACGGACGGGTAAGCGCAGCGTAAGATGTCCACCCAAATAGACAGACGTCTTAAAAGAGATCGCAGGAAAAGACTGCATGCAGGCCGCTTCTATAACCAGCGCTTTTGGAGATCGATGTGGGAGGCCTATGTCTAGCAGTGGACGTCCTATAGCTGAAACGATGATGATGATTCAATGATACGAACATTTTATGAAGGGGTAATTTTTTTTCCATCCCCTCTTACATGGCGCCGATGGTGGAGACAAGGCTTAGTTAGACGTTCACAAATCACTGGATATAAACATTAAACAAACTCACTTCCCTGGTGACCTTCGACTATCTTGACTCTATCAGTCCTATTTTCGCACTGTCTGAAGCAACTTAAAATTCATATGAAAAAGCTTGGTCGTTTGGCCGATGATAAAAGATGTATGTGTACATATGTGTGTATGTGTATGTGTAATTCTTGGTGATGATTCGTATTTTATTGCAGAGTCCGCGATGGTCCTTGCCTGTCGTACATCGACACGTGTTGCCTGGTACCCGATAAATCGGAGACGCCGGTCACACCAAAGCCGGAACCCAAGGTAAGCAAATACCAAAGAACAATAGCGAAATTTTATATGATCATCTTGGAGCGTCTTGAAATATCATTTCTACCGAACACATGTAAATATTTTTGTACGTAAAAAAATCTTTGATTAACAATCAGAAAAAATTATGCCAATTAAAAAAAAATATAATAATAGAATTGACCGCCATCTGCGATGATGCGGTCTATGGTGGAGCACGTTTGCCCAGAAGAAAACGATTCACTCGTGATTCGAAGACACCCACAATTACTAGCAATATTTTTGATCCAAAGACGCCGTGTATTTTGCCGACATAAAAACACGTACTTATGGGAGTTCGCCATTGTTCTTCAGACCATTTGCCATTCCATGAATTCACGCATTGTGGTTCGGCCTGCGAGCTACCTCTGATCTGACATGATCGAAGACCTAGTCCCATCTATACTTTAAAAAAAAAATGCAGCTCCACGGACTCGAGGGTCCGTGAATTATTATACTTCATCATCATCATTATCATCATTTCAGCCATAGGACGTCCACTGCTGGACTTAGGCCTCCCCCATCGATCTCCAAAAGGCCGGTTGGAAGCGGCCTGCATCCAGCGTTTCCCTGCGGTCTCTTTTAGGCCGTCTGTCCATCTAGTGGGTGGACGTCCTACGCTGTGCTTACCGGTCCGTGGTCTCCATTCCAGAACCTTTCAGCCCCATCGGCCGTCTGCGTGCTCTGCTCACTGCCACTTCAACTTGGTAATCCGGTGGGCTATGTCGGTGACTTTCATTCGTCGGATCTCCTCATTTCTGATCATCAATCAATCTCGTAGAGAAACCCCGAGCTTAGCCCTCTCCATAGCTCGTTGTGCGACTTTGAGCTTGCTTATGAGGCCCATAGTGAGAGACCACGTTTCAGTGCCGTATGTCATCACTGGTAACACACACTGGTCGAAGACTTTCGTCTTAAGGCACTGAGGTATTTTGGACGAGAAGACGTTGCGTAGTTTACCGAACGCTGCCCAGCCGAGTTGGATTCGCCGATTGATCGCTTTCTTGAAGTTTGACCCTGTTTCGTTTAGTTCGCTGTTTGTCCTAGGTAGACGTACGCGTTAAGCTTCAAGAACATTTAACCAATTTTATTTATTTGTTTAATTTTTTTTTCGGCTTTTGTCATATATTTCCGATAATATACACATAATTCAACGTACTTATAAAAACAAGTTTAGTATCAAATGTGCTGACCGCAAGTAATTATTGAAAAGGTCATCGTTGGAGCGCTCAAGTGATTACCATGAATGGTACCTATATACCTACCTTTTTATTTATAAATTGACGTGTGACGTAATCCAGTTGGGATTATTATAATATTTATGTTTGCTTTAATAAGTGCTGTTTTATTTTATTCAATAATAGACTTAATGCGTTTGGCCGCCAATTCGCCTACGGTGGAGCACGCTTGCCTAAGAAATCGATTCACTCGTGCTTTGAAGACATCCAGATTGTATCTATAGGGAAAAAACAAAAAATACGTGATTTTAGAGTTGGTCTCATAGTAAAAGTTGTTCATAATGGACCCCTTTTGGCTTTTCCCTCTTCGCGTAACACTGTTACAATATCCCGCTGATATGAGTAACAAGTAAGAAAACAGGTAGCCAAGATTGCGAAAAGTTGCGACCGCAAACCGTATCTCAGCGCGTTAAGGTTCACGTTCGCGTGATTTTCCGCACTGCGCTGTTTTGAGCCCGCGTTATAAGCCGTAAAGGTTGACTTCCGTGCATCACGACCGATCGTCTGATGCAATTTGGACAGTATGGCGACGTCAGTCCTGGGCCGCGTGCGTCTGACGCAGACCTCGGAAGCGGCGCCATACATTTTCATAGTGCGAAGACTTGACGCATAAGCCGCGCGCGTCAGACGCGCGCGGCTGCGATCGGCTGCGATGCGCGGAAGTCAACCCAGAAGCTTCTAAGCTCGTTTTATGGGTTCAACATCAGCTTGCTACGTCTTGTTCTAGGGCAGGGACGGTGAACCAATGGCACGCGTGCCATGAATGGCACGCGACACAATATTTTGGGCACGTAACCTATCATAAAAATATATACTAGAAAGCACAGATCTAACTAGAAAGTCATAGTGAATGCATGCACACATTGTTTTAGTGTGCGTAAGCTCAGAAGCAATCAGTCGACGCCAACGCTACCTATAGTTACGCCGCGTAACTACGTAGCTTTGTAGTAAATAAAGAATTTTGAGTTATAAATAGTATTTATTACTATTATTATATTGTGAGCTGGCCCTAACTTGCGAAGAACCGACAACCGTTGGTGTAAACGTGTTCTTGAGCGGAGACCGCGGCTCGGCAAACGTAGTGTAGGACGCCCTCCGACCAGGTGGGATGAGGATCTGCGAAAGACTGTAGGCAGATGCTGGATGCGGCTAGCTGAAGACACTATGGCGCTCATTAGAGGAGGACTATGTCCAGCAGTGGCCTATTATAGTCTGATGATGATGATGATTATTATTATTTTCCCAGTAATCACAGTCAAAATTATGTGATGGCACGTATATGACCTCATTTAGCATTACTTTAGAAAAAATGGCACGTTGATACATAAAGGGATTTTTGAGGGATAAGCGTGGGGGCGTGCTCGTCGCATCCCTTGCCAGTCCGGTTAGCACATGTATCAATAACACTGACGCATGTGCTCTCAGAACTGCAACCCCACTTGTAAAACCTAATTGGTGGTAGGTTTCGGCCGCCGGCTTAGTCACCACCCTCCAAACAAAGACATGGTGCCAAGCGACCCAGTCGTGTTCCATCATGATGTTTGAAGTAGCCGTTCCTAATGGGTATATTGTGTTCAGTTGTGTTGGGTATGTAGACCGGTACTAGGTGTCGAGCATTTCTGTGTTGGAGAGCTTGTTTCGGAGGGTAGCGGGATCCGAAGCACGGTGATCTCTGCTGGCCGACCGCAAGTTGTAGGGGGCCCAAGTAGTAGTTTAGCCATGTACGAAAGGCTGCCCCACCGCTTGCGAAAAATCCTGAGGCTAGCCGTTGGGCCAGTTGGCGACTGGATGTGAGGAACCAATGGCTGGCTTCAGGGGGGTTCGGGCGTCCCCGCAGTCTCCGCGCAAGTTTTCTAATAACATAGTCTAATGTTTTGATGCCCGTGGGTCACATATTTGATATCTCGCACACAAACCATACCTGTTAACCTAACAAACCCTAAATATGAACAGATCAAAAAAGAAGAATAAGTTAAAACGGCAGATGCACGTCCTCACACTAAAAGTGCACCTCTCGAATATACGTGGGTTACACTCAAATCTCCAACCCGTCCACTTTCACCTTGAGACGAATAAACCACATTTATTTTTCATTACGGAGACGCAGATAGGACGTCCTTCGGACACGTCGTACTTGGACTACCCAGGATACGTCCTGGAGCATCGTTTTGTTCCACGCGCTGGCGTATGCTTATACGTTCGTGATGACATCTGCTGTCTGCGTCTCCGTAACCTTGAACGCCCCAACTTTTCGGTGCTATGGGTACTGGTAGACACCGGCATAGAGAAAATTCTTTATGCCGGTGTCTATCGGTCACACAGCGGTGACGAGGAAACGACTCGGCTTACTCAATACCTCAGTGAGACGGCAGAGGTGGCCCAACAGCGCTACCCCACAGCCGAACTGGTGATACTGGGTGACTTTAATGCCCATCATCAGGAGTGGCTTGTTCCATACCAGCTAACAGATCACGCAGGTAAAGAAACGCGAAAACTTGCTTTATCTTTAAACCTCTCTCAGCTGGTCCAGGAACCAACCCGGGTGCCTGATGTGGACGGCCACACTGCTAACTGTCTCGAACTTCTGCTCACGACTGAACCGGACAGATATTCAGTATCGGTTTCTTCACCAATTGGGAAGTCTGATCACTGTCTTATTAAGGCCGTATCAGTGTACTCCCCCCCGGACCAAAGCCCAATTGGCAGTCGGCGTGTCTGGAGATACAAATCAGCAGATTGGGACGAGATGCGGCATTTCTTGGCGTCTTATCCTTGGCGTGAAGCATGTTTTTCTTCCGAAGACCCAACCATCTGCGCAGATGCGGTTACGGAGGTGATTTGTCGGGCAATGGAATATTTTATTCCATTCTCTGACAAACCACTTTCTCATAAAGCTCGCCCCTGGTTTGGTGCTAATTGCGCTCGTGCTGAAACACGGAAGCACGCGGCGTATCTAGCCTGGGCTGATGCTCGTAAGCGCAAAGCGTTTGACACTAGCGCGAAGAAGAAAATTTTTAATGCGTCCGCTAGGACATGCCGAAAAGAAATTAGGAAGGCTCGCTTCAACCACATAAGTCAAATAGGGACCAAACTTTCTTCTTACCCAGCTGGTAGCAAAGCTTTCTGGTCTCTGGCGAAGTCGGTAGAGGCGAACTTCTGCCGCTCCTCACTGCCTCCGTTGCTGAAACCTGACGGGTCCCTTGCTCACACTGCTAGAGAAAAAGCAAACATGTTTGCATCTCTCTTTGCAGAAGCTTCGCGTCTTGATACAACTGACGAATCACCTGCTACCTTGCCTCACTGTGGGGTATTCATGCCCGAAATACGTGTGCGGCAAAAGGAGGTATTGAAAACCCTTCGTGCATTAGACGTGAACAAAGCGAGTGGCCCTGATGGCATACCAGCAATTGTGCTAAAAAACTGTGCGCCTGAGTTGTCCCCCGTTTTAACACGCTTGTATCGCCTGTCTCTTGAGACTGGAAAGGTACCAAAGTCCTGGAAGCTTGCAAATGTGCAACCAGTACCAAAGAAGGGTAGCCGTGCAGATCCAGCTAACTACAGACCCATCTCCATAACCTCCCTACTCTGCAAGAGTATGGAACGGGTACTGAACGCAAGACTCCTGGCATACCTAGAACATAATGATCTCCTCAGTGATAGGCAATACGGGTTTCGCCGAAACCGATCCACAGGAGACCTTCTTGCGTATGCCACTCACATTTGGAGTGAAGCTTTGGAGAAGCACGGGGAGGCGCTTGCTGTCTCCCTTGATATCTCCAAAGCTTTTGACCGTGTTTGGCATGACAGTTTGCTAAGCAAGCTCCCTTCTTATGGACTGCCGTCAGGCTTATGCACATGGATATCTGATTTCTTGAGGGAACGATCCATTCGAGTAGTTCTTGATGGCTGCTCGTCGGATTTATTGTCAATCAATGCAGGCGTACCTCAAGGATCTGTTCTTTCAGCAACTCTTTTTTTATTGCATATTAACGACCTGCTTAAACCCGGAACCTTTGGGTATGCAGATGACACTACAGTTGTTGAGAGATATGTGTCCAATGCTCGTGCCACTAGAGACGAAATTCAGTCCCAGAGAGAGGCAATGGTTGATCGTTTGAACCTGGCCTTGAAAGCGGTGTCCGATTGGGGCGACGCTAACTTGGTCAGGTTTAATGCAACCAAAACACAGGCGTGTTTATTCTCCGCTAAACAAAGTTCGTTACACGTGGCCCCGTCTTTCCGTGGGATCTCCTTACCGGTAAGTAACCATCTCGAGCTTTTGGGTGTTGACCTCTCACTTAACCTCAACTTTGGCTCGTTTATTGAATCCAAAGCCAAAACAGCTGCCAAAAAACTTGGTATTTTGTCGAAGGTGCGGCGGTACTTCACATCAGGGCAGCTTCTTAATCTCTACCAAGCTCAGGTCCGATCATGTTTGGAGTACTGTTGTCACCTTTGGGATGGTTCGGCCAAATATCAGCTTGAGGCTTTGGATTCAATCGAAAAACGAGCAATAAAGCTCATTGATGACGAAGTGTTGGTGGGAAAGAAACTTCAGAATCTGAACCACCGGCGTAAAGTCGCAAGCTTGTCGGTATTTTATAGGATTTTCCACGGAGAGTGTGCAACGGAACTTCACGAACTTGTTCCCCCATCACCTTTTCATTACCGGACGTCCAGACGAACGGCAAAACGTCACCCTTACTTGGTCGAAATACCATTTATTCGCACCAAGCGTTTTGACTCCACTTTCTTAATTAGAACAGCAAAACAATGGAACGCCTTGCCCCTGTCTGTGTTTCCGCAGCATTACAATCTTGGAGTGTTCAAGTCTAGGGTTAATAGGTTATTACTGGGCAAACGTGCTCCATCTTCGACCGCATCATCGCTTTCCATCAGGCGAGATCGCGGTCAAACGTTAGCCTAGTCCGATGTAAAAAAAAAAAAAAAAAAAAAAAAAAAAAGGTTCGCCAACCCAGTTCTAGGGGATACCTTCTGAAGGTTGCTCTACGAGTATCCAGGGGTCACCGTCGGAAGTGGCTGAAGGTCGAACTTAATGATACCGGTCATTAGTTCATTGGCGTCTAAATTAGTTTGCTTATTTCTTGTGATAAGACATAAATTATGTAATAAATTTTTGGTATCTATATATATATTTTTTTTCATATACTTATAGTTTATTGTCATCATTACGTATAATTAGAACCTGTCTATTGTTATTTTCTTTTAGTAGTCATCTATTGAAATTGCTTATTAATAGAGTTCAAATAATATTAATTTTCAGCGCGAAGGCTGCGGGTGGCGTAACCCCAAAGGCGTGGACATCCGCACCACAGGAGATGTCAACGGAGAGACCAAGTTCGCAGAGTTCCCATGGATGTGCGCTATTCTCAAGTACGTACCGACTTGTCTACTAGCCTACTAGTGGACTTGTCAGTCCATTAATACGGGTTCCCGTCAAGCAAGGCTAGTATTGTATAGTACTTTCTCAAACAAAGGCTATCCTAAGCTGTCAGGACCTCAGCTGTTTCATATAACATTTTGTCGGGAGTGCATGACTTTTTTGTATGGAACAGCTGATATTTTTTTCGCGATTTCACGGTTGGTCCCGTAGTTAAAGTTGTTCATATTGATGGGTACTATGGGCCCTTATCAGCTTTGAGAAAAGTACTATACAAGCTTTGCTTGACGAGAACTGGGTATTAATCAAAAAATAATAATTTTTAATTTTAATAGACTTTCGTTACTCGCCTGATAATATAACCCCTTGATAGCGCATGCAGTCAAAATTCTCTTTGCAAAATGATGCCACGTCGGTCGCGGGGGGCAGCTTGTGATTGGAGACACGACGCGACTCGACGCTTGTGCTTGGAAAATCAAAAGTCATTCATTCAATTCGCGCCTAGGATTGGCTCAGCTCAAAATAGTTTAGGTTGACATGTTTGAACCTTTGGCTTATGCGGGGTAAAGGATGAGCAGTCAAGTGGTTATATTGTCATTGGTATTAATCAATGAAGATATAACAATAATATAACGTCGTATTTTCAACACATTTTAGAATCGAGCCTGTAAACGACAACGAGCCTGACGGCCAGAAGCTGAACGTGTACGTGGGAGGAGGCTCCCTAATCCACCCACGTGTGGTGCTGACGGCCGCGCACTACGTCGCCAACTCGCCCCAGCTGCGCGTGCGCGCCGGAGAGTGGGACACGCAGAGCATCAAGGAACCTCATCCTTACCAAGACCGGGAAGTGTCCAGCATTGAGATTCACCAGGACTTTAACAAGGGTGAGTTGCTAACAAGAAATAAACCGGTCAAGTGCAAGTCAGGCTCGCGAACTGAGCGTCCCGTACCACCACATATTGTTAACTAATAAAGTATCTATTAAAAGTATGTAAGTATGTATTGGATTGTCTTTAGACCTTCAACGGTCTATGGGCAGTCTAACTGTATTTGTAGTGTTAGTATTAGCTTGTATTTTGTTTAGTTAATAAAGGCACTTGCCCTGCATTAAAAATATATAAGTATGTATATCAGTCTCTGGCAGCCATACCACAAGCTTTGCTTAGTTTGGGGTCAGATGACCGTGTGTGCTAAAATCTCCCGAATATTTATTTATTTATAGTACCTACCAAAAAGTAATGCAAAAGGACAACATCACGCCCAGGCGGTCACCCATTCAAGTGTACGGACCACGCTCAACGTTGCTTAACATTGGTGAACAGAAATTTGTCAGCGACTTACACTTGGCCAGTATTTATTATTTGTCATTTTAATACATCATCATTACTATAATCATGCCAAGTTTGGCGCTTGTACGTATTACCGTTTTTACATTAGAGCAAATATAAAAATACGTAAAAAAATACGTTTGTTGTATGGGGACCCCCTTTCGTTTTAACTTTTTGCCTTTTTTATTATTTGTTAGTTATAACATAACATTGCATATTCTGTGAAAATTTCAATTGGCTATCTATTACGGTTCGAAAGATACAACCGTTTAAAGGTAGGACAGACAGACAGACAGACAGACAGAGAGGCATCGCTAGCTTAGTAATAGGGTCCCGTTTTTACCCTTCTTGTACGGAACCCTAAAAAAAATATTATATGTTTGTCGGCAGTTTTTTTCGATTGTAGTAATATATAAAATAAAACCGTAGCATGAGATGAGTGGCTGGCTTGAAAGACCATTGAAATTTGTTCTAGAAACATTTGTATTTATTTCCATTTCAGGTAACCTTTTCTATGACATCGCGGTGCTATTCCTTTCGGAACCCATGGACTTGGCGCCCAACGTCGGACTAGCGTGTCTGCCACCGCCCCGCGAGCGAGTCCCCGGCGGCACGAGGTGCTTCGCCACTGGCTGGGGGAAGGACAAGTTCGGCAAGGAGGGACGGTACCAAGTCATACTCAAGAAGGTCAGTCAAATACATTGGGGACGAGCAAAAGTTTGCAAGTATTACGAATAGCAGTTTATATGGTATCCACAAGTCTCCACAAGTATATTTTCACTGATTTACTACACAGCCCTTATCCTTCAGCCTTTCGGCTACCAATCCACAGCTCGACTGTCCTGACGGTTTTTGTTTTATATTGACTTGTACTGTTGGCCTTTTGGCCTCTACAGCTTGACCGGACTAGTTAGCGAACGCAGAGTGCGTTCGGCATAACTGTCCTGACGGCCACTGAACGACCCAATATATACTTCCGTCTCTACTTAAATTAGCCCCTCCTACTGCAATCGCTAACAACCAATGACAAGTGACACCGATTTTGTACTTTGACACTCATAAATATTCATGGACGTTACTATCTGATGGCACCCCGTTCAAGCCTCGGCCCTGCACCAAAGAATTATTCAGTACCTAAATAAATTATATGCAGTTTCGTTAAGTCAAAAACGGCGAAGGGAAACCTCGTGAGGAAACCGGTATGTCCAAGAACCTCAAAAGTTCAAAGACATGACATTCACCAACATGCCCTGGGCCAGCATGGTGATTAGAGCCCATCCCCTCTCTGAGAGAAAGCCTGTTTCCTAACAGTTCCCATGATAGGCTGAAATGATGAGTCAGCGCGTGGTGACCACCAGCCTTCACCATGGAGTTTCGTTTATATTATAGCCAGGAATTACTCTTATAACATTACTTTGGATACGTGCCTTTGTTATGCAAACAAAATACAAGCTAACACTACAAAAACAGTTCGTAGATCGTTGAAAGTCTAAAGGTAATCCAAATGCTGAAGCCCACTACTAGTTGGCGACGTACCCAGCTTGCTGGCGGTGTCACCATAATGAATGGCAACGCTTAATCTTACCCATGTGACGCTCGGCTAACAATCTCTTCATGCCATGGGTTGCGATTCCCCAAGCGGTGGTCGCACAGCAAGGAAGACTGGTTAGTATTCGTCCAGAATGCAGTCTACCCGTATTATTTTGGTAGAACAACTCGCACTTGGTGTACAGGGTCAATCCGTAGAAAAGAAAAAAATGTTTTGTTAAATTAAAACTGCTGTCAAGGCATTTTTGTAAGTTTGTTGTAGCCGCATATCACAGATCTACTACCTATAGATTTTCAATGAGCGTGGCTAGCTCAGTGCCTCTCGCTCATCATCGTATTTTCGCTCACTGCGCTTCTTGCAGCCCAAAATGCTACAACCAACCATTGTAAAATATCTTTTACAATTATTTCTCAGAGGAAACACGCATTTATCACATTAAATCACCAAAAAAAGGCAATAAATATAATTCAGACCCGTTTTGTTTGTCACTGATTATTACAGATTTTGACACTTGAGGTACCAAAAACAGGTCACGCCGATAAGGACAACAAATTCTATTTATGTCCTTTTCGTACTTGTGCTGAGCCATATCAAGTTGTCTCTTTCACTAAAATATATTGCCGATCTGGTTGTGTATATCTGTGCCGCATATAAACGAAACGTCAGTCATTTGAAATCAGTTAGCAACTGACGGACAAAGAACTTTGAGACCTAACCCAAAAAGGTAAGGTCCAAGTTCTTTGGATGCGGAGTTTGACGCGTTGACACAAATAAGAATGTTCAATCAAGGTTCTGTCATAATGCCTGGCGACAGATTTTCCTTCTCATTTTCGTTTTATTTACTTCTCTTTTCTGTGGGTCAATCCGAGAAGCCGAAGGGGGTTCTTTCACTTGCGTTGAGCCAGAAACAAGCCAGCATTTTCCAGGTGCTCTGAAAGATCTTTGAAAAAGAGGTGAGCTCTCGGCGTAATGTCTCGACCTTACTTTCCCCAATTAACGTCGAGTAAAACAGTAGATTGTAACATAAGGGAGCAAAATAATATTTTTACGGCGAGGGCGCTTTTATTAATCCAGAGCGAAGTGAGGGGTTCTAGAGTAGAATCCCGAACGTAGCGAGGGATTTAAAGTACGCCGCCCGAGCCAAAAAAATATTTTGCGTCCGAGAGCGACAGTCTACTTTTCATCACCCACTATAAAAAGCGCCTCATAGTTTATTATAATATTATTATTTAATAAAACATAGAGTAACAACTAAATTGAAATTAAATAGTATCTAATAATAAAACAACTAAAAACTAAGTTTGATTATTTTATTTTAATTTATTCCCACATATATTACCTACTTATAATTATTATTATTAATGACTAGAAAGTATATTACTTTACTCTATTATTAAAAAAAAAAAACAACAACAAATAAAACTTATATTTACATTTGAGACATTTTCGCAATTATGAAAATTTTTTGTTACACAAAACCGCGCGTTTTTAATTTGATGCTGGCGGCGCGACTATGGGCCGTCGTACCAGCCAGTCTTTATTCAAACAATATTTGCGTTCGATTTCTTTGGCGCTGAACATGTTCCAAATTTAAAAAGTGCGCCGCAATTATCTTTTTTATAAAGAGGATTAAAAACTCATTACTGCTCATAGATTCAGTATATTGCTTTCTCCCTCTACGTTACTGCTAATAGTTTCTTATAGAAAACACCACCTTTGGGTGCACTTAAAGGCGATCCAAGGCGTCCTTTTCTAATAGATGGGATGAAAAACCTAGTTTTTAATTAGTCAGTCCGTGTTTCCAGATCGAAGTGCCGGTAGTGGAGCGAGCTGCGTGTCAAACAGCGCTCCGCAAGACGCGGCTGGGGCGGTTCTTCGAGCTGCATACATCCTTCATGTGCGCGGGCGGCGAGGTTGGCCAGGACACGTGCAAGGGAGACGGCGGATCTCCCCTCTCCTGCCCCATTGAGGTACCTAATCTAAATATCCAGGCATCTGATAGCCCGTTGGTCAAGTTGGTAGTGAACCTACCTTCTGAGCTTGGGGGCGTGGGTTCGATTCCCACCTAGGACAAACATTTATGTGATGAACGTTTGTGTTTGTTCTATATCTGGGTGTTAATATCTATTTAAGTATGTATTTAAAACTATATATGTATGTATATCAGTCTGGCAGCCATATCACAAGCTTTGCTTAGTTTGGGGTCAGATGACCGTGTGTGCAAAAATGTCACGAATATTTATTTATCTATTATCTAGGCTATTTAAAAAAAAACTAATTTGGTCACAAATAAGCTTTTTCTTTCTTTCTAATCTTTGATAATTTATACATAATATATCCACTCTCAATTTTGGCTCCTATACAGAGAGCAAGACTCAATTGGCTGCCAAAAAGCTAGGTATCACATAGTAGTCCTGGCCCCGGGGCAATAGAATACGGCACCGGTAACCCCTGCCTGTAGTAAGAGGCTACTAAAAGGGGACCTCCGGGCTCGGGATGGTCAAAGTTGGGGCTCTGACCATCCATATAAGCGTGCCCAAGGAGAGAACGACAACGTTGTGTGACTAACGTTGTCGTTGGCAGAGGGGCTGAGACAACGCAGTTGTCTCGGGAGGAGCCGTAGCGCAGTGCCGAGGGCTCCGGTGCGTTCTTCTGGAGATCTCGGAGCCCTCTTGTCAAGCACTAAGGCTGGTCACCGGGCCGCCTGGGCGTGGTTGTCTTTTTGCACTACTTTTTAATCGACTTTGAAAAAGGAGGGAGTTCTCAAATCGTTTTTTTTATTATTAATTTTTGTTATCTCAAAACTCCGTCATTTATGAAACGATTTATAAAAAATTCTTTTAAATTAGAAATTGAAAGGATATACTCTCAGATTGGTCCTATAGAAATTTCGTCAAAATCGGTTCAGTAGTTTGACTTGTAATTCAAATTAGCTGGACATTTTTGTTACTTTGATGACAGTATTATGTCATCCGGGGACCCAATTGCATATTTCACTAATTTTTTAGTCTGTTTTTTAATTGATAGCTATATTATGTGAAGTCGGTTTTGTAAATTGATAATTATTGTATTTTGTGGTGGTACGGAACCCGCAGTGCGCGAGCCCGATTCGTACTTGCCCGGTTTTTTTCTCTTTACTTTTGTTATACAAATTAGATACTTCTTTCTGAGACGGAAGATCTTTACTTGTCATTTAAATGTATCCAGGGTTGGGCAGTATTTGAATTACTTGTAATTAAAATACGTAATTGAAATACAAATACGTATTTGGTATTTGTATTTTAATTACTTCCTTAAAATGTAATTTGTAATTCGTATTTCAAATACCTGACGCCGAGGTATTTTGTAATTAGTATTTCAAATACTTGAGGCTTCAAAATACATTTTAACATTAAAATACATTTAACCTTCCTTTAGCGATCGTGAGTGTGAGTGCGAGGCGAGAGTGTAATGATGGTAAAGCAGCTATTAGAGTTGGTTACACTGCACCTGTATGTATACTGCAAGCTATGACTGTACGTCTAGCCAACAAAACGCAAAAAAAATACTTCTAATTGTCAATGTCAAGCTAAGATGTCAAGTCATAACGGTTTGTTTTTAGTTTTTCCATATTTTTTCGAAGGTTTTTGACGGAATAAATAAGGCTTCTGTTTTGTGTAGAATACAAATTGTATTATTAAAGTTTGTCGCGTGGATGAACAAAATCTCTCTGCATGTACTTCGTCTACGATGCCAACGGACAACGGTGGCGTCTAAATTACATTTACATTAACATCTAGATCACTTATTTTGTAATTTGTATTTCGTATTTCAATTACAAATAGCTAAAATACTGTATTATGTGTTTTATATTTTAAATACCTTACTTAAATGTATTTTGTATTTTAATTACTTGCGATACAGTATTTTTTAATTTGTATTTCAATTAAAGCAAAGCATGTATTTTGCCCAGCCCTGAATGTATCTAATAAGTAAATACTTCTTTCTGAGACGGAAGATCTCTACTTGTCATAAATGTATCTAATAAGTATTACTTTTTTTCTGCAGACGGAAGACGGGCGCTACATGCAGTCCGGCATCGTCGCGTGGGGTATCGGCTGCGGAGAAAACGGAACCCCTGGGGTTTACGTCGACGTCTCCAACCTTCGGAGCTGGGTGGATGACAAGGTCGCTGGGAAAGGATACGATCCTAAGACTTACTCCTTTTAAGGCGGGGAATATATTCAAGCCGCATTTAAACAGTAGGTTACCAACCGTTGGCGAAGTACGAATATTCGATACGTAAAATACGTATCGATTTCCACACAAATTATGAAATTTCAATTTATGTAACTGATTTAAATTTAAGGCCCTTTTCCCACTTTTAGCTTTTTTGGTCATTCTAGTTTTAGTTTGTCAGTTTCCATGGTTAACTTAAAATTATAAAAATGGTGTCATATCAAAATTGAATGTTTTATCTAGGAAACCGTAAAGACCGAAACACGATTAAGGGCATTTCGCTCGATAGAAGAAAAGATATGAAAGTGACACTGATTAGCGGTTTTTTTAATGAATTTAAATACCTATTTACTAAATGATGTCTACGATATCTTAATATACAGCTTTAATAATTATAAAGGGAACCGCAAAGGCACATTTTACATTACAGCTATACATTAAAAAATATATGAGAAAAGCCTCAAAAATTGAAGTAGCGAAACGCACGACTGTGTGTAAACGCCATGGTTTTGCTCCGCTAAATGCAACTTTAATACAATATTTTAAGCCTTATGGTCACCTCTAGTAACAATTAAGCGTTGCTTAAAAGTGGGAAAACATAGCCTTAAGGGACGTTGTTCGCCCACTGAAAGTCATTTAAGGCGATACTCTATATTCTACAATGCTCATTTTTTGTAAAAAATAAATTAAAAAATTGTCATGCATGTGTGTATGTTTTAATTTCCCTTTGGGATTTAAATGCATTGATAATTTGGTACCTAAACTCGGTCTAAGCATTTATTTGCTCTGACAACTGCAATAAAAATGTAAAAGCTGCACGAAAACCACGGATTCTGACTACTTTCGCTAGTTAGGGTTCCGTACTCAAAGGGTAAAAACGGTACCCTATACAGAGGCTACGCTGTCTGTCCGTCCTACTTTTAAACGGCTGTATCTTTTGAAACGTGAACAGGCAGTTGAAATTACGTCGAGCGTCGGATTAACAAAGAAATAATAAAAAAGTCAAAAAGTAAAAACGAAAGGGGGCCATATAACAAAAGTATTTTTTAACGTTTTTGTACTAGCTCTAAAGTAAAAACGGTAATACGTACAAACGTCAAACTTGGCATGATTATAGTACACACTCTATAGTATAACCACAATTAATAACTAATGGCCAAGTGCGAGTCGGTGACAAATTTTTGTTCATTACCAAGTTATAACTAGTAATTTCGTTACTTGGACGACCATTCGAACCTTGACCTTATCATTTTCACCGAATCGATCAAATTTAAATTATTTATTTTATTTTATGTTACAGTTTTAGTAATTGATATACCATATTTTATTAATTTTGAAGACGGTTTTTTTAAATTGATAATTATTGTATTTTGTGATAGCACGGAACCCCAAGTGCTCGAGCCTGACTAGCACTTGCCCAGTTTTTTTCCAACGTAAGACTATTACGTAGGTAAACAATTTACTTCAGTGAAATATTAAAAGATTAATTCTGATTTTCACTAGATTATTGCATCTGTCAGAGCATCATGCGAGATAGCTGTCAAAAGCAAGCCTATATTTTTTTAACCTATTAGTTTACTGTCTCACTGCTTGGCAAAGGTCTCCCCCATTTCCCTCCATAAATCTCGGTCCTTCGCCACCTCATGCCAACCTCCGGAATGAGTCGAGATCGTCACGCAGCGTTTCTTGGGGCTTCCTTGACTGCGCCGTCCATCGGGCATCCACTGTAACGATCCCGGCCTATCGGTCGAGATGCATTCGCGACACATGTCCCACTCTTATATAAAAAAAAAAAATACACGATGGAAATAGCATCAGCAAGCGTGGCATTGTATCGTTTCCCTACCTTTAAATTCTAAAACTAAACTCATACGACTTGTATATGGCAACTGCATCAATCATGCGGAGCCAAAAGCCCCAACTCGGGGAAGAAGAAAAAAAAAAAAAGCGTGGCATTTTTGCCATTTCAATCGCAGCTAATTTGGAGGCGTGCGGGCGGGTGAAAAGGAAAGGCATCCTTCCTAATCCAAACCACAAACTTTAAATGCTTATTTCTCAGAGCTTTATTGGCCGATTTAAACAATTTCTTCGGTATACATATTACATTTAATTATATTTTTCTCTAAGCCTAATAGTATTATTAACGCTAACCGAAAAACTGGCCGATAGCCTATTCAGTGTCCGACACCGCATTCCTTAAATTGAACAGCAGTGCAAGTACCGTTCTTTATCGATCGTCAAATTCGCTAAAATGCCATAGAATCGATCACAGCGAGTACTGACAAAATGGCATATTATCGAATTTGACGACCTCAACTGTCAATTTGACGATCGCTAAAAGAACGGTACTTGCACCCCAGTTTTGATTTCGTTTACGAAATTCGCTACCGCTGTATGCAGCGAAAAATACCGCGCGGTATTGTATGACCACAATATAAACAGTCTACGAACGAAAGTCACCGACATAGCCCACCGGATTAGCAATTTGAAATGGCAGTGGGCAGGGCACATATCACGCAGAACAGATGGTCGATGGGGCCGAATGGTTCTGGAATGGAGACCACGGACCGGTAAGCGCAGCGTAGGACGTCCACCCACAAGATGGACAGACGACCTAAAAGAGACCGCAGGGAAACGCTGGATGCAGGCCGCTTCCAACCGGCCCTTTTGGAGATCGATGGGGGAGGCCTATGTCCAGCAGTGGACGTCCTACGGCTGAAATCCATCGATCTACAACCCTAGCACTATATAGATACTCCCAAGAAATATTTAACGTCATAAAACAAAAAAGTTATGCCATAGGGCTCCTACTAGACTTAACAAAAGCCTATGATAAGGTATCCCACACTATCCTACTCACAAAACTACACGGGGTAGGAATCCGTGGAAATGCACTGAAATGGCTAAAATCATATCTCTCTAATAGGCAACAATGTGTGGAAATTGAAAGTTTAGATGAGAATGTAAGAGAAGTACTAACTGTACTGTCAGATAAACTAACAACAAACTGGTCCATTCCCCAAGGCAGTGTGATAGGTTGCATATTATTTCTTATCTATATTAACGATCTGCCAAAAATATGTAATCCTCTCTGTGTCCTATTTGCTGACGACATTTCCCTACTCTTCAATAGCCCTAATAACTCCACAGACACTAATTCGACTATTATTGAAACCTACAATACATTGAAACTCTGGCTCCAAAACCATAACCTTGAAATAAACGACAAAAAAACTAACATTTTACAATTCAAACCGTATCAGAAAAAAAACGTAAACCTTAAACCAATAACTAAGACCATAAAAATAAAAGAAACCAGTGAATGTAACTTATTAGGATTGACCCTCGACACTCACCTCAATTGGAAACCCCACATAGAAAAAATTAGCTCTAAAATTTCACAATTTACATATGCCCTTAGTGTATTAAAAACAAACACTAAAAAAGATTGCGCCATGTCCGCGTACTACGGGTATGCATACGCATGGCTCCGCTATGGCATTGTCATGTGGGGCCATAGCTCGGAAGCGAAACATTTATTCATTGCACAAAAGAAATGCCTTAGAATTATTGTAAATATTAAACAAAGGAAAAGCTGTAAACCCCATTTTATCTCAGAAAAAGTTCTTACCCTACCCTCTCTTTATATACTCGAAGTGGTCATATTTGTTAGGAAAAACTTAAACATATTTAGTTTCGATAAAAACAAGCGCCGTGAAACCAAATTAGCTCTCCCTGTACCCAATTTAGAAATATATAAAAGTAGTCCTGAATACCGATGTGTTAAAATCTATAATAAGTTACCAGATACCATAAAAAACATTTGTAAAGATAGTTCATTTAAAAACACAGTCAAGTCAAAACTCATTGAAAAGGCCTACTACAGTATACAAGAATATATGGACGATAAGTGGTAGAAAAATAGCAAATTTAGCAATAGATAATTAAATATTAAGCTTATAGTTTTATTTTGTTTTTATTAATAGAAACGCTTTTGTTTAATAGTTATTATTATAATTTAGGATAATAGTATATAATAGAATATAGTTATAAATTATGTATATGTGTTAAAATAAGTTAAATTGCAGCGCCCTAACAGGGTCTTTGTACCGACATGTAGTTTTAAGGACCTCATGTAATGTGTACACTGGCAACAATAAACAATAAAAAAGAAATGATGAATATAAACAGGTACAGAAAGCCTGCTTCGGCTTACCTTGATTTGAATAATCTACGTACCAGGGGCGTAGCTACCGCCGTATTTGCCGTATCAATTATACGGGGCCCCCGGGCCACGGGGGCCCCCAAAGTGTGAAAGGAAAAAGAATAAAAACTTTCTAATTTATTTTATTTAACAAATGACAAAATTCTATAAAGCAATTCCTTTTTTTCCCGCCTTAAGCGTGCGTTCAAAAGTTGGCAACACTACACCGTTATGGCGGGCTGCGGGACTTCCCCGTTTTACTTACTTCATCTTCAACTCAGCGGGGAATCCCCGGGAATCCTTCATCGATATCGCGATGTACGTGTACGTTGTTGTACTTTGCATTGGATGTTAAACCACGGAGTGCAGTGCACTGTTTATTTACTCCATATAAGGGCCTCCAAAAAAATTTTTATACGGGGCCCCGACAAGGCACGCTACGCCACTGCTACGTACAACCGTAGTGCTAGGGCTGGGCAAGCAACTATAATGTTCTGTGATAAGTTTTTTGGGAGGTTCAATTAACAATTAATTAGGAATACCTATGTTACTTTAAAACACATTTATTTCTAATAGAAAAGGGCAACCAATTAAAATTCTATAAATTGGTTACCGACAAAATATTTTCGTCGATTACGGCACATAGGTATGCTTATTATATTCTTTCGTAAAATAAAATAAAGTTTTTTGTCAATACAGGGGCCTTACGGTCAACAGCTATTACAGGCACCTAATCCGCTCAGTTGGAAAATCACGCGACCGCTAACCTTATCGCGCCTAGATACGGTTTGCGGTTGCGTGATTTTCCAACTGAGCGGATTAGGTGCCTGTAATAGCTGTTGTCCGTAAGGCCCCTGGTTGATTGATTAACTCTTTATTGTTCAATATGCCAGTAATCATTGAAAATATGACAATTGTCACACGGAAACGATACTTGCCAACGTGTCACTCGTCACCAAAGCGCGACTCGCGACTGGCGTTCGACCGACTTGATCCGAGATCGTTGTACGTACGCGTCTATGTGCGTACGCAGCTCGTTGTATGGAGCAGACCTTCTGTACCTATTTATTTTGTGGTATGACTTTCCGGCGGAACACCGCGCTGTATTTTTCGCTGCTAACAGCGGTAGCTAATTAAGATCTGTAGGCCTAGTGTGAGTTTTTCTAGTTGCGTTAACGTACACGACCGCGTTAGCGTAAACCACGATTTGTATGAAAAAAGAGCAGTTTCATCTACATGGCGCCAGATGGCGTTGTTCTTTTTTCATACAAATCGTGGTTTACGCTAACGCGGTCGTGTACGTTAACGCAACTAGAAAAGTCACACTAGGCCCACGGAACACCGCAGCGTTGTGCGTTTCGATCAAGTGTCCAAAGCTTGACAGCGGCGGTGGACAACTGCACAGTGTTAGAAAGTTTATACTGATAAAATTGTTATCGCCTTTTTGAGTGACGACCACAAATAGCCATGCCTTTAGACGGGCTATGTTAACATTATAGTCATCATTATGAACTTACTATGAGATAACAAAACGTCAAAAAAATAAAACTGTTTGATACATATTTTCGCGTCTTCTTGACTGGTTCCATGTAGTTTCGTTCCCGGGACCCGGGAAACGGGAATTTCCGTGAAATACGTTGTTCGTGAAATACGTTGTTGTTGTGAATTTTTTTGCAAAACCCCGGGTTTTTTTCTCATTCATTTATCATTAAAAACAGAAAAGTATACAACAGCAGTTAAAAGCATATATCAGCAAACCGCTAACGTTTATTAAGTTATGTAATTAAATCCTCTAAAACACCTGTAAATATTGATCAAAAATCACGATCATAAACAGCTCACTTAAATACAGTGTTTTACTGTGGTTTTCTGGTACATTAGCTTAACAAATATTGTAACATGAATTTACTAAACAATAAAAAAAAAACTAGACTCTTGGTGGGTTAAAATTGCAAAACTACCAACTTTCTAAAATTTTCCAATTCGAGGGACTTCCCGGGAAATTCCCGTTTCCTGACCAATGGCGAAAGGACGCGAAAAACTAAACCCATGATTGGTATCATTCATAATTGGTATCCTCGAACACATCCGTCGTCCTAAAAGCAACTAAAATAAAATAATAAGAAAAAGAAATGTATCTCACTGTTTAATAATACTTCTCAAAAACAACAACGAAAAATGTACAGAAAATGCAGAAAAAAACAATAAAAAATAATTGTATGTACAATGGTATATACGTGACATATTACATCTTAAAACTAAAGGTCCCTGCAGACTTTACAACTTGTTGGCACAAGAAAAAATCGCAGGAACCTTTTACATTCGTATTTTAATAACATTAGAAAACTCCCTTTTTATTAACAAATATAAAACGCTCAAAAAATGTTAGCGAAATTATATTTCGCCGTTATTCTTGCTAACAATGGATTGCCATGTGCAAACCTGACAAAAAACATTAAAAACGTTTTTTTTTTTAGATTTCTGGCTACTCAAGGTATTGCATGTAGCCAACAAGCTTGTAGTGTTGTTGTACTTTCAACTTATTGAGATGTTTTATATTTTAAAAGGCGTTTTCTAATGACATTGAAAAATCGAGATATTCTATTTATTGAAGGTCACTTACAGAAAAACTCTTAGTTAACTTGTTTAACGTTTTTGAGGTGAACTCACTCTGAAATTGGCACTAGCATGGAGGGATTATTAATTTTTTAATCACAATTTATAATACATCTTTAAAAACTATGTTCAAGCTCGGAATTTTAATGTTCTCGTTGTTTTTAATGTCCAAAGAAAAATCAGACTTGCCAAGTTAATCTGATGTAAAATTCAATTAAGGCCGTTGCTATTAAAAGCATTCTAATTTCAAATAACTTAATTCTAGATTTCACATATTAGACCTTTCCTTTGGAAGAATAGTGAGTTTATATAATGTTGAGTGAAAAGGGTCCTTTATGTGTATTTTTTTACCTACATTAGAATTTGTAGGCACATACAGTTTTAGTTATAATCCTAATTTTACATTTATACATAGAAGCATTATTATAAAGCGTTTTTTTGCGTCCACTAGTGTCTGTCTCGTTCGTAATTATTCGATTTGTTCGCTACAGAAAGAGACAGCATCATGTTCCCGACTTAGTCTTTGAACTATTGTCTATTGCATTTGCACCATTTTAATATACTAATCCACTGTCCTACGTAAGCAAAGGAAAGCGACACAACACTGCAACGACTTGCTTATCAAAACTGAACTGAAACTGTTCTATGCGACCAGGGGGGTTAGACAAGACCCACTTTCGGTTAATGCCTGCGGAAAGATGAAATTGTATTTGACAATGACATTAGCATGAGAGATGCTATCTCAAGCTAATGTCATTTTCATACAATTTCATCTTTCCGCAAGCGTTAACGCTAACAGAAAGTGGGTCTTGTCTAACCCCCCAAGGTAGGCTACGTGCTTCGACCAAAATAAAATTAATGATCGGGCCCAAAAGAAGCACATTTTTTAAGACTACAAAATGAGCGCCGGCGGTCACTTCGTTTCAGTCGGTCTCTAGCCGTAGGAAGTGCGACACGCGTCTATTGTGACATGATAACGAAACATCTGACAAAATTATGCCTTCGTGTGCTTTCCCGAAGTGTAAATACACAACAAAAAACCACTACAATTTTTTTGTAACAAATGTACTTTATAATTAGGTGTTGAAGTATATGTCCGACGTATTTGATTCGTTTTTACTGAGCATGTTCAATGGTTATGGCCCATTCATTTTATTTTGGTCGAAGCGTGTAGGTACAGCTTTTTGATAATTTTAGTATATATTTATATTTATTTATTTTAGCATATCGCATCGCATCGCGTTGCCGCAATTATCGCTCACGTGGGACAATGCCTAAGGGTGGACAGAATAAATAAGTTTTGGAATAATTTGAGCTCAATATACCTACATAAAGGTACGGCACCAAAGATTAGACAGTGTAGATGCGAGGCGAAAAAAGTGCCTATTATTTAATACATTCTAGGAAGACTAGATGTTCAAACTCGTAGTCTCTTTTTTGTAGTATTTACTGATAACGAACCTTTAATTATTAAGATCACTAAGTTATAACAATATAAAAATCACACATACCTTATCAGACGGCAATCCTTATTTTTGTGTTGAAATTATGACATTAGCCATCATTGGCGGATCCAGGAGGGCGTTTAGGGCAAAATACCTAGCAATTCCATATATTCGACTCAATTTTTCGATTTGATTCCTTCGAACCTTGTCAGAATACCCCCAAAATGAAATCCTGGATCCGCCCCTGTTAGCCATCGAGTTAACATTGAGTTCACATAATAACCACATTCTAAGATAAATGTATTCAACATTATAATAAAAGCTATCTAAAAGCATTCTTTCAAAATTGTATTTTTCTAAATATTTTTTTAAAATAATCATTTGATTACCTATGCTAGAAAAATAATAGGCACATTTCTACATAGCCGTCGCATCTAGCACATCTGCGTGTATGGTAGTTTTTCTTCATATTTGACACTGCAGACTGATTTTTAACCGACTTCGAAAAGGAGGAGGTTATCAATTCGACTGAATGTTGTTGTTTTTTTTATTGTCAAATTTGAGATTAACTCCCATACTATAGACCCTTCACAGTTATTTCTCCACTGACATTTTGTTGTCTCTGTCCGTTAGTATAGCAACGCTTGATGTCAGAGCGAGACGCTGCAGCTACAGGTGATATCAGATGTAAGAGAAACGACCCCAATTCTATTAATTTATCATCTAAACCAATAACCATTTGCCATTAGCTTATTTTAGTTTTTAGAATTTTGCAAACCAGCAATGTAAAGCGTACGCGCGCAGTTCGTTGACCTTATCAGCTGATATTTCATTATACATTGCGTACGTTAAAAATAAATAACAAAATAGTATTTTACAAGCTATTATTTTACTTCACATGTTTGTTTGTTTGTAAGTATATTTGTTTGTATTTTAAGTACAAATCTTGCACGCCTAATTTAAACCACATTCCGGCGTTCAATTGAGTTGAAATTTGGTACGCCTATGTAACTTGGATGACAATGCATTAATATAGCACCGTGGAGTTTTTCTGATGATGGAGTCGGAAGGTGGTCATAGGAACTAACGAACCCATCATGTTTGAGCTGTTTGAAATGGTCTTGACGAGTTCTATACCCCTAGGTGATGTTCAAGGTCTGATGATGATGACGGAAGGTGGCCATAGGAATTAGGAACTACTAAACGCAACAAGATACTTCATTAGAATATGTTATATGGATATTTAATAAATTAAAAATGATAAGACGTGCTTGTTAAAAAAAAGTTTTTAGGGTTCCGTACCTAAAAAGGAAAAAACGGAACCCTTGTAGTATACTATTAACTTATTTCTCGTGGTATCATATCAGCAATCACCAGCTCTATCACCGGTCTACGTTTTCCCTTACACCTGTATAACTGTGAACGGTCTTTAACAGTGGTTTACCTTACTCAGAGGTGTTGATGGTAATGGTCTTGCCTTTGGGATCGTCGAAGCGATCCATGGTCCTGATGTCCATCATCATCATGATCCCGTAGAAGGTGATGGCCAGAAGGATGAAGGTGACCATGAGACCGGCCCAGATGGCGCCAGAGAAGAACCCTACGCAGTCGAACGTGTCCCCGAACTGGTCCGCGTTGTCGATCGTTTTGAAGTATGGTTGGATCTGGAACGAAACAATAATAAAGAATTTATATATTTTTATATTTTTTAGGGTTCCGTACCTCAAAAGGAAAAAACGGAACCCTTATAGGATCACTTCGTTGTCCGTCTGTCTTGTCCGTCTGTCAAGACCCTTTTTCTCAAGAAAGCGTAAAAATAAAATAAATAAATATTCGGGACATTTTAAAGGCATCAAGTTGAAATTTACTAAATACTAGGGTCTACGGTTTCTTTCTGCTGTAAAAAAATTATAGTCGTAAGTCAACGCAATCAAAAGATATGAACGTTTATGTTGCATATTTTGCGATTTCACAGGGGAATCAAAACATATAGGGTACTTCCCGTTAACCTAGAATCATGAAATTTGGCAAGAGGCAAGGTCTCATAGCACATAATTATATAGGAATAAATCCGAAAGTTACAAATTTGAAGTTATATCATTTAAAAATAATTATTTTTCTATTACAAACTTATATTTTGTAGTTGGAATGTATGGAAGAACCTTATTGTCAACTACAAACTTAAGTTTGTCTTTCAATATTTTAACTTCAGTTATTTTATTTTTTGGACTCTTACTTGTCCGGTTTTTTTAATAGAACAAGTAGCAAGCAAGCTACGGGCCACCTGATGGTAAGTGGTCACCGCTGCTTTTAGACACCTACAATACCTGGGGCATTAATGTCAGTGCTTTGCCTACCTTTGAGGACTCTATTCACTCTTCACTTGAAGCAGTCCAAATTATACTTCGGAGGAAAAACCAAAGGTGGTAAGCCATTCCATAACTTACAGGTGCGTGGCAGAAACAATCAATGATCTTTCAAGTTCCTACCTGCAGGTCATTGAATGTCAGAGTCCTGGTAACGTTGGTGTTGATATTGATGTTGGTGAAGACGGTCTTCTGTCCGCAACGGTACGAGAACCCGAGCAGAGCATACAGGTCTTCTGATACTGGGTGAAGAGTCTCGTTCGCCTGGACCAGCGTTATAGAGTCTGAAAAGAAGCATTATTATCATGTTTTTTTTATTATTTCTTGTTATTTTAATGTTAACATTTTGTCACGTGCATTGTTTAAGAATTCAGAGCTGGAGATGGCAAGGGGTACTTCCAGTACTAAAATCTTTCTGCCAAATTTCTTTCTGCTACGAATGGACTTCTTATTCGAGATGGGGGCGATAAGTCCTGCACTGACGTCCCGCTTGGGGTGTATTGTGCATTTCCCCCTATCAGCACCCAACCGAGCAAACCCAACTCCTTGAAGTATCGGAGGGAGGCTCTGGAGCGCGAACAGACTGTTCGTGTACCTCGGCAGAGGGGACTGCGTACGCTAAACTACTCCCGTTCTGAATTCTCAAAGCGTGCATTTTTCATTATTTTATTTTCTGACGTTTTAAACACTGATTTTGGTCACAGATAGACTACGTTGACGGTTGATCATTGGCAATACTTGTAAATAATGTTGTAACATTTCTACATCCATCTAGCAGTCCGTCTATCCATCTGACATCTAGTCTACCTGTGACCACAAACGCCGCAAAGTGTTGTTATTATTGCGAATTGCATCGCTGACACGCAGACCAAATGCTAGAGTAAACTCTACACAGTGCCATTAGTCTGAACCACTTCAATATCATACCGCAAGCTTTTGCCTGCAGCTTTGCGCATGCTATTAACAAAATGTAACCTATAAGGCTAAGTGGTAGAGAACTAGCGCCCCACAGTTTACCCGCGTTTACTCCTTATATCATCAGCTATCTGCTAGTGAAAGTCCCGGCAAAATTAGTCCAGCCGTTTTGGAGTCCAGAGGGAACATACACACACCTTAGAGTGAAAACCTCGGGAATGTAATTTTGGTCAGTTCCTTATTAATACATTTCTGGGAAGAAAACCTCGCAAAGCATGTCCTTATTTCCCTCAATAAAACATCTGACACTTCGGATGTTTTCACTCCTAGGTGACGATACACACATCGCCCTATGAAGTAGATTTTTAAAACAGATCAGTAGCTACAGACATTACCCCGTACAAACATAGTCTGGAACTTTATATACCTCTTTATAAAATTGCATCAAGATACAATACCTAAGTGAAAACAGTCAAATATCGTCCGAGCGTCGTTGTACATACTTCAACTTCAATTTTATATAGTTCACAATGCCACATTTACTCCAATTTAGACGTTATGTTGCTTGCATAGTGTTCAACGTTAGTCATCTGCTATGTCATCGTGGCACTGGAATCGCGAGGCGTTGTAGTTGTATCGCGGTTGCCTTACAACTAACCAAAAAGTCAGAGCAATGTGTAGAGTTTTCATTTGTTTTTTTGCATGTTTGTGACTCTATAGATATTGTATCTCGATGAATATGTGAGACTGACCCAGGTATCCCTTAAAACTGCGACCAAAACCACCGGAGGATGGGCAGCAGCATCCTATTAGTACACGATGAACATACTGAGATCCCCAAGCCGCCTGCCAAGAGTGGGGATTACGGCTACACCTCTCTCTAAGAGAGGCCTTTGTTCAGCAGTAGATTTTTACTGGCTGATGATGGTGAGAAAAATATATGTATAGGTAGCTTACCAAAGAACCAATAACCGCCCTGAGTCCTGAAGTTCATCACAAAGCTGTTATCACCAAAATTGACAGTTGTGTTCATGGTATTAGTTTCATTATTGACCGTCATACTCGACGTCGGGTTATTGGTAAAGTTGTGGGTTACATCGCCATCACGGAGCTGAATTAAGTTCACATATAACCTCACTCCCTCGAGGATGAAGTCTTCGGTCTCGTTGGAAGCAGCCTGGCGACGGATGCGCGAGTGGCTTTCCGTGATCGTCAAAGAAGGTTGAACACCAGTGTATGCAGCAACAACATGTTTGTAATCTTTCTGGAATTTCTCATAAGTCTCCTGCATGAATATATTGTGGCGTTCGAGCATTTCATCTCTAGATTCGCCCTCCTTCGCATCTCCTAAGTTGATAAACAAGTATTTAGGGTTTGATGACTCCATTTCTCCGAATACCCCATCTTCGGTAAGTTGGATGTATTCTTTTTCTGCTGGGTCGACGTTTTCATCTATAGCTTGCACTGGGCTGTCTACTGCAGATAAATAGCTGAACTTTCCAAGTTTGGCTTGTTGAGCGAGGTATGAAAGAGGGCTGGCGCCGTGTAAGTTCTTACTGGAAATATCTTCAGGAGACAAGGTTCGCTCCATGAATATGAGTGAGATATGTTCATCGGGGAGTATTCCTTTGAAAATACCAGCGAATTCCTTAGTCGTGATGGTTTGTAGGGCGTTTGACTTGATAGGAGTCACCTGGTCTCCCCAGATGAATACTGGGACATCGTTTGCGTAACAACTAACACTTACAAGTAAAACAGTGAACACTAAACGGCCCAACGCCATTTTTAATATCACTACAGGACGTTTACGACTATAAATGAATTTAGCCCAAAATTTGTCGCAAAAAGACGAAATATGGGCGATGATGAGTGACCATAGGTCATGTGAAAAGTGATCATATGATTGGCTGGATTTGACGGCTGTCTATGGATTTTTATGTTGTCAGTATGAAAATTAAATTTTTTATTCATATTCGATTTTAATCGTAAATCATATTTTTTAATGATTTGTTGCTTATCGTAGTAAGTAATGCTAAGTATCACGTTTGGCCCGAGTATTGTTTTCTTCTTGTTTTCAAAATGATAAACTTACTTACATTTTTCATGTTCGTGGATACAACGTTCTTTTATACAGGTTTTACAGGTTTTAGGTTTACTTAGTATTAATAGTGCCAAACAAGTCATAGTCACAGTCAGAGTCAAGCAAAGTAAGTCACGGTCAAGTCAATCTCATGCCCCAGTAAATTAGTGTAGGCTTTACAAGAGGCTTCTATAGAGTTTTGGAAACAACACGAAAAGACATGTTTTACCTCGTTTTCACTTGCCTACGCTCGAGTACGTTCACAAGCACTTAATAAATAATAATCCACCATTATGCGGATGCATTATTAGCCGATAATAAAAAAAAAACATATAATTTTTTCATTATTACACATTAACAATCGAAGTTCAGAAAATTATACAACGAGCCGATATGTTTTTTCCACATTGGCGCCTACAGAAAAGAGAAGTAAACGAAAAAAAAACTTTTCTTTGGTGCCAAAATCTCGTCTCGCCCTGGTAACAGACGAGACGGACTTGGTTCGCCGGCGGACGGCCTGGACGGCGGTTCGCCAACCAAATCTATACGTCTGCTAGTACTATTGTGTTATATCATTGCCATTTCCACAGAAAAAAAGGTATAGAGACGCTGCTAGCTAGCTTTTTGGAAATTGTAATTTTTCCTATAAAATATAGTTTAAATTAGACTAAATCTGACCTAAATCGAAAGATAAGATAACGAAACTAAAAGCAACAAAAAAATCATGCAAGACTATTCAGTAATAGACTCGAAAATTAAAACTTACGTGTGAAAGATTATATTTTCATGTTTTCGTTCCGTGCGGCTATTACTGCCTAAAATATAGCAATTCACCAATAGCAAAGGTTAGATTTACAAGAAGTCACTAGATAGTACCTATATGTGCTTGTGCTTAAAATACATTTAAGCACAAGCACAAAAATACCGAAAAGAAAATTTCGCGGCTGGTTTGTCTGCCCCGAATGAGCTTTGGGGCAGAGTAACAAATCGCATACGCCAGTAAGGGACAACAAATGTAATCATTGTCCTGCTCACTGTCACGAAGTTGTTCATATACGTTATCTCACTTTCGTAATTATTATTATTTTAAGAGCGAGTCTATACGTATTTTTATTTGTTGTTAATATTTTCATGACCGTGGAATCAATGTCCTTTAGTCTTAATATTAAACAGTTTACATAGTCTTAATAGCGTCAAACAAGTCATAGTCACAGTCAGAGTCTTTTTTTTTTGTAAAAAATGTCATGACCGTGGATTCAATGTCCTTTAGTCGTAATATTAAACAGTTTACATTGTCTTAGTAGCGTCAAACAAGTCATAGTCACAGTCAGAGTCAAGCTAAGTAAGTTACGGTCAAGTCAAACTCATGCCCCTGTAAAGTGGTGGAGACTTTACAAGAGGCTTCTATGGAGTTTTGGAAACAACACGAAAAGACACGTTACACCTCGTTATATCACTTGCCCACACTCGAGCACGCTTAAGAGCACTTAATGAATAATAATTCCCCATTTAGTACACATTAACACTCGACAATACACAAGTTTAAGAAAATAATCCAACGAGCCGACATGTTTTTTCCGCGTTGGCGCCAAAACTCACAGTCAGTCAAGCTAACAATATTGCCATTAGTGAAAAGGAGTTGTACCTAAATTAGTATGGAGCCTGGTACTTTATTCTTAACAAATCTCAACTTTTTAGCACGAAATGTGCCACAAATATAGAGCCTAAATGAGCTACAAAAAAATTTATAAACCCTTGCATTTTTTTAAAATACATTTTTAAAAAATATGTGTAGTAGAAATACTGGATTGATTAACAGCAACACTGCAATCCTAAAATGTCCGAAAGCAGCAACACTGCTCGTCACATTAAGGGTTCCAGGGTTTTGGCGCCACCGTGAAAAAAAAACATAGTTGGCTTGATTATTTTCCTAAACTTCTATATTTTCCAGTGTTAATGCGTAATGATGGTGCATTATTATTTATTAATTTTTCGTGAACGTACTCTAGTGTGGGTAAGTGATATATGAGGTGAAACATGTTATTTCGTGTTGTTTATAAAACGCCATAGAAGTATCTTGTAAAGCCTGCACCACTTTACTGGGGCATGAATTTGACTTGATCGTGACTTGTTTTTCTTGACTCTGACTGCGGCTATGTTTATAACTTGTTTGGCCCTATTTAATACAGAGTAAATTCGAATAATATTACCAATGAAGGACATTGTATCCATGGCCATGAAAATACGAACAAAAAAAACGTTTTCGTTAAATCGTTAGCTTCGATTCGAATTTCGTATGAGTTTTTGGCGCCAACGTAGAAAAAACATGTCGGCTCGTTGGATTATTTTCCTAAACTTGTGTATTTTCGAGTATTAATGTTTACTAACTGGTGAATTATTATTCATTAAATGTTCGTAAACGTGCTCGAGTATGGGAAAGTGATATAACGAGGTAAAACGTGTCTTTCGATCTCATATATCCATGAATATGGAAAGCAGTATCTTCGTTCGCCATACAGATTCAGCCAGAATAACGCGGTAATAGGGTATTCTAGTAAGTACCTAGGTAACTTAACGTTTTATGGTGAAAAATTAAAACGTAATATAAGTAAAGTAAATAAAAAAAATGTCTTGGTAATACAATTGAAATTGAATTTGAATATGTAAATAAAATAATAAAGATAGTAGTCAACTGTCACTGCTGTCAGTGAGTGATTAATCAATGTCTCTGATTTTTTTCGCCTACCGGGCAGGCTAAAGCCTTTAAGGCCATGTTTTTTAATTACGTACCTTTTTGGCTTATGCCGTAAGGCCTATCAATCAAAACTATGTCCTGAAAATACGTTCCGTTTTACGTTACTCAAAACTATGACTGAAAATACGTTCCGTTTCACGTTACATGAAATTATTTCTTTATCATAATTTTCAGGAAATTGCAGGCCCAAAAAAATATTTTTTTCAGTTGGTACCTTTTAGATTTTAATTGCTCTTTCCAAAAACCGCATTATGGTAGATGTTAGATTTTTCTTTTATTTTAGTACCACAACGGGACATCTCCTTTTCTCCAGGCAGCCTGCCCCTGCCCTACTGCCAATGTCAAATTGACATGTGATTGTCAAACTTGTATCATAGACAATACAGATCTATGATAGACAAGGACGGGACTCAGTTGGAAAATAACGCGAACGTGAACCTTAACGCGCCCAGATACGGTTTGCGGTCGCGTGATTTACCCAACTGAGCGGATTTAACGGTAAGTTTGGGGTCAGATGACCGTGTGTGAAAAATGTCCCGAAATATTTATTATTTTTATTTTATTCGTTTTAGATTTGTAAGCGCAGCGTAGGACGTCCACCCACAAGATGGACAGACGACCTAAAAGAGACCGCAGGGAAACGCTGGATGCAGGCCGCTTCCAACCGGCCCTTTTGGAGATCGATGGGGGAGGCCTATGTCCAGCAGTGGACGTCCTACGGCTGAAATGATGATGATGATGATAACTACAATTATGTACTATTTATTATAAGTACCTACCTACCAGCGTTACCAGACGTCCCGATTTTGGCGGGACGTCCCGGTTTTTTTATCTAAATTAAATATCCCGCGCGGGACAGGCTCAGTCCCGCTTTTCGGGGATAACTCGATATTCAGAAGAGATAGCGTAAATCTGATTTAAAATATCATATTATTATTAAAATACATTTTCTATGGCTATTTTTGCTATCTATTGTCACTTAAACATAATTTGAACTCAAATAAAAAGATAAATTTTTATAAACTACTGATAATATAAATTATAATTATAAAATTTAAAAATTTTATTATAATTATTCTGATTATATGATTTAATATACGTTTTTTACTATGTCTCGCTTTCAACGACAGAATCCCGCTTTTTTTCAGTCAAAAAGTTCCAAAATCCCGACTTGACAAAAAAAATCTGGAAACGCTGCTACCTGTCTCGACACGCTTTTAGCCAGTTATTATTCATGTGGACTGTAGTTAGTTCATCGAAAGGTTAATTGACTGTATGTAGTTAGTTCGCTGCAAGTTTGCGTCTGGAAAATGAGAAGTTAACTATGTGTTCTGTATTTATATATAAACTTACAGTTTTTCGGTATTATGAAAAAAGTGGGCGAAACATGGAGAACACGAATGAAAATTTTACTATGAAACAATGAAAAAATATCAGCTGTTCTATTGAAAATGTATGGAATAGGTGATATTTTTTCGTGATTTTCGATTTGGTCCCCATAGTAAACAGCATAAACAGGCACCTAATCCGCTCAGTTGGAAAATCACGCGACCGCAAACCTTATCGCGCCCAGATACGGTTTGCGGTCGCGTGATTTGTCAATTGAGTGTAGGTGCCTGTAATAGCTGTTGTCCGTAAGGCCCCTGGGCGAGACTTCTACGGCGCACCCCCCTTTGCCATTCAAACCGAAAAAAGGCAAAGTATAGATTAGATGGACAGATCTATAGATTTTTATATTCCTGCGGCACCCGTTATTATCTGGCGCCCTGCCAACCAAGCCCTACCCTAACGCCGGTACTGTATATAAATAATGAAGGAAATAGGAGTACCTAGGTGGTGGGCCATCCTGATAACGTAACAACTGCTCCTACTTCCTAGCTTTTCCTATGCAACGGATGCTAGTGCCGTTGGCATTGGCGGAAATATGGCACTGCCACGATATTGCCGATAAGTAGGCACTGCTGCAATTCAGCCTATAAATGGCACTGCCACGATATTGCCGATAAGTAGGCACTGCTGCAATTCTGCCCATAAATGGCACTGCCACGATATTGCCTACAAGTAGGCACTGCTGCAATTCTGCCCATAAATGGCACTGCCACGATATTGCCTACAAGTAGGCACTGCTGCAATTCTGCCCATAAATGGCACTGCCACGATATTGCCGTATCCATACACCAAACGTATTTTTGTATTAGCTCTAATGTAAAAACGGTAATCCTACAAGCGACAATCTTGCCATGATTATAGTACACACTCTAAAATAGGTATAACAAATAAATAACGGCCAAGTGCGGGTCGGTAAAAATATCTGTTCACTACCGGCACAGAACACAATAGTAGTAGGTACGATCACAAGTATTGTTATCGTGAGTAAAATATTTTTCCACCCCCCATCTCGGAAAAAGTATTTTTGCTCTTCGATATCTGAGTGCAAAAGTTTTTATCCGCTAGAAGATAAAGTAAATTGAATTTAGAACATCGTGTGCAAACTTCTACCTCCATGGTGCTATTTGAAACAAGTCCTGGGGCCTTACGGACAACTGCTATTACAGGCACCTAATCCACTCAGTTGGAAAATCACGCGACCGCAAACCTCATCGCGCCCAGATACGGTTTGCGGTCGCGTGATTTTCCAACTGAGCGGATTAGGTGCCGCAATTATCTGTTGTCCGTAAGGCCCCAGGGAAACAGTTGTCTAGTAAAGGATATTTCTTTAGTATAATCATATCTACTTACCTATAATAACGTCATACAAAAACGCTCTTTTTCGTACTATGGGCCATAAATCATAATAAACAACGAACGGCACAGGCCGCTTGCATGCATAGACATACTTCT
Source organism: Agriopis aurantiaria (assembly GCA_914767915.1). Classification (NCBI taxonomy): domain Eukaryota; kingdom Metazoa; phylum Arthropoda; class Insecta; order Lepidoptera; family Geometridae; genus Agriopis; species Agriopis aurantiaria. The sequence goes on along the minus strand of OU612007.1, from coordinate 4,872,615 downwards.
AAGCTTTGTAAATCTACCCTCTAAGTTTGACTTTTTAATTTTTATTGTTGTGTTAGTTAATTTATTGATTGCATATCTCTGTAAACTACGCTCAATGGCGCTATAATACTATTTTGAACTGGCTCAAGGACTATGACTACAAGGGCATTGAGGATATGCTGGAGGGATTTTATTTTTGATTTTAGTTTGGCACGTTCACATTCACACACACACACACGCACGCACACACTACGCGCACGCACATCCCTCTCCACACACACATAGCCACACTAACACACGCGCACACACACACACACACACACACACACACGCTGCGCATATAATAGCGCATACTGTTGCATTTAATGGTTGAAAAATTATATTATCTTATTATTATTTTTCTTTTGGCTACTTATTGGCATAGTAATCAAAATTTTAAAATACTTTGAAATATTTTTTACTTAATTTTAATATGTTATATTGCTGTTTTGGTATAATTCATTGATACATTAATAGGAGAAGCCATTGGCTCCCGTCACACAGTCTTTGACTAGTTCGGGAGCCTCTGGGATCATTACTATAGCTTACTATAAATTATGCCCGAATAAATGATTTGTATTTGTATTTGTATAATACTTACCTATATATACTGTGTTTTCTCAATAAGTGAATTTGTAAATTCTTTTGAGGATTTTTTTTTTTTTTTTTTTTTTTTTTTAATTTAATTCCGCCTACTCTGTGTACATCAATACAATTTATCGATCTTTATAGCTGCGCGTGTATTACTCCTTACCCATATCATCAGGTGTCTGCCTGTGATAGGTAGTCCCGTGAAAATCGGTCCAGCCGTTTTGGAGTCCATAGGGAATGCATGGATGTAATATACGTACATATACATACACACATCGCCTTGTATAGATAAAGGAAACAAAAATTACTTATTTATGAAAGATTTATTTGTCAATAAAATCATAATGATACCTATACTTATTTATAACTAGCGGTCCGCCCCAGCTTCGCACGGGTATAGATTATAGCCTTAGAATAACTACACAAAGAAACCAAGTACATTCGCAAAATTAAAGCCAATCAAATGGTGACATATATGGCAACAAAAAAAAAAATTTACTTACTATGACAATTTGCGCGGTGAAATCGTACCACAACAAATCAGAAAATCAGCATAAGAGTTATGGTGTGACATTCCACAGGTAATCCATTAATTTTCTTGCTTAAATCGTTTAAAATACCAATCGAAACGTAAGCTACAAAGCGAACTTGTAGCTTACGTTTTTGGAGTTGGTAAATCACGCGAACGTGAACCTTAACGCGCCCAGATACGGTTTGCGGTCGCGTGATTTTCCAACTGAACGGATCTAACGTTAGTTTAATACCGAGGTAGCTGTTGGCCGTAAGGCCCCAGGTATAGGCGGTAGGCACAAGTTGTTGTCCATCCCGCGATCCTCGGTGAAGTCCTCTAAGTTAACGCATGTCATGGGTCCCACCGTCTACAATCACCTGCCGGACGACGTCACTGCAGCCGTCAGCCTGCACTCCTATAAGTCTCGTCTCAAAAAATGGCTGATCGAGCAGTCTTTTTATGCGTTTGACGAATTTTATAAATGTATTATATAAGTTAAGTTAATTTAATTTATATGGTTTAAATAATTACATTAACTGTAATTTTTGTTTTAATTTATTGTGACTAACTTTTTATGACTTTCTATTACTATTTGATTCGTGTATGTACCTATTTGTTCTCAGTTATTATTTGATAGGTATAATTTTAATTTAATTTATAATACGATTGACATGTAAAATAACATTTTATGAATAAAAATATGAAATATATTATTTGTGTATATTATTTCCCACTTGCGGTTCAGTCAGACTTCGATCAAAATAAAATGAATGGGCAGGCCCAGTAGAACCGCGTTTTTTAAGATAACTAAATGAGCGCCGGCTCTCATTTCATTTCAGTCGGTCTCTAGCCGTAGGAAGTGCAACACGTGTTTATTGTTACGTGATAACGAAACATCTGACAAAATTATGCATTCATATGCTTTCCCGAAGTGTAAATACACAAATAAAACCGGGATCTATTTTTTGTTTAACCAATATACCGTACATTTTTATAATTAGGTGTTGAAGTATATTATGTCCGACGGTTTTGACTCGTTTTTACTGAGCAATTTCAATGGTTAGGGCCCGTCCATTCATTTTATTTTAGTCGAAGGGTTCAGACATAATCCCATTGAATATAAGATCATTGATCCCATTAATCGCTTTATCGTCTTGAATAGTCTAGATCAGTGGTTCCCAATTAGTGGTACGCGTACCCCTAGGGGAAGTTGCATCAAGGGGTACGCGACGCGCGGCAATATCTTAACTAAGATAATTTTATCAGTAAGTATCCCTGTACCAGTTTTTAATTTTTTATTTATCATTCCTGCAATAAAGGCCGAGTATTGTGTACTTTACTGGTCCTCACAAACTGCGTCTGCACCGGACCGGACTGCTAATGGATTTGGTGTGCTTGAGCCGAGCTCGACGGGTACCTACGCCAGTTTGAGGTCTTTCTTAAAGTGGTACGCAAGAAAAACTAATTGGAAACCACTGCTCTAGATCAACAAAGGCTGTCGATGTCGTGCGTGTTGAACTCTCTGAGCCGTAAAGACATTTATAGCTGATTAAGGTAAAATTGTTTCTGTGTGTGTGCAAAAATGTCCCGAATATTTATTTATTTATCCATGTAAATTGTATACAGCTATGTTTACACGATACACCACACACAAAATTAGCAATGAAGCAAGAGGAACTTTACAGGTATCGAGTACAATAATTTAAAATTAATTAATTCAATTACAGCGGGCAATGGAGAGATCTACACTCTGAGTTTCTTTGCGCGATAGAACCCGGAATGTGGATGTTCGCCAAAGAAACAGAGTCGCCGACATATCTGCTCAGATTTGCAAGTTGAAGTGGCAATGGGCAGGCCACATCGCTCGAAGAACCGATGGGGAAGAAAGGTTCTTGAGTGGAGACCACGAACCGGAAGACGCAGCGTAGGTAGGCCTCCCACTAGGTGCACCGACGACATTGTGAGAGTCATGGGCATCCAGTGGATGCAAAAGGCAGGCTGTCGTTCAGTGTGGAGGTTAAAGGGGTGGCCTATGTTCAGCAGTGGACGTCTTCTGGCTGATGATGATGATGTTTATACAATGAAACTGTAGACATTTTTTGACTAATATTCTAGGGGACTTATAGGCGATGGCCCAGGGCTTATACAGGGGCCTAGGCCTAGGGCCTTAAGGCTAGCTGTTTTAAGCGATGATGAAAAAAGTTGCGCGACCGCAAATCGTATCTGGGTGCGTTAAGGTTCACGTTCACGTGATTTTCCGAACTGCGCCGTTCTAGCGCTAATTTGAGTTTGCCTAAGGATTAGAGTTGGCCGTAAGACGTAACTAAGTGATAGGCTGATGGCCTAGCGTTGGCCAAGCCATCACCCAGTTCGCCTGAATGCTGTGCCTTGGTTAGACAACCAGGGCCGGCACAGTATACAGGCGAACTGACGAACTCTGCGATGAACAGGGGCGGATCCAGGATTTCGTTTGGGGGTTTCAGACAAGGTGCACCTGAATCAAATCGGAAAGTTGAGTCAAATGCTCAGTCGAATGTATGGAATCGCTAAGTGTCCCCCCCATGCCCCCCCTGCAGCTGCCAATGGCGATGAATCATCTCAAATAATATCAATGAACGTACGGTTTCCGTACATCGGTCGTACAGTTCGCCGAACATAAATAGCCTATCGCTGGAAAAAACTTAATTGCTTTTTCCATAACACGATCCACGTCCGAAGATGTAATTTTTGTGTTGCCAGACATAATGGAAAAACGTTTTGTGCCATCCTTATCCTGTATGTACCAAAGAAGGTAGTCGTAGTTTTCTAAACCAGTTATATACATAATGGTATCAAGTTGTGAACATTTATGGTACTGTTTCTCACTATCCTCGTAACCATCAACCTTCATAATTTTGTCTCGATAACAAGTATTAACATCTTGAGATATGTCTTTGAATTCTGCATGTTTCCATCCAGTCATAACCGATCTTATGATTAACACCTTGTTACTTGGACCGTATACTCCAAAAGCGTCAAAAATTCTTGCCCAAAATACTACTTTCTTTATATTTTTACAACACCTTACTAAACCAGTATGGCTAAATTTGAAATAAGGACAAAAATCCATTTCTTCCTCAGCGACAGGAACTGCCTTGGGACCGTCATGGCCGGGGTAGAGAGGCTTAGTCGCAGAAGGGTTTATCCTTAAATCCTTGCATTCGGATTTTGCTATCAGTCTCCAATTCCTTGAGCCCAATTTTTGTACAGCTACGAAATCTGTTTGTTTCTTGTCTATTAACTCTTTTACTTGCAATGCTAAAACAAATAGTGTTCATAAAGCCGGGTCCGATGCGGAATGTTTTCGTGTCACAGTGTAGTATTTATATTCTCTTTGGTCACAGTAACATGTTACTTACACAAAGAACTTACATGATCCAAGAAAACAAGGTCTGGGAGTTGACACTCAATTACGTCACTGTCCAGTTGCCACTTTAGGGATCGTCCATTAATCACATGATGTTATTATTTTTTTGCATTTTTTAACCCCCCCCTCCCCCTTGGTGAGGTTTAAGAGCATTGTTTGTGTATTGATTGTGATATTTCGTGATTTTTGCTAACCCCCCCCCCCTTCAAGCCTCACGTGATTAATGGACAGTCCCTTATTGCAACAAAAACACAGATGGCTTCGATTCTGATGCACTCTAAACTAAACTAAATTTGACAGCTATAAAATTGTTGCCATCCTTCTCTCACATATCAAAATAAAAAGAGAGGCTGATAATTTGAGTCCTGTCAGATTGGTTTAGTTTAGTGAGTGGTATGACAAAATCGACGCCATTGGGAAACAAAAATACACACAAAGTGGAATAAACCAAATGTCTGTACTAGACCCGAGAATGAAAAGAAATACTTAATGATAACATTAATAATAATAAATCCTTACCGTTTGCAACCAGAAGGGCAAGTATTGCAATAGTAAAATATACCATGGTTCACTCCAGGTTAACTTTTTATGTTTTAGTATAGTTTTAATTTAAAACGTCGGAACACGTTGATGCTCCCTGCCTCAGTACGAACGGTTATATTGGGCACTATGTTTATATAATAAGCTCGATTTGATTTCAATAGGCAAACGTCATCGAGGTGCGAATTAACCCTGAAGTACGAACTCGTTTTAATAAGAGTAAAAGATCCCATTTTGGATTTAGTAGCGGTGGCCATGAGTATTCAGTAAGTTTTTTTATGCCATAGGTGGCAAACAAGGTAACGGGTCGCCTATGGATACCATCCTGTAACACCAGGGGCATGACATACGTTGCCGACACTTAAATATTGATTGATTGATTAACTCTTTATTGTTCACACCATAAAATTTGATAGAGAGGCCAAAAAACTCTTAAAAACCTAGTGTAACAACTGGCAGCCTTATCGCTAAAAGCGATCTCTTCCAGGCAACCTTAGAATGGAAAGGATTTATAGAAGACGTAGAAGACGGGGTGTGCAATAGAGGATCGACTATTAAATTTTTATTTATTTATTTATTTAATACTTTATTGCACACTTACAAATTAAGTAGATATGTACAATTGGAGGACTTAATGCTAAGCATTTTCTACCAGTCATCCACCAGGTTGGAACAAATGGTAGGTAGGCGTGCATCAAAAACACCTTATAAAAGACAAACAGAAATAAATAGAAATACCAAAGTTTTACAAGATAATATACAAAACAACAAATTACAATAAATATAAATCTAACTTAAATTATTTATAAATACAAAATTATACTATTATATTACTACATAAATTATACTTAATATTAGACATATAAATAAAAATTATAATAAATATACATATATATATATATATATATATATATAAGTGAGTGATTTAAGATGATAGATGAGCTTTTAAATAATGTTCACGTAAAATTCGCTTGAAAACCTCTTTTGATGGCGCTTGCCGAATAATTAGAGGGATCTCATTCCACAGTCGCACTGCTACAACTCTGAAAGAGTCACCTAATTTTTACTTATACCATACACATACATTCTAATAGTAATACACACTATTACTTAAAATTATTTAAAATTAATATACTAATAGATATGCAATAGTCATGATTCCTAATGTTTAATTTATTACAAATAACCGGCTTAGCGAAGAATATAAGTAAATACATTACACATACTAAAAAAATTATTTGAATTGGCTGATAAATCTCTGAGATGTACCTATTTAAAGTTTTAGGTGGGGATGGAGAGGAGATGTTCTATCCCTTTCTCGCAAAGCGTGTGTTAGTATAGCATTTGTATGGCGCTCCTGAGCCGTGACGTCACGGCTCAGTATAGCGCGCTCTCTGTCTAGCATGACATTAAATTAAATTTAAATGCTCATATCTTATTTAATTTTGAACTTATTTTAATTTTGTTTTTGTTGATGGGCTCTATTTATGATCACCTTTTTTATGAGGTAATAAAAAAATATTAGTCATCATGCCTATTAATATGAATATATATATATATAATAATAATAATATAATATAATATAATAATAATATAATAATAATATAATATAATACATGAAGGACGGTACGGTCGACATCTGTCGGGCATGCCACCGTCCTGGAGAGTCTCTCCGACATATAATTTCCGGTTGTTCGCATCTTGCTAACGGCGAGTACTTGCACAGGCACAACCAGGTGGCCAGGATCATACACCAGCAACTTGCCCTTCGATACGGCCTTGTCGAGTCTGAGGTGCCGTACTATAAGTACGCACCAGCGCCAGTTCTTGAAAATGGTCGTGCTTTGCTCTATTGGGACCGCTCTATCATCACGGACAGGACTATTGTCGCCAATAAGCCTGATATCGTGATGGTCGACCGATCCCAACGCCGGGCAGTGCTCGTCGATATCACCATCCCACATGACGAGAGCGAGCCTCGTGAAGGCCGAGAAGGACAAACTCAGCAAGTACCTTGACTTGGCTCACGAGGTTACCGCCATGTGGGATGTTGACTCGACGATCATTGTCCCGATAGTCGTTTCGGTGAACGGCCTTATAGCGAAGAGCCTCGACCAACATCTTAAGAGGCTCTCGCTAGATGGTTGGATCAAGGGTCAGATGCAGAAGGCGGTAATCCTTGACACGGCACGTATTGTCAGGAGGTTCCTCACTCTGCAGCCCTAACCACCGGTAGCTTGGGCCCTGCCCCGCTGCCGGCGGCACCCTAGATTTAAGTTTTTTTATAATATTTTGTTTTTGTATAGATATTGTAAAAAAACTTTAATTTAAGAAGATAAATAAATGTGTGAATATAATATATATATATGTATATATAAAATTATGTAATAATTAATGATACAAATAATACGAATAAGCTGTTCGACATAACGATATTAATAAGGCTGCAACTTTGACAAATAAAACTCTTTAACGCGATCTTTGAAAGTAGCAAGCGATGGAAATGTCTGATAGACACGGCCAATTTGTAAATACTCTATAACAGCCCTTTTGAAGAACCCCATGTTAGAGTGCTTTTCATGTTTGAAGTCCCCCAGACGCGGCGCTGTCATCGCGTATCAATCACTATCAGTATCATTTCTCGAGTAGAACTTTAACAACTTTTGGCATCGTACACGACTCTTTAACGATGGAAAATTAATAAAAATCTCACTAGCGTCCAAACACAGTAACAACACCTGACAACTACAACATGGAAATTTAGTTGCGCTGTTTGCCGTGGGACTTCTTTCATGAAAAGGACTTTATAGTTACTCGGAAATGACGCAATCATGTGTGGCGCGTATGAATCCCGACCGATGGGCCAGGAACGTCACACAGTGGGTGAATACTATCAAAAAGTTTTCGAATACTATCAAAACTTGTACTAAGGGTACTGATGTTAAGTGACGGTGTCGTCTAGAGCTAGAGGTAAACACGGTACCCAAGAACTGGAACTCATTTCCCTTCAAACCTTGCGGACTTTTAACCGACTGTTGGATTGTATGTTTCCGGGTTTCCGTAGAAGGTACCTCCTACCTACCTAAACGGCTTGACCGATTTCGACGAGTGGGTATCGTTGGAATCACTCTAGTGAAGCAATCTATACCGCCGATTACTACCGATTTTAGTTCCTCCGCGTTTCCGCTGGAGGCGCTTTACTAAAATGTATGGAACAATACATATAAAAGAAAAAGTTTTCGAATACTATCAAAACTTGTACTAAGGGTACAGGTGAGTTGTGGTACTCGTGGTTAAACGTTTAGCTTCTCAACCATAAAAAACATGCATAGTACGTACCATTACGCGTTAAAAATTAAAGCAGACGATTTTAAAAAACGTCGCTCACTCAAGGGTTAACATTTAATTTGTTTGTTGTGAAACAATTGAAGATAGTTTTATGGTGTGAACCATAAATAGTTCATCAATCAAACAATAACAGCCCATTGATTTGAACTAAAATAACAGTAACAAAGTGGTAAGACAATCTCATCTCATCAAATTAAATTATTTATTTATTATTAACTCGTTATCTTTACCAAGGAGGAAAGACAATAACGGAACATTAGAGCGTAGCTCAGAGATTTGCCTAAAAACGGTATAAACTTAGATGGCGCCGCAATTTGAGCGTGCTATAGGTTGTCTCGAACTTCCGTAAGCGCTGCAGTCAGATAGCGTACGAAAGGGTTCTACAAATTACCGTGGCGCTAGTATCGCGGTCAAGTTTCGCAACATTTCAAGAGAAGCTCAACTCATACCAGCAGATGGCGCTTTTCTTTATTCTCTTAGTCTATCCACCATTGAGCATTTGAATTGTCTTTATACTTTCAACGGCACAACATAGTACGCCATACGCTACAACAATAAGCTGACCGACAAACGCATTTACAAATATAAGAGGCTTATGGAAAATCAGCAACTCTAAAAACGCGTGTCACGGATTTAAAAGCACCAAACAGGATACTTTGCGAATGATGATGATGATAATGGTGGTGGATTAGGGCCCATCCTCTCTCTCTGACAAAAAGCTTGTGTCCCAGCAGTGGGAACATGATGGGCTGAAATGATGATGATGATGATGAAATAACATACAAACGTAAATTACGATAGATTCATATTAATTATTTTGTTAGAAGTGTTTGGTGTGAAGTACTTCAAAGATAATAATCCTACAAAAAGTACCTAATTACTTTTCAGATTCATTGCATCGTAATATTCTTAGTAGTACTATTTGGAACAAAATTTGCGTGTCCAAACTGTTCGACTGGCCAGTCTAACAGATTGGAATATTTTTGTCCAAACAGTTCCATCATCGAACTACTAGTCGGACAGAATGGAATAAACGCAAAATTTGCGTGTCCAAACTGTTCGACTGGCCAGTCTAACAGATTGGAATATTTTGTCTAAACAGTTCGATCATCGAACTACTAGTCGGACAGAATGGAATAAACGCAAAATTTGCGTGTCCAAACTGTTCGACTGGCCAGTCTAACAGATTGGAATATTTTTGTCTAAACAGTTCGATCATCGAACTACTAGTCGGACAGAATGGAATAAACGCAAAATTTGCGTGTCCAAACTGTTCGACTGGCCAGTCTAACAGATTGGAATATTTTTGTCCAAACAGTTCCATCATCGAACTACTAGTCGGACAGTATGGAATAAACGCAAAATTTGCGTGTCCAAACTGTTCGACTGGCCAGTCTAACAGTTTGGAATATTTTTGTCCAAACAGTTCGATCATCGAACTACTAGTCGGATAGAATGGAATAAACGCAAAATTTGCGTGTCCAAACTGTTCGACTGGCCAGTCTAACAGATTGGAATATTTTGTCTAAACAGTTCGATCATCGAACTACTAGTCGGACAGAATGGAATAAACGCAAAATTTGCGTGTCCAAACTGTTCGACTGGCCAGTCTAACAGTTTGGAATATTTTTGTCCAAGCAGTTCGATCATCGAACTACTAGTCTGACAGAATGGAATAAACGAACTTTTCCCTGTATGCCACATATATTTCCCGATTATGTGTTTGACCTTGCAGAGACCTCAAACATACCTACCTATTGTTCCTCATCATCATCATTGCGATCATCACCTTTCAACTTGATATCTTTTTACGCGTTCCTGAGAAAACGGATCTTGACAGATGGACAGCCGGACAGACGGACAGACGGACAACAAAGTGATCCTATAAGGGTTCCGTTTTTTCCTTTTGAGGTAACAAACCCTAAAAACGAAGAAATTATAAAGCAAGTAGAAAACAGTATGCCGTTTTGTGCGTACTTCCCCTACTATGTTAACGACTCATAACAAAAACCATCCTCTAAACAATAAAATTACTATGGGTACAATATCTATTAGCGATATTATAAATACAAACATTTATAATAGAAATACAATAAATAAAATCACAATTCACAACACACGCGTAACTTTTATCAAATGGGCATTTTTTAAGCGCGCGTGTTTTTTTTATGAGCGTACATGTTTTTTGATGAGCGTACATGTTTTTTGATGAGCGTACATGTTTTTTGATGAGCGTTCATGTTTTGTTAAACGCTCTTAGCAAGTTGAGCCGCCTTAGCTACAACGTCTTCTATGGTGCCGACCATGTAGAACGCAGCCTCTGGTATGTGGTCCAACTCTCCACCCAGGATCTGTTACAATGACGATGTCTGATTAAGGCGAAGTTTTCCCACTTTCAAGCAACGCTTGTTACTACAGTACCCTTAGTACAAGTTTTGTTAGTATTCGAAAACTTTTTTCGTTTACGTATTGTTCCATACATTGCTGGGCTGAAAGGTATTCAAAAACTTTTTTCGTAGCAATCTATACCGCCGATTACTACAGATTTTAGTTCCGCTGCGTTTCCGCTGGAAGCGCTGTACTACAATGTATGGAACAATACGTAAACGAAAAAAGTTTTCGAATGTTATCATAACTTGTACTAAGGGTACAGATGACCATAAGGTTTAATCATAGAACTAAACTACTTATCGATGGGTTTAATCTTCTATGTACAAAAATTTGATTATTTACGGGATATTTACCGTGGTAAGGTTGTGGAATGAGCTCCCCGATACAACCGTGATAGTTTAAAACAGTGTTTTATATAAAAATTCAAACCTTGGTCACGCTATAACTTGAGAACGACTTTACCGATTTCCATCGATTTTTTTAAAGTTTTCTAATACTTTGTAGAAGTTTCTTACGGAAATAAAAATTCAGAAATTGCGCAGAATATTTGAAAATTTCAGAAAACGTAACCACGATTTTAACTTCGCGCGTTTTGACAGTTCTAGACAGGACAACGTCTATCGGGTCATTTATTATAATGGCGCTTACACACAGTCGTGCGTTTCGCAATTTATTTTTTTGAGGTTTTTCTCATATTTTTCAGAAATTGATTTTTCTGTATAGATCTTTCTATTTGATAGAATGAGAATGCCAAAATTCAATTTTCGTAGTTTTTTTTTTCGTAAAAAATTTGAATGTAAATATGGTCATAACAAAACTTAACAAACAACAAAATGAGGCAACATATTTATTTCACGTTTGCACCAAAATCGTCGGGGATAGTGCAATACCGCGTAAGTAGGGTCGGTCAATACCGCGTAAGTAGCGTCGGTCAATACCGCGTAACTACGTATGTAATTCCGTTAGCTCCAGTCTTGATTATCTAAAAACAACTTACCTGCACACTAAAATGATTTAAAAAAAAAAAAAAAAACTACTTAGCTAATATTTTTTTGCACCAACGCACACAACGGTTTCTTTGGCTCCTCCATATGTTACAAAAAAATAAAATTGACCAATTGAAAACGAGATATGTGGTTCCTGGACCCATAAACTACGAAACTAGGCAGTTTTTTGTCTCTCCTGTAAAGTGTTGTGAAGTGTAGGTAGATACGCGTTATTTACCTGTGTTCGTTTCGCGGTATTGCACTATCCCCGACGATATGTGACAGTTTTTTTTTTAAATTCATTTCCACACACACACACTCACACACACACACGCGCGCACACACACACACACACGCACACAATACACACACACACACAATTTGGTTTTTGTACGTTTTAATTAAAGTAAAACTATATATACATATGTTATATTATAATTAATGTAGAGACGGAAGAGCGGGGCCCTCTGGCACAGACATTTTATGTCTAAAAGAGGGCTCCTGCCTACATTTTATATTTTGTAAATCGAGTTAAAGAAATAATAAAAAAAAAAAAAAAAAAAAAAAAAAAAATGTGGAGGGAAGTTGTTTAGATAATCAAGACTGGAGCTAACGGAAAATATGTGACAGTTATAATCGCCACAGTACGGTGCTTACCCTCTGAAAACCCTTAATGGTTTCCTCCAGCTTCACCAGCTTCCCAATATGGCCGGTGAACACTTCTGCCACCTGTAATTTGATATAATATAAACCCATTACCCATACCTCTCAGATATCTCAACCTTACAGGGGCCTTACGGACAACTGCTATTGCGGCACCTAATCCACTCAGTTGGAAAATCCACGCGACCGCAAACCGTATCTGGGCGCGATAAGGTTCACGTTCGCGTGATTTTCCAACTGAGCGGATTAGGTGCCGCAATAGCTGTTGTCCGAAAGGCCCCAGGACTGAAAGATTAAAAAAAAAAAAAAAAAATAGCACCTTAAAAATAATATTTTACTATTGGTCTCCACACTAGGACAAAGCCTGTCTCGTGGAGACCATAAAACAAATTAACAAAAAACATACAAATTCTACGAAACAACGACAAGAGGTCACAAGTAATAAAAAACTAGATTAACAAAAGATAGGTCTAACTTCTAGTATATGTTTATCTATTGTATAACATAACAATCAAACTAATGTATTATGTAATGGACATTTTCAATGTATTATGTAAATAATCTGTACCTACTATAATTATATTGTAATTTGCACACCTTAAAGGTTGGATATAGAGCGACATAATTTTAAACTAGCTGACCTGACAGACGTTGTCCTGTCTTAGAACTGTCAAACACGCAAAGTCATAATTACAAATCTTATTTTTTTACACCTTGAGTTACATTATTGGAGTTTTAGTAAGATCCCTATTTTTAAAAAAAATATAATATATCCTATTTTAACCGGGGATAGTGCAGCTTCCCAACAGTGAAAGAATTTTTTAAATCGGTTCAGTAGTTTCGGAGCCTATTCAATGCAAACAAACAAACAATCAAATCTTTCCTCTTTATAATATTAGTATAGATTAAGACCTATTATATGTACCTATATTCTAGCACATAAATTATTTTGATTGATTGAGATATTGAAACTTTTCAGTATCATCATAAGATAAGGATAGAAGCCACTTTTGAACAATGCGCTTTGCCTAGATAGGACATAAAGACACAGTAGATAAGCTAAAGCAGTAGGTTGACTTCAAACAAATGCCCGAATCGAGTGACGTAATCAAACGAGCGCCCCTTCCCGCCCGCTACGATACTTCACGGTACGCTCAGAGCAATAGTCGTACGCGCCGCGTCATTGAGATTCGCCGTATGTTTGTGTTATTAGCATAGTATACTAGTTACAACAAAATAATGAACATTTTCTTAAAACCCGATAGTAGCAACCCTAGCCTTGTGACTGACAGTACGCATTGAATTCAAGGACACGTCCAAGTCAATTTACTGGTTTAGCTTATATAATTTTCTACTGTGGTATGGACGCGTGTCCCCTGAATTAAGGCCCTCTTTTCCCACTTTTAGCAATTTTGGTCGTTTTAGTTTGTCAACTTCTATGGTTAGCTTAATATTATAAAAATGGTGTCATATCTAAATTGAATGTTCTATATCATCATCATCAGCCAGAAGACGTCCACTGCTGAACATAGGCCTCCCCCTTTAACCTCCACACTGAACGACAGCCTGCCTTTTGCATCCACCGGATGCCCGCGACTCTCACAATGTCGTCGGTCGATCTAGTGGGAGGCCTCCCTACGCTGCGTCTTCCGGTTCGTGGTCTCCACTCCAGAACCTTTTTCCCCATCGGTTATCGGTTCTTCGAGCGATGTGGCCTGCCCATTGCCACTTCAACTTGCAAATTTTAACAGCTATGTCGGTGACTCTGGTTCTTTGGCGAATATCTACGTTCCGGATTCTATCGCGCAAAGAAACGCAAAGAATGTTTTATATAAGAAATCGTAAGACCGAAACACGACTAAGGTCATTACATTAAAAAAAAAAAATGTGAAAGAAACACTGATTTGCACTTTTCTCCCTTTTTTGGATTCATTCAAATGATGTCTACGATATCCTAATAAACAGAAATCATAAATATGGAGGGAACCGTAATAGTACATTGTTATCCTAGGGGTGGAAGTAACTTATTTAGTCCCGATACGAGGTTTGGCTAATAGTTCGAGGGACTAAATAAGTCTTCAACCCCGAGGTAAACACTGTGCTTTTCATTACGAATACAAGGAAACTAAAAATAAAAACATGAACTGATTGTGTTATAATACAAATCTGCTATACGAGGTATAAACAAAACTCTACAATGAAGATCGGATTCCCGCCAAATTAATTTTTTTAACTTCCTGGCACTGGCAACTGCACGAGAAGTGCAGGACCCTAAGGCAGGACCATAATCCACCAAGAAAAAAAAAGTTGGAACATGAAAATAGAACTAGTTTTTTTTTTGTATTCGATTGTCTGTCCGTTTTCAACTTTCACTGTCAGTTGAAAGTGATTCTCCCTAGGGCTGGAATGTATTACTTTCAACCCGCTCCTCAGGCAACTTCAAACCTACTTTCCGAGTATGAGTAATGAAAAGATACATTTTACATTACAGCTATACCTACTTTTCGAAAAATATGATAATGACCTCAAAAATAGAATTAGCGAAACGCACGACTGTGTAAGCGCCATGGTTTTGCTCCGCTAAATGCGACTAAAGTACAATGTTATTAAGTCAATCATCTGTAGTAACAAGCGTTGTTAAAAAGCGGGGAAACCTCGCCTTAAGTCCTGCGCTTGGCAAAAGAATACCTGAAAAGGCTGCGAAAGGAAACGCTGGATTTTCCTCGCCCGTGCTACTGTCAGCTTGTCATCTTCTGACAGCTCGTCCATGCCCAGAATGGCGATTATATCTTGCAAGGACTTGTAGTCCTGAAATTTACAGAAGGTAAAAAAAAGAGCAGCGTTAATACGAGTACAAGAATATGTTTTTTTTTACATTTCATAATAATGCTTGCGTTTGGCCGCCAACTCGCGACGATGCGGTCTACGATGGAGCACGCTTGCCTAGAAGAAACAGATTTACTACTGATTTAAAGACACCCAGATTGTAATTTTAAAAATAAATAAAATGCGTGACTTGTTAAAAAAAAACCAGAAGAGCCCAACCGTGTTGGGTTTCCCCATAGAACAGTTTTTTTTTTTTTGTTTAAATGAGTACGGTTGTCAAGGCATTTTTGTAAGAAATTCGTTGTAGCCAGTGGCACCCATATAAACGAAACGTCAGTCATTCGAAATCAGTTAGCAACTGTGATGTGGAGTTCGACGTGTTGATCTAAATAAGAATGTTCAATCAAGGTTCACTCATAATGCCTGGTAACAGATTTTTGTTCTCATTTCCGATTTTTGTTCTATTTACTTCTATGGGTTTTTCTGTGGGTTTGCCGGTAGCTGTTGCAGAGCTGCACCACCTTCTGGCTCCATCATCAGACCCTCGTCGCCAAATGTAATATATAGGACTCGTTAAAACAAACCAAATGAGATCAAATTCAAGGAGTTTACTTCACAAAAAAAAAACTTGACATTCCTGTTGGGTATTGCCATTCAAAACCGATTCCTTCCAAAATAAGGAATCGGAAATCTTCCTTACCTTTTCGTTCCTCAGTTTAGGAACACTGTTTTTTTTAAAGAGTTTCAAAAAATTGGTTAAATACTTCAAAATAGATTTGATTTAGTGAAAGTAGTACTCGACACGACATTACACTTTTCGCATCCTCATGAGAAAAACACGTTATTGCAGCGCATCGGGCATGTTTGCTGATGCACGGGTTCCGGATTTTCTTGCTGTCATCAGATCCAGAGTGGCTTCTTCCGGGACTGGACTGAGGAGTTCGTAGAACGGCATATTGCAGTGCATGGGGGACTACCTTGGTAGCCCGATTTTTAAATCGTGGCTGACAGTGCACCGAGTGCGAACCGAAAATGACTGTGATATTTTTATTACGCAAGTTAATTATTATTTTAACTATAAGCTGTGTAAAAAATCTGTGTAAGAACAATATGGGTTCCATCCCTGAAATAATAGTACATTGTTATCCTAGGGGTGGAAGTAAATTATTTAGTCCCGAGACGGGGTTTGGCTAATAGTTCGAGGGACTAAATAAGTCTTTAACCCCGAGGTAAACACTGTGCTTTTCATTACGAATACAAGGAAACTAAAAATAAAAACATGAACTGATTGTATCAATACAAATCTGCTATACGATGTATAAACAAAACTCTACAATGAAGATCGGATTCCCGCCAATTTTTTTTTTTAACTTCCTGACACTGGCAACTGCACGAGAAATGCAGGACCATAATCCACTGAGAAAAAAAAAGTTGGAACATGGTTTAATAAAATGTGAAAATAGAACAAGTTTTTTTTTATAATTTGACTGTCTGTCAGTTTTCAACTGTCACTGTCAGTTGAAAGTGATTCTCCCTAGGGCTGAAATGTATTACTTTCAACCCGCTCCTCAGGTAACTTCAGACCTACTTTCCGAGTATGTGTAATGAAAAGTATTTTTTTTTTTCACGACTACCAAGCAAAACCAGGAGGTAAACACTACCTGAAGTATCTTCTGTACGCCTCTTGCTACCCCGTAATGCTCGGCCCCAATAATGTTGGGGTCCATGACTCGAGACGTGGAGTCGAGGGGGTCTACTGCAGGATAGACGCCTAGCTCAGCGATGGCACGGGACAGCACCGTGGTCGCGTCTAGATGGGCGAAGGTGGTGGCGGGAGCCGGGTCGGTGAGGTCGTCTGCTGGCACGTAAACGGCCTGAGAAGGTCTTTAGATATTAGTTGAGAAGACGCGATGACCAAAAAAAGCTATGGTGATAGGCATAAAAAAAAACTACCGGCAAGAAGCCGCTTCAAATATAAAATATAAACCAGCCAAGTGCGAGTCGGGCTCGCGCACCGAGAGTTCCGTACCACCACAAAATTCAAAAACGAAATTACCAGTTAGGTATATAACTTGGTAATAAACAGAAACTTGTCACTGACTTGCACTTGGCCATTATTTATTATTTGTTGTTATACTTTAAGAGTGTTTACTATAACCGTGCCAAGTTTGACGCTTGTACGTATTACACTTTTTACATTAATTAGTGCTAATACAAAAATACGTTTGTTGTATGGGGACCCCTTTCGTTTTAACTTTTTGAATTTTTTATTATTTGTTAGTTAATTCGCCGTAACATTACATACCTACATATTCTGTGAAAATTTCAATTGGCTATATATTACCAATACAAAAAAAATATTCTTATTACGGTTCGAAAGATACAGCCGTTTAAAGGTAGGACAGACGGACGGACAGACAGACATCGTAGGCTTAGTAATAGGGTCCCGTTTTTACCCTTTGGGTACGGAACATTAAATACTTTCGATTAATAACTATCAATTTAAAGAACCGACTTCAAAGTTAGCAAATACCTTTACCAGAAGATGCTTGGGTATAGATTTCTCTCTGACCTTAAAAAAACTTTGACATCTTTCAGGAAATATGGATACCGGCAGCTTGAACACTCATGACGACGAACGTCATGGATCTGCAAAGTGACTCATCTAATATGCTAAAATTTACACCTGCACGCTGGTTATGGAGCCAGCCTTTGTGGTCGTGATCCTCTCCTGCATGGTTCCCATGTCAGTAGCCAGGGTCGGCTGGTAACCCACCGCTGACGGGATTCGTCCTAACAGCGCTGACACCTGCCAAAAGGTGCTACGCATAAAGTCTGTTTCAACGTGACATTCCACAGAAGCGGAGCGGATAAAAAACTGCATGATATCAAAGATTATATACTAGAGATGATATTCACAGTTTTAAAAGAGGTAGATCTCAGTTTATCCTTCGACTAAAATAAAATTAATGGACCCGTCCATTAATTTTATTGAAACCATTGAAACCTAACCATTGAAATTGCTCAGTAAAAACGAGTCAAAACCGTCGGACATAATTATACATCAACACCTAATTATAAAAATGTACAGTATATTTGTTTTCTGGGGGAACTCTACTGACAAAAGGATTGCTTTCAAAGCCCAAAAGAGGTGCGTCAGGGCAATGTTTCATCTTCATAAGACTGATAGCTGTAAACCGTTCTTTTTAAAACACAAGATTCTGACATTACCATCTCTATACATATTAGAAATAGCTACTTTTGTAAAATTAAATCCACTTCTCTTTGGTAGTTGGACTGATGCTGGTATTCGAACTCGCACACAGGCCGAGATGAAGCTCTGCCCACGTACGGCCAAAACTGCACTCATGCAAAAAAGTGTATTCTGTATGGCTCCTTTAATATATACTAAAATTCCTAAAATCATCAGAGAATTAAATGTTGGAATGGTTAAAAATAAACTAAAAACTTTATTGGCACAAAAAAGCTACTATGAAATTTCTGAATTCCTTAATGATAAAAATGTTTTGATATGTAATGTAGACATAAACAAATAAAATAATAATAATAATAGCTTAGATAGGTAGTAATAAACATCTAATTAAGGTATAAAATATAACTAAACCAAAATATGATTCTAACAATATTCTAACATAGACATAATTTTGTTTATTTTGTTCCTTTTTAACTTTAACAAAAACTAATAAAAATATTAATAAAAAACTAACATTTGTACGCTGTAACAGGCAAGGACATGAGATACGTCTCCATTCTTACGACCATGTATGCTACTTTATATGTATGTGTACCTACCATGTTCCGACAAATAAATAATTTGAATTTGTTACAAAAATAGATCCTGAATTTATTTGTGTATTTACACTTCGGGAAAGCATATGAATGCATAATTTTGTCAGATGTTTTGTTATCGCGTAACAATAGACACGTGTTGCACTTCCTACGGCTAGAGACCGACTGAAACGAAATGAGAGCCGGCCCTCATTTTGTTATCTTCAAAAATGTGCTTCTACTGGGCCTGTCCATTCATTTTATTTTGGTCGAAGAGTTTATCCATAAACTCGCCTGATGGCAAGTGACGCTGTCTATCTAGAAGAAACCTATTCAAACCTATTTATTCTAGCCTTGAAGATGCCTTGATTGTAATTCTCAGGAACGAGAATGTCAGTCCAATTGATATTGTCTGTAATTATAATATGTCTATGGCAACATAGCTCTCTTGCAAAATGGCGTAAACTAATAAAATATAGTCATCATAATCAGCCTTTTAACAATCCACTGCTGGACTTTTAGCCTACCTCCGAAAGGGTGATTGGGCCATATCCACCACGCTAGCCCAGTTGCGCATTGGTGGATTCACATACGCCATTGAATTCCTTCTCCGTACGTATGCAGGTTTCCTCACGATGTTTTCCTTCACCGAAAAGCCAGTGGTATGAAAATCCGTACATAAGCGCCAAAGAGCTCATTGGTACGGGCCCGGGGTTTGAACCCGTGACCTCACGCTTTCAAGTATAGCGGTCTCCCAATGGGCTACCATGGCTAATAAAATATAGTAATGAAGTGAAATACAAGTAAACGACGTTGCTATTATTGAGAACCTGCTACAACCGAATAGAGCAAACAAACACAAAATAGGCAGTATGCAAAATAAGACGCAGCGTAGGTAGGCCTCCCACTAGGTGGCCCGACGACATTGTGAGAGTGGATATTCGCCAAAGAACCAGAGTCACCGACATAGCTGTTAAAATTTGCAAGTTGATGTGGCAATGGGCAGGCCACATCGCTCGGAGAACAGATAACCGATGGGGAAGAAAGGTTCTGGAGTGGAAACCACGAACCGGAAGACGCAGCGTAGGTGGTCCCACTAGATGGCCCGACGACATTGTGAGAGTCGCGGGCATCCAGTGGATGCAAAAGGCAGGCTGTCGTTCTGTGTGGAGGTTATAGAGGGGAGGCCTAGCAGTGGACGTCTTCTAGATGTAAAATAAAAGTGGAACCAAATCGTTCCTCACATATTATGTTCTAGTTGTTCGTTGTTCTAGTTGTCCCGTATTAAAAGAGGGATGGGTGGGAGGGGTGATGGGTGGGGTCTTGAAGCTCTTGCGCAAGTTACACATTGGCATCGATTCTGATGTTCTCTAAACTTAACTAAACTAAATTTGACAGCTCTAAAATTGTTGCCATCTTTCTCTCACGTATTAAAATGAAAAGAGAGGCAGATAATTTTAGTCCTGTCAGATTGGCTTAGTTTAGTGAGTGGTATGCCAGAATAGAGGCCAGTGTCGCCGAAGTGTATCCAGCAGAAAATAAACAGCTATTTTAGGACGGTGCTCGAGGCGTAGCAGTTTGTTGGGGACTAGTTTGTCATCTCCAATCATTTGATAGTTAACGAAAACTTTTTTCGTTTACGTATTGTTCTATACATTTTAGTAAAGCGCCTCCAGCGGAAACGTGGAGGAACTAAAATCGGCGGTATAGATTGGTTCACTCTAATACGAAAAAAGCATTCGAATACCTTTCAGTCCAGCAATGTATGGAACAATACGTAAAAGAAAAAAGTTTTCGAAAACTATCTAATCTGGGACTAAGCCCCCAGCACGCCAGTCTACATACTCCAAAGCTTCAAGCTTGTATTTGGCTGCTCCGTCGAAAAGACTTGATATCTATTTTGTGCACTTTTATTAGCTGACAGGCAGACACCTCGACACTCCGCCTCATTGTTATCCAAGGTTAGTCATTGCCATCCAGCGCTGCCTCGTCTGTGGGTCAAGTTGAATCAACTCTACATCGTTGGCAGCTGGTTGAGAGGTTCACCTCGGAGCCAGCCTGCGTGAACCGGAAGATGTTGTCGATGAACAGCAGTACGTCCTGCCCTTCCTTGTCCCGGAAGTGCTCGGCTACCGTCAGCCCGGTGAGAGCGACACGGGCACGCGCTCCTGGAGGCTCGTTCATCTGCCCGTACACCAGCGACACCTGGGAAACACAGTCATCATTATCAGCCTTACATTGATTCTCTAACTTGTAGTATATCTTTTATGTCATTATCATCATCATCCTTCATCAACCCTTTTTTAAATCATATATTAACTCTTTTTTTTAATGTTAAACATAGGCACTTTACAATTCTTTTTTTTTAATGCCCATCTTTGGTTATTCTTTTGTTTAATATTCCAAATTTCAAAAAAAAATTGTCGAATTGTAAAGTGCCTGTGTTTAACATTAAAAAAAGAGTTAATATATGATAAAAAAAAGGTTTGATGAAGGATGATGATGATAATGACATAAAAGATATACTACAAACTACCCCATTACTCCTAATAGGTAGGCCCAGATTTAGTGACCCAGAGGCCTTATAGTGTAAGCTTCGATAAAAATAAAATGAATGGACGGGCCCAGAAGAAGCGCATTTTTGAAGATTACAAAATGAACGCCGGTTATCGGTTCGTTTCAGTCGGTCTCTAGCCGTAGGAAGTGCAACACAAGACTACTGTTACATGATAACGAAACATCTGACAAAATTATGCCTTCGTGTGCTTTCCCGAAGTGTAAATACACAACAAAAACCACTATATATTTTTTTGTAACAAATAGTACTGTACACAGGGCCGTCTATAACCTATTAGAGGCCCTGGGCACATTAGAATAATGGGGCCTCTACTCTATGACCTTGACAGAGCACTATTTTGTTCGAATAGACAAAGAAAGTTGATATGCTGATTTTCAGGCGAGAGTAGAGTAAAGCTAATAAGCAAGTAGGTATTGTAGTCAGTCATTATCCTATGATTTTTTCGAAATAAATATGTTTGTCTAAATATTGGTTATCATTTGGTGATCTGGCAGGAACTAGGCCCCTGTCGATCGCGGGGCCCTGGGCACGTGCCCAGAGTGCCCAGTGGGAAAGAAGGGCCTGACTGTACATGGTTATAATTAGGTGTTGAAGTATATGTGTATATGTTTTGACTCGTTTTTTACTGAGCAAGTTCAATATGGTTATGGCCCATCCAATCATTTTATTTTGGTCGAAGGGTGATTACGTGCTACCCGTCTACACATTCGAAAAAAAAAAAAAAAACATTGAACAAGCATTGAACAAACATTGTTTTTTTGTATGTGAGTGCTGGTAAAGGGAAACTGTAGGTATAACACCGACTGCCATGCATATAAATTCCATTTATTTTATCCGAGCCACAATTATGCCTAAAAAAACAATACTAATGATTAATTCGTACCTTTGAAGTCTTATAATCATCAGTGATGACTCCGCCGACCTTCATCTCGTGGTACAAATCGTTGCCTTCTCGGGTTCTTTCACCGACGCCGGCAAACACCTAAACGTCAAAACAGATCACTGCAGCGTCCAGAAACAGAGGCACTTATGGACGGACGTGAAATGTATACCAACGAGCCCCGTAATGAATGCACCCCGTAAAGTAACTTGGTATCTCTTTCTCTTCTCTTTTTTTTATGCCATAGGTGGCAAACAAGCAGACGGGCTGCCTGATGGTAAGCAGTCACCGTCGCCTATGGATACTTGTAAACCAGAGGCATCACAAATACGTTGCCGACCCTTCTCTACATCTCTAATAGTGTTAACACACGTATGGATTTGGTTGACCTCAACCGCCGTCTGACCAACGGGAGAGAAAGAGAGGGAAATATGATATTTTCACTCTTTCTCTCCCGTTGGTTGGACGGCGGTCCGTCAACCAAATCCATACGAGTGTTAACACTATAAGTCAGCATCATCTAAAGTAGCTTTCCGCGTTGTCTGTCTGTATGGCCGCTAACTCCTAAACCACGCAACGGATTTCAATGCGGTTTTCACCATCAGTTAGATACATTTTCACGGAAGGTTTATATATATATAGCTAGGGACCCGCCCCGGCTTCGCACGTAAATTATAGGCCTCCCTCTTTAACCTCCACACTGAACGACAGCCTGCCTTTTGCATCCCCTTGATGCCCGCGACTCTCACAATGTCGACGGTCCATATAGTGGGACCACCTACGCTGCGTCTTCTGGTTCGTGGTCTCCACTCCAGAACCTTTCTTCCCCATCGGTTATCGGTTCTTCAAGCGATGTGGCCTGCCCATTGCCGCATCAACTTGCAAATTTTAACAGCTATGTCGGTGACTCTGGTTCTTTGGCGAATATCCACGTTTCGGATTCTATCGCGCAAAGAAACTCCGAGCATAGCTCTCTCCATTGCCCGCTGTGTGACTCTTGAGTTTTTCCAAAAGGCCAACAGCTAAGGACCACGTCTCAGTACCACATGTCATCATTGGCAACGCACACTGGTCAAAGACCCTTGTCTTGAGGCACTGTGGTACCTATCTTGTTTGAGGTACGGAACCCTAAAAATAATCATATCTGAAAATCCTTACAGAGAACCCTCCATGTGCTTTGGCGACGTTGTTGATCAGCTCCATAATGAGCACAGTCTTCCCGACTCCTGCGCCGCCGAAGAGGCCGATTTTGCCGCCTGTCAAAATAAGCGTGTATCAAAAATAAAATAAAACAGCCAAGTGCGAGTCGGGCTCACGCACGCTTCCGTACCACCACAAAATACAATAATTATCAATTAAAAAAACCGACTTCAAAATTAGTAAGATGGCATTTCGATTCGGAGAAATGACAAAGAGGCAGGTCATTCCAGAGGAATTACCAGTTATAACTTTGTAATGAACTAAAATTTGACTCACACTTGGCCATTATTTGTTGTTATAATTTAAAATGTGTCCTATAATCATGCCTAGTTTGACGCTTGTACGTATTACCGTTTTTACAGAGCTAATACAAAAATACGTTTGTTGTATGGGGGTTTCTTTTGTTTTGACCTTTTGACTTATTTTATTATTTGTTAGTTAATTCGCCGGAACATTACATATTCTGCAGACAGACAGACATCGTAGTTAGTAATAAGGTCCCGTTGTTCCCCTATGAGAACGGAACCCTAAGCGGATTTTTGTAGGCTAGCTAGTCAGCATATCCGAAATTACTCCTACCTTGTTAGCGGCTGCTCGGCTTCGTAGCCAATGATAGTTTTTTGATAAATTTTTATGTTTACCTTTGACGTAAGGCGCCAGCAAGTCCACCACCTTGATGCCGGTCACCAGGATCTCTTGTTCAACCGACATTTCAACAAAAGCAGGCGCGTCCGCGTGGATAGGTGCATACTCGTCCGTATTTATCGGACCGCGTTCATCTGGATCAGAAGATAAGGGGGCTTAGTCCCAGTCTGCGACTTTGATAGTTTACGAAAACTTTTTTCGTTATAGTTTCATACATTTTAGTAAAGCGCCTCCAGCGGAAATGCGGAGGAACTAAAATCGGCGGTATAGATTCATCATCATCATCATCAGCCGGAAGACGTCCACTGCAGGCCTCCCCCTTCAACCTCCTCCTCCTTTGGCCTCCTTCCTCCTCTCAGCATAGGGAGGCCTCCCACTAGATGGACCGACGACATTGTGAGAGTCGCGGGTATCCAGTGGATGCAAAAGGCGGGCTGTCGTTCAGTGTGGAGGTTAAAGGGGGAGGCCTATGTTCAGCAGCGGAGTTATAGATTGCTTCATTCTAATACGAAAAAAGTTTTCGAATACCTTTCAGCCCAGCAATGTCTGGAACACTACGTAAACGAAAAAAGTTTTCGAAAACTATAAAATCTGGGCCCCAAGAGCCGTATTACAAAATCATCATCATCATCATCATCATTGCAGCCTATCATGATCCCACGTCTGGGACTCGGGGCTTTCTGTCAGAGATAGAAGATGTGCCCTGCTCCACCATACTGGCCCAGTGCATTAAGTCAGAGGTTCTTGGGCGTACCGGTTTCCTCACGATATTTTCCTTCACTGTTTTTGAGAGATGGCGTCGATACTGCGTATCATATTTTATCTCTTCTCTTCTCTATCTCTTCTCTATCTCTTCTCTATCTTCTCTACATAGTATAAATTAGAGTCGCTTTCCGCGTCTGTCTGTCTGTATGGCCGCTAACTCCTCCTAAACCACGCAACGGATTTTGATGCGGTTTTCACCATTACACTTTCACGGAAAGTTTATATATATAACTAGCAACCCACCCCGGCTTCACACGTAAATTACACCCGTGCGAAGCCGGGCGGGCGGGTCGCTAGTTAAGGTACAGAATAAGTCATTGGTGCAGGGGTGATCAAACCCGGGTGTCGTCAGATTGTTAAGCATACAGTGGCCTTACGGCCAACTGCTAACGCGGTGTCAAACCGCGACCGCAAACCGTATCTGGGCGCGTTAAGGTTCGCGTTCGCGTTCGCGTGACTTTCCAACTGAGCGGATTTAACGTTAGTTTGATATCGCGTTAGCAGTTGGCCGCAAGGTCGGTAACGTAACTCGGACACTATCACTCTCCTCAATGGCCATATTAAATTGCTCTTAATCCATTATCCCTTAACAAATATCATCATCAACATCATCATTTCAGCCATGGGACGTCCACTGCGTCCTCCCCAATCGATATCCAAGAGGGCCGGTTGGAAGCGGCCTGCATCCAGCGTTTCCCTGCGGTCTCTTTTAGGTCGTCTGTCCATCTTGTGGGTGGACGTCCTACGCTGCGCTTACCGGTCCGGTACCGGTTAACGAATATACATCTTACCAATAGGATCTCCAATGACATTCATGATCCGCCCGAGCGTCGGCTCGCCCACGGGTATCGTGATGGGCGCACCGGTGTCTATAACGGGCTGGCTGCGAACCAGCCCTTCGGTACCGTCCATGGCTATAGTTCTGCAAGAACTCTCGCCCAGGTGCTGCGCCACTTCCAGGATTAGCTTCGGTTCTGGAAAAGAACGAGCTTCCAGGTTAGGACAGACATAACAGATTTAATCACTGACCCGGCGACTCTTTTTATGCCATAGGTGGCAAAAATCTAACTAGGGACACTAAACAGTGGCCGTGGTCAGATCAATCTAACTGATCTGACTACGGATACCTAACTAGCTAACGGGCCACCTAATTGTAAGCGACCACCGTCGCCTATGGATACCTGTAACACCAGGGGCATCACAGATCGTTGCCGACCTTTAAAGACTCTATATTAACACCCCATTATTTATTATTCGACATAGCTGTTAAAATTTGCAAGTTAAAGTGGCAATGGGCAGGCCACATCGCTCGGAGAACCGATAACCGATGGGGAAGAAAGGTTCTTGAGTGGAGACCACGAACCGGAAGACGCAGTGTAGGTAGGCCTCCCACTAGATGGACCAACGACATAGTAAGAGTCGCTGGCATCCAGTGGATGCAAAAGGCAGGCTGCCGTAGAGTGTGGAGGTTAAAGGGGGAGGCCTATGTTCAGCAGTGGACGTCTTCCGGCTGATGATGATGACGATTAACACCCCTTTTGAAGAACTTCATGATATAGATACCTAGTAGGAAATGCGCTCATTCCACAAATTGCAGGTGTGAGCCAATAAAGATTACGCAAAACGCACAGTAGGTATGCCTATGATATGTGGATGAGCTCTCATGCGGCGGCGGTAAAACCATGACGCTGTCATCAGATAGAACAGTTCTTCAAAACATTCCCCTTTGTAAATGCGATGTCCTATAGGGTTCCACCCCTGCATAGGGGGTTTGCCGTCCGAGATGCGCACATCACTGACCTCTCGAAAAAGCAAAAATGCGGGAAAATCCTGCGTACGTAGAATACTTACATCAATGGCTTCATACCTATAACTTGCTTGTGTCCATAGCTGTCCCGTGCATTTCCACGTGCCCTTTGCCGCATATTTTGCCAAAAACGTACACACATAGGTACAAAGCAGCTACCATGGTGCCATTGTGCAAGTTACAGGTATGTGTATTTTAGGCTCTATAGAAAACTTACCACGGCCAGGCACTTCGAGAGCGTTTAGAATAGGCGGCAGATCCTTGTCGAATTGGACGTCAACCACGGCGCCGATAACTACAAACAAATTATCACTACATAGTATAAAACAAAGTCGCTTCCCGCTGTCTGTCCGTCCCTATGTATGCTTAGATCTATAAAACTACACAACGGATTTCAATGCGGTTTTCACCATCAGTTAGATAATTTTTCATGGAAGGTTTATATACGTAACAAGCGAACCGCCCCGGCTTCGCACGTAAGTTACACCCGTGCGAAGCAGGGCCGGGTCGCTAGTTGACAATAAAAAGAGTGTGCTTAAGACCACACGACGGAAGTGAAACTTCATCAAGGTTGACTATATCTCTCTCGCTCCCTTAGCCGACTTTACCCGAACGAGTATCTGAGCGTGACGGTCACGCGAGCTCACTGCTTTTTCCCATTCCAAAAAGTGCCGAAAGTGCCTAAAGAGTTTTTCACGCCCAAACACACCTCCGCCGCGAAACTGCAGCAGCGAAACCGCTACTCGTTGAAATCTGAACCTCATAATAATGTGCCATACAGCAGAGTATTGAAAACGTGTGGGAGAAACGCCAAATGTGTCGAGCGACGCCTCCGTTCCAAGTTTGCTGTTTAAATTACTGCTGTCTGTTACACGATATAATAGTGCTAACAGACGCTCGAACGCGGCTGACCTCAACCGCCGTCTGACCAATGGCAGAGAAAGAGAGGGAAATATGATATTCTCACTCTTTCTCTCCCGTTGGTTGGACGGCGGTCCGTCAGCCGCGTTCGAGCGTCTGTTAGCACTATTATCGGTTCCGCTGTTATGGTTCCGCAGCGGAGGAGTTTGGGGGTCACTATAACCATTATCAGCGTTTTATTGTCCACTGCTGGACAATAGGCATGATGACTAATATTTTTTTATTCCTCATAAAAAAGTTGATCATAAATAGAGCACATCAACATAAACAAAATTAAATTTGGTTCAAATATAAATAAGATATAAGCATTTTAATTTCACGCTAGACAGAGAGCGCACTATACTGAGCCGTGACGTCACGCCTCAGGAGCGCCATACAAATGCTATACTAACACACGCTTTGCGAGAAAGGGATAGAACATCTCCTCTCTATCCCCACATAAAACTTTAAACGGTCATATCTCAGAGATTTATCAGCCAATTCAAATTATTTTTTCAGTAAGTGTAATGTATTTAGTAATATTTATCGCTAAGCCGGTTATTTGTAATAAATTAAACATTAGGACACATGCCTATTCTCTTCTAATGCACGCCACTGAACTCGGTTTCATAATGTCCTAATAATAATATAAGTGTCCTAATTTTGGCCTCCACCCACCGCTCACATTGGTTATCGTGATCATTAAAATATTTTTTTTATTAGGTAGCCTGCAGCACACCACATACACACTTTAGGTATGAAGCTACAAGTAGCCGACTTGTCGGACATACCGCGCGATAGACAGAGATAACGCGTCAAGAGCTACGCGATAGACAGAGGCAACTTCTAGGTTAATATAGCTGTAGGTAGTTAGCGCTCGCACGTCCTGAATTGCACTTTTTTGTTGAGTAGCAAGAGTCAAATTTTTTGACGAAAAAAGCATCGAAAACTGGGTTTTTTGTATAATTTTTCTTACAACTAATAAGATCTGTAGAAAATTCATTTGCTGTATTAAATAGATCTGTATTTTTTTATTGAATGTAGCGGCTTCAGATTTTGGTAACACTCAACATATCCATTTGTTACCTCCAATTTACAAAAGTAGTTTTTCGTTAAACTTTAGGAGGGAAAGTTTGAGAATGGATTTCGTAAAATTACTGTCATAACATAAACATTTTTATGTTATGGGTTACTTATTTTATATTTATCTTGAAAATTACGGCTTTATTTATTCGTTTTATGCCCGAAAATACAAATAGGTACTTAAAATTTTACGGTTCATTTTGTAAGGCTTCTTAACTTGCTGTTTTACTAAAAAACACACAATTTCACAACCTTTTCTCTAAACGCATATACTTGGGTAAAAATATCTACCAGCAATGATTCTCCCCTTGGCTCCTGCCTTCGCAGATTTAGGGGGACCCTTGGACGGAGCACCTTTCGACTCAGACTTGACTGCAGGCTTAGGCTTCTCTTTCTTCGGCTCTTTCTTAGCATCAGCACAGCATGCTGAGGTTGAGAACTAAAACATGGAATATAATAAAATAATGCTTTATTGTTTAACTGTGTACAAAAGTATTATCATTCTTTCTGCCATAGGACGTCCAATGGGCCTCCCCCATCGATCTCCAAAAGGGCCGGTGTGAAGCGGACGGCATCCAGCGTTTCCCTGCGGTCTCTTTTAGGTCGTCTGTCCATCTTGTGGGTGGACGTCCTACGCTGCGCTTACCGGTCCGTGGTCTCCATTCGAGAACCTTTCGACCCCATCGGCCATCTGTTCTGCGTGCTATGTGCCCTGCCCACTGATTGATTGATTGATTAACTCTTTATTGTTCACACCATGAAATTTGATACAGAGGATAAAAAACTCTTAAAAACTAGTGTAACAACTGGCGGCCTTATCGCTAAAAGCGATCTCTTCCAGGCAACCTTAGGATGGAAAGGATTTATAGAAGACGTAGAAGACGGGGTGTGCAATAGAGGATCGACTATTAAATTTTTACTTATACCATACACATACATACTAATAGTAATACACACTATTACTTAAAATTATTTAAAATTAATATACTAATAGATATGCAATTAATATGAATATATACATAATTATGTAGTAATTAATGATACAAATAATACAAATAAGCTGTTCGAACTTTCATTCGTTTACAGATCTCCTCATTTCTGATTCGATCTCGTAGAGAAACCCCGAGCATACAAATGTTAGGCTTAAAGTTATTAATCACAACAGTTGTGTTCATCTATACTAATATTATAAAGAGGAAAGATTTGATTGTTTGTTTGTTTGCATTGAATAGGCTCCGAAACTACTGAAACGATTTGAAAAATTCTTTCACTGTTGGGAAGTTACACTATCCCCGGGTGACATAGGCTATATTATATATATTTTTTTAATAGGGATCCTTACTAAAACTCCAATAATGTAACCCAAGGTGTAAAAATATTACAATTATAACTTTGCGTGTTTGACAGTTCTAAGACAGGACAACGCCTGTCAGGTCAGCTAATAATCTATATAACGTAATATAATAGAATTATAGAAATATAACATTTTATTTATATTACACGGGAATTACTCACGTAAGATTAAGCTGGTCACTCCGACTATAATTATTTTCAACCGCATTAGGCGGTCTTTTTCAAGGCGAATCTTCGCGTGGCTACGTATCTATTACGGTTCGAAAGACGGACAGACAGACGTCTCTCAGTAACGCAACACAAATTGCTAATAGCGCCGCAACACAAATTGCATTTTTGTCTTTTTCTAACAACAGATATAGCGTAAAAAGTTTTTAATATTCTTTCCTTTACTTCACAAAATGCACATATACTCGTACATGCGTAGTTAAGTAGATCATCACCATCATCATCATCAGCCAAAAGACGTCCACTGCTTAACATAGGCCTCCCCCTTTAACCTCCACACTGAACGACAGCCTGCCTTTTGCATCCACTGGATGCCCGCGACTCTCACAATGTCGTCGGTCCATCTAGTGGGAGGCCTATCTACGCCGCGTCTTCCGGTCCGTGGTCTCCACTCCAGAACCTTTCTTCCCCATTAGAAGTTAAGTAGATAGTGGCATCAATTCTGATGCACTCTAAACTAAACTAAATTTGACAGCTCTAAAATTGTTGCCATCCTTCTCTAACATATTAAAATGAAAAGAGAGGCAGATAATTTTAGTCCTGTCAGATTGGTTTAGTTTAGTGAGTGGTATGACAGAATCCACGCCAGTATATGCTGCTTTTAGTCAGTTTTTAAAGCCGTGTTGTGCGCCTATAACATCTGTATTATTACTGCTCACTGGTTATAACTAGATGTAACTAACCTTAGCTGATGGTACATTTAAATAAACGCAAGCCCCAGTTTTATAAGTTGAGCTTGTTCTATTGGTTTTTTCCCATGGAGGTGTTACCATAGAGGTTTTATCTTCGCTGGAGCCGCCTGGGTAGCTAGGTACAGTAGGGCAGACAGTTTCAGTTGTAAACTTAAACGTAGTTTTCCATAAACGTGTTATTTTAGCCTCGGAGACCTTAAGAGGCGTTTTATCCTCACTAGGTTCAGCTGGGTAGTTAGGATCAGTTGGGTAGCTCGTTTTCGTTTTCAATGAAGGTGTATTTTTTGCTTCAGTGGATGTAAGAGGCGTTTTATCCTCGCTGGGATTCGTTGGGTAGCTAGCGTCGGTTGGGTAGCTGGGGTCAGCTGGGTAGCTCTCAGTAGGGTAGGTTGTTTCAACCGGGCCGCTGGTTTCAGGAGGGTAATTTGTCCTGCGTAGTGGAGTTATGAGCGCTCGGCGAACGGGTGGGTTGGGTAGCTCGGTAGCTGAACAGGATCGTGTGGGTAGCAGGGTTGGTAGAGTAGGTCGCCTGTCTGGGTAGTAAAGATTTATTAGGCAGGTGGTTATTAGCTTAATTTTCAGAGTTATGATTAGGAAAACGTTAAAGCTACAAATAAAATCTAAGCATCATACTAATATTAGACATGCGAACGTGTGTTTGTCTGTTAGTTTGTTCTAATTTAAACAAAGAAACGGATCGACATGATTTTAGCATGGTTTATATAGTACAAGGGCTGAAGAGTGACAGGTTATTATAATCTCAAAAAAAATATGTAAACACGGATAATAATGAGGCATCATTAACCATCTATATAAATGAGGAATTATTAATCATGGATAATATTGGTACATTATTAAACAAGAATAATATTGAGACATTATTAAACATGGATAAGGCATTATGATCTATGGATAATAATCATCATCAGTCAGAACACGTCCACTGATGAAAATAGGCCTCCCCCTTTAACCTCCACACTGAACGACAGCCTGCCATCTGCAGATGCCCTGGATGCCCGCGACTCTCACAATGTCGTCGGTCCATCTAGTGCGGCCTACCTACACTACGTCTCCCGGTTGGTGGTCTCCACTCAAGAACTTTTCTTCCCCATCGTTTATCGGTTCTTCGACCGATCAAATTCTCTCAAAATTAATTAAACTTACAAGCTGATTTTGTAAATAATTTTGGAGGTATTCGCTTCATGTTGTTAAAATTTTAAATAATTTAAGTATTACTTTGTTATTATTTCAAGGAAGTTCACAAACTTGAGAACGCTACTTATTCCTGGCTTGTCAAAACGCGTGTCAGTATTAAAATTTTTGTCAAAATGACGAAATTTTGTTGAATATCGACAACTTTTTGAAATCGACTAAATCCTCTTTTTGTTTTAATTTGAAGTAGTTGAGTTTTGGCTTTGAAAATACGTATATACAGACCGTACACAGTTATTTTACCTCTCATATCAATTCAGCGCCTCGCTCTGTCTGCAAGTGATGCCATGCGACCAGACAGAGTCAACGTCATAATGTCAGAGGTAAAATAACTGTGAACCATAGATGAGAATTTGAGGAGAATCTACTCCCAATAGATTCATCTGCTTTATTTTGCATTGCAATGATGTCAAAGTCAGAGAATCAACTATTAATAGATTCACTGCTCCCATCTCTGGAGTGGCGCACCGAAGTACCAGCTCGATCCATTTGACTCCTTGCAGAGAAGAGCCGTTAGACTTGTCGATGACCCAAATCTAACCAACACCTTGGACGCGCTTGCGCCGGTACGTTGGTTCACTCGGCTTATCCTACAGATAATACAACGGGGAATGCTCTGATGAACTCTTTGACCTCATCCCTCCATCACGGTTTTACTGTCGAACCGGCCGCCATCGCCAGAAAAGCCATTCTCATAATATTATAGATGCGTGGAAGTCTCGCACTGTTCGAATTGATCGATTGTTTCTGCCACGCACCTGTAAGTTGTGGAATGGCTTACCACCTTCGATTTTTCCTCTAAAATATGACCTCAATTGCTTCAAGCGAAGAGTTAATATAGAGGCCTTAAAGGTAGGCAACGCACCGCCAATGCCCCGGGTGTCCGCCCGCCGTAGTTTAAAATAAAAGTACAATATAATTAAATCAAAATACAATAATTTAAATTTAAACAAATTATTAAATCCGCGTGTCCACTCGAACTGAGCAAATTTGGTTAAGGTGGTACGATTCACCAATGGTGGGAAATTCAAATTTTAAACAGTTTTTTGGTCCTAGTAGCCAGGCCAGGTAATTATTTTTAAATAACACAGTTATTGCGCAAAATGTTGGTTGTTCTTTACATTATAATGTACAACTATTTAACAGTAACGCACCGTATTACTTACATTTGTCAGTAAACCGTTTGAAACAGCAAAAGTTAGTGTATTCACAAATGTAAGTGTGCATTAGAGATAAATAGCTTTATATGATTTTGTAAAGAATAATGATCAATTTGCGGTAACATCATGATCGTTAACAATAATTACCCGGCCTAGCTACAAGGACAAGAAACTGTTTGAAATTTGAATTTCCCGCCATTTGTGTATTTTTTTTTATTTGCACATCATCAATAAACAGTATACCTTCATACAACAAAAGTATACACAAAAATAACTAGTTGAAATACCAGCGTCGTTGACCACTGATTAAAAGGGTTGTAAAAGCTGTAGATGTCAGAGTCGCGAGGACAGTTCGAGCGAATTACTAGTGGTAAGTAGTTACTAAGATCGGTAGTAACCTACAATATAACATGTATTGTGACCTCGCAACAGACCTGACAAGTCGGTTGTAAAGCGAGGTGAAAGGGTTAATTGTCGCCGCAGCCGCCGGTTCCCACACTTCAGGGGAGGACGACTGGTTGTGTTTGAGCGCTTTAGGTATATAGAAACAGTATTTTATTTTTTACTCGCAATGCGACATTTAAATGACTTCAAAAAAGGATTCTCAATCTTCATTAATTACACAGCCTAGCTACAACACTGACGTATATTATATGGACTGGAAATACCTACAGTAAAAAGGTGCATACCTACAACTCATTACCGCGCACAAAATGGTTTCTGATTCTTCTAATTTGCACCACACTTCACAAAATACAAAACACAGGCATGTTGAATTGCAGTTTTCCAACATCCAGGCGTAGTTTTATCAGTAAATTCTTCGTAACTATCTCGCAATTTTTTTAATACAAATAACAAACAACCATATGGCTTTAAAACTACTACAAAACTCAGCGCACAAGATGGCTAGCATGGCACTTACCTACAGCTATCACTACGGTACGTATAGAAAAATGCAACGCCTCCATATTTTTTCTAGCTCGATGAGCTATAAGGAAGTTTGAAATTTGAATTTCCCGCCATAAGTGAAAGGTACCACCTTAATAGATCACATTTGACATCTGTCAGTCTATTGTTTATTAGTCAAAGTTAATCGTAAAATTGCCTTAATTTGTCATTATTACAATTAATGTGTATTTAACTGAAAATAGTTAGGCAATTCGGTATGTAAAGCTTTTTTTTTTGTATTTTTTTTATATTTTTATTTCGTAGATAAGGTTATTTTAAGAAACTAATTTCAATATTTTTGTTTTCTATTGAGTAGTTATTTTACAATATTTTTTTGAAAATTGAAATTATGTGACGTCACCATATAGCACAAAAATTCGTTGCGTTGAGAAGTCTAAAAAAGCACCCCATATTGGCAGCTCTGAAAAAACCAGACAGTCAAACCACAGAAATGAAAAAATATTCTATTCTGTGTGACGAACAGTGTGTCAAATGTATAATATTTTTATTCTTAAAAGGCACAGAAAATAAAATGCTACACCGTGACGTCATTTAGAGGTCAGTGAAAGTCGAATGATTTCTTAGTTTTATGTTAAAATAAATGGCATCTTATTGTTTTAAAGGGTCAGAGTAGAAAAATAAGGGTTAATTAGTAACATAAAATCTCGAAATGATTTTGGAATTGGCATAGGTTAATTTTTTTTAGCATACCGAATTGTGTAGTTCTAATTTGGAAAATATAAATAATATTTTCAAGGTAACGTTGTTGAATTTTGATGAAGTGTCAAAAATGTGACCCATTAATTGGCCCTACTTTAAGGCCCTATAATAGATTCTTCAACAGTCGGCAACGTAGTTGTGTTGTTAAAATTTTCATGACCGTGGATTCAATGTCTTTTAGTCGTAATCTTAAACAGTTTACATAGCGCCAAACAAGTCATAGTCACAGTCAGAGTCAAGCTAAGTAAGTCACGGTCAAGTCAAACTCATGCCCCTGTAAAGTGGTAGAGACTTTACAAGAGGCTCCTATGGAGTTTTGGAAACAACACGAAAAGACACGTTTCACCTCGTTATATCCCTTGGCCACACTCGAGCACGTTTACGAACACTTAATGAATAATAATTCACCATTTAGTACACATCAACACTCGAAAATACACAAGTTTAGGAAAATAATCCAACGAGCCGACATGTTTTTTCCGCGTTGGCGCCAAAACTCACGTAGCTGTGATGCCTCTGGTGTTACAAGTATCCATATAGGCGACGGTGACTGCTTTCCATTAAACCTGCTTGTTTGGCATAAAAAATTGGATATATCCCTTGTTTGTTTGATTTGACAAATGGCAATAGATCCGGTATGTATAAACTTGCTATAAACAGGGTATAAAACGTCCTTGGTATAAACCCATTTTTATGTCGATGGTAAATTTGATCAAGCGATGGAACCAAATGAGTCGAGCTATACCGCTGTACGTCCAACTGTTATTAGATAGTAATTTAAATGGAGTAGCAGCATTGGTAAGCGGGACAAAGAAAACTTTAGAGACAATTGTAGTATAAATATTTTATTAGTATTTTTAGCACAACGTAACGTGACGTGACTGTAGATCACGGTTGTTCCTTCGACTAAAATAAAATGAATGGACAGAAGCGCATTTTTTTAAGATAACAAAATGAGCGCCAGCTAAGATGGCAATTAACAAGGAAACAAATGTTTATTTTTTTTATATATATCATGATAATTATCTTAGACCAAAATAAAATGAATGGACAGGCCCAGTAGAAGCGCATTTTTGAAGATAATAAATTGAGCGCCGGCTCTCATTTCTTTTCAGTCGGTCTCTAGCCGTAGGAAGTGCAACACGTGTCTATTGTTACGTGATAACGAAACATCTCACAAAATTATGCATTCATATGCTTTCTCGAAGTGTAAATACACAAATAAAACAGAGATCTATTTTTTGTAACAAATATACTGTACATTTTTATAATTAGGTGTTGAAGTATATGTCCGACGGTTTTGACTCGTTTTTACTGAGCAATTTCAATGGTTAGGGCCCATCCATTCATTTTATTTTGGTCGTAGGGTTGTTCTAGTAATTAATAATAAAAAATAGGAGCCGAATTGAAAACCTTCCTCCTATTTGAAGTCAAGTAAAAAATTTACTAAGTTTTTCAGACATTTGGGTGTAGTGGCCAGCCTTCTTGACAGAGCAATTGAGACAGCGACAGCTTTTTTGAAATTTTAATATTGGTCCAAAGGTCCAATCGAGAGAAAAAACTTTGTATTTGATATTAATAACCCCTTGATACTTATACAAGTTCCTAAGTAAAAAGGTCTTTAGCACAGTCATAGACGAATAAACAGACGGACAACAAAGTGATCTTTAAGTCGTTCGTTTTCCCTTTTGAGATATGGAACCCTAATAATGGCACCATCTAATGAAGCTTAGCGGAAGAATGGTCCTGAAAATCTCAGTAAATTGGTATTGTACTGTAGGCTTAGTCCCAGATTTGATAGTATTCGAAAACTTTTTTCGTTTACGTATTGTTCCATACATTGCTGGGCTGAAAGGTATTCGAAAACTTTTTTCGTATTAGAGTGAAGCAATCTATACCGCCGATTACTACCGATTTTAGTTCCTCCGCGTTTCCGCTGGAGGCACTTTACTAAAATGTATGGAACAATACGTAAACCTTAGAATAACTACACACAGAAACCAAGTACATTCGCAAAATTTAAGCCATTCAAATGGTGTCATATATGGCTCCAAAAATAAAAAAAATACTATGACAATTTGCGCGGTGAAATCGTATCACAACAAATCAGAAAAGCAGCATAAGAGTTATGGTGTGACATTCCACAGGTATTCTATTAATTTTCTTGCTTAAATCGTTTAAAATACCAATCGAAACGTAACCTACAAAGCGAATTTGTAGCTTACGTTTTGAGAAGGCGTTGTTTGGAAACCTACCTTCTCTGAGTAGTTATTCTAAGACGTAAACGAAAAAAGTTTTCGAAAACTATCAAATTTGGGACTAATCCTATTGCCATGTCCATAGTTTTCCTGTCCTGTTACTTGATCGCCCATAACGCGTACCATCGGCGTCACTGTATGCGGCAATTATAACGCCGACGCCATGTTGGTTTCTCTAGGTTCTTTAAAGTGCCACGTTTTAAAATATTTTCTTTTATTTTTATTTTCATAGGAGAACTTACATCAAGGTACAACATTAGGTTTTGACAAGTAGTAACAAAAGTAGATAAAATAACGCTGCAAAAGACGTACTCGCACGAAAATGCACAATAACAAGAAATAAAATCTAAGGATATAAGATTTCTGGCTCAGCGCATAAGCATTGCCATTCAGCTTGGTAATGCCGCCAGCATGCTGGGTACACTGCCAACTGGTAGTGGGCTTGAGCATTTGGATTGTCTTTAGACCTTCAACGGTCCATGGGCAGTCTAACTGAATTTGTAGTGTTAGTTTTCACTTTTATTTTGTTTAGTTAATAAAGTTATTTTAGCAGCACAAGCGACGCAAATATGCTAACCTCGGCAGTAGTTACATATTTGAGGCGTTTGAGGTCGAGACATTGGGCCTTGGGGACCGGGAGCTCACCTCATTTTCAAAAATCTTTCAGAGCGCCTGGTTAATGCGACGCGTGATCAAAATGCTGGCGTGTTTCTGGCTCAACGCATTAGCATTGCCATTCAACGTGGTAATGCCGCCAGCATGTTGGGTACGCTGCCAACTGGTAGTGGGCTTGAGCATTTGGGTTGTCTTTAGACCTTCAACGGTCTATGGGCATTGAGCAGTCTAACTGTATTTGTAGTGTTAGTTTTAGTTTGTATTATGTTTAGTCAATAAAGGCACTTGCCCAATAAAAAAAGTTAATTAAGGCACTTGCCCAGTAAAAAAAAAAGGTTAAAACAATTTAGTCGAGTTACTAGTGTTGTGTGTATACCACGAGCAGACCAGCGACTCGCAAGCAGACGAGTATGACACATGTGCCAGCCATCGCCCTCCTCAACCATATCTGAAGGAAGAGAGCGACCTGAAGTAGCTTTACCTATTCTGTGGACCCGACACATGACGCTGCCATACGAAGCGCTCTGATTCCACATTTATTGTGATAACTGCTAGTCTGTGGAATTCGCTGCCTGAGTCAAAATAACTAGAAAATTGTTGTTCCCCGATAGTTACAATCTGGGTGTCTTCAAGTGGAGAGTGAATCGGTTTCTTCTAGGCAAGCGTGCTCCATCGTAGACCGCATCATTGCGTTGGCGGCCAAACACAAGCCTATTTATAATTTAAAAAAGGCGCCTTCGATGGTGAGCGCATTCATGCTCACCGTCGAAGGCACACACACACACTCTTTATTTCTATAAGTACGCTTTTTTGTGCATTTTGTAATACTATACCCTAAGTAAAAGTTTTGATAGTATTCGAAAACTATTTCGTTAATGTATTGTTCCATACATTGCTGGGCTGAAAGGTATTCGAAAACTTTTTTCGTATTAGAGTGAAGCAATCTATACCGCCGATTACTACCGATTTTAGTTCCTACACGTTTCCGCTGGAGGCGCTTTACTAAAATGTATGGAACAATACGTAAACAAAAAAAGTTTTCGAATACTATCAAAACTTGTACTAAGGGTACAAGCTCGTAATAAGCTTACCCTGGTATACAAAAAAGTATTAGAGAAAATACAATAGCATGCCAGCAAGGTATGCACTAAAGCTGTTATGTAGTAGGTATATTGTGTCGTAAAATAAAAACAATTTATAAAATGATAACCTTTTTCATTTACCCCTCTTTAAAAGAACCTACACAACACGTAGTTAATGACACTTCATTAACAATTCATCGCACTCGTCACAGACTATGTCATAACTTCATAAGCCAGTGACGGAAAACACGCGGGCGTGGCGGGAAAACTCCGGCCAATCAGAGCGCAGACAACTAGCAATCATTAGCGTAACAGCCAATCACCGCGCGCCTGGTAAATTACATAAGTGACAGGCATATTTTTCTATTGTACCGTAACGGTATGCAGTGTTGATTTAGTCCGATTGTTAGATTGGTTAAGTCAAGTTTATTTAAGAGATTTTCTTCGATGTGTTTTTTAATTATAATAGTGATTTAATAAATAACGAGCAAATAACGAAAACAATCAAAGTACTTGAAGACGGCAAATGCGTTATTGCGCGAAGCCTAAAACCCTAAACAAGAAAAAAAAAACTTTCGATAAATAAATATTTAAAAAATGTTGGTACATAATAAAATGTGTCTGAACGAGAAATTGGATTTTACGGTTTTTTTCTTGTTTGGCAGCACTTGATTCGTGCTCTTCAAAAACCAAGCAAGGGGTTAATAAAATGTCAAGTGCGAGAACCTACTTGAGTTCCGTATTTAAAACATCTCACAAAATAGTTATTTATGATACAAGTGCGGTAAGTTGGTTATTACAAACGAGTAGACGAATGTAAGCCCGAGACGAAGACGAGGGCTTACCATAGTCACGAGTTTGTAATAACCAATCCGCACGTGTGCCATACAACGTTTTACAACACATTTGCGAGAAAAAAAGGCTACAAATGAAACAATTTTTATGGAAATGAAAATTAAAAAAATACCGTAAAGTACACGCACGGTGCTATACAACGGAGCGTGCGGTAAAATTCATTACCGCACGCTCCGTTGTATGATGCGTAATGTTTAACTTTCGAACGATGTATACAGGCTTCCTAAGTGCACTTTTTGAGCAAATGTGTTGTAAAGTATAATAAAGTAACATTCTGAACTAAAAAATGATAAACGCATATTTATCTAAGCACATTAAAAGTCTTTAAATATTTAGGGTTTCATACATATTTTTTTTAAATACATTCTATCTACGTCATATAAACTTAAATTTTGTTCTTAAGGTGGTACGTTCCACCTATGGCGGGAAATTCAAATTTACGAACAGTTTTTTTTTGTCTGTGTAGCTAGGCTGGGTAATTTTTTTTTTTTTTTGTTTGTTAAAATCTTCATGAGCGTGGATTCAATGTCCTTTACTCGTAATATTAAACAGTTTACTTTGCCTTAATAGCGTCAAACAAGTCATAGTCACAGTCAGAGTCAAGCTAAGTAAGTCACGGTCAAGTCGAACTCATGCCCCTGTAAAGTGGTGGAGACTTTACAAGAGGCTCCTATGGAGTTTTGGTAACAACACGAAAAGACACATTTCACCTCGTTATATCACTTGCCCACACTCGAGCACGTTTACGAGCACTTAATGAATAATAATTCACCATTAAGTACACATTAACACTCGAAAATACACAAGTTTAAGAAAATAATCCAACGAGCCGACATGTTTTTTCCGCGCTGGTGCCAAAACTCCTAATTATTTTAAAATGACACAGTGTTTGCACATATCTTTGATTGTTCTTTACATTATAATGTACAACTATTTAACAGTAACGCACCATAATACTTACATTTGTCAATAAACCGTTTGAAACAGCGAAAATTCGTTTATTGACAAATAAGTACTAATGTCCATTATATTGTTAATTTGCTGTACATGATAATGCAAATTAGAGATTGATTGCATGATTTTGTAAGGAATAATAACCAATTTGCGGAAACATCATGATCGTTTACATAACTACCCGGCCTAGCTACAAGGACAAGAAAGCTGTTTGAAATTTGAATTTTCCGCCATAAAAGAAACGTACCACCTTAAACAACTTGCAGTACTGGAATAAACGAGACTCATCCCCTATTTTTTTTTTTTTTTTTTTTATGCCATAGGTGGCAAACAAGCAATTTATTAATCCAACTGTTAGCATTTCGGCCAAGAAATCACCTCATGAACTATTTTACACACAATTCGTTTACACTTGTTCTCGCTTCGAGGTTCGATCACAGAAAGAGGGTGATTGCAATGCAACCGCCACTTATATACTGTGTTCGTTGGCAGTCGACAACAGACTGTCAACTGTCAACGAACACGTGTGAACTTCGCCAATACAGTTTCATTATAATGGTGTTGTTAGTTCATCTATACATTAAATGATTAAACTAAAGTTGTTTTACACAACACAGAATAATTTCTTAAAATTTTAATGGAACTACGCTCAAAATGAAGTCTATTCAATAAAAAAACGGTTTCAGCGGAGTGTCATAGCTTCTGTCATTGAAAAGTTGAAGGATTATTCTTTAACATAACTGTTTTAAATACAATGGAAGAGGTCGGTCTAGCGCAAGGACGTTTTATACCCTATTATACCTAGCGCCATTTTGTGACGTCAAGATGGCAATTAACAAAGAAACAAATGTTTAAAAAAAAAAAAAAACTTGATATTTATCTTGACCAAAATAAAATTAATGGACGGGCCCAGTAGAAGCGCATTTTTGAAGATAATAAATTGAGCGCCGGCTCTCATTTCTTTTCAGTCGTTCTCTAGCCGTAGGAAGTGCAACACGTGTCTATTGTTACGTGATAACGAAACATCTGACAAAATTATGCATTCATATGCTTTCCCGAAGTGTAAATACACAAATAAAACCGGGATCTATTTTTTGTAACAAATATACTGTACATTTTTATAATCATGTGTTGAAGTATATGTCCGACGGTTTTGACTCGTTTTTACTGAGCAATTTCAATGGTTAGGGCCCGTCCATTCATTTTATTTTAGTCGAAGATATTTATAATACAAATAAAATAGAAAATAAACGATACTTATCCATATTTATTATTGGTATTACATATACATTACATATTACATTTGAAGATTACCGTCATGACGTCACAAAATGGCGCTGGACCAATCCTATTCTTATTTTAAATGCTTTGTCAGGCCGAAAATCTAATAAAGAACTAATAGTGATGTGACACAATAAATAGTGATGTACAATCGCCATGGAGCAAAATACTCGATGTAGCGTGGACCCACCTTTATTTGAGCTGAACGGCTGCCCCGCGCAGCACGGTAGCGCTCTAGCTGCTCTAACGCTGCTCAGGAATTACAACCATTTTCTAGTACCTCCAGGTAAGTTTTTTATTACTGTTGTATTTTTAATCGACTTCAAAAAAAGAGGAGTTCACAATTCGGTTGTATCTGTTTTATGTGTGTTAGAATTCCGTCATTTATTTACTGATTAAAAAAAATCTTTTTGTATTTGAAGGGGTATACTTTCAGATTGATTCCATAGAAATTTTATTATAATCGGTTCAGTAGTTTGGTTTTTAATACAAAATAACTGGAAAAAGATGTCTTCCAAGTAAACGTTATTGCGAATTTATTAATTTTGAAATCAGTTTCCAATAATATAATAAATATATAATTAATCTTTAGAAGGTAATCGTGAAATGCCAGCGGATTATTTGCAGGCGTAGCGTATGTAGCGTTTGTGTCGTAGGTGTAACGTTTGTGGCGTAGCACGTAGCGTTCGTACCGTAGCACGTAGCGTTCGTAGCGTAGCACGTAGCGTTCGTAGCGTAGCTATTGCGATCGTAGCGTAGCAGTAGCGATTACTGCCTATGTCACTCGTAGTATTTCATTTGTATTGTAGAGCTTGTGTCGTAGCGTTTAGTAATTACTTGTGCGACGTGCGTAGCGTATCTAGCGGTTGTGTCGCAGCTGTAACGCTTGTGGCGTAGCACGTAGCGTTCGTAGTTGTTGCTAATGTAACTTAGCAGTAGCGACTGCAGCGTAGCAAAAGCACTCGTAGTACAACTCGTAGTGTTACATTTGTATTATAGCGCTTGTATCGTAGCATGTAGCTGTACTCGTAGCGCTTGTAGCATCGTATACCTAGTATAGTTTTCTGATAGCACACTAAACTATTAAGTACTAGCTGAAATCCGCTACTTCGATCGCTTAGACCCGCTCCAGGAACACAAACATTCATCCAAATCGGTCCAGCCGTTTACTCACCTTTTAAACCTTTCCTGAAATTTCACAAAAATTTCAAAACCAAAATCAGCTAAATCGGCCCAGCCGTTGCAGCAGTCGAGTTTTAGCGAGACAAACGAATAGCTATTGATTTTTATAAATATGATTTGTTTATATTTTTAGTTTATTTTTAACAAAAAAAAACAATGTAAATTATATTTTCATTGAAAGTATATAATTTCAGATTGGTCTCATAGAAATTTCATCACAATCGGTTTAGTAGTTAGAACTGGAAATTTCAGTTACTTGGACAACAAATGGTCATCCAAGTAACCGAAATTGCGTATTGATATTTTTTTATTACCTCATAAAAAAGCTGATCATAAATAGAGCACATCAACGAAAACAAAATTAAAATTAGTTCAAAAACAAATAAGATATAAGCATTTTAATTTCATGCTAGACAGAGAGCGCACTATACTGAGCCGTGACGTCACGGCTCAGGAGCGCCATACAAATGCTATACTAACACACGCTTTGTGAGAAAGGGATAGAACATCCCCTCTCTATCCCCACCTAAAACTTTAAACGCTCATATCTCAGAGATTTATCAGCCAATTTAATTAATTTTTTCAGTATGTGTAATGCATTTAGTTATATTCCTCGCTAAGCCGGTTATTTGTAATAAATTAAACATTAGGACACATGCCTATTCTGGTTTTTAAATTGATAATAATTCTAACTTTTTCTTCTCTTTGTATTTTGAACCCCCGACGCAAAAAATAGGGTGTTATTAGTTCAACGTGAGTATCAGTGTATCCAACTGCATCGTAGCTGAACCAATTTTAATTTAGTTTTTCTGTTTGTTTGAAAGGAGAATCGATCGAAAGTATTTTTAGCTATAATTTATGAAAATCTGTTCGACCGTTTGAAGATAACCAGCTTATTAATCGGGAGCTTTTAAAATGTTCAATTTATACTAGTTATTAGTTAACAAATGATTATTCATGTCTGCCCCCCTCAGGAAAAATAGGAAAAAAAACAGTTTGTTATGTTTCGTGTTACCAGCGAGGGAACTGATCAAAAACTTTTAATTCCTATCAAAAAAAAGCGTCTCCCAATTTAAAAAAAATCTATAACCCTATTTGACCCATTTGATGTCTACATATTGTTTTTAAATAACCAACTGTAAGATGGAAGCAATTAAATAACCAACTGTAAGATGGAAGCAATTAAATAACCTAATATAAGATGGAAGCAATTAAATAACCTACTGTAAGATGGAAGCAATTAAATAACCTACTGTAAGATGGAAGCAATTAAATAACCTACTGTAAGATGGAAGCAATTAAATAACCTACTGTAAGATGGAAGCAATTAAATAACCTACTGTAAGATGGAAGCAATTAAATAACCTACTGTAATATGGAAGCAATTAAATACCCTACTGCAAGATGGAAGCAATTAAATAACCTACTGTAATATG
Source organism: Agriopis aurantiaria (assembly GCA_914767915.1). Classification (NCBI taxonomy): domain Eukaryota; kingdom Metazoa; phylum Arthropoda; class Insecta; order Lepidoptera; family Geometridae; genus Agriopis; species Agriopis aurantiaria. The sequence continues at coordinate 4,827,712 of OU612007.1, read as the reverse complement.
GAAGCAATTAAATAACCTACTGTAAGATGGAAGCAATTAAATAACCTACTGTAAGATGGAAGCAATTAAATAACCTACTGTAAGATGGAAGCAATTAAATAACCTACTATAAGATGGAAGCAAGGACGTTCATACGAGTATATATGAGATTTTTAGATGGAAGTCACTGTATCTCACAGCACAGGACTCACCTAGTGTGAGACTCAGGGTTCACTATCCGAAGTTATGCTCTTGTACCTATTAACAGTAAAAATAACTAACTACCTTCTATTTACTAACTTCACAATCATGTTATTTGTTCAAATAAAGTTTTAATATAATTATAATTAACCGAAAAAATATACCGCTATTATATTGAAACTTGCTTTAAATGTAAGTCGATACTTTACTACGAAAATATACGTTGAAAATCGAAGAAAAATATTATCATAAATAATCTTTGATAAAAACCGACTTAAAAAAACTGGACAAGTACGATTAGGACTCGCGCTCTGAGGGTTCAGTCCAACGGAACCCTCAGACCCTTTATATGAGAACTTGCCTCTTGCCAAATTTAATGATTCTTTTAGTCTACAGGAAGTACCTTAACTAACTTTGTAGTTTATTTATTTTTATTTGTTTATTTATTGGAAAACCAACAGCTTTTTACACTAAAATATACAATGGAAAAACGATAGGAAGCCAACAATAAGGTTAATAGTTGACAATAAGGTTCTTCCATACATTCCAACTACAAAATGTAAGTTTGTAATAGCAAAATAATTATTTTTAATTGATATAACTTCCAATTTATGACTTTCGGATTTATTCCTATATATGTGCTATGAGACCTTGCCTCTTGCCAAATTTCATGATTGTAGGTCAACGGGAAGTACCCTATAGGTTTTGGTTCCCCTGTGAAATCGCAAAATATGCGACATAACGGTCATATCTTTTGATTGCGTTGACTTACAAGTTTGATTTTTTCACATCTGAAAGAAACCGTAGACCCGAGTAGAAAAATTCAATTTGATAACTTTATGCGTTCTTGAGAAAAAGGGTCTTGACAGACGTACAGACGGACAGGCGGACAACAAAGTGTACCTATAAGGGTTTCGTTTTTTCCGTTTGAGGTACGGAACCCTAAAAACCACAATACACAAACATTGAACAAAAAACAAAATAATATTAATACACGAATTTTAAAATCGGGCGGAATCAATTATCAAATTTAATTAAAAATTAAATAGATTTTAATTGTTCCCACCGTATTGCAAAGGCACTTCCCATAAAACGCAAAAAATACGCAAAAACGCCAAATCGCCCAACGCAACCGTATAATTAAAATTAAAAAAAAACTCCAATAAAAATTAATAATTCATATAACTTTTTACTTTTATTTTACAGTAGAAGGGTACGGTTGGAAAATTTCTATCGGCGTCGCGGGTACATCGTAGTGGCTATTATGTAATCTGCGGCATAGGGGAGGGCGGAGAGAGTGCAGCTGTGGAGATTACGATTGCACTTTAATTACCCCGTCACCACGACCATAATCTACACTTGGACTGGCGCAACCACTAATGTGAAACATATTTATACTATAAAAAACTCTTTTCATCCCCGATCTCGGAAAGAGTATTTTTGCTCTTCGATATCTGAGTGCAAAGCCGTTTTTATCCGCTAGAGGATAAAGTGAATTGAGTTTAGAACATCGTGTGCACTAAGTTTGTGAATTCAAAACATAGCCCGTGATAAACTTCCTCGTCGCTAGAATCAGTGCATTATCATCAGTGTATTTAGGTTTTTAACTTGTTTTCAAGTTTCTTGTTTCACACGGCCATCTGACCCCAATCTAAGCAAAGCTTGTGATATGGCTGCCAGAGACTGATATACATACATATATGATTTAAATACATACTTAAATAGATATTAACAACCAGATATAGAATAAACACAAATGTTCATCACATGAATGTTTGTCATAGGTGGGAATCGAAACCACGCCCCCAAGCGCAGAAGGCAACACTACCAACTAGACCAACGGGCTATCAATATCTGCGTCTATTTGTCCGAAGAAATCATTCTCAATCCTTATCGCGCCCAGATACGGTTTGCGGTCGCGTGACTTTACAACTGAGCGGATTAGGTGCCTGTAATAGCAGTTGTCCGTAAGGCCCCAGATAGTTTTAAGGAATTGAATTATAATGCTATGAGATGTAAATTGTTTAAATTTTTAATTGACAAGTGTTATTATGAAGTTAATGATTTTTTTTATAGACAGTCTGAAACAAATTATATAATTAAGAGCTTAATTTAGTTTATTTAATTTAGAGACCATGACTGACAACACAAAGCAAAAAATTTAAGGTAGAATATTTGTAACTCACATTATACCATGATTTAAGTTTAAATTGACAATATTCTCACAAATAAATTTATTTTGATTTGATTTTGTGTTTGTTGCAATAAAGTGGCAAGTGGAGTCACACTTACTATACAGTTCAAAGTTGGTTAACTCCACCGGAAGGAGTAAATTGTATTATTTTTGTAAATGTAAATATTGAATGCCCGATGTGGGTAGACTGATGAATACAGTTTTTGCACTAACATCTAGCATAATAATAATGTATCAGTTGATCAATAAATGTTTTCTGATTCTGATTCTGATTCTGATTCTGAGTGAGGGACTACGCAAGCAACCCCTTTATACAAACAATTATTAGACGATTAGCGCATCATCACCCCTGCTCTGAGGTTGAGGGTCATGCAACTTGCAGGTGGCTTCTCGCACGGAAAGAGCGCTGATAATTGGTTGTTACTATAACAATAAGTATTAATTTGCAAGTTGAAGTGGCAATGGGCAGGCCACATCGCTCGGAGAACCGATAACCGATGTAGAAAGGTTCTGGAGTGGAGACCACGAACCGGAAGACGCAGCGTAGGTAGGCCGAACTAGATGGACCGACGACATTGTGAGAGTCGCGGACAGCCAGTGGATGCAAAAGGCAGGCTGTCGTTCAGTGTGGAGGTTAAAGGGGGAGGCCTATGTTCAGCAGTGGACGTCTTCCGGCTGGTGATGATAAAAATAAGTAATAACCGGGTAAGTGCGAGTTATAAAACTAATATGCCATTCTTAGACCATACAATTAAGAGAGATATGCCTTGGGACAATTATCATTAATATTCAAATATCTCAATTTTTTATACACTTTTTAGGTTCCGTACACAAAGGGTAAAAACTTCTTTACGGGTATCTGTCGAACCTTAATAGATATCCAGTTGAAATTTTCACAGAATATGTAAAGTTACAACGGATTAACTAACAAATAATAATAAAATCGAAAAGTAAAAACAAAAGGGGTCCCCATACAACTAAAGTATTTTTTTGCGTATTTTTTGTATTATCTCTAATTAATGTAAAAACGGTAATACGTACAAGCGTCAAACTTGGCATGATTATAGTATAGTACATACTAAAGTATAACAATAAATAATGACCAATTGCGAGTCGGTGACAAGTTTCTATTCAATACCAAGTTATACATGGTAATTTCGTTATTGAATTTTGTGGTGGTACGGAACCCTCATCGCGTGAGTCCGACTCGCACTCCGTTTTTACCCTTTTTTACGTTTTACGGAACCCTAAAAATGCTCAACATGTCTAAAGAAGTTTTCACTTTAAAAAAAACACCCGAGAATATAACCCTCCATCTTGAGCAGTCGGGTACTAAAAGTAATACGAGCGCAAATTACCACCATCGAGATATCACCATTACGGAGGGTCGTCCACGTCCAGGTGTTGACTCCCACGAAAGCAGGTGCGCGTTTATAATTTGTGTGCATAATGTAAGAGGGTATATTTGATCGGGGCAATTTCTGATTTATTCAAACTTTTCTACAACATGATATTTAATGCGTCCATAATTTGAAGAACCTAATGTCGCGACCTACCTACCTTAAGGTGGTACGTTTCACTTAAGGCGGGAAATTCAAATTTCAAACAGTTTTTTTGTTCTTGTAGCTAGGCCGGGTAATTATTATAAACGATCACAGTGTTTGCGCAAATTGATTATTATTCTTTACAAAATCATGTAAAGATATCAATATTTAATGATTTTACTTACATTTGTCGATAAATTCTTTTTTGCTGTTTCAAACGGTTTATTGTATGGCGCGTTACTGATAAATAGCTGTACATGATAATGTAAAAAACACCCAAAGATTTGCACAAACACCGTGTCATGTACAAAAATACATCATTACAAAATAATAAAATTGTTTCATTTGTAGCCTTTTTTTCTCGCAAATGTGTTGTAAAACGTTGTATGGCACACGTGCGGATTGGTTATTACAAACTCGTGACTATGGTAAGCCTTCGACTTCGTCTCGGGCTTACATTCGTCTACTCGTTTGTAATAACCAACTTACCGCACTTGTATCATAAATAACTATTAATGAACAAATATAAGACGAGCGCAGAAACGTTGACGGATCGCAGGCTTGGTCGGTACTGACGTGACGCTCAGAGCCTTCAGTGGGCGTGTCTTTACATAAGGCGTTTTCATCAGATGTAGTGACGGAACACGTTCGCCCTATATTAACGGCCTTACTTAAATACGTTAATTAAGTTAAGCAATGCTTAAAATTGCTGTCAACTTCTCTTTGACGGAAATTGTCACACATTAAAACGAGACAGAGCAATTTTTTGTTAAAGTAAGGCCGTAAATGTGTAGTTATGGAAAGTCTTTGGGACCAACCCTGAAATCGCGAATTAATCTAGTGTCTATGACCGTTTTCTATGTATGGAACAGCTGATATTTTGTCGCGATTTCGGATGGTTCCATAGTAAAAGCTGTTCATTATGATGGGAAATATGGACCACTTTCGGCTTAGTACAGTCTATATGCGTAGCCCTGTACAATATTACAGGGGTAGAAACGAGGTGACGTGGCCACGCGGCCTTTAAACGGTAGGGCAAGCTTAATTGTCAGAGGATGATTACAAACATTTGTCGGGTCGATCCCGACCGACGGCTTCGTTGAGGGTCTTTATTGGTAAGCAAATGTTTACCAAGGACCATGGACGATTGTTCACGGGACATGAAACACGGGAATAACGAAGATTCAATATGGTATCTGTCCAGTACATACTATGTATATTTCATTACATACGTACTAGTATATACTTATTTTTGTATCCTATACTCCTACTAATATTATAAAGGCGAGTATGGATGTATGTTTGTTCCTCTTTCACGTTGCAACGGATCGACCTGATTTTTTCCATGGGTTTAAGAGCCAGAGAGTGACATACTGAGAGGCTACTTTTCATCATCATCATCACCATTTTTCATCACTAAGCGGGTAAAGCCGCGGGCGCAGCTAGTAAGAAATAAAGGTTTATTTAAGAAAAACGACTTCTAATTTAGAGCAAGTGGTAACACTAACACTACAAATTCAGTTAGACTGCCCATAGACCGTTGAAGGTCTAAAGACAATCCAAATGCTCAAGCCCACTACCAGTTGGCGGCGTACCCAGCATGCTGGCAGCATTACCATGCTGAATAGCAATGCTTATGCATTGAGCCAGAAACTCGCCAGCATTTTGGTCACTGAATGGATTGAATGGAGACCACGGACCGGTAAGCGCAGCGTAGGACGTCTTCCCACAAGATGGGTAGATGGCCTAAAAGAGACCGCAGGGAAACGCTGGATGCAGGTCGCTTCCAACCGGCTCTTTTGGAGATCGATGGGGAGGCCTATGTCTAGCAATAGACGTCCTACGGCTGAAATGATGACGATGATGAAAACGCCATCATTTCGATCAAAGCGAAGTAGTTATAATATAAGTGTATTCTGCATTGTCGACAGATGTGCACAGCATGGTGCCGTTGCTGGCAGCACTGCCGCAGCCGCAGTGCCTGCCGCCGGCACCCGCGCCCTACTGCCACCATCTGTCGCTACGGACGGTGCCTCCACGTATGATCTTCATAAACAGACCGATCAACATATTTTAGCTAATATGACCAAACTAATTTAGTACTGACAGTTTTGTTGAAAATCGATGCATAATGGTCGCACTGTAAAATTTATGATCGAGATGCAAGATAATCCAAAAGATTTTTAAAGATTTTACTAGGTTTATATATTTCACTGGCCACTGTTTCTTTAAATCTTTAAGCCTTCCAAAGATTATTTTTTTCAATAATTTTATAAACACAAATGACTTCAGTTTCGTCTACAAATTTTCAGCCACCTTTATTTTATTTATTTTTATTTTATAGCCTTCTACACTGGTCAAGTTTCTTGCTTCTCATCTTACAATGATGTCAATTATCAATTTTACTGTAAAATTTATTAATTATTATATTTCCATTATTTTTATTTTTTTGGCGTCAAGATTTTATAATATTATTAATTAGTTATTGACATCGGCTCCGCTGTATTCTTTCCAGCTTGCCTTCCGGCATAGGCTGGCCTGGGACTTCCAATCTTGTCTCTTTTGTGTTAATTGTTTCCAATTTATGCCAGCCACTTTTTTAATTTCATCTTCCCATCTTACTTGCTGTCTTCCTTTATTTCGTTTCTTTATTTCCCTCTCTTGGATACCATTCTAATATGTATATCCCTATTGCATTTTCACATTCACATTTGTCACAAATTTTCAGCCACCTAGTTTGTTTCAAATAGTAATTTTCAACTGCCTAGTTAGTTCGACTAGTAATTTTCAACAACCTAGTCAGCAGTGCAAGTACCGTTCTTTTATCAATCGTCAAATTGACAGTTGAGGTCGTCAAAGTCGATAATATGCAATTTTTTCAGTACTCGCTGTGATCGATTCTATGGCATTTTAGCGAATTTGACGATCGATAAAGAACGGTACTTGCACTGCAGTTTCGACTGGTAATTTTCAACTGCCTACTTAATTTTGACTAGTAAGTCAGTTTCGATTAGTAATTTTCATCTGCCTAGTCAGTTGCGATTAGAAAGTAATAAATTATTAATTTTGAACAAGTAGCTTTTCCTAACCAGTGTTGAGCCCGGTGCCGAGCGAGGTGGACCTCCGTCGTCGATGCGAGAAGCGCCCCATCCCGGCGGAACTGAAAGACGAGAAGTACTTCGAGCGGCGGCGCAGGAACAACCAGGCTGCTAAAAAGTCGCGAGACGCCAGGAGAATACGGGAGGATCAGGTGAGAAGACTGACATGTGATGTATGCGTAATTTTCATACTATATGATAAGCTGGCGTGTTTCTGGCTCAACGCATTAGCATTGCCATTCAACGTGGTAATGCCGCCAGCATGTTGGGTACGCTGCCAACTGGTATATAGTGGGCTTGAGCATTTGAATTGTCTTTAGACCTTCAACGGTCTATGGGCAGTCTAACTGTATTTGTTGTGTTAGTTTTAGTTTGTATTTTGTTTAGTCAATAAAGGCACTTGCCCCGCTAAATGACAGATGGAAAAAAAATAATATATATGGGTGATTTTTTATTAACTTGTATTTAAAATGAAGAAGTGTAATTGGGTGACCAAATAAAGGACTTTTAATTGTTTTAAAATAAATTGTTATTTCAATAAAATATAATAAGACTTTGTATATATTGGCTGATGACATTGAGTTACCCAATTTTTGTATATTCACCCATATATAAATATATTAAGTATTATATTAATATTATATATATATATATATATAATATTAATATCTTAGTATTATATAAGTATCTTTGCTCCGATATTCTAAGGAGCTAAAGACGGCTCAATAGTTAGACGCTGGTGAGGGAAATACCTACATATATTATAGGATCCCCACCCTGATCTAAAGATACAATTCGCCAAGAAGGACGTCAGCGGAGGACTCAATTGACATACCTATTATTGACATACATATTATGAAGTAGGTCATCATCATCATCGTTTCAGCTGACCATGTTCCCACTGCTGGGACTCAGGCCCTAATCCAGTGCATGTTTGTGAAAATCATGTTTTAGAACTTTCGAGGTTCTTGGACATACTGATTTCCTCACGATGTTTTTTCTTTATTTTTTTTTACATGGCAAGTGGCAATAACTAAACAAAATACAAGCTAAAACTAACACTACAAATACAGTTAGACTGCCCATAGACCGTTGAAGGTCTAAAGACAATCTTTTTCTTTACCGTTTTTGAGCGATAGCATCGATCCTGCACATAATTTATTTGGTGCCAAAAAGTCATTGGTGCAAGGCCGAAGGTCGAACCGAATGCCGTCAGATTGTAAGGCGCACATGCTACATACACATACTGCTCGGGCTCATCGCTAAAATCCAATGTCAATAGAACCACTTGACTGCTCATCCTTTTCCCCGCATGAGGCAAAGGTTCTAACATGTCTTTCAACCTAAGCTATTTCGAGCGGGCCAATCCTAGGCGCGAATTGAATGAATGACTTTTGATTCTCCAATCACAAGCGTCGAGTCGCGTCGAGTCTCCAATCACAAGCTGCCCCCCGCGACCGACGTGGCATCATTTTGCAAAAGGGAATTTTGACACCATGCGTGATCAAGTGGTTATATTATCTTTGCTAAAATTCAATAAATCAGTAATGAAGTAATGTTTTAATTACAGATAGCGTGGCGCGCGTGCTTACTAGAGCGTGAGAACGCGTCGCTGCGTGCGCACGTGAGCGCGCTCCGACAGGAAGCGCTCGCGTTACGCGCACTGCTTGCCGCTAGGGACGACCACGCCGCACCCTCTTCCACCACGCCGGACTAAACAATGCCACCAAAGTGCAGAATAACGGGGCGTGGGTCAACTATTAAACTAGATAGCGTGGCGTGCGTCTTGTTAGAGCGTGAGAACGCATCGCTGCGTGCGCACGTGGGCGCACTGCCCATCCCGGACTATTTCACCACGCCGGACTAAACAATGCCTACAACATAGAGGGCGTGGGTCAACAGTAACTATTGAACTAGATATCGTGCTTTGAACCACGTTGGAATGAAAGATATAGTAAGTGTAATATATCGTGACGTGGGTAGACTGTACAACAAGATAACCTAGTGTGTACGCATGCTAACGCGTGGTAGAACTACGCTGCACCCTGGATTGAATTAAACGATGCATCGACAGTGTAATATATGGTGACGTGGGTAGACTATGCAACAACAATTTTTCACCTATTGCGCTTAGGGTTACCATATCTCAGGATTTTCTGGCTCATTTCAGGATTGCGGCCGGAGTTTGTAAATCTCAGGAAATAACAGTTTAATTAAAGAATTTAAATAAAATAGAGTAGATTTTCCAAATATTTTTTATTACTAAGTTACAAATACAAAAAATAATTTTCTTTATAATTTTATTACAGACTAATTTAAAAATCAACTTTTATCATTGTGAATTGCACACATTACTAAATAAATTCAACACTAATTAATTTATCTGTGATTACAAGCAAAAAAATCACTTGTTACTATGTTACTCCGTCAAATTAAATGATATAGAAACAAAAAAATTTTTTTGTGACTATGATAGTTAACAAACGGTCAGGTTATGTCACTTTTTGCAAATTCGTACTCTGTGATTTTATATCTATACTTCTATACTAATATTATAAAGAGGAAAGATTTGATTGTTTGTTTGTTTGCATTGAATAGGCTCCAAAACTACTGAACCGATTTGAAAAATTCTTTTACTGTTGGGAAGCTACACTATCCCCGTTTTCAACAAAAACTAAAACTCCAATAATGTAGCCCAAGGTGTAAAAAAACAAGATTTACTGTTTGACAGTTCTAAGACAGGACAACGTCTGTCAGGTCAGCTAGTCTTCAATAATGTGAATTAAGGAATTAAGACGCGAGCGAGAGACCTGCCGAGGGTACATACATAGGCCCTTTAAGTTGGTAGGTATATAAATAGACATATTGTACCTAATGTATCAAAGTGTAATCTTCTAGTCTAAGTAGTCCATTTGTTCGTATCAGTAAACCATCCACTGTGTGATATTTTGTTTTAAGTGTTTTCTAGGTATAGGTACTTAAGTAAATAAAAACTTATATTAAATTGGAATGGCTTTATTGAGTAGGTATATCCACTTGTCAATGTAATATTACAGGGCTACGCGAAAAAAGTGTACTAAGCCGAAAAAAGTCAGTAGTAGGCATCGACCTATATGTACCTACCTACTGGGTACCTTATTACCCGTCATTATATTATGAAGAACTTTTACTATGGTACCTATTCTGAAAACGCGTAAAACATATCAGCTGTTCCATACATTTTGTCGAGTGTGTATGGCTGTTTTCTATGGAACAGGGACAGCCAACATATTTTTCGCAATTTCAGTTGCTCTCATAGTAAAAGTTTATAATGTTGGATACTAATGGACCTCTTTCGGTTTCCGCGTAACCCAGTATAGCTACCTAATAACTTCGACAAAAGAACTTTTGTCGAAGCCTAATAATATTATTCTATTAGATAAAATTTTTCAAATAAAAAAAAAAAAAACTGTGGTTAATATCTATTTAAGTATGACAGTATTTAAAACTATATATGTATGTATATCAGTCTCTGGCAGCCATATCACAAGCTTTGCTTAGTTTGGGGTTAGATGACCGTGTGTGCAAAAATGTTTATATAAATATATCTAATGTACCTACAAAAATAGCAAGTTTTGTAAATTAAAATATAACATTGCATTAATATCACCTCGCAAGTTTAAGCTTCCCGCTCAAAACTTTTTCTTGTTATAGGAAATCATAGACAATCTTTGAGTTTTGGCGCCAACGTGATAAAACTGTACAACAGTAGGTATTATTTTCCTAAACTTATTTATTTGCTACTATTAATGTGTATTGGTGGATTATTATTTTCGTAAATATGCTCAAGTGTGGGGAAATGATTTAACAAGGTGAAACGTGTAATTCCATGTTCCTTCCAAAACTCTAAAAGCTTTTATTTATGTATCCACTAATGTCTTCTGTATCACTATTTTATGGCATGATTTAGAATTGACTGAGTGTACTGACACTCAGTCAATTCTAAATCATAACTTGAGACTAACTTTGCTTGACTCCAACTGTGGAGTCAAGCAAAGTTAGTCTCAATAAACACAAAATAACACTTGTAATACAAAACACTGCCAAATGCACAAATCGTGCGAAAAGATAATTAAATATAATTTTGCTCATTCGTGATGTACCTACCATACAACTTTACAGCAAATATGAATGAATTTACCCAAGTAATTATTACAGAAATACTTACAAGTACTGATATGAAACAAAATACTTACCTAACAAAAACACGTAGGTAGTTTGGTTGGTTTTCGTACAAGTGCACTTACTACACCCTATAGTAGATCTGTGCCCTAAGTAGTGGGGACCATAGTATAATAATATACTCCGCCAGGTATAGCAATCCGAGAAAAAAAATCCATGTGGGCGTCCCGCAATGATGTCATGATGTCAATTTACAACAGGGGTGCAAGTACCGTTCTTTATCGGACGTCAAATTCGCTAAAATGCCATAGAATCGATCACAGCGAGTACTGAAAAAATTGCATATTATCGAATAGGGTATTTGACTACTTTTGGGAAACTATTGCACATTATTGTCTGATATAAAATAATGTATCCTGCATTTATATTTTCTGGATATCAGTCGTATTTGCGATATAAATCGATGTTAAAGTTTGAATAAAAAAATATCGCGCCAAAACGCAGACCTGCGTCATAGCTCCGATCACATGACTAATTGACGTCACACAAAACAAAACAACTGCAGCCAGGCTGCAAAAGTTTGATGATTAATTAATTTGTAATAGAAGTAATGGTTTATAAATATTGTGTAGTGCCAAAATGTACAAATACTTCCATAAAGACACCGGATAAAATATTTGTTCCTGTTCCAATGCACCCAAAACTCCCCAAAACTCGGAAAAAGTGGTTGGAACCAATCTAAGGTTGGAACTAAGTAGCTCGTAGAGAACCCAAAAGTATTGGAGCTAATTCAAGTGTTTCTATGTGCGAAGATCATTTTGAGGTACATATTTGAGTCTATATATTTCTATTATTATTTGTGTTTTTATGGCATTACTATTTTATGTACTGTTACTTTCTTTTTAAACATTGTAAAGCTCGACATAACCTAACAAAATAGTTATATCCACTTACTACAAGTACTACAACATACTTTTTGTACAACTTGATTGAATGTTTTGCTTGGAGAACAATTAAAAATTAATACTGACATTGTAGTTTTTACGTTTTGAGTTCTGCAGCGTAGAAACAATGACGTGGATTATTATTAAAGAAATATGCAACCATAAAAACATTAATTTTGGGTAAGTTACTGCTGTCTGCTTGCACAAAATGTTTCTCCATTCTTCTCACATTTAACGTCCGGAATGTTTTTGGTGAAAATTTCTGGATAAATCGCTCTCAAAATAGCTTTACAACATTAAATTCGCAAATATCAATACAAAATCTGTTTGTTTAGATTTGTGTGACGTCACTAGGGATGAAGCCAGTTACAGACCGTTTTCGATCACGTGATCAAATGTCGAAAATACAGTTATTTTATTCGCGTTTTTTACAAAAAATAAGCATATTTTTATCAAAAAATCAATGAAATATGCTTTTTCATTATGTCATGTTTATGGATGGCGTCAATTGGCATAATATTTTTAATACAGTCAAGTACCCTATTTGACGACCACAACTGTCAATTTGACGATCCATAAAAGAACGGTACTTGCACTGCAGGTTCGAGAGAGATGACGATACACCACGTAACAGCTGATTGAATAAAGTAGCAACTGGACAATGACGTCATTGCGGGACCACTCCCAGATTGCTAGACCTTGTTTTCTTAGATCATGGTGGGGACAATTTTTTTTAATATTTTTTTTTTAGTGGCAATGTATTGTAATTTCCATAGAGTATAGAGGACAATCGCTCGAAAAAAAAGTTAAAATTATTCTTTCAAGAAGTTGCGTCACCCACATGTTCTGTTTGAAGTGAATTTACAGGATAAAATAAATTAAATAGTTAAAATAAACGCGAAAAAATGCTGACCGCAACGCGGGTGATCGGCCGAAAGGCTTTGGAGTGTTCAGGAGTTGGATCTGATTTGTACACACAGAGAAATTTCTCGTCAATCCTCAGAAGTGTAAGTAACCATTTTATATTTGAAAACGAATGAATAGCGTTTGTCACATGAGCTAGAAATGTCAATTACTTCTTAAATTCAACATATATTACACAAGGAGTACTATTTTTGAGCTATCCAAGATATATAATCGACCGGCCCAAAGGGCACATGGACTTTGCAAATATCCCCTACCTATACCGTCGTAAAGTTCTATTTCGTTGTATTTACAGACCGCAGCCCCCACAGTCCCTATTTACCAGCGACATGCACTGCAATACAGAAACAAGTAAGTTATTTTTAATTTCAATGTATTTCATCATAAAGTATAAACCTAACCTAACTTTGTGACCTTTGTAACATTAGTTTTATAGGTGTATTACTTATTACTATACATTCACATGGATTTTTATCATTTGTATGAATTAAAATAGGTAGAAATTTGTTGGAGAGGCCACTGATCCACAGAAGTTACTGGAAGGCTAAAGGTCAACATTAAAGTACTTATTAAATAACAAAATTTTAATTTGATTGTTGGTTTTTATTGTTTTATAGCTGCACAACGCAATTTTTCAAAATATAGAGTATCCTAACCACAGGCGTTACTAAAACAAGCAAGATGTAGACGCCCAACTTAATTTCTTCCTCATTTTGATAACATTTCATTATGAAACTTTGTAAAATTCTTACTGAGCAAAGACTTACACTGTTTTTTTTTATTGCATAACAGTATTGTGTCTTTTGAATAATAGTTAGAAGAAACCAGAATTATTGATTTGATACATGATTTAAACTACACCCAAAACAAATCTAACCTTTATTAGAAATAACACTGTGAGATTGTGTCAATTGCAAGTGGCCCGTCTTAAGTTGGATCCATGCTCCAGCAAGCACGCCAGTTCAGTCTGTGTCAAAAAATTTGGTAGAATGTCATGGATTTATCACAGTTTTATCTCTTATCACTTTTTTTTTTTAACCTATACTGTCACTGCTGGGCAAAGGTCTCCCCGATTTCCTTCCTTAAACCCTGGTTCTCCGCCACCTCTTGCCAACCTCTTCAGAATGAGTAAAGATTGTCACGCAGCGTTTCTTGGGTCTTCCTTGACTGCGTCGTGCACCAGGCACCCACTGTGTGACGATCCCAGCCCATTGGTCATAAACTTATAATCAGAAAATGTTTGAGAAGTGCCCATTTTGAGAAATGCACACTGGATAGTGTACCAACTGAGAAATATCGTTTGAACCTTGTGCACATCTTGCAAAGTGTACATTTTGGACCTAACCCTTTGACATGTTTCCGTAGATCGGATGGAGTCAAAGGCGCAGTCATTGGTATTGACTTGGGGACCACCAACTCCTGTGTGGCTGTCATGGAGGGAAAGACACCAAAGGTACTGTACTCTTTGCTTTAGTACTAATTTTTCAAACGGATGTTGCTAACACCAGACAAATCTAGCTCCTTACCAAACCAGACCATCTGGACCTCAGATCTGACTAACAAGGGAGATATCATCGTAATTTCAGCCATAGGATGCCCATTGCTGGACATAGGCCTCACCATAATCTCCAAAAGGGCCGGTCGGAAGCGGCCTGCATCCAGGATTTTCCTGCGGTCTCTTTTAGGTCACCTATCCATCGTGTAGGTGGAAGTCCTACGCTGCGCTTACCAGTCCGTGGTTTCCATTTGAGAATCTTTCGACCCCATCGGGTCGGCTCAGGTAGGTGCTGGTAGGGGGAAATGCAGAATACACTGCAAGCAGGACGTCAGTGCAGGACTTAACGCCCCCATCTCGAATAAGAATAAGAAACATTCTATTCCTTTATGCGATAGATGGCAAACAAGCTGACGGACCGCCTGATGGTAAGCGGTCACCGTCGCCTATGATGCCTGCAACACCAGGGGCATCACAGATACGTTGCCGACCCTTAAAGACTCTATTAACAGCCTTTTCGAAGAACCCCATGTTATAGTTAGTTCTATTTAGGAGATGATTGATACAAAGTCTTATTACCTGAATTTTCTGTACACACCATCTTATCTTAGCTGTGTACAGTGTACCTTATATTTATTGCTCATTTTATCACATAGTAATCTTAATTCATTTGAAATATTACATCATTTATCTAAAAGAAACGTAATTGCAATATATTGTGCATCGCCGATCAGTGCCTGTGCCAGTGCGCTTGACCTTTTGCAGCGATGCGAGAGAAACGCGCGGAACCAGCTAGTCGCAGCCAACTGGCTGCGGCTTTCCTAGATACCGCGCTACATGTGAAATAAAATGGAAATAATTTGTGTACTTTGGGTGGTACAGCGATATCCCAGTAGATATATAAGCTAAAGCAGTAGTTTGACTCGGACGTGTCCTTGAATCCAATGCCTACTGTTGGTCATAGGGCTAGGGTTAGGGTTGCTAGTATCTCAATGACGCGGCGCGTGCGGCTATCGCTCTGGGCGTACCGTGAAGTATCAAAGCAGGCGGGGGAAGGGACGTTTAATTACATCACTCGATTCGGGTATTTGTAGAACTACTTTTTTATGCCGTATGTAGCAAACAAGCTAACTGGCCGCCTTATGGTAAGCGATCACTGTCGCCTATGGATACCTGTAACACCAGGGGCATCACAGATACGTTGCCGACACTTAAATAGTCTATTAACAGCCCTTTTGAAGAACCCCATGTTATAGTTACTCAGAAATGCCTCCGAAAGGAAGTTCCTTCCACAAAATGCAGGTGTGAGGCAAAAAAGATCTTGTAAAACGCACAGTGTGTGATTTCCACAGATCTATGATATGTGGATGAACTTTCAGGCGGTGGCGGCTACTGTGATGATAAAGCCTCAGTGATGGCATCAAATCGAACAGTTCTTCAGAACATTTCTTACTGCTTTAGCTTGTATTTCTACTGTGACGATTACAAGTGTAAGTTTACGTTAGCCCCGTTGCTTTCAAAGCAACTTTCCTTCCCCATTCTAACCTGGGTAGAAACAAAAGTATTAATGACTGACATTTTGGTCACCGCCCCGCGAATATGGCCCATGAAGGAGTATGCTGTGGTCTCATGATTGAAACGCACTAGGCCAATGTCATTGAAAAATACATTCATGCCACAGGTAGTAGAAAACAGCGAGGGCTCCCGCACGACCCCATCCCACGTGGCATTCTCCAAAGAAGGTGAACGTCTCGCTGGCATGCCGGCCAAGCGGCAAGCTGTCACCAACAGTGGAAACACATTCTACGCCACCAAAAGACTGATCGGACGTCGGTTCGACGACCCGGAGGTGCAGAAAGATATGAAGAACCTCTCCTACAAGGTTGTGAGAGCGTCAAATGGAGATGCTTGGGTGCAAGGTAATTAGTAAAGTTGTTAAACCTTTTGACATATTACGTACTGTACAGAGCGATGGTAGCCTAACAGAAGCATGTATGCTTCACAACCTGACGACATCTGGTTCGATTCTCGACCCTGTATCAATGACTTATGTGCAGTTTCGATGCCAGTGCTCAAAAACGGTGAAGGAAAACATCGTGAGGAAACCGGTATGTCCAAGAGCCTCAAAAGTTCAAAGATGTATGACATTCACCAACATTTACTAGGTCAGCATGATGGGTTAGGGCCCATCCTCTCACTCTGAGAGAAAGTCAGTGTCCAAGCAGTGAAAATATGAGGCTGAAATGATGATTATGATGACTACTTACTGTTCAAAGAATATCTGAGAATGGTCTTTCACCAAAACGGTGATGCTTAATATGATGGGTATTTAAAACAGAAATATCGAGGCTTTATAGAGTGCCTAAAAATTTACAGAAACGGCTAGCCATGTTGCATGTAGCTTTCCTTGGCTGTTGGCCATCAATCATAAATTCCCATGATCAATGGACGACCCCTTAGCGAGTGGCAACACAGGCATACCATATTATTTTTAAAAAAACAGTAAGACTGTCTAAAATAAAGTAGTTAGGTATTTTTATGCATTGCCGATCAGTGCTTGTGCCAGTGCGCTTGCCCTTTTGCAGCGATGCGAGAGAAACGCGCGGAACCAGCTAGTCGCAGCCAACTGGCTGCGGCTTTCCTAGATACCGCGCTACATCTAAATAGAGATCTTTAATTCCAAATGTGCGTTCCACCACACTACACATACAAAATACTACAAAAATAAGGTGGAGGGGCATTTACATATAGAATGAAAGATGTCTACCAACCTATTTTCACAAATTCATTCATATCAAATTGCTAGTGTAATAAGACCCCACAGCAGGCCTAGCATGGCCTGTGGACTGATTGTCTTTCCACCGATTTTATCCTGCGAGTAAAACAAACTTATCCATATTCTAGATTTGTAGCATCTACGCGAGGATAAAAACAGTGGAAAGATATGAGAGGGTTGGCAGCATCCTCCTACTGCATGGTAAACATTGCGATCTCCAATCTGCCTGCCAAGTGTTGAGATTTAGGCAAATCCCCCATGACAATTAAGTTTTGTGTACGCCCCTCAGTCCTTGGCAGCTCCTCTCTACTTGTCCAAGGTAACTGACCAGGTAATGGTGGAGTAAGGGTGCGAAAACGGACCGGAACTACCGGAAAACGCTGAGTAGGTAGGCCTCCCACTGGATGACCGACGACATTGTGAGAGTCATGGGCATCCAGTGGATGCAGATAGCAGGCTGTCGTTCAGTGTGGAGTTCTAAGGGGTGGCCTTTTTTCACCAGTGGACGTCTACCGGCTGATGATGATGTACATATTTGTATTTATGATTTACAAATCCCACTTCTGAATTCAGTGTTTTAATTTGCGTTTCTAATAAAACTTTTCTTCACTTAGGAAGCGACGGTAAAGTCTACTCCCCATCCCAAATTGGTGCATTTGTTTTGATGAAAATGAAGGAAACCGCAGAAGCATACCTTAACACTCCAGTGAAGAACGCGGTGGTCACAGTTCCGGCCTACTTCAACGATTCCCAGAGGCAGGCCACTAAAGATGCTGGTAAATATTGCTCTGAACCACAATATAGAAAATAGATTAAATATATGGCAGGGGTATAAAAGCCATGGTAGCCCATTTGGGAGACCGCTAGACTTGAAAGCGTGAGGTCGCGGGTTCAAACCCTGGGCCCATACCAATGAGCTCTTTGGAGCTTATGTACGGATTTACATACCACTGGCTTTTCGGTGAAGGAAAACATCGTGAGGAAACCTGCATACGTACGGAGAAGGAATTCAATGGTGTATCTGAATCCACCAACCCGCACTGGGCCAGCGTGGTGGATATGGCCCAATCATTCGGGGGCAGGCTAAAAGTCCAGCAGTGGACTGTTAGCTGATTATGATGATGAGGGTGTTGAAGTTTTTTTTTTTTACATTGGACTAGGCTAACGTTTAACCACGATCTCGCCTGATGGAAAGCAAAGCAAAGTTTAGGCTCTCTTTTACCACTTTTAACAATTTTGGTCATTTTTAGTTTGTCTACTTCCATGGTCAGCTTAAAATCATAAAAATGGTATCATATCAAAATTATTTTTTTGATCTAGGAAACCGTAAAGACCGAAACACTATTAAGGACATTTTGCCCGATAGAAATGCCCCTTTGGGTGCGGAACCCCAAAAACCAATAACGATTTGCTATTTTTGTGGTTAAGAATGTTGTAAACCAGTTGTAAACCAGCAATGTAAAGCGTACAAGCGTGCGCGCGGTGCGGGTCGTTCGTTGACCTCATCAGCTGATATTATATTTGCATTGCATTAAGAAAACAATAACAACATTTATTGTAACATTGTATCAGCGATCACAAGTCTTCGTTTTTGGAAGTGTTTCCCTTACATATGCATCGCCGATCAGTGCTTGTGCCAGTGCGCTTGCCCTTTTGCAGCGATGCGAGAGAAACGCGCGGAACCAGCTAGTCGCAGCCAACTGGCTGCGGCTTTCCTAGATACCGCGATACATTTTGACGTATTTTTAGCCTCTGGACCGTATGCTAATTGGACATTTCACCCATGAATCCCGTTGAAGTGAAAACTTCTTTTGGCATGTGCAAGTGTTTTTCCCCCATCCGAAAAAGTGTCCAACGTGCCTAAAGATCACTTCAAAAAGTATTTATTTTCCAACCCTTCACGCTTAGATAATGGCATAGATTCTGATGTACTCTAAACTAAACTTGACAGCTCTAAATAGGCATGATTCGTAATGTTTAATTTATTACAAATAACCGGCTTAGCGATGAATATAAGTAAATACATTACACATACTGAAAAAATAATTTGAATTGGCTGATAAATCTCTGAGATATGAGTATTTAAAATTTTAGGTGGGGATAGAGAGGGGATGTTCTATCCCTTTCTCGCAAAGCGTGTGTTAGTATAGCATTTGTATGGGGTGCCTGAGCCGTGACGTCATGGTTCAGTATAGTGCGCTCTCTGTCTAGCATGAAATTAAATTAAAATGCTTGTCTTATTTATTTTTGAACTAATTTTAATTTTGTTTTCGTTGATGTGCTCTATTTATGATCAGCTTTTTTATGAGGTAATAAAAAAATATTAGTCATCATGTCTATTGTTGCCATCCTTCTCTCACATATTAAAATGAAAAGAGAGGCGGATAATTTTAGTCCCGTCAGATTGGTTTAGTTTAGTGAGTGGTATGACAGAATCGACGCCAATATGTATCCATATTTTTTTTAATTACAGCACCACCTCTTGTGGAATATGTGAATTACTAGTTAAGTTTTGCACTTCTGACGTGCAGTCCTACGACTGATTCTTTTTTCTACGTAAAAAGTTTAATGCAAGTTGTCCATAACATTTTAATAGAATCTATATACATATATATATATATATATATTTAAAAGCGAAATTCATCTACTCACTCATTAAACACGAAATCTCGAAAACCACTTGACCTACGAAGCTGAAATTTGGCAGGTAGATTCCTTATGGGGTGTAGAGGTCCGCTAAGAAAGGATTTTACGAAAGGGCCGAATTAGGGATGACAAAATGGGGTTGAAAGTTTATATGAAAGTCTACGCGTACGAAGTCGCGGGCAACAGCTAGTAGATTATAATTGTAATGGTGTTTTGTATGGAAATCCTTGTGCAGGTCAAATCGCTGGTTTGAATGTACTACGCGTTATCAACGAGCCGACGGCGGCCGCGCTCGCATACGGCATGGACAAGACTGACGACAAAATGTAAGTACACATATTATATACTAGCGGTCCGCCCCGGCTTCGCACGGGTATAGATTATAGCCTGTCACCCGGGGATAGTGTAGCTTCATAACAGTGAAAGAATTTTTCAAATCGGTTCAGTAGTTTCGGAGCCTATTCAATGCAAACAAACAAATCTTTCCTCTTTATAATATTAGTATAGAAGTATAGATATATAGTACCATTTACGTTTGCTTATATTGGGTTACGCGGAAAGGTTGTACTAAGTCGAAAGGGGTCCATACCACCCATCATTATGAACAACTTTTACAATAACAATAATAAATATTTGTGACATTTTTGCACACACGGTCATCTGACCCCAAACTAAGCAAAGCTTGTGATATGGCTGCCAGAGACTGATATACATACATATATAGTTTTAAATACATACTTAAATAGATATTAACAACCAGATATAGAACAAACACAAATGTTCATCACATGAATGTTTGTCCTAGATGGGAATCGAACCCACGCCCCCAAGCTCAGAAGGTAGGTTCACTACCAACTGGACCAACGGGGCTATCTAATATCTAATAGGACCAACCTTATTGAGCGAATTCGGTACGAACAAAGCCACGGGGAGTTCTGATAGTGCGATCTTTTTGTTGTGTGCGGTAGTTGTGAACTGTTTGATCTGATGCCGGCGTCGCGGTTTTACATAAAAATCGCACACTGTGCGATTCATGCGTTCTTTATTGTTTTATCACGTATTTTATGCATCGCCGATCAGTGCCTGTGCCAGTGCACTTGCCCTTCTGCAGCGATGCGAGAGAAACGCGCGGAACCAGCTAGTCGCAGCCAACTGGCTGTGGCTTTCCTAGATACCGCTCTACATGTGAACTAAAATTAGATGTCCCATGATCCAAGGAAACAAGGTCTAACGCTCTGTCTCATCAGTTTCTAGTGTATTATTTATATTAATTGTTTGTCGAACAGCATAGCGGTGTACGACTTGGGCGGCGGCACCTTCGACATATCCGTGCTGGAGATACAGAAGGGCGTGTTCGAAGTGAAGTCCACCAACGGAGACACCTTGCTGGGCGGTGAGGACTTCGACAACGTGATTGTCAACTTCTTGGTCGACGAGTTCAAACGGGACGTGAGTATTTTTAACTGACATCAAAAAATAAAGGTTTTTTTTTTTTAAATCTATACCATAATATTATAAAGAGGAAAGATTTGTATGTATGTATGTTTGTAACAAATTGGCTCTAAAAGTACTGGACCGATTTAAAAAATTCTTTCACCGTTGGGAAGCTACACTATCCCCGGGTGACATAGGCTATAATCTATACCTGTGCGAAGCTGAGGCAGACCGCTAATATAATATATAATAGTATACAAACAAGCGACAGGCCAACTGATGGTAAGTAGTCACTGTCGCCTATAGACACTTACAATACCCGGGGCATTGGCGGTGCGTTGCCTACCTTTGAGGACTCTATTCACTCTTCGCTTGAAGCAATTGAAGTTATATTTTGTAGGAAAAACCGAATCTGGTAAGCCATTCCACGACTCTCAATTCGGTTGTATCTTTTAAATGTTTGTAGCTCTGAATTCCTTTATTTATAAACCGATTTGGACCCTAAATAGGGTAGACATAGACATAGACATATATTTATTGATAATTATAAGAATTACAAGTCAGGCAGTATACAAAATAATATTATGTTAAAAATTTGCTATACAATTAGTATTACGCGCATATGACTACTTTGCGTGCGTATTTGACTACTTTTGGGAAACTATTGCACATTATTGCCTGATATAATTTAATGTATACTGCATTTATATTTTCTGGATATCAGTCGTATTTGCGATATAAATCGATGTTAAAGTTTGAATAAAAAAATATCGCGCCAAAACGCAGACCTGCGTCATAGCTCCGGTCGAGCGACGATTGACGTCACACAAAACAAAACAGCTGCAGCCAGGCAGCAAAAGTTTGATAATCACAAATTTTCTAATAGAAGTAATGGTTTATAAATGTTGTGTAGTGCCACAATGTACAAATACTTCCATAAAACACCGGAAAAACTATTCATTTCTGTTCCAATGGACCCCAAAACTCGCAAAACGTGGTTGGAACTAAGTAGCTCGTAGAGAACCCAAAAGTATTGGAGCTAATTCAAGTGTTTCTATGTGCGAAGATCATTTTGAGGTACATATTTGAGTCTATATATTTCTATTACAATTTTTGTTTTTATTGCATTACTATTTTATGTACTGTTACTTTCTTTTTAAACATTGTAAAGACATTAGACATAAAGACACAAAATAGTGATATCCACTTACTACAACATACTTTTTGTACAACTTGATTGAATGTTTTGCTTGGAGAACAATTAAAAATTAATACTTACATTGTAGTTTTTACGTTTTGAGTTCTGCAGCGTAGAAACAATGACGTAGATTATTATTGAAGAAATATGCAACCATAAATACATTAATTTTGGGTAAGTTACTGCTGTCTGCTTGCACAAAATGTTTCTCCATTCTTCTCACATTTAACCTCCGGACTGTTTTTGGTGAACATTTCTGGATAAATCGCTCTCAAAATAGCTTTACAACATTAAATTCGCAAATATCAATACAAAATCTGTTTGTTTAGATTTGTGTGACGTCACTAGGGATGAAGCCAATTACAGACCGTTTTCGATCACGTGATCAAATGTCGAAAATACAGTTATTTTATTCGCGTTTTTTACAAAAAATAAGCATATTTTTATAAAAAAATCAATGAAATATGCTTTTTCATTATGTCATGTTTATGGATGATGTCAATTGGCATAATATTTTCAATACAGTCAAACACCCTATTCTGTCTGTCAACGTATTTACAACGGGGAGTGTTCTGAAGAACTGTTTGATCTGATGCCGGCGTCACGGTTTTACATATAGATGCGAGAAAACGTTCTTGTTTTATCACTATCATACAAAAATTCAAAATTCTTTGTCTGATTTTATAATGTACAAGTGTTGTCACTTATTTTTTGCCACAATGGACGACCCCTTAGCGAATGGCAACACGGGTCATCATACAATGTTATATAAAACCTCTTTATTAAAATACCACAAAACAAGGTTAACATAAACATTACAATAAAAATATTATCTAGGCTTTTAACGGGCGGCCTTATCGCTTAAAGCGATCTCTTCCAGGCAACCGTGCATCCGGCATGACTGTCTTAAATAAACTACTCAGCAGGCCTAGCACGGGCCGTGGACAAATTGTCTTTTCACCGTTTTTAACCACGCCTAGACGCGACAAAGCTAGAATATAGATACGTTTGTCTCTTTCCCGCGGGATAAAAACAGTGGATAGACAATTTATCCACGGCCCGTGCTAGGCCTACAGGTGTTTTTATGCATTGCCGATCAGTGCTTGTGCCAGTGCGCTTGCCCTTTTGCAGCGATGCGAGAGAAACGCGCGGAACCAGCTAGTCGCAGCCAACTGGCTGTGGCTTTCCTAGATACCGCGCTACATGTGAACTAAAATTAGATTAGAGGTCCCATCATTTGATTTTCCTCGGATACGTACCAAACGTTTCGATTCTACGTTTCTAATCCGTACGGCCAAGGGTTGGAACAACCTGCCAGCTTCCTTGTTTCCTGAGAGATATAATCTGGGCCTTTTGAAGGCCAGAGTGAATAGAAATGCTTTTGAGCAATGACATTAGAAAAATTGTTATTACCTGCACTTTTTATAAATATGATACCTAACCATAATTTTTAACTAGTATTGGTTTTTACAACACATTTGCTCAAAAAGTGCACTTACGATAACTGAATACATCTTTCGAAAGTTAAACATTACGGATCATACAACGGAGCGTGTTGTAATGAAACGCATCATACAACGGAGCGTGCGGTAATGAATTTGTCCGCACGCTCCGTTGTATAGCACCGTGCGTGTACGTTACGGTATTTTTTTAATTTCCATTTTTTGTTTTTTTCTCACAAATGTGTTGTAAAACGTTGTATGGCACACGTGCGGATTGGTTATTACAAACTCGTGACTATGGTAAGCCCTCGACTTCGTCTCGGGCTTACATTCGTCTACTCGTTTGTAATAACCAACTTTCCGCACTTGTATCATAAATAACTATTATGTGCTACTTATGTATAAATGTGCTTAATTTTGTTAATTACTATTATTATCAACTTATTGAAGCTTGAGTTATTTAGCGCTTAGTATGCAACACATATATGATTTTTAGTAGTGATTTTCGACATTGTTACTAACACTATTACTGACCTATTAATGGCTGTACTTTAAAATAACTATTTAATACTTATATATATATTTTTGTGCTGTTGGTCTCGAATAAAGATAAAACAAAAAAAAATAAAAAAAAATAGGAATCTTGTAAGTCTGCGTGCTTCATCTTCGACCACATCGTCGCTTACCAACGACGCGAGTTGGTGGTCAAACGCGGACTTATTTATTAATAAAAATAAAATAAAACCTTTATCTATCTATCTGTCTCAGATTTGTGTCCCAGCAGTGGGAACTTGATAAGCTGATAATGATAATAATAAAATTTTATTTATCTAATAATAATATCTAAATTATTACAAACTAGCGGTCCACCCCGGCTTCGCACGGGTATTATTGGAGTGAACGTGACGAACGTGAACCTTAACGCGCCCAGATACGGTTTGCGGTTTTGATTTTCCAACTGAGCGGATCTAACGTTAGTTTGGTGCCGCAATACCCGTTGTCCGTAAGGCCCCTGTAGTAGAAATCACAGAATAAAGCCTATTTGAATTCTTAATTTCCAGCAAGGTCTAGACATCCGCAAGGACGCGATGGCGATGCAGCGGTTGAAGGAAGCTGCGGAGAAGGCCAAGATAGAACTCTCGGGCTCGCTACAGACTGACATCAACCTGCCTTATCTCACCATGGACTCTTCCGGACCTAAACACATGAACCTCAAGGTTGGTACTGCTTCTGAAGGCTTATGCGTTAGTCATCTTTATAATTGATAGCCCCGTTGGTCCAGTTGGTAGTGAACCTGCCTTCTGCGCTTGGGGGTGTGGGTTCGATTCCCACCTAGGAGAAACATTCATGTGATGAACATTTGTGTTTGTTCTATATCTGGTTGTTAATATATATTTAAGTATGTATTTAAAACTATATATGTATGTATATCAGTCTCTGGCAGCCATATCACAAGTTTTGCTTAGTTTGGGGTCAGATGACCGTATGTGCAAAAATGTCCCGTTTTTTTTTTTACGTCATATTAATGATTCCGTCAGTCCACCTGTTTTGATATAAAACTGCATGGTTTAAACAAGTGCTCCAAATAAAACGGTTTTTTGACTTGAAAAAAACTAAGAATTTTATTATAATCTCATTGTTAGTTGACTATACGCAATAAGTGTTGGAATAGTGTTACAAAAATCAATCTGTTTCACTCCAACCTGTAGATAATTAGTTCTTTCTCTTTCGTACATATTATTTACATTAAACTAAACAGTGCCCTTATTGTTTGTATAGATTTGGTTTAGAAGGCTTAGATGAGATTTTCAGTCTCGTTGATTCCGCGCCTCAGTAGAGAGCACACACACCTCTCCTGCTAATGACGATCAATAAATGAGTAGTATTTTAAATCGTCAAATATGTCTTTCATTGGCTTCCCAATTCCAACAATAAGCGTTGTTATTTGTATCAATATATATGTTTGTTGTTTGTAAATTATATATTTTACTAGTAAATACATATTACAGACGTAGTTCGTACATAGGACAGACGAAGCGAACTGTTTCATGCCGCATCAAGGAACACATTAAGGCAGTAAAAAACAACGAGAGACACAAATCTGCCATAGCTGAGCATCTGCTGGACGCAGGTCCTAACCACTGGATCGAATTTCACAACCCTGAAATCCTGTCCACCGAACGCCATTACATACCAAGGCTAGTAAAGGAAACTATTGAGATCTCGAAATGTCAGAATTTCAATCGAGGTGATGGTTTTCAACTCGCCAGTGGGTGGAATCCAGTATTAGGTTGCCTCAAAAATAAAAATAAAAATTCGCGTTCAAAATGTGTTCAAAATACTATACGCAGTGATACAGTGAGTGTGTTTTGTCGGGACTTAGGTTCGAGTTCGAGTTCCAGTGATAACCGTAGCAAAAGACTAAGAAAGAGGGTAGATCGTTATGTCTGCACCTAACTTTTTAACTGTTCTCCAACCACCCGCATTCTTCAGTCTTCCCGTGAACATGGTGCATGTAACTGCGCCGAAATATCGGGAGCTCATTCCACAACCTTACCACGGTAAATATCCCGTAAATAATCATATAACTTTAAATACATATTATTATTTTTTTTTCTCTCCTTATAACGTCAACTCTCAATAAACCCATAAAATGCGCAGTCCCTTAACACTGTATGTGTTTAGAGCAGTATAGGTATAGGCAAATGTGTAGAAGCACCCAGCACACGCCAACGTCGGCCATCATGGTCGGATAGGCTGGTCTCTCGAGACAGGTGCCAGAGTGAACTGGAGACATATTCCCCGGCAGAGTTTATACTCTGTCGGGTTATATTCTCACAGACAATGACTCAATTTAACAATTTTATGTTGACGTGCTACTGCCAAGGCGACAGAGATCGAACTGAATTAAGTTTGAGCATTGATCATTGCTATTTAGAGTTTACACTGTATATGAAACCGTAACAACATTTTCAACTTGCATCAAATAGGCATTGTGCATTGTGATTAATTATTTTTTATTACCTCATATGCAGCCCGTGTTCGTGGTAGCCCATTTGGGAGACCGCTAGACTTGAAAGCGTGAGGTCACAGGTTCAAACCCCGGGCCCGTACCAATGAGCTCTTTGGAGCTTATGTACGGATTTTCATACCACTGGCTTTTCGGTGAAGGAAAACATCGTGAGGAAACCTGCATACGTACGGAGAAGGAATTCAATGGCGGATGTGAATCCACCAACCCGCAACTGGGCCAGCGTGGTGGATATGGCCCAATCACCCTTTCGGGGGTAGGTTAAAAGTCCAGCAGTGGACTGTTAAAAGGCTGATTATGATGATGATGACCTCATAAAAAAGCTGATCATAAAATGTAGAGCCTCTTTTTAGCAGAAAAAACTTAAACCACATGAGACAAAATCTGCCACCAATTTACTCTAGTAATGGCCTTAAAGTAATATTGTTTGAAGAATACGGATATTCAAATTCTGAAAATAAGTAACTCGTTTCAGAAAAGTTAGTAATACTAATTGATAATTTCGTCCACAGATGACCCGTTCGAAGCTGGAGTCGCTAGTAGGAGACCTGATCAAGCGGACCATCGCTCCGTGCCAGAAGGCCCTGCAAGACGCGGAGGTGCAGCGAGCAGACATCGGGGAGGTGCTGCTTGTTGGAGGCATGACCAGGATGCCCAAGGTAACATATTTTTAGGGTTCCATACCCAAAGAGTAAAAACGGGACCCTATTACTGAGCTTACGTTGTCTGTCCGTCCGTCCGACCATTACGGCTTTTAAGCGTCAAACTTAGCATGATTATAGTACACACTGGTAAAGTATAACAACAATTAATAGCCAAGTGCGAGTCGGTGACAAATTGCGCCCAGTGCGCCAGCCCGACTCCGACTTAGCCGGTTTATTATGCAATTTTTCATCCAATACGTGGATAATTTGACAGGAAGTGCTAGGCGGTAGATATCTGGAGGTGCCATGGGGGTTAGGTTAGGGTTTCGAGATACCCGAGAATTTCTACAATTTCATTGAAATAAAATTGTATTATTCCTAGGAATCCCCGGGACCCAAGATCTTATGCAATTTCCCTAAAAAGGTTTTAAAACATAGGCTTCTTGAAAAAAATTATGTACCCAAGATTCTCGTCTATCACTGCCACAAATAAAGTGATCTTTATTGGAGATGGGGGCGATAAGTCCTGCACTGACGTCCCGCTTGGGGTGTATTGTGCATTTCCCCCTACCAGCACCTACCCGAACCAGCCCAACTCCTTGAAGTATCGGAGTGAGGCTCTGGGGCACTGGCACAGTTGCTCCAGTAGTGTAGATGGTCACTGCACCAATGATCATTAGTTATTTAGTTTAGTTAGAATCTCGCAAAACAGTATTTATTCTGTATTTTTTTTTTTTTAAACAAGTATCAAATGTGAAACTGCAGTGTGCAGATGGATGTATATTTGTTTTTACCTGAACTGTGCTGTCTCTTTTAGCATAGCTCTTTTCGTCTATCGAGCATCGATTAACTTATCAAACATATATGCTATGGCAAATGTGTAGAAGCACCCAGCACACGCCAACGTCGGCCATCATGACCGGCTAGGCTGGTCTCTCGAGACAGGTGCCAGAGTGAACAGGAGGCATATTCCCCGGCAGAGTTTATACTCTGTCGGGTTATATTCTCACAGACAATGACTCAATTTGACGTTAACGTGCTACTGCCTAGGTGACTGAAATCAAACTGAATTAAGTTTGGTGCATTGATCTAACTTAAGACAGTACTCAGACATAGGCATAGTAGTAGTTGCGGTGTCTTTTTTATACCTGTGCCCTTCCTAGTGTTTGTAAATAAATATATGAAACCGTAACATAATTTGCAACTTACAATCAAATAGCACGTGTCCTAATATTTTTTATTACCTCATAAAAAAGCTGATCCTAAGTAGACCCAATCAAACAAAACTTTTTTTTTTATAAAAAAGTTACAACTACAGTGGAAACTCTATATAACGACACTGAAGGGGCTGTGCATTTTACGGCGTTATAGAGAGTTCTCGTTAAATGGAGAGTTCTCGTTAAATGGAGAGAAGAAAAATCAGAATTATAGAAATAAAAAGTTTATTTCAGACTAGCAGACCTGACAGACGTTGTCCTGTCTTAGAACTGTCAAACACGCAAAGTCAAAATTGTAAATCTTATTTTTTTACACCTTGGGTTACATTATTGGAGTTTAGTAAGGATCCCTATTTTTTTTGGAATTATAATATAGCCTATGTTAACCGGGGATAGTGTAGCTACCCAACAGTGAAAGAATTTTTCAAATCGGTCATTAGTTTCGGAGCCTATTCAATGCAAACAAACAAACAATCAAATCTTTCCTCTTTATAATATTAGTATAGACTAGTGTTTAGTAGTTATGTACATAAAAATGTTATGATTTTCTTTTACTGGCCATAATGTTTTTTTTTCAATTCAAAAACGTTTATTGGTATTCATTAAAGGGCTATAGGTACATAAAAAATCTTAAGTAGGTAGTTACATGTGTACAAAATGTTGTAAGAAGAGGTGAGCATAATAAACAAACAATTTTGTACCGTAGTGGAACACTGTCCCCCACACTAGGATAACCTGTGTCGTGAGGTCACAGTTTTCGACTCTGGGCATGATTGTCTTCCCCGCAGAGGTGAACTTAAAGTAGGTTTAACAGCGGTGTTGATAACATCAGAGATAAATAGATAATAATAGGCATGTTGTTGAAGTATGTAAAAGGGACAAAAATAATATTAACTTACTTAAACAATAAGTGCCTTTTTGGTAAATTACTAATAATGTTTATCAACTTAGTGTATGTGTGTGTTTTTATGTGTGTGTGATAAGTTTTTTTTGTGTACGTGTGTATATGAATGTGAGAGAGTGTATCTGTTAGTTTGGATGTGTTTATAGTCGAGTGTTGCTTGTTTACTTACTTATGAAAGTTTATGAGCAACTAAGAATATGATAGCGTATAGATAATCCATGACTCCTACTTATTAGTCATGGTCAACAACAAATCCAAGCAATCCCAATTTGTAAACAAAAGAACGAATTTCTTAGAAAGTCCGGTATGCATGATGCCGACAGAGTTTATTACGGGCTAGGATAAAAAAGCGACAAAAGAACGTACACAGCTGCGCAGTTTTTACTAATATAGGCAACTTAAAAGGTACTTTTCATTACTTAATTGTTGTCGTTATTGAGAGTGGGTGTAATGCTATATAGAGTGTATCATTGTATGGAAGGCAAGCTAAACCAACCAAAGCCAAGTGATTTCGACGCTTTAGGGACGTTGTCGTTAAATCGAGTGACGTTACATGGAGTTTACACTGTATTATGGAAACTGTCGTGGTTTTCACACCCGTGTAATACCCGTGTAATATAAATAAAAAGTTATAACTATTATCATTTTATGCTAGACAGAGAGCGCACAAGTTATGACGTCATACCTTGCGCGTGTCATACAAATGCTATACTAACACGCTATGCGGGAAAGGGACACCATCCCATCTCGATCCCCACCAAAAACTTTGAACTCGTATATCTCAGAAATGTATCAGCCAATTTAAATTATTTTTTCAGGATGTGTAATGTATTGAGGATTTAAAGATTTTTTTTTATTGCTTAAAAAGTAACACCATAAAAATAATATTTTACTGTTGGTCTACACTAGGAAACAGCCTGTCTCGTGGAGGCGATAAAAGTAAATTAAGAAAGTAAATTCAGTATCATCATAAGATAAGGATAGAAGTCAATTTTGAACAATGTGCTTTGCCTGGTATTTATATCCAAGCATGTTATTTGTAATAAATGAAACACCAGTCAACTAGGCTATCCTCTGCAGGTACAAACCACAGTGCAAGAAATCTTTGGGCGCGCCCCGTCCAAAGCCGTGAACCCCGACGAGGCCGTCGCTGTAGGCGCCGCGGTGCAAGGCGGCGTGTTGGCGGGCGACGTCACCGACATCTTGCTACTCGACGTGACACCTTTGTCTCTAGGCATCGAGACACTGGGAGGAGTCTTCACAAAACTCATTACTAGAAATACCACCATTCCCACCAAGAAGAGCCAAGTTTTCTCCACTGGTAAGTGATGAGACAGACAACTTGCTACTCGAAGTGATACCTCTGTCTCTGGGCATCGAGACACTAAACTGGCTTGGAAAGAAATTGTTATGCATTGCCGATCAGTGCCTGTGCCAGTGCGCTTGCCCTTTTGCAGCGATGCGAGAGAAACGCGCGGAACCAGCTAGTCGCAGCCAACTGGCTGTGGCTTTCCTAGATACCGCTCTACATGTGAACTAAAACCAGTTAGATAATAGACGATAGAAGTTTAATATTGTAATCATGCCATGCAACGCATCCAGCGTTTCCCTGTGGTCTCTTTAGATTGTCCATCCATCTTGTGGGTGGACGTCCTACGCTGCACTTACCGGTCCGTGTGGTCCCCATTCCAGAACCTATCTAATGTACAGGGAAACGCTGGATGCAGGCCGCTTCCAACCGGCCCATTTGGAGATCGATGGGAGAGGCCTATGTCCAGCAGTGGACGTCCTATGACCGCAATGATGATGATGCAATACGCAAAACCTCTTAAGTTTGGGTCATTGTACTCATTGTTAGGAACAACTTTTACTATGGGACCAACTCTAAAATAGCGAAAGAAAAAAAAAACATACTGTCGAATTGATAACCTCCTCCTGAAGTCGGTTAAAAAATCAGATGTTCCATAAAAAAGGTTTATTGCCACTCAAAAAAAATATTTTTTACATACATTAAAATGGTCTAATTGAGAATTACCATTCTTCAAATCCATTCATCTTCTTCAATTCTCGTTTGAAGTGTGTTGTAAATGAATGTTGTCCCCACAGCGGCCGACGGCCAGACCCAGGTGGAGATCAAGGTGCACCAGGGCGAGCGAGAGATGGCGCTCGACAACAAGATGCTGGGACAGTTCTCTCTCATCGGGATACCGCCCGCGCCGCGCGGCGTGCCGCAGATCGAGGTATGCACTAGCGCCGCAACACGGCTTTACACATTATATATCTATATTTATATCATGCAGAATTTTATTATTTATAATAACTTGTTAATATTACTGGTTTTGTTACCTTAGTTTTTGTACTGTATCAGAGTAAGTACCCCATCATCATAATCAGCCTTTTAACAGTCCACTGCTGGAGTTTTAGCCTACCCTCGAAATGGTGATTGGGCCATATCCACCACGCTGGCCCAGTTGCGGGTACCCCATATAGATAGTAAATCTTTTCTTATTTTAAACAATTTACACTGTACTTTTTCTGGTAACCGCGCACTCGAGCCCCAAGAAACAGACCTTGTGCCTAGTTTGGGGTTCACCGCCAACCTATTTCAGACGTAGTACGGAACCACCAACTACTGAAGTTTAAATCTAAGCACCTCTGTACTTATTTTGGTAAATAAATATTATTATTATTATATCACATCTATTGTTGAATATTAGTGTAAATACTTTTTAACAATAACAAAAATCCGCAGGTGACTTTCGACATCGACGCTAACGGCATTGTACACGTCTCCGCTCGGGACAAGGGAACCGGCAAGGAACAACAAAGTGAGTACTACCACAGTATACAAACAAGAGCAGTAAGTTTACTCCGCAAAAAAAAATCTACAAGGCAATACAGTAATAGTAATTCAACTTTCACAGGGCTGGATACCGCCCGCTATATTCACCTAGAAAGCCGCTCTCTTTCTATCACGTAGCTCTATCTCTCCGGACTCGGCACGTGTAACGTTAGGGTTGTCTTCTTAAAAAAAAAAAAAATGATTCCTTGTTCTTCCTTTTATTTGTACATCCGTAAGCACAACAGTGTCTATAATACGGATTATAAGATTTAGAAGTCATTGTTCGTTGCAAAAATCAAAGAAAATATGGTTAATAGGGTATTTGACTACTTTTGGGAAACTATTGCACATTATTGTCTGATATAAAATAATGTATACTGCATTTATATTTTCTGGATATCAGTCGTATTTGCGATATAAATCAACGTTAAAGTTTGAATAAAAAAATATCGCGCCAAAACGCAGACCTGCGTCATAGCTCCGATCACGTGACTAATTGACGTCACACAAAACAAACAACTGCAGCCAGGCAGCAAAAGTTTGATGATTAATTAATTTCTAATAGAAGTAATGGTTTATAAATATTGTGTAGTGCCACAATGTACAAATACTTCCATAAAGACACCGGATAAAATATTTGTTCCTGTTCCAATGCACCCAAAACTCCCCAAAACTCGAAAAAAGTGGTTGGAACTAAGTAGCTCGTAAAGAACCCAAAAGTATTGGAGCTAATTCAAGTGTTTCGATGTGCGAAGATCATTTTGAGGTACATATTTGAGTCTATATATTTCTATTATAATTTGTGTTTTTATTGCATTACTATTTTATGTACTGTTACTTTCTTTTTAAACATTGTAAAGCTCGACATAACCTAACAAAATAGTTATATCCACTTACTACAACATACTTTTTGTACAACTTGATTGAATGTTTTGCTTGGAGAACAATTAAAAATTAATACTGACATTGTAGTTTTTACGTTTTGAGTTCTGCAGCGTAGAAACAATGACGTGGATTATTATTAAAGAAATATGCAACCATAAAAACATTAATTTTGGGTAAGTTACTGCTGTCTGCTTGCACAAAATGTTTCTCCATTCTTCTCACATTTAACCTCCGGAATGTTTTTGGTGAAAATTTCTGGATAAATCGCTCTCAAAATAGCTTTACAACATTAAATTCGCAAATATCAATACAAAATCTGTTTGTTTAGATTTGTGTGACGTCACTAGGGATGAAGCCAGTTACAGACCGTTTTCGATCACGTGATCAAATGTCGAAAATACAGTTATTTTATTCGCGTTTATTACAAAAAATAAGCATATTTTTATCAAAAAATCAATGAAATATGCTTTTTCATTATGTCATGTTTATTGATGGCGTCAATTGGCATAATATTTTTAATACAGTCAAGTACCCTATTACGCGCGACGTGGCTAGCGTGCGAGCCGAGCGGTCAAAGCCCTGACGTACGCCTGCTCGAAAGGTGCGCCGGCCGAACGTACCTAAACTGCAGAGTGACACCAGGAAAAACTAGTGAACCGAATTATTTCTTAGAATTACTTAATGATTTACTTTTTTCTCCCCTCAGTCGTGATCCAGTCTTCAGGCGGTCTATCCAAGGACGAGATCGAAAACATGGTGAAAGCAGCGGAACAATTCGCGGCGGCAGACAAGCAGCGACGCGAGAGAGTAGAACTCAGCAACCAAGCTGAAGGAGTCCTGCACGATACTGAGACCAAGATGGACGAATACAAGAATCAGCTGCCGCAAGACGAGGTAACATATATGCAATATAGTGAGGTTAGAGAGAGATGGAAGAGGAGTCCGTCACGACACTGATACCTAGATGGACTAATACAAGAATCAGCTGCCGCAAGACGAGGTAAGATATATGCAATATAGTGAGGTTAGAGAGAGATGGAAGAGGAGTCCGTCACGATACTGAGACCTAGATGGACGAATACAAGAATCAGCTGCCGCAAGACGAGGTAAGATATATGCAATATAGTGAGGTTAGAGAGAGATGGAAGAGGAGTCCGTCACGATACTGAGACCTAGATGGACGAATACAAGAATCAGCTGCCGCAAGACGAGGTAACATATATGCAATATAGTGAGGTTAGAGAGAGATGGAAGAGGAGTCCGTCACGACACTGATACCTAGATGGACTAATACAAGAATCAGCTGCCGCAAGACGAGGTAAGATATATGCAATATAGTGAGGTTAGAGAGAGATGGAAGAGGAGTCCGTCACGATACTGAGACCTAGATGGACGAATACAAGAATCAGCTGCCGCAAGACGAGGTAAGATATATGCAATATAGTGAGGTTAGAGAGAGATGGAAGAGGAGTCCGTCACGACACTGAGACCTAGATGGACGAATACAAGAATCAGCTGCCGCAAGACGAGGTAACATAAATGCAATATAGTGAGGTTAGAGAGAGATGGAAGAGGAGTCCGTCACGACACTGAGACCTAGATGGACGAATACAAGAATCAGCTGCCGCAAGACGAGGTAACATAAATGCAATATAGTGAGGTTAGAGAGAGATGGAAGAGACTCAACATCGCTTTGATAGTAGATTTGTCATATTGAAGTGGTCATCTGTAATGAGGAAAATTCTAAATAGAAACCTCTGTAAGAATGTCACAAACAATTACCCTGCTCACAGAAAAGTCAAATTTATGAAGCGCTCGATCTAAACCTTACATTTCCCTATGAAAAGTAAGGTAAAGCTGGGCGCGAGAGCATGTCGTAGTCAAATTATCACGTCCCTGAACTGAAAGCTTTCTGGGACATGAAATGCCTACCACAAATGTAAAACTGACATCACTTCTGTGGTCAAGAATTGACGTCTTTAAAATAAAAACGTTGTATGGTCATCGTTGAATTTAGTAGTGGTACTTCCTGTGGAGACCACGGTCCGGTAAGCGCAGCGTGGGACATCCATCCATAAGATGGACAGACGACCTAAAAGAGACCGCAGGGAAACACTGGATGCAGGCCGCTTCCAACCTGCGCTTTTGGAGATCGATGGGGGAGGCCTAAGTCTAGCAGTGGACGTCCTACGGCTGAAATGATGATGGTAACTTCCTGTGGGGAACGCAAAAAAAAATATTTATTAAATACTGCAGTGAACAGGAAATTTAGTATATAAAGCCCGTTGCAGACCATGCTCAGTAGCTTGCGCGAGTACTAGCACCAGCAGCGTCCAAACGTAAATAGATGATAATAAATAAATAATCATAATTATATATATATATTATCAATAAATAATAAATGACTTTGACTTGACTGTGGCTTCATTTAATTCTGACTGTGACTCTGACTTGTTTAACGTTATTTAATGCCTTGTAAACCTGTTTATTATTCCGACTGAAGGACTATATCCATGGTCATGAAATAACTAAATAAATATAAATTGACGTATGTATATTATTGACAGTGCGACAAACTGCGCGGTGAGATCGCGAAGCTGCGCGAGCTTCTTGTGAAGAAGGAGACGGTAGACCCTGAGGAGATCCGCGCTGCCACCAACTCGCTCCAGCAGGCCAGCTTGAAGCTCTTCGAACAGGCGTACAAGAAGGTATGTGACATAGTTTCTTACAGCTCATATCATACACCAGCGATGGCCATTAATGGCATTCGACAAAATAATTCGAGCACGCCAATAACGAATTAACCGGCCAAGTGCGACTCCAGCTCGCGCACTGAGGGTTCCGTACAAGCACAAAATACAATAATTATCAATAAAAAAAACTGACTTCAAATTTGGAAAATATGGCATTTCGATTCGGTGAAAGAAAATATGAGGTCATCCAAGTAACCGAATTACCAGTTATAACTTGGTAATGAACAGAAATTTGTCACCGACTCGCACTTGGTTTATTATTTGTTGTTATACTTGTAGTGTGTACTATAATTATGCCAAGTTTGATGCAAATACAAACAATAAACATACATTAAAAAACCGGAGAAGTAAGAGGCAAAAAAAAAAAACTAGTTGAAATATTGAAAGACAAACTTAACTTTGTAGTTGACAATAAGGTTCTTCCATACATTCCAACTACAAAATGTAAGTTTGTAATAGCAAAATAATTATTTTTAAATCATATAACTTCAAATTTATGGTTTTCGGATTTATTCCTATATATGTGCTATGAGACCTTGCTTCTTGCCAAAATTAATGATTCTAGGTCAACGGGAAGTACCCTATAGGTTTTGATTTCCCAGTGAAATCGCAAAATATGCGACATAAACATACATATATTTTGCGTTCTTTAATTTTTTCCAGCCGACGGAAACCGTAGACCAAGTATTTAGTATAAATAAAATAAATAAATATTCGGAACAAAAATGACAACTTGATACCTTTATGCGTTCTTGAGAAAAAGTGTCTTGACAGTCGGACAGACAGACAGACAGACGGACAACGAAGTGATCCTATAAGAGTTCAGTTTTTTCCTTTTGAGGTACGGAACCCTAAAAATAAGTTTGTTGTATTTGTCAACTGTCCATCTATTACGGTTCGAACTAAATATCGTAGTATAACTATAAATATAAACGTATAAATAAAATATAGTTCGAATAAAACTATAATTTCAGGTCTATATAAGTTAGAGGTCAGATAATTTGGATAATCCTCATAAAAAAAATATTAGTAATAAAAGTACTGCAAAACGTTGCACTTTTTTGAGCCAGTGCATGTAGCATGCGTGCAGTGGTCAAGCAAAAGTGCTAAATAAACGGGTACTTGTTATCAACCGCTGTGACTCTGATAGCACATCGGTCGATTAAAGCATCCTACATTTTTAAACCTAGAAATATTTAAATCTTTTCCGTTCAAAATATTTTTCAAATCATTGTAAACCTAAACATACTAGGAAAATCCACTGTTGTTTTTCGGTTCTTTCCTTCGGATCTGCACGATGTGGTATATCCTTCCCCCGAAGGTCGTCCTGCCCAGCGTATATATGGAGCGCTTCAAAAAGGGTGTCTACGCCTCCGGCAATGCACCGGAAACCCCGCTAGTGTTGTAGATCTCCACTGTATGTCGAGACCATGAACCGGAAGACGCAGCGTAGGTAGGCCTCCCACTAGATGGACCGACAACATAGTAAGAGTCGCTGGCATCTAGTGGATGCAAAAGGCAGGCTGTCGTTCAGTGTGGAGGTTAAAGGGGGAGGCCTATGTTCAGCAGTGGACGTCTTCTGGCTGATGATGATGATGATGATGATGTTGTAGATCTACAGGCAGTTACTGCAATTCTGTTTTTGTGTTTGAAAACATATTATAATGAAAATTTAAACTTTACTGAACATTTGTGATGTTTATTTCTTTATTTGTACTGCTTAAGCCGGGTCTCGGTTGAAATTTTACAAAACATGTTTAGATAACATCGGGCTCGTTATGAGTGTCCGTTAATGTTTCGGATTGTGATGATTTCGTGCCGTCTCGCTCACGCGCGTTGTGTGAGCAAGTAAATTGAACAGGATGGCATGTGATCGTGAACACAATCTGTTAATTTGTTTTGTTAGATTTTGGGTGAGCGAGACGGAAACAAATAAATAAATATTCCGGACATTTTTGCACACACGGTCATCTGACCCCAAACTAAGCAAAGCTTGTAATATGGCTACCAGAGACTGATATACATACATATACATTTTTAAATACATACTTAAATAGATAGAGCATGACAAAGAGAACTAATAAGTGTCCTTTTCTCCAGATGGCAGCGGAACGTGAGGGAAACCAGCAGCAGACCACAGACCAAACGCAGAGCCAAGACCAGGAGTCCAAGGAAGAGAAAAAGAACTAAACATCCTTACATGAGGTCTACCAAATAACATAGCTCTTTGGCGTACACTAGGTAACTCTGAATAGACAAGATGTGCCCATTATGATTGTTTTTTTTTTATGTATAGTTTTTTTTCAACCTCACATGAGGTCTACCAAATAACATAGCTCTTAGTCATTAAACACCTCTTGGGTATACAGTAGGAAACTGCTGAATGGACAATACGTGCCCATCATGATAGTTTTTTTAAATGTATAGTTTTTTTTTTCAACTTCACTTGAGGTCTACCTTAGCTCTATATAAAACACCTCTTTGGTATACAGTAGGAAACTGCTGAATGAACAAGTTGTGCACACTGTGATTGTTTTTATTTTTTATTTATAAATGTTTTTCAACCTTACATGAGGTCTACCAAATAACATAGCTCTTGGCGTACACTAGGTAACTCTGAATAGACAAGATGTGCCCACTATGTTGTTTTTTTTATGTATAGTTTTTTTTCAACCTCACATGAGGTCTACCAAATAACATAGCTCTTAGTCATTAAACACCTCTTGGGTATACAGTAGGAAACTGCTGAATGGACAATACGTGCCCATCATGATAGTTTTTTTAAATGTATAGTTTTTTTTTCAACTTCACTTGAGGTCTACCTTAGCTCTATATAAAACACCTCTTTGGTATACAGTAGGAAACTGCTGAATGAACAAGTTGTGCACACTGTGATTGTTTTTATTTTTTATTTATAAATGTTTTTCAACCTTACATGAGGTCTACCAAATAACATAGCTCTTGGCGTACACTAGGTAACTCTGCTGAATGGACTAGATGTGCCCATTGTGATTGTTTTTTTTTTAATGTATAGATATTTTTCAACCTCACATGAGGTGTACCTTATATCTCTATATAAAACACCTCTTTGGTATGCAGTAGGAAACTGCTGAATAGACAAGATGTGCCCATGCTTTTTTTTATTTATAAATATTTTTCAACCTCACTTGAGGTCTACCAGGTAACATAGCTTTTAGGCGTGCACTATTATTCTGCTGAGAGATTTGTCCACGAAATAGTTTTTAATTATTTTTATACCTCACGTGAGGTCTTCCATAGCTCGATATTTAAACAACGCTTTGGCATTCACTAACTAGGGAATAAACAAGATATGCTCACTGGACATTTTTAATTTTTTGATATTTTTCAACCTCTTATGAGGTCTAATTAACGGTCGGTCTGAGGTCTTTACATAAAGGTTTATACATACTCAAGATACTCCGCTGAATAGAAGTTTATTTATTTATTCAAGTTTCTAGTATACTTATGCCAGCTGCTTCACGTATATCGTCACTCCAACGTGTCTCAAGGCGTCCTACGCTACGTTTGCCGATTCCTGGTACCCATTTAAGTACATATTTGTAATTGTATATTTTTTTTTCATTTTGATTGTATTTTAAAATTAATGTAGGTATGCTCTAATATAAAAGTTCACGAAAAATAATTAGGGAAGTTCCCTAGTGTAAGCCAAATGTAAACATATTATTTTAGATTAATGTGTTAGAATAAAAACCTATATTTTATTTATTCCGGCTTGGAGTGCAAAACGACGCGCACAGAAAATTTCTACTCTTGTTATGTGTTTAGAGAACATTGTGTGGATTAAACATTACAAAGCACTGTTTTAAACTATCACGGTTGTTCACTAAAGTTATATGATTATTTACGGGAGACTAAGAAAGAGGGTAGATCGTTATGTCTGCACCTAACTTTTTAAATGTTCGACCAACCACCTGCATGGTTCAGTCTTCCCGTGAACATGGTGCATGTAACTGCGCCGAAATATCGGGAGCTCATTCCACAACCTTACCACGGTAAATATCACGTAAATAATCATATAATTACAAAGCAGTTTTAGCGTTCCGGGACAAAAGTATGTATTTATATGGTGTTTGAGCGGTCTTCTCTGTAAGACCGATTTCTACCAGAAAAACGATTAACACAACTCTCAATTAGTTAGTTGAAACCAAAACTGTATTTGTAAATATCACCGTTTTTAGTTAGTATTGCTTCTGTATATTTTAATAGATCCAGCAATATTCTACCATCCGTCCGGATTTGTCCGGACTTTTAGACCCTTGTCCGGCTTTTTAGCTTGGGCGATGTATATCTATCATTCTGCGGTTAAAATATCACAGTTTTTAGTTTTAATGTAATGCTTTTGTATAGTTTAGTACCTTCCGCAGTGTCCTGGGTGAGCATTGATTTACATTTTTGGACATTATCATCAGAAGGGTACAAATCTTTATCTTGTTTTTTTTTTGTTTTTTTTATTTATTACATAAATAGAAATAGAAAAGTGTGCATTCACCTTTATGCCTGGTTTATAAGATGGCAGTGACTGGACCCAGTCACTAACCACCAAGTTATGCCGAACACTGCGTTCGCTAACTAGTCCGGTCAAGCTGTAGAGGCCAAAAGGCCAACAGTACAAGTCAATATAAAAAAAAAAAACAGACCCAGTCACTGGATACATGTAGATAGGATCGGCTGTGGATTATTAGCTACTGGACCCGAAAATAGAGGAGGCTAGTCAACTGGACTGACTTGAGGGCACGAAGTCAGCACTGGACTGACTTGAAACCATTGTCTATACAAGCCCAATGGCAAGTCAGCGCTGCAGGCCTTGCACGGGCCGTGGACAAAAATTGTCTTTCCTCTGTTTTTATCCCGCTAGAAAAAGACAAACTTATCCATATTCTAGCTTTGTCGCGTCTAGGCGTGGATAAAAACTGTGGAAA
Source organism: Agriopis aurantiaria (assembly GCA_914767915.1). NCBI lineage: Eukaryota > Metazoa > Arthropoda > Insecta > Lepidoptera > Geometridae > Agriopis > Agriopis aurantiaria. The sequence goes on along the minus strand of OU612007.1, from coordinate 4,786,439 downwards.
GACAATTTATCCACAGCCCGTGCTAGGCCTGCTGGACTGGGTTAATGTACTGCCATGTTACTGACCCCGTGTAAACCAGCTTTTACTCGCATATCTTTCCTTTGCTCACGTGGGACAATGCATCTTGTAGATTAGTATGTTATTTAGTGTAAAAGGACTGGGTGTTGCTAGTAGAAAATTGTTGTAGACCTCCAGTCTCATACAGGGTTATTTTAAATAAACCGAAAAACTCGCTGGAACTTATCTATATTATACTCTTAATTTTTTTTTTTTTTTCCGTTTTTTTTTTTTTTTTAAAGTAGTAATTCAGCTAAAGCCTAAGCAGAAAAGATAATCGTTTTCACGCAAAAAAAAAAACGGTAGTACACTACCTTAATATTTTTATACTACCTACCCCCCGTTTTGGTTAATTTATTGAGTTTTGTGAAAAGTTATAAAAATAAAAGTTACTAAGTATGATGTAGAGACCTGCCTACGAGGTAACGGTACGAGGTTTTTGATAAATTAAAAACAACAATAACCCTGTATTGGCCGGAATTCCAATTACTTGAAAACACCTTATGTGTCAAGGTCTTAGAACTGGAGGTCTATTAACTGTAGATATTTACTATTTACTGTTATATTAGTAATATCAAGGAAGATATACTAAGAGGAAAGACAATAGCGGAACATTAGAGCGTAGCTCGGAACTTTGCCTAAAAACGGTACGAACTTAGATGGCGCCGTAATTTGAGCGTGCTATAAGTTGTCTCGAACTTCCGTAAGCGCTGCAGTCAGATAACGTACGAAAGGGTTCTACAAATTACCGTGACGCTAGTATCGCAGTCAAGTTTGGCAACATTTTAAGAGAAGCGCTACTCATACTAATAGATGGCGCCTTTATTCCCTTGAAATGTTTCCGGGGTACGCTCTAATGTTCCGCTATTGTCTTTCCCCTTAGTCTTATCTTCCTTGGTAATATTAATGATGTAATTTATTTAAAAAAATATGTATTAAACAGTTTTGTGGACACATTTATTTTTTCAAATTATCTCACAAGCTTTATTAACCGCATTTAGTAACAAAATGTCTTCAAAAAATTGTTTTTACTTTTGGTTAGTTTTTCGTTGTGTTTTCGTACACACTGAAGTGTAGTTTTTATGCGTATATTTCATTTGACTTTTTTACTACTGTCACCGAAATATTTCTTATTATTTGTTCCGAAAGAAATTTTTGGTGATTTTGCAAAAGCGATTTTTTGGGTTTTTTATGTTATTAAAAACAGCTTCGATGCTATTGTGCCGACATTGAAGTTGTCAACGGAATCTATCATAGAACGAAATATATTTTTTATTGTGAAAAAAAAAAGATAAATGATAGTGATTTATAGAAGTCTGATGTATATATATATATATATATATATAAATTCAAAACCAAACCAAAAAATATTTACAAAAAAAAAACGTGGAAAAAGATGTTAATATTTTTGCATATACTACCATTTTGAAAAATCATAATTTAGCGCCAATTTCTGGCTATTTCCTTTAAATTAATTTGTTATTATATATAACTTTTCAATGGCAAGTTTATGTTGAAACAAAATATGGAAAATACATTTCAGAATCGTATTTTCTTTGGATATATTTCTTGGCGCTATGTGTTTTTTTTAAAGGTCTTTTTAGTGGTTTGGTTTGATTAGTAATTTGGTCAAATGAAATATGCGTATCAAATATGGTTTGATTTAATATTTGGTCAAATGAAATGTGTGTATGTAGCGTCGTACGGCCGGCGCTTGACTTTATGTATAATGTTACCATATCTATAAAAGACGTTAAATGAAATAGTTTTGGTAATAAATCGACGTTGTGTCCAAGGGCGGATCCAACTTTAGTGCGGGGGGGGGGGGGGGGGGGGGGGGGGCGGTTGTCAAGTCACAAGAAGTTATAATTTAATTTTTATATTAATTAGTGGTCCACCTAGGTCCTGGGCCCATCTCACGGGGGGGGGTCATGACCCCCCCCCCTGGAACCGCCCTTGGGTGTGTCCGCCTCTATAGATGAGTTGTAGCTCTGTGCGCCGGACGCGCGACGAAGTGTGCTGTTATTAGTATGGAATAAAATATTACTTCCGTGTATTTTTGCGTTTTATTAACTCCACGGCGCCCTTTTTGATGTTCCTTCTCCAAAGGGTGTATTTATGCCTACGCTATGTCTGTACGTCCGTCTAGGCCTACCTTAATAGGCCACTTTCGACGCCTCGACCCGTGGCCAGTGGCGATCAAAGGGTTAAGGCTTCAATACGTCAAAGGCATCAAGCCTAATTTAGGCCTAATGCTTTCGCACCCGCCACTCCACCTTATCATAATGTCTTTGTATTGTCCGATCTGAAAGCAGGGGCGGATCCAGGATTTCATTTTGGCGGTTTTACATCTCGCAAGGTTCGAGAGGACGTTAGTCTAATGTATGGAATTACTAGGTGTTTGGGGGGGGGGGGGCATGGCCCCAATGGCATGGCATGGCCTGGATCCGCCAATGTCTGAGAGAGGGATCGTCAACACAAACTTTCGCGTTGACTGCGTATAATTCATTTTAACATGCTTTTTACCATAAAAACAAAATATTAAAGCATAAATAAGATTTATTAAGAACAAGGCTTCAACTTCACAGGTAAGGCTAGATTGGAATTATATACTTACGTTATTTCAAACCTTAACATCGAACTAATGTCTTATTCCTTATCATTCTTATGAACATGCTCACAAAATAAGTATACCCTTACGTTTAAATTAAATTAGAACAAGCAGCGCCGGCCCTATACCCTTAGTCCCAGATTTGATAGTTTTCGAAAACTTTTTCGTTTACGTATATTCCGTTGTTCCATACATTTTAGTAAAGCGCCCCCAGTACCGGCGTTAGGGTAGGGCCTGGTAAGGCGACCGCCTGGGCGCCAGATCAAAAAATAAAAAAATATTCGGGACATTTTTGCACACACGGTCATCTGACCCCAAACTAAGCAAAGCTTGTGATATGGCTGCCGGAGACTGATATACATACATATATAGTTTTAAATACATACTTAAATAGATATTAACAACCAGATATAGAACAAACACAAATGTTTGTCCTACGTGGGAATCGAACCCACGCCCCCAAGCTCAGAAGGCAGGTTTACTACCAACTGGACCAACGGGCTATCTAAAAAAGGGGCGCCGCAGGTATATAAAAATCTATAGATCTATTCTTTTCGGTTTGAATGACAGGGGGGGGGGGGGGGGGGGGAGCGGCTCTGCTCCCCCCGTTCGTGTAAGCCTATGACAACTTCATAGTTTTTAGTGTGGATTTATAGCCTTAAGTTGGTTAGGTATATTTTTTTTAAGACAATCATACAATAATTTTACAAAAGAAATCTAGTACATATTTAGTTTATCTTGACTAGTTTTGGGAGTGATGTGTCCCTTTCTTGGAACGCCGTGTAAATGAAAAGTCCCACAGCAACATGTAGGACGATAACAGCGATTGCGGCAGAGTATATGCCGCTGGTCGCTAGAGCCAGTCGCAGCAGTGCATCGAACAATATCAGCTTCACCGCGAGAAATGATACCACAGGGACAAGTATCATAATAAGACAACATCTTACCATTCTCTTGATAATCGTAAAGTCGGGTAAATCCTGAAAGCGATGGAATACGTTAGACGGTATCCAACTGGAGTACCTACCTATTAGAATGAGACTTAACTATTCGACCAAAATAAAATGCATGGACGCGCTCAGAAGAAGCGCATTTTTGAAGATTACAAAATAAGAGCCGGCGCTCACTGTTTCAGTCGGTTTCTGGCCGTAGGAAGTGCAACACGAGTCTATTGTTACGTGATAACGAAACATCTGACAACATTATGCCTTCGTGTGCTTTCCCGAAGTGTATTTAAATACACAACAAAAAAACAATATAATAAATGTTTTGTAACAAATGTACTGTACATTGTTATAATTAGGTGTTGAAGTATATGTCCGACGGTTTTGATTCGTTTTTACTGAGCAAGTTCAATGGTTATGGCCCGTCCATTCATTTTATTTTGGTCGAAGACTTAACTCGGTAGACCGAGTTAAGTCTTCGACGATCAATTCTTAGAAGAATTGATTTGCTCTGATAGTAAGCGCCGGCCCTAGGGGGGGGGGGGGGGCGAAAGAAGCGGTCTCTAGGCGCCAGATAGCAAATAATGTTCCTTGCCAGATAACAACTATAGCAAGGGACGCCAAAATGACAAAAGCTTAGAATAACTACTCAGAGAAGGTAGGTTTCCAAACAACGCCTTCTCAAAACGTAAGCTACAAATTCGCTTTGTAGCTTACGTTTCGATTGGTATTTTAAACGATTTAAGCAAGAAAATTAATATATTACCTGTGGAATGTCACACCATAACTCTTATGCTGCTTTTCTGATTTGTTGTGGTACGATTTCACCGCGCAAATTGTCATAGTAAAATTTTTATATTTTTTTTGGAGCCATATATTATGACACCATTTGAATGGCTTAAATTTTGCGAATGTACTTGGTTTTTGTGTAGTTATTATAAGGACAAAAGCGAAAAAAATCGAGCGAATAATATTATTTTAATGGCGCCTCGGTGCGGGGGCGGTGGTGCATACTTGCAGCATAGCATTTTGATGTGGAAATAGTTTACATCCACATTAATCCACACATGGACACATGGGCTACTCATTGTGCTACAGTCGTTCAAAAACCTAGCGAAAGTGATCAGAATTCGTATTTAATTTGGTTTTCATAAAAAAAATTACAATGCCATGCAGCTGTCACAGCTAATAAATGCTCGGATGGAGAATAGTGGCGTGTGAGCTACTTACATTTTCACGTCCTTCGATCATCATAAGATCTTACAATAATACAAACTTAACAATGAAATATAACCAAAATTAATTCAACTTTCGGAGATCGGCGACAAAGAGAATATAAATACTTCGGCGACTTGAAATTTCATTAATTTCATAAAAATCGATCAATCACATTGTTTTTTTTTTCTTTTTCTTTTCGCCCATTGTGGGACCCTCTGGCAAGGATACTGTTACCTTTGAACAATATTTAAAATAAGTATTTAGTCCCCGTCCCATGTCATCAAAAATAAGCAACACCCCATAGACTCTCTCCTCCCCTCCTCTGGTGCTTACGGAATACTTGAAGCCCATCGGCATTCTACGGCATGCCAAAGCGTGCCGTGCCGCGCCGTCCCGTGCATCGCCGGCGGATCCTTCGGCATCCTTAGGCATGCCGTGCCGCGGCGTCGTCAGCGGGGATGCCACAGGATTCTTCGGTATTCTTAGGCATGCCGAAGCGTGCCGTACCACGCCGTCGGGATGCCACAGGATCCTTCGGCATCCATCAATATTCTTTGCATGCCAGAGCGTGCCGTGCCGCGCTGTCAGGTCTGTGAGCGCCGGCCAATCTTCAAAGTTGGTGGGCGGGGCTTATCAATTGACGTTTGGACCATGGACGCACTAATTTTAATAAACATTTTTCCACACTATCACGGAGCATTGCATTTACAGTGACGCATTCAAGTGGCACGCTTTGATTATAATATAGGTATACCAAAATACACTACGCTGGATGCAGGCCGCTTCCAACCGGCCCTTTTGGAGATCGATGGGGGAGGCTTATGTCCAGCAGTAGACGTCCTACGGCTGAAATGATGATACCAAAATAATATTTCTAGTTTTTTCTGAGCAGTGATTAGTTATCGACAGTAGGTGCGATAGGCACCGGTAATGATGATGACCGGTGTGTGTGTGTGGTTCACCGGTGTGATGGGCGGTAGGTGGTAGGAGCGTGTTTCATATTTGTTTTGTTAGATATGTACATAAATTATCATGCTAGTATAGACAGCAATGTGCGAGTGGAAGGTAATGATAGCCCGTTGGTCCAGTTGGTAGTGAACCTGCCTTCTGCGCTTGGGGGCATGGGTTCGATTCCCACCTAGGACAAATATTTATGTGATGAACATTTGTGATTGTTCTATATCTGGGTGTTAATATCTATTTAAGTCTGTATTTAAAACTATATATGTATGTATATCAGTCTCTGGCAGCCATGTCACAAGCTTTGCTTAGTTTAGGGTCAGATGACCGTGTGAAAAAATGTCCCGAAAATTAATGACAAGCTGCGCCATTTTAGATTCGTCAGGTTATTCCTACAAGGAAATAATTCAGGGCCTTTCGGCTACCTGTTTTAAGCTATTCTTTAGGTAATGCGAAAAGTTGTGCGACCGCAAACCTTATCTCCGTGACTTAAGGTTCACGTTCGCTTGATTTTCCGCACTGTGCTGTTTCGAGCCCGCGTTAAGGGATAGCCGTAAGGCACCAGGGTTCATCAATAAATAAAAATCACAGTCCACTTTGTACAAATCACTAGTTTATTTACATTGCGACGCTCGTCCATACAAACTTAAAATATAAATATTCCATACGTATCCAAACTAACGCTACGATAGGAAACAAGTAGGTACAATAAAACTTAACATTAAAATATTAATTCAAAATTGTGCTTCAATGTCAAAATTTCATTTGATCTGATTTTGAAGTCACAGAAAATTCATCCATCAAGTGCATACCTAAATCAAATTCTTCGATAACTATGATGGACTTCTGATCAAGAGAAGAGAAGTATCAAACCTCAAGATTGTTATAGTTACATTTGACAGAATTTTCGCGTCCAATTTTGAAGAAATATTCTAAATATTCTATTTTTAAGTTTACACAGAACGTAGTACTATGTAGAAACAATGTCTTAGCACTCATCATTGTAAACAATTAACTATAGGACAAAAAAAACTGCTTTTCATAGCAGAATTTCAATCATTCTCAACAAAATGTATGGGACATCTGTTTTTTTTCACATCGGTCCCACATTCGGCGCAAAGTTGCTAGTCTATCGGTTTTTTATCGAATACATTTCGAAGTGTGCATCGGATCTGCATGATTTAATTCCCTCCTGCCCATTTTTCTATCGGACTGCCAGAGCGGGCACGAATAACCGACACCGCTTTATGGTTGATATTCCGAAAACCCGCACGAAGCGCTTGGATTCCACTTTTATTGTGCGAACTGCTAGTGTGGAATGTGCAGCCTGAGTTCTCCGACAGTTACAAGTATTCAAATCACGAGTGAATTGGTTTATTCTAGGCAAGCGTGTTCCATCGTAGACCGTATCATCGCTTAACATGAGTCGAGTTGACGGCCAACTTGTACTTACTTGTTACTTGTGTAGCGGGCATTTTCCGCAACTAGACCATTCACTGGCCCATTTTGCGTCACCCGGCTGCAGCTAATTCAGCCACCCGCTCTCCTCCAGGAAAGCTAGCAGCTCGCTTATACCTGTGCAGGCTTCCCAGAGTGTCCTCGGTGATCCGAGGATAGTGTTTCGTTAGTTGACGGCCAAGCGCAAGCCAATTATTATGTTTAAAAAAAAGTGTTAATAATGAGTAAAATAACATCCTTTCGGCTTTATACAGTTCCGAGTAACCTCGTGAATTGGTAATATTAATTTTAATAGCTAATTACTTTTTTGAATTGTTTTCTCTATCGCATCGATCCAAACTAAACATGATATCGATTAGTTCAAATGAAAATTCCACATGTGAATTGTTTATTTTAAATCATAGTTGCAAAATACGATAAATTAATACAATCGAAAATGTTAGTGACGCCGTTAAAGGTTTTAGTTCACTACACCAAACCATCGGCACATGCAAAAAAAAATCTTTGAATGATATGAAACAGCGTCCACCAGACGGTTTCTTCACCGGACCGTAGCAAGTCATGACAGTGAGGGCCAGCGCGGAACGGCGCGGCGCGGCTCGGCATGCCAAAGAATGCCGAAAGATCCTGTGGCATCCCATGTGGCGAAAGCTAGATTCAACCTTGTTTCAATTACTTAACAATCACATTCCTAGAAACGGTACTTACAACGTACGTACTTACGGACGTAGAAGCGGAATTACACTAGAAATTCGTCATAAACAAATTAATCACATTCCTTTAACGACATGGAAGTTCTCTATGCGTCTCACGTGATGCAGCGGCGTGCTTCTGCATCCCTGGGAATGTCCCGACGTGCCTAAGCATCCCTGGGAATGTCGCGATGTGCCGCAGCATTCCGCGTCATCACGTGAGACGTTTCGGCTTATTCGTGTTGAAATAGCGGAATATCAGAGCCTTAGGCCAACTGCTGACGCGGTATCAAACTAACATTAAAACCGCGCAGTTCGGAAAATCACGCGAACGTGAACCTTAACGCGCCCAGATACGGTTTGCGGTCGCGTGATTTTCCAACTGAGCGGATTTAACGTTAGTTTGATGCCGCAATAGCAGTTGTCCGTAAGGCCCCTAAGTTGAGATGTTCCATAGAAAATTGAATTATGCATTTTGTAATACGACTCTCTGTGGTAGTAATAGATCATTGACGAATCTTCAATTTAAAAAAATTTAAAAAAAAAACCGGCCAATTGCATTTCAGGCTCGCGCACTGAGGGGTCCGTACCACCACAAAATACAATCTATACTTAATATTATAATGAGGAAAGATTTGTATGTAAGTATCGCGCAAAAATTTTTTATCACCTAAACTGGTCTGCTTTAAACAGCTAGCCGCAATGCCCTTGTGCTTGATTCATTGCAATAAGACTGAAAATCTGATAACGAAAAAATCCTTTGACGTGCCGTACCGTGCCTCGCCGTCTGTGAACGCGCCGACCCTGCGTTTGGTTGACGGCAACAAGATAAAAAAAAAACAAGGGCGGATCCAGCTTTGATGCCAGGGGGAGGGGGGAGGGTCACATAGTCGTAGTCAAGTTACAAGAAGTTATAAATTAATTTTTATAGTAAATTTTATATTAGTGTTCCACGTAGGTCCTGGACCCGGCCATAAACCTCCATGACCCCCCCTGGACCCACCCTTGATACCGATGCTGGTCCGAGGTGACAGTGCTCGGTGATCATAAAGCAGCATAAATACTTAAATCCTGTTACATTCTCACGCTTGGAATGTGTTACGCGCAACATTTTAAACGCATTTTGTAGTCTTGAAACAAATGTTGTTAAGAATCATGTGGGGGGGGGGAAGGGGGGTGTTTGCTAATACTATTTTCATTCGTTTATTTATTCTGACAGTTGCAATAACATTGTAAAAAGCTGAATAAAAACATTTTCTTTTAATATTTCACTCAAGTATATCGGTTACCTGCAAAGTTTTTAATCTGTGCCGATCCGACTGCTCCTAGCAATAGGAAATATTCAGTTTTTGGTACAGGCGTCGGTTACCAGAGGCACACACACACACAGCGATCCCGCCGGCAGGATCGTAGACCCACAGGATCTGTTAAAAGATCGGTTAGATTCTCTCCAAATAATCAATCAATTCAACAAACCGCTAGGGCTCCAGGGCACACCCCTTCTGGGGTGCCTGGGCAAGTCTGATTCCCACTCCCGGCGACGGCCCAAGCCGAGGTTCGTACCATCGAGGTGCCCTTGTGCTAGTCGCCTATAAACTTAACCACCAAGTTATGCCGAACGCACTCTGCGTTCGCTAACTAGTCCGGTCAAGCTGTAGAGGCCAAAAGGCCAACAGTAAAAGTCACTCATAAAAAAAAAAAAAAAACTGTGGTCAACGATACTTTAATCCGTGGTTAACGATGCTTTAATTCGTGGTCAACAATTCTTAATCCACGGTCAACGATGCTATAATTCGTGGTCAACGATGCTTTAATTTGTGGTCAACAATTATTAATCCATGGTCAACGATACTTTAATCTGTTGTCAACGATGCCACAACGATGCTTTAATTCGTGGTCAACGATGCTTTAATCTGTTGTCAACGATGCTTAGTCCGTGGTCAACGATGCTTTAATCCGTGGTCAACGATGCTTAATCTGTGGTCAACGATGCTTTAATCTGTTGTCAACGATACTTTAATACGTGGTCAACGATACTTTATTCCTGGTCAACGATGCTTTAATCTGTTGTCAACGATGCCACAATGATGCTTTAATTCGTGGTCAACGATGCTTTAATCAGTTGTCAACGATGCTTAGTCCGTGGTCAACGATGCTTTAATCTGTTGTCAACGATGCTTAGTCCGTGGTCAACGATGCTTTAATCCGTGGTCAACAATGCTTAATCTGTGGTCAACAATGCTTTAATACGTGGTCAACGATACTTTAATATAGGAAAAATATACAGCATGGCGGATCATGTGTATTTGTTAGACAAGACGTTAAATGTGTTGAGAATATAGATCTAGTGCAACTTTCGGTTGAAAGAGTTTGTGAAATATCCGCTGTAGATTTAATTGAACTCAATGTTACGATCGTCTGTTTTTATCGTACAAACTTAGTGAGTGCAAATGATTTTTTAGAAACCTTGGAATGTTTGCTCAATAAGATCAATGAGTTGGAAATAAAATGCGTACTTGTAGGTGATTCTAACATTAACTTATTGGAAACGGGGGCACAGTCAAAAAATCTGTCTGTACTACTTGCGGTCCATGGCATGGTAAACAAGGTTGAGTTTCCGACCCGTGTCACAAGTACCACGTCGACCTGCCTTGACCACCTGTACACCAACCTACCAGAGGGTACAATCGTAGCGTCACCTCTCGTAACGAATTTGAGTGATCATCATGCTGTCAAGGCAGAGATGACATGGAGCAGGCTCGTGTCACGACCCACTTTTAGTTACGTGAGGAGCTACAGCGAGACAAACAATGCAAATTTTGCCACATCTATTGATAGCATTGATTGGAACGAGATAAAGACAAAACACACCTCGTCAGCTGACCTGGCGTTTTCTATAATTAATGTAATTAAGACTAAATTTGAAAGTTGTTATCCACTAAAGAAAACACTACTTAACACTAAACGTGACTCATCCTGGGTTACCCAGGATGTTAAATTATTAAAATCATTATTATTTGACATAATAGATATTGGAAAATGTAATCCTGACAATTATTTAATTAATGAAATTATTATTGACATAAAGAATAAATATGACATATTGATAAGGAATAAAAAACTTAGCTTCTATAAAAATAGTATAATGTGTAGCACAAATCAGTCCAAGGCTATGTGGAAGGTAGTGAACAAGGAAAGGGGAAAAAATAATGCCTTACAGCTTGACGTAACTGACGTTATTTTGGACTTGAACGGCTTAAAGTTTTGTTCAAAAAAAGAGGCAGTGAACGCTATGAACTCTCGGTTCCTGAGTGCAGCGGCAGCGTGCGGAGCGCCTCGAGCCGACGTTAGTCGTGCACTCAGTATGCTGCGCGCTGCAAGACCGGAAGCTGACTGCTCTTTAAGGCTGCAACCTTTCAGCGCAGAAGAAGTGTTTCGCCTTATTACATCTCGCATTCCACCGAAGGCCTCAAAAGATGTATATGGCATAAATATGAAACTATTAAGAACCGCCTCTTATCCCATATCTCCAATACTAGCGGAACTATTTAACCGTTGCATGAGCCAGGGCACTTATCCTGTTCCACTTAAAGTCAGCAAAGTCACTCCTATTTTTAAAGGAAAAGGAAAAAGAGAAGATATAGATGGGTATCGGCCGGTATCTATAATTCCTGCGATAGCAAAAGTCTTTGAGAATGGACTGAGTAGTCGACTTGTGAGCTTTTTAACCTCGACGAATGTACTCTCTGACAGGCAATACGCGTATAGGACAGGACGTTCAACTACGTCTTTGGCACGCGAACTAATTCAGAGAATTATGGCAGCACGTGATCGTAGACCAAAGCTGCAGGTTGCTGTTTTGTGCTGCGACCTCTCGAAGGCTTTTGATGTCGCAGACCACGCAGTACTCGCAACAAAACTGCGACACTATGGAATAGCAGGTACCCCGCAATCGGTTTTCAAAAGCCTGTTACAGAACAGAGCACAGATTGTCATTGGTGATGCAGGGAAAGAAATATCTGATCCATTGAGCTCGACCATGGGCGTGGCCCAGGGATCGTCTGTATCTAACCTGTTGTTCTCATTGCTTCTGAATGACTTGCCTGACGCGGTGACAGCGGCTGAAATCCTTATGTATGCCGATGACGTAGCAGCAATCGTCACCGCGCCATCCCAAGATTGTTTGGAACAAAAATTAAATGAAACAGCATCGCAACTCGCCGACTGGTTTGGCTCTAATGGTTTAGCGCTGAACCTCAAAAAGACTCACTACCTCCATGTCAATTTGTCAGGTCACAAAACCAGACCTCTAACAGTATTGGTCGGAACTACGGTCTTGGAACAAGTGAACACGACCACGTTTCTCGGTTTTGAGATCGATTCAGGCCTAACGTGGGAGAACCATGTTGACAGGTTACGCGGAAAGATCGGAAGTGCATGCTTCGCATTGCGGCGAGTGGCTCGAGTCGTGTCGGTGGACGTGGCCCGCACCTGCTACTTCGCCACAGTGCACTCACTCATACAGTACGGTGCGGAGCTGTGGGGAAGATGCGCAGAGTGGGAGAAGGTTTTCCGACTCCAAAAACGCGCCGTACGAGCAATTGTGGGAGTAGACCAGGAGACCCACGCAAAACCATATTTCAAGAGCTTAGGAATTCTTACGCTGCCATCAATAATTATATTTCAGGTGGCAACATACGTAAGAATAAACCTAAGCTCTTACGAGTTGCGTGGTAAGTACCATAACTACTCCACAAGCACTGCGGGTCATCTCGCCGGCATCAGGCGAACGCTGACCAAGTCGGACAAGCTTACTCATGTCATGGGCCCCGACGTGTACAACCACCTCCCAGAACATGTCACTGCAGCTCCTAGCCTGCAATGTTTTAAATCACGCTTACAACGTTGGCTTGTTGAGCAAGCATTCTACAATTATCATGAGTTCTACAAATTTTTATGTTAATTTTTTACCTACTAAGTAGTATTTTTAATTATTTACTATTGTATTATTTACTTTAAAAAAATATCTGACATGTAAATTGGCTTTATAAATAAAATGACTATGACTATGACTATGACTATGTTGTCAACGATGCTTAATCCGTGGTCAACGATGCTGAATCCGTGGTCAACGATGCTTTAATCCGTGTTTCTTTTCTATCTTCTTTCTTTTCTTTAATCCGTAGTCAACGATGCTTAATCAGTGGTCAACAATTCTGGTATTTCAACTAGTTTATTTTTCTGTATACTTCTGTAATTTAATATCTTGTTGTATGTTGATCGTTAAATGAATAAATAAAAAAGTTTTACGTTCAAAACCTGAATATGAATAGAATTCGTGGTTTTAATTCATCATCAGCCTCTAACTGTCCACTGCTGGACATAGGCACGCCACTGAGCTCGGTCGGCAGTTCCTTGCATCCAGTTTTTACCCGCCGTTTTACGCAGGTCGTCACTCCACCTGGCCGCAGGGTGTCCTACACTACGTTTGCCTAAACGTGGTCTCCACTCCACAACTCGTCTACCCCATCGGTTATCCGTTCTTCGGGAAATGTGGCCGGCCCACTGCCACTTCAGCTTGCTAATCCTTTGAGCTATGTCGGTAGCTTTGGTTCTATGTCGAATCACTTCGTTTCGAATTTTGTCCCATATAGAAACCAAGCATAGTAAGCATATATCCTTATCCAAGCATAGCTCTCTCCATAGCTCGCTGAGCGACTTTAAACTTGTGGACCACCTTAATCGTGAGTGTCCACGTCTCAGCACCGTAGGTCATAACGGGTAGGACACACTGATTAACTGGTTAACACTGGTTTTATTCAGCCTTGTAAAATTTTATCGCAGCTGTCAGTGCAAATAAATGCTCAAATCGAGTGTAAATATTAATAAATTTGTAAATTTTTATTTGATTTATTGCATCTTTAAATGCTCTCTGACACGATTTCTATGTAAACTACCCATTAGGATGAAACCCAGGATTAACATATATTTTAAACTTTGTTATAACAAAACACTTTCATACATTGGGGGCGCCCACTAGAGGTGTTTTGGGGGGAGGGGTCGAGCTGAATCTCACCCAATCTCACGTGGGGGTGAGGGGGAGGGGCAAATATCACGTACTTTTTTCCCCGCAAGAGTGTAAAATTGCGGGAAAGCTGGGTTAGATGAAGTAAAACATATTTCTCCACTAAAATATGACTAAATCCTACACAACGTCTTAAGGATTAACGTAAACACTAAAATACGTATCAAGAAAAAACTCACGTGAGGTTATGGGGTGGGGGGTCAAGCCAAATCTCACGACATCACACCAAGGGGGGACGAGGGGGGTCGAAAAATCGCCAAATCACCTCACGTTATTAAAGGACGCCCCCTTTCAACAAATATGACAAATGAACATATTTGGACGCCTAGTGACGTCACATGTCACGTTTAGAGCTATATACATTGACGGTAAAGGCTGATTCACATTTCATCAGACCAGGGCCCCAATTCTACTAAACAAATTGTTTTTAAATTGTAATTGTTTCAATTTTAATTTGTAATTAATTGCCTCAAAATTGACAGTTTTTAATATTTTTCTATACTAAGTTATAATATTAGGTATATTTTTATAGTATATATTTTTTTTAACTTTCAATTTTAAGGCCATTATTTACAAATTAAAATGGAAACAATTACAAATTAAAAACAATTTGTTTAGTAGAATCGGGGGCATGGACCTGGCGTTGTTTAAACCACAGAAAAATTATAGGCATTTTTGTAAGAAATTTGTTGTAGCCAGTTGCACCCATATAAACGAAACGTCAGTCATTCGAAATCAGTTAGCAACTGTGATGCGGAGTTCGACGCGTTGATCTAAACAAGAATTTTCAATCAAGGTTCACTCATAATGCCTGGTAACAGATTTTCCTTCTCGTTTTCGTTCTATTTACTTCTCTTTTCTGTAATTTAAACTCTTTATTGTGGTGGTTTTCTTGATATTTGTGAAAAAAAATCATATGGCCATCCCTTTTCACATTTATTTCAAATTGACTGTTTTCACTGTGAAATTGTGACTCTTGGGAATTGTATCTCGATGAGATAAAGATAATTCATTTGCAAAAAAAAATATTTAAAAAAAACCCCGGTATTTTTAATGCATCTTTTGTATGCCTAATAGGCACAACAATATTGGTACAAAATGACTAATATTGTTTAAACACCTATTGTGCATGGGTTTTTAATTTGATTTTATTCTTTATTAATATTGTTTAAACACCTATTGTGCATGGGTTTTTAATTTGATTTTATTCTTTATTAATATTGTTTAAACACCTATTGTGCATGGGTTTTTAATTTGATTTTTTTCTTCATTTTTTTGCTGCACTGCGGTTATCTGATTGTCGGCCGATATTCGATACTACGTGCGCATTCCAGAGTACATATAATATTCTAGCCTACCATAGACACAAAGTGCTGCCAATTTCACGCAGACGCAGAACGCCAGGCGCGAAAACCAAACAGCAATCTTTAGGCAAAAACCTATAATTATCTATTAAAATTCATGCATTTTTCTAAAAAGTATGATACGCAGTAAAAAAAAAAAACACTTAAAATTTAATTTTTGCGAGTCTCTGTGCAATATTTCACACAAAATAATACATAATTTGATAGTGCATAAATTAATTGCGTCTCTTTTATAATATGTAAGAAAAGGACATAAGTGCTGCCGGATAATAAAACGATACATAAAGTAAAAAGCACTTTTACATTAGAATGTCACGTAATTTAGACGTCGCCTTGGCGTCATTGTGACGTCGACTACACGGTTCAATGTCGCCTTGACGTCATTGTGACGTTCACTTTTACATAACGACGTCGCCTACATGTAGTTCAATGTCGCCTTGTAGTCATTGTGACGTTACGACATCGACTTAAAGTAGTTAATGTCGCATTAACGTCATTGTGACGTTCACTTTTACATTACGACGTCGTCTTAACGTAGTTCAATGTCGCCTTGACGTCATTGTGACGTTCACTTTTACATTACGACGTCGTCTTAACGTAGTTCAATGTCGCCTTGACGTCATTGTGACGTTCACTTTTACATTACGACGTCGACTACGTGTAGTTCAATGTAGCCTTGCCGTCATTGTGACGTTCACTTTTACATTATGACGTCGACTACGTGTAGTTCAATGTAGCCTTGCCGTCATTGTGACGTTCACTTTTACATTATGACGTCGACTACGTGTAGTTCAATGTCGCCTTGACGTCATTGTGACGTTCACTTTTACATAACGACGTCATCTTGACGTTCACTTTTACATTACGACGTCGACTTAATGTAGTTCATGTCGCATTAACGTCATTAAGATCACAATATTTTTCTTTTCTATATCTTATCTATTTTTCTCACCCGATCATCACCTTAAAAGCTACATTATGTCGTCACTAGCGTTATCATCAGTCTATGTGTTGACGTCATTATGACGTCATCATGTCGTTGACGCTTGCGCCGTTGTTTGCCGTCGAAGTGCCCTTGAGTAGGTCGTTTATGTCGCGCCGGAACATTGATAGATTTTGTGTGAATCTGTAAGGAAAGAAAATATAAAATATTACGAAGGAAACTTGTTCCTAATATCTTATCTTTTATTAGCCACATACTAACATGGCTATAACTTTTATTAGCCACATACTAACATGGCTATATATTTTATTAGCCACATACTAACATGGCTATATATTTTATTAGCCACATACTAACATGGCTATATATTTTATTAGCCACATACTAACATGGCTATAACTTTTATTAGCCACATACTAACATGGCTATAACTTTTATTAGCCACATACTAACATGGCTATAACTTTTATTAGCCACATACTAACATGGCTATAACTTTTATTAGCCACATACTAACATGGATATAACTTTTATTAGCCACATACTAACATGGCTATAACTTTTATTAGCCACATACTAACATGGCTATAACTTTTATTAGCCACATACTAACATGGCTATAACTTTTATTAGCCACATACTAACATGGCTGTAGCTTTTACTAGCCTCATGGCTATAACTTTTATGTTTTTTTTTTTTGTGATTGCATCTACAGAAAATATTAATTTTGTTTGAATTAGAACGGCTGTCAAGCCAATTTTGTAAGAAATTTGTTGTAGCCAGTTGCACCCATATAAACGAAATGTCAGTCATTCCAAATCAGTTAGCAACTGTGATGTGAGGAGGAGTTGATCTAAATAAGAATGTTCAATCAAGGTTCACCCATGATGCCTGGTATCAGATTTTCTTTCTCGATTCCGTTCTATTTACTTTTTTTCTGTGATTGCATTAGCAATCACCAGCACCGCCGCCGCGGCCTTGGCATCGCCAGTACGCGAGCGACCTTCTCCAGAAGCGCGCGTATTCCCTGAGGAAGGGGCTCTAATGGCTCCGAAACCGGTCGATCGTCTCGACCGATAGAAACATAATCGTGAGTGCAAGCCGGTGTTATAATAATAATTGATTATCACCAGTCTTCTATTTCGGGAGTCCCTTACATCCGGTAAATTGTTTTACTTTTGGTCTTTTTTTGTTATGTCACTGACCGGTCTCTGTTCTTGGTGAGCAGGTTGGGTTCGATGCCCGCCATGAGCCCGTTGAACCACTGCGCCAGCTGCGGCTGCTTGTCGCGCGGCTGCTGCGCGATCATTTCCCCCCGGATGCGGTTGAAATGCTCCTCGTTTAGGAGGATCAAACCGAGTAGTGGGCGCGACATCGACCACTGGTTGCAACAGTCTTCGAACATTATTACGTTCAATACCTGGAAACATAAAGGGGAAAAATAAAAATAAACGACCAAGTGCGAGTCGGGCTCGCACACTGAGGGTTCCGTACCACCACAAAATTCAATAACGAAATTACCAGTTCATCATCAGCCAGAAGACGTCCACTGCTGAACATATGCCTCCCTATCGATCTCCAAAAGGGCCGGTTGGAAGCAGCCTGCATCCAGCGTTTCCCTGCGGTCTCTTTTAGGTCGTCTGTCCATCTTGTGGGTGGACGT
The DNA here is from genome assembly GCA_914767915.1 of Agriopis aurantiaria. Taxonomy (NCBI): domain Eukaryota; kingdom Metazoa; phylum Arthropoda; class Insecta; order Lepidoptera; family Geometridae; genus Agriopis; species Agriopis aurantiaria. Next base: position 4,768,444 of record OU612007.1, on the reverse strand, counting down.
CCTACGCTGCGCTTACCGGTCCGTGGTCTCCATTCGAGAACCTTTCGGGCCCCATCGGCCATCTGTTCTGCGTGATATGTGCCCCGCCCACTGCCACTTCAACTTGCTAATCCCGTGGGCTATGTCGGTGACTTTCGTTCGTCTACGAATCTCCAATTTTTTTTTATTGCTTAACGGCAAACCTATTTTTACATCTCCACGCTGTTATGCATCTAGAGGCTCAAGTTGACGTGCAAGTATTTTTTTAAATAAATAATAGGCTTGCGTTTGACCTCCATCTCACCTGATGCTAAACGATGATGTGGTCTACATTGGAGCACGCTTGCCTAGAAGAAACCGATTCACTCGTGATTTGAAGACACCCAGATTGTAACTATCGGGGAACACCCATTCAGGCAGCGCATTCCACAGACTAGCAGTTCACACAATAAATCTAGAATCAAAGCGCTTCGTACAAGTTTTCGGAATATCAACCATAAAGCGGTGACGATTCTTCGTGCCCGCTCTGGCAGTCCGATAGAAAAATGGGCAGGAGGGAATTAGATCGTGCAGAGCCGATGCACACTGACAGAAATGTATCCAATAAAAAAACCGACAGACTAGCAACTTTCCGTCGATGCTCAGGAAAGCTTTTTTTTTTTTTTAACTCTGCTAAGTCCGCGTTTGACCACCAACTCGCCTGTTGGTAAGCGACGATGTGGTCGAAGATGAAGCACGCAGACTTAGAAGATACCTATTCACTCTGGCCTTGAAAAGGCCCTGGTTATATCTCTCAGGAAACAAGGAAGCTGGCAGGTTGTTCCAAACTTTGGCCGTACGGATTAGAAACGTAGAATCGAAACGTTTGGTAAGCTTAGTCCGAACTAAGGATTCGTTGCTGACGAGCCTCTTGGCACGTTTCTCTATAGACTCCGATGCCTCGAGTTGGCACTTGTGTAGTGTCTCACCGTGGCGAGCAGTTGCTGCATGATCTCGGGCCGCCGCTGGAGCACCTCTATGAACATGTTGCTCGTCTCGGGCGGCGGGTGGCGCGGGTTCGACACTTTATTGCTAGCTGTGGACATTATTGCAACGTTTGTTAATACAGGGTTACGCAGAAAGGCTATGCTAAGCTAAGTGGTATATTGTAACCATTTTAAAATGGAAGTATATAGAAGTGTTTATACGTACAGTTCTCCCCCCCCCCTAGCGCATAATGACAATGGGGGGGGGGGGGGTTTCCCTTTGTCGTCCTGATGACATTGATCCAAGAAAACAAGGTCTCATCATCATCAGCCAGAAGACGTCCACTGCTGAACATAAGCCTCCCCCTTTAACCTCCACACTGAACGACAGCCCGCCCTTTGCTGCCACTGGATGCCAGCGACTCTCACTATGTCGTCGGTCCATCTAGTGGGAGGCCTACCTACGCTGCGTCTTCCGGTTGGTGGTCTCCACTCCAGAACCTTTCTTCCCCATCGGTTATCGGTTCTTTGAGCGATGTGGCCTGCCCATTGCCACTTCAACTTGCAAATTTTAACAGCTATGTCGGTGACTCTGGTTCTTTGGCGAATATCCACGTTTCGGATTGTATCGCGCAAAGAAACTCCGAGCATAGCTCTCTCCATTGCCCGCTGTGTGACTCTGAGCTTTTCCAAAAGGCCAACAGCGAGGCGAGTTGGCGGTCAAACGCAAACCAGTTATAAATTTTTAAAAGAAATGTGTTTTCAGGTAGAATGTGGGCCCTGCGACACACGCGTCTCGCCTAGTGCAGGGACCACAAGTACTGTAAACCTTCATTAGCTTGCCTTGTTCCTGCCTGTCAAATTGTTTTATATTAAATACTAGCTGACCTGACAGACGTTGTCCTGTCTTAGAACTGTCAAACACGCAAAGTCAACATTACAAATCTTATTTTTTACACCTTGGGTTTCATTATTGGAGTTTTAGTAAGGATCCCTATTTAAAAAAAATAATAATATAGCCTATGTTACCCGGGGATAGTGTAGCTTCCCAACAGTGAAAGAATTTTTCAAATCGGTCCAGTAGTTTCGGAGCCTATTCAATGCAAACAAACAAACAATCAAATCTTTCCTCTTTATAATATTAGTATAGACTAGCTGGAACCCGCTACTTCGTACGCGTAGAGCTCGACCTTCGGCCTCGCTACTACAACCCGTTATAGCCTATGTGTTATTCTAATGTATAAGCTATATTATTGTAAACTTTCATTAAAATCCATTCGGTAGTTTTTGCGTGAAAGAGGAACAAACATCCATACATCCATACATACAAACTTTCGCGTTTATAATATTAGTAGGATTACACATGTCATGTTCTTGTAAATTAAGTTAAGTAAGTGTACTGGCAAATAAAATATTTTGTATTTGTATTTTTGTGTGTCTGAAATAGTTGTAATCAACAAAGGCAATTTTTTTTTATATATTTTTTTTTATTATAAATAGGCTTGCGCTTGGCCGTCAACTCGCCTGATGTTAAACGATGATGCGGTTTACGATGGAGCACGCTGAAATTGAAACCAAGTACTCACATTTCTGTACTAATTGTTTGAATAGATATGTCACTATGTGGTCCAACGTCGCGCAACACCCTGTACACACGCTCGTATCTGCAAATATATAAATAAAATTTATATATATATATTCGGGACATTTACACACACACGGTCATCTGACCCCAAACTAAGCAAAGCTTGTGATATGGCTGCCGGAGACTGATATACATACATATATAGTTTTAAATACATACTTAAATAGATATTAACAACCAGATATAGAACAAACACAAATGTTCATCACATAAATGTTTGCCCTAGGTGGGAATCGAACCCACGTCCCCAAGCTCAGAAGGCAGGTTCACTACCAACTGGACCAACGGGCTATCTAAAAAAAAAAAAAAAAAAAAAAGGCCATCCCCATTGCCTTGTTCATATTTTTTTATAGATTGTAATTACAAAACCTTTTCGAGCAATAGACTTACTGATCATTATACATAAATTTTTATTAAAAAAAATAAGTGCAGCACAGGATGTAGAGGGTCGCCTCGGGCTGCAGCGACGCCAGGTACGGCATGTGGACTTGCGCCAGTCTCTCTAGCAGTACGTAGTATGTTTGTACTTTACCGAGAGCCGTGAGTCCCTCGGATATGGAGCACAGGATGTAGAGGGTCGCCTCGGGCTGCAGCGACGCCAGGTACGGCATGTGGACTTGCGCCAGTCTCTCTAGCAGTACGTAGTATGTTTGTACTTTACCGAGAGCCGTGAGTCCCTCGGATATGGAGCACAGGATGTAGAGGGTCGCCTCGGGCTGCAGCGACGCCAGGTACGGCATGTGGACTTGCGCCAGTCTCTCTAGCAGTACGTAGTATGTTTGTACTTTACCGAGAGCCGTGAGTCCCTCGGATATGGAGCACAGGATGTAGAGGGTCGCCTCGGGCTGCAGCGACGCCAGGTACGGCATGTGGACTTGCGCCAGTCTCTCTAGCAGTACGTAGTATGTTTGTACTTTACCGAGAGCCGTGAGTCCCTCGGATATGGAGCACAGGATGTAGAGGGTCGCCTCGGGCTGCAGCGACGCCAGGTACGGCATGTGGACTTGCGCCAGTCTCTCTAGCAGTACGTAGTATGTTTGTACTTTACCGAGAGCCGTGAGTCCCTCGGATATGGAGCACAGGATGTAGAGGGTCGCCTCGGGCTGCAGCGACGCCAGGTACGGCATGTGGACTTGCGCCAGTCTCTCTAGCAGTACGTAGTATGTTTGTACTTTACCGAGAGCCGTGAGTCCCTCGGATATGGAGCACAGGATGTAGAGGGTCGCCTCGGGCTGCAGCGACGCCAGGTACGGCATGTGGACTTGCGCCAGTCTCTCTAGCAGTACGTAGTATGTTTGTACTTTACCGAGAGCCGTGAGTCCCTCGGATATGGAGCACAGGATGTAGAGGGTCGCCTCGGGCTGCAGCGACGCCAGGTACGGCATGTGGTCTTGCGCCAGTCTCTCTAGCAGTACGTAGTATGTTTGGGACAGTTTCGGGTAATCCTGCGTCAAAATAAAGAAGAGCATTAAGCCAACGAGAGAAAGAGATCAACAAATGCATTCAGCTGGGTTGATGCATTTGGCAAACTACATATTCATAGACCAAATTGTTTTTTTTTTTTGGCTGGAACCGATTTATGACTTTTTCATTTTCACCTAGGTGCTATGTCATTAGTGATTTTTATAACATTGTTTGTGACAAAATAACTTTTTTTTCATTCTTTCTAAATAATTAAAGCATTTTACAAAAAAAAAAAAAAAAAAATACGAAACCGGAACCGTTTGGAGCCGACAGATTCTGGAATGGAGACCATGGCCCGGTAAGCGCAGCGTAGGACGTCAACCCACAAGATGGACAGACGATCTAAAAGAGACCGCAGGGAAACGCTGGATGCAGGCCGCTTCCAACCGGCCCTTTTGGAGATCGATAGGCCTATGTACAGCAGTGGACGTCCTACGGCTGAATAGACGATGATTTTTATTTTATTTATTTATTTTATTTCCAACTTAGAACTATCATTACAGGTTATAACCTAATGCGATAGTGTAGCAAATTTACATATAAAAAAAAAACATTGTGACAACACTTAATTATCTAATAACATAAAACCTTTAAAGCTATCTTTGTAAATTCACTCAGAGCACAACTAAATAGGTCAATTTCAACGGAAATGACGTTAGTAGTGCGAAGTGCTCGTGTAAAAGGTGCCTCCTGGAGAAGATTAGTTCGCGCGCGCGGCACCGATACCAGTTTTGGCAGTCTTCGCCTCCACACATACCTATCAGGAACGCAGAAGTATATCTGCTTAAGTATATCCGGATTGTGCACCCTGCCTCTCAGCTGATGATCAGATGATCAGATGAAGATGACAAAAAAAAAATTGCCGACGCCATGAAAAGTTTAATAAATGGGATTAATTCCATAATTTTTACACTGTTGTGGAATATTGTCATCAAATTTAAACGGCACTGCATAGTTTTTTTTTTTTTAATAATTTTACTAAGACCTATCTACGTTGTTTTTGTTTTATCTAAGGTCAGGGTGGACGCTGCCATGGGTTAAAGCTAGCTGGGGAATACGCCCTCAGACGTCAGCGCAAGACTTTTTTGACTCCATAAATAAAGATGCAAAGTAAAACTCACCAATAGATCACTCTGCGGTATGCTTAATAATAGTTTTACGAACATATTGAGAGCGTTGTCCAAAGCCTCGTCGCCGTATAACCTGGAAACATATACAAATATACAAGTAAAAAAGTGGTTTAGATAGTTTTGGCATCAACATGAAAAAATAAATGGCTGTACCTAGGGAAATGCTTTACCTAGGGAGATGCTTTACCTAGAATTGCTGTACCCAGGGGGGATGCTTTACCTAGAATTGCTGTACCTAGGAAGATGCTATACCTAGAATTGCTGTACCTAGGAAGATGCTATACCTAGAATTGCTGTACCTAGGGAGATGCTTTACCTAGAATTGCTGTACCTAGGGCGATGATTTACCTAGAATTGCCGTACCTGATGCTTTATTGCTGTACCTACGAAGATGATTTACCTGGAATATTGCTGTACCTAGGGCGATGATTTACCTAGAATTGCCGTACCTGAGATGCTTTACCTAGAATTGCTGTACCTAGGGAGATGATTTACCTAGACTTGCTGTACCCAGGGAGATGCTTTACCTAGAGTTGCTGTACCCAGGGAGATGCTTTACCTAGAATTGCTGTACCTAGGGCGATGATTTACCTAGAATTGCCGTACCTGATGCTTTATTGCTGTACCTACGAAGATGATTTACCTGGAATATTGCTGTACCTAGGGCGATGATTTACCTAGAATTGCCGTACCTGAGATGCTTTACCTAGAATTGCTGTACCTAGGGAGATGATTTACCTAGACTTGCTGTACCCAGGGAGATGCTTTACCTAGAATTGCTGTATCTAGGGAGATGATTTACCTAGAGTTGCTGTACCCAGGGAGATGCTTTACCTAGAATTGCTGTATCTAGGGAGATGATTTACCTAGACTTGCTGTACCCAGGGAGATGCTTTACCTAGAATTGCTGTATCTAGGGAGATGATTTACCTAGAGTTGCTGTACCCAGGGAGATGCTTTACCTAGAATTGCTGTACCTAGGGCGATGATTTACCTAGAATTGCCGTACCTGATGCTTTATTGCTGTACCTACGAAGATGATTTACCTGGAATATTGCTGTACCTAGGGCGATGATTTACCTAGAATTGCCGTACCTGAGATGCTTTACCTAGAATTGCTGTACCTAGGGAGATGATTTACCTAGACTTGCTGTACCCAGGGAGATGCTTTACCTAGAATTGCTGTATCTAGGGAGATGATTTACCTAGAGTTGCTGTACCCAGGGAGATGCTTTACCTAGAATTGCTGTATCTAGGGAGATGATTTACCTAGACTTGCTGTACCCAGGGAGATGCTTTACCTAGAATTGCTGTATCTAGGGAGATGATTTACCTAGACTTGCTGTACCTAAGGAGATGATGTACCTAGGGAGACGCTTTACCTAGAATTGCTGTATCTAGGGAGACGATTTACCTAGAATTGCTGTACCCAGGGAGATGCTTTACCTAGAATTGCTGTACCTAGGGCGATGATTTACCTAGAATTGCCGTACCTGATGCTTTACCTAGAATCGGCATGATGACTAATATTTTTTTATTACCTCATAAAAAAGCTGATCATAAATAGAGCCCACCAACAAAAACAAAATTAAAATTAGTTCAAAAATAAATAAGATATAAGCATTTTAATTTAATTTCATGCTAGACAGAGAGCGCACTATACTGAGGTACGAAAATTTTACCTAAATACTCCGAAGTTAGCGTAGTTCCCGCACAGAGCCGCCTTCAGTATGGAGAAGCAGAGAGAGATGCCCTTCAGCTTGAGAGCATACATCTGCTTCTTGTTCACTTCCACGGTAAGAATCCTACTGCCTGCAACAAATATAAACAAATAAATAAAATATTCGAGACATTTTTGCACACACGGTCATCTGACCGCAAACTAAGCAAAGCTTGTGATATGGCTGCCAGAGACTGATATACATACATATATAGTTCTAAATACATACTTAAATAGATATTACCGAGCTTCTGAGCTTGGGGGCGTGGGTTCGATTCCCACCTAGGATAAACTTTTATGTGATGAACATTTGTGTTTGTTCTATATATGGTTGTTAATATATATTTAAGTATGTATTTAAAACTATATATGTATGTATATCAGTCTCTGGCAGCCATATCACAAGCTTTGCTTAGTTTGGGTCAGATGACCGTGTGTGCAAAAATGTCCCATAATCATCATAATCTTGATCAGCCTTTTAACAGTCCACTGCTGGACTTTTTAACCTACCCCCGAAAGGGTGATTGGGCCATATCCAGCACGCTGGCCCAGTTGCGGGTTGGTGGATTCACATACGCCATTGAATTCCTTCTCCGTACGTATGCAGGTTTCCTCACGATGTTTTCCTTCACCGAAAAGCCAGCGGTATGAAAATCCGTACATATGCTCCAAAGAGCTCATTGGTACGGGCCCGGGGTTTGAACCCGCGACCTCACGCTTTCAAGTCTAGCGGTCTCCCAAATAGGCTACCACGGCACTTTTTCAAGTATAGGCATAATGATAAATATTTTTTTATTACCTCATAAAAAAGCTGATCACAAATAGCACATCAACGAAAACAAAATTAAAATTAATTCAAAAATAAATAAGACATAAGCATTTAAATTTCATGCTAGACAGAGAGCGCACTATACTGAGCCGTGACGTCACGGCTCAGGAGCGCCATACAAATGCTATACTAACACACGCTTTGCGAGAAAGGGATAGAACATCCCCTCTCCATCCCCACCTAAAACTTTAAATACTCATATCTCAGAGATTTATCAGCCAATTTAAATTATTTTTTCATCAAGTGTAATGTATTTAGTTATATTCATCGCTAAGTCGGTTATTTGTAATAAATTAAACATTAGGACATATGCCTATTGCGGTCTCCCAAAAATGTCCCGAATATTTTTTATATTTTTTATTTAATATGACTTCTGTGCTTTAGGCTAATAAAGTCATCCTTACCATAAGCGCATATGATGTTGGACAGTTCTCTGAAGAGCAGGATCCCGTTGGGCGAGGACACGTCGAAGTGCAGCCGCTGGTTGCGGTTCTGGGCCAGCTCGGCTGTCAGCTTCAGCACGGGGGTCGACACGCACGGCTCCGAGAACCAGAGCTCGATGCCGCGCAGCAGGATCTTCATATAAACCGGGTATCTGTGGAGTGAGACAAACCTCGAGCAACTATCGTTTATTGAATCCAAAGCCAAAACAGCTGCCAAAAAACTTGGTACTTTGTCGAAGGTGCGGCGGTACTTCACATCAGGGCAGCTTCTTAATCTCTACCAAGCTCAGGTCCGATCATGTTTGGAGTACTGTTGTCACCTTTGGGATGGTTCGGCCAAATATCAGCTTGAGGCTTTGGATTCAATAGAAAAACGAGCAATAAAGCTCATTGATGACGAAGTGTTGGTTGGAAAGAAACTTCAGAATCTGAACCAACGGCGTAAAGTCGCAAGCTTGTCGGTATTTTATAGGATTTTCCACGGAGTGTTTAACGGAACTTCACGAACTTGTTCCCCCATCACCTTTTCATTACCGGACGTCCAGACGAACGGCAAAGCGTCACCCTTGCTTGGTCGAAATGCCATTTATTCGCTCCAAGCGTTTTGACTCCACTTTCTTAATTACAACAGCAAAACAATGGAACGCCTTGCCCCTATCTGTGTTTCCGCAGCATTACAATCTTGGAGTGTTCAAGTCTAGGGTTAATAGGTTATTACTGGGCAAACGTGCTCCATCTTCGACCGCATCATCGCTTTCCATCAGGCGAGATAACGCAACGTCTGCAACGTTTTGCAAAGGCCCGTTTGCACTTAGCGAATGTATACTTTAATCACTCGCAAAATTACTAATCTGTGAGAAATTTAAGATATTTGCACACACGCACAGATCTAGCTTCTGGTCGGTAATGCGCTTTAGCTCTGATATTTATTTGTGCAAAATCATTCACTAGTTAAAAGTCGCACGACGAGCTATGGAGAGGGCTATGCTCGGGGTTTCTCTGCGAGATCGAATCAGAAATGAGGAGATCCGTAAACAAAGTTCCTCAATCGGCTCGCGTGTGGCGTGCATAGGATATTGATGCATACCGAGGTGAGTGAGAAAAGCAAAATTACTAATCGGTGAGAAATTTAATAACAAATTATTAAGTGTAAATTAAACTAAATTAATAGTAAATTTAATAAGAAATTTAATAAGTGATAAATTTACATCAGAAATACTGTCGGGAACGAGTGGATGCAAATAGCGAGAGACCGGGGAGAGTAGCATAAACAAAGGGAGGCCTATACCCAGCAGTGGGTCACTCAGGGCTGATGATGATGATGATGAGAAATTTAAGATATTTGCACACACGCACGCACAGTACCGCTTCTGGTCGGTAATGCGCTATTTCTCTGATATTTATTTGTGCAAAATCATTCACTAGTTAAAAGTCACACAACGAGCTATGGAGAGGGCTATGCTCGAGATCGAATCCGAAATGAGGAGATCCGTACACGAACGAAAGTCACCGACATAGCCCACCGGATCAGCAAGTTGAAATGGCAGTGGGTAGGGCATCAAGCCAGATTTAAGTCTGATTTAGCACCCCCCCGCGTCACCTCACCATATCTCCCTTGTTTGAATATTCTGAAGTTAAAATCGACCTACAAGATTTGTTTACATTGTTACCGCCACTCACAATATAAACACTTGACTGCTCATCCTTTACCCCGCATAAGCCAAAGGTTCTAACATGTCAACCTAAACTATTTCAAGCGGGGCCAATCCTAGCCGAGAATTGAATGAATGACTTGTGATTGAATCACAAGCGTCGAGTCTCCAATCACAAGCTGCCCCCCGCGACCGACGTGGCATCATTTTGCTAAAGAGAATTTTGAGTACATGCGCGATCAAGGAGTTATATTATCTTTGGTTACCACTAAAGCTAACAAAAGCGCGTCAAAAATTATACTCACATCCAATCAAACAGCATCATATATGTAGTTTTTGTGTTGAAAGCGAACGCGAGACCTCTTAAATCTCGCGCGAGGCCTATGAGGGTCTTTTTGGCCTCCTCAGTCGCAAACAGAGGGCCTTCAGGAGGCCCTAAGAGGCCTATTATACTCTCAAAGGCCGCTGAAAGGGAAAACACACTATTATAAGAAGGAACAAAGATTAAATAAGAAAAGCAGGATGTAAAATATGCAAGCCAATAACGCTAAATATACAGAAGTGTCATCGCCCAGTACCGTGTAGAGCATGGTGCGCATTGTTGCCCCACGGTCGCCCCACTCACGCATGGAAGCGCTCTTCGTCCTCGCCCAGTTCCACCATCAGCAGCCTGCCTAGCGTCATGGAGAGCATGGTGGGCAGTGTTGCCCCAAGGTCGCCCCACTCACGCATGGAAGCGCTCTTCGTCCTCGCCCAGTTCCACCATCAGCAGCCTGCCTAGCGTCATGGAGAGCATGGTGGGCAGTGTTGCCCCAAGGTCGCCCCACTCACGCATGGAAGCGCTCTTCGTCCTCGCCCAGTTCCACCATCAGCAGCCTGCCTAGCGTCATGGAGAGGATGGTGGGCAGTGTTGCCCCAAGGTCGCCCCACTCACGCATGGAAGCGCTCTTCGTCCTCGCCCAGTTCCACCATCAGCAGCCTGCCTAGCGTCATGGAGAGCATGGTGGGCAGTGTTGCCCCAAGGTCGCCCCACTCACGCATGGAAGCGCTCTTCGTCCTCGCCCAGTTCCACCATCAGCAGCCTGCCTAGCGTCATGGAGAGGATGGTGGGCAGTGTTGCCCCAAGGTCGCCCCACTCACGCATGGAAGCGCTCTTCGTCCTCGCCCAGTTCCACCATCAGCAGCCTGCCTAGCGTCATGGAGAGCATGGTGGGCAGTGTTGCCCCAAGGTCGCCCCACTCACGCATGGAAGCGCTCTTCGTCCTCGCCCAGTTCCACCATCAGCAGCCTGCCTAGCGTCATGGAGAGCATGGTGGGCAGTGTTGCCCCAAGGTCGCCCCACTCACGCATGGAAGCGCTCTTCATCCTCGCCCAGTTCCACCATCAGCAGCCTGCCTAGCGTCATGGAGAGCATGGTGGGCAGTGTTGCCCCAAGGTCGCCCCACTCACGCATGGAAGCGCTCTTCGTCCTCGCTCAGTTCTACCATTAGCAGCTTGCCTAGCGTTGTGTAGAGCATGGTGGGCAGCGTTGCCCCGCGGTGGGCACAGCACCCCACTTACGCAAGAAAGCGCTCCTTGTCCTCGTCCAGCTCCAACATAAGCAGCCTGCCTAGCGCTGTGTAGAGCATGGTGGGCAGTGTTTCCCAGCGGTGGGCACAGCGCCCCACTCACCTGTGAGCGGCATCATGAACCCGTGGAAGCGCTCCTCGTCCTCGCCCAGTTCCACCATCAGCAGCCTGCCTAGCGCCGTGTAGAGCATGGTGCGGCATCGCATCTCACATGTGCCCACTCCCGTTATGCCCAGAAATGGGAAATGTTCAGCCTAGAAAATGTAGATTGTCTCAATTAATCCCCTATTTAGAACTGCTAGTCTTACCTAAGAAGAGACTAACTTTTAATATGGTAGTAAAATGAAATCACAACAAAAAGTGTCAGTGACCTTTTTAAATGCACAGCTAAATTATTTAGTCTCAAAGTAAAAAAAAATATACGACTACTCGCCGATCTCTCAGCTTAGCGTACTCTTCACAAATAACCCAGAAATTGCGATATTTCCGAGTAGCTCAACAATATCAATGACAGTAATGGCATGAGCGAAGCGAGCGTAAACATTCGAAAACTAAAACCTTACCCCGATTGGTATTTTGAACCGGAAAGAGTTGACTTTTCTACAGTGGTCGGCGTTAGGCCTTACCGTAAGATGGCTCAAAATAAACTAAATGGTTTTTAGGATTACTGGCCGCTCAAAGAAGTCAAGGACACTAAGGTAAGCGAAGCGAGCGCAATAAATTCAAAAACTTACCGTATGGTGTGTCAGCATAAACTGCACTTCTTCTAATTTAACTAGTTTCCGCACGCAGGAGTACCCGCCGCTCAAATCGCTCAACAGACCGAGCGTTTTAGCGATTATTTGCTCAGACCCGCCCCAGTATTTCAAATTTGTGATTCTGCGCACAATAGAAAAAGAAATTATGCATAAATTATTTTCCTTTATAAGCAAATAAGCGATTTCCTTGACTATCAGCATTAATGCTGAGACGGACCCATTCGACACTGATTGTATCCTGTAGATATAAGTTTTTTGTAATGGTGTCGAATAAAATTTATTTTCTTTCTTTCTTTCTTTCAAAATTCAAAAAAAAAATCGCTCATTCTGCTTATATGGTTTGTTATGGTGTTGGTACTCACAAATTTTTTCATTACCGTTCCTTTCGCTCGATAAATTTTTCACTCAATACTCACATATTCACCGAGAGCATGCTGAGCAGTCAGTCTTAGGATGACCAATTCGCTAAGTCATATTAAATTTTACTGTTTTTCTCCACTTGCTCGCTGGTGTAATTGTTGCGAAATTGATCAAAGATTGACATTTCGCTCATTCCGCTTTTGCTTACCATTCAAGAACTGTCAATCACTCACGAATATTTCAACTACACACAATTAGCTCTTTTTGTTCTTTTCGCACAACATTCAAAACTCCACTCCACTATTTCGCTTATTCGTGCAAAATTTGTTGTTTCGCTTTTTTCGCTCAATACTCACATTTTCCTCATGAGCACGCTGAGCAATCTGCTCTCGTCGCTCAGGCCGAGCACCTCGCTCAGCCGCCGGTACACTTTGCTGTTCTTCTGCACTTGCTCGCCGACGTAAATTTTGCGAAATTGCTCAAAGAACGACATCATTGCAAGTTCCAGTTTTTCACATCCACCCTTAAATAAATATATTTTCAGTAAAAAGTTGCATATTTGTTTTTGTACATTTGCATCATTCTTAATATGCCTCATCATAAGCAGCCTTTTAACACTCCACTGCTGGACTTTTAGCCTACCCCCGAAATGGTGATTGGGCCATATCCACCACGCTGGCCCAGTGCGGGTTGGTGGATTCACATCCGCCATTGAATGCCGTACGTATGCAGGTTTCCTCAGGATGTTTTCCTTCACCGAAAAGCCAGCGGTATGAAAATCCGTACATAAACTCCAAAGAGCTCATTGGTACGGGGCCCGGGGTTTGAACCTGTGACCTCACACTTTCAAGTCTAGCGGTCTCCGGTGGGCAATGATGGCCAACGTCGGTTACCTGAGCCAGCCGGCTGTCGGTGAGGTCCATGAGCTGCAGAACTCTGCACACTAGTTCTCCGTCCATGGCGTCGTTTTCGTCGCAAGCGTTGAGCGACGCGCGCCCGCCTATCGCGGCGCCTATTATGTACACCAGCCAGGTTAGCTGACCTGCCGGGAAGAGGAGACAGTTTGATATTAGAGCTCTTCATTGTTGTGGTGTATTGGCCACATGCTACCAGCTGCCTTTGATCATATATGCCATAGGTGGCAAACAAGCAGACGGGCCGCCTGATGGTAAGCAGTCACCGTCGCCTATGGATACTTGCTTTAGCTTATAGATTGGATTTGCCTTAAACTCGAGCTAGTACGGAAAAAAGTCTGCCAAAAACTGAAGGGGGCGAGGTAAACACGTATTGCACACACTGACATATTATTACTAGTTCTACAAACGCACATAACTGCAAAGCAAGATGACAAAATGTCACTAAATGGACGACAAAGTTTGAAGGACTAAAGGGGAAACTAAGGATAACTCTTCAATTTTTTTATTGACCACCAGTTTAGCTTTGTTCTCAATATAGGTGCCAAAGTTGAGGGTAGATGATAGAGCAATGCCCCAAAGCTCAAGCTGGTCAGTTATCGGAATGGGTACATCCCGGAGAGGAGCCAGTTGGAATGGCACTATTGCAGCTGGCTCCTTTTGGCAGATAACAGACACGCCTGGTCTTAAGAGGCATTGAACTTGACCACGTTGCAAGCATAATCAGGCACTAGTCCAGTGCTGGGCTTAGGCTTACCCCCGAAAAGGCAATTGGGCCATATCTGCCACGCTGGCCCAGTTGCGGGTTGGTGGATTCACATACGCCATTGAATCCCTTCACCGTACTTATGCAGGTTTCCTCACGATGTTTTCCTTCACCGAAAAGCCAGTGGTATGAAAATCCGTACATAAGCTCCAATGAGCTCATTAGTACGGGCCCGGGGTTTGAAGCCGCAAACTCACGCTTTCAAGTCTAGCGGTCACCCAAACAGGCCATTTTAGGAATTATCATGGATCACCGTAGGACCAGGTTTGCATTGCCCCATCGGTTATGCTTTAACCCCCCAAATGCGTTACGCACCGCATGTCGGCGTAAGCGAAAAGTGCTCCACGCGCAAAATTGAATTGAATTGAAATAAATTGAATACTACTTTTTTTTTTTTTATCTGAGAGGTAGGTGAAGTTCCACCGACATAACCCACCAGATTAGCAAGTTGAAATGGCAGTGGGCAGGGTACATATCACGCAGAACAGATGGTCGATGGGGCCGAAAGGTTCCGGAATGGAGACCACGGACCGGTAAGCGCAGCGTAGGACGTCCACCCACAAGATGGACAGACGAGCTAAAAGAGTCCGCAGGGAAACGCTGGATGCAGGCCGCTTCACACCGGCCCTTTTGGAGATCGATGGGGGAGGCCCATCTGAGGCTGGATACCGTACCTTGCAGCACGAGGCACTGGCGCGGGTCCGTCTCCACGCTGTACGCGTGCGCGGCGCGATCGAAGTGCGCGACGAGCAGCGCGCACGTGTTGCCGTACTCGCAGCGCCCCACCACCGACAGCTTCTCCAGCTCCTGCTGCACCGTGCTGGTGTCCTCCAGCGGGTCCTCCACGCCGTCCCTGCACAACCACAATACTACATTATATTCACACAAAACAGGGCCCCGATTCTACTAAAGAAATTGTCTTTAAATTGTAATTGTTGCGATTTTACTTGTTAAATAACTGCCTCAAAATTGTCAGTTTTAAATATTTTTTTATACTAGAAACATACAACCACCTAATATTATAACTTAGTACAAAAAATATTAAAAACTGTCTATTTTGTATGGCTCCTATAATATATAAGGTTACGCGAGAAGCCAAAAGGGGACCATAAAGTACCCATCACAGAAAAGATTTAAAAAAATTTTTACGGCTGTCAAGGCACGGATGTATGGATGTTTGTTCCTCTTTCGCGCTGCAACGGAACAACGGATCGACCAGATTTTTTGCATGGGTATAGTTCAAGAGCCAGAGAGTGACATAGGCTTTACATCTTTTCATTACTTTTCATCATCGTCATCATCACCATTTTTCATCACTACGCGGGTGAAACCGCGGGGCGCAGCTAGTAATCTCTACATAGTATAAATTAAAGTCGCTTTCCGCGTCTGTCTGTCTGTATGGCCGCTAACTCCTAAACCACGCAACGGATTTTGATGCGGTTTTCACCATTAGTTAGATAAATTTTTACGGAAGGCCCGCCCCGCCTTCGCACGTAAATTACACCCGTGTGAAGCCAGGCGGGCGGGTCGCTAGTATATATATATAAAAGAAAATCCTTCTTAGCGCGCAGTGGCGCCACCTACCTGACGACGCACGCGACGGAGTCGAGCCGCGAGCTGATGTACGCGTTGGTGACGCCCGGGGCGTACGTCTCGAGGAGGTGCGGCTCCGTCGCCTTCACGTACGGCACCGAGGACACCATGCGCTGCCACAGGGAGAGGAGGTAGTGCACCGAGTTCGGCGCAAACTGCCACATCTAAATAAATAAAATAAATAATAATAAATATATCGGGACATTTTCCACACACGGTCATCTGACCCCAAACTAAGCAAAGCTTGTGATATGGCTGCCAGAGACTGATATACATACATATATAGTTTTAAATACATACTTAAATATATATTAACAACCAGATATAGACAAACACAAATGTTCATCACACAAATGTTTGCCCTACATGGGAATCGAACCCACGCCCTCAGGCTCAGAACGTAGGTTCACTACCAACTGGACCAACGGGCTATCTAAAATGTTCATCACATAAATGTTTGTCCTAGATGGGAATCGAACCCACGTCCCCAAGCTCAGAAGGTAGGTTCACTACCAACTGGACCAACGGGTTCGATTCCCACGTAGGACAAACATTTATGTGTTGAACATTTGAATTTGTTCTATATCTGGTTGTTAATATCTATTTAAGTATGTATTTAAAACTATATATGTATGTATATCAGTCTCTAGCAGCCATATCACAAGCTTTGCTTAGTTTGAGGTCAGATGACCGTGTCTGCAAAAATGTCACGAATATTTATTTATTTACTCAGCAAACGTCATAAGTGCCATGGTTACTTAATTTTACTTTAGTGTTGCAGGTGTCCATAGGCTGCGGTTTCTGCTTACCATCAGGCGGACCGAAAGCTTATTTGCCGCTCTTTTTATTAAAAAATCGTATAGACTCTGCACGGTGAACTTGGCGATTGCCGCGATGAGGCGAGGGTAGTTGTCCACCATCACCAACTCGCCCAGCTGGTAGTTGGACTTGAGCCGAGCCAGTAAACGGCAGAACTGGAGCTAAGCCCAGGCAGACATACCTGCAGGCTCTGCACGGTGAACTTGGCGATTGCCGCGATCAGGCGAGGGTAGTTGTCCACCATCACCAACTCGCCCAGCTGGTAGTTGGACTTGAGCCGAGCCAGTAAACGGCAGAACTGGAGCTAAGCCCAGGCAGACATACCTGCAGGCTCTGCACGGTGAACTTGGCGATTGCCGCGATCAGGCGAGGGTAGTTGTCCACCATCACCAACTCGCCCAGCTGGTAGTTGGACTTGAGCCGAGCCAGTAAACGGCAGAACTGGAGCTAAGCCCAGGCAGACATACCTGCAGGCTCTGCACGGTGAACTTGGCGATTGCCGCGATGAGGCGAGGGTAGTTGTCCACCATCACCAACTCGCCCAGCTGGTAGTTGGACTTGAGCCGAGCCAGTAAACGGCAGAACTCGTGGTAGTTTGTTGGGTCTGACAGGCCCTGTGGACAAAATACGTATAATGGCTAGTAAATAACATCTAATTAAGGTATAAAATACAACTAAACCAAAATATGATTTTAACAATATTCTAACATAGACATAATTTCGTTTTTTTAACTTTAACAAAAACTAATCAAAAATAAATAAAAGCCGCCAGACTCGACCACTGTATCTGGAACGACTTCGCAATCTAGTTGGGTGGACGTCCTACGCTGCGCTTACCATTCCGTGGTCTTCAGAACCTTTCGGCCCCATCGGCCACCTGTTCTGCTATGTGCCCTACCCACTGCCACTTCAACTTGCGTATCCGGTGGTCTATGTCGGTAACTTTCGTTCGTCTACGGACCTCCTCATTTCTGATTCGATCTCGCAGAGAAACCCCGAGCATAGCCCTCTCCATAGCTCGTCGTGCGACTTTTAACTAGTGAATGATTTTGCATTAATAAATATCAGAGCAATAGCGCATTACCGACCAGAAGCTAGATCTGTGCGTATGCGTATGCAAATATCTTATTACACAGATTAGTAATTTTGCGTTTCTCACTCACCTCGGTATGCATCAATATCCTATGCACGCCACACGCGAGCCGATTGAGGAACTTTGCTCTCTCGTTGTTGCTGAACAGCGAACGACGAACTGACGCGAGCTGCACCAAGCAAGATAGCGACAGACTCGCCAGCCCTCCGCCTAACGCGTGGTACAGCTCAAAGAACAGGTCTAATGTCGCGGACTCGAGGAATGTGGGACGCCATGATGTTGGTATCTAAAAAAAATATATAATTTTACACATTGACCATTGTAATTTTACACACCGACCATCGTAATATTACACATTGACTATTGTAATTTTACACACTGACCATTGTAATTTTACTCATTGACCATTGTAATTTTACACACTGACCAATGTAATTTTACTCATTGACCATTGTAATTTTACACACTGACCATTATAATTTTACAGACTGCTCTTTTGCTGAGTCCACCTCAGGAAAACCTTTGCTATTAATTCAACCGCCAAGCAGTAGTGTGCAAAGTGTATGTTGCCTGTAGGATAGGAGAAACTGCAAGACGTAGCTATTCAAATACAGTGTAAACTTTATACAGCGACACTTAAAGGACTGCGCATTTTATAGCGTTATTGAGAGTTGTCGTTAAATAGAGAGCAGAAAAATCATTATTATTATACTATTATAAAATTTATTTACTAGTAAAGTATTAAGTTTACAAACAACAAACATTAATAATGATACAAATAACAACGCTTATTGCATATAGTCTGTTATCTTGGTCTGAAGTTCTTCGCTGCCGCAGAATTTTATTTTATTTAATTATATATATTTTTTTTTTTTTTTTTTTTTTTTTTAGCTTAATAATGATTTATTGTTGTCGTTATTTAGAGATGCTACATAGAGTGAATCATTGTATGGACAACAAGGTAAACCGACCAAAGTCTAGTAATTTAGACATTTTAGGGAGTTTGTCGTCAAATCGAGTGTTACTATATAGAGTTCACACTGTAATAAGAAAAATCATACCTGAACAGTACAGAGATCGTCTGATGATTCATCGCTCGTGGTGCCAATGAAGTCGAAAGTGAGACAATTGTGGGACAGTTTGAGAAGTGCTGCGATCAGAGCGTGCTGTCTCTCATCGTTCAGTTCCATAGGCTTGCCTCTCACCGTGCCCAGCAGCGAGCAAGAGAGTCGGAACACTTCAAACAGCATTGTGTCTCTGTAAGAGAAAAAACATCATCATCATTTCAGCCATAGGATGTCCACTGCTGGACAGTGAGGCTTTCTCTCAGTGATCATCTGAGCGTCCTCCTGGTTATGAGCAGACGCTATATAGTACGACGTGTCCAGGCATTTAAACTCTGGAATACAAGAAAGGTAAGAGTCGATGCATCATCATCATCATCATTTCAATGATAAGACATTCACATCGATCCCCAAAAGGGCCGGTTGGACAAGGCCTGCATCCATCGTTTCCTTGCCATCTCTTTCGTCTGTCCATCTTTTGGGTGAGCATCTTATGCTGCGCTTACCAGTCCGTGGTCTCCATTCGAGACCCATCGGCCATCTGGGCCGGAGATGGAAGAGGGCTATGCTGGGGGTTTCTCTACGAGATCGAATCAGAATTGAGGAGATCTATAGACGAAAGTTACCAACATAGCCCACCGGATTAGCAAGTTGAAGTGGCAGTGGGCAGGGCACATATCACGCAGAAAAAACATGTTTGTGTTTAATTTCTGGTGTAAACAATAAAAAGTTTACCTGGCTTCATACCAAATATTCAAATATCTATATATGATAATATAAATGTTTACCTGAAAGAGGAAGCGATCTTCCGATGCTTAGCGAGTGATCTGTTAGCGTCAGCTTCAGACACCTGGTTCATTTCCACCACCAGCTGAGACAGCAGCTGCACTCCGATAGTGCACAGCTCTGGACTCTGGAAACATTGCCCGGGGTTGTATGGAAACATCTTGATTTAGAAACATACTTTTCGGCTCCATAACGAGAACAAAGAAGAACACAAAGAGAACAAAGAAAAGCGCTATCTATTGGTATGGGTTGCGCTTCTCTTGAAATGTTGCGAAACTTGACTGCGATACTAGCGCCACGGTAATTTGTAGAACCCTCTCGTACGTTATCTGACTGCAGCGCTTACGGAAGTTCGAGACAACTTATAGCACGCTCAAATTACGGCGCCATCTAAGTTCGTACCGTTTTTAGGCAAATGTTCCGAGCTACGCTATAATGTTCCGCTATTGTCTTTCCTCTTAGTCTATCTTCCTTGGTACAACAAACCAAATGAGCTAAAACTTGTTAAATTTACTAGTAGCCATGGAAGAGTTCCACTATCCACCTCCTGGCCCCATTATCAGATTAGCATGATGGTACAAAATTACTTTATTGTCGCCCAGATTACATCGTCGCCAATAAATAAATATACGGGACATTTTTGCACACACGGTCATCTGACCCCAAAGTAAGCAAAGCTTGTGATATGGCTGCCAGACTGATATACATACATATATAGTTTTAAATACATACTTAAATAGATATTAACACCCAGATATAGAACAAAAACAAATGTTCATCACATGAATGTTTGTCCTAAGTGGGAATCGAACCCACACCCCCAAGCGCAGAAGGCAGGGTCACTACCAATTCTAATATAACCACTTGACTGCTCATCCTTACCCCGCGCGATGAAAATGGTAATCATTTTCAGCATAATCTTTTTCGAGCGAGCCAATCCTAGGCGCGCCATTCGATTGAGTCTCCGATCACAAGCCGCCATTCGATACCCCCCCGCGACCGACGTGACTTACTCGTGCAAAAGCGAATTATGACGATATGCGCGACCAAGTGGTTACATTATCTTTGATCGTCGCAAGTTTCAAATCCATACAATAACGTATAATTATTTGATTGTATTAAAAATAAAAATACGGGAAGATTGAGAACCTCCCTCCCCTTTTGAGATCGGTTAAAAATATGATTCATGCTGATGTAAACCTAGAAGATTATTATTTTACACCGTATACCCATCGAGATACAATACCTATAGAGTCACAATCTCTCAGTGAAAACAGTCAAAAAACGTCCGAGCGTACATACATTGTATCAATTATATACTTCACAATGCCACATTTACTCCAATTTAGACGTTATATCGCTTGCATAGTGTTCAACGTTAGTTGTCCGCTGTCATCGTAGCTCTGGCATCGCGCGGCGTTGTACTCGGATCGCGGTTACCTTGTAACTAACCAAAAAGTCTGCGCAATCCGTAGCGTGCGCCGAGTTTTGGTTTGATTTTTTTTTGGCACGATTTTGACTCTTTCTGTAGGTATTGTATCTCGATGCCTACACCTAAATACACCCTAAGCGGGACCACCCCTTCTTTGAATGCATACTTACTCGTAAGAAGTTGGTGACGTCGTTAACGACATTCTGAAACACATATTCTTCCTTGACCATGTCGAACCAGCTCAGCTTGGTGATGCGAGCAAATAAAGCCACCAGAGCCTGTAAAACAATTCTTATTTATTTATTTACACTTGAGTGGCATAATTAACTCAATAAGTGGCCGAATTAGCAAGTTGAAATGGCAGTGGTAGGTCTCTTTTAGGTTGTCTGTCCATCTTGTGGGTGGACGTCCTACGCTGCGCTTACCGGTCCGTGGTCTCCATTCCAGAACCTTTCGACCCCATCGGCCATCTGTTCTTCGTGATATGTGCCCTGCCCACTGCCACTTGTGTTACTTGTGTAGCGGGCATTTTCCGCAACTAGGCCAATCATTGGCCCATTTTGCGTCTACCCACTGCCACTTCAACTTGCTGATCCGGTGGGCTATGTCGGTGACTTTAGTTCGTCTATGGATCTGCTCATTTCTGATTCGATCTCGTAGAGTCACAACCTATTGTCTAAGCGTATTAGTTTTAACAAATGAAACACTTGTCGGGCAGCCTGATAACATACCTGTACGACAAAGTTTGCCAGTTTGGGCCTCGTAGCGAGGTAGTTGAGAACATAATTCCTGATGTCCAACCGCTGCTGAGTGGACAGGCTGCCAGTCGACCTACAAATTAACAAAATATTAGCCTTCATCTATATATATATATTTAAAAGAAAGTTGAGTTACACTATTTATAAGTCAAGAACGGCTGAAGCAATTTGGCTGAAAATTGGTGGGGAGGTAGCTTAGAACCAGGAGACGGACATAGGCTATGTCTGTCCGGGGTGGCCAGCGGGCCGTACGTTGGACACCCCTGGGCTAGAACTACAACTAGTAGGTAAATGTATGGCAAGAAGGCCAGGGCGTCGCAAAAATATGGCAACTTCCTAAAGGCGTCACAGTAAAAATAAGTTCGGGAAGCCCTGCTATAGGGGTTCCGTTTTTTTCCTTTTGAGGTACGGAACTCTACTGATAATGTTCACCTGCTGATAAGTTTCCCCAGCGTGGTTGCTGCCAGCAGCTGCGAATAGCTCGAGTCGGCGCGCTCCAGTAGCGCCTGGCATTTTGTCAATGTGTCCGGAGCCTCCTGTAACAATAACTTAGATATAATCTGGGCCATAATAAACAGATATAGAGTGGTGACAATTTTTCGTGCCGTCTCACAGGAACAGAAGGCAGTCTGATAGGAAAATGGGCAGGAGGGAATCATGCAGATCTAATGAAAAACCGATAGACTAGCAACTTTACGCCGATGCTCAAGACTAAGGAGCTTCGTCCGAACTAAAGATCCCAAAGATTAATTTTTAGGGTTCCGTACCTCAAAAGGAAATAACGGAACCCTTATAGAATCACTTCGTTGTCCGTCTGTCTGTCCGTCTGTCAAGACCCTTTTTCTCAAGAACGCGTAATGGTATCAAGTTGAAATTTATATTAAATACTTGGGTCTACGATTTCTTTCGGCTGTAAAAAAATTATAGTCGTAAGTCAACGCAATCAAAAGATATGAACGTTTATGTCGCATATTTTGCGATTTCACAGGGGAATCAAAACCTATAGGGTACTTCCCGTTGACCTACAATCATGAAATTTGGCAAAAGGCAAGGTCTTATAGCACATATATAGGAATAAACCCGAAAGTCACAAATTTGAAGTTATATCATTTAAAAATAATTATTTTGCTATTACAAACTTACATTTTGTAGTTGGAATGTATGGAAGAACCTGATTGTCAACTACAAAGTTAAGTTTGTCTTTCAATATTTCAACTTCAGTTAGTTTTTTTTTGGACTTTCGCTCTGAGAGTTCCGTCCAACGGAACCCTCAGAGCACGAGTCCTACTCGTACTTGTCCGGTTTTTTTGTTTAAATTAGAACGTCTGTCATTTCTGTCTGCAAAGCATTTTTGTAAGTAATTCGTTGTAGCCAGTTGCACCCATATAAACGAAATGTCAGTCATTCGAAATCAGTTAGCAACTGTGATGCGGAGTTCGACGCGTTGATCTAAAAAAGATTATTCAATCAAGGTTCACCCATGATGCCTGGTAACAGACTTTCCTTCTCGTTTCTGTTCTATTTACTTCTCTTTTCTGTGAGGGATCCATTGCTGATGAGCCTCTCGGCACATTTTTCCATCCTTTTCTCACACATTAAAATGAAGTAAGATGTTGATAATAGTTAGATAGCCCATTGGTCCAGTTGGTAGTAAAATTGGGGACGTGGGTTCGATTCCCACCTAGGACAAACATTTATATGATGAACATTTGTGTTTGTTCTATATCTGGTTGTTAATATCTATTTAAGTATGTATTTAAAACTATATATGTATGTATATCAGTCTCTGGCAGCCATATCACAAGCTTTGCTTAGTTTGGGGTCAGATGACCGTGTGTGCAAAAATGTCCCAAATATTTATTAATATTATTTATTTATAATATCAGTCGTATCAGATTAGTTTAGAATAGAATAGAATAGAATATCATTTATTATCATAATGTCACATTAGTTATAATTTTTATTTAAAAAAAAACATATATGTTACAAATGCTCCTATTATGGACTCGTCAATTTAGGCACATTTTTTTTAAATTTATTTATTTGTAAGCAAGAACCATTGAGTCACGCACAGCAAACGAAAATTTTAACCATAATGAGGGTAGTTCTATACGCGTAAAAGCGATAAATAAGTCGGCTGTATAAGGGCCTCGTCAGACTAGTACACTTAAGCATAAGTAAATAAGTTAAGATTCAACGCCTTATTGCTGACCTGAAAAGCGACCACGGCCTTCTCCGCTTGCTCCCTAATGACAGGGTCCTGGGACTCGTACAACTGTTTACACAGCAGCTCTATTTGTATCACCTCCTGTAAACAAACAAAACAATTCAAACAATATTAGAAAAACATACAATACAATACAATAGCCATTTATTCCAAATAAGACATTAACATAAATTATTTGTAGTTTTATAAAATGTGTCTTAGTTCGGTGTGCCTTTTGGCATAGGCCTCCTCCAACTGTCCATTAGAAAAACATAGCTTGTACAAAATAAAATGTATGGACGGGCCGAGAAGAAGGTCATTTTTGAAGATTACAACATGAGCACCGGTGTTAACTTCGTTTCAGTCGGTCTCTAGCCGTAGGAAGTGCAACACGTGTCTATTGTTACGTGATAACGAAACATCTGACAACATTCATGCCTTCATGAGCTTTCCCGAAACGTGGATATTCGCCAAAGAACCTAAGTCACCGACATGGCTGTTAAAATTTGCAAGTTGAAGTGGCAATGGGCAGGCCACATCGCTCGGAGAACCGATAACTGATGGGGAAGAAAGGTTCTTGAGTGGAGACCACGAACCGGAAGACGCAGCGTAGGGAGGCCTCCCACTAGATGGACCGACGACATCGTGAGAGTCACTGGCATCCAGTGGATGCAAAAGGCAGGCTGTCGTTCAGTGTGGAGGTTAAAGGGGGAGGCTTATGTTCAGCAGCGGACGTCTTCTGGCTGATGATGATGATGATGTGCTTTCCCGAAGTGTAAATACACAACCAAAAAACCGCTATCAATTTTTTGTAACAAATGTACCGTACATGGTTATAATTAGGTATTGAAGTATATGTCCGACGATTTTGCCTCCTTTTTACTGAGCAAGTTCAATGGTTATGGCCCGTCCATTCATTTTATTTTCGTCGAAGGCTTGACCACCAAATGTTGATTTGTTGTTTTTGACATGAAATGTAAGTGGCCCCTGTAAACACTACTGTAGCATGATATGGTAGAAATGTAACACAAATTAGTTGGTGTAGGGTTGTGACGGCGTGCATGTTACTCCTGGGCGTGGAAACAATCATGCCATTTAATTACATTTTCAAGGTAGTACACAAGTATGTCAACAAGAAGTCCCGATTCATAACCAAAACGCCGGTAAAATTACACAACAATAATTGGAGTCTCGTATTGCATAAATTATTGCAGTATTCTAAGAGAAAGTGTATCTAATAATATAACAATAGAAAATTGGAACATTAAATCGCACTATGAGGTCCCGACTTCACAATTGTAATTGTAAACAAAAAAACTAGGTTTTTTGAAATGGTAACCCAAAATAACTGTTGTGATATTTGAGAAAATGCTTCCGCGAATTGAATTATGACGTTAAATAGGTTAAATTCATTTAAAATTATGTAAAAAACACAATATTTTGGTGCTCACCTGTTCTTCAGCCATCTTTGTTATTTTCTCGCATTTGAAATAACGTTCCGTTATGCAAAATATACAAGGACTGTAAGCTATCACTGAAGCAAAAAATTGTTCATTTTTGCAGGAATTAAATATTGTTCATACTTATAAACGTTGGTAGTTCGTTTGAATTTTCTAACATGATCATTTTATACTTATTTTGTTTTATGTCAGATAATACTCAAAATACAGTGTTAGATAATAAAACCGGCCGATTGCAAGTCGGGCTCGCGAACTGAGGGTTCCGTACTATCACATAAACTGTTAACTAAAAAGTGGAGCAAAGAAACAACATTACGCCCATCCAAGTACCGACCGCGCAAACGTTGCTTAATTTTGGTGAACACAATATGGTATAATAATATACTCCGCCAGGTATCGCACTCCGAGATAAAATGTCACGTGGGTGACGCCCACTGACGTCATCGATGCCATGTATTCACGTACACGTGCATAAGCAAGAGCAGAATAAGTAATTTACAACAAGTTCGAGAGAGATGACGATACACGAAACAATGGCGGAATCACTGTGAAACAGCTGATTTTGTGTATTACCAGTAGCGTGATATTATAACTCCCCGATCTCCGTATATTACCTGTGGGAATCTAACAAATCAATGTGGTTTTGCTATAAATAATGTAAATTCGTACTTAACTTGAATTGCTTTGCTTCAGCGGACAAACCAAATGACAAAGATAAAGATATTATGTGTTTGTTGCAATAACGTGGCAACTGGATAGTGACGTCATCGAGTCACGGAGCGCTAGACCTTGTTTTCTTGGATCATGGGTGAACACATATTTTGTCACCGACTCGCACTTGGCCTGCTTTTTTTATTCTACAATCATGCCAAATATACGTATTATCGTTTTTACACCAGAGAAAACACAAAAATACGTTTAAAACACGATTGTTGTATTTTGTAATTTGGGGTTACCCATTAAATTTTTACTTTTTGACGTTATTATTATCTCTTAGTTGACCCGCCGTAACATTACATAAATTTATTCTGTGAGAATGCAACTAGCTATCTATTACAGTCCGAAAGATTTATATAGTCGTTAAAATGTAGGACAGATAGACAGACAGCGTAGGCTTAGTAAATTGTAATGATCTTGTTTACACCCTTTGGGTACGGAACCCTAAAAACCTTAATTGAACTACACATTCAAATAAATTCAAACTTCCAATACTTCACTACGTGAAATGGAATGTTATACGTATCGATTGGATGCGTTCATAAAAATAATTTAAAAATAAGAAGTCACTGGCAGAAAACTAGATCAGAAAATTATTTTACACTGTAAAAAGAATCACCATACATAATGACAATACCAAAAAAACAATATAATATTTTTTCGTGAAATAGGATCGGCCAAGGATCGACCGCAAAAAAATGATTTTTTATTTTCGCTGGTTATCATTGTACTAATTTATTGATGCAGCCAGCAAGATGCCAAGAATAACAATGCTGAAACTCAAAAAGGCGTGGGCGCTTGCTATAACCCTTAGAAATCGGGGAGACACAAGGTTTCCTGGAAAAATACATAGATGTAAGTCAAATATAGTTCGATCCTTCGACCCAAATAAAATGAATGGTCGGGCCCAGAAGAAGCGCATTTTTGAAGATTACGAAATGAGCGCCGGCGCTCCCTTCGGTCTCTAGCCGTAGGAAGTGCAACACGTGGCTATTGTTAGATGCTAACGAGACATCTGTCAAAATTATGCCTTCGTGTGTTTTTCCGAAGTGTAAATACACAACACAAAACCGCTATATATATTTTTGTAACAAATGTACTGTACATGGTTATAATTTATTAGGTGTTGAAGTATAATGTCCGACGGTTTGGCCTCGTTTTCACCCAGCTAGTTCAATGGTTATGGCCCGTCCATTCATATTATTTTGGTCGAAGGTTCGATAAATAACTTAATTATTTGTAATAGCCACTTGTAAGTACCTACCTAGATTAGATAGTAGTTTGCATAATTATCTACGTTTTTTTAGGGCCAATGTTTGTAATAACTAAACAAAATACAAGCTAACACCACAAAAACAGTAGACTACCCCCATAGACCGTCTACGTTATTGTATTTACCTATAAATTTATAACTACCCCTTAGAATAACTATATACAGAAACCAAGTACATTCGCAAAATTTAAGCCGTTCAAATGGAGCCATATATGATACCAAACGACGCTCGCGCGGTCAGTGCCCGCTGTAATAGTGTTCCGTGGTCAGTGCTCTTAGTCAGGTGATAGTGATAAGAGCTCTCAAAAAAATTCACTTAATTATTGCCGCATAATTTTTGCGTCTGTGTGCGTGACGAGGCAAGTAAACACAGCACACGTAGCGAATTTGTAGCTTACGTTTTGAAAAGGCATTGTTTGGAAACTTACCATCTCTGTGTAGTTAATCTAACAACTACCCATTATTTTTATGAAAAGAAAAATGGCGAACAAAGCCATGGAAGCCCGTGCTACGTCGTGATCATATATTTTCAAACATAAAATTAGCAATACTCATGGCTCTATTCGCAATTTTTCAGTAATGACGGTGGGGACAGCTCTGAAATCCACAAATTCTGACAAGGAAAATGAATGGATATGTAAACAGATAATTGATTATCTGTTTAGCCCTTTAAGGACCCATGATGAGATCAGGAGAATCCAAAGTATCATCATCAGTGATATTCGAAGACTTAAGAAAAACGAAGAGCCGGAATGTGAAATCTCTCCTGAAGCTCAACGCGAGAAATGTAATGAACTAATAACTGCAATTTTTGGCGAGCTAGAATCCCATGACTTGGGGAAAGTTTCCGATGCAAAGGCGCCTGGAGAAGAGATCGAAACGGTGTTATCAACCACTGATAAGCAAGCTGAAGGACGATTTGCGCTAGAAGACGATGTTATCGATAAAACACCCTTGGTTGAAGCTGAAAACGAGCAAACATGTCATGACTTGGGGAGAGTTTCCGATACTAAGACACCTAAGAAAGAGGTTGTAACGGTATTATCAACCACTGCTAAGCAAACTGCACAACGTTTTTCGCAAGAAGACGACATTATCGATAAAACGCCCTTGGTTGGAGCTGATAACGAGAAAACATCTCATCACTTGGGGAGAGTTTCAGACGCTAAGACACCTAAGAAAGAGGTTGAAACGGTATTATCAACCACTGCTAAGCAAACTGTAGAACAACTTGCGCAAAAAATCGAAGTCATCAATGAGACTCCCTTGGTTGAAGCTGAGAAGCCCAAAATCGAAGGATTTAATGCACCTCCAAGAGTTTTAGGTAAAGATTTACAAAACTTACCAGATATTTATATTGATGGAGGAACTCCTGAGATTAGGGATAACGTACGGAATAAATTTAAAAGTATGGTACGAAGGCTAGAAAGCTCTGAAATATTAAGTAATATTACACCAATCACGTATCGTGTAGCAAATTTTTCTGACGACTGTTCCAACAAAGGTGGGAATTCAGGTGACATGCCACGAAGTGATAAGCAAGATGAGTACGATTCCATTGCCAAGCGTCATGTCAATACCCCAAACAAGGAGTTAGATAATCGTTTAATAAGAGAAATGAAACAACTAGGAGTTCCACAAGGTTCAGGTAATTCTACAATTAACGTCCAAATGGATGCGTCTAAAAAACCTCGGAAACCCTCTGCAAAAACAGATATTGAGTTAGAAGCACGAAAATGCGAGCATGAACGACCTACTGCTTTTAATGAGAATCAAAACGCGGGTTCGGCAAAAAACATTCACATCAGAACATTACGAGCGACTTCTAAACCTACCTTTGTATCAAGACTCCACGAAGAAGGCATTCGATATACTGAACAAACGACATCAAATGTAGATGACCAAAAAGAAAAAATAGAAAAACACTTGGAGAAAAGACCGCCATATGAAGCACATAAACCCATTTTACTAACTCAAATCGAGACAGCTGATACGGATAATGTGAGAGATCAACACAAGGCGGCATATCTAATCAAGTTTAAATCTAATAACCAACCTCTAGCATCAGCATCACAATCTTTTGATAAAATAAGAGATCAAAAAATGGCGGCATATTTAAATATGTTTAAATCTAATAAGCAACCACCACCAACATCAGCATCACAATCTTTTAGTTTACCTCATCAACTAAGTTCCTGGTCAACTAAGCATCCGTATTTTCAAGATCTGCCACTGAGCCATCAGCTAAACCATTCTGGTGCCCATGTTACAGAGAAAAGACCGCCATATGATCCCCAAAAACCCATCATAGACCCATACGATAAGAAAAACATCGCTGATGATACTGAAACTTACGGCTATAGGCCCCTTACGTACGATACAGCAAATGTTATAGAACAAAACAAATACGTAGAAAAATTGTACATATCAGAAACAGATAAAAACAAAAATCAATCGCCAATAGAAAATAAAACCCCAGGATCATATCTTGAAGTGACATCTCCAGAATTGAACTTTAACAGAGATATGCCATATTTTTCCAAAAATAAACTAAATTTCACAAATATTAGTCAAACTTTTAATAAGCAATATGCTTGGCCAAGCCCTGAAGACAATGAACCTCTTAGAAACCAAACAGCAAATGTCTATGTACAAAATAAACATGAACAAAAATCATTTAGCGCAGAACCGAAAAAAACGCCAGACCAATTGCTAATAGCTAATAAAACCCAAGGAACATTTCCCGAAGTATCAACTCCAGAATTGCACCTCAACAAAGAACCTATTGTAACAAACTCTTGCCACTTCTCTAATCAACAAAATGCTTTGTCAAGTCCTGTAGGCAATGAACCCCTTAAAAACCAAACAGCAAATGTCACTGCCCAAAATGAAAGTTACCAAAAATCACTCAGCGCAAAACCAGAAAAAACTTCTGACCAATCGTCAACAGTTAATCAAACTCCAGGATCATATCCTGTAGTAACAAATTCACAATGGCACGTTAACAAAGAAATATCTTATGATCACAATTACAATCAAAATTACATATATGCTTGCCAATTTCCTAATCAGCAAAATGATTGGTCAAGCCCGAAAGACTATGGATCCCTTAAAAACGAAACAACAGTGGTCACAGAACAAAGTAAAATATACAAAAAAATTTACACCACAGAACCAGAAAAAAACACAGACAAATTTTCAATGTCTAATCAAACCCCAGGATCATGCCCTGAAGTAGCATCGCAAGGAATGCACCTTGACAGGAATATGCCATATTATTCCAATAACAATCAAAATTACACTTATTGTGGCCAATTTCCCAACCATCAAAATGCTTGGTCAAATTCCGAAGGCTATGAACCCCTAAGATACCAAACACCAAATGTCACAGAACCAAATAAAAATGAAGAAAAATTGAACGCCGCAGATCCAGAGATAGCCGCAAATCAATCACCACTGTCTAATCAAAAAACACCAGGGTCATATCCAGAACCAACATATCAAGGAATGCACCTTAACAGAGACATGCCATATTATTACAATTACAATCAAAATTACACATATTCTCGGCAATTTCCCAATCAGCAAAATATTTGGTCAATACAATCACAAGATACTTCTACCATCGATGAAAAGACATCCACACTACCTGACAAAAATGTGTCTCCGGAATTAGACCCAAATCATATGTATGTTAATAAATATACTGATATTAAAGCAACAAATTTAACATCTTCAACATACGCAAATGCTGACCCTAATAACCAATTACAAGGCATTATTATGACTACGGCTGACAATAAAGAGCAATCATCTAATGAACAAGTTTTTCAGAAATCAGAATCTGCAAACTTTGAACAAGAGAAACCGTATAACCGTATACCGATGAATCCGTATTTTCAACAGTATTTTCTACGGCACCAGGACCAAAAATATCTTGAAAATATGCATGCTGATAAAAATCCAGATAACAATACGTTAGATCAGACAGGTGACCTTTCTCTTGAAAAAATTACTCAGGAACAAGGGTTTTCAAGTATTACTCATCAGCAGAATCGTCGGATTAATCCATACCAGTATTTTCAACAGCAACAGGGTCAAGTATCTAGTGAAAATATGCCTGTAGATGCCAATCCAGATGAGATATTTTTAGATCAGCACACAGGTGACCCATCCTATGAACAAGTTTCACAGGAACAGGAGCCTAAAAGTTTCACTCATCAGCTGAATCCTTCTGAACAAGCTCAGACATCTGATGAAAGTATGCCTACATATGCAAATCCAGATCACATTTATTTAGATCAGAACACGGGTGATCCATCTTATGAACAAGTTACACAGCAACAAGAGTTTCCAAGTTTCGCTCATCAGGTGAATCCTTGGATGAACCCTAACCAGTATACTCAACAAGCTCAGATTTCTGATGAAAATATCTCTGCTGACGCAAACCCAGATAATACTTGCTTAGATCAACATACAGGAGACCCATTCTATGAAGATGTTTCACGGGATACCTGGATGAATAAAAATATACCATATTCGCCTGGTTTAAGAGCTGGACAAGTAGAAAAAATACATTCAACTCTGTACACTGCAGACCCTAATAAAGGGCAACCTGGACATGTTCAGCCAGGGGTTTCTGGATTTCCTCAATTCG
The DNA here is from genome assembly GCA_914767915.1 of Agriopis aurantiaria. NCBI lineage: Eukaryota > Metazoa > Arthropoda > Insecta > Lepidoptera > Geometridae > Agriopis > Agriopis aurantiaria. The sequence continues at coordinate 4,736,393 of OU612007.1, read as the reverse complement.
ATCCTTGGAATCAATATCCATATCCTCAAGACCAGTCAATGAGTAATTACCAGTCTCCTGAAGGGCAACAAGAGTCACAAGATATAAATAAGCCTGATGCTATGGTAACAATGAAGAATACAGACAGAAGACCACCATATGATGCTCATAGGATCATCCCAGATCGCGGGAGTTACTACGAAAAAACTGCAAACCAAGAAATTGATGCAACTGAGATTGCAGTCAAACCGTGGTCCAATCAAACTCCAGAATCACAATTGGGAACGACACCTCAAACGTTTTACCCCAATTTTCAACAATTTCAGCAACCCGCGGGTTTTGTTGCACAAAACCCAAACTTTTATCATGAAAGCTACACATATTATGAAAATTTTCCTCATCAGCAAAATTTCTGGGGAAACCAGCACAGTCCTGAAGGGCAAATGTCAGAGTTTTACCAACAACAGCATAACCCCGAAGATCAACAGACACCTGAAGTACCTGGACACATGCCCGTCGATCAGAAGACACCTATTCAAGCTACTGAAATGAGACCTGTTTTAGGCAACCCAAAGTTCAAGCCACCAGCAGGGCCATCAGCGGCATTTATTTCACTGCCAGAAAAGAATTGGGAAGCTGTAACTTCGTTGAGACCTTCGCCTGAAGAAGAACCTCTGCCCGATGAAAAAGTGCTAGTGGATTCTCCGGGAACATTCAGTTCTCTGCCGGAGGTTGAAATATCTTTGCCGAAGGATGAAAATATACTTCTATCAGAGATGCTGAGAAAAGTGAGACAGCGTAGTCGTCAGGAGTATATATTGCGGTGGACACAAGTGGATCCTGTTGAAGGAAAATGCGGAAGGAAGCGGCCGCCATGTCCACCACCTCAACCGGTGTGTCCTCCAGCGCAGCCAACTCCACCACCCCCCTGCCCACCTCCACCCCCCGCCTGCCCCAGGCCCTGTAAACCTAAATGTCCCCCTCCTTGCTCACCGCCTACGCCAGGATGCCCACCACCTTCTCCAGCCTGTCCGACTCCAAAATGTCCATGCTGTAAATTCGAGGCTGTCTCTTTACGAGATACATTATACAACGTGTTTTTACTGATGTTATCAAGACTGGACTGTGGTTTATCAAGACTCATTCGCAGTTGTGGTCTAACACAATCAACCGGATTCGCCACCGCCATATTGACTGAAGAAGTAGTGGTTCAACTACAAATATTGGGAAACAACTTGTTCATAACGTATGGTTCAGATTTGGGGAGATACTTATCGAAGTTGGAGACACTTTCCCTTGCGAGGACCTACGAGCCTTGGGTTCCAGTTCCGTCCTGGCCCTTACCGATACATAAGAAGAAAAGGCCGTTTGTCTGCCCAAAAGAAGGATGTAAGGAGCGCCCACCACCAAGATATGGCGACCCGTGCGAGCGCCCATGCTACCCCGGAAACCCTTGCCTAGGTTTTCCGAATAAGTACAGAAAACATTAAAAACGTGCCAATTAAGACTACATGTAATAATGATAATCAGCGAAAATAAACTAAAACTCCATTAGCATTTTTGTTTACATTTCTAGTTATAATACAACTAGTTGTTGCAAACTTTCAACCCCTCATTTGCCCCCCTTTATTAGGCCCTTTCGCAAAATCCTTTCTTAGCGAATCACCCACAAGGAATCTACCTGCTTTTCAGCTTCATTGTTCATGAGTCATCGAGTGAGTGAGTAGATGAATTTCGTTTTTATTTTATTTTACTAGTAGGCCGCCCCGTAGTAGGCGGCTTAGCACGGGTATAGATATATAGCCTATGTCAACCGGGGATAGTGTAGCTTCCCAACAGTGAAAGAATTTTTCAAGTCGGTTTCGGAGCCTATTCAATGCAAACAAACAAACAAACAAACAATCAAACTTACAATAACTATATACAGAAACCAAATACATTCGCAAAATTTAAGCCGTTCAAATGGAGCTATATATGACACCAAACGACGCTCGCGCGGTCAGTGTCCGCTGTAATAGTGTTCCGTGGTCAGTGCTCTTAGTCAGATGATAGTGTTAAGAGCTCCCAAAAAAATTAACTTAATTATTGCCGCATAATTTTTGCGTCTGTGTGCGTGACGAGGCAAGTAAACACAGCACACGTAGCGAATTTGTAGCTTACGTTTTGAGAAGGCGTTGTTTGGAAACTTACCATCTCTATGTAGGCAATCTTTCCTCATAATATTAGTATAGAAGTATAAATATCTAGGTAATATTCCAACTAGTTCTATCAATGGAACAACCAATTGAACTAGTGGGAACTAGTGGGTATGAAGAAACTGGCATTTTAGTTTGAAATTGCAGAGATTTTACCGTCTAGCATTTTACAGTCACAGTTGTATGATTACTAACTGGATATCTACCGTGATTAGCTGATAAGGTTCTGAGTGGAGCTCCCGATATTTGATCGCACACCTACCACACCTACGATTTTATTTGGTTGGATAGTACGTAGTTACCAAAATTTTTGCAAACTGGCAAAGAAACATTGCTTTAAATGCGAAACAAATATTTAAAACTGTCAATTTTGAGGCAGTTATTTAACAATTAAAATCGCAACAATTACAATTTAAAGACAATTTCTTTACTAGGATCGGGGCCCCGGAGTCTTGCTCGACCGCGCAGAGCCGCGCTAGCCAAAGTGTGGATGCGACTTAGGGTGCAAGTACCGTTCTTTTATCGATCGTCAAATTGACAGTTGAGGTCGAAAAATCAATAATATGCCATTTTTTCAGTACTCGCTGTGATCGATTCTATGGCATTTTAGCGAATTTGACGATCGATAAAGAACGGTACTTGCACTGCTGAAGCCGTAAGTCGCATCCACACTATGGCTAGCGCGGCTCTGCGCGGTCGAGCAAGACTCCGGGGCCCTGTCAGAAATTAATTGTCTTTAAATTGTAATTGTTGCGATTTTAATTGTTAAATAACTGCCACAAAATTGACAGTTTTAAATATTTTTTTATACTAGAAAAATACAAGCTAATATTATAAGTGTAATAACTAAGTATAAAAAAATAATAAAAACTGTCAATTTTGAGGCAGTTATTTAACAATTAAAATCGTAACAATTACAATTTAAAGACAATTTCTTTAGTAGAATCGGGGGGCTGGCATAGCCCCCCATACATTGAGCGTAGGTTATTAAAATCAAGACCAGCCGAAGCCAGCCTTCTGTACCTATTTATTTGTGGTTATTCCTCACGGATCCGCGCTAGCCATAGTGGGGATGCGTCTTACGGTTTCAACCGCCATTTATTGAACTGATAAGACACAAAAGTCAAAAGTCAATAGAACTGATAATTATACAAATGGAAATAGACGTTCTTTCGCACTTCAAGCTCCAGGTTTCACGAGGTAGGTGACTTTCTGACCACAAGGTTGCTTATAATTTCATACTAAAACATACCTATATTTTAAATGTTAATCGGGACTTATCACGTTTTTTTTTTCCGCGAAAGTTTAAAAATTACTAAAACATACCTACTAACCGTCTTACTACAAAAAATTTAAGAACGCTTTAGACATGTGTTTAGCAGTTGTTTCACTGTGAAAAATATGTTAAACACATGTCTAAAGCGTTCTTAAATCTTTTGTAGTAAGACGGTATACATTTTATTTTATTTTATTCAGGAACATTGTTAATTTATTGTCACAAAACCTTTAACCTTTTTTGAACATGTCTTCTTCTTTCTCTTTTCTTCCCAGATTACTTGTGGATGGTTTTTTAAAACCATATGTGCTTATGTATGCTTTAAATTAATAAGTAGGTTTATATTCTGCGCTATTCACTCACTCGTTCGAGTGAAGTGAGTAGCAGTGGTAGGTTTATAATTATTTAAAGCTATTAATGATGTTTGTTTTGGTGGAACGTCCACTAGCTTCTGAGACGCAAGGGCATCAGGCGACAGTTTCATTATGACTAGTCTATGTGGAACCAATCTGATGTATCGAGAAATAGAAAATCAAGTCCCAACCGACTTTAAGATGTAAGATCAAGTAAGATGCAAATACCAAACCAGATTACTTTGCTACAGATGCATCGACTCGGAGTGAGAACGAATCAGAAGAAAAGAGTACGGCAGAAGCGGAGGACTATTTCGATATGATAGCGAGACAATGCATCAATGCTCCGCCCGGACAAATCGATGACCGCTTGATGGAGGTAATGGAATGCTTCGGCATGCTTCCACCTGATTCTTGTGATAAATGGAAACTGGTGAACTCAAACAAGAGACTTAGATCAGATGTACAAGACTCTGTTGACTCATCATCTACCTCCCAGGATTGGGAACCTCCCTATAAAGAACCTCGTAGCTGCAAATGCATCATAGAAGATGAACACGAAGATTTTGTTAAGACAGAAAGAACACAATTGTATGAGCTTGATAAAAAGCCTTTGTTATTCGACGAGTTAGATAAGCCGGATGACATTAAAGAATGCTGTAATTGTGAGCCAAGACCACTTTTTGACTCTAAAATGCCAATAATTGACCCATACGACAAGAAGACGTTGAGATATTACAAAGACGAGGACGCAGAAGAATCTTGGGATCGCTTCGACAAACTGGACAAAGTTGATGAAGTTGATATTGCTCGCCACGACAAATCGGACAAACTTGAAGGAATTGATCAAGCTCACCCCGACAAACTGGACAAACTTGATACTAACGTAAACAATTACGACGAAGAAGATGCATTGAATAAAAGAATCTTATTGGCTAACGAGAATTATGAACAGATTGTTCTGTCCGCAGAAACTAATCCACTGCAGACACCGTTTGGCGCCAAGCCTATATCTGAAACTTCAAACAAAACTTTTGCACCAGGGAAAGGGATTAAAGAAATTGGTCAACCTTTAGTAATACAAAGCCGCAAATTGTCTGGCAAAGACACAAAAAATACAGGAGTAGGGACAGATCCAACGTTAAACTCACACGCAATTGTTGTCACACACATGGAAGAGTTCAAGTATCAACCGCCAAGTGGATTTAGGGCTCCGCCCGAAAAGGAATCTCCAATTAACGCACACAGGACATCATTAATCGAAACTACAGCACCAGTTCCTATAGTGCAACCTCAAAAGTATTTATATACAGTCCCTTATTCAAGAGAGCATTCAGACAAAATAGGAAAGTCAAAAGGCAAATTATATGTCCGAAGAAGAAAACCACCGTCATATTCCGTACCCGCAAAGCCCGTCCCGATATTAGAAGCCCAAGAGACTTTCTATTCGATGCCAATCAAAGACCAGCCAACACGTGTCTTGTTGTCAACAGACCATGACGTCCCCAAAACTAAAACTGACAAAAAACATTATGATCCAGAATTTTTGGCCGGAAAATTGGGTGAAGTCAAAAAACATCCAACAGCCGTGTTGTTGTCAACTGATAAGAATAAAAGATGTAAAACGGGACGGAATCCGGATTTTTTGACTGGGAAATCAAGCCGTTTACTACAAGCTATAATATTGTCTCCGGACCCACCAAAGGCACCTTCTGGAACCTCGAGCGATAAAGATTTTACTTCATATTTCAACAGAGATATTTCAGGTGCTAAGCCTGATATTAAAATTATTAAAAAACACACTCCAATGAGGCGGAGCGGCACAAAAATAACACGAATTAATGGAGACGTCACCTTTGCGCATCTCTATGCGAACTTTTCAGAGGTTTTTTAAAAATAAATTATAGGCCACCATCTCGCCTGATGTTAAGCGATGAGGCGGTCTACGTTGGAGCACGCTTGCCTAGAAGAAACCGATTCACCGATTCTGTATTCTATGGAACAGCTGTTTTTTTCGCAACTTCAGGGTTGGTCCAATAGTAAAAGTTATTCATAATGATAAGTAAGTAGTATATACTACTTATCATTTACTTTATCAATGATAAGTACCTAAGTAGTATATAAATATATTACTTATCACAGACCACTTTCGGTTAGTGCTCCCTTTCCGCGTAACACTGTATAATTCAAAGAGTTTAGTAATATACTGGGTATAATCCGTCGGATTTCACGGGAAAATATGGAACTATTGACACCAGAAGACTGGCGCCATCGTGGAAGTAAAAGACAGCTTTTTGGCAATAGCTAACATTTTATACCTACTCTGTGGCTCGTGATTATTTGGATTGTGTGGCTTGGTGATTAGCGCCATCTAGTTAGGCTACCGGAAAACGCCCTGAAAAGCTGTCCTTGTTTAAGATTCTGCCGTTCCGCTTTGATGAAGTGTTATCATGAAGCGCTATGCCCACCTAAAATACCGTGACACGCGATCTACAAAAACTCCACGCAAATGCTTTTAATCACAAAATAAGTAGGTACAGAAGGCCGGCTCCATACAACGAGCGTTAACTGGCGCAAGCACACAAAGATGCGTACGTACAGCGATCATGGATCAAGTCGGTCTAACGCCTTTCATAATTTTGTTGTAATAATTTACAATAACTATCCATTAGCTTATTGCAAAAAACTTTATTTACGAATGAGGCTTTAATATACTTTAAAATTAAAATAATCGTGCCTTTCGTCCGTAATCAACGAAAAATGTTTCGGTAACCAATTTATAGAGTTTTAGACATATGGTTACCCTTTTCTATTAGAAATAAATTTGTTTTAAAGTAACATACCTAATAAATTGGTTTTTAATTGAATCTCTTTAATCTAAACTATTTACATAACATTGTAGTTCATTTGTTAGCCCTAGCGCTACGGTTACTTGTATATTAAAACCAAGGTCAAACGAAGCCGGCCTTCTATACATTTTTTTTTTTGTGATTGAATGTTGTGAAGCTTGTTACGTTACGCCCTAGAATAGCGTTGGATCACGTGTCCTGGATTGGGTCAAATATTAATAAATAGAATTGTACAGCTTCGACGCCATGTCAGTTGATACAATGCTATTGATTGACATTACGCTGCTCCGCCTCGGTGGAATATCTCTTACAGTTTTAACTGGAATGGCTGTAACGGGGAAATCTGATGAAACTGACAGTAAGTTTAAAGACCGACCACATGTCAAAGAGCCATTAGCAAATATTGGTCAATCAACTGAACAAGATGTTGTTATATCACCTAATAACCAATCAACTGAACAACCAGAAGCTATGGCAAATAAAAGCAATCAGTCATCAGATCAACAAAAACCATCACAAATGGAAATCAGATACGATCCCAATGAAGCAGTTGGAAGAATGGCTGGAGAAAGGTTTATTCCTATCCGTAAACAAACAGCAGATGAATTTGCTTTAGAAGATGATGCCAGGAAACCTGGTATGTCGCAGCCCGCAAATCTAAAACTACCATTACTGCAAGCATTACCTCTTGATACACCTAGTTCAAAAGATGTGCCCGGACAAGCGAAACTAATATCAGATATCGTTCAGATATTGAGAGAACGAAATGCATTATACGATAAAAATTTTGAGTTAAAAGACATCGTACTTCGAAAAAATATTATTCGGAGCATGATCGAACAAAGTGCTAAAGCACAACCTCGAGTCTCAAAAGAAACACAAGCCTCAGAAAAACAATTGGACGCAACTTTTAAACGATTACAAGATCACCTGAAACCAAGTCATGTGCTAACAGCAAATACTACTTTAAGCTCGGATCCTAATAGTACTGCTAAAACGGATCCAAAATCAAAACCACTAACAGAACTTGAAGAAAGAGCTATGACACCAGAAAGAGACCATCCTTTAAAAACAAGGGCACAATTTGGTTCAAACCCCCGATTGCAGTGCGCATTTAATGTAGCAAAAATTAAACATTTGAAAACAAGGTCCATTCAAGTTAAACCGTATCAAAGAAAAAGTACATCACGACCTATTTATAAGCCAATGATAACCGTTAACAATGAAAAAACTGCAACAGTGGATTCAAGCTCATCCAGTGCGCTTGAGCAAGGAATCCCACTAAGCTTACTTTACCAAATGAATAACGCTTCTCAGCAAAACCAAACATCTCATGAATCATACCAACAAGAACAACAACAATCAACAGCTAAACAGGAAACAGATGAAGAAGTTAAAAAATTAGTTGCAGACAAGAACGTGTCTGTTCAAAGAAATGATGCTAATATTCTACCATTCGAAATCGCAGTAGAATATTTTGGTGAAACAACTCTCCCTGATTCTACAATGGCACCAAACACTGTTCCTTTGGCTGAACGAAAAGTTATTGAGTCATCTGAAAATAAAAATATACTTTATGAAGATAGCTCTACTCCTCAACTATCTCTAAATGAAGCTAGAAACACACCCGCTTTAGACATAGAAGGTGAAGTTCAATCAGGAAAGAATGACAAAAGCTTGCAGCCTTTGGCAGGCCCAGCTACTGTCACTGCAGAAGCCGCACAACCCGTTTTTCCCGACAATGTGGCATCAGATCCAGCTTCTATCACTCAGCAAGCGGCAGAACCAGGTTGTTCTACAAAGTTGCCTGACGACGGCGTTTATTTCAAGGAAGATATGTTAAAATCAAATTCGCCAGATCAAGCAGAGGCATTGCCAGCACACTCAAATTTAGCTACTTCTGATTATAAAAATCAAACGAACTTACATACTAAACTAGAACCTGATAAATATAAACAGACAAAGGATAAAATTAAACCAGAAGCCACGCCAAGTTTCTTAGACCAAATCTATCAAAGTATAACAGGTCAAAGAGAAACAGGAGACAGAATACAATCGACTCAAGCTAAAGAATCAGTTTCAATGGAATATCAGAATAACGCAGATATGAATAGATCAAAAAGCGGTGAAACTAAACAATTAGAACCAGAAGCACCGGGGTTCCTAAAACAGATTCAAAACACTTTATATGCACTGACAGGTTCAAAAACAAAAGAAGAAGATGCAAAACCGAAAGGTGACGATATCTTGGGAAAAACAGATCCTAAGAACACACCAAAAAAGGGTAACCCCAAAAAACCAAGTTCAACAGATGTGAGCAGCCAAATGCAAACGCAATGTGTACTTACTCCAATGGATAAAAATAAAACTCCTACAGGAGAAACAAAAAAGCCTACGGCTGTTACAAAATCTACATCAGACCCTATAAAAAAGATAGAAAAGATCACCCACGATGTGAGCAAGAACGTTTCAGCATCTGTTCTTGGTCCTCTATTACCTGAGGTTAAAACTGAAGAACGGGAAACTCAACTATCCGAAATGCTCAGGAAAGTGAGAGAACGTAGCCGTTATGAGTGTTGCCAAGAATATAAGCTAAAAGAAAAAATTGAGAATGAATTGCAAGCATCACAAGTAATACCGAAGTGTCCATGCGGCCCGTGCACTCCACGCAGGCCACCGCCACCGTCCCCCGCTTGCCCAGCGAAGCCTCCTTGTCCAATGAAATGTCCACCACCATACTGCCCACCGCCAGTCTGTCCCCCACCTCCTAACCGACCGCCGTGTTGTAATCCGTGTGGTCCCTGCCCAACACCACCCCCTCCATGCCCACCACCTCCTTGCGGATGTCCAGCACCTGCTCCACCACCTTCTATATGCCCACCACCTCCTCCAAAAGCACCTGTCTGCCCGCCCCGTCCTTGCCCGCCCCCTCCTTGCCCACCTCGGTGCCCCAAGAAACCACCATGCCGACGCCCTAAAATTCCACCACCGCCCTGCCCGTCACCACGAACTCCCCGCCCTCAGGGCCCGAAGCCTTGTATGCCTGATCCATGCAGTCCACCGCCGTGTTGCCCACCGCCCCCGTGCTACCCTCCTCCCCCACCTCCCAGACCATGTCCCCCATGTCCACCAAAACCGTGTCCTCCACCGTGCGGCCCCTGTCCTCCACCCAGACCGCCTCCAATGCCTTGTCCACCACCGTCACCACCGTGCACGACACCTCCTTTTCCATCCCCATGCGCACCTCCTCCGCCGCCACCTTGCCCCGAGCCGTGCAAAAAGTTCGGTGCTATCACTTCGGAGACCGTGTTCAAAAACGTCACCATACTAATAGATCTTCTACCTTCATTGCCGCCTAAAATAGTGTCACTTCATCAAATCGACATTATCGCCTCAGATACGATTGATCACATCAGAAACGCGAGAATGGCTTCAAATTTGAGGCGTCGATCTGAAACCTCCGTCTCGATAACTTATGCCAACGATTTTGCGCTGCTTTTTGGTGGACACTGCACTCCCATTATCATTCCAACTCCTACATTTGAAAGCAAAAGCGACCACTAAAGATGATTTTAAAGACAACTAAATCGAATATTGATTATGTAACATTGTTTGTTCAATAAGTACATCGGTAAACAGCGAAAATAAACGATTATAATAGCACTGGTGCTTTTATTTCACAAAAATATCACATAATATAGCAATGATAGCCTTTTTTTTCCGAGGGGGAAATCTTCTAAAGATACCCGGCTGCATTAGGGTGCAGCCAGGTTACGTGGGATTATACCCACTAAAACCCCCCCGGTGACCAGCCTTAGTGCTTGACAAGGGCTCCGAGATCTCCAGAAGAACGCACCGGAGCCCTCGGCACTGCGCTAAGGCTCCTCCCGAGACAACTGCGTTGTCGTTCTCTCCCTGGGCACGCTTAAGTGGATGGTCAGAGCCCCAACTTTGACCATCCCGAGCCCGGAAGTCCCCTTTTAGTAGCCTCTTACTACAGGCAGGGGTTACCGGTGCTGTATTCTATTGCCCCGGCGCCAGGGCCAAGCAATGATAGCCTAGCTCAGTGGCAGCGCGTTAAACTTCCATTCATACTCAATACTCACATACTTATTCATTAAAATATAGCATAACAGACTTCGACCAAAATAAAATGAATCGACGGGCCTACCATTGAACTTGTTCAGTAAAAACGAGTCAAAACCGTCGGACATATACTTCAACACTTAATTATAAAAATGTACAGTATATTTGTTTGATAGCCCGTTGGTCTAGTTGGTAGTGACCCTGCCTTCTAAGCTTAGGGGCGTGGGCTCGATTCCCATCTAGGACAAACATTTGTGTGATGAACATTTGTGTTTGTTCTATATCTGGTTGTTAATATCTATTTAAGTATGTATTTAAAACTATATATGTATGTATATCAGTCTCTGGCAGCCATATCACAAGCTTTGCTTAGTTTGGGGTCAGATGACCGTGTGTGCAAAAATGTCCCGAATATTTATTTATTTATTTATTTTATTTGTTACAAAAAATAGATACCGGTTTTATTTGTGTATTTACACTTCGGGAAAGCATAAGAACGCATAGCTTTGTCAGATGTTTCGTTATCACGTAACAATAGACTCGTGTTGCACTTCCTACGGCTAGAGACCGACTGAAACGAAGTGAGCGCCGGCGCTCATTTTGTAATCTTCAAAAATGCTTTTCTACTCGGCCCGTCGATTCATTTTAGTTTGGTCGAAGATTACAGACAGAAAATCTATTTCTATCTGGTCTATTTCTTTTTGATCACCTGGGAATATAATCACCTGGGTGATCATAGGTGACTCAGTAATTTTTAAACTTTCGCGATTTGAACACATGTTTTAAACGTTTATCGGGACAAAGGTACATATTATTTACCTAAATTAAATAATACGTGATAAGTCCCGATAAACGTTTAAAACATAGGTGACTCCATTTAAATTATTATTTTCTAATGCATAGTGCATTAGAAAATAATAATTTACTTTACTTATTACTAGGTAATCAAGGTATATTTTTTACATATATAACAACAACACAACAACAACAAAGAAAAATATTAGTTAAGGAATAAAGTAACACGATAACAATTTAGGCAGTGAGGCCTATTCCGTCATACTAAACCAGACCAATCGGACAGGACTAAAATTATCTGCCTCTTTTCATTTTAATACGTGAGAGAAGGATGGCAACAATTTTAGAGCTGTCAAATTTAGTTTAGAGTGCATCAGAATCGATGCCAGTATGTTCTACTACTGCTTACATTACACTGTACAACAAATACACATGCTCAAACATCGGCCACATAACAGCGAAGACGTCTTATGGATACTAGTCTTCGTCGTCAAAAGATGATAGTGACTGCGAAGAATTAAATTCTTGAGTATCACACTGGTGTAATTGTAAGGAAAAAATGCTTCTGTTACACACTGGTGTGACAAAATGGCGTGACGGTGAGTCTACTAAACAAAGGACGTTCTTTCATAACCTAATTAGGTTATGAAATGTTCTTGGGAATGGTCAATCCGTAGCTTATCAAGTTGACAACCATAATAATGCATAATTATCAATAAAATAGGTCTATTCCACTTTGATCACCTGGGAATATAATCACCTGTGTGACCATAGACTCCATTCAAATTATTGTTTGAGTATCCTTTGATCACCTGCACCTAGGTGACGACAATAAAATTAGTAAAATGCGCAATTTTGTTTACTTGGATCACAATATTACGTCGTCCATTCAAATTAAAATGGAGAGTGAAAAAGAATTATTCTAAATCGGTACAATAGAAGTTGAAGATATTTTTTTTTTCATCAGGCGTATGTGTAGAAATATTATTGAATAATACTGTTGAAACTTAGATAAAATGCCGATCCACCATACCAGGAAACTGACATGTCAAAAAAAGAGTCATAGGAACTATTCATTTGCCGACATGATAGCAATAACTGAACCAGATCCAGTAGCCAACCCTATCAAGTCTACATTTACAGCTGACACCCTTTTAGATATGTCAAACGAGCTAATTATTGCCTGTTGTATTCGTTTCCAGACAAAGAGAAGACAAATGCAGAAGTAACTTTAAAACCCTGGGACATCTCACTTTATTATGACAATTGCAATCAATCAAATGAGGATTTCGAGCAGGAGAAGTCAGTGCCCGATGCGAATGAGATGCGTCAAGAAGAGTGCAATGAAACTTTTAAAGAAACACCAGAAATCAGTGTTTTAGCAGCACCAGATCTTACCAAGAAAACTATACTTAATGACGAAGAATTGTTTGTGATGCCAAAAGAGCCACCAGAAATCGCCAATTTTTCATCAGCATCAATTCTTACAAAAAAAACAGTACTAAAAGACGAAGCATCGTTTGTGGTGCCAAAAGAACCACCAGAAATTGGCAATATTTTAGCAACACCAGACTTTACCAATGAAACTGTGCTAAAAGAAGATGAATCGTTTGGGGAACCAAAAAAAACACCAGAAACCGTCAATATTTTAGCAGCACCAGAAACTATACTGAAAAACGAAGCATCATATATGATGCCAAAGGAACCTCCAGAAATCAGCAATATCTTAGCAGCGCCAGATCCCATGAAGGAACCTATACTAAAAGACGAAGCATATTTTATGGTGCAAAAAGAACTACCGGAAATCGGTAACGTTTTAACACCTCGCAAACATATTTCAAAATTGAAACAAAATGAAAAATGTTTACCAAAAGCTATTTATATTCCCGAAGATCAATCTCGGAATATTGGAGGTAAAGGGGTTGAATATGACCAGAAGCGCAAGACTATGCAGAAGCATGCCAGAGAAAAGCCTGAGTCTGAACCAAATTGTGCCATAATTTAGTACTTCTATACTTAGGATACTTATCAGAGACAATAGACACGCTTTCCAAAGGGAGCTGCGGACGGAATGTTTCATCCTCTCTCTTATAGGATTGGAAGCGCGTATTCTTCTAAAGAATAATTATTTATCTGTGTGCTACAGATATATTTATAGTGTGACCAGATTTAGTAGGATCCTGCGATTTTAGCAAGATTGGACTCGCGTTTTAGCTCCAGGATGTTTAGTATTTTTTGCACTAAGATCTAGTTTAGCATTCATGTGGCAAGATTATGTTAAACGCGTTCCAAAATGCCCCAAAAGTGCACATAGCACCTACACTCAAGTAGAGATGCATATTTATTTTGCTTTGAAAAAAAAAACGCGTTTCTGTTATTTTGCATCCCAAACAGGATTTAAACGAGCAAAATAGGTTTTTTTTAATTTCAACCCGACAAAAAATATGTTAAAAATATCTTCAAACTCATCACCCTCTGTAAACAGGATTTTTATGATAATTATGAATGAATTGTGTTTTGAAATAGAAACATAAATGACATTCTAATCGTACAAATAGACATTCTATTCATAATTTCTAATAAATAAGCATTTATTTTTATTTTATTTAAGGTCCAATGCTTACCGTGTTTACAGTAAAGCCAAAGCGCACAGCAAGCCAACATTACAAATAAAATTACTTGTGTTAGCAGTAATTTAGCATTTTCTAAACAAATAGCAGTTTTTAGCAGTTTTTATCCTTCAGACTAGCAGGATCGTACATTTGAATCTGGTCACACTGGATATTTATTGCTTTGAATAGGTACATGTAATAGTGTTAACACACGTATGGATTTGGTTGACCTCAACCGCCGTCTGACCCACGAGAGAGAAAGAGAGGGAAATATGGTATTCTCACTCTTTCTCTCCTGTTGGTTGGACGGCGGTCCGTCAACCAAATCCATACGAGTGTTTACACTATAATTATGAAGTATGTAGGTAGATGATCTCATTTCATTCTAAGATAGTTTTTTTTCCTGTATCAATGTATTTTCTCTTATTAATATCATCGACAAAATATTATGTATGTTTACGGTATTTTAGTTTTTGTTGTTGTTTTGTTTTAAGTACTTCTGGTACATAATGTTTAAAATACAATATGTTCAAAAATGTGTCACGTAGGAAAGTTAGCTGGCGAAAATAAAGCATTTTATAAAGTTAATTTTTTTATAATTAAAACCGATGACTTATCTTTGGTGGAGCATGTTTTGCAACAAAGGAACATGCTCTCTACCGAGAGTTTGCAACTGAACCAAAAATATTGTACCAAATCATTTCATAAAACAGTTCATGTCGACGCGCAGTATGACAAGTCAGGGCTACCACGTTTTTGGGGAAAAAGTCCGGAAAACGTTGTAATCAAAAATTGCCAAAATCGTCCTCCCTCTAGTCGACGCGTATTTTTTTGCGACGCTTCATTGTGTTGTGAGTCGGACGAATTGAGGGATCGTCGAATGTACGGAGTCGGTACGGACTTTGATTGAAATATCCGGCTTTATAATGTCAGGACTTAAATTTCAATTTCAAATGTACCTAGTCTTTTTTGCGGGGTAATTGCCTTTACATTGTAATAGGTAAGAGTTTTGGCGCCAACGTGGAAAAAAACATGTCAGCTCGTTGGATTATTTTCCTAAACTTGTGTATTTTCGAGTGTTAATGTGTACTAAATGGTGAATTATTATTCATTAAGTGCTCGTAAACGTGCTTGAGTTTGGGTAAGTGATATAACGAGGTGAAACGTGTCTTTTCGTGTTGTTTCCAAAACTCCATAGGAGCCTCTTGTAAAGTCTCCACCACTTTACAGGGGCATGAGTTTGACTTGACCGTGACTTATTTAGCTTGACTCTGACTGTGACTATGACTTGTTTGACGCTATTAAGACTACGTTAACTGTTTAAGATTACGACTAAAGGATATTGAATCCACGGTCATGAAAATTTTACAAAAAAAATGTAATAGGTAAAATCACTAAAATACTTACAAATATGTTCATTTTATGACAACTGTCTAGGCTATGAGGTGATTCTCGTTATCAATGATCTCACGTACATAATAGTTATGTAGATTAAGATAGCATTTGAACTGATTTATTAGAAATACCTACTTATGTCATACCTACTGCATACGGGCGAAGCGTAAACAGGAAAACCTAGGGAAACTACCTAGAGAATCTAGCTACATTGTCTTGTGAAATCACCGCACCTTTAGTGCCTACTTTCACAGAATAGGTACCTACCATATTAGTACTGGGGCCTCACGGACAACTGCTATTACAGGCACGTAATCCGCTCAGTTCGAAAATCACGCGACCGCAAACCGTATCTGGGCGCGATAAGGTTTGCGGTCGCGTGATTTTCCAACTGAGCGGATAAGGTGCCTGTAATAGCAGTTGTCCGTAAGGCCCCTGTTCAGTTGTTATCTGCAGTTCTTTCTTTTGCGCATTTCCTTTCATAATTTGTGCCATAGGACTTCCACTGCTGAACATAGGCTTCCCCCATCAATCTCCAATAGGACCGGTTGGAAGCGGCCCGCATCCAGCGTTTCCCTGCGGTCTCTTTTAGGCCGTCTGTCCATAGTGCGGGTGGACGTCCTACGCTGCACTTACCGGTCCGTGGTCTCCATTCGAGAACCTTTCCCCCATCGGCCATCTGTTCTGCGTGCTGTGTGTATATGACATTTTTTTAGTAATTTTGATATAAACCAAACTACTGAACCGATTTTGATGAAATTTATATGGGACCAATATGAAAGTAAGTATATCCTTTCAAATAAAAATAAATATTTCAAATCAGTTTTTAAATGAAGGAGATCTGGGGTAGCAAACATTAAAAAACCTAATTGAGAACCTCCCTTTTCGAAGGCGGTTAAAAATATTTATAAAAAAAAACGGTACATTTTTGCACACACGGTCATCTGACCCCAAACTAAGCAAAGCTTGTGATATGGCTGCCAGAGACTGATATACATACATATATAGGTTTAAATACATACTTAAATAGATATTAACAACCAGATATAGACAAACACAAATGTTCATCACACAAATGTTTATCCTAGATGGGAATCGAACCCACGCCCCCAAGCTCAGAATAAAAATCAAGTTAAAAATATGTACCTACCTATGATTTAGGGACGCTGCCTGCAAGACATTGAGGCCTATTCTGTCATACCACTAACTAAACTAAACCTAAATTAAATAATACGTGATAAGTCCCGATAAACGTTTAAAACATGTGTTCAAATCGCGAAAGTTTAAAAATTACTAAACTAAACCAATCTGACAGGACTTAAATTATCTGCCTCTTTTTTCATTTTAACACGTGAGAGAAGGATGGCAACAATTTTAGAGCTGTCTTTAGTTTAGTTAAGAGTGCATCAGAATCGATGCCATTGTCTATTATGTCTTCTGTGACATTGTTAGCTAATTCGGCTCCGTATTTTGGAGCCATCAAAACAAATGTATTTTGATGGTTTAAATGCAGAACATCCTGTTAACATTGTTATCGTCACTCAGCTGTCAGGCAGGTGAATCCCTCGAGAAAATTCTCAACTTGAGTCAGCATTGCGTTGTTAGTAAGCAAGACACGCAAGACGAGTTATTGTCTCTTACTGTAGGTATGAGTGTGTGTGTAGTACATAGCAAAGATAATCATAAATTGTCATTGGGACGTAAATATAAGTTTTAGGTAGGTGAATTACTTAGGGCTAGGGTCAGATTTGGGGGTCTGACGTCCCGTTCGCCACCGAGGGTTTTAGTGGGTGCAATCTCACATAACCCGGCTTCATATCTTCTGAGAATTCCCCCCCGTCGACAAAAATAAAAAAGGTAAATTACTTAAGCCCGTTGCAGACGATTAAAGTGCTTTTCATGTTTGAAGTCCCCCAGACGCGGCGCTGTCATCGCGTATCAATCACTATCAGTATCATTTCTCGAGTAGAACTTTAACAACTTTTGGCATCGTACACGACTCTTTAACGATGGAAAATTAATAAAAATCTCACTAGCGTCCAAACATAGTAACAACACCTGACAACTACAACATGGAAATTTAGTTCCGCTGTTTGCCGTGGGACTTCTTTCATGAAAAGGACTCTAGCAGTAGTTTACGCAAGTACCTACTTAATAGCCAGTTGATTTTAGCTTAAAACAGGTCAATCTAGCACTTTTAATTTTCTGATGCAATAACTCTAGCAGATATGCTCGGAAAACTTATTCTGATGTTTCTAACAATCACATTGAAGCAGATTCCAAAGCAGTAGTTTGGTTTATAATCAAAATAACTGAAAAAAATTGTCATCAACAATGAATTCAAAAGTACAGATAAACAGATAAACAATTTTTTTATTTTTTTTTACATGATTATAGGTCGTTGGTCATCCAAAAAAAAATTGGTATAAATTTACTAATTTTGGTAGTCGGGTTTTTAAATTAATACTCTGGCATGTGGACTAAATAAATAGCAGCTATTCCATTCATTAAACATATAAAAATCTTTGATTATGTAATGTACATATTCAAAGATAAAAATTGATAGTACCTATTATGAACCCAACCACGCCATACCTATCTAATTTGATTGGGCCACAAACAAAATATTAAAAACAAATTAAAAAAACATTTTATTTATATTACACGGGAATTACTCACGTAAGATTAAAATTAGGAAAACCCTAAAGTTATCTCATTGGGTTTCCTCATTTTCTTAAATTTTGGCTCCACACGACTATTGTATTTAACCAGCGTTTTTAACCGACTTATTTTTTATTGATTAGTTTGGCCTTTTTGTGAAGACAAAGCAACGGTTCGACCTATGTTTTTTTGAGTAGAGATAGTGGGTGATGGCCTGATGGGTGATGAGTGACAGAGGTAGACGGTTACAGCTCGGAAATTCGTTACTATCCCGGAATAATCGGAGGATTTTTTTAAAATAGTTTTTTAAGCGCAATACTTTTTCAGTCTTCTAAAAAGTTTGTACCGTATAAAACTATACAAATTGGAACTTTGAAATTCGAAATTGAAAGAAATTCGATAAGAAAACTTGACTTCAAAGAAAGTCTTTGACTTGACCCCCAGAACAAAAGTCACTCAGCCGCGCGAAGCCACAAACAACAGCTTGGAAATAAAATAATATTATACTCATACTTGCGTAGAGAATTATATTATTATTCTCTTTGACTCATACGATCATGCGATGAATAATCCGGACTGAGTATGAGTATATAATCAGCCTCATTTGCCGCGATCTGCACAGTAAACATTTTCCCGCGTAAGGTAAAGTTGTTACGGGTGCGTTCAGAATTATTAATTTTGAGTTGAAAAAAGTTTTCTTAGGTTCAAGAATGAGGTTTCCTAAATCTTAAAAAAAATAACAGCGTTCTACTTTAAATTTTGCCTACTGTTGATATTTACTTTTGTTTCAAATTTATCTGTAATAAAAATTTATAATTTATTGTTTAGGTGAACCATGGCTTTCAAGTTTTATCATGTCTTAGCCGGCCTCATTGTGCTGTGTAAGTATCTAACTATATTATTACTTTTAAGGGCCAAAACTATTTCTATTTCTGTGACTTCATTCAAGCCACCATCGTTTGGTTATTTTAGATTAGAAAATGCGATTGCGGTTCCTCTGCTCATCTTCACAAACAATTTTGATTGAACTAATGGCACTGTCCGTATCACACAAATACCATCACTAATGATATACGTCGCTATCAGTTTATAGCAAGTACTCTTTGAACAGATCAGTTGGTGGTAATTATGGGTCACAAAAAACCTTAAAAAGTAGGTATTAGGTACAGACTTTGACTTGACCGTGACTTACTTTGCTTGACGCTATGTAATACTATGTAAGCTTGTTTAATATTACGACTGAAGGACTTTGTATCTAGGGTCAGGAAAAAAATATTTAAAAAAACCATCTACCTACAGGCGCCGCACAGCCGATCCAACAAAGCCTGCCGGTCCTGAAGGAACAGCCTCTGGAAGTTCTCTTCACGGACACTCAAGGCGTCCTCGAATGCGTCGTCGAAGGCCAGGACAGGAACGTCAAGTGAGTTACTCATATAACTCTAACACAAAGGTCAAAACCTTTATTTATGATGTGAAACTAAAATGAGGGTAGGAGATATGCTGCGCTCACCGGCTAGTTTTCACACATTTTCAAATACTTAACAAACAAAAAACCGGGCAAGTGCGAGTTGGGCTCGATCACGACCACAAAACGCGAGCCCGACTCGCACTTGGCCGGTTTTTTGTTTATTAAGCATTTTGTATTTGATTCGATGTAGATGTATGTTTAGGCCAAAATTTCCTAATCACATTTCATCCACTTCATCTACTTTATTCTGAATGAAACCGGACAAGTGTGAATAGGACTCGCACCCTGAGGGTTCCGTACAAAATTAATGAATATGCATGTAGATAGTTCATCCATCCCGGGTAGCTGCAGGGCAATCGCGCTAAAAAAATTACAGACGAATCGTTGACGAATCGCAACCGCTCCACTACTTTTGGTCGATTTCGTATCGCACTAATGATTTTAACCAAAGACTAAACGCAACTCGATCACAGTTGGAACGTAGATGCTGTCAAACGAACGTTTGTGATAAAGCTAGAAAATGTCAACTTATTCGCGCTGATACGAAATCGACCAAATGTTGTGGAGCGTTTGCGTTTCGTCAACGATTCGTTTGTAATATTTTAGCGCGATTGCCCTGCTGGTCTCGACGAAAGAGGATTTATGGACAAACTTAGCTTTGTAGTTGGCAAACAGGTGCTCCCATACATACCAACTACAAAATGTAAGTTTGAGGTACGGAACCCTAAAAATAATTCCCTTCAAACATGTATTTAAAAAAGGTTTTTTCGCAGGTACTCCTGGGAAAAGGACGGCAAGCCGTTCAGCCTATCTGCCGACGTCAGCCAACGCAAGGACGAAGGGTCCCTCGAGTTCCGCAAACCGAAGACCTCCGACGAAGGCACCTACCAGTGCTTCGCGGAAACTGAGCACGGCATAGCCACCTCTAGAGCTATCTCCTTCAGAAGAGCGTATTTGAAGCCAGTTCCTAAGCCGAAGGTTTGTTACAAAACTATAAGCTCGCAAAGTTTTACCAATCCTTGCATTTCCTGGGGCCTTACGGACAACTGCTATTGCGGTACCAAACTAACGTTAAATCCGCTCAGTTGCAAAATCACGCGAACGTGAACCTTAACGCGCCCAGATACGGTTTGCGGTCGCGTGATTTTCCAACTGAGCGGATTTAACGTTAGTTTGATGCCGCAATAGCAGTTGTCCGTAAGGCCCCTAAGTTGAGATGTTCCATAGAAAATTGAATTATGCATTTTGTAATACGACTCTCTGTGGTAGTAATAGATCATTGACGAATCTTCAATTTAAAAAAATTAAAATAAAAAAAACCGGCCAATTGCAAGTCAGGCTCGCGCACTGAGGGGTCCGTACCACCACAAAATACAATCTATACTTAATATTATAATGAGGAAAGATTTGTATGTAAGTATGTTTGTAACGAATTGGCTCAAAAAGTACTGGACCGATTAAAAAAATTATTTCACCATTTGAATGCTACATTCATCATCATCATCATTTCAGCCGTAGGACGTCCACTGCTGGACATAGGCCTCCCCCATCGATCTCCAAAAGGGCCGGTTGGAAGCGGCCTGCATCCAGCGGTTCCCTACGGTCTCTTTTAGGTCGTCTGTCCATCTTGTGGGTGGACGTCCTACGCTGCGCTTACCAGTCCGTGGTCTCCATTCCAGAACCTTTCGGCCCCATCGGCCATCTGTTCTGCGTGATATGTGCCCTGCTCACTGCCACTTCAACTTGCTGATCCGGTGGGCTATGTCGGTGACTTTCGTTCGTGTACGGATCTCCTCATTTCGGATTCGATCTCGTAGAGAAACCCCGAGCATAGCCCTCTCCATAGCTCGTTGTGCGACTTTGAGCTTGCTTATGAGGCCCATAGTGAGAGACCACGTTTCAGTGCCGTTACCACTGCTACATTACCACAGATTAATATAGGCTATATAACGATACCCGTGCGGTGCCGGGGCGGACCGCTAGTAATTAATAATTAAAAAAAGCGACTTCAAATTTAGTAAAATATGGAACTTGGATTCCGTGAGACGAATTATAGTCATCTATGTAGCAGAATACATGAACAGAAATTTATCACCGACTCGCACTTGGCCATATTTAATTGTTTATTGTTATACTTTAGAGTGTGTACTATAACCATGTCAAGTTTGACGCTTGTTCGTATTACCGTTTTTACATTAGAGCTAATAGAAAAACACGTTCATAAAAGCACTGTTGTATGGACCCCTCTTTCATTTTAATCTTTTGACTTTTTATCCGTCGTAACATCAAGGGCGGATCCAGCTTTGGTGCCTCCCCTTGGCACCAAAGCTGGATCCGTGGTGGAATTAGTGGTCAACCTAGGAATAGGGCTTAAGCAAAATGAAAAATATACAGATAAAGAAATCAAACACGCAATAGTTAAAACAAGAATAGAGAAAATAAAGTCCAAACCACTGCACGGGCAGTTCTATAAAGCCGTTCTGGAAAAAGAAAATATAGATAGGGCACAGTCGTTCCGTTGGCTCAAGAAACAACCGGTATCTCCGTCATTAGAATCAGCCATTTTCGCCATTCAAGACCAAGCAGTAATGACTAAACAACATGAACGAGACATTTTGAAGAAACCAGTAGACGGTAAGTGCCGGCTATGTTTAGTAAAAGACGAGACCACACAGCATATTGTCTCAGGATGTGAAAAACTGGCAGGCACTTACTATATCAAACGACACAACAATATAGTACAGTATATTTTCTGGACACTAGCCAAAAAGCACAAATTCTCTGTCTCCAACCTGTGGTGGCAAGAACACCTGACTCAGCCGCAGGTAAAGGAGAACGAGAGTGCAAAGCTAATGTGGGAGATACCTGTCCAGACAGACGTTACAATAGTACACAATAGACCAGACATAATATACACAAACAAAACAGAAAACAAAACATATCTCATAGACATCACAGTACCATCAGACTACAATATAGGAGCAAAGGAAATAGAAAAGCTAAGTAAGTACCATCCACTGAAACGAGAAATAGCCAGGCTATGGAAAACCTCCACAGAAATCATCCCTATAGTAGTAGGAGCCACTGGAGTAGTAGCCAAATCCTTACACAGATACTGCACAAAACTAGATTCGAACATAAACACACACATCATCCAAAAACAAGCCGCAATCCACACATCAACAATAATAAGCAAAGTGTTAGGAGACTCCGTATTTGTTAGCGGGGGAACTGAGCCACCCTTTCCCTGAGGGTCTCGGGGCGGGAGCTCAGTAAACCGAGCCTAGAGCTCGAGTAGAGGAAAACCTCACCAAACATATAATATAATGATAATAATATAAATCTTGATATGGCAAAAGCCTTTGACACTGTGTCAATTCCAGTCTTACTAAAGAAATTGGAGCGTTTAGGCATTCGAGGTAAACAGTTAGAGTTATTTCATAGCTATCTGACTGGTAGAAAACAGTGTGTAAAAATAGGTAATTACATCAGTTCAGAACAACCGGTTACTTTTGGAGTCCCCCAGGGAAGTATCCTTGGACCAACTCTATTCTTAGTACATATAAATGATGTCTGCCAGACACTGGTCAAAAATGGTAAGATTATAACATTTGCTGATGACACTGTATTACTGTGTAAAGGGACGACCTGGGATGAAACCTTTTCGTATGCACAAGATGGATTCAACACAATCTGCAAAACACTATATAATAGTCTTCTAACGATTAATGCAAGCAAGACCAAGTACATGACCTTCAGCCTTCGAAAAAATGACATACCTAATGCACTGCATCGAACTATAACTGCACATATTCCAAATTGTCTTAATAATGAATCTCGAAACTGCAACTGTACCGACTTAGAACGATGCCAAGAAATAAAATATCTAGGTGTTACTATAGACTCACATCTCTCTTATAAACCCCATATAGACTTACTTGTCAAAAGAACACTAAAACTGATAGTCATATTTAAAAAAATCCGTCATGCAGCTTCAAATCAGCACTTACAAGCAATCTATTATGCATTATGCTATTCGCTCCTATCCTACTGCATTACTGCCTGGGGAGGCGCGTGCAAAACCCACCTACTGCCTCTAGAAAAGGCACAAAGAGCAGTACTTAAAGTAGCCCATGGGCGACCGTTTAGGTACCCTACTGCACAGCTATATGCAGATTGGAAGGTGCTGACTGTACGACAAATATTTGTATACCAAGTCTTTTTAAATCAACACCAAAATTCTGCATACATTGCTTCAACAGAATTATCCAAAAGACGCAAACACAAGATATGTACAATAGAATTCTTTAAAACATCTTATGCACAAAAACATACTTGTTTCTTAAACACGTTTCTTTATAACAAGATTAACAAACATATTCCGTTACATCATTTGACTTACAATGAATGTAAAAATAAACTTAAGTCATATCTCTTACAACACAACTATATGGAGACTGAAAGCATCCTCAAAACAATGTCATAAAAATTGCTAGCCATACAAAATTACACGCACAAATATTCACAAACAACTGCTCACACACCCACTCACGTATTGTAGCACACACGCACACTCACACGTGTATACAGACCACACGCACACCCGTTCTCTCACTCGCCACACGCACATGCACCCCCCCCCCACACACACACACTCACACGCACAAACATAATATACACTCGCATTTATTTAACTACTCTAACTCTTAACGGCCTTATCCCCATTTCCTTATTTCTACTGTATAAAATATCGGTCTATACCAGTGTAAAATAGTTAAAATTACTGTTCACATTAAAATTAAATTTAATATTTCTCATAGGATCCCTTTGAGAAAATTTGTACGTGCTTAAAGACCAAGTAGATTCCCTTTTCTCTATGTTTACAAGTTTTATACTTAGTTAGAGGAAAGGTATCGAAATAGTCAAAACACACAGGTCTTAAAACTGTTAAATAAGATTAAAATTATTAAGATCAATGTACATTAGATTTAGGACCAACTTATAAAATAAAGATTTATTATTATTATTTATTATTATTATAATATAATATAATATAATATAATATAATATAATATAAAAATATAATCTTTATCATAAAGGTACAAGAACACAAGGCGGTTGAAGGCATGCCGTTCAAGCTGGAGTGCTCCGCGCCAGAAGGGTACCCCACGCCTGTCGTGTCGTGGAAGACGCAGGAAGATGGATCAGACAACCAGGAGCCTTACTTGAACAGGTAATTTTTTTAAATCTAATAATAGGCTGGCGTTTGACCGCCAACTCGCCTGATGAAAAGCGACGATGCGGTCTACGTTGGAGCACGCTTGCCTAGAAGAAACAGATTCACTCGTGATTTGAAGACACCCAGATTGTAACTATCGGGGAACACCCATTCAGGCAGCGCATTCCACAGACTAACAGTACGCATAATAAAAGTGGAATCAAAGCGCTTCGTACTGGTTTTCGGAATATCAACCATAAAGTGGTGTCGATTTTTTTGTGCCCGCTCTGGCATTCCGATAGAAAAATGGGCAGGAGGGAATTAGATCGTGCAGATCGGATGCACTCTCCGAAATGTATCCGATAAAAAACCGATAGACTAGCAATTAACTTTACGGCGATGCTCAAGACTAAGAAGCTTAGTCTGAAACAGTATTTATTTTCACACTATTGTAAAATAACAAAGCTGCCTTGTTTTTCAAGTATTTTCCCATATTATTTTGGGACTTTTTCAATGCCATAGGTGGCTAACAAGCAGACGGGCTGCCTCATGGTAAGCAGACACCGTCACTTATGGATACCTACTTGTAACACCAGAGGCATCACAACTACTTTGCCGACCCTATAGGAATCTATTAACTAGTCTTTTAAAGAACCCCGTGTTGTAGCTTTTCGGAAACACCGCGGAAGGTAGCTCATTCCAAATTTTGCAGGTGTGAGGCTAGAAAGATCGCGTAAATCTAGCCTAGAGGAATACCTGCACGCGAGGTGCAGGTATTCCAACCCGAATGCCTGAAATGTATCCGATAAAAAAACCGATAGACTAGCAACTTTACGCCGATGCTCAAGACTAAGAAGCTTAGTCTGAACCAGGGATTCATTGCCGATGAGTTGATCATATAACAATTTTATTACAGACGCATCACCCCCTCCCCCGATGGTACTCTCTGGTTCTCAAACGTGACTGAAGAAGACGCCAACCCCAAGTCCAAATATATCTGCGTGGCCAAGTCTCCAGCTTTCGAGGATGAAGTGGTGTTAGCTGAACATTATATCAAAGAGCTGCAGAAGGACTCCAAGTCCAACAATGGAGACCTGATTCCGCAATACTTGAGCAACGATATCATCGCCAAGGCAACAGACGTCACCATGATTTGGTGCATCTATGGAGGAACGTGAGTATAGCCATGCAATAGCCTGCTCACAGCATCATCATTCCAGCCATAGCACGTCCACTGCTGGACATAAGCCTGCCCCATCGATCTCCAAAAGGGCCGGTTGGAAGCGGCCTGTGTCCAGCGTTACCCTCTTTTCGATCGCAGCGTAGGACGTCCGATGGTCCGATGTAGGACGTCCGTCCCACAAGATAGACGTATGTCTATCTTGTGGGACGTCCTACGCTGCGCTTACCGGTCCGTGGTCTCCCATCCAGAACCTTTTGGCCTCAAAGGCCATTTGTTATGCGTGATATGTGCCCTGCCCACTGCCACTTCAACTTGTTAAGATGGACAGACGATCTAAAAGAGCCCTCAGGGAAACGCTGGATGCAGGCCGCTTCCAACCGGCCCTTTTGGAGATCAATGGGGGACGCCTATGTCCATTGTCCAGCTGTGGACGTCCTGTGGCTGAAATGATGATGATGATATAAATTCCGCCTTTGTATCGCGTGCGTTCACCTTTAGACCGAAAGGCAGTGGCATACATAAACCAAGAGATTTA
This sequence comes from Agriopis aurantiaria, assembly GCA_914767915.1. NCBI lineage: Eukaryota > Metazoa > Arthropoda > Insecta > Lepidoptera > Geometridae > Agriopis > Agriopis aurantiaria. The sequence goes on along the minus strand of OU612007.1, from coordinate 4,709,788 downwards.
TATTAATTTTGACTTCTTTATCCAGTCCCCTCGCTCACCCGGATTGGTTCAAAGACGGAAAGGACGTCAACGGTAAACCTTCCGACCGCGTTACCCGTCACAACCGCACTTCCGGTCGACGTCTCCTTATCAAGCACACTGTTCTCGAAGACGAAGGCAACTACAAATGTGTTGCTAACAACGCTGTTGGGAAACCAGAGGAGCATAGCATCAAAGTTACTGTAGTCAGTAAGTATCAATTTACCTGTGAAACAATTTACCCGTGGCACAATTTTAGTTACAGGTGTTTTTTGTTTGTTTCGTTCCACATTTTCTCGGAATAAAAAGTAAGTACGAAAAGTCTTAATTCTATAACCAATTTTATCAAAATTCGACACAAAGATTCACATAAAGTTATATGATTATTTACGGGATATTTACCGTGGTAAGGTTGTTGGTAAGGTCGTTATGTCTGCACCTAACTTTTTAACTGTTCTCCAACCACCCGCATTTTTCAGTCTTCCCGTGAACATGGTGCATGTAACTGCGCCGAAATATCGGGAGCTCATTCCACAACCTTACCACGGTAAATATCCCGTAAATAATCATATAACTTTAGTGAACAACCGTGATAGTTTAAAACAAAGATTCACATGTACCTACTAAAATTAAATGAGCTAAAGACAGAACCCCGGTAATACTAGGTACTTCTGGGCGTCGTCTCCTTCACTAAGCACACTTACTCGTGCGTTGCCAATAACGCTGTTGGAAAACCACAACAGAATAATTATCAAAAAAAAAAATATATATAATACTGTGGTCTCATTAGGTATCAAATTTTACCCGTGCAGCAATTTACCAGTGGCACAGTTTTACCCGCCGAACAATTTTAGTTACCGAAAGCCAGGTAAGCTATTCTTGTGCATGCGATATTGTTTCTGTTCCGGTTTTGACTTTGACTTGATCGTGAGTGCATGCATATGGAACCCTCATGAGAAAAGTTACACTTTGATGCTGGAAAAAGTCCAAAAACGTTTCTTACGTTTTTTATATAAGAAAATATATGGATATTATCCATTTTTATATCCCACAAAATTTTTATTGGGTTCTCTTGGGTTCTACTCTCTTGAAACTCGCAGATTGCATAGTCAGTTATTAACGGTGTTGCAAATACTGCATGGGAGAGTATACTGCCCCGAATTGTTAGGTGAAGCGAGTCGTCTGAGTGTACCGGAGCATCGCGTGCGTTTCCGTACCGGGCGAGTCCCACTGTTTGCGCCGAGTCCGGCGCGCACTGTGGCGCGCCAGCACTCTCCGGTGTTCCGTGCACAACGACACCTCAACAAGCTTCTCTTAGTATTTCCCGACACAGATATGTTTGCGGATAGATGGACGATACTGGTTAGGAAGTGCAACCAGTATTGTCAATGTATTACATAATGTCATTATTTTAGTTTAATTTTTACCATTGTTGATAATTATCTTTTACTATTATTTTTAAGTGTGCTATTGTTTTTATGTGAAAATATTTTTGTTGTAGTTTTTAATATTGATCTCACTTTTTATGTTACATTATTATTTATTTATTTTCATAGTTGTTAGTCTAATTAGAATAATATTATGTAGTAAGTAAATAGAGTATTACGCCATGGTTTTTTCAACTGTAATGTAATATTTTATGTGTAAATAAACTGAATTTGAATTTGAATTTGAATTTGTGACTTACTTTGCTTGACTCTGACTACGATGATGGTTGACGTTATTAAATACCTTGTTGGAGATTGGCGAAATTGTGGTGGCTCCTCCACACCACAAAAGAGGCCATTAAATAAGAGTTGAAGTTGAACCTATTTATTATTCCGACTGAAGGACCCTGTACCATGGTCACGAAATAAATTTAAAATAAAACTTACACGCAATCATAGAGTAATATAACTAGCATAATCATCATCAGCCGGAAGACGTCCACTGCTGAACATAGGCCTCTCCTTTAATCCCCACACTGAACGACAGGCTGCCTTTTGTATCCACTGGATGCCAGCGACTCTCATTATGTCGTCGGTCCATTTAAGGCCTACCTACGCTGCGTCTTCCAAACCGGAAGACGCAGCGTAGGAATATAAGTATACCAACTCCCAATAATTCTTCTTCCAGGCGCCCCATTCTTCGCGCTGAAACCTGAACAGCGCGTGGTGCGCAAGGCGGGAGAAGACGCCTACTTACCTTGCAAGTTCATCGGGAAACCAGCCCCTAGGTATGATATTATCACATAACTTATATAATCGCGAAGGTCGGCCAAGGCCATTGGCAATCTGAGTGTCTTCAAATCGCGAGTAAATCAGTTTCTCCTAGACAAGCGTGCTCCATCGTAGACCGCATCATCGCTTAACATCAGGCGAAGTGACGGCCAAACGCAAGCCTGTTATTTTACCTATTAAAAAAAAGTTTAACGCGACTTATGACTGTGAAAAGTTACGCGACCGCAAACCGTATCTCCTCGCATTAAGGTTCATATTCGCGTGATTTTCCGCAAACACCTAAATCGCTGAAACTGGCGAAGGTACGGTCCCTGATTCAGATCCATTTTCGTATTTAAATAATCAGACGATTGGTCGGGCGATCTATGCGATAACAGCACAAAGAACCCGGCATAAGAAAAAACCAGACAAGTACGAGTAGGACGCGAGACCAAAAGAAAAAAAACTAACTGAAGTTGAAATATTAAAAGACAAACTTAACTTTGTAGTTGACAATAAGGTTCTTCCATGCATTCCAACTACAAAATGTAAGTTTGTATAGCAAAATTATTATTTTTAAATGATATAACTTCAAATTTATAACTTTCGGATTTATTCCTATATAATTATGTGCTATGAGACCTTGCCTCTTGCCGAATTTCATGATTCTAGGTCAACGGGAAGTACCCTATAGGTTTTGATTCCCCTGTGAAAAAGCAAAATATACGACATAAACGTTCATATCTTTGATTGCGTTGACTTACAACTTTTATTTTTTTACAGCCGAAAGAAACCGTAGACCCAAGTATTTAGTATAAATTTCAACTTGATACCTTTACGCGAAAAAGGGTCTTGACTCTTGACAGACGGACAGACGGACAACAAAGTGATCGTATATGGGTTCCGTTTTTTCCTTTTGAGGTACGGAACATTAAAAATTGTCTGAACATCAATTACATACAGTGTAAACTGTTTATAACGACGTTCATTATAGCGAACAACTTTATAATCATTTTAGTATATCATGTTCCCTGTACTGGTACTCAGGTCTTCTCTCAGAGAGAGATATAACGTATGTATTGAAACTATAGAGGTTCTTAGACATGCGGTTTCCTCACGATGTTTTCCTTCACCGTCTTTAAACGATGCCATCGAAACTGCACATAATTTATTTAGGTACTAAATAAGTCATTGGTGCAGGGCCGAGGTTTAAACCATGGTCTTTATGAAAAACTTTATACGACATATTAGATTTAAAACCAAACTACTCAACCGATATCGACGAAATTTCTATGGAACTAATCTAAAAGTATGTTTAAAAAAAACCAGATTTTTCGAAATCGGAAAATAAATAACAGAGTCCTGAAGTAACAAACCTAAAAAAAAGTTGAGAACTCCTTCCTCCTTTTTTTAAAGTCGGTATTTTATTTTATGAAAATCATTGTTTGATAGAACAAATGTAAACAATAATTAATTCAATTCCAGAGTGAGCTACACGTACAACGGTAAGCCACTGACCACCAACGCGAGAATTACCACCAACGAGGATGGAATCACCATCAAGAATGTCCAGAACACTGACAATGGGTACTACGGCTGCCGCGCCGTCAACGACCACGGAGATCAGTACGCCGAGAGCTTAGTATTTGTTAACTAACCGAATTATTATGACCACAGTTTAAGATTTGTGACAAAACATCTAAACTCCTAGCCTGTTAGTCTATACTAATATTATAAAGAGGAAAGATTTGTATGTAAGTATGTTTGTAACGAATTGGCTCAAAAGTACTGGACCGATTTAAAAAACTCTTTCACTGTTGGGAAGCTACACTATCCCTGGGTGACATAGGCTATAATCTATACCCGTGCGAAGCTGGGGTGGACCGCTAGTAACTAATAAAAATTACAAGTTCGACAGAGCCTTGCCTCAATATAGCTGTATATTTGCGGTTTAATAATTATAATAGATTATGTATCTCGCTTTCTCTAAAATATGCTCGCATAGGTACCTAATAATGCAATTTTGAATAAAATTTATTTTTGATATAAGTATTTTATTTTAGTAAAAAATAAAATAAATTAACATAAATAGAATAAATACATGTCCTTAAGTACACTATAACCTTACCAAGGACTTGAGTCCTTAAGTAAAATATAACCTTACTAAGGACTTAAGTCCTTAAGTAGATTGTAACCTTACTAAGGACTTAAGTTTTAAGTACATTAGAACCTTACTAAGGACTTAAGTCCGTATTACAGTATAATCTTACCAAGGACTTAAGTCCTTAATTAAAGTTTTTTAATATCTATACCCGAATTTGGATGCTTTGACTTGATATGAACTTTTAAATAACCTTTCTGGCTGCACGTCATTTTGCATAAAGAGCACGCAAATCTATTATTTTTTGTGTGCGTTTTCAAATGTACACATATACCATATTTTGAACGAAATTTCTTTTGACAATGATCGCATTCATATTTCTTAACACTATTATGATTATCTATATGACGACTCAAATTACCCTTTTCTGTTGTACAATAATTACATATATCGCATTTAAATTCATTTGCTTTCACATGAATTGTCATTTTATGTCGATATAAAGAGGTGACAGTTTTATATGTTTTCTCGCATTCTTCGCATTTGTATATAGGCTTTTTTATACCGTGAACTCTTTCCATGTGTTCGAACTTTTTTAAAGGTTGCGATACAGGGAATGTTACTGAACAATCTTCATAGGCACATTTGCTTACATACCGATTTTGTTTTAAATGCATATTGTTTCTGTGGAGTTTCATTAGGGTTGAAGACTTGAACATTTTGTGGCAGTCCGGGCATTTTGTCTCCGTTGCGTTGTGGGACATAAAGTGGTTTTTCAATCGCTCCGCTGTCACGAACGTCTTACCGCATTTTGTGCAGACGTAAGAGTTGTAATGCTCGCTCATGTGACTTGTCAATGGTTTGTAAAATCTGAATTCTTTTTCACAGAAATGGCATTTAAAAGTTTCTGTGTTTAAGTGAACGGCTAACACCCCGTGGGACGGTCCCTTGTCCGCATTTTTGACAGTATAGTACACTTTTCCGTGTACCCCAGTCAAATGTTCTACCAAATCGTCGATGCTGACAAACTTTTCGTCGCAAACTTTGCATTTCGTGCAGCTAATGTCAGCGTGTAAGTTTTTTTGCTGTCGAGATTGCATAATCCTGAAGATAGTGTAATCACTCTCCCCGTCTCTGTGTTCTGACTCCGTATGTTTTCTCAAGTCTTTGAAAAGACTGCAAATTGTCTCGCAATAGAAGCATTTGAAGAGATTGGTTTTTGTGTATCGGAAAGGCAAGATGGTGGAGTGTTGTATTATTAAGATTAAGTTTGCGCGGATTTTCGTGTTGTTCGTGGCTATTTCTATTTTGTCATCGATGGCTATGTGTTCAGGTAGATAATATGGTTCTGAAAACAAATTATTAAATATTACCAGGTTACCAGGCATGAGTGAACCTAGATTGAACATTCTTATTTAGATCAACGCGTCAAACTCCGCGTCACAGTTGCTACTGACGTTTCGTTTATATGGGTGCAACTGGCTACAACAAATTTCTTACAAAAATGCCTTGACAGCCGTTCTAATAAAAATAACAGGCTTAGCCATAGCTAAGCCTGTTATTTGTAATATAACTAAATACATTACACATACTGAAAAAATTAATTAAATTGGCTGATAAATCTCTGAGATATGAGCGTTTAAAGTTTTAAGTGGGGATAGAGAGGATACTCTGTCCCTTTCTCGTAAAGCGTGTTAGTATAGCATTTCTATGGCGCGCCCGAGGCGTGACGTCATAACTCAGTATAGTGCGCTCTCTGTCTAGCATAAAATTAAAATACTTATAACTTATTTATTTATGAACTAATTTTAATTTTGTTTTCGTTGTTGGGCTCTATTAATGATCAGCTTTTTTATGAAGTAATAAAAAAATATTAGCCGTCATGCCTATTTTACTGGGACACATAAATTTTAAGATTGCCGTATTACATTTGAGATACCACAGTACAGAAAAAATAACGAAATCTGATTAGCTTTCTACAAAGTTATATAATGCATGATACGAATACGTAAGTAAAATATTCTTACCATTACTCTTTTGGACAATGTGACTTTGAGAAAAGCGTATCTTTCTCCGTGGTGCGGTCGTTCGAGTTTCTTTGGCAGATTGTGTTTGGGTTAGTGATATTGACGGTGTGTTTTTGATCTCTGAAACGAAATAAAACCATCAATATTCCAACTGCGCTGAGAATTATTATAACAAATGCAGAAAATTTAAAATCATACTTTATACTTAAGGGCCCTATCACATATTTTGACGAAAAAAGCAACGAAAACCGGATTATTGGCGTTCTAACTCTATCAAATAGTCTAAAGTATCAAGATCTTTAGAAAATTCAGTTTCTGTAATAACTACATCTGTATTTTTTATTGAAAGTAGCGGCTTCAAAGTTTGGAAAACTTAACAAAGCCACTTAAATCTCCAATTTACATAAGTAGTTTTTCGTGAAACTCTAGAAGGGAAAGTTTGAGAATGGATTTCGTTAAATTACTGACATAAAATAAACAATATTAATGTTATGGTTTACTTGTTTTATATTTATCTTGAAAATTACGGCTTTATTTATTCGTTTTATGCCCGAAAATACAAATACATAAAATTTTACGATGCATTTTGTAATACGCCTCTTAATATTATAAGTCATATTATATGTCAGTAATTTAACGAAATCCATTCTCAAACTTTCCCTCCTAAAGTTTAACGAAAAACTACTTTTGTAAATTGGAGGTAACAAATGGATATGTTGAGTTTTCCTAAATCTGAGGCCGTTACATTCATTAAAAAATACAGATTTATTTAATACGGAAACGGAATTTTCTGCAGATCTAATTAATTGATAGAAAAAGAATACCAAAAATCCAGTTTTCGAAGCTTTTCTGTCAAAATATGTGAAAGAACCCTTAAGTGTCGCTATACAGAGTTCACACTGTATTTGTTACCTGCTGAGCCAGGAGCCACTGTCATGACCACATTTCTAAGTAGGTTATTCTGATCAAAATCGTGTTGTTCAGTTTTAATATTAGTTAGGCTGGTATCCATATCCATGCTAGACTCATTTTGATGTGCCTCTGAAATAACAAAAAATACAAGTTATCCCTAGCTAAATGCAGAATTTGACCTAGGTACGCGTGTTCTTCAACTTGCTAATCCGGATTAGCAAGTTGAAGTGGCAGTGGGCAGGGCACATATCACGCAGAACAGATGGCCGATAGGTTCTCAAATGGTTCTGGTAAGCGCAGCGTAGGACGTCCCACAAGATGGACAGACGACCTAAAGGTCGTCTTGTGGACCGAAAAGAGACCGCAGGGAAACGCTGGATGCAGGCCGCTTCCAACCGGTCCTTTTGGAGATCGATGCAGAATAAGTAATTTACAACAAGTTCGAGAGAGATGACGATACACGAAACAATGGCGGAAGCATTATGAAACAGCTGATTTTCTGTATTACCTGTAACGTGAAATTTTATCTCCCCAATATCCGTATATTACCTGTTAATTCAACAAATCAATGTGGTTTTGATATAAATAATGTAAATTCGAACTTAATTTGAATTGCTTTGCTTGAGCGGACAAACCAAATGACAATTGAAATGCTTTTAGTACTTTATTTAATCATTTGTTTTCCAATATCTGTGTTTGTTGCAATAAAGTGGCAACTGGACAGTGACGTAATTGAGTGTCAACTCCCGGAGCGCTAGACCTTGTTTTCTTGGATCATGTGTGGGACAAGAAAGAAGACTGTAAGCATGCTAAAGCCGCTTTCCCAATACTTGACAAGAAGATCACCAACAACCTATTGATGTTGCAACGACAGGACCTTCGCCTGATAGTAGGCCTTATAACTGGTCATTGCAACTTGAATAGTCACTTGTATAAGCTAGGAGCCACGGACAGTCCACTGTGTCGTGGCTGTATGGAGGAGAACGAAACTGTAGAGCATGTGCTGTGGCATTGTGAAGCCACAGAAGAAACTAGAATCGCTACCGGGTTGCATGGGGCACCATTGCCTTCTTCATCCACGTCTCCACAACAGATAGACTGGTTTTCATCATCATTATTTACACTACCATCTACGCCACTGGAACGTGTGTCCCAGCGCCCCAGAGCCTCACTCCGATACTTCAAGGAGTTGGGTTGGCTCGGTAGGTGCTGGTAGGGGGAAATTCAAATACACCCCAGGACATTAGTGCAGGACTTATCGCCCCCATCTCGAATAAGACAGCGGGTCGGAGGGTCGGCAGCGTACCTGTGATAACCCTGGTGTTGCAGGTATCCATAGGCGACAGTGATCGCTGATCATCAGGCGGCCCGTCAACTTGTTTGCCACCTGCGGCATAAAAAATAACAATCATCATCAGCCAGAAGACTAAGGGAGCGAGAGATATATAGTCAACCTTTATAAAGTTTTCACATCTGTGGTGTTGTCTTTTTTTTTTTTTTTCACGTTCAACACAGTATACACCAAAATTTTTGTTTAATTTTAGTAATAAAATAACAAAAGTGGCGTTGGACTGGTCATATGCTCAGGAATAAACCAGGAAAATGGAATAGGGATATATTAGTATGGTACCCAAGAGAGGGAAAACGAAATGGCTGGCATAAATTGGAAACAATTAACACAAAAGAGGCATGAATGGAAGTCCCAGGAAGAGGCCTATGCCGGAAGGCAAGCTGGAAAGAATACAGCGGAGCCGATGTCAATGACAAATTAATAATTTTATTTATATTACACGGGAATTACTCACGTAAGATTAAGCCGGTCACTCCGACTATAGTTTCAACCGCATTAGGCAGTCTTTTTTCAAGGTGAATGACCGGGGAGTGACTGGCTTAATCTTACGTGAGTAATTCCCGTGTAATATAAATAAAATGTGTGAAAACCACGTCCGTTTCTATAATAAAACTAATTAATAATATTATAAAACTCTGATCTAAAATATTTTAATAACAAAAATAAAATAATTAATTAATTTTACAGTAAAATAGATAATTGAAATCATTGCAAGATGAGAAGCAAGAAACTTGACCAGTGTAGAAGGCTATAAAAAAAATATAAAAAAATATCACACCAAAATTATAAACTAAACAAGTATACAGAAAAATTATCTAATTGAAATACCAGCATCGTTCACCACAGATTAGTAAAAATTAAATACTTTAGTTTCAAAGTGTTTTAATTTAATACATATTCATGGTTTCATAGCGTATTATAGTTTTGTTGTCTGTCTAACCATCCGTCTGTTACTTACTCCTCACTGCAAGTACAAAGTCAACGGGCATCAGCTAGTATAAAACAAAACAAGAATCTTCTTACCTTCTTTATCATCAGCATCATCATCCTCGAATTTCAATATTACCTCGTGTTCATCCGATTCATGTTCTGTTTTCACGATGCCCATTTCCAAAGGATCATTTTGTGATGGTAGTACCACACTAACTGAAAGTATAATAAATATATATTTATATTTCATGTAATAGTAGACAAACAAGCGACGGGCCACCTGATGGTAAGTAGTCACCGTCGCCTATGGACACCTACAATACCCCGAGCATTGGTTGTGCGTTGCCAATTGCTTCAAGCAGAGTGAATAGAGTCCTCAAAGGTAGGCAACGCACCGCCAATGCCCCGGGTATTGTAGGTGTCCATAGGCGACGGTGACTACTTACCATCAGGTGGCCCGTCGCTTGTTTGTCTAGTATTACATTAAAAAAAATTACTAAAATGACTACCTCACATACACTTCTGCATATGGCAGAAAAAAAACTAAGCCTGTTTACAAGCTTCTACCACAGACAAATAGCACCAGATAAGCTATGATCGAAGCTATATCGATTGCATAGCCTTTTTACAACACAATACCCACCCCATTTTGGCTTTGAATCATCGGTCAAAAGAAAGCACAACATACCATGACTAGGTGTAGTGGTTTGTTTGATTCCTTCTGCGATGACTCGGAGCAGTTCTGTCTCCGTCGCCAACACCTTCCGTCTGAAATGCTGCACTGCATCAAGGGAAGTGATGCAGTCGGAGCATAGCAGGTGTGGAAGCCTGGGGTCTGCTAGCAGCTGAAAACGGCATTTAAGGTATAGCTCTTTTTCTATGATTTAAGGATCTTAGTGCCTTTTTAGGGTTCCTTAGTACTACAAGGACCCTTTATAGATGCTGGATGCTGTCAGATTCTAAAGTGTACATACTACCATCCGGCCACCATCACTCTCCAATCGCAAGCCAATTCAATAAAAAAATACTGGATACATTTTTGAGTTACTTACAAATAAAGTTATATGATTATTTACGGGATATTTACCGTGGTAAGGTTGTGGAACGAATGGTAAATATCCCGTAAATAATCATATAACTTTAGTGAACAACCGTGATAGTTTAAAACAGCGTTTTACTTACAAATAAGTTTAAATTCTCCATCAAAATCTCCATTTCCGCCATCCCGAAAGTATGCTGATGTTGTCCAATAGCGAAGCACAATCGGCAGTTCCCATACATATTGTCGCCGACCATAGTATGTTTTTGAATGGTGCTTGTACTTGCACCTTGCATTGTAAATCTCTCCGCTATCACTCTGGTTTTCGCGGAAAAGACAATTTCCTCAGTTTTAAAGGTCAAATCAATATAAATACGCGTACTTCAGACTATCCACGTACCCTTTATATTCTGTGCTCTAAGGTCGTTTATTGCTTAGTGCGCTATACTGCGAGCTGTGAGTACGCAATTATCTTCATTATCTATGTTACGTGGTGTGGTATTATTTCATTTATGTGCAATAAAATAATCAACAACAAATGGTAACGATAGTAACATTACCAGCATGCTGGGTACGCTGCCAACTGATAGTGGGCTTCAGCATTTGGATCGTCTTTAGACCTTCAACGGGCTATGGACTGTCTGACTGTATTTGTAGCGTTAGTATTATATTAGCTTGTATTTTGTTTAGTTAATAAAAGCACTAAGACACTTGCCCCAGTAAAAACTAAAAACAACAAATGAAGATTTTATATCAAAACTATTTGGTGACTAGACGATGCAATTGGCACTTGACAGTGACATAGTTCTGTTTGGACTGAACGCATGTCAGTACTGCCATTTCGGTGTCCATCAACAGCGAGGGAGAAGATAGTGGGATTGTTACGATGATCATGTCGCCTCATTGGAATTGACTGTGAATTATTATTAATGCTTGACTCAGATTCTAGCAAGCCATGACTCGTTTTACGCTACCTAATCCTACTAAAACTTCCGACTGAAGGACTCTGAATCCATGGCCATGAAATAAATTGAGAAAAAAACCGACTATGTTGTTATTTTTTCCTCTTTTGGCGTCGCACTCTTTAGCATTTGCCAGTGTCAAGTATTAAATTGATATTATTTGATGAAATGTAGTCAAACAAGTCTGAGAGTTCTATGGAACTTTGGAAACAACACGAAAATACACGTTTCACCGGAACAATAAAATTTTACTTTACCGCTTTGTATCACTTGTCCACACTCGAACACGTCCACGAACACAATCCACCATTATTACGCATGAACACTTGAAAATACATAAGTTTAGGAAAATAATACAAGACATGTTTTTTCATGTTGGCGACAAAACATTTTCCATCGATTTTTTTTAACTATGCAAAAAGAATATTAATTTCAAATCATATTGGTCTGTCTGTTTCAATTCAAATCAAATGTTTCAGCGCGGCGGTCAGGTTAACTTATTTTTTAAAACTTTTCTCTTTGGAAAACCAATATAAGCAAACAAAAGATGTTTTGCAAAAGGACAAACATCATACAAACCGATATTTTAGTAGAAAACTTACTGCCTGCACATGGTAAGTTAATTTTCTTTCTTCACCCTATGTGTAAAAATAGATAAGATCTTTTTACGAAATAAAACCGGCCAAGTGCGAGCCGGCTCGCTCACTGAGGGTTCCGTACCCTAACCGTACCGTAATACGTAGCATACGTATTACCGTTACGTGGTGGTAACATAACGTATTACGTAACGGTAATACGTACGCTTGTACGTATTACCGTTTTTATATTAGAGCTAGTACAAAAATACGTTTATATATAATTCAATTTTATTTAATAACTTCACAATTGTTTTGTCGAAGGTTAACACTATCCGCGGTGCAGTGTTGAACCCCTGCGAGGATGTTTAGTTTTCGCGGGCCAGGCCTCGCCCGTGGTACGGAAATGTTGTGCATTTTTTTTAAATGAGTTTTCCACTGACAGCGGCGCGAGAACCGACCGTGACATAATTCGCATTCGAATCTGAAAGTAAAAAAACACAGAAGTAAGTATGTCATAAAAAACCAGACAAGTGCGATTCGGGCTGAAGGTTCCGTACTATCACATAAATTGTTAACATTAACATAATTTTTGCAGTACTCTTGGTACCAAAATTACTGTAAAAAAACAACATCACGCCCCGCCTGGGCGTGATGTTGTTTTTTTACAGTAATTTCACCTGTCACCCTTATTAGTACAGACCGCGCTCGACGTTGCTTAACTGCGGCGATCGTATGAGAACAGTTGGTGAAAAATATTTGAAACCAACTCGCACTTGGCTATGATTTATTATACTTTGTTTTACTTTAGAGTGTGTACTATAATCATGCCATGTTTAAAGCTTGTACGTATTACCGTCTTTACATTAAAGCAAATTCATAAAAACGTTTAAGAAGGCGTTTGTTGTACGCCCCCCCCCCCCCCCCCCCCCCCCCTCATTTTAGTTTTATCTTTATTTTTATTTGTTAGTTAATCCACCGTAACATTACATATTCTGTGAAAATTCCAACTGGCTATCTATTACGGTTCGAAAGATACAGCGGTTAAAAGGTAGGACAGACAGACAGACATACATGACAGCGTAGCCTTAGTAATAGGGTCCCGTTTTCCGTTTTGGGTACGGGACCCTAAAAACGTTTGTTGTATCGACACCCACTTTTAGATTTTACTTTTTGACTTCATTATTATTTGTTAATCTGCTGTAACATTATATATTCTGTGAAAATGTCAACTGGTTATTATTTACTGGCTGGCTGACGGTTCAAAAGATACAGCCGTTAAAAGTTAGGACAGCCAGACAGACATGGACGTACAGACAGTGTAGCCTTAGTAATAGGGTTTCGTTTTCACCCTTTAGGTACGGAACCCTAAAAATGACAATACCTTTTAATATTATCATGCGTATCTATATGCCGTTTCAGTTTGTCAGGGCTGGAGAAGGCGCGTCCGCAACGTGGACAGACGTGCTTCTTTACAACTGTACTATGGTTCCGTCTAATATGGCCGTGAAGATTTGAAGAGTCGTGGAAACCCTTCGTGCAATACTCGCAAACAAAGTTTTTGATACCTGGAATGTACATAATAAGACAGATGTACACACACACAGAACACATATGTGTACAGGGGGAAAGGTGAAATTGTATGAAAATGACATTGACAATGACATTAGCTTGAGAGAAATGATCTCAAGCTAATGTCGTTTTCATACAATTTCATGTTTCCGCAGGCGTTAACGCTAACAGAAAATGGGTCTTGTCTAACCCCCCCCAGATGCAGACGTTTTCTGTGCAAAAGTTAGGCTTATACTGAATGCTTGTATAATTTTTTGGTTAGTTTTTTTTATTATTATCGGTTTCTTCTAGGCAAGCGTGCTCCATCGTAGACCGCATCATCGCTTAACCTCAGGCGAGTTGACGGTGACACGCAAGCCAATTATTTATAAAAAAATAAAAAAAAACTATAATTTAATGTCTTGCTGTGCGCGTGCTGCGACAGCAAGCATTTAAACTTAAATAAAATAAATTAATTAATTAAAAAATAAATAATAAGTCGTTTAGTAATCATTGATTTCAAAAACCTATTTGATTTACTTGGATGAAAATGTTTTTAGGGTTCCGTACCCAAATGGTGAAAACGGGACCCTATTACTAGTTTTCGCCGTAGAAGTCTCGCCCAGGGCGCTGGTAGTACCAAAACCGGCACTGCCCGTTTTTACCCTTTGGGTACGGAACCCTAAAAATTACTCGGTGGTTATATTATCTTTGGCTGAAATGATAGAGTATTTTGTACCATTATGCATCCGAAGGTGTTTATTCAAGTCCGGTTTATTACCAGTCCTGTAGTCACATAGATGACACTGGTGTTTCGGCGGGAAGTGTGACCGGACGTGGTTGTAGTGCGACGAACGATGCTTGAATGTCTTACCACACACCTGGATAACATATGAAACAACGGGTTATGTAGAAAGGGTCATCATCATCATCAGCCAGAAGACGTCCACTGCTGAACATAGGCCTCTGCTTTTAACCTCCACACTGAACGACAGCCTGCCTTCTGCATCCACTGGATGCCCGCAACTCTCACAATGTCGTCGGTCCATCTAGTGGGAGGCGTACCTACGCTGCGTCTTCCGGAAAAAATAAACCGGATCCGGAGGAAATTCCGGATGTAAAAGGATGCACTTTTTTAATACGCTTGTATTATTTATATATGACGAATCTCTTAGAGTAATTCCCACCAGGGCCGTCTTTAACCTATTAGAGGCCCAGGGCACATTAGAATAATGGGGCCCCTATGACCTTGACAAAGCACTATTTTGTTCGAATAGACAAAGAAAGTTGATATGCTGATTTTCAGGCGAGAGTAGAGTAAAGCTAATAAGCAAGTAGGTATTGTAGTCAGTCATTATCCTATGATTTTTTCGAAATAAATATGTTTGTTGTAATAAATATTGGTTATCATTTGGTGATCTGGCAGGAACTAGGCCCATGTCGATCGCGGGGCCCTGGGCACGTGCCCAGAGTGCCCAGTGGGAAAGAAGGGCCTGATTGCCACAGAAAAGAAAAAAAATTAGAATAGCTGTCAAGGCATTTTTGTAAAAAAATTGTTGTAGCCAGTTGCACCCATATAAACGAAACGTCAGTCATTCGAAATCAGTTGGCAACTGTGATGCGGAGTTCGACGCGTTGATCTAAATAAGAATGTTCAATCAAGGTTTACTCATGTGCCTGGTAACAGGTAAGGATTTTGGGATAAATTATTTTTGTCTATAGATATTAGTGATGAAAATTTTAACCTAACCTGTAATAAAATATTGTCCTAATGTTTAATTTATTACAAATAACCGGCTTAGCGATGAATGCTAAATACATTACACTTACTGAAAAAATAATTTAAATTGGCTGATATATCTCCGAAATATGAGCGTTTAAAGTTTTAGGTGGGGATAGAGAGGGGATGCTCTATCCCTTTCTCGCAAAGCGTGTGTTAGTATAGCATTTGTGAGGCACGCCTGAGGCGTGACGTCATAACTCAGTATAGTGCGCTCTCTGTCGAGCATGAAATTAAAATGCTTGTATCTTATTTATTTTTGAACTAATTAAAATTTTGTTTTTGTTGATGTGCTCTATTTATGATCAGCTTTATTATGAGGTAATAAAAAAATATTAGTCATCATGCCTGTTAGTTTAAATAATAACCTCACAGATCCATTCGCAGTTATCATGCTGGTCTTTTATATGTTCTATTTGCTCCTCTTGACTGGAAAACTTCATTTCACACACTGGACAGTTCAGTTTTCTTTCTGCTCTTGGGTTAAAAACTTCTCCGGAGTTAAATATGTCCTTTGCAATACTTTCTTTTCCTTTGGCCTCATTAATTTTACTTTTTAAGTTTTTCGTTGCTTTGCTTTTCATGGTTTTAAATCTAGTTCTGGGTGTAGGTACCTTACTGAAAAATTAATATTGGAAATTTGAATCTCGCCGAGTTTTTGTACTCCCAACGTAAATAGAAGGACACTGTTTTAAACTATCACGGTTGTTCACTAAAGTTATATGATTATTTACGGGATATTTACCGTGGTAAGGTTGTGGAATGAGCTCCCGATATTTCGGCGCAGTTACATGCACCATGTTCACGGGAAGACTGAAGAATGCGGGTGGTTGGAGAACAGTTAAAAAGTTAGGTGCAGACATAACGATCTACCCTCTTTCTTAGTCTTTTGCTACGGTTATCACTGGAACTCGAACTCGAACCTAAGTCCCGACAACCACCCGCATTCTTCAGTCTTCCCGTGAACATGGTGCATGTAACTGCGCCGAAATATCGGGAGCTCATTCCACAACCTTACCACGGCAAATATCCCGTAAATAATCATATAACTTTAGTAAATAGAAGGGCAACGTAATAGCTCCCAAACGGCAAAACCTATTGATTTACTTTTTAGGGTTCCGTACCCAATGGGGAAAAGGGGACCCTATTACTAAGCCTACGATGTTGGCATAAGGGCAGCCTTTATGGGGGCTCATTTAGTGGGTGGCAAGTAATCACCCGCTACAATATTTGGACATGAGGCACAATTGGCGGGTGCCGTACCTCGTACCATAGACTAGCATCTTCAAGGCTAGCATGAATAGATTTCTTCTACCACCGCCACAGCAGCCTTGGCATCGCCAGTACGCGGGCGACCATCTCCAGAATCGCGCGTATTCTGATGAAGGAGCTCTAAATGGCTCCGAAACCGGTCGATCGTCTCAGCAGATAAACATAATCGTGGGTCAACATGCTTCATCATCAGCCACACCGTCGCTTATCAGGCGAGTTGGTGGCCACTGGCCAAACATAGATCTGCATATACCTATGATTAAAAAAATCTCACCTCATCTTTTCATCACCATTGTCAAATATTTCATCATCATCACCAATCTCCTGTTTGGTATCCAATTCTTGGTACTTGAAATCAGTACTGTCTACCTCTATAGCCTAGAAAATAAACTGTTTTTTATATTATAACAATTTCTTTTTTGCATTTTGTGTCTAACACCATGTTTGGGAAGTTAAAACACAAATATTATTACAAAATAAAAGTTTTTAAAAGTTCGCAATGTAATGTAAATAAAATATTCAAATGATGCTAGAGGTCAACAGACGATCGCCGCACGCACACAGTCTGCGCCGCGCGCACGCTCTTGTACCGCGCGATTTTGTGCGGTGCATTGACCCCAAGTTTTGTAAGCTTTACATTGCTGGCTTGCAAAATACTAAACCACTAAAACAACAATTATAAGACAAATGGTTATTGGTATTTATTTGATTGTTTAGATAGTATAATAATGGCGTCGATTCTGTCATACCACTCACTAAACTAAAGCAATCTGACAGGACTAAAATTATCTGCCTCTCTTTTCATTTTAATATGTGAGAGAAGGATGGCAACTATTTTAGAGCTGTAAAATTTAGTTTAGTTTAGAATACATCAGAATTGATGCCAGTGTGTTTTGGCTTCCCTATAGTTTCCCTTATACCTGCTATATGTTCGACGGTAACTTGCATACCGTTTATCCAATCTTCACCAAATTTTGGAGGAAAGTAATTAATTCCGTTGCTATTTTTAAGGTAATGACCAAATTGGTTCAGGATTTGTCAAGATATAGGGGTTGGTTCCGGACAATCTACTGGTATATCTAGTTCGCCGAGGGAAGCTAAGGTATCCGTCTACAGGTAAAACCAACATTTGTATGTATACAGCTTACCTATAATGGAAGGAAAACAAAAAAGGTTACCTCGTCTATTTCAACTTTTATTGTATTCGGATCCTTGGGCACATTTTGTTGTTTGAGAAGTTTCCGGAAAATTTTATCGGATCGCAAACACAAAGCTTTGAATTTGTATGCGATGGCCAGTGTGGTGACACATAACTTACATAACTTCGTAGGTAGACCATCTTCTTTGTTTATCTGTGAACAAGTACAGATTAAAATTAAAAATAGGGGTGGGTAGTATTAAAAAAGCTTCTACCTGTTTTGCTTAGGTATCTAAACTTGAACCACCTCAATATCCACTTGACGACGGACAAATAACTCTTCTGAACCTTTCTGTTGCGTAGTTATGACTAATTCTTTCATTGCACAGAGTGAATATCAAGTTTTTTTTGTCTCTTTCCGCGCATTGACATATGCGCATGATGGTGTAAATGAATTAACAGGCAATGTACAGTGGTCCAGTTACAGAACATTTTTGTTGGCAAAATCTTTTCATCTCTAACTTTAGTGTAACCAATGAAAGCTTAAAAAAAAACCACAACCAAGGTTTTAACGATAGGCGCCACCGAGCAGTCCAGCAACAATAAACAGTCTGATATCACCGAACAGTTCGACACGAACTAACAAACAGTCTGACACCACCGTACAGTCTGGCTCCACTGAACACTCCAACATCACCGTACAGTCTGACACCAACTAACAGTCCGGCACTACCGCACCGTCTAGGCCCAACAAACAGTTCGACATTACCGAACAATCTGACATCACTGAACATTGCGACATCAACAAACAGTCCAGCACCACCGCACAGTCTGGGACGAACGAATAGTCTGGCACCACCGACAGCAGGCAGACAACCGAGCAGGCAGTCAACACCGTACATGCGATGTCCATGTTTTCATCTCGCATTTAAGCGACAAGCTCTCTATTTATGGATGCGCTTTGTTTGATAATTTCGTAATTTTAGATTTGTAATGTAATTGTTATTTAATAGTGTTTTTTTTTAGTAGGTTTGCCTATCGGAACACAAACATTTGCGTCTTAGATATCGCTGTCGAGTATGACAACCACTTAGTAACAAAGTCAGCAAGCAACTGGGTTCACACTGATGCGCTGTACGCTTGGACGCACCACTGAGTCAGTACCATTGAACGAGTTCCATTGAGCCATACAATATACGTCAATGATTCTGTATCAAGCTTACCTTATCTCCCTCCCTACCAATACAGTGACTTTACTTACAAGTATGCCGGTACAATATTCTAGATCCTCAACGGTCCGGGTTGCTTCGGTGCTTAACACGCATTTCATATTCTTACTCTGAGACCTACACACACGACACAATTTCGGGATAAGTTCTTTTTTAGGTTTCGATGAATCTTTGTTTATATATTTGTCGGTCAGAGCCATTGCATAGGTTTTCAGTATCAGTTGCATAGAATTGGGGAATTTAATATTCGAAATGTTTATTTTACAGTTGACATTTGACAAGAATAAAGTTTTTATTCAGTTATCGAGTAAATGTATTGATAGTCTATCAATCTAACAATGCAATGGCTAGAAGATCTAGAAAATAAATATAATGAAATGAAATCACGGAATGAAATGAATGTTCAATGTTGAAAAGTAAACAGAGATGATGGCATTGGCATGGCAATGACACTGACAGTGACAGCCAAATGAGTAATGTTGACGGTTCACTCATGGCATTGACGGTTCGATGGCAAGTTCATATTTATTTATATATTTCATGACCATGGATGCAGAGTACTTCAGTCGGAATAATAAATAGGTTTACATCATAGATTCGTACTTATACTGAATCTATGTGATACGATATGAAACGCAAGAATAACCATAATATAGGCTTTAATTCAATAAAATTTGTAGTATGAATGAAGGCATCACATTTGACACTTTTATAAACTTGTTATGAAAGAGTTCGTAACACCACATTCACCCCCCGTCAGATAACATAGTCCTGGAAATGGACTGGAGCCCTTCTCTCTCTTGACGAGCGACGAGGAGCCGGCGCTGTTTCACGCTGTTCAGTATGCTCGTTCGATGATTCACGAGTCTGAACAATTGATGTCTCTGCTTCATCCTCAGCATCCTCGAAGTGATCTTCAGACTCAGATTGATCACTTTGAATCTCTAGCTCTCGAGGTGGGAGAGGAGCAAGCTGTCTGTTTGATACTGTAGTTTCGCGGCCATCCTGTAATCTTACGTAAGAGTAAGATGGATTGGCTTCCAAAAGCTCCACTTCTTCTACATCAGAATCGTATTTAGATTTCTTTAGATTATTTCGCATTAGTATAGGACCTGACTCTAGGAGGTACGTTGGTAGCGAATCTCCGTTAGGCGTGCGCCGAAGGTGATTAAATAACCTTTCATGAGGTGTGACATTGGTTGCTGTGCATAGCAATGATCGGATGGAGTGCAGTGCTGATGATAAGACTTGGTCCCAACATACTGTGTCAAGATTCATGGTCCTTAAAAATAGCTTGACTGTTTTCCATAAAGTTCCGTTGAGGCGTTCTACTTGCCCATTTCCTTGGGGATTATAAGATGTAGTTCGACTACATGCTACACCATTAGATATTAAATATGTTCGTAATTCATTCGACATGAAGGCAGTTCCACGATCAGAGTGTATGTACTGTGGCGCTCCAAACATTTTGAATAGGTCCTTTAAACAATTTATAACGGTGCCAGCGGACAGGTCTTTACATGGGTAAGCAAATGGGAACCGTGAAAATTCATCTATAATCGTCAGGATATAACGATTATTAGTTTTAGTAGGCAAAGGCCCCTTAAAGTCAATATTTAATCTTTCAAATGGTGCAGTTGCTTTTATAAGAGTTCCATGCTTCTTTGCAAACCTTGGTTTAATTTCTGCGCAAATGCGACACTCTGTTGTCATTTTCTTGATGTCTTCTACTGAGTAAGGCATATTTTTAGATCGTATCCAGTGTGTCATTCTGATTATGCCAGGGTGACCTAAGACATCATGTAACTCCTTCAATTTATTTTTGGTGATGTTTGAGCATACACGAGAAAGAGTATCAGCTGTGACATTCTCTTTGCCTGGACGATAGACTATGTCATATTTATAACTTGATAGTTCAAGTCGCCACCGTTCTATCTTCTCGTTTTTAATTTTGCTGTTTTGTGATTGGTTAAACATAAATGAGACAGACCTTTGATCGGTTATTAGTAAAAAATGTCTTCCGACAAGGTAGTGTCGCCACTTTCTCAAAGCTTCAACGACAGCACTTGCTTCCTTTTCAATTGAAGAATGTCGACGTTCGGAGTCATTCAATGAGCGAGAAAAGAATGCCACTGGGCGGCTGTTTTGGGAAAGAGAAGCCGCAATAGAGTGTTCTGAAGCATCCGTCTCTACAGTGAATATGGCATTCTGATCAATGATAGTTAGAGCTGATTTCATTATATCAGTCTTTAGTTTTTGGAAACAGGTAATTGCGTTTTGTTGCAAAGGGAATCCAGAGACCGTTGTCAAAGGGTTGACTTTTTCTGAAAAGTTTTTTATCCATTTTGCATAATGGGCGAACATGCCGAGAGCTCGTTTAAGAGATTTCATATCTGTAGGGATTGGTAATTTCATCAGAGGGTCAAGGCGTTCTTTGTCTGGACGGATAGTGTTACCTTCAATAGTGTAACCAAGAAGTGTAATAGAATTTTGTCCATATATACATTTATCTTCGTTTAGTGTAAGATGATATTTTCTCACAACCTCCCTGAATCGTTCTAGGTTATGATCATGTTCTTCTTTTGTTTTTCCACATATAGTGACGTCATCAAGGTATGCGAATGTACCTGTCAGCTTCTCTTTATTGATGATGTAGTGTAAGGTTCTTTGAAATGCGGCAACTCCATTTGTAACTCCAAATGGAATACGTGTAAATTGGTACAAGTTTCCGCATGCTTCAAAAGCCGTGTATTTTTTTTCGCTTGACAGGATAGGCACTTGATGATATGCACTCCGTAAGTCGATTTGGCTAAAAAAGTTGTGTTGTGCTACCTTTGATACTATCGATTCAATGTTAGGTAGAGGGTACGCATCCAATTCAGTGAATCTGTTGATTGTTAAAGAGTAATCAACGACCAGGCGTTTGCGGTGTGTTGTGCCTCCAGTTACTAGGACTTGAGCTCTCCAAGGTGAGTTAGATGGTTCGATAACATTATCTTCCAGGAGTTTGCAGATCTCTTCTTTGATAAATTGATTATCAGCTTCAGAATGTTTTCTTGATTTAATAGCAATCGGCTTGACTTTAGATGATAAATTGGCAAACAGTGATACTGGCGGTACCATGGCTTCCATAACATTGCAGATTTTGAGTGGTTTTGCTGGACCCCCAAATTCAATTTCCAGAGATGAATGCTCGCTCAGATTGTGATCGACATACTTTCGAAAAATGACCCCTTTTCTGGCAGTTTGAGCATGTGGCATGAAATGCTGGACACTTCGTACGTTGATGTACGTTTCCACCACAAAAATAGCATTGTTTGCGTTGTGTTGATGGTGATGGACGAACCACAGCGACATCGATTTGGTTGAGACCCGGTGATGTGTAAGTATCGTTAGATTTAAAATCATCGGCATTCTTCTGTGCCATTTCGAGTGAAGTCGCTTGATTGAATGCGTCTTCTAAATTTATATTTAAATTTTCTAGTAGCCTCTGACGTATCTTTTGAGAATTAATTCCGGCAATAAACGCGTCGCGTACATACTCGTTTCTGTATTCCTCGGCACTTACAGAATTAAAGTTGCAGTCATAAGCTAGCTGCTGCAATGTGCGTAAATAATCCGCTACTGACTCATCAGCTTTTTGCTTAGTTGAGGTGAGCATAAATCTTGCATGGATCTCGTTTTTTGATTTCAGGTAGGTTTTATCCAAAATAATTAAAGCTTTCGAATAACTTTTAGCCTCTCTTATATAACAGTATACGGTGGGAGACACATTGTTAAGCAGTATTTTTAATTTAGTACTATCGGATACCTCTGCATTCTTGGTTTCTACAAGATAGTTCTGGAACGTTTCTTTCCAATAGCGATATTTCAAGTCTGCCGCTGGAGTACCTGGATCGATGTCAAATTTTTCTGGCCTTAACAGCCGCTCGATAGAAGTCATCGCTAGTGGGTATTCAAGTACTTTCCGTGGAGAGAAGGTACATTAAGTACCTTGATTCACAATTTACCTACGTTTTTATTATTGAATTAAATTGATACGATATGAAACGCAAGAATAACCATAATATAGGCTTTAATTCAATAAAATTTGTAGTATGAATGAAGGCATCACATTTGACACTTTTATAAACTTGTTATGAAAGAGTTCGTAACACCACACTATGGTTTACATGGTATGGTAATAGATAATGCCCGGTTTACATTATTCCAGTCCAGCGATCTAGTCCAGTACTGGATTGCTTACTGGAAAAATGTAAACCGGCACTGGAATGAACTGAATCCAGTAAGCATTCCAGTCCAGTAACTGGATTCGCGGTCTACTTTTGAATCCAGTGCGACCAATCCAGTGCAACTGGAATAATGTAGACGGCCAATCCAGTGCCATTCCAGTGCTGACGAAGTACACACGTGTTGGTTGTTTTTGCGGACTTTTTTTGCAAAGAAAAAGGATTTAACAATGGTGAAGAAGTTATCTGAAGACGAAACTGTAAAGTTTGTCACTATATACAGAGAAAATCCGTGTTTATGGGATATAACATCAGAACATTATAAAAACAAAGCTATGCGCCAAACTGCTTTGCAAAATCTGTGCATTGGTATGGAAATTGAAGGATTCACACCGGAAGATGTGAAAAACAAAATAAAAAGCATTCGTTCGACATACTACCTTGAACTAGACAAGATTAAGAAATCATCTTCTATCTTCAGTTGTTGCAAAAGTATAGGGTGTTTGACTGTATTGAAAATATTATGCCAATTGACATCATCCATAAACATGACCTAATGAAAAAGCATATTTCATTGATTTTTTAATAAAAATATGCTTATTTTTTGTAAAAAACGCAAATAAAATAACTGTATTTTCGACATTTGATTACGTGATCGAAAACGGTCTGTAATTGGCTTCATCCCTAGTGACGTCACACAAATCTAAACAAACAGATTTTGTATTGATATTTGCGAATTTAATGTTGTAAAGCTATTTTGAGAGCGATTTATCCAGAAATTATCACCAAAAACAGTCCGGAGGTTAAATGTGAGAAGAATGGAGAAACATTTTGTGCAAGCAGACAGCAGTAACTTACCCAAAATTAATGTATTTATGGTTGCATATTTCTTCAATAATAATCTACGTCATTGTTTCTACGCTGCAGAACTCAAAACGTAAAAACTACAATGTAAGTATTAATTTTTAATTGTTCTCCAAGCAAAACATTCAATCAAGTTGTACAAAAAGTATGTTGTAGTAGGTGGATATCACTATTTTGTTAGGTTATGTCTTTACAATGTTTAAAAAGAAAGTAACAGTACATAAAATAGTAATGCAATAAAAACACAAATTGTAATAGAAATATATAGACTCAAATATGTACCTCAAAATGATCTTCGCACATAGAAACACTTGAATTAGCTCCAATACTTATAGGTTATCTACGAGCTACTTAGTTCCAACCACTTTTTGCGAGTTTTGGGGTCCATTGGAACAGAAACGAATAGTTTTTCCGGTGTTTTATGGAAGTATTTGTACATTGTGGCACTACACAACATTTATAAACCATTACTTCTATTAGAAAATTAGTGATTATCAAACTTTTGCTGCCTGGCTGCAGCTGTTTTGTTTTGTGTGACGTCAATCGTCGCTCGACCGGAGCTATGACGCAGGTCTGCGTTTTGGCGCGATATTTTTTTATTCAAACTTTAACATCGATTTATATCGCAAATACGACTGATATCCAGAAAATATAAATGCAGTATACATTAAATTATATCAGGCAATAATGTGCAATAGTTTCCCAAAAGTAGTCAAATACCCTATTGCTGACCCTCCTTTTTGATCTCTTTCGCTGATCCAATTTCTCACCCAAATCCGTTCCTTTTTTTTTAGTTCCTTCTCAACCTCATTAATAACTTCTTGTAGCAAGAGTGATTGAGCACGTTTGAAACATTTTCGAAACTGATCTCTTCTTGAAATCATTGTCACTATAGTGTTCACACTTCAACGGCTTATAAATAACTGGAATAATGTAGACGTTACAGATCCAGTCCAGCACTGGACTGGAATCTCGCTAGATCACTGGACTGGAATAATGTAGACCGGGCATAACGTCAAACAAACTTATTAAAGTGGTGGAGACCCTAATAGAGGCTCTGTGGAGTTTCGAATCCATATTGAAAATACAATTAGACACTCGAGCACGCTCAATAACACCATAGATAAATATATACTAGTACTAAAAAATAATTATTATCACTTAGCAGTCGACAATATATACTCTCAACTAGCTGAAAATAATATAATGAGGCGACCTATTTTACTCACTTTGACCTGCTTTAACCCTTTGATAATATATTATTTCAAAGCGTTGACGCCAAAACTTTCTCAAAAAAAGTAATATTTAAGTCATAGGTTGTAACTTGTAACGACATATTAATACCTTTTTTTTAATTTAGATAAATGAGTGAGATTGCAAGTTTTGGAACGTAATCTAAAATGGCGTCGTTGCAGACGTCATTCTGATTTGGTTGGTGACATCGGATTGTCGAGTGGTCGTATTTATTGACTGAAATTTATCTTTTCGTGCATTATCAGTGATAATTTGTGCCGCTAAGATCTCTACGGACATCACACCGGCTTATAACAGTGAGTAATTTACTTCAATATCATTAATTCATTGTTTTTATATGATGTGTCTGATAACTTGTTATCTACGTATTAAAATGCAGATTTATTCGATTTGATCGGATTAGCAGGCCGTTACTGTATTCATACGAGGCCGTGATAGTGCTACAATGAGTATATATCACGTTCGGATGTTTTTTCATTGATTATTATAAAAACAGCGAGTTGTAAGCATTGCGGTATTTTATTAGCAAACTTACATTCTGTATTTCGTAATGAACTACATTTATGTACATAATTTTACTTCTACAACGTTGAAATACTATTTACATAAGTACTCGAATGATTCCAGACCTTTCAGTTACTAATTATGTGTATAAATCCCTGTCTTAAAATTTTCTTGCTATTGATTTACTTGGTACAATTTTTTTTAACAAAACTGATCAATAAATAAATAAAATTACTATTTATGTTAAAAACAGTATTATCGAAAAGCTATATAAGGTTAAGCAATAAGGTTGTACTAAGCCGATAGGGGTCCCATTAAGTTTTCCTAAGAGACTAAACCTGAAATCGCGAAAAAATAATTTTCTACAGTTCCATACATTTTGTCAAGTGTGAATAACCATTTTCTATGGCACAGCTGGCATTTTTAGCGATTCCAAAAATACCCTAAAAATCCCTTGCAAAGGAAGTTTTTGGAATTTTCGTCCAGACGTCCCCTATGCGTCCCATTTGATTGGCGTAATGAGATTGACAAACATTGTTATCTAGACCCCTTTCTGCTTACTACATGCTTTCCGCATAACCCAGTATACTACAGGGTTACACAAATACCCTGCACTAAGCCAAAAGAAGGTAATTGTACTCATCATTATGAACAACTTTTACTATGGGACCAGCCCTGAACTCATGAAAATAAAATCAGCTGTTCAATAAAAAACAGTCATTGACACTTGACAAAGTATATGAAAAGCAGTTTTTTTTTTTCGATTTCTAGGGACTTGTGCTAGGGACCATAAGGCCAAGTGGCACCGGGGTGCTTTGCAATGGTTCTGTTACTCATTTAAACCTAATCTATCTCTGTCGGATCTGTCACCTAGTTTGGATTTGACATGCAAAACTGCAGGTAGCCAAAAAAATTTTCATATTTCGAATCAGGGACTCCAAAAACCCCCGGATGCAAAAATCAGCCCCCTCGGACCATTTTGAAATTTAGGGACCCCTGAAAGTCCTATTAGTGGCCCCCGCCAGATGGAGCCCCCGATTCCCTATGACATTTGTAGGTAGTAAGAATTTTTACAAGGTTAAGAATGAAAACAAAATGGCCGATTACATTCCATTCCTCCAAATTATAACAATAAACAATAGAAAAAAAAATCAAACACAATTTTAATATTGCCAATTACATTCCTTTCATCGGGCGAGTTGGTGGCCAAACGTAGATATTTCAATATGAAAAAAAGAAATCGATTACAAAAAAGCGCGCGTCTCCGGCAAGCATAATGGCAAGGGATCCTCAATTTTGATGACACCAGTTTTAAAATTTTAAGCTAACCATGGAAGTAGACAAACTAAAACTAGAATCACTTCATCAAAACTCGCGTAAGGATGACGTAAGGAGGACATGAGGCTTACACTCACGATAATGTTTTTATGTTTTTTTGTATGCCGGTGTTATAATAATTTAAAACTAGAATTACTAAGTGGGAATTACTAAGTGGGCATTAAGTATCTTCGACTTCATCAAGCTTACTTGCATCAACTCGTTTGATAAGCATCGTCAGGTCACTGCGGACGGGGTGACATTGCTGCGACATTGGGCTGATAACCTGAGGGTCGCCGGTCACGACTGTATCAGGAAGCGTGCTTTTCACATCACTATCTCTACGTAATTATGAAACATTTATCACTAAGTAAACACATCTCAGTCATAGCTCCTCACTATCGTCCATTCTCTACCAGGTTGTTACTGCACTAACTTTTTTTATAATGGCTTGCATTTGACCGCTACATTGGCTGATATTAAGCGATGAAGCAGTCTACGTATGTGGAGCACGCTTGCCTTGAAGTAACCGATTCACTTGCGCAGGGCTGGATTTAGGGGAGGGCAACTGGGGCTACAGCCCCAGAAAATGTGTGGTTCCGCTTCCGCAATCGGCCGCGCGCGTCTGTCGCTGACCTCGGAAGCGGCGCCATACATTTTCAAAATGCAAGTATTGTCGCATCAGCCGCACGCGTTAAGGTTGACTTTCATGCATTGCGGCCGAACGCAACTGCGCGCGTTTGACGCGGCGTCTAACGCGTGCGACCGATGCGACAATAATTCTATAACTTATTTATTTTTGAACAATTTTTTATTTTGTTTTCGTTGATGATCTCTATTTATGATCAGTTTTTTTTTGAGGCAATAAAAATAATTAGGAGACATGCCTATTACGGCGAAGGAAGATAGGTCCCATTTAAGCTTTCGCCATGCAGCTTAGTCTTGCGACGGATATCGACCCGTGCAATCCCATTTGAGCTTTCGCCGTGCGTCTTAATCATGCGACGGATATCGACCCGTGCAATCCCATTTGAGCTTTCGCCGTGCGGCTTAGTCTTGCGACGGAAATCGACCCGTGCATTCCCATTTGAGCTTTCGCCGTGCGTCTTAATCATGCGACGGATATCGACCCGTGCATTCCCATCTGAGCTTTCGCCGTGCGGCTTAGTCTTGCGACGGAAATCGACCCGTGCAATCCCATTTGAGCTTTCGCCGTGCGTCTTAATCATGCGACGGATATCGACCCGTGCATTCCCATCTGAGCTTTCGCCGTGCGGCTTAGTCTTGCGACGGAAATCGACCCGTGCAATCCCATTTGAGCTTTCGCCGTGCGTCTTAATCATGCGACGGAAATCGACCCGTGCATTCCCATTTGAGCTTTCGCCGTGCGGCTTAGTCTTGCGACGGAAATCGACCCGTGCAATCCCATTTGAGCTTTCGCCGTGCGGCTTAGTCTTGCGACGGAAATCGACCCGTGCATTCCCATTTGAGCTTTCGCCGTGCGGCTTAGTCTTGCGACGGAAATCGACCCGTGCATTCCCATCTGAGCTTTCGCCGTGCGGCTTAGTCTTGCGACGGAAATCGACCCGTGCAATCCCATTTGAGCTTTCGCCGTGCGGCTTAGTCTTGCGACGGAAATCGACCCGTGCATTCCCATTTGAGCTTTCGCCGTGCGGCTTAGTCTTGCGACGGAAATCGACCCGTGCAATCCCATTTGAGCTTTCGCCGTGCGGCTTAGTCTTGCGACGGAAATCGACCCGTGCATTCCCATTTGAGCTTTCGCCGTGCGGCTTAGTCTTGCGACGGAAATCGACCCGTGCATTCCCATCTGAGCTTTCGCCGTGCGTCTTAATCATGCGACGGATATCGACCCGTGCATTCCCATCTGAGCTTTCGCCGTGCGGCTTAGTCTTGCGACGGAAATCGACCCGTGCAATCCCATTTGAGCTTTCGCCGTGCGTCTTAGTCTTGCGACGGAAATCGACCCGTGCATTCCCATTTGAGCTTTCGCCGTGCGGCTTAGTCTTGCTACAATCGACATCTAATCTCCCATAATGTACACACGGTATGTTCCGGAACGACAAAAATAAATACAATAAAAACTTATAGAAGTAATTATTTTCCTTATGTATAAACACTTAGCAACAGCGCACAGATTGTGTAATAGCTAGTTACCAAATAAAACCTATACTGACTGCTACGTGAACTGTGTCCGCGTGTGAGAAGTCAAGGTCGTAGTACTTTGTATGCATGATTCTTTAGAACCTTGTCATTGTAACTTGTTCACTAGCTGCGCTTGCGATTTTCCCAGTTTTTTTTTTATTTTACAGAATAGTTTTTTAGGGTTCCGTACCTTAAAAGGAAAAAACGGAACCCTTATTTTTTTATTAATAATAGTCTTGCTTTGTACCACCATCTCACCGTATGTTAAGCGATGATGCGGTCTACGTTGGAGCACGCTTGCCCAAAAGAAACCGATTCACTCGTGATTTGAAGAAATTATAGATTGTGACCATCGGGGAACACCCATTCAGGCAGCGCATTCCAGACTAGCAGTTCGCACAATAAATGTGGAGTCAAAGTCTGTCTGTTTAACCGTTAATTTCTTCTAAACCACGCAACGGATGTGATGCGGTTTTCACCATCAGTAAGATAATTTTTCACGGAAGGTTTATATAAATAACTAGCCGACAGACGTTGTCCTGTCAAACACGCCAAGTTAAAATCGTCGTCAAGTTTACTGAAATTTTTCAATTTTCTTAATTTTTCTTTCCGTAAGAATCTTCTACAACGTATTAGAAAACTTTAAAAAAAAGATGAATCAAATCGGTAAAGTCGTTCTCAAGTTTTGCCGTGACCAAGGTAAATAGGGATTCATTTTTATATATATATGTAACTAGCTGTTGCCCGCGACTTCGTACGCGTAGACTTTCATATAAACTTTCAACCCCTTTTTGTCATCCTTAAGTCGGCCCTTTCGTAAAACCCTTTCTTAGCGGACCTCTACACCCCATAATACCAAATTTCAGCTTCGTAGGTCAAGTGGTTTTCGAGATTTCGTGATTAATGAGTGAATGAGTGAGTAGATGAATTTCGCTTTTATATATGACTAGCAGTCCGTCCCAGCTTCGCACGGGTATAGATTATAGCCTATGTCACCCGGGGATAGCGTAGCTTCCCAACAGTGAAAGAATTTTTCAAATCGGTTCAGTAGTTTCGGAGCCTATTCAATGCAAACAAACAAATCTTTCCTCTTTATAATATTAGTTTAGATTATGGTATGGGTGTATCTAGTATCTACTACCGACAATACCACCACCAATATAATTACCGACCAATGTATTTTACCGACAATATTATCGCAAAGAGCTGAATTAATTAGGTATTTAATCAACAACATTGTATCTATTTTTGACCCGAGAAAGGCAACTTCACTTGACACACTTATTGTCTAGTCTATCTCACGATTTACAAACTTAATTTTGTCTATGATAAAGTCTATACAGAGAAATGAGGTTTTATGAAATGAAGGCACAATTTTTAGGGTTCCGTACCCAAAGGGTGTAAACGGGACCCTATTATTAAGGCTACGCTGTCCGTCCGTCCTACCTTTTAACGGCTAATTCTTTCGAACCGTAAGTTTTTTATGAACATTTAAAGTGAAATACTAATAAAGTCAAAAAGTTAAAATTAAATGGAGTATACATACAACAAACGTATTTTTTTTTTACATATTTTTGTATTTGCTCTTATATAAAAATGGTAATATGTACAAGCGTCAAACTTAACATGACAATTATAGTTAAAAAAAAAACTTTAAAATATGAAAACAAATAATAAATAATGGCCAAGTGCGAGTCGGTGATAAATTTCTGTATACCACCCGTTCGCGCACGTCGGGCGCGGTCGGTACTTGATGGGTGACCGCCTGGGCGTTGATGGGAGGTTGTCTTTTTGCACTACTTTTTTGTACTTTAGTAGCTATGTAGCTAACACGTTATGTGGTAACCCTCAACGCGCGAGCCCGACTCGCACTTGGCCGGTTTTATTTTTATGTCCTGTCGCGTAATCGGTCTGGACGTGATCAGAATCTCGTGATCCGACCGAACTGGGGGTCAAGAGCGTTTTTTTATCGCTCGTCTATACTTAATATTATAAAGAGGAAATATTTGATTGTTTGTTTGTTTGTTTGTTTGCATTGAATAGGCTCCGAAACTACGGAACCGATTTGGAAAATTCTTTCACTGTTAGCTACACTATCCCCGGGTGACATAGGCAATTTTTAAATTATTAAATTTTTTTTGTAGGTATCCTTACTAAAACTCCAATAATGTAACCCAAGGTGTAAAAAAATAAGACTTACACCCGTGCGAAGCCGGGGTGCGTTGCTAGTATTATAATATTTCACAAGATATTATCATTCTAAATTAAAGATTTTCTATCGATAGAAGCAAATTCGAATGATTCAAAACATATCAGTCTGGCAGCCATATCACAAGCTTTGCTTAGTTTGGGGTCAGATGACCGTGTGTGCAAAAATGTCCCGAATATTTATTTATTTTTATTATTATTCGTTGAGTTATCGAGCGAAATTGTTTAAAAAAAAATTGGCTAAGTGCGAATCTGGCTCGCGCACTGAGGGTTCCGCATAACCACAAAATACAATACGGTTGTCCAAGTAACCGAATTACCAGTTAATAAAAAAACCTTACAAAATTTGTCGGAGTAATTTGCTACTCAGTTTGCTACAGGTGTTAGTTAATTCGCCGGAACATTACGTCATATTCTGTGAAAATTTCAAATGTCTATCTATTACGGTATTTACCCTTTGGGTACGGAACCCTTAAAATGCTACCTTTGTTTGGGATTTCGTTCGAAAGTCATTTCGTATGATATTTTCGTGCGTTATATCATAACGATTCAAATACCGAGCTCCAGACTCTTAACCGCAAACATAACTTTGCCCAGCTCAGTTCCCTTCTAACAACTAAGCTTTCAAATGACCTCAAGCTGATGGGAATGTCGCAGCCCCGATATCATTGTCTATGACATTACTTGACACTAGCGGCCATTCAAGTAGTAAGTAAGCACCAAAGGAGGGGGGGGGGAATCTGTGCTTTGCTTATTTTAGATAAAATGGGGGGGGGGGGGGACCCCCAGTGTTCGAGCCCGACTCGCATTTGGCTGGTTTAGTACTTTTAGACTTTTTTATTATTTCTTAGGTTATCCGCCGTAACATTACATACGAGTATCCTGTGAAAATTTCAAGCTATCTATTACGGCTCGAAAGGTACAGCCGTTAAAGGTAGGACGGGCAGACGGACAGACAGACATCGTAAGCTTAGTAATTGGGACCCGTTTTTATCTTTTGGGTACGATACCCTCAAATGCAAGTCTAGTATTTTTTTAAACCGGACAAGTACGAGTAGGACTCGTGCTCTGAGGGTTCCGTCCAACGGAACCATCAGAGAGCAAGTAAAAAAAAAACTAACTGATGTTGAAATATTGAAAAACAAACTTAAGTTTGTAGTTGCCAATAAGATTGTTCCATACATTCCAACTACAAAATGTAAGTTTGTAATGGCAAAATAATTATTTTTATATGATATAACTTCAAATTTATAACTTTCGGATTTATTCCAGTATATGTGTTATGAGACCTTGCCAAATTTCATGATTCTAGGTCAACGGGAAGTGCCCTATAGGTTTTGATTCCCCTGTGAAATCGCAAAATATGCGACATAAACGTTCATATCTTTTGATTGCGTTGACTTACAGCCGAAAGAAACCGTAGACCCAAGTATTTAGTATAAATTTCTACTTGATACCTTTACGCGTTCTTGAGAAAAAGGGTCTTGACAGACGGACAGACGGACGGACAACGAAGTGATCCTATAAGGGTTCCGTTTTTTCCTTTTGAGGTACGGAACCCTAAAAAAACTTCTGTACGTCCGGGAATAGTTGAAGTTCCGTCTCTAGGACGCCGTAACACCAGCGACTAGTCTGAAGTCGCCGTTGATCCTCCATGTTTGCGTGACGAAACAATAGAAATATTAATGCAATAATGGACGCTAACTAGGTCTAAATGTGCATTACCTTTTGCAACAGGATATTGTCGAAATGCTATCGTTAACGATTCGCAAAACAGGTATTGCGAAGGCCCGTGAATTTTATCGCGGATAATTCAAATTCAAAATATTTATTGAGAATAAAAACGGACAAATTCCACTAACATTTATCTCACAAACTGTTAAACTAAAATTGGTTACATAGAAAAATAGAAATAAAATTAAAAAACTAATACAATAAAAAAGTAAGTACGTAAAAAGTAAGTAACTAGTATAATAAAAAAGTAAGTTGAAATGGCAGTGGGCAGGGCACATATCACGCAGAACAGATGGCCGATGGGGCCGAAAGATTCTGGAATGGAGACCACGGACTGGTAAGCGCAGCGTTGGACGTCCACCCATAAGATGGACAGACGACCTAAAAGAGACCGCAGGGAAACGCTGGATGCAGGCCGCTTCCAACCGGCCCTTTTGGAGATCGATGGGGGCCTATGTCCAGCAGTGGACGTCCTACGGCTGAAATGATGATGATGATGATGAATATAATAAATACAACAAATGTATGTAAAAATATGTCAACATAAAATTTGTATGTCATACATTTTATCATCATAGTCACCGATTTCTCTGCCCCTGTCCCATTGGTCAGTTAAGTTTTCACAATAAATCAAAAACACATTGGTTACAGTTTTCCAATTGTCACAAATAATATCAAAATCTGTGTTGGCGGAAAGGAGTGCATTAAAGTGACGGGGGGCGCGAATCAGCGGAGACATGGAATAAGTCCGCATTTGACCACCAACTCGCCTGTTATTAAGACGCACTTTTCCGACTTTAAGCAATTATGGTCATTTTAGTTTAAGTGTGCATACCTCCATGGCTACTTTAAAATTATAAAAATGGTGTCATAACAAAATTGAATGTTTTATCTAGGAAACCCATGAGACCGAAACACGATTAAACACATTTCGCTCTACAGAAAAAATATATCAAAATAACACTGATTTGCGCTTTTATCCCTGATTTTTTGGATTCATCAATTACCTATTTATTAAATTATGTCTGCGATATCTTGATATATAGATTTCATAATTATGAAGGAAACCGGTGAGGTACATTTTACATTACAGCTATACTTTTCGAAAAATATTAGGAAAACTCCAAAAATAGAAGTAGCGAAACGCACGACTGTGTGTAAGCGCCGTGATTTTGCTCCACTAATTATGCCACTTTAATACAATAAACCAAGGATCATGGTCATCTGTAGTAATAAGCGTTGCTTAAAAATGGGAAAAGTATATAATTTCAAAACCAAACGGTAAATAAAATGTATTGATACTGCACCGCACTGATGCTAAGTAAACGCTAGAATGTAGGCCCTGCGACACAGGCGTCTCGCCTAGTGCAGGGCCTACAAGTACCGTAAACCTTCATTAGCTTGCCTTGTTCCTGTCTACCTTAATGTATTTTTTCAATTTGTTTTACATTAACTATTGCACATATTCTTGTAAATTAGGTTAAGGAAGTGTACTGGAAAATTAAATATTTTGTATTTTTGTATTTGAAAAGGAAAACCTCGTCTTAAGCGGCGCAGCGCTGTGGTCGAAGATAAAACGTAAACTATCACAGTTGTCACTACAGTTATATGACTAACCATGATAAAGTCGTGGATGGAGCCAATGATGCTATATCTAATCATATTAATATTATAAATGTGAAAAGTTTGTTGGTTTGTTTGTTCCTCTTTCACGCAGCAACAGAGCAACGGATCGAGCTGATTTTTTGCATGGGTGTAGTTCAAGGGCTGTAGGGCAAGTGACATAGGCTACTTTCATCATTACCATCATCACCATTTTTATCACTACGCGGGTGAAACCGCGGGGCGTAGCTAGTATTTTTATATATATAGCAACATATTTTAGATATATATACCTTTTACCGAGGTCTGCGCGGCGATAAAAAAGATAGATATATATATATAAATAATATAAAGATAAATTTATTCACACTAAAGGAAACTTACAGAGAAAACGAAATGGGGGTCCCGCCCCATACAACAAACGTATCATTGTATTAGCTCTAATGTAAAAACGGTTATACGTACAAGCGTCAAACTTGGCATGATTATAGTACACACTCTAAAGTATAACAACAATAAATAATGGCCAAGTGTGAGTCAGCAACTTTGACATTTATTTTACTTACCTTTCTGTTCACCACCAAGTTAAGCAACTTCGAGCGCGGTCGGTACTTGGATGGGTGTTCGCCTGGGCGTGATGT
Organism: Agriopis aurantiaria; assembly: GCA_914767915.1. Lineage (NCBI taxonomy): Eukaryota > Metazoa > Arthropoda > Insecta > Lepidoptera > Geometridae > Agriopis > Agriopis aurantiaria. The sequence continues at coordinate 4,674,189 of OU612007.1, read as the reverse complement.
TGTCTTCTTGCACTACTTTTTGTATTTCGTGGCGGTATGGTTCAGTGCGCGAGCCCGACTCGCACTTGGCCGGTTTAATATTAAGCTTTTACAATGTTATTGTAACTGTCAGAGCAAATAATCCATTGGGATCAGTTGGAAGTGTTGGAACAAAATAATAAACAAATAATAATATAATACCTACTAATAGGTATAGATTTATCATTTAGGGATTAACTAAATACTTGTTATTGAACACAAATACAATAACAACACTTGTTATTGTATTAAAAAAAATTGTCTTTCAATAAAGTCATGTAAATTATCATATCTCGTCATTTTAGTAAATGCAAATATATAACTTTGGACTTAACCGGTAGTTATCTTTTCCAATATTTTTGAACCGAGCGTGATTTGGGATGGTCACCTCATATTTTGGTCGATAACGGTTCATGCACATATCACCGTCTCCGCACGAGGTCTACAGAATGACAGAACACTAGAAACTTACGAAATTGACGCTGTGACAAGCGCACGCGCACTAAACCGCTCACCTAATCACCTATTGGCCGCGGTTTTTATCAGTCAGTCGCTCGCCACACGTCCTGAGGTACGCACGTCTCTCGTTCGGACTCGCGAATCCAGTCGCAGTTTTTTATCACACGTATCAGTTGGCGGAAGGCACTCGCGCAGTTACTTCGATCCGCGATTCATTCTATCCGGTTTAAATTTTTAATCAGTCAGCCGATAGGCCGCACGGGAAGCGCACGTCTCGTCGTTTTCATCCAAATCTCGCGAGTGTTTTTTCACGTGTTTTTCGTGAACTCATTGGATTTGAATTAATAAATACGCTTGCTGGGCCGCAAGTATTTTTAAAGTGAGTGATTTTATTCTCTTTATTATTTGAATATACATATTAGTGTGTTATTTGAATTGTAAATTGGGTACGCGAAAGTGTGCTAGTGAGGACTGCGATCAGGTTTCGATAGATATTATGAGAAATATTTTGCTAAATCAAACAAGGTACCGTTCGAGTTGGCCGAAAACCGGTTGGAAATGTAGTTGGAGTCAGAAACTCTGAGGAGTTATTGTTCTTATCACTATAATAACAAATTTAATGACTATTACAAAAAGTCATTAGGGACCTATAATTAGAACTGAGCTATGATTCTCTTAATAACAATGCTGTTTCTAGGGTTCCGTACCGAAAGGGTAAAAACGGGACCCTACTACTAAGTCTACGATGTCTGTCTGTCCGTCCGTCCGTAGACAGTTGAAATTTTCTCAGAATATAAAACGTTACGGCGGATTAACTAACAAATAATAAAAAAGTAAAAACGAAAGGGGGGTACATACAACAAACGTATTTTTTTCCGTATTTTTGTATTAGCTCTAATGTAAAAACGGTAATACGTACAAGCGTCAAACTTGGCATGATTATAGTACACACTCTAAAGTATAACAACAAATAATAAATAATGACCAAGTGCGAGTCGGTGTCAAATTTCTGTTCATTACCACGTTATTATACTCCGCTCGAGTATAATAACTTGGTAATGAACAGAAATTTGTCAAATGTAGCAAATAATTATTCCGACGATTGGAAGGCGTTATAATAACTGGTAATTAAGTTACTTACTTTTGTATTTTTTTTTATTACGGTGTATAATAAAGTTATATATTATTATTATTATATTATATTAATTCGGTTACTTGGACAACCTTATTGTATTTTGTGGTGGTACGGAACCCTCAGTGCGCGAGCCCGACTCACACTTGTCCAGTTTATTTTTAATTGGCGTGACGTACAGTTTAACTCCACCACACTTTCTTGATAATAAAACACGAGTGAAATAGATTATGATTTATTCGAAACAACAGAAAATATTGAAAACACAATGGTTAATTCTCCATCTTACAAAAATACGGTTTGTTATTTAACGTACTTACTACGGCATTTAAAAAAAATAATATTAATGAAAAAAAAAAAAAAACGATTTTTTGTAGGTTTTAATTTAATTATTCGAATGTATCGAAGTTGTTGTCTCCCAGCAGGTGGGCCTTAAAATGAACATGGACAAGACAAAAGGTCATGTCAAATATCCATGTTGTGCCCACCCCAGTATCAGTTGGAAACTAAGTTCCGGCCATGGCCTGAATTGCCCCAATCGAGTCTCCCAACAGGTGGGCCTTAAAATGAACATGGACAAGACAAAAGGTCATGTCAAATATCCATGTTGTGTCCACCCCAGTATCAGTTGGGAACTAAGTTCCAGCCATGGCCTGAATTGCCCCAATCGAGTCTCCCAACAGGTGGGCCTTAAAATGAACATGGACAAGACAAAGGTCATGTCAAATATCCACGTTGTGCCCACCCCAGTATCAGTTGGGAACTAAGTTCCGGCCATGGCCTGAATTGCCCCAGTCGAGTCTCCCAACAGGTGGGCCTTAAAATGAACACGGACAAGACAAAGGTCATGTCAAATATCCATGTTGTGCCCACCCCAATATCAGTTGGGAACTCAGTTCTTGAAGCTGTTGACGCGTACGTCTACCTAGGACAAACAGTCGAGCTACGTAGGTCCAACTTCAAGAAAGAGGTCAATCGGCGAATCCAACTCGGCTGGGCAGCGTTCGGTAAACTTCGCATCCAAAATAACTCAGTGCCTTAAGACGAAGGTCTTCGACCAGTATGTGTTACCAGTGATGACATACGGCACTGAAACGTGGTCTGTCACTATGGGCCTCATAAGCAAGCTCAAAGTCGCACAACGAGCTATTGAGAGGGCTATGCTCGGGATTTCTCTACGAGATCGAATCAGAAATGAGGAGATCCGTACACGAACGAAAGACACCGACATAGCCCACCGAATTCGCAAGTTGAAGTGGCAGTGGGCAGGGCACATATCACGCAGAACAGATGGCCGAAAGGTTCTCGAATGGAGACCACGGACCGGTAAGCGCAGCATAGGACGTCCAGCCACAAGATGGACAGACGACCTAAAAGAGACCGCAGGGAAACGCTGGATGCAGGCCGCTTCCAACCGGCCCTTTTGGAGATCAATGGGGGAGGCCTATGTCCTGCAGTGCTACGTCCTATGGCTGAAATGATGATGATGATGATCGAAGTTGATGTACAGACGTTCAAAAACTTCTAAAGTTGGAAAACCTGTGACATGTGACCAACTACAAAGTTAGTTTGAACATAATTTTTTTAACCGTTTTTCCTCTTGACACGCTACCCGGGATGGATGAACTATCTACATACATATTTATTAAGTTTGTACGGAACCCTCAGGGTGCTAGTCCTAATCACACTTCGCCGGTTTTAAAAAGTCTTACTTCAGAACACGTATGAAGCCGGAGTAGATTACTAGTACACAATACAGGTCAAGTGCCAGCCAGCCTCTTCAGATCAAGGAGGTTGGATCATAGAAGTGACAAAACGATCGCAATTGAATAAAAGTCGGCAAGGTCGATCAGCTGACCCTGAGCATTATTGGGTTATCGTACGTTGCATTGTATTTACCTGACTGCGCAAGAAGGAGGGCTATGTTTACAGCCTAGACATGTGAGGGTGTCCTTTGAATCGTTTTAATAGTGGGAGTGACACCGTACAATAATTCAATATGGCATCAGCGAAAAAAACAAGAGGAATTAGTAAGTAAACTTTACTAAATACGTCAATATTAACATCATTATGTTAGAGTTCACTCAGCAGATTTAAAAATATATAAATCTGCTGAGTTTTTCCAATAATAATCTTTATTGGAACCCTTTTCGAGCATTGCATTTAAGACGAAATATGCTTCAAATTTGACGATTCGTCATCACGAATATTTAAAAGTAGACCTTTAAAATCGATTAATTGACATTGTTTCTTTATCTATACTAATATTATAAAGAGGAAAGATTTGATTGTTTGTTTGCATTGAATAGGCTCCGAAACTACTGAACCGATTTGAAAAATTCTTTCACTGTTGGGAAGCTACACTATCCCCGGGTAACATAGGTTATATTATATTTTCAAAAAAAATAGGGATCCTTACTAAAACTCCAATGATGTAACCCAAGGTGTAAAATCAATAAGATTTAAAATTTTGACTTTGCGTGTTTGACAGTTCTAAGACAGGACAACGTCTGTCAGGTCAGCTAGTGTTTAATAAATGTTCTTGAAATATTTTATTCGGATGTGTTCACCGATACACGATTAAAGAAATTTGGCCCGATAGAAAAACATCGTAAACTTTCCTAAAAAACACCCGTTTTTACGTTCAATGGATTGAATCAACTTCATTCGGATTCTATAGAAGATATTTTTATCAAAAAAAATTGTGTGTTATCCTAACAATCATTCAAACACTTTAGTGGTCGCAGTTTTTTGTAAAAGCGTAAGATTATATGTAGAAAATAAATATTGAAAATATTTGAAAGCGCGCACGCCACATTACCGTCATACAAGTGTACGGTTCTCTACCATTTCGCCTTAAGTGACGTAACACCTTCATTGCGCCTTACCCGCTGAACTTGGTGTGGCATTGCCGTGGCTCCCAATTTCTGAGACTCGATTTTTCCAGGTCAGTAACATCGATCCCATGTTAGTAGGTCATGAAAGGTATTCGAGTTTTGCTCTGAATGCAAATACCAGTCTAACTGGCATCTTATGACGTTCGCTGGCATCTCTGATCTCTGAATGTTCATTATTAAATTCCTGCAAATAAATTAGCAGTATGCTAAAGAACATATTTTTTTTTTGTTTAAATTAGAACGGCTGTGAAGGCATTTTTGTAAGAAATTTGTTGTATCCAGTTGCACACATATAAACGAAACGTCAGTCATTCGAAATCAGTTAGCAACTGTGATGCGGAGTTCGACGCGTTGGTCTAAATAAGAATGTTCAATCAAGGTTCACTCATAATGCCTGGTAACAGATTTTGCTTCTCATTTATGTTCTATTTACTTTTCTTTTCTGTGGTTTGACTAGTGGTCCCACCATCTTTGACCCACTCAACCTTATTGAATACGCTTCCCCTTTACAAGTAAAAAATATATCCCATCTCCACTCAAGAACCTTTCTTCCCCATCGGTTATCGGTTCTTCGAGCGATGTGGCCTGCCCATTGTGACATAAAACATAATAAATAGGCTTCAATCAGAAAATGATTTAGTTATAATTATAGATAGATAGATAGATAGATAGATAGATAGATAGATAGAAACTCTTTATTGTGTACACCAGAAATAAAAATTACAACACGATAGAAAACGCTTACGAGCTAGTGCCACAAGTGGCGGCCTTATCGCTAAAAGCGATCTCTTCCAGGCAACCATTATTAATTATAGTTACGTATTTGCGTCTCAAAAATCAAACCATGTTTTGACAAAAGCCTTCTTACTGAAATTGTAGTTTATTTCTATTGTAGTGTAAGACCTACAAACTCTTGCTTTTTCTTTTACCAGCGACTCCCAGTGTAAGGCTATGCGACCCTCCTGGCGGCCGCGACCCACAGGTTGAAAACCACTGGTTACCAGTAGGATATTTGTCTAAGACATTATCATAAAGGACCGAAATAACGTCAAAACTTGTGTTCACAGTAATCGAATATTTGTTTTTCGATTGCCTCGTTAGTTTTACCACAGACTCTTATCAAGGTAGACTCCGCGAGTTCACCTACTTTGCATGTCTGTGGCCTCTCTTATGTTGGGTCAATTCGCCAACTAACACCCCGCATAAATTCAGTTCGTCTTGCATCGCCTTGGTAGCAGCACGTCAGACGTCAACACAATAAACTGGCCAAGTGCGAGTCGGGCTTGCACACTGAGGGTTCCGTACCACCACATAAAATACAAAAACTTAGTAAAAACAAAATTATTACATTCTTTGGCTGATTTCTCAAAGAAAATAACATTTACTGGCTATCTATGACAGTTCGAAAGATACAGCCATTAAAAGGTAGGACAGACGGACAGCGTGGGCTTAGTAATAGAACACCGTTTACGCCCTTAGTGTACGGAACCCGAAAACGCCAAACTGCGCCATAACAAACTGAAAAAGCTTTTAGAAGTCGGCCGTGCGAATCTACAACGAAATTGCTCTCGTGATGAACGTAGAAGGTACAAAAAATACGGCACGCCACGACTTGACACAACTTGACGTGGCGTCCACCTTATAAGAGGTCTGTGGTTTTTACTCAAGGCCGTTTATTATTATTTACACTTAACGTTAATTATTACGCCTTTCGATGTATAGGTACAGTCTGGCTAACTTATCTGTAGGGTTGATTGAGGGAGCCACTGTCGCATTTTCATATCAAAACAGGCAGTAATCCGTAGAAAATGTTTAGTTCCAGCATTTACCACCTCTTACTCTGCTCCACCTGGACAGTTACTGTGCACGTTCGCTTATAAAAAAAATAGTACCAGTATGTTAATCTGAGCCAAAGGTATTAAAAAATATGGATGGAACAATAGCCGTCACGCCCGGTAGATGTAAAACATGACGTCACTTTCGTTACGGCATACAAGTCTGTATTGCTGCCAAGGCGCGCCAATAGATGTTTTAGATCACAAAAAGTTGGCAGTCACGGGACGCCCGGCAGATGTGAAACATGACGGCATAAGAGAGCATATGACGCCACGTCCGTCACGGCATATGAGTGTTTTACTGCCGCGCCAATACATGTTTCACATCAAAAACTATAAAGAACAATTACATAATATATTCCTACTTCGAGCAAACAAAATGAAAGGACGGGCCCAGAAGAAGCGCATTTTTGAAGATCACAAAATGAGCGCCGGCGCTCAATTGGTTTCAGTTGGTCTCTAGCCGTAGGAAGTGCTAGACGAGACTATTGTTACATGATAACGGAACATCTGACAAAATCATGCCTTCGTGTGCTTTCCCGAAGTGTTTTCTATTTCTTTGTAACAAATGTAGGTACTGTACATGGATTAATTAGGTGTTGAAGTATATGTCCGACGGTTTTGATTCGTTTTTACTGAGCAAGTTCAATGGTTATGGCCCGTTTAAGTATTCTTATACAGGAGCCTTACGGCTAGCTGTTTAAAGCAATCCAGTTTAGGTGATGAAAAAATGTTGCGCGACCGCAAACCGTATCAGGGCGCGTCAAGGTTCACGTTCGTGTGATTTTCTGAACTGCGCGGTTTTAACGTTAGTTTGAGACCGCGCAAACAGTTGGCCGTAAGGGCCCAGTACCGATAAATTCTCAAATGCGCGACTATAAGTACTTAATGGTGTGCTTCCCGTCGCAAGCACTGCATTTTGTTGCAGTTTTTGGTGCGTCGATGTTGAATCTATAGTGCTAAATGTCTTTGATGTTGGTTGCTTGGTGTTTACCCAGTTTGTGCGTAACAGACATACAGTACCAGCCCAGCTCGTCCTGACCTTTGACACTGACGTACGCGCCTCGTGTTTCTAACGTGGCTGAATACATTACACGGCAAGCGCCATTATGGAGTTCGGAATGCAAACGTCATGCTGTGACAGGTTGTCGGAAGTGGGGCGTGCGGGATGTAAAGTCATCATCATTGACACTGGAGTTTTGGCGCCAACATGAAAATAGTACTAGCCAAGTGGGAGTCGGGCTCGCGCACTGAGGGTTCTGTACCACCAGAAAATACAATAATTATCAATTTAAAGAACCGTCTTCAATATTAGTAAACTACGATTTACGGCATTACGATTCGGTGAAAGAAAATGAGGTTAAGTAACCCAATTACCAGTTCTAACTTGGTAGTTGTACAAACTTAGACATAGACATATATTTATTGATAATTATAGGAATTACAAGTCAGGCAGTATACAAAATAATATTATGTAAAAAATTTGCTATACAATAGTATTATGCGATATTTTAATATCGAAAAAGTCACTATATTCATAAAAAGCTTGCGTAATAAGCCACTTATTTAACTTGTTTTTGAAGGATGCAAAGCTCGGAGCATCAATGACCGTCTGTGGAAGTCTGTTGTAAATATCAGGTCTCATTACGTGGAGCATTTTAGACGACTTGACCAACGACCGTTTTACGGTAACTAACTTATTTTCGTATTTGCTACGACGTGGTAGCCCTTCACCTCGTTTAGGGTACAAGTGCAGATTGTCCCGTGTGTATGTAGCTGCTTGCATGATAAGGAGACTGGGCATTGTCAATATCCTCAGCTCAATAAAGAACGGACTCATCCTGCTTGATAAGTGCCATTGCTCTCACGGCTCATTTTTGCAATATAAATACCCGCTTCTATTCGGCAGCACGCCGCCAAAACTCAAGCCCGTACTGAAGCAAAGACTGTACGCTAGCAAAGTAGCAAGACCGCACAGCCTCTTTTGGCAGGGTCGACGCGACCCTACTGAGGGCGAAACAATCTGCTCCTAGTTTCCCACAGAGTTTGTCTATATGGGATTCCCATGATAGAACAGGATCCATGTGAAAATCCAGAAAACGGACAGATTACTAGTTTGTACAACTAGTAAGTACTCACTTCAGTTTTTGGCACACTTATTTCGGTACTAGCTCGAGTTTAAGGCAGATCCAAACTATATATGTATATCAAAGGTCGCAGCAGTGTGAACATTATAATATTTTTTTTACTATGCTTCCACAGCGACTTTGCAAATGTTCACACTGCGAAAAATTGTCTTTAAAATGAACGTTCATGTCGATTTCTTATTTATTTATGCAAGGAATCCACGAATTTTGACGAAGTTCATTGTTACGCACTTATGACTATGCATGAGCGTTTTTCTCTAATTTATTAGGTAGGTACTCGATTATTTGTTCAACAGTTGGTTTTTCATCGATCGTAAATGTGAATGAATTCCCGAATTCGTATAATTATTATGTCATCCCGAAGTCGGGTTCTCTCCCTAACAGGGTTCGAAATTATCAAGACCATTAAATGTTAAAAAAAAAAACACAATGTTGAGTTGGTATTCAAATATGCCCATATTTGCATATCCATCAGTTCATTGCGATTCTAAAATTATGTTTATTAAGGAAGCATTCCGATCTCGACAGCCGTGGTAGCCTATTTGGGAGACCGCTAGACTTGAAAGCGTGAGGTCGCGGGTTCAAACCCCGGGCTCGTAACAATGAGCTCTTTGGAGTTTATATACAGATTTTCATACCACTGGCTTTTAAGCGAAAGAAAAACATCGTGAGGAAACCTGCATACGTACGGAGAAGGAATTCAATGGCGTATGTGAATCCACCAACCCGCAACTGGGCCAGCGTGGTGGATATGTCCCAATCACCCTTTCGGGGGTAGGCTAAATTTCAGTAGTGGACTGTTAAAAGGCTGATTATGATGATGATGATTCCGATCTCGGCGACCGCGACCAGTGACCGCGGACGGCGGCTGCAGCCGCTAAAACTGACGTTGGCATCGAAACTGCACATGATTTATTTGAGTACTAAATAAGACATTGGTGCAGGGCTAATGGTCGAACCGGGTGCTGTCAGATTGTAAAGCGCACTTGCTACCGCTCGGCCGCAATCTCTCTTTTGTTTAGATCAACGTCATTAATCACAGTCATCAGATAGCTTATCTAAAATATTTTCCCAATAATTAAGTATTACTCATATAACACTTGTAGATATTGCTAATGTCGGATTAGTAAAGACAATAGCCGTCTTACCACAAAAGATTTAAGCACGCTTTAGACAAGTGTTTAGCATATTTTTCGCAGGGAAACAATTGCTAAACACTTGTCTAAAGCGTGCTTAAATCTTTTGTGGTAAGACGGTAAATATTTATTTTTAATCTCCTGATAAAAGCACTTTTTAAAGCATTATTTAATCTTCCGTAGGTTTGCATCAGATATCTTAGGAATCTTTGTTTGTAGTTGTACCGTCCAATTCTGCCGTCCGTTAGCTAAAAATCTGTTGAATCATGATCCAAGAAAACAAGGTCTAACGCTCTGGGAGATGTACCGCAATGACGTCACTGTCAAGTTGCCACTTTATTGTAAAAAACACAGATACTGGGATTAAAAAAAAATAATTATCTATTAAATAAAATACAAAAAGCATTTCAATTGTCATTTGGTTTGTCCGCTCAAGCAAGTTAAGCACGAATTGAATATATTAAACACAATTTTATTAAAACCACATTGATTTATTGGATTCCCACAGGTAATATACGGATATTGGGGATTTATAATTTCACGCCACTGTTAACACAGAAAATCATAGAGTCCGCCATTGTTTCGTGTATCGTCATCTCTCTCGAACTTGTTGTAAATTACTTATTCTGCTCTTGCTTATGCACGTGTACGTGTATCCATGACATTGACGACATCATTGCGGGACGCCCACGTGACATTTTTTCTCGGAGCGCTATACCTGGCGGAGTATATTATTATACCATGGACTTCACAATGACTTACTTAGCTTAACTAAGACCTTTCAATACTTGACACTGGCAAATGCACAAGGCGTGCGACGCCAAAATTCTCTCATGAGAAAAAAGGGGTGGGGTTTTGCGTGCGTACAGTTGATCGAAAGTCGAGAGTAAGATGGTGAAAGCGAAACTGAACTAGTGTTGTTTAAATTGAACCAAGTATAGATATCTTCTAGAAACTGACGTTTTTCGAAGCGAGACGAAAAACGTCAGTTTCCTGCGTTTTTTCAAGAGTAGAACTTTAAAAAAACTAACTGAAGTTGAAATGTTGAAATACAAACTTAACTTTGTAGTTGACTATCAGGTTCTTCCATACATTCCAACTACAAAATGTAAGTTTGTAATAGCAAAATAATTATTTTTAAATGATACAACTTTAAATTTGTAACTTTCAGATTTATTCCTATAGCACATATTATAAGACCTTGCCTCTTGCCAAATTTCATGATTCTAGGTCAACGGGAAGTACCCTATAGGTGTTTATTCCCCTGTGAAATCGCAAAATATGCGACATAAACGTTCATATCTTTTGATTGCGTTGACTTACAACTTTTATTTTTTTACAGCCGAAAGAAACCGTAGACCCAAGTATTTAGTATAAATTTTAACTTGATACCTTTACGCGTTCTTGAGAAAAAGGGTCTTGACAGACGGACAGACAGACGGACAACGAAGTGATCCTATAAGGGTTCCGTTTTTTCCCTTTGAGGTACGGAACCCTAAAAACTGATTATCCTTCGGTATAATCTGTGGAATGCGTTGCCGGAACGGGTGTGCCCCACAAAATAATAATAATGGTAGACATATATAAACATTTAAAACAAGTGCTCAAATCGCGAATGTAAAAAATAAAATATAAATAGAGGTGTCATATTTGCCGTCTTTTTCGATCGAGTTCAAAATGTGAAAGAGAGAAGAAGACAAAACACGGCGTAACTATTCCAAGACTTTGCCGTATTACAGCCGTTAAAAGGTAGGACAGACAGACAGACATCGTAGGCTTTGTAATATGGTCCCGTTTAACCTGTTGGGAACGGAACCCTAAAACACTCAGGAACTTTGTCGACTGATTTATCCAGGTCAAAGTTTTAAGTACTTTGACCTGGATTTTAACTTAAACTAGGCAAGCGTTTGTCTACAATATCACCTGATGAAGACCTTGAAAATATCATCACGTGCCTATTATTTATTTAGATTTTTGCCCGATTCGTACCCCAGCGTTTAGACCCGCATAAAATTCTGGTTTCGGCCCTCATTATATGCCCGTTTTGGCCCTATTAAAAAAAACCGATTTTAAAATTCCCGATTCGTCTAGTTTTTGTTGCTATGCTGTAACTGTTTTGTTATTTGAACGTCAGTCAGCTATTTATCTATGATTCTTCCTGATTGACATCTGGCAATGATGGTGTCTATCATTACCCTTATCTTATCATCGTCATTGATTTTGTTACCTGTCGAAGCAGTGATTAAACCGTAGATACTAGATTAAATCTCACCCTGACAGTAAATGCTATTTAATCTGTGACCCCCTTACTAATAAGTATTTGGTATTGGTATAAATTACAGCTAAAACTTTTCATAGGAAATTTTTGGCAGGTTTGAATTGAGAAAAGTTGAGATAACCGACCGTATGTATGGGAAGTACCTGTTTGCCAACTACAAAGTTAAGTTTGTCAATCAATATTTAAACCTTTTTTCGTCGAGACTATTGCCGGGATGGATGAACTCTATCTACATTCATATTTATTAAGTTTGTATGGAACCCTCATGGTGCAAGTCCTACTAACACTTGTCCGGTTTTTTGTTGATAAGATAATCACTTATAGTGGGCACGAGTCATACGGGGTCATCGTGCCATGCTGACGCGATGTATTTTGCCACACTTTGCCTCTAGCTTATACCCCTTTCGGCCTAGTGCACCCTTCCAGCGTAACCCAGTATTTTATAAGTAAAAAAATATGTACATAGGCAAAAGGACAGTATTTGATTTGTTAAAAATTTACAGGTTTAGTGAAAAATATTGAATACTAGTGACCCGCCCGACCGGCTTCGCACGGGTGTAATTTACGCGCGAAGCCGGGGCGGGTCGCTAGTTATATATATATAAAATGGCATCTGCTACGTTTTGCTTAGTGCAAGTGGCAGACGTAGTGCTTACTTGTGTTAGCCTTTCGACCAAAGAAATAATTCAGCATTCGGAAATTACTTTTATTTGTACCGTTTTATCACTTTTTACAGTATAATGGGTACCTGTTATATTTCACACAATTAAATACAAAATTCGTGACAACTACTTACTTCACGTCTCGAGGTTCGAGCAAGAAAGAGGACGGATGACAATGCACCCGCCACTTATATATGGTGTTTGCTGGCAGTTGACAACAGACTGTCAACTGTCAACGAACACGTGTGAACTTCGCTAATACAGTTTTATTACAATGATGGTGCCAGTTCATCTATACATTAAATGATTAAACTAAAGTTGTTTTACATTTGCTACTTCTACTTGCTACTTGTACTACGCTCTACGCATCGTCTGCAAGCGCCTTTTAAAGAGTATAGTAACATAGGTATTTATGGCCTAAACACGCAGAAAAACGTCACAGCTTACGTCAGGTTTCCGCGCGAAACGAAAGAGAACCGATCACGCCATGCCTCGCCATGCGCTCCCAGCCAATCAGAGCGCGCGATTCTCAGCTGGCAAATTAAGTACATAGACGCGCGTCTTGTTTTTTTACTTTTTTTTTTGGCGTAAGATTCACAAAAATGTTGTTTTGCTTAACTCAATGGAATTTTGTTTTATTATGCCTCAAAATATAAAGTGAAGTAGGTAATTTATGCTATATTATACGGCGAGGCGAGGCGGCAACTAAGCAGTGAGTTTTTCCTATCAGTCGGTCAACAATCGTAAAATTTCGGGCATATATTATGTGTAAGTATTTTATTTTTAATTATTACCTACTACCTTGTTATTCTTATTTTATTTTATCTATAATTTTTTTATTTTTTTTTACGGAAACCTTTCTTAGTTTTTGCACATGTTTAACTTCTTACATATAGATTATATCTACTCGTGAGAACCTGTAATTGGCTTCCTATCGCTTTTCCATTGTATAATTTAGTGTAAAAAGCTGTTGGATTTCAAATAAATAAAATAAAAAAAAATAAAAAAAAAAATTGTAGGTATGTACGTTTGTAACGCATCGGCTCAAAAAGTGCTGGACCGATTTTAAAAATTATTTCACCACTTGAATGCTACATTATCACTGATTAATATAGGCTATTTTAGTAGGCTATATACCTACATATACCCATGCGGAGCCGGGGCGGACCGCTAGTTAATTATATAAAAACTTATAGGTATATGACTGTATTTTTTTCCTTTTCAAGTTAAAACTGGTAAACCATCCTTTTTAAAATAAAGCTAAGGTGATGAGTGTTTGTTTGTTTAGTTTTTGAAAGCAATATAAAATTAGGGAAGTGTGTGTTTTATGTGGATAGATACTTCTTATCTCGGGAGCCTGAAATTTTATTGAATAAATAATAAAAATAAATATAAATGAATTTTATTGATTTTATTTGCTTGCGTTTAACCGCCACCTCGCCTGATGTTAAGCGATGATACGGTTTAAGATGAAGTACCTAGTACCTACGCTACCTACGCTGCGTCTTCCGATTGGTGGTCTCCACTCAAGAACCTTTCTTCCCCATCGGTTATCGGTTCTTCGAGCGATGTGGCCTGCCCATTGCAACTTGCAAATTTTAACAGCTATGTCGGTGACTCTGGTTCTTTGGCGAATATCCACGTTCCGGATGGAGATACCGACGACATTGTGAGAGTCGCGGGCATCCAGTGGATGCAAAAGGCAGGCTGTCGTTCAGTGTGGAGGTTAAAGGGGAAGGCCTATGTTCAACAGTGGACGTCTTCTGGCTGATGATGATGATGATGATGATCAATACCTACGCTCGCCTAGATGAAACAGATTAACTCGCAACTTGAAGACACCCAGGGGCTTGATTTTAGGGCGCAAAATCCTAAGAAATCATTATAACAATTAGGATTTCTTTATTACCTGGTTCAGGGATTACTTACCTCATTCTTTGGCCGCGATTTTGGTAGGTGCAAAACTTATGGGTTCGCGTCACCGACATGCTACACTTCTGTCAGTCCCCATTACTGCCTATTTTTTTATGTTTGTAACATGCGTATCTTTCACCGCCAACTTGTCTGATGTTAAGTGACGATGCGGTCTACGTTGGAGCACGCTTGCCTAGAAGAAACAGTTTTTTAAATATATATAATAGATAGGCTTGCGCATGGCCGCCATCTCGCCTGATGTTAGGTGAGGATGCGGTCTACGTTGGAGCACGCTTGCCTAGAAGAAAACAATTCACTAGCGACTCGAAGAAACCCAGATTGTAACTAACGGGGAACTATTCGGGCAGTGAATTCCACATACTAGCAGTTCGCACAATAAATGTGGAATCAAAGCGCTTCGTACGGGTTCTCGGAATATCAACCACTCGGATTCACTCGTGATTTGAAGAGACTCAGATTGTAACCATCGGGGAATACACACCTACATGACCTTTGCGTTTAATACAGACGGTCAACGAATTTTTTAGTGACTGACGTTTCGTTTATATGGGTGCAACTGCTCCAACAAATTTCTTACAAAAATGCTTTGACAGCCGTTCTAATACACAATTTTCTTTTCTGTGATCTATCTATAACAAGGTACCTAATGATATCAAGATGTTGGATGGTATAATATTACTAGTTATTAAAGTAATTTATTTTAGCATAGAATTATTTGCGCCTCTGCTTGCGGACTGAATACAATGTAACAAAAATAATATTAAGAGCTTTTAATTTAACGTATTCTAGCAATTAAATTATTTCTAGATTTCAGATTTCTAAAGGCGACTTAATAGAGTCCCAAAAGGTCGCAAACATATTAGTTATGCCTCTGGTGTTACAAGTATCCATAGGCGACGTTGATTGCTTACCATCAGGAAGCACGTCTGCTTAATTGCCACCTAAGGCTAAGGCATAATTTGTAGGGTTCCGTACCCATAGGGTAAAAACCGGACCCTATTACTAAGCCTACAATGTCTGTCTGTCCTACCTTTAAACGGCTGTATCTTTCGAACCTTAATAGATAGCCAGTTGAAATTTTCACAGAATTTGTAACGTTACGGTGGGTAAGTAACAAATAATAAAAAAGTAAAAAAAAAAAAAAATGGGGGGGTTCCCCATACAACAAACGTATTTTTGTATTAGCTCTAATGTAAAAACGGTAATACGTACAAGCGTCAAACTTGGCAGATTATAGTACACATTCTAAAGTATAACAACAATAAATAATGGCCAAGTGCGAGTCGGTGACAAGTTTCTGTTCAATACTGAGTTTTTTTTTTTAAATTCTTTTTTTTAAGGAGTGTTGTCGATATTTGACCATGCCACTCCCGTAAATCTAATAACATATTTAAACAATTTTTTAAATTAAATACTATAACTAACTAATTACATCGGGATCGCTTAAAGCATCCATAGACCACGACGGCCCATAGGTACTTCAAGCGATCCCCAATTACATATTTATACATATAAATACTAATTTACCTAATGTACAGACTTGTCCCTCCGAAGAGAAATAGGTACAGTTTTATTAGGCTCTTGGCCTCCTCCGATGATGGTGAAGCCAAGAGACTATTACACGCCCCTACATTTTCATCGAACACAAGCAAATTCTGACCGAGTTATAACTGGCAATTTCGTTATTGAATTTTGTGGTGGTACGAAACCCTTAGTGCGCGAGACCGATTTATTTGATTTGAGTGTTGAGTTCCAGCTAGAACTTGGCGATTTTTTTAAATTTAATTTTCTTTTTTACAGATAAAACCTCCAGCCCTATGACGTGAATCGAGGCAGTTAAATCAGCTATACCCACACAAACATGTCGTCTAAAGCCATATACGAAGCGTCCGGCAAGGACCTTATTAACAGGTGAGATTAAAGAGCCGTGATTTCTTGGATAGCCCGTTAGTCCAGTTGGTAGTGAACCTGCCTTCTGCGCTTAGGGGTGTGGGTTCGATTCCCACCTAGGACAAACATTCGTGTGATGAACATTTGTGTTTGTTCTATATCTGCAGGCCTAGCACGGGCCGTGGATAAATTGTCTATCCACCGTTTTTATCCCGCGAGAAAGAGACAGACGTATCCATATTCTAGCTTTGTCGCGTCTACGCGCGGATAAAAACGGTGGAAAGACAATTTGTCCACGGCCCGTGCTAGTTCTGCTGGGTGTTAATTCTATTTAATATATTTAAGTGTGTATTTATATATATGTATGTATATCAGTCTCTGGCAGCCATATCACAAGCGTTGCTTAGTTTGGGGTCAGATGACCGTGTGTGCAAAAATGTCCCGAAAATTTATTTTACTTATTTATTTTTCACCGGATCCGACGAGTTTTCGTCGACTATTTAGTCGCTATCCCTTAAAGGTCAAATTCAAGTACGCCACTCTGTGAATCTAAAAATAATAATTAAAAATTTGGTTCGATATGCGTTGACTGAGAAATGGTGAAATAATTAACTTCTTAGTAATCTTGGCAACTGCAGGCCTAGCACGGGCCGTGGACAAATTGTCGTTCCACCGTTTTTAACCACGCCTAGACGCGACAAAGCTAGAATATAGATACGTTTGTCTCTTTCCCGCGGGATAAAAACAGTGGATAGACAATTTATCCACGGCCCGTGCTAGGCCTACTGATATTTGACCACACGTCAGTTGACGGCTTCCTAGCTAAACGCGTGCGTGTATTACCACATGTCGGTCACTTGCATTTTAGCAGTAAAGTAAAATTTTCCAAAAAAAAAAAAAAAAACTTCTTCAAAACTTGATTGAGGGAAAAGTGGGTGTAATTCAAAACAAGGTCCCAATCCTCTAATTTCCCACTCAAACTAATTAACTATTGTTGTATCTTTTTCCAGGCACATAGCTCCAGGCACGGCGCTAGTTACATGCCGGTTTGCCACATTCGAGCAGAGCACAGTCTGGGAAGACGAAATTGGCAAGAACCCATGGCTTTGCAAAGAGGTAAGGGCGTGCCCATCGTAAATTCTAAAGCTGGCAACACATCGACGATATAACCACTTGTGGAATTTTGGCGCCAACGTGGAAAAAACATGTCGGCTCGTTGGATTATTTTCCTAAACTTGTGTATTTTCGAGTGTTAATGTGTACTAAATGGTGAACTATTATTCATTAAGTGCTCGTAAACGTGCTCGAGTGTGGCCAGTGATATAACGAGGTTAAACATGTCTTTTCGTGTTGTTTCCAAAACTCCATAGGAGCCTTTTGTAAATCTCCACCACTTTACAGGGGCGTGAGTTTGACTTGACCGTGACTTACTTTGCTTGGCTCTGACTGTGACTAAGACTTGTTTGACGCTTTTAATACTATGTAAACATGATTAATATTACGACTAAAGGACATTGAATCCACGGTCATGAACATTTTACAAAAAAAAAAAAACCACTTGACTGCTCATCCTTTCCCCCGCGCGACGTAACCATGTCATATAATTTTTTTTTGTTTTGTTTTCAGCAACTAGTAGTAAAACCGGACCAGCTGATCAAGCGGCGAGGCAAGCTCGGGCTGGTCGGCGTCAACAAGACAGCGGCCGAAGTGCGGCGGTGGTTGTCCGAGCATATGGGCAAGGAGCAGCAGGTGGGCGCCGCCGCGGGCAAGCTGAGGCACTTCGTCGTCGAGCCATTCGTCAAACACGACGCGGTAAGTCAATGAGGTTTTACCAACAAAGACGTCATACTCATTAACGGCCGGTTATCCGAGTCGCGTAGGCAACAAAACGCTCCCTCAGCCCCCGCCAAGTTATAGCGACGATGTATTTTGCCACGCAAGAGTCAGGAGGCCCGCGGGGCGAGTGCAACGACAAAGACGAACATAGGACCGACCTCGATGACGCCTGGCGCGGGACTGAGCGCGGCGTGCGCAAATTCTCGCGACCTTTTTACGCTTTTAATTTCACTAAAAAACTAAACTATTCACCATGAAAATTTTATACAAATAATTTTTTTTTAAATAAGATTGCCTTTCAGTACATGCAATTTCCAGGTTGTAACGAGCTTTCATTAGAGCATAAAACGATAAAAATAAACTAAATCGACTTTGTTTCAGATTTTTTCTGATCGAGGATATTTTATCTTGTTTTGAACCAAATCATAAACTCAAACACAGATGTATCTGTGACGTGTATTTTTTTACAGCTCAAATATTGTAATTTAACTGAATAAAATTGATTTGAAACCGTCAAGTTTAGTATAAGAGGCCGTTAATCAACCGGCCAAGTGGGAGTCGGACTCGCGCACTGAGGGTTCCTCACCAACACAAAAAACAAAAAGTAATGCAAAAAGACATCACGCCCGGCCGGGGGTGCCCATAATACAACAAACGTATTTTTTCAGCGTATTTTTGTATTAGCTCTAATGTAAAAACGGTAATACGTACAATCGTCAAACTTGGCATGATTATAGTACACACTCTAAAGTATAACAACAAATAATAAATAATGGCCAAGTGCGAGTCGGTGACTTTCTGTTCATTACCAAGTTATAACTGATAATTTCGTTTTTGAATTTTGCGGTGGTACCTTCAGTGCGCGAGCCCGACTCGCACTTGGCCGGTTTATTTCTGTGATCACAGTGACCCATATCGCGAGGTGGGTCAAAAGTGGCAGTTTACGATCTATCCGAATAGTGAACGAAAACAAATTAAAATTCAACTTTTGCTCATACATTCCGAAAATGAACGCTGCTTTTGATCATTATAGGCGTTTGTAACAGTTATTTAAGCCAACAACGGGCTATTCGAACGCAGAATTAAGTTCATATGACATTGGGAACAATTACTTATATCTAAGTGATAATTTTAAGATATCAGAATTCCGAACGCACATTTAACTTTATGTGACTTCGGGAACAAATGACCTGAGTGATAATTTTAACATTTCAGAATTCCGAACGCAAATTTAACTTCATGTGACTTTGGGAACAACTGACCTAAGTGTTGATTTTAACAGTTCAGAATTCCGAACGCACTTTTAAGTTCATATGACTTTGGGAACAACTGACCTAAGTGATGATTTTAACATTTCAGAATTCCAAACGCACATTTAACTTCATGTGACTTTGGGAACAACTAATAATATAAGTGATAATTTTAACATTTCAGAATTCCGAACGCACCTTTAAGTTCATATGACACTGGGAACAACTAATATAAGTGATAATTTTAACATTTCAGAATTCCGAACGCACTTAAGTTCATATGACTTTGGGAACAACTGACCTAAGTGATGATTTTAACATTTCAGAATGAGGAGATGTACCTGTGCATCCAGTCAGGCCGTCGGTCCGACACCATCCTCTTCCATCATCAGGGAGGCGTTGACGTGGGAGACGTGGACGCTGTAGCACTTAGGCTCGAGGTAAATCACAATAAAATATATATATACATACATATATAATCTTAGCTAGGTTTACTACCCATACTAGGTTTTTCCATATAGGTGATGCTGTTATACAGATTGGCACAACAAACACTGTTTTAAACTATCACGGTTGTTCACTAAAGGTATATGATTAATTATAGGATTTAAAAAAAAAAAATAAATGTCATATAACTTTAGTGGCACAACAAAGACCCAGAGCGTGGGGTTAGGTGGGGATAGAGAGGGGATACTCTGTCCCTTTCTCGCAAAGCGTGTGTTAGTATAGCATTTGTATGGCGCGCCCGAGGCGTGACGTCATAACTCAGTATAGTGCGCTCTCTGTCTAGTATAAAATTAAAATACTTATTTATTTTTAAACTAATTTTAATTTTGTTTTCGTTGTTGAGCTCTATTTATGATCAGCTTTTTTATGAGGTAATAAAAAATATTAGTCATGTTATATGATTACTATAGAGGTGCAGCTACTTATTACATTGTTATTTGTTTTTATTTTTCATGACTATGGATACAAAGTCCTTTAGTCGTAATATTGAACGAGTTTTCAGTCTTAAATACCGTCAAACAAGTCATAGTCACAGTCAGAGTCAAGCCAATTAAGTCACGGTTAAATCAAATTCATGCCCCAGTGAAGTGGCTTTACAAGAGGCTCCTATGGAGTTTTGGTAACAACACGAAAAGACATGTTTCACCGCGTTATATTACTTATAAAAAAACTCGAGCACGTTCACGGGCACATCTATACTAATATTATAAAGAGGAAAGATTTGATTGTTTGTTTGTTTGCATTGAATAGGTTTCGAAACTACTAAACCGATTTAAAAATATATTTCACTGTTGGGAAGCTACACTATCCTCGGATGACATAGGCTATGTTATATTTTTTTTTTTTAAATAGGGATACCTACTAAAACTCCAATACAAGGTGTAAAAAAAAATAAGACTTACACCCGTACGAAGCCGGGGTGCGTTGCTAGTAGTATATTTAATAATACAGTGAAATTTATTTCCAGATTCCGGTAGATACATTCCCCACTGGTGAGGACGTTGACCGCACTCTGCTGAATAACATCAAGAGTACTTCCACTAGAAGGTATGCCTTCATTGTATAATTACCCCACCCACAGTTTACCCCAGGGGGCGTTCAAGTTGTTTTTTTTTTTTTTTTTTTAACGCTGATAAGTACGCGTTTGACCACCAACTCGCCTGTTGGTAAGCGATGATGCGGTCGAAGATGAAGCACGCAGACTTAGAAGATACCTATTCACTCTGGCCTTGAAAAGGCCCAGGCTATATCTCTTAGGAAACAAGGAAGCTGGCAGGTTGTTCAAGTAGCGCTTGAGGGGGGGGGGGGGTCTTTGCTTTGCTTATTTTTTATGACATGGTGGGGGGGGGGGGGGTCGATGTCGTGATTACATCAGCAGTTATTATTTACTTTTTTACGCAAATGGCAACCCACAAATTGTCTATGCTTGAAAACAAAACACACATGTCGGGGAAAAATGCATATAGGTACTAATGATTACGTAAGCATGGGAAGGGGGGAAGAGGTTTGCTTACTTTTGCAGACAAGGGGAAAGGGGAAAGGGTTAATTATTGTTAAAAAACTGCTTACGTAATACTTGTAAAAAAAAAAAAAAAACTTCAAATCTTCATTGAATTATTTATTTTTAATATATATATTTTTTTTTTTTTTTTTTTTTTTTTTTTCAATTCTTTATTGTACTCAAAACGACGTAGAAGCGGAATTACACTAGAAATTCATATACACATTTACTTGTATGGTAACACAGACAAACGTGACACAGACAAAAAAATACGAAAGAAAAAAATGAGTAACGACCCATCCACACAAAGGCTTCAACCACTAGGAGTGCAAGGGTAATTCGCATTTACATTTGAAATAATTTTTGTTTATTTGTTTATTTTGCCAGCGTTGTTTAGTTTTTTACACATTACATGATGTCCTTAAAACTACATGTCGGTACAAAGACCCTGTTAGGGCGCTGCAATTTAACTTATTCAAATTCAAACTATTTTATTAAGGACAACTAAAAATCCATTGGGTTAGTACAAACAAAACTTTAAAACTATTGTTAGATAAAAATACAAAAAAACCATACAAAACTATTTTTTTTTTTTTTAATTTTTTTTTTTTCACGCACCCTCGGAACATCTGCACTAATAACGACTTATTATAACACATATATAATTTATAACTATATTCTATTATAAACTACTAGCGGTCCGCCCCGGCTTCGCACGGGTATAGATATATAGCCTATGTCACCCGGGGATAGTGTAGCTTCCCAACAGTGAAAGAATTTTTCAAATCGGTTCAGTAGTTTCGGAGCCTATTCAATGCAAACAATCAAACAAACAAATCTTTCCTCTTTATAATATTTGTATAGATTATCTTAAATTATAGTAATAACTATAAAACAAAAGCGTTTCTATTAATAAAAAAAAAAAATACATTGCAATTGAGTTGGAAACTTAAAAAAAAAGTCAATAAATAGAAGCGTTACACACCTACAATTTCCCCTTTAGCGCTTATAGCTTTAACCGCCCCCCCCCCCCCCCCCCCCCCCTTGGTTGTCCACTTGATGACTTTTCGATCATCTCGTTTGCAATTGTTTGCCGCTCAATATTGAAGTGTCAGAATACTTGGTCAGAAGGGAAGACGGTGGACCAAAGCAGTCACAGAATGGTGGCCGCGGAACGGAAAGAGACCACCGGGCAGACCACCAGTAAGGCAGCAGGAAAGCAGTGGACAAGGCTAGCGCAGGACCGGAAAAGGTGGCGCGCTGAAGAGGAGACCTATACCCAGCAGTGGGTGGAGAATGGTTGATGATGATGATGATGATTGAAGTGTGTGTTTGTAGAATATGTCACTGTGTGCAATACGTGTTTACCTCGCCCCTTTCAGTTTTTGGCGTGCTTTTTTCTGTACTGGCTCGAGTTAAAAGCCGCGTGCAGACGATAACTAGCTACACCCCGCGGTTTCACCCGCGTGGTGATGAAAAATGGTGATGATGATGATGATGATGAAAAGTAGCCTATGTGTCAATTCAGGACATAAGCTATTACTCCAAATTTCATCAAAAACACAAATATTAGTGTGATCGAAGGGCTGAAATGATGATGATTATTTCTTCCACAGAATACTAACCACCTTCATCCTCTCCCTGTACCGAGTATATATTGACCTGTACTTCACCTACATGGAGATCAACCCCATAGTGATCACCAACGAGAGGATATACCTCCTGGACCTGGCAGCCAAGCTCGACCAGACCGCCGAGTTCATATGCGCCAAAAACTGGGGGGATATCACCTTCCCCCCTCCGTTTGGACGGGATGCGTACCCGGAGGAAGCGCATATCGCTGATTTGGACGCTAAGAGTGGTGCTAGTCTTAAGGTGGGTGGAAAAATGACGCCATTTCGATTAAGGAACGTAATACCGAAATTGAACGTGGATATTCGCCAAAGAACCAGAGTCACCGACATAGCTGTTAAAAGTTGCAAGTTGAAGTGGCAATGGGCAGGCCACATCGCTCGAAGAACCGATAACCGATGGAGAAGAAAGGTTCTTGAGTGGAGACCACGAATCGGAAGACGCAGCGTAGAGAGGCCTCCCACTAGATGGACCGACGACATTGTGAGAGTCGCGGGCATCCAGTGGATGCAGATGGCAGGCTGTCGTTCAGTGTGGAGGTTAAAGGGGTAGGCCTATGTTCAGCAGTGGACGTCTTCTGGCTGATGATGATGAATACTGAAATTTGCTTTGTAAAGCATATTAAAAAAAATATTTTTTTTTTTGTTTAAACTGGATGCAGGCCGCTTCAAACCGGCCCTTTTGGAGATCGATGGGGAGGCCTATGTCCAGCAGTAGACGTCCTATGGCTGAAATGTTTTTTTATTTTTTATTTTTGATGATGATGATGATAATCATATATCTTTAGTGAACAACCGTGATAGTTTAAAACAGTGTTTTTCTTGAAATTGTGTAAAGCTGACTCCACGTTCCAGCTGACGATCCTGAACAAGTCGGGGCGCATCTGGACGATGGTGGCCGGGGGCGGAGCCTCCGTCGTGTACACGGACACGATCTGCGAGCTGGGCGGCGCCGCGGAGCTCGCCAACTACGGAGAGTACTCGGGCGCGCCCACCGAGACGCAGACCGCTGACTACGCCAAGACAATCTTCAGTCTCATGTGCAGGGAGAAACACCCCAACGGGAAGGTCAGTCTCTACCACAGAAAATAGAACGGAAATGAGAAGGAACATCTGTTACCTGGCATTGTGAGTGAACCTTGATTGAACATGCTTATTTAGATCAACGCATCGAACTCCGCATCCAAAGAACTTGGACCTTACCTTTTTGAGTTAGGTCTCAAAGTTCTTTCTCCGCATCACAGTTGCTAGCTGATTTGGAATGACTGACGTTTCGTTTATATGGGTGCAACTGGCTACAACAAATTTCTTACAAAAATGCCTTGACAGCCGTTCTAATTTAAACAAAAAAAAGTGTTTGTCTCTTCTGTAAAACGAAGTTACCATCTCACTTATGACGTTTGCTGAAAGTGATGGGATAAGACAGCTTTTTTTCCCGGGACATTTTTTGCACACACGGTCATCTGACCCCAAACTAAGCAAAGCTTGTGATATGGCTGCCAGAGACTGATATACATACATATATAGTTTTAAATACATACTTAAATAGATATTAACAACCAGATATAGAACAAACACAAATGTTCATCAGACAAATGTTTGTCCTAGATGGGAATCGAACCCACGCCCCCAAGCGGAGAAGGCAGGTTCACTACCAACTGGACCAACGAAGCTATCTTAACTTAACTATGTTAACTTATGTTGTAACTTTATCTATAAGACAATTATGCACAGATAATATAACCATTTGATCGCGCACAAGTCAAGATGTAAGCCACGTCGGTCGCGGGGGAGGGGCGTATCGTATGGCACTTGTGATCGGAGACTCAAAAGTAATTAGGAATAAAAAGGAAGAGTCAGTAATTAATTCAATTCGCGCCTAGGATTGAAAATACTATAATCAGCTTAAAAAACAAACCTAATTTCAGCTGACGTGCTACATACGATAGGAAACCGTTTTCTAAGGCCCCGGCTCCAGAGGTTTAATCACCGTTTCCCATCACCAGGTGTTGATCATCGGCGGCGGTATCGCCAACTTCACGAACGTGGCGGACACCTTCCGCGGGATCATCACCGCCATCGAGACGTACAAGGATGCCCTGATCCAGTACAACGTCACCATCTTCGTGCGCCGGGGCGGGCCCAACTACCAGGAGGGGCTTAGGTAAGGAAACCTTACATTGTTTAACCGACTTTAAAAAGGAGGGGGGGTTCTCAATTCGGTTGTATTTTTTGTTTGTTACCTCAGAACAAACAATGAATATAATGGTCTCCATTCTCATAAGCAAGCTCAAAGTCGCACAATGAGCTATGGAGAGGGCTAAGCTCGGGGTTTCTCTGCGAGATCGAATCAGAAATGAGGAGATCCGTAGACGAGCGAAAGTTACCGACATAACGCACCGGATTAGCAAGTTGAAGTGGCAGTGGGCAGGGCACATAGCACGCAGAACAGACGGCCGATGGGGCCGATAGGTTCTGGAATGGAGACCACGGACCGGTAAACGCTGCGTAGGACGTCCACCCACAAGATGGACAGACGACCTAAAAGACACCGCAGGGAAACGCTGGATGCAGGCCGCTTCCAACCGGCCCTTTTGGAGATCGACGGGGGAGGCCTATGTCCAGCAGTGGACGTCCTCCGGCTGAAATGACAATGATGATGATGATGACCTCATAACGCTCATATATAAACTGGATTAAAAATTTATATGGTTACGGGATATCAAGGTTGTGGAATGAGCTCCCGATATTTCGGCGCAGTTACATGCACCATGTTCACGGGAAGACAAAAAAAAAAAAAAATTGAAGTCAGTGATTTGTAAAATTTAAATATAATTTCGTAAAATGACCGCAGCGCATTCTTAGGGTTCCGTACCCAAAGGGTTTCAACGGGACCCTATTACTAAGTCTACACTGTCTGTCTGTCTGTCTGTCCCACCTATTAACGGCTGTATCTTTCGAACCGTAATTGATAACCAGTTTAAATTTTCACAGAATATGTAATGTTACGGCGGATTAACAAAAAAATTATAAAAAAGTAAATACTAAGGGGGGGGGGTCTCGATACAACAAACGTATCATTGTATTAGCTCTAATGTAAAAACGGTAATATGTACAAGCGTCAAACTTGGCACGATTATAGTACACACTCTAAAGTATAACAGTTAAAAATAAATACTGGCCAAGTGCGAGTCGGTGAACAATTTCTGTTCACCAAGTTAAGCAACGTCGGGCGCGGTCGGTACTTGGATTGGTGACCGCCTGGGCGTGATGTTGTCTTTTTGCACTACTTGTAGTATTTGTTTTTGTTACGGAACCCTCAGTGCGCGTGCCCATTATTTATTATTTGTTGTTATACTTCAGAGTGTGTACTATAATCGTGCCAAGTTTGACGCTTGTACGTATTACCGTTTTTACATTAGAGCTAATACAAAAATACGTTAAAAAAAGATTTTTTTATTGTTTTGCTTACGGAACCCTAAAAACCATTAAATGTGCGTGTCAGACAGCGCCGCGCCATATTCTGGGCCTCAATGAAATAAATGGTGTTTCTTTTTGCCAGACAAATGCGTGAAGTGGGTCACCGTCTCCGCATCCCCCTGTACGTGTTCGGCCCGGAGGCCAACATGACCGCGATAGTGGGGCTCGCGTTAGGGCAGGTGTCCATCCCGCAGGAGCACCGCCTCGACTACGCGCCGCACACGCTGCCCAAACCGGTCGCCGCTGTAAGTATCACCACATATACAGGGTGTGGCGTAAAGAGTAGGACCGTATATATATATCATAC
The DNA here is from genome assembly GCA_914767915.1 of Agriopis aurantiaria. NCBI lineage: Eukaryota > Metazoa > Arthropoda > Insecta > Lepidoptera > Geometridae > Agriopis > Agriopis aurantiaria. Next base: position 4,647,288 of record OU612007.1, on the reverse strand, counting down.
TAATATTATAAATGCGAAAGTGTGTTTGTTTGTTTGTTTGTTTGTTTGTTTGTTCCTCTTTCACGCTGCAACGGAACAACGGATCGACCTGATTTTTTGCATGGGTATAGTTCAAGAGTCAGAGAGTGACATAGGCAGACTTACTTTTCATCATCACCATCACCATTTTTCATCACTACGCGGGTGAAACCGCGGGGCGCAGATATATATATATATATATATTTATGCAATAGATGTTTCAATGTAAACTTTTTTTTTATACCGCTAGCTTAAATTTTTATTATTTAAAATGTTTGTTTTTTTGGTGTTTCTATCTATCTATTTATCCACGCGGGTGAAACCGCGGGGTGCAGCTAGTATTTTAATCTATAGTAATCCTTAACTATCGTTTTTGTTTCAGCCCAAACCCAAGTTAGACATTCCCGAGCTGACCCCCAAGCTGCTCAACCTGGTCTGCTCCCAAGCTCCCACCAAACTGGACCTGGGCAACGCCACTTCCACTGTCATGTCGCTCTTCAGCGAGAAAACCAAGGCCATCATATGGGGCATGCAGAACAGAGCTATTCAGGTGAGAAATAGTATTAAAACAGCCACACGGGAAAGAACTGTTCTAAAAAGCAATATGTAAAAAAAAAAGTTTTATAAAGACAAAAAAACAGAAAAAGAGACAGAAAAATTTTTGTTCTAAAAAATCATAATCTGGTCGAAGTAACTCGTGACCAAAATGCTGGCCTTTATTGTGCCCAAAGAATAAGCATAGCCAAACTTTTTTTTTTTGTAAAAATTTTCATGGCCGTGGATTCAATGTCCTTTAATCGTAATTTATTATTAAGTTAAACAGTTTACATAGTCTTAATAGCGTCAAACAAGTCATAGTCACAGTCAGAGTCAAGCTAAGTAAGTCACGGTCAAGTCAAACTCATGCCCCTGTATAGTGGTGGAGACTTTACATGAGGCTCCTATGGAGTTTTGGAAACAACACGAAAAGACACGTTTCACCTCGTTATATCACTTGCCCACACTCGAGCACGTTTACGAGCACTTAATGAATAATAATTCACCATGTAGTACACATTAACACTCGAAAATACACAATTTTAGGAAAATAATCCAACGAGCCGACATGTTTTTTTCCACGTTGGCGCCAAAACCCCGCTTTGCCATCCAGCGTGGCAATGTTGCCAGCATTCTGGACACTCCCTCACTTCTTCCTTATAGTTTTTTTTTTTCGTTTTTTTTTAGTTTTGTTTTAATTTAGGTACATAATGAGGCCTATTCTGCCACACCACTCACTAAACTAAACCAATCTGACAGGACTAAAATTATCTGCCTCTCTTTTCATTTTAATAGATGGATGGCAACAATTTTAGAGCTGTCAAATTTAGTTAAAGTCAAATCATTTATTGCACATTATGCTAAACAGGTGAAACTTATCTAAACACAATGACCCAATTAGGGTATGGCAATTTATATAAATATGGTGCAGAAATATGGAGCGGCCCGATCTGTTACGTTTAGAGTACATCAGAATCGATGCCAGTTTACAATATTTTCATGTAATATATATATCGACGGGTAAAAGGCGACTTGACTTAACCGCCATTTTTACCGATTATGAGTTATATATATATTTGAAATCAGCGATTTTTTCTGCGTCGTTTAAGCCGACTTTGGTTCAAATCGGAGCACTTTTTTGTCGCTTCATTCCATGGCCAAAATGGGGGTCAATTTCAACAACAAGGTGTTATGCGACTTGATTTTAACCCTTTTTTTTAAACCATGCATATGAGCCAATTTGAATGAAGCATTAAAACAGGTGTCTGTGATTTGAATTAATTTGCTTTTTATATTTTTTCATAAAGTTGTATTTTCATTCATTTTTACCTAATCTAAAATGAACTGACATAGTATTATGAAGTATTTTACTTTGATCAACAATGATTAATGATTAATCAATGATTAATCTTCTCAATGTCGCTTAATTCTTTTTACTTTAAACTATATTAGTAAATAATGAGGCTTAAGCGTTTTTTCGGTTGACCAGTAATGTTGTTAGTGTTGATTAAATCGATTATATTCTTAGTAAAAATAAATAATTTGAGCATTAATTCCATTTACACATGTTTGGTTATTTGCGAATCTTACGTTTAAGCACAACAATTAAAGTTGTATTGGTTTGTAGGCCTTTTTAATTTTATACCGACTAATTAATTTAAGCCCTTTGAAGCACCGTCAGTTTTTAGTGTCATGTTTTTGTGTGTCATTTAAATCGAAACAAAACAAATGTTCACTGCGTTTGAGCCACATGCCTAATACGGGGCAGAAATTTCAAACGGCATCACAGTCACAACACAAATGTCTATTGACAGCGAGCAACCTGTATGAATAAATCTAGACAAGTATAATTCAAAAGAATTCTCTACTAATATCGAAGTCTAACATACTGATGATCACTCTTCAAATCAAGATATTTAAAAAAAAAGGTTAAATATACTTGACTGAAAAATCAACTACTGTTGAGCTAGTAGAAGTGACCTACGATAAAAATTAAAATAATTTAAGCGAAGACCAATATAGTAATGACATATAACCCCGAGCAAAACAGAATTTGCTGACACAATTCAAATCACAGAAAGTGAATACTTTCATCATCATCAGCCAGAAGACGTTCCACTGCTGATCATAGGCCTCCCCCTTTAACCTTCACACTGAACGACAGCCTGCCTTTTGCATCCACTGGATGCCTGCGACTCTCACAATGTCGTCGGTCCATCTAGTGGGAGGGCTACCTACGCTGCGTCTTCCGGTTCGTGGTCTCCACTCAAGAACCTTTCTTCCCTATCAGTTATCAGTTCTTCGAGCGATGTGGCCTGCCCATTGCCACTTCAACTTGCAAATTTTAACAGCTATGTCGGTGATTCTGGTTCTTTGGCGAATATCCACGTTCCGGATTCTATCGCGCAAAGAAACTCCGAGCATAGCTCTCTCCATTGCCCGCTGTGTGACTCTGAGTTTTTCCAAAAGGCCAGCAGTTAAGGACCACGTCTCAGTACCATATGTCATCACTGGCCACACACACTGGTCAAAGACCCTCGTCTTGAGGCACTGTGGTATCTTGGACGAGAAGATGTCACGCAATTTCCCGAATGCTGCCCATCAGAGTTGGATTCTTCGGGTGACTTCTTTGCCTAAGTTGGACTTACCTAGCTGAACAATCTGTCCAAGATAGGTGTAATGGTCAACAACTTCGAGAGTATCGTTTCCAACGACTACCAGCACGGGTTCAACATGGACATTGGACATAATTTTTGTCTTGTCCATGTTCATTTTAAGACCCACCTGTTGGGAAAGACTACTGAGGTCGCTGAGCATCGTATTGAGGTCCTCCAGCGACTCTGCCATGATGACTATATCATCGGTAAAACGAAGGTGAGTGATGTATTCGCCATTGATGTTGATGCCGAATCCGTTCCAGTCCAAGAGCTTGAAAACGTCCTCCAATGCGTTCGTGAACAGTTTCGGAGGGATAACATCTCCCTGTCTCACGCCTTTCTGCAGTTGGATTTGTTCCGTGCTCTCGTCCTGTAATCTGATCGACATGGTGGCGTTTCTATACAGACACTTCATCACTTCGATATACCTATAGTCAATATGACAACGCTGGAAGGACTGCAATACTGCCCAGGTCTCGATTGAATCAAAGGCTTTTTCGTAGTCCACAAACGCTAGGCATAATGGCCGATTATACTCCTCAGTCTTCTGTATAATCTGGCGGAGCGTGTGAATGTAGTCTACGGTGCTCCAGGCTTTACGGAATACTTTGCCTAAAGTAAATGTAGTAAAAACACGACTCAAAAACTCAACCTTCTTTGGCGAATAACAACAACACACACTGGCCAAAGACCCTTGTCTTTAGACACTGTGATATCGTGTATCGTGTGGACGAGTAGATGACACGCAATTTCCAGAACGCTGCCCATCCGAGTTGGATTCTTCGGGTGACTTCTTTGCCTAAGTTGGACTTACCTAACTGAACCATCTGTCGAAGATAGGTGTAATGGTCAACAATTTCAAGAGTAATATAAATAAAATGTGTGAAAACCACGTCAGTTTCTATAATAAAATTTCAAGAGTATTATTCCCAATGACTACCGAAACGGGTACAACATGGACATTGGACATGATTTTTGTCTTGTCCATGTTCATTTTAAGACCCACCTGTTTGGAAAGGCCACTGAGGTCTCTGAACATCGTATTGAGTTTCTCCAGTGATTCTGCCATGATGACTATATCATCGGCAAAACGAAGGTGAGTGTATGTATGTATTCGCCATTGATGTTGATGCCGAATCCGTTCCAGATCATCAAAATACCGATGAGGAATCTATATCAAGTGAAAAAGTTTCGAAAAAATTGCATAAAGAATCAAAACATGATAAGGGGTCAAAAGATGGTAAAGTCGGAGATAAGGGCTTAAAGAAAAGAAAGGGAAATAAAATATTAAAAGAAAAAAAAGGCAAAAATACAGGTAAAACTTATGTTAAAAAAGATAGGACTATTGTACAAGAAAAAAAAAAGTGCAAGCAATCCCTTGGTGCCGGGAAGAAATGTGGCCATAATGGTGGAGAGGTTAGTGAAGAAAAGGGATCAAGTTTATTTTAACTTGTTTTGGAATTTATCATTGGTTGGTTTTTTTTTTTTAAAGTGGCGTCATCCCAAAAATTTATCACCGAGCATATTTAAGCTTAGGACGTAAAAGTGCATATAGATCGATGGACGTAAAGACGTTTTCTCAAAGATTTAAGCTTACCAAGTGGAATCGGGAGGGATTTTTGATTGATACTGACAAAGAATTCGGAAAATGGGGAAAATGAATGAAAAAAAAAACTATCTGAAACCAAAGAAGAACCTCACTAACTGTAGTAAAATAGATTAAGAAACTGAAGAGTAATTAAGAGGCTAATAATAAATATTAATGCAATTTTAGAGTACCTATTTCAATTAATAAAAGTTGACATAAATTATAAAATATATATTTAAAATTATAATAATAAATCATAACTTTATAGCTATTACTTTTGCGTTATAATTTTTATTCGTATAGTTCAAAGATCAACACCATCAAAATTAAGGTGAAATTGAAGTTGAAGGTGTCTCATCAGGTATTTTTCCTTTGCTGAACACATTTTTTTTTTCTTTTAAATCGTTCTACCTGTATCAATAGACAATAAAAGATGTACTTAAATCTTTTTTATTTTATTTTTATGTTTGCAACTCATTATAACAGTCGTTTTGCCTTGAATAAATCATAGTAAATAAGGCATTACGGTTATTTTACCATAATCTAGTAATGTTGTTTCTGGTATTTAAATCAATTCGCCTTGATTAGAAAATAATGCATTTTGTCTTAAGTAGCATTTATATCAATTAATAATACTACTAAGATAATGTCCCATAGACAATATCACGGAAGCTTGCACTTAGTTTTGATATTCAGCAGCTTTGGTGTTAAATGTTAAGTAGTTTTGATGCAGTGATTTTTTTTCGGATTTAAAAATTTTCAAATCGCTCTCCTGTAAAAGTATCAAAATGGCGCTTGAATCAAGTCGCCTTTTAACCGTCGATATAAATATATTTTTTTTTTTTTTCTTAGGGCATGCTTGATTTCGACTACATCAGCCGTCGGCCCGAACCGTCCGTGGTGGCCATAGTGTACCCCTTCACAGCGGACCACAAGCAGAAGTACTACTTCGGCAACAAGGAGGTCTTCATACCTGGTACGTATCTAATAACTCAGGGAGACGAGCGCACTGCATGCATTAACTTGAGTTCTCAGTCCACTTGTCAACTCCGCGCTAGACAAGCGTCGCCTCACCTAACAATCGTGTGAATGAAAAACGGAGTTATACTATGCGGCATAAGGTTCATTTTAGATTTGCAGTAACGTCCATGTCGAGTGGACAGCGCGTCACCTATTTTTGCTTATGATCTATACTAATATTATAAAGAGGAAAGATTTGATTGTTTGTTTTTTTTTTTTTTTTTTTTATTTATTTATGTCATAATGTTACATATATTACATTGTTTGCTGTCACCAAAAAACCTTGCAGAGGTTTATCTGGGTGACATGTTCTCAGCTTAAATAATTAGAGCATTAATTAAGTAAACATAATAGGTAATATGTTGGTATATGTTGTTGGTTTGTTTGCATTGAATAGGCTCCGAAACTACTGAACCGATTTGAAAATTCTTTCACCGTTGGGAAGCTACACTATCCCCGGGTGACATAGGCTATAATCTATACCCGTGCGAAGCCGGGGCGGACCGCTAGTAGTCAATAAATTACAATCCTTACTATTACTAAAGTAACTCTATTCTGTAACTCTAGTCTGGATATTTGTTCGCTTTTCACGACTAAACCGCTAAGTCGATCTTAACGAATTTTGGCAGGATGATAGTGTACATCATATGGCCGTCCATATGGTACTTATTCTCCCAGATAATTCGGGAAAACTGGCAAACCGCGGGCAGCACCGCGGGTTTCAGCTAGTAACATATAAGTTACAATAGTCAATAAATCACAATTTATTTATATACATATATATTTTAAAAAAAACCCATTTCCCTTGGTCATGCCATAACTTGAGAACGACTTTACCGATTTCAACAATCTTTTTTTTACATTTTTCTAATAGTTTGTAGGAATTTCTTACGGAAAGAAAATAGCCCGGAAAATTTGAAATTTTTAGAAACTTAACGATGATTTTAACTTCGCTTGTTTGACAGTTCTACGACAGAACAACGTCTGTCGGGTCAGCTTAGTAGTCAATAAATTACATTTAGTCAATAAATTACATTTAGTCAATAAATTACATTTATTCAATAAATTACATTTAGTCAATAAATTACATTTAGTCAATAAATTACATTTATTCAATAAATTACATTTATTCAATAAATTACATTTAGTCAATAAATTACAGTTAGTCAATAAATTACATTTAGTCAATAAATTACATTTAGTCAATAATTTACATTTAGTCAATAAATTACATTTAGTCAATAAATTACATTTAGTCAGTAAATTACTTTTAGTCAATAAATTACATTTAGTCAATAAATTACAATAGTCAATAATTTACAATAGTCTTGTAAATGGTCTGTGATACAAACTTTCAAAAGATAAAGATAAAGATTATTTATTTGCACAAAAAACGAGTAAATGATATACACATTTAAAACGCATGCACACTAGGTGGTTTAAAATATTTGTTACTTTGTATCATGTTTTGCCTAGTTTATAGGCGTACAAATCTAGAGAGATGGTATAAAATTCCGTAAATATTATTTATATAAAAAAGTATTAATTTAATTAACTGTCGAAACAATTTCAAATGTTTAGATATGATGTTATTAATATTATAATAATAGTTAACAGATAGACATTACTATTATTGTATGATAAACAAATTGACCTACTGCAGTCATTACTAAAATTTATCATTTATAAAATCACTAACTTTGTTATAACATTTCTTGACTAAAAGCCTTTTCAGTTTTATTTTAAATTGAGTAGATTTCAGATCCCTTATTGAAATCGGTATAGTGTTATAGATACTCGGTCCCATACACATTATACTGTGGTTCATTAAAGTGGTTTTAGATGGGCGATTACGACATCTGTTTGGGTCTCTACGATTTCTTACCGCTAAGTCAGATGTCTTACCGCTAAGGCAAAACTCACTACGCTTTCTGTTCACAGTGTTTTCTGATATGGACGTCGCGATGCGTAAGCACCAAGAGGCGACCGTGCTCGTCAACTTTGCCTCTCTACGATCTGCCTACGATAGCTCTATGCAGGTAAATTCAGCACTAAGCAGGTTAATTCAGCTCTAGGCAGGTTAATTCATACCACTGGCTTTTCGGTGAAGGAAAACATCGTGAGGAAACCTGCATACGTACGGGGAAGGAATTCTATGGTATGTGAATCCACCAACCCGCAACTGGGCCAGCGTGGTGGATATGGCCCAAATCACCCTTTCGGGGGTAGGCTAAAAGTCCAGCAGCGGACTGTTAAAAGGCTGACTATGACAGGTTAAATCAGCTCTAGGCAGGTTAATTGTAGTCTGGTGTTAATTCAGCTCTATGGAGGTGAACTCAGCTCTATGCAGATTAATCAACTGTATAAATGCAAATCAATTCAAAATATATTTAAAAAAAAAAACTATATATTGTGTTATAGTCATACAACATTGAAAAAAAACCTTGACATTTGTATTTTGCAGGCGATGCAACATCCTCAAATCAACACCATAGTGATCATCGCCGAGGGAATCCCCGAGAATATGACCAGAAAGATCATCAAACTGGCCGACGCGAGAGGCGTAAGTTACTTTTTAACATCTGCGCCCCTCGTTTACCCCACAGCACAGGTAGCACGGGCCGAGAAAAAAATAATTGTCTTTGCACCGTTTTTTTTTTTTTTTTTTTTTTTTTTTTATTTATCTTATTGACAATTTTTTTTTTTTTAATTTATTTATCTTATTGACTAACATACATGTTATTATAACACAACTCTGCCAAACTGCATAGCAGTGTGTAGGCAGACATATATTTTGTCCACAGCCCGTGCTGGGCCTTCTGAAATTTTAAATTTTATGGAAAGGTAGTCTTATGTATTAATTATTATGCGCATGTAGTAAGTACTTATCGATTTCATTTTTAAGTGTTCGTACCCAAAGAGTAAAAACGGTACCGTATTACTAAGCCTACGACGTCTGTCTATATGTCCTACCTATTAACGGCTGTATCTTTCGAACCGTTGAAATTTTCACAGAATATATTATAATGTTACGACGGATTGACTGAGAAATAATAAAAGTCAAAAAGTAAACACGAAAGGGTAAACCTCCTTATACAACAAACGCGGGTTTTTTTTAACGTTTTTTTTTTTTTTAGCTCTGTGCGCTTAGTCCTAGATTTGATAGTTTTCGAAAACTTTTTTCGTTTACGTATTGTTCCATACATTGTAGTAAAGCGCCTCCAGCGGAAACGCGGAGGAACTAAAATCGGTAGTAATCGGCGGTATAGATTGCTTTACTCTAATACGAAAAAAGTTTTCGAATACCTTTCAGCCCAGCAATGTATGGAACAATACGTAAACGAAAAAAGTTTTCGAACACTATCAAAACTGAGACTAAGCGTACTGATATTAAAACGGTAATACGTACAAGCGTCAAACTTGGCATGATTATAGTACACACTCTAAAGTATAACAAATAAATAATGGCCAAGTGCGAGTCGGTGACAAGTTTCTGTTCATTACCAAGGTAGATGTGGTAATTTCGTTTTTAAATTTTGTGGTGGTTTGCACCTTCAGTGCGCGAGCCCGACTCGCACTTAGCCGGTTTATTTAAAGTTCGCAACTTTTTTTTAAATCTATTAGTAGGCTTGCGTTTGACCGCCAACTCGCCTGATGGAAAGCGAGTTCGCAATGTAATGCAAATAAAATATCCAGCTGACGCTAGAGGTCAACGAACGACCTCCGCACGCACACAGTCAATGCCGCGCGCACACTCGCACGCTTTTACTTTCCATTGTAAACAGTACTTATTACTCGGCAAAATTTAAATTAATTTTTATTTTATTTATTTATCCAAAAATGTACGGAACAGCTGATTTTTTTTTCGCGATATCTGTTTTGGTGCCATAGTAAAAGTTGTTCACAATGATGAGTACTTACCTCCTTCGGCTCAGTACAGTCTATATGCGTAACCCAATGTATGTGTTGCCAGGTGAATATAATAGGTCCGGCGACGGTGGGCGGCATCAGGCCTGGCGGCTTCAAGATCGGGAACACCGCTGGCATGATAGACAACATCATCGAGAGCAAACTGTACAGACCCGGCAGGTAAACACACCACTGTACTGTGTCATGTCTTTTTAGGGTTCCGTAACCAAAAAACTAAATAAATGAAATAAAATATATATTGTTACCAGGCATTATGAGTGAACCTTGATTGAACATTCTTATTTATGTCAACGCGTCGAACTCCGCATCCAAGGAACTGGGACCTTACCTTTTTAACCGACTTCAAAAAGGAGGAGGTTATCAATTCGACTGAATGTTTTTTTTTTGTATGTTTGTTACGCGATTACTCCGCCAATTTAGAATTGTTTTTTTGGTCTAAATTTTTTTTGTCCGCATTACAGTTGCTAACTGATTTCGAATGACTGTCGTTTCGTTTATATGGGTGCAACTGGCTACAACAAATTTTTTACAAAAATGCTTTAACAGCCGTTCTAATTTTTTTTCTGTGGTTTACAGCGTGGCGTACGTGTCGCGTTCTGGCGGTATGAGCAACGAACTGAACAACATCCTGTGTAAGCACGCGGACGGAGTCTGCGAGGGCGTCGCCATCGGAGGGGACAGGTATCCCGGGACCACCTTCATTGACCACCTGCTCAGGTCAGTACAAGCATTTTATGCAACTTAGTGACGAGAGTTGACGAGACCGCATCGGCCGCCTACTCCAATTTTGCGTCGATCGTGACTGGTTACGAAACGGTGATTAATCATTTCGTAACCAGTCACGAACGAAGCAAAATTGTTTTGTTCTATACTAGTCACACTATAGTGATGATTTATATTTCTGTGAACGAAACAAGTGACCATCTTAATTGCAACTTCGTAACCAGAAACGAGGAAGGAATTATTTTTCTTTAAATATTATATGCCATTTTTTCCGCGACGAGAGTTGATGAGACCGCTTCGCTACGTAGGCACGTAACCATCGTTTCGTAACCACTCACGATCGAAGCAAAATTGCTTTGTTCTATACTAGTCACACTAAAGTGAAGATTTTTATTTCTGTGAACGAAACTATGACCATCATAATTGCAACTTCGTAACCAGAAACGAGGAAGGAATTATTTATCTTTAAATATTATATGCCATTTTTTCCACTGCAAGCAGCGAGATACATATAGTCACAATCGTGCCAATAAAATGGCCGAAACAAAACTCGGCGCACGCTACGAATTGCGCCGACTTATTGTTTAGTTACAAGGTAACCGCGATCCGAGTACAACGCCGCGCGATGCCAGAGCTACGATGACATAGCGGACAACTAACGTTGAACACTATGCAAGCGACATAACGTCTAAATTGGAGTAAATGTAGCATTGTGAAGTACATAATTGATACAATGTATGTACAATGCGCTCGGACGTGTTTTGACTGTTTTCACTGAGAGATTGTGACTATTGGAATAGGCATGATGACTAATATTTTTTTATTACCTCATAATAAAGCTGATCATAAATAGAGCCCATCAACGAAAACAAAATTAAAATTAGTTCAAAAACAAATAAGATATAAGCATTTAAATTTCATGCTAGACAGAGAGCGCACTATACTGAGTTATGACGTCATGCCTCAGGAGCGCCATACAAATGCTATACTAACAGACGCTTTGCAAGGAAGGGATAGAGCATCCCCTCCCTATCCCCACCTAAAACTTTAAACGCTCATATCTCAGAGATTTATCAGCCAATTTAAATTATTTTTTCAGTATGTGTAATGTATTTACTTATATTCCTCGCAAAGCCGGTTATTTGTAATAAATTAAACATTAGGACACATGCATATTACCAATAAACGCTCAACTTATCGATGGTAAACCGTCGCTTCGTTATGAAAGATGTGATTGCATTTGGTAATTATTTTTTTTTTAAATACGTCTACGTTTGGCCCCCAACTCGCCTGATGGTAAGCGACGTTGCGACCGAGGATGCAACACGTTGATCCAGAAGAAATCTATCCACTGTAGCCTTCTCTTCTCTCTTGAAGATGTCTGGATTGTAGTTGTTGGGAAACGAGGAGTTTTTTTTTGTTCGCGAAAGCTTAAGGAAAGTTCACTTGCAGATTCGAAGCGGATCCCAACGTGAAGATGCTGGTCCTCCTGGGGGAAGTGGGTGGCGTGGAGGAGTACCACGTGTGCCGCGCCATTCGAGACGGTCTCATCAAGAAACCCATGGTCGCCTGGTGCATTGGAACTTGCTCAGGTAATGCTCGTATTCTGAAAGAACGAAAGAAAAAAAGAAAATTGTTGTTTGTGACCAAATTACGTGTTTTTTAAAATAGCTAAAATAATGAGGTATGTATTCTTGTTAGGGTTCCGTACACAAAGGGTAAAAACGGGACCTTATTACTAAGCCTACGATGTCTGTCTGTCCGTCCGTCCGTCCGTCCGTCCGTCTGTCTGTCTGTCTGTCCGTCTGTCCTATCTATTAACTGCCGTATCTTTCGAACCGTAATAGATAGTTGAAATTTTCACAGAATATGTGATGTTACGGCGGATTAACAAAGAAATAGTCAACCGTCTGACCATACACAAACAATAACTGATGGTAGTATTTTGTGGTGGTACGGAACCCTCAGTGCTCGAGCCCGACTCGCACTTGGCCGGTTTATTGAGCGACGGCATCGAAACTGATTGATTGATTGATTGATTGATTAACTCTTTATTGTTCACACCATGAAATTTGATACAGAGGACAAAAAACTCTTAAAAACTAGTGTAACAACTGGCGGCCTTATCGCTAAAAGCGATCTCTTCCAGGCAACCTTAGGATGGAAAGGATTTATAGAAGACGTAGAAGACGGGGTGTGCAATAGAGGATCGACTATTAAATTTTTACTTATACCATACACATACATACTAATAGTAATACACACTATTACTTAAAATTATTTAAAATTAATATACTAATAGATATGCAATTAATATGAATATATACATAATTATGTAGTAATTAATGATACAAATAATACAAATAAGCTGTTCGAACTTTCATTCGTTTACAGATCTCCTCATTTCTGATTCGATCTCGTAGAGAAACCCCGAGCATACAAATGTTAGGCTTAAAGTTATTAATCACAACAGTTGTGTTCATCTATACTAATATTATAAAGAGGAAAGATTTGATTGTTTGTTTGTTTGCATTGAATAGGCTCCGAAACTACTGAAACGATTTGAAAAATTCTTTCACTGTTGGGAAGCTACGCTATCCCCGGGTGACATAGGCTATAATCTATACCCGTGCGAAGCTGGGGCGGACCGCTAGTATTTGATAATGTTATGAAACCCTTGTATTATTTTGTACAACGTGTAGTGTAATTGAGCTTGTTTTTTTTTCCAGACATGTTTACGTCGGAAGTACAGTTCGGTCACGCGGGTTCGCTCGCCGGCTCGCAAGTAGAGAAGGCTGTGGTCAAGAACGCAGGCCTGGCGGCGTACGGAGTCACCGTGCCGGAGTCCTTCGACGCCCTCGGCGAGGCGGTCAAGAAGGTGTACGACAAGCTCGTGAAGGAAGGAAAGATAATCGTGAAGGAAGAAGTGGATCCCCCTAAGGTGCCAATGGACTACGACTGGGCCAGGGTAAGTTTTGTCAAGGTTGAACGGAACGGTGCTGCTGAGCCGAAAGGTCGGTTTGTATCACAGAATAGAGAAGGAAAATCTGTTACCAGGCATTACCAAAACTACAATATATCAGATCATCAATATATAAAAGAAAATTATGTAACTTGAACAGTATATAACATTAGTATTATACAAAAACATAGTATTTCAGTAGATCAATATATCAAATGCTGTTTTAAACTATCACGGTTGTTCACTAAAGTTATATGATTATTTACGGGATATTTACCGTGGTAAGGTTGTGGAATGAGCTCCCGATATTTCGGCGCCTTCAGTCTTCCCGTGAACAGTGCATGTAACTGCGCCGAAATATCGGGAGCTCATTTCACAACCTTACCACGGTAAATATCACGTAAATAATCATATAACTTTGGTATAGATTACTAGCAGACCTGACAGACGTTGTCCTGTCTTAGAACAGTCAAACACGCAAAGTCAAAATTGTAAATCTTATTTTTTTACATCTTGGGTTACAATATTGGAGATTTAGTAAGTATCCCTATTAAAAAAAAAAAATATAGCCTATGTCATTCGGGGACAGTGTAGCTTCCCAACAGTGAAATATTTTTTCAAATAGGTCCAGTAGTTTCGGAGCCTATTCAACGCAAACAAACAAACAAACCAACAAACAAACAATCAAATCTTTTCTCTTTATAATATTAGTATAGATATATGCAAATTACAATTTAAATTTTTTAATTTTATGTTTCTAGCAAATAAAGAATTGAATTGAATTGATAAATAATTTACCAACCATTACGAATATCAAATAAAATTCGATCAACTGTCCTATATGGCAAAAGACAATTATACTCAGTGAACGGTATGTAAAATTAATGTAAAATATGTAAAATTAATTTCTATCAAATTTGACGCACCCAAAAAATACACGTGATTTTGGGTGGGGGCGGGGTGGGTTAGTCTTAAACCTCACCACGTGTCACCAAGGGGGAGGAGGGGTTTAAAAATGCAAAAAAAACATCACGTTATTAACGGCCGGTTATCCGAGTCGCGTAGGCAACAAAACGCTCCCTCAGCCCCCGCCAAGTTATAGCGACGATGTATTTTGCCACGCAAGAGTCAGGATGCCCGCGGGGCGAGTGCAACGACAAAAACGAACATAGGTCCGACCTCGATGACGCCTGGCGCGGTACTGAACGCGGCGCGCAAAAATTCTCGCGACCTTTTTACGTATTTAATTTCACTAAAAAACGAAACTATTGTCTATCAAAAATCCATCCAAATAATTTTTTTTAAAATAAAATTGCCTTTCAATACATGCAATTTCCAGGTTGTTACGAGCTTTCATTAGAGCATAAAACGAAAAAAATAAACTGACTCGACTTTTTTTCAGATTGTTTTTTTGATCGAGGAAAGTTTATTCTATCGTGTTTTGAACCAAATCATAAATTCAAACACAGATGTATCTGTGACATGTATTTTTTTCAAATATTGTAATTTAACTGAATAAAATTGATTTAAAACCGTTAAATTTAGTATAATAGGCCGTTAATGGACGGCCCCTTTCCGCGTAATACTGTGTACTTACAAAAAAGAAACTGTCTAATAAATGTAGATGAGTATTTGTTCGGGTACTTCATTTATTTGTCAGTTTGTTTCGTCACTAATTGTTACGTGAACTTTCCAGAAACTGGGTCTGATCCGCAAGCCGGCCGCGTTCATAAGCACTATCTGCGACGAGCGAGGCCAGGAGCTGAGCTACTGCGGCGTGCCCATCTCACAGGTGCTGGAGCGGGGGCTCGGAGTGGGCGGCACTATCAGCCTGCTGTGGTGAGTAACACAAGCACTATCTGCGACGAGCGAGGCCAGGAGCTGAGCTACTGCGGCGTGCCCATCTCACAGGTGCTGGAGCGGGGGCTCGGAGTGGGCGGCACTATCAGCCTGCTGTGGTGAGTAACACAAGCACAATCTGCGACGAGCGAGGCCAGGAGCTGAGCTACTGCGGCTTGCCCATCTCACAGGTGCTGGAGCGGGGGCTCGGAGTGGGCGGCACTATCAGCCTGCTGTGGTGAGTAACACCAAGGAAGATAGACTAAGAGGAAAGACAATAGCGGAACATTAGAGCGTAGCTCGGAACATTTGCCTAAAAACGGTACGAACTTAAATGGCGCCGTAATTTGAGCGTGCTATAGGTTGTCTCGAACTTCCGTAAGCGCTGCAGTCAGATAATGTACGAAAGGGTTCTACAAATTACCGTGGCGCTAGTATCGCAGTCAAGTTTCGCAACATTTCAAGGGAATAAAGAAAGGCGCCATCTATTGGTATGGGTTGTGCTTCTCTTGAAATGTTGCGAAACTTGACTGCGATACTAGCGCCACGGTAATTTGTAGAACCCTAACTCACGGGAATCGAACCCACGCCCCCAAGTTCAGAAGGTAGGTTCACTACCAACTGGACCAACGGGCTATCTAAATGCACTGGGCCAGCATGGTGTAGCCCGTCCTCTCTGAGAGAGGGTGTCCCAGCAGCACATGATATACTGATGAATTTGTTGTTTGTGTCAGGTTCCAACGCGAGCTGCCGGAGTGGGCGTGCCGGTTCTTCGAGCTGGTCCTCATAGTGACGGCAGACCACGGGCCAGCCGTGTCGGGCGCGCACAACACCATGGTGACGGCGCGCGCGGGCAAGGACCTCATCTCCTCGGTCGTCAGCGGCCTGCTTACCATCGTGAGTATAGCCTGCTTCGAAGTCACCATCGTGAGAATAACCATACGCGGTGACTTAACATCAAATTGTCTGGGTGTCTTCAAATCACGAGTGAATTGGTCTCTTTAGGCAAGCGTGCTCCATTGTAGACCGCATCATCGTTTAACATCAGGCGAGTTTGCGCTCAAACCCAAACATATAAATTAATAATAAATAAATAATAATATTAATTATTAATTAATTTTATTTATAATATTTATGGTATATATTCAGCATTGCGTATTTAGTGTATATATGTATGTATATATTATTTATTTATATTTTATGTGCACCACCGACCGTTTTTCAACTTTTTTAGTCCTGTCCATCCAAAGGTTGCCTGTAAGAAATCGCTTTAGCCGATAAGGCCGCCCATTATACTGCCGTTTATTTGTTTTTTTATGTTAGTTTAAGTTTCATTTGTATTTTCGGTGTGTAATAAAGTTGTATTGTATTGTATTAAAAAAAATTACACAATATACTTCGAAAAACTTAATATATATATCAATATACTTCGAAAAACTTAATATATATATATATATATATATATATATATATGTATGTATATCAGTCTCTGGCAGCCATATCACAAGCTTTGCTTAGTTTGGGGTCAGATGACCGTGTGTGCAAAAAATGTCCCGAATATTTATTTATATTTATTTACATATATATGTGTGTGTGTAAACAGGGCGACAGGTTCGGCGGCGCCCTGGACCGCGCGGCGGCAGACTTCTGCGCGGCGTACGACAAGGGACAGCACCCGCAGGAGTTCGTCAACGAGAAGAGAGCTAAGGGAGAACTCATCATGGGCATTGGACACAGGTAAACTAAACACAGTTTTAGGGTTCCGTACCTCAAAAGGAAAAAACGGAACCCTTATAGGATCACTTTGTTGTCTGTCTGTATGTAAGTCTGCCAAGACCTTTTTCTCAGAAACGCGAAATTTAAACAAAAATAAATTTAAAAATTTTTTTTTTTTTTTTTTATTTTTTTTAATTTATATGAAATACTCGGATCCACAGAGCTGACAAAATCACAAATGTAAAAAGATAATATGACCGTTTATGTCGCATATTTTCGATATCACAAGGGAATCAAAACTTATGGGGAATCGTGAAATTTGTCAAGAGGCAAGGTCCCATAGCACATACAAAGGGAAAAATGCGAAAGTCGTTAATTTGAAGTTATATCATATCGAAAAATATTGATTTGGCAACTACAAACTTACATTTTGTAGTTTGTATGTATGGAAGAACCTTATTATCCACTACAAAGTTAAGTTTGTCTTTCAATATTTTTTTGTTTGGACTCGTGCTCTGAGGGACGTCCAACGGAACCCTCAGAGCACGAGTCCTACTTGTACTTGTCCGGTTTTTTTCAGGGTTCCATAACTACAATAGGCATGTGTCCTCATGTTTAATATATTACAAATAACCGGCTTAGCGATGAATATAACTAAATACATTACACATACTGAAAAAACTATTTGAATTGGCTGATAAATCTCTGAGATATGAGCGTTTAAAGTTTTAGGTGGGGATAGAGAGGGGAGGGATGTTCTATCCCTTTCTCGCAAAGCGTGTGTTAGTATAGCATTTGTATGGCGCTCCTGAGCCGTGACGTCACGGCTCAGTATAGTGCGCTCTCTCTGTCTAGCATGAAATTAAAATGCTTATATCTTATTTATTTTTGAACTAATTTTATTTTGTTTTTGTTGATGGGCTCTATTTATGATCAGCTTTTTTATGAGGTAATTAAAAATATTAGTCATCATGCCTATTACGGCTTTATTTTTTAGTTTTATATCCAAAAATCTAGATACCCTAAAATTAAAAGATGCAATTTGAAATACGGCGCATTTTTTTTTTTTTTTTTAAATTTCTTCTCTAATCTAAATAAATTAAATTAAGTTTAAATTAGTTTAGTAAATTAGTTTTAGTTCGTGTTTTTTCCCCTTTTAGTCGATCAATAAATGAATTGCCAGTCAACTAGTCCGTTGTTATGTTCCAGGGTGAAGTCTATAAACAACCCGGACTCGCGCGTGCGCGAGCTGAAGGCGTACGTGACGTCACGCTGGCCCGCGTGGCCGGTCACGCGGTACGCGCTCGACGTGGAGGCGATCACCACGCGCAAGAAGCCCAACCTGATCCTCAACGTGGACGGCATCGTCGCCGCCGCGATGGTGGACCTGTTCCGACACTGCCAGCTCTTCACGCAGTGAGTACTTACTAACTTGAAATGTAACGTATATGTGTTTTAAATTAAAAAAAAAAAAAAAAAAAAGTTGCCCACCTTCTAGCCAGGTGGAGACAGAATACACTGCGTGAAGCGACTACTGTGAAATCATCATCATCATCATCAGACGTCCACTGCTGAACATAGGCCTCCCCCTTTAACCTCCACACTGAACGACAGCCTGCCATCTGCATCCACTGGATGCCCGCGACTCTCACAATGTCGTCGGTCCATCTAGTGGGAGGCCTACCTACGCTGCGTCTTCCGGTTCGTGGTCTCCACTCCAGAACCTTTCTTCCCCATCGGTTATCGGTTCTCCGAGCGATGTGGCCTGCCCATTGCCACTTCAACTTGCAAATTTTAACAGCCATGTCGGTGACTCTGGTTCTTTGGCGAATATCCACGTTTCGGATTCTATCGCGCAAAGAAACTCCGAGCATAGCTCTCTCCATTGCCCGCTGTGTGACTGACTTTTCCAAATGGCCAACAGTTAAGGACCACGTCTCAGTACCATATGTCATCACTGGCAACACACATGGCCCATGTCTTTAGGCACTTTGGTATCTTGGACTATTGGGAAATGGGCTTTCATAATACCTTGGATCTGCCTTAAACTCGAGCTAGTACCGAAAAAAGCCTACCAATCTACCAACAAGTGAAAGGGTTCAATTCCCACCTAGGACAAACATTTATGTGATGAACATTTGTGTTTGTTCTATATCTGGTTGTTAATATCCATTTAAGTATGTATTTAAAACTATATATGTATGTATATCAGTCTCTGGCAGCCATATTACAAACTTTGCTTAGTTTGGGGTCAGATGACCGTGTGTGCAAAAATGTCCCGAATATTTATTTTATGTTACTGTCTTTCTTTCGCAGAGAGGAAGGCAACAGCTACATCAGCATGGGTACAATCAATGCCCTGTTCGTCCTCGGCAGAACCATCGGTCTGGTCGGCCACTACCTGGACCAGAAGAGGATGAAGCAGCCTCTGTACCGCCACCCCTGGGACGACATCACCTACATGTCGCCTCTTAACTAAACTAGCCGGTGAGATGAGATGTTATAGATACATAGCTAACATGTGACTTCATAGCAAACATTTAATATCACAGCAAATATGTAAATTCACAATAAAGCGGCAACTTTATGGCAATTGCGTAACTTCTTAGCAAAAATGTGACTTCTTAGCAAAAATGTGACTTCATAGCAAATATGTGACTTCATAGCAAATATGTTACTTCTAAGCAAAGATATAACTTACTAGCATAGGTGTAATCTCAAAGAAAATATCTTATTTTATAACAAAGGTGTAAGTAACATCACAGCAAAGATGTAACTTCATAGCAAAGATGTGACTTTATAGAAAAGGTGTAACTTCATAGCAGAGATGTGACTTCTAAGCAAATATGTGACTTTCTAAGCAAAGATGTGACTTTCTAAGCAAAGATGTATCTTAATAGCATAGATGTAATGTCAAAGAAAATATCTAATTTTATAACAAAGATGTCACATCACAGCAAATATGTAACTTCATGTATACATGTGACTTCTTAGCAAATATGTGACTTCTAAGCAAAGATGTAATGTAATAGCATAGATGTAATCTGAAAGAAAATATCTAATTTTATAACAAAGATGTAACATCACAAATATACTTCATAGCAAAGGTGTGACTTCTAAGCAAATATGTGACTTCAAAGCAAAGATGTAACTATACAGTAACAATGTAATTTGAAGGTAGAGCTTCTCACTACAATCCGTCCTTTAATACCAATCATAACTTTTTTTAATGTCATTTTCCTTTCAAAGTTTGACGATACAAAAGATATATTTGTTTTGTCTCGTCTACGCGCGTAATTTTATCATCGGTTAGAACAAAACACATTTAAAAAAGTTTACTGAACGTTTTACCTTTTTAGGGTTCCGTACCCAAAGGGTAAAAACGGGATCCTATTACTAAGCCTACGATGTCTGTCTGTCTGCAACAACAAATAATAAATAATGGCCAAGTGCGAGTCGGTGGCAAGTTTATGTTCATTACCAAGTTATAACTAGTAATTCCGATATTGTTTTTTTTTTTTTTTAATACGTTCTCACCATGAACATCATCGTCAATGCCTTTATTTGCTCATTATTAAAAATTCTCTGAGGCGTAATATTACAAGACTTAATAAACTTAAATACTAATGAGTCCATCTTTTTTATTTTTTATTATTATTTATAATTTTGTGGTGTTACGGAACCCTCAGTGCGCAAGCCCGACTCGCACTTGGCCGTTTTTTTTTTTATTTTTTTTTATTTTTCAAATAATATGCTATAAAACATCTCATCTTGATCATAACGAAATGAAGGTAAATAATATTAACTAAAATGATAATTATTATTTAGTTTATAGTTTAGGGGGTTGTTAAGCATAAATGATTTTATAATAATAGAATAAATAAAAATATGTAAGGTTGTATCTTGACGCGCGAAAGTAAGAATCGAAATCGGAAATTTATTTTTAATTAATAGGTAATTTGACAATGGTATGGCTTAGGGTACGCAGAAAGGTGATACTATGCCGAAAGGAGGTCACTACTCATCGTTGTTAACAAAATTTTGTTGTCATTGTTGGTTTGTCTAGTGAATAGATTTCTTCTAGATTAACGTGTTCCATCCTCGGCCACACCGTCGCTTACCATCAGGCGGGTTGGTGGCCACACGTAGATCCATTCTGTATAAATAAATAACTTTTATCTCATTCCCCTCTAAAACCACTTAATCACTATTTTGGTGTTTGAATTTAGAATACACCAATGTATTCGACCTCCATCTCCATGTTATACAACCTCCTTGCGCAAAAAATACTAGATACAAACTCCTTAAATATTTCTTTTTCTCGTCGTCATGGTATAAAGTATAGTACACAACTCTTGAATAAAACGGATTTATATCGAGGGCCATGAATCACTCGCGTCGCTCAGGATTCTAACACTTGAATCACTCGCCACGCTCGTGATTCAATCATCATGAATCACTCCCTACGGTCGTGATTCAGTCGTTAGAATCCTTCACTTGCTCGTAATTCATCTGTGGCCTTCGCTTTAAATCCGTCCTTTATTCACTAATTGCATAATGTACTATTATTATGCGACTAACCCTAAAATTGCGAAATATAATATTAACTAAAACACTCGTTTTAAACTAAAGTTATATAATTATTTACGTGATATTTACCGTGGTAAGGTTGTGGAATGAGCTCCCGATATTTCGGCGCAGTTACATGCACCATGTTCACGGGAAGACTGAAAAATGCGGGTGGTTGGTCAAACAGTTAAAAAGTTAGGTGCAGACATAACGATCTACTCTCTTTCTTAGTCTTAAACTATCGTTCGTTTTAAACTATCACGGTTGTTCACTAAAGTTATATGATCATCACATATATGATGGTGTTGATAAGCAACATCATCATATATGTGATGATGATCATTCCACAACCTTACCACGGTAAATATCCCGTAAATAATCATATAACTTAATAATATTGACTGTTTCAAACATTTCATTGAAGCGAAATTTTCTATAGGAGAGCTTTTTTTAGCTACTTGGATCCCTTAGTTGTTCATACTGATGAGTAGGCCATCTTCCGGGTTCATACCACCTTTCAGTGTAACCTTAAAGAGAGTTTATTTTTATTTTATTGTTGGAATAACTTTCGATTCTAACAAAAAATTATTTTCCTTGTTTTTTCTATGAGGAACTCTGAAAACTACAAAATTTCAACAAACTTCATGAAAGTGGTCACTAAAAATGAAAAGTTACACGTCTAATTTAAAATTGCGATATTTTAATTCTGTTCGCTTAAACTTGAGAGCCAGTTCCCATTGTAGGCTCGCGCATTTGTCATCTTCGACCACTTTCTTCTGTACTGTTAACCTTTCATTCCAAGCTAACGTAAAATGAGTGTTTTTGCGTTTTTCCATAAGGTTGTTCAATTCACAAATGTTTTTAAAATCCGACTTTGTATGTGACTAAGTAATTGAGTCGGACAAAATATATATTTTGATAAAATATGTGTGCTATATATGGCTTAAGAATAATTTGGACTATATTGCGCTTAAATAAACAGAGGTGTAACTAAGAATGTTGTTTTGGGGGGAGATAAGGGGTCGAATTAAGGAGATGAAATAAATTCGTCCCTCTATGTTAAAATCTATTAGTTTCGCTTCAGGAATACAATGACTCTAAATGTCAACGAGATGCAATACCTATAGAGTCATTATCTCCAAGTGAAAACAGTCAAAAATCGCCCGATCGTTGTTGTACATACCTAAACATCAATTATATACTTCACAATGCCACATTTACTCCAATGTAGACGTTATGTCGCTTGCATAGTGTTCAACGTTAGTTGTCCGCTATGTCATCGTAGCTCTGGCATCGCGCGGCGTTGTACTCGGATCACGGTTGCCTTACAACTAACCAAAAAGTCGGCGCAATGCCAGGCCTGGCGCACTCCGCACTTTAGGTATGAAGCTACAAGTAGCCGACTTGTCGGACTTCCCGCGCGATAGTAACAAGACTTACCGATAGACAGAGTGGCAACTTCTAGCTGTAGCAATATAGCTGTAGGTAGTTAGCGCTCGCACGTCCTGAATTGCACTTTATTGTTGAGTAGCAAGAGTCGCTACTTATTTAAATGATTTTGCGGAGTGAATCTTTTGTACTTGTAGTAATGCGTAGCGTACGCTGAACTATGGTTCGGACATTTTTTTGCACGTTTGTGACTCTACAGGTATTGCATCTCGATGCTCAAAGTACAATATTTTTAGGATAAATAGTCTATTATCATGTACTATTATATTATTGCACTTTAATTAGTGATTAGTGCGAGTGATTAATGCAGGTGCTTAGTGATTCGTACTAAACGCATTTGTACCATAGCTGATTAGTGCGAGTGTATAGTTTAATCACTCGCAAAATTACTAATCAATATTCACTTGCACTCGCACGAATCAAAGTGCAAACGGGCCTTAAGAGGTAACCGTAAGGTCCCAGGGGGGTTAGACAAGACCCACTTTCTGTTAGCGTTAACGCCTGCGGAAAGATGAAATTGTATGAAAATGACATTGACAATGACATTAGCTTGAGAGAAATTATCTCAAGCTAATGTCATTTTCATACAATTTCACCTTCCCGCAGGCGTGAACGCTAACAGAAAGTGGGTCTTGTCTGACCCCTCTGGTCTCTTCACGTTACCGCTCACAAATATAAGGTTACTGGTAATAATAAATTAGCATCTTAACACGTTCACTGCGCCATCATTTTCAAAGAACTTTCAGCTGGTGCTTTGGAGACCTAAAAGATCTCGTAACTAACCTACCCTTTGGTGCGTTTGAGACCTAATCGGTCTCCTAAAAATACAGTTTTTTTTATGTCTTTGAATTTACCTTTAAGTAGGAAGCAAATATGTATATTTGTCTTAGTCATACTTAGATAAGTTCACACGTTAGAGCCTCCCGCAAGGAGTGAAATAACACGATTATAGTCAACGCACAATACAAAAGTCCTGCAAGAGATCTGATAGATCTCGTAATGCAACGAACGTGTTAAGGGCGTCCTCTGTCCCATCAACAGACGGGAAACAACAACAGAGGCGTCAGAAAACAAACAACAACACTTCCAAATCCGAGAAAAGTTAGCCGTTCCATACAAAAAAATAATTCACTCCCGACAATGTATGAAACAGCAATTTTATTTGCGAATTTCTAAATGTCTTAGTGTGGTATGTTTTAAGAGGATGCTAACTAGTTTCCAGTAACCCTGTATATGCAGGGTCAAAGGTAACTAACGCAAAACCTTTTAAGGGCGACTTGGTGCATCAAGACCAAAAACTTTTGTTCTACAAGTTTTCAAAATTTGCTGGAAAAATCATCTGTTCCATACAAATAAAATCATTCACTCCCGACAAAACTTACGAAACAGCCTTTTCAAGGCCAGAGTGAAGGTTACTTCTAAGTCTGCGTGCTTCATCTTCAACCACATCGTCGCTTACCAACAGGCGAGTTGGCGGTCAAACGCGTTAAACGTATCAGCGTTAAAAAAAAGGCTTTTTTTGCGAATTTTGAAAACTTGTAGTACAAAAGTTGTTAGTCTTGATGCGTCAAAGTCGCCTGCCCTTTAGATGTTTTGCGTTGGTTACCTTTGACCCTGTATAAATGTATATCTCTGTAAAGAGTACACTAGAATGGTTGTATGTAATGTATAATAAGTGTTAATTTTTGTAATAAAATAACAAAATAATGATAAATATGAAGGCACGGTAAAAATAGTATATTTAGTACGCACTGGACCATAATTGATGTTCGTGAAGTAAGATAGATAGAGATTTGTCTTGTAATTGTTTCATGTCGTATTTAGGCTCAACGCTGACTACGGGCCGGCGCTCACGGTACGGCACGGCAAATGTTTTTTTCGTTGACAAATGATTTAACCTTATTTCAATGAAAAGCACTGACATTCTCCTATTCAACACGAATGAGCCGAAACGTCTAACGTGATGCCGCGGAATGCATTCGCATGTCGCGTCATTCCCAGGGGTGCATATGCACGTCGCGTCATTCCCAGGGATGCTTAGGCACGTCGCGTCATTCCCAGGGATGCATATGCACGTCGCGTCATTCCCAGGGATGCTTAGGCACGTCGCGACGGCAAAGGATGTCGCGGCACGCTGCTGTATCACGTGAGACGTATAGGTAACTTCATATCGTTGAAATGTAAGTGCTAAGTAAGGTTGAATCTAGCTTTCGTCACGTGGGATGCCACAGGATCCTTCGGCATCCATCGGCATTTTACAACAAAGAGTAGAACAGATGGTACCGACCCTGTCGAATCGTGCCGTCCCGCGCCTCGCCGCCTGTGAGCGCTGGCCCTAAAGTGTCTTACGACGCGACGGTTCGACTCCAGCGGGCGTTCAGCTAACTGAACGCCCGCTGGAGTCAAACCGTCGCGCCACTAATGGCGACTATAAAAAAATAGACTCAAAAATGCACTGTTCTTGGTAGTTCAAATCCACGAACCACTTCCTTTTGATCGCTTTCAAATAAAAGTGCTGATTTAACAATTTATCTAAGTGTGTGCGTATAAAGGAAATCAATACCAAAATAGGCATGTGTTCTATTTTTTATTACCTCGTAAAAAACTCGTAAAAAGAAAACAAAATTAAATTTTGTTCAAAAACAAATAAGTTTTAATTTCATGCTAGACAGAGAGCGCACTATACTGAGTTATGACGTCAAGCCGTGCGTATTTGCGCACACTTATTAACTCCTCATTCAACGGAATGCCTACTTGCAAGATGTCAGTGTTTTTCAACCTTCTTGAATAAATTAAAGAATTCTGCCAGACCCCCCCCCCCCACCCCCCACCCCCCGGGCCTTAATAAAATACTAAAACTACATTAAACATAATAGGCTTCAATTAGAAAACGATTTTGTCACGTCCCAAAAATAGAACTACATTTTGACAAACGATTAAAAATTAACAGGCACAGCCTTCTTGCTGAAATTGTAGTGTAATACCCACAAACAGTTGCCTTTTTATTTGACCCGCGACCCCGTGTGTAAGGCATGGCGACCCACAGGTTGAAAAACACTGCAACATGTGGCAATTAATTACAAATTAGTATGAAATGCGGTTAAGAGGAGATGGTGTTTCGTGGATAGTATTACATGTTAGAAATAGGTCACAAATCTCAGTGTAGTCGGTGGGGCAATAACGCGGAGTTATTTAAATAGAATCATTGTTTTATCGTTAGCTGAATTATGTAAGCGCAGTTTTAACGGCCTCTAATATTGGGAAGATTCCGTACGGAAGAGATATACTTAGCTGATACCGCTTTAAAAGATTTAAGACCCCGCTCTCTGCCACAGATATCTCGTGTGAACATGTTTATAAATTTATGCAAATATTTACTAATACAATTTTCATGTTGGTGTTGTATTTTGTCGTAGCGCGTTGTTCTTGCCCATTTCTGCAGATAAATATCAAAATATCGAATGGGACAACAAGCGAGGCTGATCTTTCGATATTTCTTTATAGTAATCGACTAGAAAAAATACACGATCACTTGCAGAACAAATAGACCGCCTGATCGAAAAAAAAAACTACATACTTAGTAATTTTTTTTTCTTCGATATCCTCAATCTATAAAATACTAGCTGCGCCCCGCGGTATCGCCCGTGTGATGAAAAATGGTGATGATGATGATGAAAAGTAGCCTATGTCACTTTCTCGCTCTTGAACTATACCCATGCAAAAAATCAGGTCGATCCGTTGCAGCGTGAAAGAGGAACAAACATTCATACATCCATACATACACACTTTCGCGTTTATAATAATAATAGGAACTAGGAATTAACATGAAAATTGATGGACATTTGCAATGTAATTCTAAAGATAACGCCTAGCCGGTTTTTAACTCATAGGTACCGAACCTATGAGTTAAAAACCGGTTGCTGGTTTTTTTTGTTATTTCTTAGTGTTTTTTTTATTATCAAAAATGTTTAGAATGGTAGATAAACTCTTTATTGTTCACACCGTGTGCGAGCGAGATAGCTGTGACGGGAAGAGAGATCATAAGTTAGTTTCTATAATTGTTGGTTTGAATAATGTGCGGCGCTTTCTGTACGGAATGATTCCTGATGTTTGTCCTTAGCCAGTATGTTTTTAATTTCCGCCACCTTGATAGGTATTCGGTTTCTGATTGATTTTGTACGTTATATTTGTGTTAAATCTCTTATTTATTGGTATATTTGTGAAAAATGGTTGGTATCTGTAAATATATGAAATTTTGTCAACTTATTTTTTCAATTATATTTTTTTATTTAGAATTGTTGGTGTTTTATTTTTGTAGTTGAAAGCTTGGTTTGCAGAAATAGGAAAGTTTAGATATAATAAATTTGGAGTAACTCAGGGTCACACAGCGGGCAATGGAGAGAGCTATGCTCGGAGTTCCTCCCACTAGATGGACCGACGACATTGTGAGAGGCGCGGGTATCCAGTGGATGCAAAAGGCTTGCTGTCGTTCAGTGTGGAGGTTAAAGGGGGAGGCCTATG
The DNA here is from genome assembly GCA_914767915.1 of Agriopis aurantiaria. Taxonomy (NCBI): domain Eukaryota; kingdom Metazoa; phylum Arthropoda; class Insecta; order Lepidoptera; family Geometridae; genus Agriopis; species Agriopis aurantiaria. The sequence goes on along the minus strand of OU612007.1, from coordinate 4,619,759 downwards.
TTCAGCAGTGGACGTCTTCCGGCTGATGATGATGATGATGATGATGATGCTCGGAGTTTCTTTGCGCAAAGAATCCGGAACGTGGATATTCGCCAAAGAACCAGAGTCACCGACATAGCTATTAAAATTTGCAAGTAGAAGTGGCAATGGGCAGGCCACATCGCTCGAAGAACCGATAACCGATGGGGAAGAAAGGTTCTGGAGTGGAGACCACGAACCGGAAGACGCAGCGTAGGTAAGCCTCCCACTAGATGGACCGACGACGTTGTGAGAGTCGCGGGCATCCAGTGGCAGGCTGTCGTTCAGTGTAGAGTTCTAAGGCGGTGGCCTATGTTCAAAATCAAATCAAAATCATTTATTAGGCAATAAAATTAGGACTGCAGAGAATTGTCTGTGGGCCCCAAACTCGGCTCAGCCTGTGTCTTGGGGTCCGATGAGCAAGCAATTCCTGATCGCACGCGCTTACAAGTGGGATTCACAATATAAAATATAAATAAAAATTAAATTAAACTGTAGGTACAAATTCAGCAGTGACGGTCTGGCTGATGATGATATAATATAATGGCCATAAACGACAAGTCTTCAGAATTCTGCGGCAGTGGACGGACACGATGGCTTATTTATTTAATTCATAAAGAAACACCAACAGTACACATATTAAATAATACAAATAACACTTATTTATAATTAATACAGTTCTGATATGTGCACCCTTAACAGGTGTTTACAACGTTCATGTTCAACGTTCACGGCTTGACTATAGTTAGCTCAAAAGAAAATGCAGGACAAGTATTTACTGCGCATTGTTAGATCTGCCTGTCTATGCACAGATTGTGTATATCTGTGTGTCTATGCTATCTTTAGGATGATAATTTTGACAGGACACGACCGTGATTACCAGTCTAGCTTTTTTTTTTTTTTTTTTTTTTTTTTTTTGTTAAAATCTTCATGAGCGTGGATTCAATGTCCTTTACTCGTAATATTAAACAGTTCATTTTGTCTTATTAGCGTCAAACAAGTCATAGTCACAGTCAGAGTCAAGCTAAGTAAGTCACGGTCAAGTCGAACTCATGCCCCTGTAAAGTGGTGAAGACTTTACAAGAGGCTCCTATGGAGTTTTGGAAACAACACGAAAAGACACGTTTCACCTCGTTTTATCACTTGCCCACACTCGAGCACGTTTACGAGCACTTAATGAATAATAATTCACCATTTAGTACACATTAACACTCGAAAATACACAAGTTTAGGAAAATAATCCAACGAGCCGACATGTTTTTTCCGCGTTGGCGCCAAAACTCTTACCAGTCTAGCCAACGGACTTCGCCACAGAAAATAAAATATTTTTTTACCTCTCTTTTCTGTGGACTTCGCTCTCAGACAGCACGCTTCATCAAGCCGAAGATTGCCGAAGGATCATGTGGCATCCCACGTGACGAAAGCTAGTTCAATCTTGTTTCAATTACTTAGCACTCATATTCCTTTAACGACATGAAGTTACCTATGCGACCTACGGATGCAGCGGCGTGCTTCGGCATCCCATGGAATGTCGCGACGTGCCGCTGGATCCCGGGGAATGACGTGACGTGCTGGAGCATCCTGAGGAATGATGCGACATGCCGGAGCATTCCGCGGCATCACGTGAGTTGGAAGGATACGCAGAGGGCGAGATTTATTAATTGGACACTATTTCCTTGTTTGGCTCCACACTTACAGCGTAGTGTCACAAACATATGATAAGTATCATTGTCTTTAGACCTTCAACGGTCTATGGGCAGTCTAACTGTATTTGTAGTGTTAGCTTTAGCTTGTATTTTGTTTAGATAACCACTTGCATTTGCGGCCCCTCACGGCGCTCTGCATATATTACTCTATGGCGCTCTGACACCGAGCAGTCGGAGCACACACTGTCACTTTCGTACGGCCTATTTTTATTTTTTTTGATACCATATACCTTGAATTCTGGCTGGATTGCTCTGTACCTTAGTTCAAGTAGAATAGGATAGAAATAGTTTCATATGCGTAGTTGTGCAAGAAAAAACAGGATAAGGCAATTTTGTTACCACCGGGCGCGACGGGTTGATAACTGTAGTGTCCAGCACTGTCCAGAGCCATCTATGCGTGGTTACTGTAGTCAGCAGAACTACACAAGTGGTTAATAAAGGCACTTGAGTATCAGCTCGAAAGATATGTGAAACTATGGATATTTTGGGATCCTATTTCGGATCAGCCTCAAAATGTCTGAACCAAAAGCAGACGAAAACTATACTGTGTGACCACAGAAAAGAGAAGTAAATAGAACGGAAATGAGAAGGAAAATATGTTACTAGGCATATAAGTGAACCTTGATTGAACATTCTTATTTAGATCAACGCGTCGAGCTCCGCATCACAGTTGCTAACTCATTTCGAATGACTGACGTTTCGTTTATTTATATGGGTGCAACTGGCTACAACTAATTTCTTACAAAAACGCCTTAACGGCCTCTTATAGCAAATTTGACGGTTTTAAATCCATTTTATTCAGTTAAATTACAATATTTGAGCTGGAAAAAAATACATGTCACAGATACATCTGTGTTTGAGTTTATGATTTGGTTCAAAACACGATAGAATAAACTTTCCTCGATCAAAAAAAAAAATGAAACAAAGTCGATTCAGTTTATTTTTTTCGTTTTTTGCTCTAATGAAAGCTCGTAACAACCTGGAAATTGCATGTACTGAAAGGAAATTTTATTCAACATTTTTTCGTTTGGATAGAATTTTGATAGTGAATAGTTTTGTTTTTTAGTGAAATTAAAAGCGTAAAAAGGTCGCGAAAATTTGCGCGCACCGCGTTCAGTACCGCGCCGGGCGTCATCGAGGTCGGACCTATGTTCGTTTTTGTCGTTGCACTCGCCCCGCGGGCGTCCTGTCTGTTGGGTGGCAAAATACATCGTCGCTATAACTTGGCGGGGGTTGAGGGAGCGTTTTGTTGCCTACGCGACTCGGATAGCCGGCCGTTAAGGACGTGTTTGCGCAACTGTAACAAATAAGCTAACTTTCTGTACATTTTCCGACGAAACCGTAAAACATAGTCGAATGGTATTATTATCTAAAGGTAGAAAGCTCTTTTTCCAGACTAGATATAAGTTCATAGTTTTTAAAATTATTATCAATAATTAATGAAAATTATAACTTTAGTCGCCGAAACTTTAGTTTCTAACTTAAACTTACGAACGAAAGTCACCGACATAGCCCACCGGATTAGCAAGTTGAAATGGCAGTGGGCAGGGCACATATCACGCAGAACAGAAGGCCGATAGGTTCTGGAATGGAGACCACGGACCGGTAAGCGAAGCGTAGGACGTCCACCCACAAGATGGACAGACGACCTAAGAGACCGCAGGGAAACGCTGGATGCAGGCCGCTTCTAACCGGCCCTTCTAGAGATCGATAGGGGAGGCCTATGTCCAGGACGTCCTACGGCTGAAATGATGATGATGATAACTTTAGTGAACAACCGTGATAGTTTAAAACAGTGTTTTATTTCAATAAAATCTCTTTATAGTTCTGTTGCGTATATTACCTTTATTTGTTGCATCTGTCTGTCTAATCGTCCGTCGTCTACTTACTCCTCCGCACGCGTATGAAGTCGTGGACATCAACTAGTTTATAAATAAAACAACGGTTAACTTATTTTCTTATATATTTTACTTGAAATTTCATAACATACCTGCCTCGTCTTTTAATAAAACAATAAGAAATGATCTACCAATATAATGTAACATAATCTAGTGAGTTTTCATTGACGTCCCACCAACTTATCTGCAGAACTAAGTGTCGCCACCGTAGCATTATCCAAAGAAAACTGAAGCCACTCGAAAAAAATTGCGGCACATAATTTTTATAAACTAGTTAAATTATTCAAAAACTACTGTGATTTTTATGAAACTTGGTATGTATCATGATTCAATAAAAGAAGGTCTGGCATTCCGGGAGTGACACCTGCCTACGTCACTGTCCAGTTGCCACTTTATTGCAACAAACACATAAATTGGGTAACAAATACTGCGGCATGAGTTTGACTTGACCGTGACTTACTTTGTTTGTCTCTGACTGTGACTTGTTTGACGCTATTAAGGTGGTAAGTTTCACTTATAGCGGGAAATTCAAATTTCAAACAGTTTTTTTTTGTCTTTGTGTCTAAGCCGGGTAATTATTTTAAACGATCACGGTCAATCATGAAAAAAATACAAAAAATACAAGTAGGCTTGTGTCACCCACGTGACCTTTGTGTCTCGGAATAGCATACATACCTGGTAGAGTATGTATTTATGTATATTCGAATTGGTAATATATATGTTTGTTATGACTTACTATTTTGAAAACTGAAAATAAATATTAACTTTTTTCAAAAAAGGTTTTAATTCTTCTGTATTTTACGTGGGCATTTTTTTTTTCAATTTTTGCGTGTATTTTACTTAAACATCTCGACGGTGGTCTCATTTAAATACAAAGAAAATATTACACCTAAACTGGGTTACGCGGAAAGGGTGTACTAAGTCGAAAGGAGTCCATTATGAACAACTTTTACTAAGGGCCCTGAAATTGCGAAAAATATAACAGCTGTTCCATACATGTTGGCGAGTGTCAATAAATGTTTTTTTCTTGATTTTCCGCTTTTTTGATGTTTCAAAAGTTGTTCATAATGATGGGTAATCTGGTCCCCGTATCGGCTTAGTACACCCTTTTCGTGTAACCCAGTTGATTCACGTGGATGAGGATCACGTTTATTGCACTTCCCGTGAATTCGTTTGTAATTTTTTTGGAATAATCATCAATTTGTAAATTTGACTTACTAATTAGTAAACGCTTGACCAAAATTATTAGTTTTTACCTTTGTCTAGCGGTGAACGTTAACTGGCTGATATGCACAGATAGGAGAAGTAAATAGAACGAAAATGAGAAGGAAAAATCTGTCGCCAGGCATTATGACAGAACCTTGATTGAACATTCTTATTTAGATCAATGCGTTGAACTCCGCATCCAAAGAACTTGGACCTTACCTTTTTGGGTTAGGTCTCAAAGTTCTTTCTCCGCATCACAGTTGCTAACTGATTTCGAATGACTGACGTTTCGTTTATATGGGTGCAACTGGCTACAACAAATTTCTTACAAAAATGCCTTGACAGCCGTTCTAATTTTTTTTTTTATATTAGTATTTTCTGTGCTGAAATGTGATCTGAAATTTTCAAATACATATTGCCAATTTAAAATATTACATTACATACCACGTTTCATCAATATCGGGATAGACGTTTCAGTTGGCTAGTACGATTGAAATGCCGATGTCCGAAGCCGTAACTTCCACAGATAAGTTGATCACACTGAGTCTTACAGCTAATAACAATGTTCAAAATTCATATTAGATATTTTAAAAAAAAAATACGCTTAATAAATAACATAATTTATCATATATGAGTAAAAAACTTATAAAGAAGAAATTTTATTTACAATTTGGTACGAAACATCCAATTTAAGTTGGACAAAGTTTTTAACATAGAAAAAGATAAACCTAATCAAAGATATTTTAAACAATGGATTTCGGGTCAGAGTTCAAAAATGTCTGAACTAAAATGTCAGATCATACAAACAAGAGAGATATGGTGCGAACAAGGCCGTAGCCGGGAATTCATTTCATTATGACATACAAATTTTATGTTGACATATTTTTACAGCAATTTGTTGTTTTTTTAATTTTTTATATTTTTATTCCTAATTTTACTAGGAAATCTATTTTATTTTAACAGTTTGTGAGATAAATGTTAGTGGAATTTGAGCGTTTTTATTCTCAAAAAATTACATTAATTTTAAATTTCTGGGGAGGGTGTCGAACGTTCAAATTCTGAGTACCCGAACCCCCCCTTCTGAGTGACCTATGTGTAAAACGGAGGGTTGGCTAAGATATTTCAGTTTTTTTTTTGACATTTATACATTAACGAAAATAGGTTGTGTCCTAATGTTGCATTTATTACTTATATAATAGGAGGCTTAGTCCCAGATTTGATAGTTTTCGAAAACTTTTTTCGTTTACGTATTGTTCCATACATTGCTGGGCTGAAAGGTATTCGAAAACTTTTTTCGTATTAGAGTGAAGCAATCTATACCGCCGATTACTACCGATTATAGTTCCTCCGCGTTTCCGCTGGAGGCGCTTTACTAAAATTTATGGAACAATACGTAAACGAAAAAAGTTTTCGAATACTATCAAAAATTGTACTGTAAACTGTAAAAAATTGTACTAAGCCTACAGGATAAGCGAAGGAAATAATTAAATACATTACACATACTGAAAAAATATATTAACATGGCTGATAAATCTCTGAGATATGAGCGAAAATTTTAAGGCGGGGATAGAGCGGATGCTCTATCTCTTTCTCGCAAAGCGTGTGTTATTATAGCATTTGTATGGCGCGCGCACGGCTTGACGTCATCACGTGCTTTAGTGCGCTCTCTTTCTAGCATGAAATTAAAATACTTATTTATTTACTTTGGAACAAATTTTATTTTGGTTTTCGTAGATGGACTCCATTTATGGATCAGTTTTTATAAGAGTTAATATAACAAATGGACGCATGCCTATTGTACTAAGGCACTTCCTTGTTTATCCCGATGCGTTCGCATTCGCCACGCCAGCTAACCATATCTCACTTGTTTCTCTGATCTGAGGATTTAAACTAGTAAATTCAAAATATCGTTTTGGTGATTTTTGAAACAGAACCTAAAATCCATGTGTTTATAATCAACAGCGAAAGTGGTGGGTAACAAAACATAAATTAAGGGGCGACCACATTTGTTAAGTTTTCGTGTAGACACGCCTTAAGAGATAAAAATGTCAACTAAGTCGAAAACTGGACACCTTTTGTTGACCTGATTCTAAGTTCTTTTTAGATCTAACAGCTGCGGTAGATAAAATAAAAAGGTAAATGAAAACAGTGAATTTTTCCTTCCTTTCCTTCCTTATCCTTTTTGCTAGGCTCTTGGGATGGCAATAAAGCACGACACATATAATGTACGGCATAATAATGCATAGCACGACAATAGGGTATTTGACTACTTTTGGGAAACTATTGCACATTATTGCCTGATATAATTTAATGTATACTGCATTTATATTTTCTGGATATCAGTCGTATTTGCGATATAAATCGATGTTAAAGTTTGAATAAAAAAATATCGCGCCAAAACGCAGACCTGCGTCATAGCTCCGGTCGAGCGACTGATTGACGTCACACAAAACAAAACAACTGCAGCCAGGCAGCAAAAGTTTGATAATCACTAATTTTCTAATAGAAGTAATGGTTTATAAATGTTGTGTAGTGCCACAATGTACAAATACTTCCATAAAACACCGGAAAAACTATTCGTTTCTGTTCCAATGGACCCCAAAACTCGCAAAAAGTGGTTGGAACTAAGTAGCTCGTAGAGAACCTAAAAGTATTGGAGCTAATTCAAGTGTTTCTATGTGCGAAGATCATTTTGAGGTACATATTTGAGTCTATATATTTCTATTACAATTTGTGTTTTTATTGCATTACTATTTTATGTACTGTTACTTTCTTTTTAAACATTGTAAAGCTTGACATAACCTAACAAAATAGTGATATCCACCTACTACAACATACTTTTTGTACAACTTGATTGAATGTTTTGCTTGGAGAACAATTAAAAATTAATACTTACATTGTGGTTTTTACGTTTTGAGTTCTGCAGCGTAGAAACAATGTCGTAGATTATTATTGAAGAAATATGCAACCATAAATACATTCATTTTGGGTAAGTTACTGCTGTCTGCTTGCACAAAATGTTTCTCCAGTCTTCTCACATTTAACCTCCGGACTGTTTTTGGTGATAATTTCTGGATAAATCGCTCTCAAAATAGCTTTACAACATTAAATTCGCAAATATCAATACAAAATCTGTTTGTTTAGATTTGTGTGACGTCACTAGGGATGAAGCCAATTACAGACCGTTTTCGATCACGTGATCAAATGTCGAAAATACAGTTATTTTATTAGCGTTTTTTACAAAAAATAAGCATATTTTTATAAAAAAATCAATGAAATATGCTTTTTCATTATGTCATGTTTATGGATGGCGTCAATTGGCATAATATTTTTAATACAGTCAAGTACCCTATTGGTGTACATGTAATGTACATCGAATATCATGGAATTATAGTTTTTAAATTTATTATTATTGTTTCTAATTATTATTTTTCTGTGTTACTTTGTGAGGTAAATGTAATTGATCAGATCGTTTTTATCTCAATAAACAAATTTAATTTAATTTAATTTAATTTAATCATGCTGTTCAATAGTGTCGTGCATTATCATGGCTCACATTAAGCCGATAATGTACAGACTGATATTTGACGTACAAGTACATAAATTATCATGCTGTGCAATATTGTGGCGTACATTATTAACTCGGTTCAACAATTGACTCCGATTTTGTACAGCATGATAATTGATGACCGTAAAAAAATGTAAAATTAAGTTTCGTTTAAACGTGGACAGAGGTCGTGGACGCAACAGTTAATAGGAGCAGACATTTCAGCAATTAGCCAATACGGGAGCAGCCGTCTTTTATCATGTTGTACATTATCGGTTGTACACTACGATCGTACATTCTCAGCCCGATTCGACTAAACTCGACCCGTATTGCAAGACATGATTAAATACGACATAATAATGTACAGCCCGATAAAACAGCAACTTTTATCACGTACACGGATTATTGGCTGTACACCTTTAGCTGGGTTTTCTTTTCTGTACTCTATAACCACGAGCCGATAATTGACAGCCAGTGTTGTACGACAAGGATTGTACAGCCTCATATTTGAATAAGGTCGCGGGTTCAAACCCCGGGCCCGTACCAATGAGCTCTTTGGAGCTTATGTACAGATTTGCATACCACTGTATTTTCTGTGAAGGAAAACATTGTGAGGAAACCTGCATACGTACGGAGAAGAAATTCATTGGCATATGTAAATCCACCAACCCGTATCTGGGCCAGCGTGGTGGATATGGCCCAATCGCCTTTTCGGAGGTAGGCCTAAGTCCAGCAGTGGACTATTAAAAGGCTGATTATGCTATATTTGAATACATGAATTATTGGTCGTGTTTTCCTTCCCGTGCATTATCGTGTCGCCAAATATCATGTTATACATTATAGACACCCGGTTCTTGAAACTAACATTGTAGCTGGTAGCCTATACAGAGTTATTTTTAATTCACCTAAAACCTCTCGTAGGCAGATTCTCTACAACTTTTGTTCCATGTTTGTATTATTTAGTGTTAAAAAAATACGACAAAAATTTAAATTAGCCTTCGAAATAACCTCTCGTGATTTTACCCCCAACAAGTATAGTGCTCCTTGCTATAGAACGCGCATATTAGAGGAGTCACGTTTTAATATACCATCTATCTATACAAACAAGGTATACAACGAATGATAACTCATAGAATCGTCACAGTGTTCCCACGTGACTCACAGAATAATAAGTAGCACAGAATCCGTCACGTGATTTACGAAGCGTACAAGGCCGTCTGTCAAATAGTATGTAGCCTTTGGAGCCTTTTTCAGTTCCCTAGTACATTAAAACGGTGCCTAACTGCAATTTGCCGTTCTGTCTAAAATATAATCTGTTTCGTTCTGGTAACAAGTTTTGGCACACGAGTAAAGAAGTTAGAATGTTTAATGCGTTTACGCTAAATTAGCACCACTTCTATGCTACTTATTATTCTGTGGATTGACCACATAATTATCGTCTTTCTTTATCTTTCTTTGCCACGAGCCGTATGTCTTTCTTTGTCTCTACTAAGCATGACAGTGCATGCGACTTATCTTAGTTTTCATACTTAACAAGTCAATAGGCATGATGACTAATATTTTTTTATTACCTCATAAAAAAGCTGATTATAAATAGAAGCACATCAACAAAAACAAAATTAAAATTAGTTCAAAAATAAATAAGATATAAGCAATTTAATTTAATTTCATGCTAGTCAGAGAGCGCACTATACTGAGCCGTGACGTCACGGCTCAGGAGCGCCATACAAATGCTATACTAACACACGCTTTGCGAGAAAGGGATAGAACATCCCCTCTCTATCCCCACCTAAAACTTTAAACTCTCATATCTCAGAGATAAATCAGCCAATTCAAATTATTTTTTCAGTATGTGTAATGTATTTAGTTATATTCATCGCTAAGCCGGTTATTTGTAATAAATTAAACATTAGGAATCATGCCTATTCTACAAGGATATGAAATAAATTCGTCCCTCTTTGTTCCGGAACACAATGTCTCTAAAAGTCATCGAGATACAATACCTATAGTTTACCAATCTCTAAGTGAAAACAGTAAAAACGTCCGAGTGTCGTTGTACATACCTAGACATCAAATTTATAGTTCGCAATGCCACATTTACTCCAATTTAGACGTTATGTCGCTTGCATAGTGTTCAACGTTAGTTGTCCGCTATGTCATCGTAGCTCTGGCATCGCGCGGCGTTGTAGTCGGATCGCGGTTGCCTTACAACCAAAAAAGTTGTAACATAGAGTTTTGGTTTGTTTTTTTTGCACGTTTCTGACTAGAGGTATTGTATCTCGATAATTCTAGTACAATAATTTTTCTATTCATACTAAACCGAATGGGGTCCATTGAGTCCATGAGAGACTAGTCGCGGGAGGCATTTAGCTACTATAGCTAAAATAGGATAGTGGCCCATACAGTAACTTTAAAAAAAGTAAATTAAATCATAAAAAAATATAACTTTTAAAATATAAAAAAATACGGCGCCATCTTGAATTCGTCGCTATGTCACTATCTCAATTAAAACGATTCAAAGGACACATATCGAAATACATTAAGGTGGTACGATTCACCCATGGCGGGAAATTCAAATTTTAAACAGTTTTTTGGCCCTAGTAGCCAGTTCAGGTAATGATTTTTAAATAACACAGTGTTTACGCAAAATGTTGGCTGTTCTTTACATTATAATGTACAACTATTTATCAGTAACGCACCATATTACTCACATTTGTCAATAAATCGTTTGAAACAGCAAATATTAGTTTATTCACAAATGTAAGTAACAATGTGCATCAGAGATAAATAGCTTTACATGATTTTGTAAAGAATAATAATAAATTTGCGCAAACATCATGATCGTTTACAATAATTACCCGGCCTAGCTACAAGGACAAGAAAACTGTTTGAAATTTGAATTTCCCGCCATAGGTGAAACGAACCACCGTTTAGGCTGTAGGGCGTGCCAAAGAAACCTGATACATGCACTCGAAAAACATAACCCTCCTTCTTGCGCAGTCGGGTAAAAATAGGCTTTTGACCGCCACCTCGCCTCATGCGGTTTACGTTGGAGCACGCTTGCCCAGAATAAATCGATTCACTCGCAAATTGAAAAGTTTCGGAGCCCGTATACCTCGTTCATAAATATAGATTAACAATAACAGCAAAAACTAATCTATACTAACATTATAAAGAGGAAAGAGTTGATTTGTTTGTTTGCATTGAATAGGCTCCGAAACTACTGAACCGAAAAATTCTTTCACTGTTGGGAAGCTACACTATCCCCGGGTGACATAGGAAATATTATATTAAAAAAAAAAATAGGAACATTACTAAAAGTCCAATAATGTAACCCAAGGTGTAAAAAAAAAATTACACCCGTGCGAAGCCGGGGTGCGTTGCTAGTTATAAATATTACGACGTTTTATCTAAAAAGAGATTTCATGATATACTTAACTGATTTATAACTTTAGATCCATAATATATTACTATGTATATTAATTTAATTCATATTTTTCATATTATAATGTGAACACTTCATTAATAATTAAAAAATATTCAGCAAAAGGTGTTTAAGGAACAAATTTGCTTACTCTAACAATTTAATAGCGATTATTGCAAATAATTATGATCCAAAAATAATGATAGACATTAAAAAAAAGTTTAAATAAAAAAAAAACTTGCTTTTATTTAATGTTTGCTTTTAATATTTATCATACTATTCCCCCTCTAAAAAACTTATTTTATTCACTGAAAACAGAGAATAAAAAGCTATTCACTATTTTGGTGTTTGAATTTAGAATACACCAATGTATTCAACCTCCATCTGAATGTTATACAACCTCCTTGCACAAAAAATACTCGATACAAACTCCTTAAATCTTTCTTTTTCTCGTCGTCATGGTATAAAGCACAGAAGAGAAAAAAAAATTCGTTTACTTTTCTGTGGTATAAAGTATGCAACTCTTGAATAATACGGATTTATATCGAGGGCCATGAATCACTCGCGTCACTACGTATTCTAACACTTGAATCACTCCCTACGCTTGTGATTCAGTCGTTAGAATCCTTCACTTGCTCGTGATTTATCTATGGCCCTCGCTTTAATATTTTTGTTTAGATAATATGATTAATTTCTTATATTGCTAAAATAAGTAAATGTTTTTTTTTATAAGCATTTTTGTTACGTGTAACATATTAATAATCCATCTTTTATTCATTACTTGCATAATATAATATATATATAATATTTATTAATATAAATTAATAAATTAAAGTATTACAATAATAGATATTGCATAATCTTGTCATAACTAAATGTGTGTGAAAATTTTCAGTAAAATCAGTTAGGAGAGACTGGTTCTAATTCAGCTTCAAGACTTGACCTAAGCAAACACCAATACAAACATTGCAAGAAAAAAAAAACTTTTAAAAGAAAAAAAAATTGAAATTCGATTAGACAAATTATAGTTTTAAGGTACCGAAGTGTAAATGAGTAAAAAAAAAGCAGGTTGAAGTGGCAATGGGCAGGCCACATCGCTCGAAGAACCGATAACCGATGGGGGATAAAGGTTCAGAGTGGAGACCACGAACCGGAAGACGCTGCGTAGGTAGGCCTCCCGCGATGGACCGACGACATCGTGAGAGTCGCAGGCATCCAGTGGATGCAGGCAGGCTGTCGTTCAGTGTGGAGGTTAAAGGGGGAGGCCTATGTTCAGCAGTGGACGTCTTCTGGCTGATGATGATGATGCCCCAAAGAGCGTCAACGGGCCCTATTACAAAGTCAACGCTGTCTGTTCGTCCCACCTAATAAATTTAAATAGTAATTATTTTTTTGGATCATAATTATTTCTGCATTACTTACTTATTTATATATGACGGTTTTCATAGATTCGACGCCAATACCTAAATAATATTATATATTTACCTAACAATAAGTATATTTATATTACAATCTACATTATATATAAACTATAAACTACTATACAAAAGTTATAGGTTTCTTATACTTTTTATAAGAATAATACTTTTTCTACTATCTATGGAAATGTGGTTATTTTGTCTCGTATTTCGTTTTAGGTATTTTTTTCTTTAGATATCCCGTATTTCATTTCAATACAAAAAAATAATAAAAAACTCGATTTAAAAAATTATTATACACAAGTAAAATAACAAAATAAAATTAGTATCCTTCAAATATTGCCGGGTGAAAGTTTTGTAAAAATTTGCCACCGAATAGCCATCTTAATAGAAATATTTTTTAAGGTCGCGGCGAAAGAACTTTTTCAGTGGCACCAACTCAGTGGTGCTAGCAAGTTTACGGAGCACCAGTGTGAAGTCAGTCACTCGCGCACTGCGTTGGTGCGCGGTCGTTACGCGTCAGACGTGGACACGCTAGAAGCGCCCGCTTATAGCGTCGCTATTATCTCAAGCTTAAGGAAGATCACTTCCTATCAGTTTTAGGCACCCAATGTCCCCTCGCGACCCATACTTTGAGAAAGACTGATATGCGTGTGAGACGCGCTCTTTGTCATTTATAAGTATATTGGCCAATCCATACTTATTTACACTTTTGACGAATCCATACTTGTTTACACTTTTTTTGACAAATCCATACTTGTTTACACTTTTTGACAAATCCATACTTGTTTACACTTTTTGACAAATTCATACTTGTTTACACTTTTTGACAAATCCATGCTTGTTTACACATTTTGACAAATCCATACTTGTTTACACTTTTGACAAATCCATACTTGTTTACACTTTTTGTCAATTTTTTCCTACAGTTTACTCCGATTTGGTTTCTACAGGTTAATGAGTGAACCTTTCAACTATTGCTTGCCTGGTTTTCTTTGTAATATTTTAATGGCTGCCTGGATCACGTGTCGTCCTCGTTCTCTTGTTTCTTGGCCGCCACGATGGTGAGGTCGGGTCGCGTGCGCATCAGCTGGGAAGGCGAGGCCGGCTGTTCCGAGCGCAGCGAGTCTATGTTCGCTACTCGGATCGAAGGCCACTTGCCTGTAAAAGATAGAGCTGGATCAAAACCCGGCGCAGACCAAGCGAGTACGCGAGTACTTGTGTCGGTGTTTAAACATAAATTTCCACTCGCATGGCGACGCGCACAACTCGCGTGCGAGTACGTACTTGCTTGTAAAGAAATAAATGATGCATGATGTTTAGATATTCCACTTTTACTCATTTTAACATGCAGCCAATGATAAGTATCTTTGCATGCAGTGTTGATTTTATTTCATTATTTACAAATCTGTTCTAAATGATTTCATTTGTCAACGATATGGAACCGCCATCTTGTTTTTCTTCTCTCTGACTGTTCGCCTCTGTGATATGAGCTATCATGATCCAAGAAAACAAGGACTGGCGCTCTGGGAGTTGTACCGCAATGACGTCACTGTCCAGTTGCCACTTTATTGCAACAAACACAGATATTGGGAAACATTTTTTTAAATAACCTATTAAATAAAATACAAAAAGCATTTCAATTGTCATTTGGTTTGTCCGCTCAAGCAAGTTAAGGACGAATTGAATATATTAAACACAATTTTATCAAAACCACATTGATTTATTGGTATTCCCACAGGTAATATACGGATATTGGGGAGTTATAATTTCACGCTACTGTTAACACAGAAAATCATAGAGTCCGCCATTGTTTCGTGTATCGTCATCTCTCTCGAACTTGTTGTAAATTACTTATTCTGCTCTTGCTTACGCACGTGTACGTGTATCCATGACATTGATGACATCATTGCGGGACGCCCACGTCACATTATTTCTCGGAGTGCTATACCTAGCGGAGTTTATTAGTATACCATGTGTGATAGGAGCTAGTCGCATCACTTCCAAATATAAATTAATAAGGATAATATACGTGAAAGTTATTAATTTAAATCCTTAATTAATAATAATATATAACTTTATTATACACCGAAATAAAAAAAATACAAAAATAAGTAACTTAAAAATAATACAAAAACCAGCAGTATAATTATCGGCCTTATCGCCTTAAGCGATTTCTTCCAGGCAACCAAAAAGCCAATTAAGTGTTTTATTACGCCCACAAACTTCATATAATCAAAATGCAGCACATAATTATTCATCTAGTTACACATCCAACACGTTTGCTTGCATTTTTACGTTGTGATATTAAACATGGCCAGCATGTCGCTTCTTAATTGTGTTGAAAGAGTTAGTATTTTTAATTTCCGAGGGTAGTTCAATAAGGGTAGAGAGGGTAGAGGGGGCTCTTCCCCCCTCTACACCCCCCTAACACCTTCCTAGAACTTCCCTCTGGAAGTTCTAGGGTGATGTTATCGTAAACCTGAGAAAATCCAGTTTTTTGAGAACATCAAAAACTTGAACTTGTTTTGGTTTATGATAAAAATAAATTATAGGTATCATAATCTACATGATATGATAATCTAAAATGAACATGGACAAGACAAAAATCATGTCCAATGTCCATGTTGAACCCGTGCCGGTAGTCGTTGGGAACGATACTCTCGAAGTTGTTGACCATTACACCTATCTTGGACAGATTGTTCAGTTAGGTAAGTCCAACTTAGGCAAAGAGGTCGCCCGAAGAATCCAACTCGGATGGGCAGCGTTCGGGAAATTGCGTGACATCTTCTCGTCCAAGATACCACAGTGCCTAAAGACAAGGGTCTTTGACCAGTGTGTGTTGCCAGTGATGACATATGGTACTGAGACGTGGTCCTTAACTGTTGGCCTTTTGGAAAAACTCAGAGTCACACAGCGGGCAATGGAGAGAGCTATGCTCGGAATTTCTTTGCGCGATAGAATCCGAAACGTGGATATTCGCCAAAGAACCAAAGTCACCAACATAGCTGTTAAAATTTGCAAGTTGAAGTGGCAATGGGCAGGCCACATCGCTCGGAGAACCGATAACCGATGGGGAAGAAAGGTTCTTGAGTGGAGACCACGAACCGGAAGACGCAGCGTAGGTAGGCCTCCCACTAGATGGACCGACGACATAGCAAGAGTCGCTGGCATCCAGTGGATGCAAAAGGCAGGCTGTCGTTCAGTGTGGAGGTTAAAGGGGGAGGCCTATGTTCAGCAGTGGACGTCTTCTGGCTGATGATGATGATGATGATCATAATCTATACTAATATTATAAAGAGGAAAGATTTGTTTGTTTGTTTGCATTGAATAGGCTCCGACTCTACTGGACCGATTTGAAAAATTATTTCACTGTTGGGAAGCTACACTATCCCCGGGTAATATAGGATATAATCTATACCCGTGCGAAGCCGGGGCGGACCGCTGGTAATATTATAAATGCGAAAATTTTGTTTGTTCCGCTTTCACGCAGCAACAGAGCAACGGATCGATCTGATTTTATGCATGGGTATAGTTCAAGGGCCGGAGAGTGACATATGCTACGTTTCATCATCATCAACATCACCATTTTTCATAACTGCGCGGGTGAAACTGCGGGGCACAGCTAGTATTCATATCATCATAATCATATCAGCCATAGGACGTCCACTGCTGGACATAGGCCTCCCCCATCGATCTCCAAAAGGCCGGTTTGAGCGGCCTGCATCCAGCGTTTCCCTGCGGTCTCTATTTAGGCCGTCTGTCCATCTTGTGGGACGTCCTACGCTGCGCTTACCGGTCCGTGGTCTTCATTCGAGAACCTTTCACCCCCATCGGCCATCTGTTCTGCGTGCTATGTGCCCTGCCCACTGCCACTTCAACTTGCTAATCCAGTGGGCTGTCGGTGACTTAGTAGTTATTACTATAAGGCGAGCAAAAACCATACCTGATGATCTAGTGGCGGGTCCTACGGTGGACGTCGGACTCTTCCCCTCCTGCGTGGTTATTATGGACACAGGAATGCATTCCTCGTCGTTACTACTGCCCACTACTACTTTTTTTGAAGGCTGCAAACAAAAAAAACGTGTTATATACGACAGAAATTCAAATAACAAAACGCAGTAACGAGACGCAAAAAAAACCGGGCAAGTGCGTGTAGGACTCGCGCACTGAGGGTTCCGTTGGATGGAAGCTTCAGAGCGCGAGTCCAAACAAAAAAAAAAAACAACAAAAAAGTTGCAATATTGAAAGACAAACTTAACTTTGTAGTGGACAATAAGGTATATAGGTATAATAGGTAATGTTCTTCGATACATTCCAACTACAAAATGTAAGTTTGTTGTGCAAGACAATTATTTTTAAATTATATAATTTCAAATTAATTTATTTATTCCTTTATATGTGCTGTAAGACCTTCATCATTCATCATCATTGTCAGCCTGTATCAACCCACTGCTGGGTATAGGCCTCCTCTCCCTTGCGCCATTGATCCCTGTCTCGGGCTAATCTCATCCACGTATGACCTGCGATAGGCCTGATGTCATCGACCCAATGTAAGACCTTGCCTCTTGCCAAATTTCATGATTCTAAGTCAATGGGAAGTACCCTATAGGTTTTGATTCCCCTGTGAAATCACAAAATATGCCTAAATATGCAAAATATGGTCATATCTTTTGATCGCGTTGACTTACAAGTTTAATTTTTTCACAGCTGATAGAAACCGTAGATCTGAGTATTTAGTATAAATTTCAACTTGATAACTTAACGCGTTTTTGAAAAAAAGGGACAGACGGACAACAAAGTGATTCTATAAGGGTTCCGTTTTTTCCTTTTGAGGTACGTAACCCTAACAAACATCATAACCAGCCTTAGGCTGCGTATCCACAAGAGATGTGCGACCACTGTGCGATTCACACGATCCTTCTTGCCTCATACCTGCAAAATGTGGAATGAGCTACCTTCTACGGTGTTTCCGAGAAGCTACAACATGGGGTCCTTCAAAAGGCGAGTTAATAGATTCTTGGCGTATTACAAAATGAACCGTTAAATTTTAAGTATTTGTATTTTCGGGCATAAAACGAATAAATAAAGCCGCAATTTTCAAGATAAATATAAAATAAGCTAACCATAAAAAAAAAATATGACAGTAATTTAACGAAATCCATTCTCAAACTTTCCCTGCTAAAGTTTTACGAAAAACTACTTTTGTAAATTGGAGGTCACAAATGGTTATGTTGAGTTTTACCAAAATCTGAAGCCGCTTCATTTAATAAAAAATACAGATCTATTTAATACAGCAACTGAATTTTCTACAGATCTTATTAGTTGTAAGAAAAATTATACCAAAAATCCAGTTTACGATGCTATTTTCGTCAAAAAATGTAATAGGACCCTAACAGGGTCGGCAGCGCAGTTGTGATGCCTCTGGTGTTATAAGTATCCATAGGCGACGATGCTTACCATCAGGCGGCCCGTCTGCTCGTTAAGCATGTAAAAAAGCTAGGTCTTTGTGTTTACCTTAATTTCTGGCGGGGTGGTTTTCCGGACGGGCGCCGGTTTCCCGGAAGAGCCGGTGCTGTACGTCCGGTTCCGGAGGGACGCGTCCACTTCTATCGGGATCGGATCGAACTCGTTCGCTGAAACAAATATACTGTAAGTTTTGCGAACTTTAATCAAAAATAGCTGATTTAATATCTAACAGGAAACCAACTGAAAAAATTTTAACAAGTGAGGAGATCCGGAACAAAACCCGTTTTTAGGGTTCTGTACCCAAAGGGTAAAAACTGGACTCTATTACTAAGCCTACGATGTCTGTCTGTCTGTCCGTCTGTCCTTCTGTCTTACCTATTAACGGCTATTATTATTATTTAACGGCTGTATCTTTCGAACCGTAATAGATAGCCAGTTGAAAAAAAAAACAAAGGGGTTCCATACAACAAAAGTATTTTTTTAACGTATTTTTGTATTAGCTTTAATGTAAAAACAGTAATACGCACAAGCGTCAAAATTTGCATGATTATAGTACACACTCTAAAGTGTAACAAAAAATAATAAAAAATGGCCAAATGCGAGTCGGTGTCAAATTTCTGTTCACCACCGGTTCTCGTACGATCACCGAAGTGAAGCAACGTCGGGCGCGGCCGGTACTTGGATGGGTGACCGCCTGGGCGTTGGTGGGATGTTGTCTTTTTGCACATTTTTTTTTTACTTTAGTAGATAACAAGTTTTGTGGTGGTACAGAACCCTCAGTGCGCGAGCCCGACTCTCACTTGGCCGGTTTATTTTCGTTATTTTACAGAAAACAGAAATGGTTTACGTAATCGATTAAAAAAAAAAAAAACTTTTGAACAGAGCACCCAAGTATCAGCTTGAGCCACTTGATGCATTACAGCGTAGAGCTGTCAGAATAGGCATGATTCCTAATGTTTAATTTATTACAAATAACCGGCTTAGCGATGAATATAAGTAAATACATTACACTTACTGAAAAAATAATTTGAATTGGCTGATAAATCTCTGAGATATGAGTATTTAAAGTTTTAGGTGGGGATGGAGAGGGGATGTTCTATCCCTTTCTCGCAAAGCGTGTGTTAGTATAGCATTTGTATGGCACTCCTGAGCCGTGACGTCACGGCTCAGTATAGTGCGCTCTCTGTCTAGCATGAAATGAAATGAAATTAAAATGCTTAGATCTTTTTTTTTTTTTTTTTTTAACGGTGATAAGTCCGCTTTTGACCACCAACTCGCCTGTTGGTAAGCGACGATGTGGTCGAAGATGAAGCACGCAGACTTAGAAGATACCTATTTATTTTTGAACTAATTTTAATTTTGTTTTTGTTGATGTGCTCTATTTATGATCAGCTTTTTTATGAGGTAATAAAAAAAAATTAGTCATCATGCCTATTGTCGACGATCCCAAGCTCACTGAACACCTAGAGCCACTCAGCATGCGCAGAGATGTTGGGTCTCTCTGTATCTTTCATCGCATTTACAACGGGGAGTGTTCTGCAGAACTGTTTGATCTGTACGCTTAGTCCCAGATTTGATAGTTTTCGAAAACTTTTTTCGTTTACGTATTGTTCCATACATTGCTGGGCTGAAAGGTATTCAAAAACCATTTACGTATTAGTGAAGCAATCTGTACCGCCAATTACTACTAATTTTAGTTCCTCCACTTTTCCGATAGAGGCGCTTTACTAAAATGTATGGAACAATACGTAAACGAAAAAAGTTTTCGAAAACTGTCAAATCTGGGACTAAGCGTACGTGATGCCAGCTTCGAGGTTTTACCATCGCACTAGCCGCCACCGCCTGAAAGTTCATCCACACATCATAGATCGGTGGATATCGCACACGGTGCGTTTTACGCGATCTTTCTTGCCTCACACCTGCAATATGTTGAATGAGCTCCCTCCTGCGGGATTTCCGAGTAACTATAACATGGGCTTCTTCAAAAGAGCTGTTAATAGTCTTTGAGGGTCGGCAACGTATCTGTGATGCCCCTGGTGTTGTAGGTATCCATAGGCGACGGTGATCACTTACCATCAGGCGGCTCGTCAGCTTGTTTGCCACCTATAGCATAAAAAAATTGCGCGATATTGCAAGAGGTCCAATTACTTCGCACGGATCACTTGGCGGTAGTTCGTCTTATTGGCCGATAGATGGAGTTATTATCAATGTTGCAAACTCACCGGGTCCGAAATCAGCGACGTGCGCTGCTAGGTTGGCAACACTGACGCCTAGCGCGCTCGCCGCTGCGTCTAACGATATTTCGCCGCGCTGCAAGCGCTCCAGTACTTCGGACGGACCTTTCACTTGCCAGAAGTCGCGGACGGCTCTAGAAAAAGAAAACAATTTTGGTATTAAATAACTGTTTTGTGTTCCACTGGTTACAAGCAAAAAGCATGAGTAAGTAAAAATTACCTATTTTCAAGGGGACTGCTGCTGTAAGAAAAATCTTGGACCGGGTCATGTCTTCTGAAAGTCATGTTTCTCACTTGTAAAGCCTGTCACTCTCCTATAAGTCTTGCCAATCTCCTGCCAGTCCTGCCACTCTCCTGCAAGTCCTGCCACTCTCCTGACACACACACACACAGTCCTACCAATATCTTGCAAGAGTTGAGTTGCAGCAACTGCATTTCCCGCTTCTCGTCTGCAAGCCCTGCCACTCTCCTGCAAGTCTTGCCACTCTCTTGCAAGTCTTGCCACTCTCTTGCAAGTCCTGCCACTCTCCTGTAAGTGCTGCCACTCACCTGTAAGGCCTGTTGATGCACCCGTACACGTCCCGATACCGCCCGTACAGGGTTCCGTAGCTGACGCCGAGGATTTCTGCCGCTTGCTTCATCTCTAGCTCTTTGAGTCGCACCGCTTCCATCACCTGATAATAAGAAAACATACAACTAATTATCAAGAGAAGATGATCTCAAGTTTTTTATTTTGTCAACTGTACACAGGTTGGAATTTTTTGACCGCACCCGGATGGAAAGTACTCCAAATACTAGAGGTAGCCTTCGACCAAATAAAATTAATGGACGGGCCATAACCATTGAACTTGCCCAGTAAAAACGAGCCAAAATCGTCGGACATATACTTCAACACCTAATTAAATAGATAGATAGATAGAAGTTCTTTATTGTGTACACCAGAAATAAAAATTACAACACGATAGAAAACACTTACGAGCCAGTGCCACAAGTGGCGGCCTTATCGCTAAAAGCGATCTCTTCCAGGCAACCATAAATTAAATTATAAACATGTAAATTTGTAAAAAGATAATAGATAGCGGTTTTTTGTTGTGTAAGTTCGGGAAAGCACAAGAAGACATAATTTTGTCATATGTTTCGTTATCATGTACCAATTCTTGTGTCCTACTTCATACGGCTAAAGAACGACTGAAACGAAGTGAGCGCCGGCGCTCATTTTGTAATCTTCAAAAATGCGCTTCTGCTCGGCCCGTCCATTAATTTTATTTTGGTCGAAGGAGACAGCAAATTTTACTTAAAGGGAACATTGCTTAATTTTTTTAAAGGACGGAATTTTTCTGTTATTTGTTCATAATTATGGGTACTGTGGACCCATTTTGGCTTTACATTCTTTCCGCGTAACCCAGTATTCTTGGTGTGGTCCAAAAGACTACTATAGAACTAGGGTCTATTAGACCCCAAGTTTTATAAAATTGTGTTAGGTCTAATAATAAATAAATAAATATTCGGGTCATTTTTAACCGACTTCAAAAAAGAGGTTATCAATTCGACTGTATGTTTTCCGACTCCAAAAATAACTGATTATAAATTGTAAATATATAAGTAGGTAATATATGTAATCATAATTTCGTTGATTGTCCTCTAATGCTCATTGCTTTGAAGTTATTTAAATATTATTTTCTACTTTTTAGTTTCAGTTTGTAAATGATAGGCATAGTCATGAAGTCCGTTTTTTTTTCCTAAAAATTATCTTTATTGCACACACGGTCATCTGACACCAAACTAAGCAAAGCTTGTGATATGGCTGCCAGAGACTGATATATAGTTTTAAATACATACTTAAATATATATTAACAACCAGATATAGAACAAACACAAATGTTCATCACATAAATGTTTGTCCTAGGTGGGAATCGAACCCACGTCCCCAAGCTCAGAAGGCAGGTTCACTACCAACTGGACCAACGGGTTATCTAATAGACTAGATGCTTACCCGTTTGACATAGTGCTCTTCCCAGAACTGTGGGCGTCTCCCATGTTGCAGGTACTCGTTGAGTTTCACCACGTCCGTGAACCGGGGGTCTGTGGGACCCGACTTCGGGCCTATCGTCGCTGTAACAGACATATTGTAAACTTTACAAGCTGTTACGTGCTCTAAGTTTGCTTTAAGTCCTCCATTTGTACATGTCTACTTAATTTGTAAGTGTGCAATAAAGTATTCATCAACATAAGTTTAGCAGTGTGGGTCATAGTCAATCTAATGTGGGCGTCAGTGTAGTGTGGTTATATGAAGCAGATGCCTTATTATGGATGATTCGGATCGTGATCGCGAGCGCGTGCCATCTCACTTGCGCACGTGGTGCGAGTAAATAGATGCGAACGGGACGGCATGCAATTTCGATTCCGATCAAACTTCTATAATAAGGCCGCAGGTATGAATTTCGTGGTGTGGTCTAAGGATGTAAGGACAATAATGTAGGCGTTAGTCAATACAGTGTGGGCGAGAGTCAGTGTAGTGTGGGTGTTAGTTAGTGTAGTGTGGGCGTGAGTCAGAGTAGTGTGAGCGTGAGTCAGTGTAGTGTGAGCGTGAGTCAGTGTAGTGTAGGCGTGAGTCTGTGTAGTGTGAGCGTGAGTCAGTGTAGTGTAAGCGTGAGTCAGTGTAGTGTGGGCGTGAGTCGGTGTAGTGTGAGCGTGAGTCGGTGTAGTGTGGGCGTGAGTCGGTGTAGTGTGAGCGTGAGTCGGTGTAGTGTGTGCGTGAGTCGGTGTAGTGTGAGCGTGAGTCTGTGTAGTGTGGGCGTGAGTCGGTGTAGTGTGGGCGTGAGTCGGTGTAGTGTGGGCGTGAGTCAGTGTAATGTGGGCGTGAGTCAGTGTAAAGTAACTGCAGTATTAGAAAAAAATAACACATTTGTGGAGTGTGAATGGCCATTTTTTATGGAACAACTGATATTTTATTGCGATTTCATTGTTAGTTTCATTGTAAATGTTGTTCATAATTAAGTACGTGTATTATATAGACCCCTTTCGGCTTAGTACATCCTTTCAGTTTCCTACACCCTTTCAGCTACGTATTCCTTTTCTGTTTCATACACCCTTTCTGTGTAACCCTGTATAGGTAGGTATACGTACGTTTAGCAGTGAGCTGCGAGAGTAGGTCGAGTTTGAGGGGCTCCGCCGGCACGATGGGTATGGAGACTGCGGTGCCGCCTTGTGAGCCAGAGACGGACATATTGTTGCTGTCGTTCGACTCATCATCTGTTGACAATGTTGAGTTTTAAGGCCAGGTAAAAGGAGGTAACGGTTGAGGGTAAGTGGAGGTAAAAGGCAAGGTAAGGGGGAGGGGGTGTTTTAACTTTTAAACAACGAAATCGTGGCTGACAGTTCACCAACCGAAAATGACTGTTTTTTAATTTTTTATTACGCAATTTTATTATTATAATTTTAACTTGAGCTATTTTTAGTTTTCTATTTTCTATTGTATTGTACAACAATATGGGATCCATGACTGAAACAAAGTTTATTTTTATTTTTAATTACCACATATGACCTTAAGGCTTAATATATTGTGTTAAAGTCGCATTTAGCGGAGCAAAATCATGGCGCTTACACACAGTCGTGCGTTTCGCATTTTCTATTTTTAGGATTTTTTATGATAGCCTTGCGTTTGACCGCCAACTCGCCTGATGTTAAGCGATGATGCGGTCTACGTTGGAGCACGCTTACCTAGAAGAAACCGATTCACTCGTGATTTAATAATAAAATAAAATAAAAACTGTGAGCTCTATAGTCATCATCATCATTTCAGCCGTAGGACGTCCACTGCTGGATATAGGCCTCCCTCATCGATCCAGCGTTTTCCTGCGGTCTCTTTTAGGTCGTCTGTCTATCTTGTGGGTGGACGTCCTACGCTGCGCTTACCGGTCCCTGGTCTCCATTCCAGAACCTTTCGGCCCCATCGGCCATCTGTTCTGCGTGATGTGTGCCCTGCCCACTGCCACTAACTTGCTTATCCAGTGCGTTATGTCGGTAACTTTCGTTCGTCTACGGATCTCATTTCTGATTCGATCTCGTAGAGAAACCCCGAGCATAGCTCCATAGCTCGTTGTGCGACTTTGAGCTTGCTTATGAGGCCCATAGTGGGCCACGTTTCAGTGCCGTATGTCATTGCTTTATGAGCTCTATATAGTACCGTTGCTATTATCCCCGTCGACTTGCAGTCTCGTGTGGAGGAAGGAGCCGATGTCGGCGGGCGCGTCGGCCCACTCGTCTTCCGACGAGTCGCGCGACTGGCCGACTCCCCACCCCACCACGCGCTCTGCCGATATATCCTGCAACAAATTATACAACATGACCATCGTGATATAGAGTCACAAACGTGCAAAAAAAACCGAACCAAAACGCTACAAATTGCGCCGACTTTTTGGTTAGTTACAAGGTAACCGCGATCCGAGTACAACGCCGCGCGATGCCGGACCTACGATGACATAGCGGACAACTAACGTTGAACACTATGCAAGCGACATAACGTCTAAATTGGAGTAAATGTGGCATTGCGAACTGTATTTAATTGATGTCTAGGTATGTACAAACACGCTCGGAATTTTTTTGACTGTGTTCACTTAGAGATTGAGACTATGGGTATTGTATATCGATGCTTATGGCAAAGACAATATAAAATGTCATTGCCTTATGACTGTTTTAACTTTTAGTTTTAACAGGTCTGGCGCACTCCGCAGTTTAGGTATGAAGCTACAAGCCGGCTTGACGGACCTGCCGCGCGATAGACAGAGATAACGCGACAAGAGTTACGCGATAGACAGAGAGGCAACTTCTAGGTTAATATAGCTATAGGTAGTTAGCGCTCGCACGTCCTGAATTGCACTTTATCATGTGCAAGAGTAGGTACTTATTTGGATGTTACCATGATACCAGGATGTTAACTATTTCCACATCAATATTTTATGCTGGTTACAAACAATTCAAGTGCACCGCCGCATAGCGAGGTGCCATAAAAAAAAACGCTTTTGGCATTTTGACGCCACTTGCTATGTTCCTAAAGCGACCGTTCTTAAACGGCTGTTAAAAGACATTGGCATCGATTCTGATGCACTCTAAACTAAACTAAATTTGACAGCTCTAAAATTGTTGCCATCCTTCTCTCACGTATTAACATGAAAAGAGAGGCAGATAATTTTAGTCCTGTCAGATTGGTTTAGTTTAGTGAGTGGTATGATAGAATAGACGCCAATATATATGGATTTTCTTTCTAATATTGCTGCCCAGTAAAATACAAATAGCGACTCTGACAAAATGCTCACCATATTTCCGTGTTGCCAGTCATTGTCACGTTCTCTGTAAGCAAATAAACACAATTTAATAGAAAAACTACCAGTTTGACTCAGTGGTTGCGAGACTGCCATGAGCAGGAGGTCCCGGGTTCGATTCCCGACCGTGCAGATGTTTGAATGATACATTTTAATATTTGCTCAGCTTACGCCTAGCTGTTTAAAGGAATCCAGTTTAGATGATGAAAAAATGTTGCGCGACCGCAAACCGTATTTGTGCGCGTTAAGGTTCACGTTCGCGTGAACTGCTAGTCTGAGGAATGCGCTGCTAGAATGGGTGTTCCCCGATGGTTACAATCTGGGTGTCTTCAAATCACGAGTGAATCGGTTTCTTCTAGGCAAGCGTGCTCCACCGTAGACCGCATCATCGTTTAACATCAGGCAATATGGACGCAAGCATACTATACATTTACTAGCTCCGCCCCGCGGTTTCACCCGCGTAGTGATGATGATGATGATGACGATTAAAAATTGTCTATGTCACTCTCCTGCCCTGGACCTGTACCCATGCAAAAAAGGTCGATCCGTTGGTCTGTTGCTGCGTGAAAGAGGAACAAACAAACAAACAAATCATTTTTTTTTGCATTTATGTTAAATTATGTATAATATATGTATATTAAAGTATGGGCATCGGCTCGGATGGGCAGCGTTCGGGAAATTGCGTGACATCTTCTCGTCCAAGACACCACAGTGCCTAAAGACAAGGGTCTTTGACCAGTGTGTGTTGCCAGTGATGACATATGGTACTGAGACGTGGTCCTTAACTGCAATGGAGAGAGCTATGCTCGGAGTTTCTTTGCGCGATAGAATCCGGAACGTGAATATTCGCCTGAGAACCAGAGTCACCGATATAGCTGTTAAAATTTGCAAGTTGAAGTGGCAATGGGCAGGCCACATCGCTCGAAGAACCGATAACAGATGGGGAAGAAAGGTTCTCGAGTGGAGACCACGAACCGGAAGACGCAGCATAGGTAGGCCTCCTACTAGATGGAGCGACGACATCGTGAGAGTCGCTGGCATCCAGTGGATGCAAAAGCCAGGCTGTCGTTCAGTGTGGAGGTTAAAGGGGGAGGCCTATGTTCGTCAGTGGACGTCTTCTGGCTGATGATGATGATGATATGTATATTAAAGTATGATAAAAAACCTTTCTTCCTTCAGATATTAAGTAAGCAGTTATACGTACAATTTGAGTCCGGGTATAGATTCATCGTCCGTGTTGTCTGCCCCACTGGGTGGCCTCATTCGCTTTGGACTAGGGCTGTGATCTCTGTTGAAATAATGTCAGAAATTAAAATGAGCGATATATGAAGGGGCTGACCCTTTCACACACACACACACACACACACACACACACACACACACACACACCACTAGTTTAAAGGCAAAGTCAAAGTCATTTATTAGTAAATTTAAATTTACAAGTCAATTAATAATATAATTATTTTGAACATGGCATATAAAAAATTATATACAACATATATTTTTTTTTTTTTAATATTTATTATGTCATCTATCATTAATTATTAATATTTAAATTTCACAAATGTATACTTGTTTAATCAAATTTTATTTCTTTAATTTGCCCTCACTCCTGAACTCTATTATTTATTAGCAAAGTTGTCGCTAGCTTTCGATAAGACAAGTCTCTCTCCCAGGCTATCTGTCCTACACGTAGCGTCAATCCTCTTTTGCTTTTGTCATAAATTCTCTTTCCTCTTTCTAAAATATATAATTGGCGGTTGGCCACAGGCTTAAAATCTCGACTCCAAGCGGCAGAAACATGTACACCACAAATAAACCGGCCAAGTGCAAGTCTGGCTCTGAGGGTTCCGTACCAGTCGTACACCACAAAATACAATAATTATGAAAAAAAAGCATGGGATTTCGATTATGTGAAAGAAACGATAAGGTCATACAAGTAACCGAATTACCAGTTATAACTTGGTAATGAACAGAAACTTGTCACCGACTCGCACTTGGCCATTATTTATTATTTGTTGTTATACTATAGAGTGTGTACTATACTCATGTCAAGTTTGACGATTGTACGTATTATCGTTTTTACATCAGAACAATTACAAAAATACCTTTCGTTTTTATTTTTTGACTTTTTTATTATTTCTTACTTAATCCTCTGTAACATTACTTACTCTGTGAAAATTTCATTTGGCTATCTATTACAGTTCGAAAGATACAGCCGTTATTAGGTAGGACGGGCGGACAGACAGCGTTAGGCTATAGGGTCCCGTTTTTACCGTTTGGGTACGGAACCCTAAAAATGATGTTTTCACCTTTTCATTACTAATGGAATACTAGCTGCGCCCCGCGGTTTTACCCGCGTAGTGATGAAAAATGGTGATGATGGTGATGATGAAAAGTAGCCTATGTCACTACATAGGCCACTACTCTGCCGAGCCATCACTCTGGCTCTTGATCTATACCCATGCTAAAAATCAGGTCGATCCGTTGTTCCGTTGCAGCGTGAAAGAGGAACAAACATCCATACATCTATACATCCATACATACAAATATTCGCGTTTATAATATTAGTAGGAAGTAGGATTGCAACAGGCCTCCAAACTGTAGATCACACGTACACCGTTTAAAGCCATATTGGTTTCTTTTGATGTTTTTCATCTTTCAATTACTTATAGTTATATTATTACTTATAATAAACAAGGTCGACCACTGTGTTGCAGGTGTCATAATCGACCATTCACCATCAGGTCGATCGTCTGACTGTTTTAATTTTATTTTAAATTCATGTATATAATTGTGTTTTTTTTTTTTTTTTTTATGGTAGATTCTGACTTTTATTTACACAAGGAAATTATACATATTATATACAACTTATCGATAAAACTAGTATGTACGACTAAAATATAATATACACAAAAAATAAATAAAAAGTCCTAAGTGAACAAATCGCCACCAGGTTCCCAGAATGCTGGCAGCATTGCCCCGCTGGATTGCGAGGCTTAATTTTTGTGCGAAATATGCTCCAGCTCTGGGATCCCCCGAGACGAGAACCAATCTGGTCGAAATGTCTTTACAAAACTTTTTTTGTATCGGACGACCACGGGCCTAGAGTCTCTACAGGTAATGCGAGAAAATCGTCGAAAATATAAGGTAAAAAATGTATATAAGGTAAAATTATAAATAAACTTACGAATCTGAGTTTTCCCGTTTCATTGAAACTCTTTCTTTTGTAGGTAACTTTATTAGCGGCGGTGGGCCCCCTGAAATAAAATAAAAATATATAAAAGAATGATCCGCGGAAGTTTGCTTTGGCGATTGCTTCGCAGGGAAGATTTGCTTTGACAACTGCTTCACGGGTAGGTTGGCTTCGACAACTGCTTCACGGGGTGGTTTTGCTTTGACAATTGCCTTGCGGGAAAGTTTTGCTTTGAGAACTGCTTCACAGGGAAGGTTAGTTTTGACGATTGCTTCGTGGGGACGGTTTGCTTTGACAACTGCTCCGTGGGGAAGGTTTGTTTTGACAATTGCTTTGCGGGGAAGGTTTGCTTTGACAACTGCTTCACGGGACGCGTTAGCTTTGACGATTGCTTCGCGGGGAAGGTTTACTTTGACAACTGCTTCACGGGACGCGTTAGCTTTGACGATTGCTTCGCGGGGAAGGATTGCTTTGACAACTGCTTCGCGTGGAAGGTAAGCCTAGACGATTGCTTCGCAGAAAGGTTTGCTTTGACAATTGCTTCGCGGGGAGGGTTTGCTTTTCCAGCATTTTACGGTTTTATTTGTTTGTTTAATTATGTGTCTACGTACTAACCATTGATATTGATCCTGGTCTCTCCTTCCTCAAGTTCCCGTTTCAACAAAGTCCTCGGTTCCGATACTTGCAGGTCGGTGATGAATGGCTGCGGTGATTGCTTCGGGGAGGTTTGCTTCGTGGTTGGGGATAGTTGCTTCGGGTAGGGTTTGGTTTGCTTTTTCGCTTCGGGTTTTTGATTGTCTGTTTTGGGCACTGTTGTTACTGCTCCTGAAGATTCGAAGAAAAGAAAGGGTCAAACGCCTAGCTTGAGTGATCTTATCGAAATGGTGTAAGGATAACGTATTGGCTCGAGATATGTTATATCAAGCTAATGTCATTTTCATACAATTTCATCTTTCCGCAGGCGTCAACGCTAACAGAAAGTGGGCCTTGTCTAACCCCCCTGGTACGTAAGAGTTAGCGTTGTTCATCTTAAGAGTCCTGGGACAATGGGTTTTGATTACCTGTGGTACAATCGGGGGGTTCATCCTTGTTGTTCCACCGTATATCCGTCAGTCCTTTAATCCGTAACTCTTCAGCTGTCTTCAGTAGGCTTGCCAGTTGAGACTGGAACGAAAATAAAAACATATCAACAATTGTTAACTACTACTCGTGAAATATAGCTTGAGTTTTCATTTTCATCAAATTTCATCTTTCCGCAGGCGTTAACGCTAACAGAAAGTGGGTCTTGTCCAACGCCCCTGGACAGCGGTAATATAACTGTGAAGGACTGTACGATGCAACGTAGTCCGGTAGAATTTCAACAAATGGCGCAATTTTTACAAGTATAAAATTTTGTGAAAATGAATGCTCGGTGACGGATCTCTAGAAATTATAACCTCAAGTTGGTAGGAAAATGCTTCCGTCACGAGGTCTTGCAGTTCAGCGCAAGGCAAGCTAGAAATGGAGCGTGAGAAATGGAAGGAAGGGTGGAGAGGGTGGGTGTCTTCAAATCACGAGTGAATCGGCTTCTTCTAAGCAAGCGTGCTCCAACTTAGACCGCATCATCGCTTAACATCAGGCAAGATGGTGGTCAAAAGCAAGTCAATTATTTATATTAAAAAAAAAAAAAAAAAAAACTAATGATCTAATAGATTAAATAAAAAGATGTAGGTATACTTACATGATGCACGTTCATCTCTCCCGTGTACATGTAGTCCAAAAGCGCCTTCAGATGCGCCGGCTCCGCGCCGTCTATCACCAGCACCGGCTCCCCCTGAGCCTCGTGCGCGCCCAGCAGCGTGCCGAGCAGCTCCGAGCACGCTGCCAGCACCACTCTATAAAATGCATACAGGACATTTTTAATTGCAAATTTTTCATCACCATGGATACGTAGTCCTTCAGTCGTAACATTAAACAAGTTTACATAGCAATAAATAGCGTCAAACAAGTCATAGTCACAGTCAGAGTTAAGCAAAATTACGATCAACTCAAACTCATGCCCCAGTAAAGTGGTGGAGACTATACAAGAGGCTCCTATGGAGAACACCACTAAAAGACATGTTTCACGGCGTTAGATCACTGACCCACACTCGAGCACGTTCATAAGCAGTTAATAAATAATAATCCATCATTATTACACATTAACACTCGAAAATACACAAGTTTAGGAAATTAATACCAACAGCCGACATGTTTTTTTTTTCACGTTGGCGTCAAAAAAACTGGGCTTTTTATTCAATACACATAGGGTTACGCGGAAAGGGTGTACATTTCTAGAAGAAATCTATCCACTATTTTGTGTTTTTATTGTGTATTTTATAACTAATAAAAATAGTTTAACTGCACATAATTCCACTAGAAGTTTATTAATTAAATCAAGAAAAGTACACATATTTGGAATCTTAATAAAATACCTAAATTAAAATAAATATATTAAACTACACTAATCTAATCAGATCCGTAAACGAACGAAAGTCACCGACCTAACCGGATTAGCAAATTGAAGTGACAGTAGGCCGGGCACATATCACGCAGAACAGATGGCCGATGGGGCCGAAAGGTTCTCGAATGGAGACCACGGACCAGTAAGCGCAACGTAGGACGTACATCCACAAGATGGACAGACGACCTGAAAGAGACCGCAGGGAAACGCTGGATGCAGGCCACTTCCAACCGGCCCTTTTGGAGATCGATGGGGAAGGCCTATGTCCAACAGTGGACGTCCTATGGCTGAAATGATGATGACACTAATCTAATAAGCCACTGCCCGTAGGCATCGTTCCCAAAATGCCGCGTTGTCGCAAGATACCGACCAGCATTTGGTATTGTCATTGTAAACAGTTGTTTTCTAAAACAGACGATACGGAGAAACAATTAATAATCGGGTGATTAAATAGAAATAATAACAGAGCATAATACAGTACACGAATTTTCAAAACAAAGTCTAATAAGCGATAAGAGCGGTAAACATTGTTCAAACTTGTTACAAAGATAACATTTTAATAACCTATACCTTAGGAAAAATAAAAGGAAGTGTTATAACTTACCTACCTACAGCTTCCCCTTAATCACTCATCAAATAAAAAATCTTTTTTTTTAGCATGTCCTTGATTGATTTGAATCTACATAGTAGGATAACAAAAAAGACAAAAAAAATAAAAAATAAAATAAGATAAAATATATATTAAAAGTAAGAGAAAAGAGAATTAAAATAAGACAAAAGATATATTTTTCAAATTTTGGTGGGCTCGTGTTTTGTGCTTATTAGGCGCCGAGTTGCTAACTTAACTAAAGGTCAGAATTAGCATTTGGAGACGAAACAAACAACAGAACTTTTATCCCCTGCAGACAGAAGAAATATTGTATTAAAAAGTTCATAAAGCTCGTCAAAATTACGGCTGAACGGAATTTGTTATCTTGAAAAGCTAGGTCTACAAATTCGGCTCCCAAAAAGTAAAGCATAAGAAGCATCTCGGGCTCTGGGGCTCACGAACGTTGCTAATCAGGGAGTTACCACTTCCTCCACTCCACAGCGTGCGACTGATAAACTCTTTCTACAGTAATTACACCTTTTTTTTGTCTTTACATGAAAGAAAGACAAAACAAACTCTATCATAATACTGACAAGAAAAACGATAGTTTAAACAGTAGGGGTCCTACCTGTGCGCCCTGAGGGAGACCCCTCGTATATTCTGCGGCTCGACGGTGTCCTTGTTCTGGATTTGCGTCGCGAAGCTCGGCGAACAGTACAGGGTGACATCGCAGAACCTTTCTGAAATGAAGAGACGTAGATAGTGAGATTTTGGACAACTCAGTGATAGTCAACTAAGTCCAAGGCTTGGAAGAAGTTTCTTTATAATCAGTAGAACAGTATTGCAGTAACCTGGTTTCCCATTTAACAAGAGAAGGAAACTGTCCGCATCATACTTATCATATGCAAGTATTTTGCGAACTGATTGCGCGAACATTAATTCGGACACTAACAGATAAGTATGTTTCATCTCAATTTCGTACAAACAATACGATCACGCGATTTTCGATGAAGAAAAATAAGCATCATAATTTACTCATTAGATAGCCAACTACGCCGTATCGTCGCATTAGACCGAAAAACAGCTTTTATAAGATAAAAATGCGCAATTGATCAAAACAACGACCGTCATAACAGTTTTTTCAAAGATGACTCTTAGATATAAGAACAGCATACATCCATCATTATCAGTTTGCATACTTCGACAGAATAATATAAATAAGATAACCCTAACTAGCAACTTGACCTGGCTTCGTATGTGTTTAATATTTTAAATTTCATACATCACTTTTGATTCGTCTTCGCGAAATATGCCCACCTAAACTATTAGACATATGCTGATATGTTATTTTAAGCACCTTCATTCAAAATTATTTCGAACATTTTGTGATCACAGCTTTTTGAGTTATAGTGATAATTTTTTTATAAATACGTAATAAATACGACATTCCTAGCAAGATCAAAATCCATTGATCATTACGTAAAAATTAAAAAAAGAATGTTTCCGAAGTTGTTTTCTTTTTGGCTGAACAATAAAAAAAGTTTGTTATTGTCCCTGAAAATTGTCTAAGTCCACAAGCTTCGTTCGTTAATTTCTTCTATATTCTACCAATTGGTAAATTATGAATGTGACCACAATTTATATAGCATTGGCTTCGGAACTACAATGTGTGTTTCAACACGCTCTTGGGCAGTAATTTTTTGTTTAGGTGTTAATTTATTTACCGTTTGCAAAATATGTTGGTATACTTTTTAGAGTACCGTACCCAAAGGGTATAAACGGAAACATGTTACTAAGCCTACGCTGTCTGTCTCAGAAATAAAAGTTGCTAGTCTATCGGTCTTTTATCGAATACATTTCGGAGAGTGTGCATCTGATCTTCATGATCTAATTCCCTCCTGCCCATTTTTCTATCGGACTGTCAGAGCGGGCACAAAAAATCGGCACCGCTTTATGGTTGGTATTCCGAAAACCCGACCGAAGCGCTTTGATTCCACTTTTATTGTGCGAACTGCTAGTCTGTGGAATGCGCTGCCTGAATGGGTGTTCGCCGATAGTTACAATCTGGGTGTCTTCAAATCACGAGTGAATCGGTTTCTTCTAGGTAAGCGTGCTCCACCGTAGACCGCATCATCGCTTAACATCAGGCGGTCAAGAGCAAGCCTATCACTTATTAAAAAAAAAAAAAAGAATAAAATCAAAAAGTAATAACTAAACGGTAATAACCTGGTGTAAAACCGGTAATACGTACAAGCGTCAAACTTGGCATCATTGTAGTACACTCTCTAAAGTATAACAAATAATAAATAATGACCAAGTCAGTGACAAATTTCTGTACAGCAACGTCGGGCGTGGTCGGTACTTGGATTTACAGCCTGGGCGTGATGTTGTGTTTGCCCTACTTTTTGTTGTTTTGCACTGTTTTAGTGTGCGGGTCCGACTCGCACTTGGCCGGTTTATTTATATATATATTAAAACATGTATCTGTAATATTCTGTTGTATTTAAATGATACCATCGCAAGTTATCTTAATTGTGATAAAAATACTCCGTCTAAATATAGAAACAGTGGCTGAATCATCTCGCGGGTTTAACATGTTTTTTGACTTCCTTAAATAATTGTGTAATTTGTACGTGTAAGGTTTTTTGGTACGTCTGCTCTAAAATAGACTAAACTATAATTAATTTTTTTGTTTGTTATACAAACTACAAGAGCTTAAACCAAATGTAAACCCTCTTTCACATTTTGAACTCGATCGAAAAAGACAAAAGACGGAGTAACTATTCCAAGGCTACTCCACGTTTATTAATAAGGGGGCTACCCCCTTATTAATAAACGTGGAGAAGTCTTGGAATACTTACGCAAAAGACAAAAGACGGAGTAACTATTCCAAGGCTACTTTCCAAGACTTCTCCACGTTTATTAATAAGGGGGTAGCCCCCTTATTAATAAACGTGGAGTAGGCTTGGAATACTTACGCAGTGTTTTGTCTTCTTCTCTCTTTCACATTTTGAACTCGATTGAAAAAGACAAAAGACGGAGTAACTATTCCAAGGCTACTCCACGTTTATTAATAAGGGGGCAGCCGTCTTACCACAAAAGATTTAAGAACGCTTTAGACATGTGTTTAGCAGTTGTTTCACTGGGAAAAATATGTTAAACACATGTCTAAAGCGTTCTCAAATCTTTTGTAGACGGTTAGTGTTGACCTCTTTTCCTTTTTAGGGTTCCGTACCCAAGGGGTAAAAAGGGGACTCTATTACTGATGACGTTGTCAACGTTGGCGTTGTTTGATGAATACGTTGTCTGTCCGTGTATCTGTCTGTTCGTCCTACCTTTAAGCGGCTGTATCTTTCGAACCGCATTATATAATCAGTTGAAATTTTCACAGAATATATAATGTTACGGCGGATTAACTAAAAAATAAAAAAGTTAAAAAGTGAACACGAAACACCCCAACAACAGTATTTTTGTATTAGCTCTAATGTAAAAACCAAGTTGGCCAAGTGCGAGTCGGTGACGGATTTCTGTTCATTACCAAGTTAGAACTGGTAATTCGGTTACTTGGATGACCTTATTCTATTATATTATATATCTATTATTTATATCTTTCACCGAATCGAAACTCCATATTATACTAATTTTGAAATAGTTTTTTTTTAAATTGAAAATTATTGTTTCAAGTGGTGGTACAGAACCCTCAATGCGCGAGCCCGACTCGCACTCGGCCGGTTTATTTTATGTGCATACGCACGTACGTGTCACCAAATAGGCAAGTCGCTTTGCATTTACGATTAGTTTGTATAATCTCTGCTGACGGTTTTATTAGACAGTCACTTAGTCATCATCACCATCAGCCAGAAGACGTCCACTGCTGAACATAGGCCTCCCCCTTCAACCTCCGCACTGAACGACAGCCTGCCTTTTGCATCCACTGGATCAGCGACCCTCACTATGTCGTCGGTCCATCTAGTGGGAGGAGCCTACCTACGCTGCGTCTTCCGGTTCGTGGTCTCCACTCAAGAACCTTTCTTCCCCATCGGTTATCAGTGAAAGTCACTTTGTGAAAATCA
This sequence comes from Agriopis aurantiaria, assembly GCA_914767915.1. NCBI lineage: Eukaryota > Metazoa > Arthropoda > Insecta > Lepidoptera > Geometridae > Agriopis > Agriopis aurantiaria. Next base: position 4,583,178 of record OU612007.1, on the reverse strand, counting down.
TGGTATAATAATATACTCCGCCAGGTATAGCGCTCCGAGAATAAATTTCACGTGGGCGTCCCGCAATGATGTCATCAATGTCATGGATACACGTCCACGTGCGTAAGCAGGAGCAGAATAAGTAATTTACAACAAGTTCGAGAGAGATGACGATACACGGTGTTTATATATTCAATTCGTGCTTAACTTGCTTGAGTGGACAAACCAAATGACAATTGAAATGCTTTTTGTATTTTATTTAGTAGATTATTTAAAACTAGCGGTCCGCCCCAGCTTCGCATGGGTATAAATTATAGCCTATGTCACCCGGGGATATTGTAACTTCCCAACAGTGAAAGAATTTTTCAAATCGGTTCAGTAGTTTCGGAGCCTATTCAATGCAAACAAACAAACAATCAAATCTTTCCTCTTTATAATATTAGTATAGATAAATGTTTCCCAGTATCTGTATTTGTTACAACAAAGTGGTAACTGGGCAGTGACGTCATTGCGGGACATCTCCCAGAGCGCTAGACCTTGTTTTGTTTTGGATCATGGTGAAAATCATATAAATATCTGTTCATAATATCGAATTGATTCATACTAATTTCCCGTCAGCTAAGCTGCCTACTTTCCTGTTACTTACTAATTAATGAAACCTATATACAATTTCAGTACGTAAGGAAATGATGGCAATTTATATGCACACATGAATCTGAAGATATCAAACAAAAGGCAATGCCGCCAGCATGCTGGGTACGCTGCCTACTGGTAGTGGGCTTGAGCATTTGGATTCTCTTTAGACCTTCGTCTATGGGTATAGTTGCTTTGAAAAACGGGGCTGGCATAATCGCATAGCGACCAAAGCCTCAACCAAAAATTAGATTTAAAAAAAAATTATATAAAAATACGCTCTATGGGCAGTCTAACTGTATTTGTAGTATTAGCTTGTATTTGGTTTAGTTAATAAAGGCACTTGCAAAAAAAGAAATCGCAGCGTTGAATACAAAAAAGATGGTGTCAAATTTCTGTTCGGACGAACAAAACGACACAGATAAAACGTTGCAGAACTGAACTTGCTAGACGTCATTTTGATAGTCTCAGCTCCCACTTGTATAATGCCATAAGTAGCTCAGTTGCTATATTTCTACTAACATATGCAAATTGTAAAAGAACGTTAGTATCCTGGCTTCAAAATCAAACATACCAAGAGACCGAAAATCTTTTTAAAATTCAATATTGATATTTATTATGTTACTTACCTTGTTTATATCATTTTAGAATTATTATTATTATTACTGACTTTTGATATATATTCGTTTTTATTATTATTATTTTAATTTGGATTTTGTTTTATTTCTATTTGTTGCATGCTACTTATATAATTAGTAAAAATGTTCAATTAAATTGAACCAATTAATAATGACAATCCATTGTAATTTATATTTAATTTTGAATATTTATTTTGTTAAATCTGCACTAAAAACCAATACAAATGTACAAAGTTCTGAGCTAAGTCAACTCGGAAGGAACTATCCACCAAGATACGGGCTAGCGCTCAGTTTGGTGGCTAGGGTCGACAATCTTTATTGATGTACCATTTTATGTGTAATAAATAAATAAATTTGTTTGTAATTTGTAAATTTGTTCATATTTTTTTGGTGATTTGACCACGTGAAGAGATGTCTAGTCAAATCTTCTGGATAATTGTACAAAGCGATACATTTAGAGAATTTAATACATAAATACATCCCTGAAATTTAGCCACCGAGCGATTCACGTTCGATTTTTTTCTGTAACCACTAATTTTTGAACTAGTATGAAACACTTTATTATGCACAACTAAAAAAACAGAAAATTTACGAAAACTTAAAACAACTAAATACAAACTAAAAACTTAAACTAAAAGACCATTAGTGGAGAGAAAGGTCCCCAGAATGCTGGCAGCATTGCCACGTTGAATGGCAATGCGAGAGTTTTGGCGCCAACGTGGAAAAAACATGTCGGCTCGTTGGATTATTTTCCTAAACTTGTGTATTTTCGAGTGTTAATGTGTACTAAATGGTGAATTATTATACATTAGGTGCTCGTAAACGTGCTCGAGTGTGGGCAAGCGATATAACGAGGTGAAACGTGTCTTTTCGTGTTGTCTCCAAAACTCCATAGGAGCCTCTTCCAAAGTCTCCACCACTTTACAGGGGCATGAGTTTGACTTGACCGTGACTTACTTAGCTTGATTCTGACTGTGACCATGACTTGTTTGACACTATTAAGAATATGTAAACTGTTTAATATTACGACTAAAGGACATTGAATCCAAGGTCATGAAAATCTTAAGGAAAAAAAAAAGAGAATGGCAATGCTCAATTTCTGGGCGAAATAGAAGCCAGCATTCTGGACACCCGACGCCTCCACCAATCGCCTGAAACTATAAATACGACTACAATTATCTGGCTTTGGCTACGGAACCTTACCATATGTGTGCCTCGACACGCACTTGACCAATTATTTTAGATTATGTATTGTTTTTGTTAGGATATAATTAAAAATTGTAATTTTTGTCATACTAAGGAACCCTAAAAAACATGCTAAGCAAAAACTGAATACTATATACTATCGAATTAAATATTCAAAAATCCTATTAATAGAATAGAAACTTAGACGGTTGCGTGAATTTTTCTCGAAATGCTAATGTAACGTTGATAAGGATCTGGTTTCTGCATATTATATTATTGTAAGTTAGTGTGTGTATATTTTATTTAAATGCGTTGCGACACAAATACGCGACGACTTCATAACGACGACGTCCATTTTGTTAATTCGCCTTTTTAAAACTTTTTTAATGGCAGTGTTATAGTGTTGACACACGTATGGATTTGGTTGACCTCAACCGCCGTCAGAAAGACAGAAAGAGAGGGAAATATGATATTCTCACTCTTTCTCTCCCGTTGGTTGGACGGCGGTCCGTCAACCAAATCCATACGTGTGTTAACACTATTAGAACATGACTAGATTATTATTATATTACCTGAAATCAAATCAGGGCGAGTTGGCCGTATGTAGATCTATTTATTCTATATTATTACAAAAAAATCGGACAAGTACGAGTAGGACTCGTGCTCTGAGGGTTCCGTTGGCAGAATCAGAATGAGAGTCAAAAAAATATCTAACTGAAGTTAAAATATTGTAAGACCACCTTAACTTTGTAGTTGACAATAAGGTTCTTCCATACATAACAACGAAATTTTTTTCTCTTCTGTGATAACAACTACAAAATGTAAGTTTTTTTTTTTTTTATATGATATAACTTCAAATTAACAACTTTCAGATTTATTCCTTTATATGTGCTGTGCTGTATGTGCTTTATATGTGTGTGTGTGCTGTGTGTAGACCTTGCCTCTTGCCAAAATTAATGATTCTAGATCAACGGGAAGTACCCTATACTTAGGTTTTGATTCCCTTGTGAAATCGCAAAATATGCGACATAAGGCGACATAAACGGTTATATATTTTGATCGTGTTGATTTACAACTTTTATTTTTTTACATCCAAAAGAAACCGTAGACCCAAGTATCTCTTCGTGTATATATACATATATATACCTATTTTTATGGTTTAAATTAAAGTCGCTTTCCGCGTCTGTCCGTCTGTATGGCCGCTAACTCCTCCTAAACCACGTAACGGATTTTGATGCGGTTTTCACCATCAGTTAGATACATTTTCACAGAAGGTTTATATATATAACTAGCGACCCGCCCCGGCTTCACACGTAAATTACACCCGTGCGAAGCCGGGCGGGCGGGTCGCTAGTTTAGTATGAATTTCAACTTGATACCTTTACGCGTTCTTGAGAAAAAGGGTCTTGACTGACGGACAGACAGACGGACAGACGGACAACGAAGTGATCCTATAAGGGTCCTGTTTTTTCCTTTTGAGGTACGGAACCCTAAAAAAAGTTAAATAAATGACCTAAACATACGAAACGAAGTAATAAATAATAAGCCACCAGTACCAAGTACTAATATACTAAGCCTACGCTGTCTGTCTGTCCGTGCGTCTGCCCGTCCGTCCTACCTTTTAAACGGCTGTATCTTACAAACCGTAATAGATAGCAAGTTGTAATTTTCACAAAATATGGAATGCAAAGTCCGTTGCAGATTATGTGAAGTAGCTTGCAAATGCAAGTAGGTGTTCAAACGTAAATAGGCACTCGCGCGGTGACGCACACAACTCGCGTGCAAATACGTACTCGCGCGAGTGTTCGAACGAGACAAACGATGCGTGATGGGCGTCGCGCGAGTAACGCGCGGAAACGAAGCTTCCCTTGCACAAGGACCAGCGCGAAGTGCTACTAAGCACTTCCACTGTCACTTGCACTAAGGAAAACGTTGCAGGCGTTGCGTAGTAGGTACTTGCTACTTGTACTTTGCATGATCTGCAACTGGCATTACGGCGGATTAAATAAGAAATAATAAAAAAGTCAAAAATGGGTATGTCCTAAAACTGCGACCAGAACCACCGGAGGATGGGCAGCAGCGTCCTGTTAGTACACGGTGAACGTACTGCGATCCCCAAGCCGCCTGCCAAGCGTGGGGATTATGGCAACACCCCTCTCTAAGAGGGCCTTGTTCAGCAGTGGACGGTTAATGGCTGATGATGGGATGTGAATAAAGTTAAAAAGTAATAACTAAAGGGGAGTCCCCAACCAAGTTTTTTTTTAAACGTATTTTTGTATTTTAGTTATAACGGTAATACGTACAAGCGTCAAATTCGGCATGATAACCTTATGATTGATTATGTTTATAGTACGCACTCTAAAGTAAAACAACAAATAATAAATACTAGCCAAGTGCGAGTCGGTGACAAATTTCTATTCACCACCGGTTCTCGTATGAAACGTCGGGCGCGGTCGATAATTGAGTGACCGGCCTGTTCGTTAAATTATAATAATACTAGCGGTCCGCCCCAGCTTCGCACGGGTATAGATTAAAGCCTGTCACCCGGAGTGTAGCTTCCCAACAGTGAAAGAATTTTTCAAATCGGTTCAGTAGTTTCGGAGCCTATTCAATGCAAACAAACAAACAAATTTAGTTTATTTAAGTTTTCGTAAATTTTCTGTTTTTTAAGTTATGCATAGTAAAAATATCATTTGTCACCCTGCGATTGACAGGGCCGGTAACAAACAAACAAACAAATCTTTCCTCTTTATAATATTAGTATAGAAGAAGGATGGTCCCATTTGATGAAAACATTGCATTTTGAAGGGTGGAAAAGTCCCCCACCCCTGTGGATAGAAGACTCCCGTTTATCAAAATTTCTTTTGATGAAAATATTGCATTTTGAAGGGTGGAAAAGTCCCCAACACCTGTGGATAGAAGACTCCCGTTTATCAAAATTTCTTTTGATGAAAATATTGCATTTTGAAGGGTGGAAAAGTCCCCCACCCCTGTGGATAGAAGACTCCCGTTTATCAAAATTTCTTTTGATGAAAATATTGCATTTTGAAGGGTGGAAAAGTCGACCCATGTGGATAGAAGACTCCCTTTTATCAAACTTTCTTTTGATGAAAATATTGCATTTTGAAGGGTGGAAAAGTCGACCCATGTGGATAGAAGACTCCCGTTTATCAAACTTTCTAAGCCCGTTTTTTTATTAAAAATAATTAATGAATCACTTAATTATAATTAAAAAGTAATACATTTAACAAATTGATTTTATATCAAACGTTGATCAAAAATCCATCGGCGTTTATTATTCATGAGCTTCGGTAATGGATAGACCAGTTATGGCGAGCCAATCCAAATCTGTATTTTTAGAAAGTGGCAAGGACTTTTAATGGATATTTTTAACTTGTCTTTGAAGACTCGAAATAGAACTTCAATAGTAATTCTATTTTGGTCTACTCTTGAGGTCTAGGCCGGTTCTGACCGAGATTTAGTCAGAGATAGGAGATGCTTGCAAGGTCTGATATGAGACAAGTCAATTATATATTTAAAAAATAGTTTTGTTACCTTTTCAGGGTGCCGTACACAAAGGATGAATACGGGACCCGATTACTAAGCCTAAACTGTCTGTCGGTCCGTCTGTCTGTCTGTCCATCCTACAATTCGAACCGTAATAGATAGCGGTATTGCCAGTTCAAATTTTCACAGAATATTTAATGTTACGGCGACGAGTAGACGAATGTAAGCCCGAGACAAAGTCGAGGGCTTACCATAGTCACGAGTTTGTAATAACCAATCCGTACGTGTGCCATACAACAACACATTTGCGAGAAAAAAACAAAAAATGGACATTAAAAAAATACCGTAAAGTACACGCACGGTGCTATACAACGGAGCGTGCGGTAAAATTCATTACCGCACGCTCCGTTGTATGATCCGTAATGTTTAACTTACGAACGATGTATACAGGCTTCGTAAGTGCACTTTTTGAGCAAATGTGTTGTAAATAATAATAAAGTCAAAAAGTTAAAACCAAATGGTACCTACCCCCATACAACTAACGGTTTTTTGGTATTTGCTCTAATGTTAAAATGGTAATACGTACAAGCGTCAAACTTGGCATGATTATGGTACACACTCTAAAATAAAATAATAAACAATGGCCAAGTGCGAGTCGGTGACAATTTAAGTTCACCACCAAGTTAAGCAACGTAGGGCGCGTTCAGTACAACAAATATTGTTAGTTATACAAAACGAAAATAGATCGTAACAACATAAAAAACCGTTAAATTTTGCATTATATTCCTAGGTAATAATTATATTAATGCTTGAACTCTAAAAATGCTATTTTAATATTCTGTCTGTAAAAATTTGTCAAGTGCGTGCCGTGCCATGCTAACGGTTCGGTTCCGTAGCTAGATTAGAAACACATGATCATCATAGGCTGAGTTCTTTATTCTTACAGAGCGTGCGAGGGTTTGCGTTTTTTTCATATATTTTTTTTTGACTCCGCACTTGCATTGTAGTCGGCGATTTCTCGTAGATTTCAATAAGCTGTGATAATTATAAAAGTAATTTGAGACTCATTTTGTATAGTTCCAAATATCTTGAAAAAATCCTACGGCAGAAATCTTGATCGATACCAAGTAAATAAAATCGAACACGTCACTTTTGACATTAAACAACCCTTTTTTAGTGGGTATAATCCCACATAACCTGGCTACCCCCAATGCAGCTGGATCTTCGGAAGATTTACCACTCGAAAACTAAAAAAAAAAAAAGGGACAGCCGGTGTAACCGCGAGGCGCTGCTACGCTGCTATTATAAGCGATCCATTTTGCCGCGGAACCCTAAAAACTAGATAAACTTCTAAAATAGAATGTCTATAAGCGGTATCGAAAAACTCATTAAAGCATACTAGAGTTTCTAAATTTTAATAGAATTCCAAAATCTGGTTTTGCGATCTATTTTTGCAATATTTTTTGTACCAGACAGCGACTCGCCAAGTTGTGAGTTTTAATTATTAACTTGTTTATACTATGTGAACGTATGTTTGTATGCTTTAACCAAAATAAAATGAATGGACGGGCCCAGAAGGAGCGCACTTTTGAAGATTACAAAATGAGCGCCGGCGCTCACTTCGTTTCAGTCGGTCTCTAGCCGTAGGAAGTGCAACACGAGACTGTTACATGATAACGAAACATCTGACACAATTATGCCTTCGTGTGCTTTCCCGAAGTGTAAATACACAACAAAAAAACAGCGATCTATTTCTTTGTAACAAATGTACTGTACATGTTTATAATTAGGTGTTGAAGTATATGTTCGACGGTTTTGACTCGTTTTTACTGAGCAAGTTCAATGGTTATGGCCCGTCCATTCATTTTATATTGGTCGAAGTTTGCGTATGTATGCGATATGTGTGGTATTGTCGCCTGAAAGGCTGGCAATAGACGGGTACCTACACTGATTTTTGAACGAGATATTATAATATTAAATATCGTAGAAGAAGGTGGATAGGCGAGGGATTTTCTATCAAGGCACACCTGGCAACACTATGCCGCTCCTGGCAACACCGAGTTTTGGCGCCAACGCGGAAAAAACATGTCGGCTCGTTGCATTATTTTCCGAAACTTGTGTATTTTCGAGTGTTAATGTGTACTAAATGGTGAATTATTATTCATTAAGTGCTGGTAAACGTGCTCGAGTGTGGGCAAGTGATATAACGAGGTGAAACGTGTCTTTTCGTGTTGTTTCCAAAACTCCTCTTGTAAAGTCTCCACCACTTTACAGGGGCATGAGTTCGACTTGACCGTGACTTACTTAGCTTGACTCTGACTGTGACTATGACTTGTTTGACGCTAATAAGACAAAATGAACTGTTTAATATTACAAGTAAAGGACATTGAATCCACGCTCATGAAAATTTTAACAAAAAAAAAAACCTGGCAACACCACGCCTCGTTAACCGCTTACAATCAGGCGGAACGCATTCTTGTTAGCTGTTCTTCATAGATATAAATAAAACCAGCCAAGTGCGAGTAGGGCTCGCGCACTGAGGGTTCCGCACCGCCATATAAATTATTAACTACTAAACAATAGAGTAGTACAAAAACACATCATGCCCAACCCACCAATGGATGGATGGTTGGATGAGCGATCACCCATCCAAGTAACAACCGCGCACGACATTGCTAAACTTCGGTGATCGTACGAAAAACGGCGGTGAGCAGAAATTGATTATCGACTCGCACTTGGCCATTATTTATTATTTGTTGTTATACTTTAGAGTGTGTACTATAATCATGCCAAGTTTAACGCTTGTACGTATTACGGTTTTTACATTAGAGCAAATAGAAAAACACGTTTAAATAAAACGTTCGTTGTATGAGGAACCCCTTTAGTTTTTACTTTTTGACTTTATTATTATTTGTTAGTTAATCCGCCGTAGCATTACATATTCTGTGAAAAATTTCAACTGGCTATCTATTACGGTTCGAAAGACGGACAGACAAGACAGACAACGTAGGCTTAGTAATAGGGTCTTGTTTTCACCTTTTGGGTACGGAACCCTAAAAATTTAGAACAATTTTACCTAATGAACAGCCCCTAACATTTATTAACATTAACATTTATTGTACAGAAATTCTGTACAAAAATGTATACGGCCAAAATATTACTTGAGTAACTAACATACATTCCAACTTTCGCATTCCTAATATTCGTGGGAACCTTATAAGATTAATCTCAATGCATTATTAATTAAATTCTAAAGTCGAGGTTACCACATCTGTCATAGTAACTAATCTGGCCAAGAGCGTGTCGAGACACGCATATGCTAAGGTTCCGTGGCCAAAGCTTACTTATTAGTACACACACAGGGCACTATTGTGCCCTGTATTTATATTTACGTAATGGCAACATTTGTGAAAAACAATCAATCTTTCGTTGGTTTATTTTCCTAAACTTGTGTATTTTCGATTGTTAATGTGTATTAAATGGTGAATTATTATTCATTAAGTGCTCGTAAACGTGCTCGAGTGTGGGCAAGTGATATAACGAGGTGAAACGTGTCTTTTCGTGTTGTTTCCAAAACTCCATAGAAGCCTCTTGTAAAGTCTCCACCACTTTACAGGGGCATGAGTTTGACTTGACCGTGACTTACTTAGCTTGACTCTGACTTGTTTGACGCTATTAAGACTATGTAAACTGTTTAACATTACGACTAAAGGACATTGAATCCACGGTCATGAACATTTTAACAAAAAAAAACAATCAATCTTTATTTACTTCTTTTGATACATACAAAAGGGGACGTCCATTAATTACGTGAGGTGTTTACATTAGAGCTAATACAAAAATACGTAAAAAAATATACTCTTGTTGTATGGGGACCCCCTTTTCATTTTTACTTTTTTATTATTTCTTAATTATATTATGTTCCCACTGCTGGGACTCGGGCCTTCTCTCAGGGAGAGAGGGTGGGCCCTAATCCATCATGCTGGCCCAGTGCATGTCAAATGTCTTTGAACTTTTTGAGTTTGTTGGACATACCGGTTTCTTGACGATATTGTCCTTCACCGTTCTTGAGCGATGGCATCGAAACTGCACATAATTTATTTAAGTCTAAATAAGTGATTGGTGCAGGGCCGAGGTTCGAACCGGGTGCCGGCAGATTGTAAAGCGCACATGCTACCGCCCGGCCTCCATCGCTCTTGGTACCAGGGCCCTATTCCCTAGGGAATAGGTTACCCTATTTTCTAGGGAATAAAGGCCAACTTTTAGAGGTTAACTTAACGCGCCACGTTACGCGATTCTTTAAAGCTATGAAATCAAGGCCCAGGATTCCTTGTAGTAATACCGAACCCTAAAAACGGAGCATAGCTACAACTTTCGGCCTCTTATAGCGAATTTGACGATTTTAAATCAATTTTATTCAGTTAAATTACAATATTTGAGCTGGAAAAAATACATGTCACAGATGCATCTGTGTTTGAGTTTATGATTTGGTTCAAAACACGACAGAATAAACTTTCCTCGATCAAAGAACAATCTGAAACAAAGTCGATTCAGTTTATTTTTTTCGTTTTATGCTCTAATGAAAGCTCGTAACGACCTGGAAATTGCATGTACTGAAAGGCAATTTTATTCATTTTTTTTTTATTTGGATAGAATTTTCATAGTGAATAGTTTCGTTTTTTAGTGAAATTAAAAGCGTAAAAAGGTCGCGAGAATTTGCGCGCACCGCGTTCAGTACCGCGCCAGGCGTCATCGAGGTCGGACCTATGTTCGTTTTTGTCGTTGCACACCCCCCGCGGGCGTCCTGACTCTTGGGTGACAAAATACATCGTCGCTATAACTTGGCGGGGGCTGAGGGAGCGTTTTGTTGCCTACGCGACTCGGATAACTGGCCGTTAACGCGCCACGTTACGCGATTCTTTAAAGCTATGAAATCAAGGCCCAGGATTCCTTGTAGTAATACCGAACCCTAAAAACGGAGCATAGCTACAACTTTTAAGACCATAAAGATTAGCTTGAAGTAAAAGTCTTCTGAGTTTGCTTTAGCGAAAGTTAGTCCGGTTTGGGGTAAACAGGTGACGTCTAACGGCCGGTCATATAAACTAAGCTGATCCACGATGGCTTCCGAAGGATTCAAACATCCCCGACCTCACTTAAACTATAAAAAAGTGCTGTAATAAAGAGTTAGCGGAAAGGGTGTACTAAGCCGAAAGGGGTCCATAGTGGTGACCTGATTATTCAATTTATTTCTTACTAGCGGTCCGCCCCAGCTTCGCACGGGTATAGATTATAGCCTATGTCACCCGGGGATAGCGTAGCTTACCAACAGTGAAAGAATTTTTCAAATCAGTTCAGTAGTTTCGGAGCCTATTCAATGCAAACAAACAAACAAACAATCAAATCTTTCCTCTTTATAATATTAGTATAGACTAGCTGACCTGACAGACGTTGTCCTGTCTTAGAACTGTCAAACACGCAAAGTTAAAATTGTGAATCTTATTTTATTACACCTTGGGTTACATTATTGGAATTTTAGTTAGGATCCCTATATTTTTTGAAAATATAATATAGCGTATGTTACTCGGGGATAGTGTAGCTTCCGAACAGTGAAAGAATTTTTCAAATCGGTTCAGTAGTTTCGGAGCCTATTCAATGCAAACAAACAAAACTTTCCTCTTTATAATATTAGTATAGATTAATTATTAATTAATATTAATGAAATTCCTATCAATAGTGTAAATAGTGTTTGTACGGTACTAATTGAAATAAATAAATATATATATATATATATAAATAAATAGTACTACCCATCATTATGAACAACGATAACCGATGGGGAAGAAAGGTTCTTGAGTGGAGACCACGAACCGGAAGACGCAGCGTAGGTAGACCTTCCATTAGAATTCATTAGATGGACCGACGACATTGTGAGAGCCGCTGGCATCCAGTGGATGCAAAAGGCAGGCTGTCGTTCAGTGTGGAGGTTAAAAGGGAGGCCTATGTTCAGAAGTGGACGTCTTCTGGCTGCTGATGATGATGATAATGATGATGATTATGAACAAGGACCAAGAATCCCTGAGACTGAAATCGCGAAATAGCATTTACAACCTGGGTGTCTTCAAATCACTAGTGAATTGGTTTCTTCTAGGCAAACGTGCTCCAACGTAGACCGCATCATCGCTTAGCATCAGGCGAGATGGTGGTCAAAGGCAAGAATAAAATTTATTATTAAAAAAAAAAAACACCTCGGAAAAAAGCCTTCTGCTGATATGTACGTGCTGGGAGCAAACATCCAACCAAGGGTTCTTTATAAAGCGAGTTATTAGATTCTTAAAGGGCCGTCAACGTAGTTGTGATGCCTCTGGTGTTACAAGTATCCATAGGCGACGGTGACTGCTTACCATCAGGCAGCCCGCCTGCTTGATTGTAAGAAAAACATTCTTTTGAATGTTCCAATAAAGTATTCTCATCATGTTACGTGCTGCCACAAACTCAGAGCAAATAAAAATACAGAGTCCCTACGGCGCACTGCCAAAGTGACGCCAAAATCGCTTCCAAAACTACGTGAATTCCCAATAAATACACGACTCGCGCACACATACGCATTCAAAACTACGTGAATTTCTTGTCAGAACGTCGTACTGAAAACCTCCGTTTTAAAAAGAAACAATGTCTTCTTGCAGTTTTAAGAACTGTAAAAACAACACAAAAGTAAATAAGAAGGATGGAATATTTCCACACTTAAGTATTTATATTATCACTTATTTTGATGAAACACGACACGAACTTCAACTACGCACACATGTTTCAAAAAGTGGCTTCACTTTTCGTGTTCGCTGTAGTCCCTCTGTGTTTTTATTTGCTCTGAGGCCACAAAAAAGTAATTTAAAATCACCTACTAAACTTTTGATTATTCGATAAACATTTCTCAATGCGATGGTCAATCAAGATAAGGTATAATAAAGATTAAAACATGCAAAACGTATCTAATCACAGATCTCGAACCAGTTCAATAGAAAAAAAATCTTTTTTCACAAAAATTCTTGTGAGTCTCGTCTGAACTTCTTTCTACGTACCCATTGGCGGATCCAGGGGGGCCATGCCCCCCCCCCCCCCCCCAAAACACCTAGCAATTCCATACATTCGACAAAAAATTTCGATTTGATTCCTTTGAACCCTGACGTACCACAGGTAGGGTTACCATCCGTCCGGATTTATCCGGTCTTTTAGACCTTTGTCCGGCTTTGTAATTTGGCCAGTTTTTTTAGGTAGGGCGATGTAATACGAGTAAATCTTGATTAACGTCTCCCTAAACAAAAAACAAAAATCTTTTTTTAAATAAAAAATAGTCCCAAACAACAAACTTTTAACTTGGTAAAATGCTTATAGTTTTTGGTTGAAAGAATTGAACGAAAGGTAAGGTCGCATAAGTTCAGTTACCTAACAGCTGTAATTACAACGCATTCCAACAGCAACTTTGACAGTTCAATGCTAGCGTTAAGTACCGTTAAATTTGTCGGCTACACGTCTAACACCTGTCAAAGTGTGTACTTTATCTTAGGAGATAATCAGATCCGTGGCGGTAGAAACACCGTGGTTGTCATATTTCATCGTCATCATCATCATTTCAGCCATAGGACATCCACTGGACATATGCCTCCCCCATCGTTCTCCACAAGGGCCGGTTGGAAGCGGCCTGCATCCAGCGTTTCCCTGCGGTCTCTTTTAGGTCGTCTGTCCGTCTTGTGCGGACGTCCTACACTGCGCTTACCGGTCCGTGGTCTCCATTCGAGAACCTTTCAGCCCCATCGGCCATCTGTTCTGCGTGATATGTGCCCAGCCCACTGCCACTTCAACTTGCTAACTTGCTTGTCGCATTTGCGTGATGTTAAATGTGTTATATGCTCATAATATTTATGATAATAAACCATCGAAATACTATTCCTATAGAGTCCAATCTCTCAGTGAAAACAGTCAAAAAACGTCTGAGCGTCATTGTACATACATTGTATCAATTATATACTTCACAATGCAACATTGACTCCAATTTAGACGTTATGTCGCTTGCATAGTGTTCAACGTTAGTTGTCCGCAATGTCATCGTAGCTCTGGCTTCGCGCGGCGTTGTACTCGGATCACAGTTACCTTGTAACTAACCAAAAAGTCTGCGCAATTCGTAGCGTGCGCCGAGTTTTGGTTCGGACATTTTTTTGTTACGATTGTGACTCTATATGTATTGTATCTCGATTTAAGGAACTGAATATTTTTATTGTCTTATAAAAAAGCTGACCATTGATAGAAAAGAATAACGAAAATAAAATAAAAATATGAACAAAATTAAGGAATATCTAAGCATTTTAATAAAGATAAAGATTATTTATTTGCACAAAACACGAGTAAATCATACACACATTAAAAACGCATGCACAATAGGTGGTTTAAAATATTTGTCACTTTGTATCATGTTTTGCCTAGTTTATAGGCGTACAAATCTAGAGAGATGGTATAAAATTCCGTAAATATTATTTATATAAAAAAGTATTAATTTATATTAACTGTCGAAACAATTTCAAATGTTTAGATATGATGTTATTAATATTATAATAATAGTTAACAGATGTTTTATGTTTAATGTTTTGTTCTTACTAATGACGTCACTTGAGCACGTCTTGAAAACACTATACTGACACTTACTGCAAGCCTTTTTAGGGTTTCACAAAATCCGTGGAAAAAAATTATTTTGTTCTTTGTCTGTGTTCTTTGTAGTGGCATATTAACTTATTATATTAATTTTTGTGTTTTGTGGTTTTTTGTAGTTAGTTTTTTAAAAGATAATTTATACTAGAACTAGCTGACCTGACAGACGCTGTCATGACTTAGAACTGTCAAACGCGCTAGATTAAAATCTTAGTTAAGTTTTTTGAAGTTTTCTAATTTGCTGCGCAATTTTCTTAATTTTTCCTTGCGTAAGAATCTTCTACAAAGTATTAGAAAACTAAAAAAAATATCGGTAAAGTCGTTCTCAAGTTATGGCGTGACCAAGGCAAATAGGGATTCAAGTTGTAGTGACAATGGGCAGGCCACATCGCTTGAAGAACCGATAACCGATGGGAAAGAAAGGTTCTTGAGTGGAGACCACGAACCGGAAGACACAGCGTAGGTAGGCTCCCACTAGATGTACCGACGACATTGTGAGAGTCGCTGGCATCCAGTGGATGCAGATGGAAGACTGTCGTTCAGTGTGGAGGTTAAAGGGGGAGGCCTATGTTCAGCAGTGGACGTCTTCTGGCTGATGATGATAACATTAAAAAAAACGGGCCGAATTGAGAACCTTCCTCCTTTTTCGAAGTCGGTAAAAAATGCCGTAACGGAATAAGTATGTTTTTTTTTTTTATATATGATTATCGAACAGCATAATTGTATTGCAGTAGGTATATAATCACCATGCATATTAAATAATACTAGATACAAAATAAACGCCTTCCCATACTCTCGCTTCGTTACGTCGAGATATTAATATCCAAAAAAACTTGACAACTACCAAATTAACGTAACTGGGTCTTGGACTAAACTTAATATATTAGAGTTTAAAAATAGAATGTTGCCAAAACTGGCTATAATTAATTCTAGTCCGAGTGAGCGATTCGGACGAACCGGTTGTTTTTTTCACTTCGATATGTGCCACGTGCTTTGCAAGCACGATTGCAAGATTATCTTACCTCCTTGTCAAATAGTCATCGAGATACAATACATAATATAGAGTCACAATCGTGCCAAAAAAATAATCAAAAATCAAAATAAAAAATGTCGTGTAAAAAATACAACCGAACCAAAATCAGCGCACGCTACGAATTGCGCCGACTTTTTGGTTATTATGGAAACTGACGTGGTTTTCATACATTTTATTTATATTACACGGGAATTACTCACGTAATATTAAGCCGGTCAGTGCAAAGCGAGAAGCAGCCGCGTGCGTGCATTCGTCTTGAAAAAGACCGCCTAATGCGGTTGAAAGTATAGTCGGAGTAACCGGCTTCATCTTACGTGACTAATTCTCGTGTAATATAAATAAAACTTTTTGGTTACAAGGTACAATTAGTTTACAAGGTACAACTTTTTTGGTTGTAAGGTAACCGCGATCCGACTACAACGCCGCGCGATGCCAGAGCTACGATGACATAGCGGACAACTAACGTTGAACACTATGCAAGCAACATAACGTCTAAATTAGAGTAAATGTGGCATTGTGAAGTATATAATTGATACAATGTATGTACAATGACGCTCGGACTGTTTTCACTGAGAGATTGTGACTCTATAGGAATTGTATCTCGATGCAAATAGTAAATTATTTTTACATAAAAAAGAGTGCAACGACTTGATTCGATTTAGTTTTGGAGATGTCATAATGGCGTCAATTCTGTTGTACCATTCTCTAAACTAAACTAATCTGACAGGACTAAAATTATCAGCGTCTCTTTTCATTTCAGTATGTCAGAAAAGGATAGCAACCATTTTAGAGCTGTCAAATTTAGTTTAATTTAGAGAATGGTACATCAGAATCGACGTCAATATCGAGATGTCAATATCGCATTGGATTACAAGCATTTTTTCGTATAAAACCGGCCAAGTGCGAGTTGGGCTCGCGCACTGAGGGTTCCGTACCACCACAAAATTCAGTAACGCAATTACCAGTTATAACTTGGTAATCAGAAACTTGTCACCGACTCGCACTTGGTCATTATTTATTATTTGTTGTTTCAGAGTTAGAGTGTGTACTACAATCATGCCTAGTTTGACGATTGTAAGTATTACCATTTTTACAATCTAAGAGTTAATACAAAAATAAGTTTGTTAATCCGCCGTAACATTACATATTTTGTCAGGTGATAATTTCACCTGACTATCAATTACTGTTCAAAATATACAGCCGTTTAAAGGTAGGACGGACAGACGGACGGACAGACGGATGGACGGACAGACATCGTAGGCTTAGTAATAGGGTCATTTTTACCCTTTGGGTACGGTACCCTAATAATGAAAAAATAATATTTTATGTATTTGTCTAAATATAGACAAATAAATCTTTCAGAGCGCCTGGTTAATGCGACGCGTGACCAAAATGCTGGCGTGTTTCTGGCTCAACGCATTAGCATTGCTATTCAACGTGGTAATGCCGCCAGCATGTTGCGTACGCTGCCAGCTGGTAGTGGGCTTGAGCATTTGGATTGTCTTTAGACCTTCAACGGTCTATGGGCAGTCTAACTGTATTTGTAGTGTTAGTTTTAGCTTGTATTTTGTTTAGTTAATAAAGGCATTTGCCCAGGAAAATAGGACACAATTTAATATAGACGTGAAAGCTGTCCTTCTGGTATAAATTTCGCATAACTACTAACTTGGTGGGTGCACTACTTCGACTCAGAAAAATATCTTAGACCAGAAATTTATACATTCTAAATTGATTATACTGTGGCATGTAGAATTTTTTATCTGAGCAAAGTAGTAGTTTTAAGGCCCATTTTTCCATTTAGCGATTTTGGTAATTCTAGTTTTAGTTTCGATGCAGAGTTGAAAACTGTGACCTCACGACACAGGTTATCCTAGTGTGGGGGACAGTGTTCCACTACGGTACATAATTGTTTGTTTATTATTCTCACCTCTTCTTACAACATTTTGTACACATGTAACTACCTACTTAAGATTTTTTATGTACCTATAGCCCTTTAATGAATACCAATAAACGTTTTTGAATTTGATGCTATAAAACTATTACTACTGTACTAAAAATATATACAGAGAAAGTAGGAAAAATAACCTAGGTGAACAAATCGCCACAATGCGGTCCCCAGAATGCTGGCAGAATAAAAAAAAAAAATCTACTTCCATGGTTAGTTATATTTATAAAAATGGCGTTATATCAAAATTTTATGCTTTAAAGGAAACCGGTAAGAGCGAAACACGATTAAGGACATTTCAAACGATAGAAGAAAAAAAACCGGACAAGTACGAGTAGGACTCGTGCTCTGAGGGTTCCGTTAGACGGAACCCTCAGAGCACGAGACCAAAAAAAAAAACTAACTGAAGTTAAAATATTGAAAGACAAACTTAAGTTTGTAGTTGACAATAAGGTTCTTCCATACATTCCAACTACAAAATGTAAGTTTGTAATAGCATAATAATTATTTTTAAATGATATACCTTCAAATTTATAACTTTCGGATTTATTCCTATATATGTGCTATGAGACCTTGCCTCTTGCCAAATTTCATGATTCTAGGTCAACGGGAAGTACCCTATAGGTTTTGATTCCCCTGTGAAATCGCAAAATATACGACATAAACGTTCATATCTTTTGATTGCTTTGACTTACAACTTTTATTTTTTTACAGCCAAAACAAACCGTAGACCCAAGTATTTAGTATAAATTTCAACTTGCTACCTTTACGCGTTATTGAGAAAAAGGGTCTTGACAGACGGACAGACAGACAGACGGACAACGAAGTGATCCTATAAGGGTTCCGTTTTTTCCTTTTGAGGTACGGAACCCTAAAAAGTAACACTGATTTGACATTTTCTCCGTTTTTCTTGCAAATACCTATTTACTAAATGATGTCTACGATATCTTAATATACAGATTGCATAATTATGGAGGTAACCGCTGTGGTACATTTTACATTTCATCTATACTTTTCGGAGAGTAAAAAACAACATGAGAAAAACCTCAAAAATATAAGTAGCGAAACGCACGACTGTGTGTAAAGTCCGTTTCATGAAAGAAGTCCCACGGCAAACAGCGGAACTAAATTTCCATGTTGCAGTTGTCAGGTGTTGTTACTGTGTTTGGACGCTAGTGAGATTTTTATTAATTTTCCATCGTTAAAGAGTCGTGTACGATGCCAAAAGTTGTTAAAGTTCTACTCGAGAAATGATACTGATAGTGATTGATACGCGATGACAGCGCCGCGTCTGGGGGACTTCAAACATGAAAAGCACTCTAAGCGGTTTTGCTCCACTAAATGCGACTTTAGTACAATATAATTAAGCCTAATGGTTATCTGTGGTAACAAGCGTTACTACAAAGCGAGATGCGTTAGCTTAAAAGTGAGAAAAGCTCGCACCTTAATAAAAATTGATCTTGATATTAGTAAATATCTTTGGTATTCGCTGTCCTAACCTTCTGGTACAGGTAATCTTGGTACTTCACGGTAATCTATACTAATATTATAAAGAGGAAAGATTTGTATGTATGTTTGTAACAAATTGGCTCAAAAAGTACTGGACCGATTTGAAAAATTCTTTCACTGTTGGGAAGCTACACTACCCCCGGGTGACATAGGCTATAATCTATACCCGTGCGAAGCTGGGGCGGACCGCTAGTATTATGAATACAAAAGTTTGTGTGTATGTTTGTACGTACTTATAACTACGAAACAGCTGAACGTATTTGAATAAAATTTGGCATGTAGGTAGGTGTGAAGCCACGGGGCATTGTTAGTAATGAAAACACCTCATTTTTTTAAAATATAAATATTAGGCTTACATTTGACCACCATATCGCCTGATGTTAAGCGATGATGCGGTCTACGTTGGAGCACGTTTGCTTAGTAGAAACCGATTCACTCGTGATTTGAAGACTCCCAGATTGTAACCAAACGCATTGTATAGCTGACCAAAACCAGATTGTAAGCTGTTGGCTATCCAAGTATAAATAATATAAAATAAAATAAAATTATTTTTTCATTGTAGCTAACTTGGCGGTAGACACTACCGCGCGCCCATTGTAAATTGTTACGCAAAATTCGAGAACTTCTGATCTGACAGATCAGATATTCCTAATTAATTGGTACAGTGTCTAAAATTACACTACAGCATGTAGTATGTCTTAATCTGTGCCTTAACGTGGGCGTAGCGTCTAAAAATAGCCACAGTACAAAAGTGAAAGTTAACCTTCTGGTATAATGTTCGATACATTTTTGTTCTGATCATGAAATTGGACCGTTATGTAGTTTATTTATAGGATGTTGCATAAGGCCGCGTTTTTGACTTGGCGCAGCGGGCGGTGGCGCGAGCGGCTGATCGGAAACTGGGTATCTTGAAGTCGCGAGTGAATGTTTCTTGTAGGCAAGCGTGCTCCATCCGTCGCATCCTAAGCAGGCAAGGTGGAAATCAAGCACAAGTATTTAATACAAATAAAAAAAAATAAAAAAAAAAAACATTCAGTCGAATTGATAACCTCCTCTTTTTCGAAGTCGGTTAAAAAAACAATCCCTTCATATGTGTTTATAAAAAAAAACACCTTTTGAATGTGAAATGTCAACCTACTCGCAGAGCTGGCGCACTCCGCACATAAGGTATGAAGCTACAAGTAGCCGACTTTTCGGACCAGGGGAGTTAGACAAGACTCATTTTCTGTTAGCGTTAACGCCTGCGGAAAGATGAAATTGTATGTATTGTACATTAGCTTGAGATAACATCTCTCAAGCTAATGTCATTGTCAATGTCATTTCCATACAATTTCATCTTTCCGTTAACGCTAACAGAAAGTGGGCTTGTCTAACCCACCGTGCCCGCTGCCACCGCTGCCGCGCGATACACAGAGATAACGCGACCAGAGTTACGCGATAGACAGAGGCAACTCCTAGGTTAATATAGCTGTAGGTAGTTAGCGGTCGCACGTCCTGATTTGCACTTTATTGTGTAGTAGCAAGAGTCGCTACTTCTTTAAATGATTTTGCGGAGTGAATCTGCTGTACCTACTTGTACTATACGAGTCACGTACGATATCTTCTATGTCTTCGGAGGTACGCGGGGTGACTCACAGGTCCAAGTGACCATAAAAGTCGAGTTACACACACAGTTTCATTTTGTCTTCCCTAATATCTCTATTAAGTATTTACTTTGGCAGACAAAAAAAAACATTTTCTGTTTCATAGTATAAACATATTAAACATCTTTAACGACAAGTTCATTAAAAAGTGAATAATTTTTAAATTTCGATGACGGAGCTGATTTGCTTCAAACGGCTTAACCGACTTTCATGGATCATAGGAACAATCTCAATTAAGTCACCACCGTTCAAAAAAACTAAATCAAAATTGGTTGAGCTGTTTGGGAGCTACGATGCTAGAGATAGACACACAAATACACACGTTAAACTTATAACACCCCTCGTTATGCATCAGGGGTTAAAAATACTACATCAAATTAATTATAAATAAAAAAATATTTGATGTAGTATTTTACACTAAAATTACACACACCACACAACACTAAAATTATTAATTTTAGTCAGCAGTGCGATTCTGTGATAAACTCGCTCCTAGAGATAGCGCGGATTCCGCGCTGACGAAGAAAATGATTTCACCGCCAGCGCGGAATCCGCGCTATCACTAGAAGCGAGTTTATTACAGAATTGCACTGCTGTTGATAGAATCAGGCGTCACTTTGCGGAAGTCCATGTTTTATTTGTATATGACGAAACTATAGTGAAATTGCGCTTCTACGTCGCTTCGAATACAGTACAATTTTTGGGATAAATTATTTTTCTTTGTAACATCCCTCGTTATGCATCAGGGGTTTAAATACTACATCAAATTAATTATATAAAAAAAAAATTGATGTAGTATTTTACACTAAAATTACACACACCACACAACACTAAAATTATTAATTTTAGTCAGCAGTGCGAAAATCGCACTGCTGTTGATAGAATCAGGCGTCACTTTGCGGAAGTCCATGTTTTATTTGTATATGACGAAACTATAGTGAAATTGCGCTTCTACGTCGCTTCGAATACAGTACAATTTTTGGGATAAATTATTTTTCTTTGTAACATCCCTCGTTATGCATCAGGGGTTTAAATACTACATCAAATTAATTATATAAAAAAAAAATTGATGTAGTATTTTACACTAAAATTACACACACCACACAACACTAAAATTATTAATTTTAGTCAGCAGTGCGAAAATCGCACTGCTGTTGATAGAATCAGGCGTCACTTTGCGGAAGTCCATGTTTTATTTGTATATGACGAAACTCTAGTGAAATTCCGCTTCTACGTCGCTTCAAATACAATAAAAAAAATTGGGATAAATTATTTTTCTCTGTAGATATTTATGGTGCTAAGCTTAACCTAACCTAAAATAAAGTATTAATTACATAAAAAAGTAAAATTTACCTAGCCTGTAACAAAAATTAATTAAATATGTTACAAAAAATTCGTTATAATAATTTGTACTATACTTAAGGCGTGCTGGTAGAGAACCGTACACTTGTATGACGGTAATGCGGTGTGCGCGCTTTCAAATACTTTCAATATTAATTTTTCTTTATTTTCTACAAATAATATTACGCCTTTACAAAAAACTGCGACCACTAAAGTATTTGAATGATTGTTAGGATAACACACAATTTTTTTTTGATAAAAATATCTTCTATAGAATCTGAATGAAGTTGATTCAATCCATTGAAGGGAACGTAAAAACGGGTGTTTTTTAGGGAAGGTAACGATTTTTTTTCTGTCGAGCCAAATTTCTTTAATCGTGTACACATCCGAATAAAATATTTCAAGAACATTTATTTAATTATACATAAAGAAATAATGTCAATTAATCGATTTTAACGGTCTACTTTTGAATATTCGTGATGACGAATCGTCAAATTTGAAGCATATTTCGTCTTAATGATATTAATTTGAAATAAAATATTTGAAACATTCAGCAATTAATATACAATGATTGTAAATATTATTGAATTGAAATGCAAATGAAATAAACAATTATACCCGTTTCCTCGGTAAATTACATTAGAGATTCGTCATCTATACTAATATTATAAAGAGGAAAGATTTGATTGTTTGTTTGTTTGTTTGTTTGTTTGTTTGCATTGAATAGGCTTGGAAACTACTGAACCGATTTGAAAAATTCCTTCACTGTTGGGAAGCTACACTATCCCCGGTTAACATAGGCTATATTATATTATTTTTTTAAATAGGGATTCTTACTAAAACTCCAATAATGTAACCCAAGGTGTAAAAAAATAAGATTTACAATTTTGACTTTGCGTGTTTGACAGTTCTAAGACAGGACAACGTCTGTCAGGTCAGCTAGTAATATATAAATAACTTTAGTATACATATATATACATATATAGCTTTATATAATTTTGAATTTGTCAATTTCTAGTCTCAGATACGTTTCTGACGAGGTAGTGCTTTCGCCAAGTTAGTAGTTATGCGAAATTTATGCCAGAAAAACGGCTTTCACTTCTATATTAAATTGTGTCTATTTTTAGATATATTAATACTATGCCTACTTCAAGACAGATTAAGTAACAGTTAATATGTGCAGTGTAATTTTAGGAAGAACAATTAATAGGCATGTGCCCTAATGTTAAATTTATTACAAACTAGCTGACCTGACAGACGTTGTCCTGTCTTAGAAATGTCAAACACGCAAAGTCAAAATTGAAAATCTTATTTTTTTACACCTTGGGTTACATTATTGGAGTTTTAGTAAGGATCCCTATTTTTTTGAAAATATAATATAGCCTATGTTACCCGGGGATAGTGTAGCTTCCCAATAGTGAAAGAATTTTTCAAATCGGTTCAGTAGTTTCGGAGCCTATTCAATGCAAACAAACAAACAATCAAATCTTTCCTCTTTATAATATTAGTATAGACAACAAGCCTAGCGATGAATATAACTAAATACATTACACATGCTGAAAAAATAATTTAAATTGGCTGATAAATCTCTGAGATATGAGCGTTTAAAGTTTTAGGTGGGGATAGGGAGGATACTCTGTCCCTTTCTCGCAAAGCGTGTGTTAGTATAGCATTTGTATGGCGCGCCTGAGACGTGACGTCATAGCTCAGTATAGTGCGCTCTCTGTCTAGTATTATTATTGTACTAATTTTAATTTTGTTTTCGATGACGGGCTCTATGTATGATGAGCTTTTTTTAGGAGGTAATGAGCTTTTTTTATCTATACTAATATTATAAAGAGGAAAGATTTGATTGTTTGTTTGTTTGTTTGTTTGTTTGCATTGAATAGGCTCCGAAACTACTGAACCGATTTGAAAAATTCTTTCACTGTTGGGACCTATGGCCACCTTCTCCATCGTCAGACCAGCTCGATGGTACCATAATATTGCATTGTCACTGAACTTATTGTACCTTCAAGGTGCCCTTGAGCTAGTCGCCCTAAACTTAAACCATCAAGTTAAAGTTATGCCGAACACTGCGTACGCTAACTAGTCCGGTCAATCTGTAGAGGCCGTAAGGCCAACAGCGTAAGTCAATATAAAAAAAAACATGTTCAGTCACTTCGTTCACAGTGTGAAGCGAGCTTTTGCGGTCAAATAATGGCCTACTCTTGACAAACCTAATAGGAAAGCGAGAAAATCGATTTTACTCCGATAAACAATACGGTTTAATTTTTATGGGAAAAAATATAAATGCAGCAGTTTTAATTTTCAAACTTTCTTTACTGACCAACAATCAGATTATACTATAACTAGCTGACCTGACAGACGTTGTCCTGTCTTAGAAATGTCAAACACGCAAAGTCAAAATTGAAAATCTTATTTTTTTTACACCTTGGGTTACATTATTGGAGTTTTAGTACTATTTAAAAATAAAAATAAAATTGTAATATATTATGGATCTAAAGTTATAAATCAGTTAAGTATATCACGAAATCTCTTTTTAGATAAAAACGTCGTAATATTTATAACTAGCAACGCACCCCGGCTTCGCACGGGTGTAATTTTTTTTTTTACACCTTGGGTTACATTATTGGACTTTTAGTAAGGTTCCTATTTTTTTTTATATATAATATTTCCTATGTCACCCGGGGATAGTGTAGCTTCCCAACAGTGAAAGAATTTTCAAATCGTATCAGTAGTTTCGGAGCCTATTCAATGCAAACAAACAAACAAATCTTTCCTCTTTATAATATTAGTATAGATGAAAACGAAAGTTTGTCGTTTTCTTTATTAATTACCCTTTCATAACAAAACGGCCCAACTGATTTTGAGGAAAGGCAAAAAAACAGTTTGCATCGTGAGGAAGGATATAGATAATATACATAAAAACCGGCCAAATGCGAGTCTGGGGTGCAAGTACCGTTCTTTTATCGATCGTCAAATTGACAGTTGAGGTCGTAAAATTTGATAATATGCCATTTTTTCAGTACTCGCTGTGATCGATTCTATGGCATTTTAGCGAATTTGACGATCGATAAAGAACGGTACTTGCACTGCTGGTTCGCGCACTGAGGGTTCTGTACCACCACAAAATATATAAAAAATAGTGCAAATAAATACAACGTCACCCTTCACCCATCCAATTACCGACGTACTTACGACCGTAGCTATGTTTGGGCCACCTGTAAAAAGTTTCCATCATCCAAACCCATTGGAAAAGACCCATTATGGGTGTTTGAATGCTACTTTTCCAATGGGTTTGGATGATGGAAACTTTTAAAAGGTGGGTAATTTTCAAATGGGTAATGGGTATGCTTATATGCCGTAACTAAAAAAAAAAAAAAAAACTTGTACCAACCTTTTTCCAAGAGCTGCGCGAACATACTCTGCACATTGGAGTGGTGATGCTTCCATCGCAGACAATACTGCTGAGGCAACATCTTCAGCTATTTACCAATAATTAGGTTCATTTAGTCACTTTCTGTCAACTATTTTCCAAATATTGTTCATTTAGTCACTTTCTTTCAACTATTTTCCAAATATTGTTCATTTAGTCACTTTTGTTTACCACTGATTTAGCTCATTTAGTCACTAGATATCACTTTCTTTTGAATATTTTCCAATAATTCAGTAATTTTTTAACTACTTATAATTGATTTAGATTTGAATTTCACTAATATAAGTGCAGTAACTAACGCTAAAAGGCTTTGGTATAAAGAAGGCAGGGTAGGAAACAGTTTCGCATAATTTTGTTATGTAGAAAAATTTGGTCGAATTTTCTTGTTAGAAAATTTCAGTAATTAACACTAATATCTGATAACGGTAGGTACTTTGTTTTAGATTTGTGTAAATCGTTCTGGAATGTAGTCCGGAGGCGGCACGTCACTTTTACCTGTAACAAAATTGGGAGTTTAGATATTTTTTTACGGAAGCCTTAGAATAACTAAATAACACAAAGAATCCAAGTACATTCGCAAAATTTAAGCCATTCAAATGGTGTCATATATGACACCAAAAAATATATAAAAATGTAACTATGACAATTTGCGCGGTGAAATCGTACCACAACAAAATCAGAAAAGCAGCATAAGAGTTATGGTGTGATATTCCACAGGTAATCCATTAATTTCTTGCTTAAATCGTTTAAAATACCAATCGAAACGTAAGCTACAAAGCGAATTTGTAGCTTACGTTTTGAGAAGGCGTTGTTTGGAAACTTACCTTCTCTGAGTAGTTATTCTAAGACTTAATCATTGCCGCATAATTTTTGCGTCTGTGTGCGTGACGAGGCAAGTAAACACAGCACGCGTAGCGAATTTGTAGCTTACGTTTTGAGAAGGCGTTATTTGGAAACTTACCATCTCTGAGTTGTTATTCTAAGACGGAAGATGACGAATATTTCACACATTTTGTCATTATCTTTGTCAAATATAGGATGATAATTTTGACAGCTCTCATTAAGGATGAGGTAGTTGTATAATCGTTACTGAACCTATTCGATCATCGATATTATTCTCACTTGGAATCGATAGTTGCATGGTTATGATGAAAAAATTAAATTAATTAGGTAAGACGTTTGGTAATTATAGACGCATCTCGTGACCAAAATACCGGCCTCTACTTTGCTCAAAGGGTGAGCATCGCCATACAACTTGGTAATGGGGCCAGCATTTTGGGAACAGTTCCCACTGGTAGCGGTTTAATATAATGATAGATAGGTATAAATTTGTTGTTTTTTTTTTTATTTACTTTCATTTTAATGTTTTGTAGTAATCGTTTTAGGTTTTAAATATCTGTGTTTAAAATATTTTCGTGTAAATAAAACAAAGAATTAGGTAAGGAGTACTTTTTTACAAATAAGTAATTGCGCGATAGATAATAGTAAATAGCTTTATTAATATTTACAATAAATAATATAGTTACATATATATTAATTTTAATTTCTTTGATTTATTTCAAAACAGATTTTCGATATTCTGTGGTTGTTAGAGTTCCGTACCCAAAGGGTAAAAACGGGACCCTATTACTAAGCCTACGTTGTCTGTCTGTCCGTCTGTCCTACCTATTATGGCTATTATGGCTGTATCTTTCGAACCGCAATAGATAGCCAGTTAAAATTTTCACAGAATATGTATAGTTACGGCGGATTATCTAAGAAATAATAAAAAAAAGTCAAAAAGAGGGACGTACACTTTAAAGTATAACAACAAATAATAAATAATGGCCAAGTGCGAGTCGGTGTCAAACTTCTGTTCACCATCGGTTCTCGTACGATCACCGAAATGAAGCAACGTCGGGCGCAGTCGGTACTTGGATGGGTGACCGCCTGGGCGTTGATGGGATGTTGACTTTTTGCACTATTTTTTTGTACTTTAGTAGCTAACAAGTTATGTGGTGGTACGGACGGCACCCTCAGTGCCCGACTCGCACTTGACCGATTTATTTTTAAGACGTCTCCCCCACTTCCTTTCCTAAATCTTTGATCAGCGAATGCATCACAATCGATCGCGAGCGTTTACTAAGTATTTTTCCCGTTTTCCGGTCCGCTTTCCTGTTTTCCATCGGACACCATCCGAGTCCATAATTTTCAAAAATAATATTAGCGAAGTAGTTTTTTTTTGGTTGAATAGCTGATATATTAATTAGCGATTATCATACTGTACTTTTGCTTTGATCGCAGCATTTAGTGTGTTTTTGTTTAGTAAGAGCAAAGTATGGCGATTGGCGACACATCTAGTTATGTATTATACACATTATAAATTGAGACGTGGTCCTTAACTGATGGCCTTTTGGAAAAACTCAAGAGTCACACAGCGGGCAATGGAGAGAGCTATGCTCTGAGTTTCTTTGCGCGATAGAATCCGGAACGTGGATATTCGCCAAAGAACCAGAGTCACCGACATAGCTGTTAAAATTTGCAAGTTGAAGTGGCAATGGGCAGACCACATCGCTCGAAGAACCGATAATCGACGGGGAAGAAAGGTTCTGGAGTGGAGACCACGAACCGGAAGACGCAGCGTAGGTAGGCCTCCCACTAGATGGACCGACGACATCGTGAGAGTCGCGGGCATCCAGTGGATGCAGAAGGCAGGCTGTCGTTCAGTGTGGAGGTTAAAGGGGGAGGCCTATTTTCAGCAGCGGACGTTTTCTGGGGGTCTAGACAAGAGCCACACACTGTTAGCGTTCACGCCTGCGGAAAGATGAAATTGTATGAAAATGACATTAATAGCTTCAGATAATTTATCTCATGCTAATGTCATTTTCATACAATTTCATCTTTCCGCAGGCGTTAACGCTAACAGTGTGTGGCTCTTGTCTAGACCCCCAGGCTGATGATGATGATGACATTATAAATTAAGTTATTTAAATTATTTTGAGAACAGTTTATAAAGTTATGATAAGTAGGAAGTTACAAAGACAGTTAATTTGTTTTTAATATTTACATAACGATTAGTGGACAGATACACAGAAGTGTGTTTATTTAGATACATAATTTATTATATTGTTTACGCCATTTTTAGTATCATTACGATTCTTCTCTAGATATCCTCCTCCTTAAATCGTATTCCTCATGTCTGAGGGTCGTGACCACCACCTTCCATCAATCTCTCTCTGATGATTTGATTTTAATTGTGTCTTATTTTGTTCATATACGATTTACAAAAATGTAGCGCCAAAAAACCACGGAATGTTTGTCTTGGCACACAGATTCACCCCGCACTGACAAACAATACGTAGAGCTTAGAATAACTACACAAAGAAACCAAGTACATTCGCAAAATTTAAGCCATTCAAATGGTGTCATATATGGCTCCAAAAAAATATATAAAAATTTTACTCTGACAATTTGCGCTGTGAAATCGTGCCACAACAAATCAGAAAAGCAGCATAAGAGTTATGGTGTGACATTCCACAGGTAATCCATTAATTTTCTTGCTTAAATCGTTTAAAATAGCAATCGAAACGTAAGCTACAAAGCGAATTTGTAGCTTACGTCTTGAGAAGGCGTTGTTTGGAAACCTACCTTCTCTGAGTAGTTATTCTAAGACGTAGAGGCACCTACGCTGAAATAAAGAATAAAATAAAAATTTGAGGCAGAACTTGTACAAAGTAAATCTATAAAAATAAAACTACCTACATTATTCTTTTGACGTGCAAACTATTCATCTTCCCATCGTCTTCTATCATCAGCAAGATGGAGTGCGTCGTAGACTGAGGTGTCGAGAGTGGTGCGAATCTCTACATCTATACTAATATTGGAAAGATTTGATTGTTTGTTTGTTTGCATTGAATAGGCTCCGAAAATACTGAACCAATTTGAAAAATTCTTTCACTGTTGGAAAGCTACACTATCCCCGTTATATTTTCAAAAAAAATAGAGATCCTTACTAAAACTCCAATAATACCCGTGGAAGCCGGGGCGGACCGCTAGTATATATTTATATATATATATAATACTATAATATTATAAATGTGAAAGTGTGTTTGTTTGTTACTCTTTCACGCAGCAACAGAGCAATGGATCGACCTGATTTTTTGCATGGGTATAGTTCAAAGGCTGGAAAGTGACATCTATAGGCTACATCATCATCATCACCATTTTTCATCACTACGCGGGTGAAACCGCGGGGCGCAGCTAGTATTAGTATAAATTAAAGTAGCTTTGCGCGTCTGTCTGTCTGTATGGCCGCTAACTCCTAAACCACGCAACCGATTTTGATGCGGTTTTCACCACCAGTTAGATAATTGTTCACGGAAGGTAAATATATATAAATAGCGACCCGCCCCGGCTTCGCAAGTAAATTACACCCGTGCTGTACAATGACGCTCGGACATTTTTTGATGTTTTCACTGAGAGATTGTGACTCTATAGGAATTGTATCTCAATGCTCGGAACCCTAAAAACTAATCGATTCCAAAAATCTATTTTGAGCGTCCGAAATAAACCAAGTTTTCATAAATTACAATTTAATTAATTTACAAAGATAATACATTTTTTGTCCTCATTCTGAACAGGTTTTAAGGTCACGGTCTTAAAAAATTTAAATCGTGACTGTTGCTAGACATATTATAGTTTTTGTTGGGTTAGGCTTTAAATATCCACATTTATTTACACCCCATTTTTAGGGTTCCGTACCCAAGGAGTAAAAACGGGACCCTAGCCTACGATGTCTGTCTGTCTGTCCTACCTATTAACGGCTGTATCTTTCGAACCGTAATAGATAGCCAGTTGAAATTTTCACAGAATATGTAATATTCTCGATGGTTCCGACCCATTACGCGAGATGTGTTTGCCACGCCACCTCACCATATCTCTCTTGTTAGTCTGATCTGATACACACTTACACACAAACTTTCGCGTTTAATATATAAGTGTGATAACACTTTCATATTTTAAAAGTTCTTTGCCTTTAGCGAAAACTGCTACAAAATTCAATATTCAATCCATTCGATTCGGTCCAATAGCTGTTTTTTTTATTTTTTGCAAATACAAACAGAGGTTCTTGCGAATTTGTTTCATAATTTTATCAGCCATAGAGGTCACTTTGGCGTATCACAAAGTAAACTAAAAAAAAAAGAGTTAATTATACAGTCAATTATATTTTTGAGCAATCGTATAAATTTATAGCTCCATCCGTTTTTTGCCAAAGTATTTTCGGAAATTCCAATTTCAGATATTTTATGTAAGTATTCTGTTGGAGATTTTATTTTTAGAACGTTCGTGGTTTTTTTTACTGTTGCTATGTTGTCTATGACCCGCGACAGGTATTTCGAACTGCATTTTGAATTTTGAAAACAGGTTTTTTTATTTTGGTTTTAGTCTATGCATGATTTAAGCATTTTACAAGCTTTTTATACAAACTTGGCTGTTTGGGTCAAATTTGCAACTGAATTTTAACAGTTATCCGAGCCGATTGAGCTGACATTTTGCATACACGTTTGCATAATGGACATTGGACATGATTTTTGTCTTGTGTCCATGTTCATTTTAAGACATGTTGGGAAAGGCTAATGAGGTCGCTGAGCATAGTTTTTTTTTTGGATTGGTTCCGTGTTCTCGTCCTGTAATCGGATCGACATGGTGGCATCGAGATACAATACCTATAGAGTCACAATCTCTAAGTGAAATCAGTCAAAAATTGTCCGCACGTCGTTGTACATACCTACTAATACCTAGACATCAATTATATACTTCACAGTGCCACATTTACTCCAATTTAGACGTTATGTCGCTTGCATAGTGTTTCACGTTGCTTGTCCGCTATGTCATCGTAGCACTGGCATCGTGCAGCCATAGTCGGATCGCAGTTACCTTATAGTACTAACAGACGTATGGATTTGGTTGACGAACCGCCGTCCAACCAACGGGTGGGAAAGAGAAAATTTTCTCTATCTCACCCGTTGGTTGGGCGGCGGTTCGTCAACCAAGTGCGTCTCGTCTGTTAGCACTATTACAACTAACCAGAAAGTCGCATGCTACGCGTTGCGCCGAGTTTTGGTACGGTTTTTTTTTGCATGTTTATGACTTTTTAACTCTATAGGTATTGTATCTCGATGCATGGTGTCGTTTCTATATAAACATAGGCTTAGTCCCAGATTTGATAGTTTTCGGAAACTTTTTTCGTTTACGCATTGTTCCATACATTTTAGTAAAGCGCCTCCAGCGGAAACGCGGCGGAACTAAAATCGGTAGTAATCGGCAGTATATTGCTTCACTCTAATACGAAAAAAGTTTTCGAATACCTTTCAGCCCAGCAATGTATGGAACAATACGTAAACGAAAAAAGTTTTCGAAAACTATCAAATCTGGGACTAAGCCTACAGATATACCTAGTTGATACGACTTGTTTAGTTATGATTGGTGTACCACACTACCAAGCTACTGTGCAGTATTCTGTACACGGCACGCATGTGGCTGATAAGGGCACCACGACCCTCTGACCGGGTTTATCATTTCGAAAATGTTACGTAATAGCGATAGGACGTTATCGTTTTGGAAGTCAAAAATTCTGTTTTAAAAATATTCCACGACCATTTCTCGGTAATGGTGCGATAAATTTGTAGATAAAGGTAAATAGTTTGTAGAGGGAATTAGTTTCGTTTAGAAATTTAATCTGTGAGAAGAATTTATTTCTTTCATTTCTAATGTTTTCTTACTTTCTTTGGGAAAGCATCTTTGTTGCATAATTTTTTTATTAAGGCGCAATGGTAGGGAATCGTACATTTGTATGACGGTGGCGTGCGCTCTTTCAAATGTTTTCAATATGAATTTTTTCTTTATTTTCTACAAATAATCTTACGCTTTTACAAAAAACTGCGACCACTAAAGTATTTGAATGATTGTTAGGATAACACACAATTTTTTTAAATAAAAATATCTTCTATAGTATCTGAATGAAGTTGATTCAATCCATTGAAGGGGAACGTAAAAACGGGTGTTTTTTAGGAAAGTTAACGATTTTTTTCTATCGATCCAAATTTCTTTAATCGTGTATCGGTGAACACATCCGAATAAAATATTTCAAGAACATTTAATAAACATAAATAAATAATGTCAATTAATCGATTTTAAAGGTCTACTTTTGAATATTCGTGATGACGAATCGACAAATTTGAAGCAAATTTCAAATTTCAAAATTTTAAGGAGTTAGCTTGGTTTGTAGGATGTGTAATTTCTGAATGTGGCCAAGCAGGCATACATACGCTAACGCGAACTTTTTGGGGTTCCGTACCTCAAAAGGAAAAAAACGGAACCCTTATAGGATCACTTTGTTGTCCGTCTGTCAAGACCCTTTTTCTCAAGAACGACGAATATCAAGTTGAAATGTATATCAAATACTCGGGTCTATGGTTTCTTTCAGCTGTGAAAAAATCAAGCCTGTAAGTCAACGCGATCAAATGATGTAACCATTTATGTCGCATATTTTGTGATTTCACAAGGGAATCAAAACCTATAGGGTACTTTCCGTAGAGCTCATGAAATTTGGTGAGAGCCAAGGTCTCATAGCATATATTATATAAAGAAAAAAAATCCGAAAGTCGTTAATTTGAAGTTATATCATATAAAAAATATTATTTTTACTGGTCAAGTGCCTTTACTAACTAAACGAAATACAAGCTAAAACTAACACTACAAATACAGTTAGACTGCCCATAGACCGATGAAGGTCTAAAGACAATCCAAATGCTCAAGCCCACTACCAGTTGGCAGCGTACCCAACATGCTGGCGGCATTACCACGTTGAATGGCAATGCTAATGCGTTGAGCCAGAAACACGCCAGCATTTTGGTCACGCCAGGCGCTCTTAAAGATTTTTGAAAATGAGGTGAGCTCCCGTCCCCAAGGGCCCAATGTCTCGACCCCAAACGCCTCAAAAAAGGCTCTCGCCAAATTTCATGTTTTAGCTCTACGGAAAGTACACTATTATGATTTCCTTGTAAAAATATTATTTTGCAATTACAAACTTACATATTGTAGTTGGTATTTTTTTTACTTCGGACTAGGCTAACATTTGACCGCAACCTCGCCTGATGGAAAGCGATGATGCGGTCGAAGATGGAGCACGTTTGCCCAGTAATAACCTATTAACCCTAGACTTGAACTCGCGCTCTTGCGAATCCTACTCGTAATTGTCCGGTTTTTAACCCTATTTTTATTTATTTTTATAAAGAATAGGCTTGCGTTTGACCTCCGCGATGTCTTTTGGCTGTATCGTCGGGTAACAATCTCTCTCTAAAACAAAATGGTGCGTTTTTCACACATTTTCTATAGGAATGCACTAACAATGTCGCAACCAGTACATATTTCCTATGAGACCGGCGGCACCAACTTTCATTTTACTCAGAACTCCACAAAAAACGCATTGCGCCGTAACTTGAGCAATCTATCTAGCGAGACTGCTCGTGGTTGGTTTTTCGAAAAGGTTTTCTAATGAATACAAGGCTATAAACAGACTAGTCGCGCCCCTCGGCTTCACTAGCATTTTTGTTTTGTTTTTAGTGTTTAACCTCAAAACTTGTTACTCCTCTGTACCTTATTCTTAACATAATTAATTTTAATTGAACGTACTTTTAATCTACCTACTTTTATTTTAATTTAAGGAAAACTATATTTTACGTTACTCTATTATAAAAATAAAAAAACAACAAATTAAAAATCTAACTATCATTCTATTAAACCGTTACCAGTGGGAACTGTAACGTATTTTTTACGTATTTTTGTATTAAGTAAACATGTTTAATATTACGACTGAAGGTCTGTATCAATGGTCATGAAAAAAAAAAACAAGTATGTTTTAGAGCCCTCGAAAGATTGTACATATTTTACACGAAGACGAGTAATTATAGTGGTGATTAGAAACGCCAGAATGCTCTGCTTGAATTAACAAGTATTTTCGATTGATTTGCGCAGGCGCTGCGCAGGCGCAAGTTTTGAAATTTTGTAATTATGTATATGGAGTTATGGACGCATTCCGTGAACACGGCACGAAATCGACTGTGTAATGTAGGTAAATAGCTGTAAAACTATCAACTTATTTTTAGTTGTAGACCCGCAATTGTATTTGAACTTGGACACTGATTTTATTGTACATTTTTAGGGTTCCGTACGCATAGGGTAAAAACGGGACCCTATTACTAAGCCTACGATGTATGTCTGTCTGTCCGTCCGTCTATCCTACCTGTTAACTGCTGTATCTTTCGAACCGTCACAGATAGCCAGTTGAAATTTTCACAGAATATGTAATGTTACACAGTTTACGCAGAACAGATGGCCGATGGGGCCGAAAGGTTCTGGAATGGAGACCACGGACTGGTAAGCGCAGCGTTGGACGTCCACCCATAAGATAGACAGACGACCTAAAAGAGACCGCAAGTAAACGCTGGATGCAGGCCGCTTCCAACCGGCCCTTTTGAAGATCGATGGGGGAGGCCTATGTCCAGCAGTGGACGTCCTATGGCTGAAATGATGATGAGCAATTTAAACTATAGTGTTCCTATAGATTGTTACTCATTTACATAACATTGTCGCAACATGTCCCGCTACTATTAGTTTTCTATGGCTTCTGGACATATGGCGCGACCCGCGCGACCATGGCGAACACAGATCTACGGCGAATGATTCATGATTTTTATTTTTGTCAGTTTGTGACAACGGGTTCGTTGATTAAATGATGGAATTTTGCGCTGAATTTTGATGCTGTTTTAAACTATCACGGTTGTTCTACAGTTATATAATTATTAACGGGATATTTACCGTGAGCGTCCATTAATTAAGTCAAGTGTTTTGGGGGGAGAGGGGGTCGAGCCGAATCTCACCCAATCTCCGTGGGGGTCGCGGCAAATACCACGTAATTTTTTTTCCCGCAAGAGTGTAAAATTGTGGAAAAGCTGGAATAAATGTTTCTCCACTAAAATATGGCTAAATCCTACACAACGCATTAAGGATTAACGTAAACACAAAAAATACGCATTAAGAAAAAACTCACGTGAGGTTATGGGGTGGGGGGTCAAGCCAAATTTCACGACATCACACCAAGCGGAGAGGGGGGCCGAAAATTCGCCAAAATCACCTCACGTTATTAATGGACGCCCCCTAAGATTAGAGATGGAGCTCCCGATACTTAACATAAAAAAACTATTTAAAAAAAACTAATGATAAGTTAATAAAAAAAAAACCTTTTTAAACAAGTAAGCTTGCCTTAGCATATTTAATTTTTTAAATATCCATTTTACATTATTATAATGGGGTATCTTGTTTCGTTCAGTAGTTCTTATGACCACCTTCCGACTCCATCATCAGAAAAGCTCCATGGTACTTATCATACATCCAAGCTGAAGTGCCAAATTAAATGATAGCCAAAGTTTTGTTGAAGTTTGCCAAATTTCAACTCAACTCAACGCCAGAAAGTGGGTCAAATTAGGCTTGCAAGATTTTTACAAACAAATATGGTGGCGTTTGACCACCACCTCGTCTGATGTTAAGCGATGATGCGGTCTACGTTGGAGCGCGCTTGCCTAGAAGTAACCGATTCACTCGTTATTTGAAGACACCCAGATTGTAACTATCAATACAATACAATACAAAATTTCTTTATTACACACCGAAAATACAAATGAAACTTAAACTAACATAAAAAACAAATATACGGCAGTATAATGGGCGGCCTTATCGCTTAAAGCGACTATCGGGTAACAGAACACCCATTCAGGCAGCGCATTCCACAGACAAGCAGTTCGCACAATAAAAGTAGAATCAAAGTGCTTCGTACGGGTTTTCGGAATATCAACCATGAAGCGGTGTCATCTTTTCGTGCCCATTCTGGCAGTTCGATAGAAAAATGGGCAGAAGGGAATTCGATCGTACAGATCCGATGCATTCTCCGAAATGTATCCGATAAAAAACCGATAAACTAGCAACTTTGCGCCGTTCAAGATCCAAAGAAGCTAAGATGTGAGCTTAGTCTGAATTATGGTCTTGTACATTGGTGTCAATTTTGTGGTACCATTCTCTAATCTAAACTTATTTGACAGGACTAACATCGGCGTCTCTTTTTATTTTAATACGTCAGAAAATGATGGCAACAATTTTAGAGCTGTCAAATTTTGTTTAGTTTAAAGAATGGTAGAGCAGAATCGACACCATTGAATGTCCATGAACATCGAGGAATCTATCGACACTTCATTTATCAAAATCATTTAAGGCTTTTAGACTTTAGGTAGGATAGGAGCGCATACTCGTCTACGAGTCACTGAGATGTTTTATTTTGACTAAAAAGAGCAAAATACCTAATTATCTATTTAAAAAACTGACTTCAAAATTAGTAAATACGCAATTTCGTGTGTTTGGATGACGAATTTTTACCAGTTATTTTGATTTAATAACTACTAAACCGATTTGTATAAATTTGTATTGGACCAATCTAAACGTATACATTAGCGTCGATTCTGTCATACCACTAAACTAAACCAATCTGACAAGACTAAAATTATCTGCCTCTCTTTTTATTTTAATATGTGAAAGAAGGATGGCAACAATTTAAGAGCTTTCAAATTTAGTTTAGTTTAGAACACATCAGAATCGATGCCATTATATCCTTTCAAATAAAAGTTTTCAAAGAATTTTCTAAATCGGTTTACTATATAAATGACAAAATTCTGAGGTAACAAACATCAACAAAAAACCGAATTGATAACCCCCTCCTTTTTGAAGCCGGCAAAAATCTTTTTTTGACTATTTCATTGTCATAGTTAAATAAATAAATATTCGGGACATTTACACACACACGGTCATCTGACCCTAAACTAAGCAAAGCTTGTGATATGGCTGCCAGAGACTGATATACATACATATGTAGTTTTAAATACATACTTAAATAGATATTAACAACCAGATATAGAACAAACACAAATGTTCAACACATAAATGTTTGTCCTACGTGGGAATCGAACCCACGCCCTCAGGCTCAGAAGGTAGGTTCACTATCAACTGGACCAACGAGCTATCATATCGGAGTGGGTCTTCTGTATTGTATTATTTATTCTGTGGTAGTGCAGTTCCGCCCATGCAGACCACTGCGTTGTAAGACTCGTTGGAGTGACGATATACCTACGTAAGAGGGGTGGCAGCGGCTGGAAGAGAAAAGCCGAAGATCGGGCTGTGGTGTGCCTTGGGAGAGGCCTATGTTAGCAGTGGACTAGTATTGGCTGATTATGATGATGATGAAATCACCGCATCGTGTGTCGCCGCTCTTAGGGCCAGCGCACACAGACAGCGAGGCACGGGACGGCACGGCATGGCGTGCTTCGGCATGCCGAAGGATTCTGTGGCATCCCGCGTCGTGACGAAAGCGACCGCGTTCTGGCAACTCATTCGGTTTAGCATTGTGCTGTTCTAAAGTTGGTTGTGTATTTTGTTGAAATTATTGACTGGGACTTGCTAATAGCAATTATCGCTAAAGACGAAGAGAGAAGCTTGCTAAGATCGCTGCCGGAACGAGATCTATAGATTCAGGCTTGTTTCAATTAGTTAGCACTCACACTCGTAGTATGTCCTTTAACGACATGAAGTTAAGTTACCCATTAGATGCGTCTTACGTGATACAGCGGCGTGCCGCGACATCCCATGGAAAGTCGCGACGTGCGTCAGGATCCCGGGGAATGACATGAAAGCATCCTATGGAATGACGCGACGCGCGATGAAATAAAGGAATGTCAAACACTGTTTTAAACTATCACGACACCGTGACACACATCAATAATGTCATAAAAATGTCATAAATAATAATCACACGTCAATAACGTCAGAGCTTAATTCATTGAAATACGGTTGAATAGCATTTGTTCACAAAAAAATCCCTTGCCGCGCCGACCCGTGCCTCGCTGTCTGTGAGCACCGGCCCTTAAGGTTGACTTCCGTGCATTGCGGCCGATCGCAGCCGCGCGCGTCTGAACACGCGCGACTGATGCAATTTGAAAATGTACGGCAACGTCAGTCGTCGGGCGCACGCGTCTGACGCAGACCTCTGAAGCGGCGCCATTTTCTTAGTGCTAACACTTGTCGCGATCGGCCGCGATGCACGGAAGTCTACCTTTATAGTGATGAACTTCAGATCATAACAGTACGTTTAACTGAAAAACGCTGAAGTGTGACGCCTTCGATTGTATCCAAGGGAGCGGCCTGACCTTTGCGGACAAAAGTCGTTTATGCGCCAAGGCTTTATCAATTTTCGATGTCTGGTTTTGGTTCAATGATTTTGGTTGACGACATCGTCAGCTAGTGCACTTCTGGACAACAGCTGATGAAGTCTTCACAAAGACGGCAAAACATTAATTTCAATACATAACAATTAAGTATGTATAAGCAGTGCCGGTTTTAGCACTACCAGCGCCCTGGGCGAGACATCTACGGCGCGAAAAAAGGCAAAGAATAGATTAGATCTATAGATTTGTATACACCTGCGGCGCCCCTTTTTATGTGGCGCCCTAAGCGGTCGCCCAACCAGCCCTACCCTAACGCCGTGGTACTGTGTATAAGTAAATTAAATACTACTAATATTTACTCACAGACGGCCATTTTAAGCAACATCTCAAAGGAGTTTGATTTTTTTTGCCCCAATCCGCCATTTTGTTTTTTTGACAAAATCACGTCGCACAATGAAACTTGTATATTTGCATGGGGAACATACAGACGAACCTTTGATTGACATACAAGATTTGCTTAGTTTGTGGTTAGACGACCGTGTGTGCAAAAAATTTCCAAATATTTTTATAGCCAACTATGCCAGCGTCCATACAAAATATTTCAAACTCCTTTGTAGCATTATTTATAAGGTTGTCCTTGTTTGTATGGTGTACGCAAATGCCAAATCCATTTTATCCCTCCCGTCAAGTTTGTCAACAGCAGTTTTTTTTTTTAATAAATAATAAGCTTGCGTTTAACTACCAACTCGCCTGATGTTAAGCGACGATGCGGTCTACGGTGGAGCGCGCTTGCCTAGAAGAAACCGATTCACTCGTGATTTGATGACACACAGATTGTAACCAACGGGGAACACCCATTCAGGCAGCGCATTCCAGACTAGCAGTTCGCACAATAAATGCCTGATCTTGCTGAACGTCCATTACCAAAGTTGTCAACTTCCTAACTTTTCTTCCAAAACCGCCACTTCCAAATGTGTCCCCTTCCTATTTTTCCTATTTCCAAAGTTGTCAACTTCCTAACTTTTCTTCCAAAACCGCCACTTCCAAATGTGTCCCCTTCCTATTTTTCCTATTTCCAAAGTTGTCAACTTCCTAACTTTTCTTCCAGAACCGCCACTTCCAAATGTGTCCCCTTCCTATTTTTCCTATTTCCAAAGTTGTCAACTTCCTAACTTTTCTTCCAAAACCGCCACTTCCAAATGTGTTCCCTTCCTATTTTGCCCATTTCCAAAGTTGTCAACTTCCTAACTTGTCTCTAACTCATCCATTTCCAAAACTGTTACTTCATACACGGTTGGTACACCTATCCCTACCAAGGTATCCCTACTGGTGATAAGCGGAAAAAAACCACATAGATCCACCGGTTGTGGTTTTATTCACAGAAAAGAGAAGTAAATAGAACGGAAATGAGAAGAAAAATCTGTTACCAGGCATTATGACAGAACCTTGATTGAACATTCTTATTTATGTCAACGCGTTGAACTCCGCATCCAAAGAACTTGGACCTTACCTTTTTGAGTTAGGTCTCATTTTTTTTGTCCGCATTACAGTTGCTAACTGATTTCGAATTAATGTGCAACTGGCTACCATGGAATTCTTTAGGGTATAAAACGTCCTTGCTGGCTACACACATATTTCTTACAAAATGCCTTGACAGCCGTTCTAATTTAAACTTGTTTTTTTGCTTTTCTGTGGTTTATTGAACATCTTTTACATCGATTATACCTGATACAGCTACGTCATACATTTTGAGTAAAACAAGAAAGTAAGCCATGACTGCGCGATTTCTAACATCCGTCTCGGATTTCTATGAGTTCATTTTATGTTGTACCGTAATGATAAGTCTAGCTATAGTACTGACCAGTACGAACTTGGTCAAAGTTGGTACTCTGTTAGTAGAAGTTGAAGTTTTTAGGGTTCCGCACCGAAAGGGTGTAAACGGACCAAATGCGAGCCGGGCTTGCGCACTGAGAGTTCTGTACCACCACAAAACACAAAAAGAAGTGCAAAAAGACAACATCACGCCCAGGCGGTCACCCCCAGTCGCTGACAAATTTCTTTCACCAGTTCTCGTACGATCACCGAAGTGAAGCAACGTCAGGCGCGATCGTTACTTGGATGGGTGACCGCCTGGGTATTGATAGGATTTTGTTTTTTTGCACTTTTTGTACTTTAGTAGCTAACAAGTTAGGTGGTGGTGGCTTGGCCGGTTTTATTGTTGTTACTTGTTTCTTAGTTAATCCGCCGTTACATCACATCTTCTGAGATAATTAACCTAATTTAAGTCAATCTTTTTGTCATAGAATAGTGAATACTTCAAGGGTCTTCATCATCATCAGCCAGAAGACGTCCACTGCTGAACATAGGCCTCCCCATTTAACCTCCACACTGAACGACAGCCTGCCATCTGCATCCTCTGGATGCCAGCGACTCTCACTATGTCGTCGGTCCATCTAGTGGGAGGCCTACCTACGCTGCGTCTTCCGGTTCGTGGTCTCCACTCAAGAACCTTTCTTCCCCATCGGTTATCGGTTCTTCAAGGGTAGTACCATAATATTATACACCCATTATTATATGCTTAGCTACCGACATAACCAGCCGGATTAGCAAGTTGAAGTGTCAGTGGGCACATATCACGCAGAACAGATGGCCGATGGGGTCGAAAGGTTCTCGAATGGAGACCACGGACCGGTAAGCGCAGCGTAGGACGTCCACCCACAAGATGGACAGACGACCTAAAAGAGACCGCAGGGAAACGCTAGATTCAGGCCGCTTCCAACCGGCCCTTTTGGAGATCGATGGGGGAGGCATATGTCCAGCAGTGGACGTCCTACGGCTGAAATGATGATAATGAGTGTATACTTCAATGGTAAGTAGTACCATAATAAATATACCTATTATATATGCTAAGCTTCTTATGCATAAACGCTCGATAAGCTAATCTGCAGGGCAAGTACAGGGGCCTTACGGACAACAGCTAATTGCGACACCTAATCCGCTCAGTTGGAAAATCACGCGACCGCAAACCGTATCTGGGCGCGATAAAGTTCACGTTCGCGTGATTTTCCAACTGAGCGGATTAGGTGCCGCAATTAGCTGTTGTCCGTAAGGCCCCTGTTCTTTACCGATCGTCTAATTTAACAGTTGAGATCGTCAAATTCGATAAAACGGCATTTGATCAGAACTCGCTATGATCGATTCTATGGCATTTTATCGAATTTGTCGATCGATAAAGAACAGTACTTGCACCGCTGTTCTATATTTATATAACAGTTTCCGACATGACAATTTTAGACGCTGGTAGTGACGTCATCTATTAGACAGCGGTAGTATCAAAGAATTTGGACCTACTTTTTTGGGTAGTATAAACATTTAGTAATTTTACGGAGTCCGTTCCAAAAAAATTTTGATGACGCAGGTCATGAATGGACTTCGGATAGGCCAAGTTCCCAATCAATACTTCGAAAGTTCATTGGCCATCACAGAATAAACTTAAAGATAGATGGGCAACTTCAAAAAACACGTTGATAAAAATCATTATTATGGAAACTAACGTGGTATTCACACATTTTATTTGTGTCTCATCACGTGCGCGCCGCGCGGCGGCCCATAGTGCAAAGTAGACTCAGCCGCGCGGCGCATTCTCCTTGAAAAAGACCGCCTAATGAGGTTAAAACTGTAGTAACCGGCTTAATCTTACGTGAGTAATTCCCGTGTAATATATAAAGAAAATAACAAAACATTATTGGACAGTTATAGTGGCAGAACACGTCGACGCGAACAACAAAAGAATATATTAATGAGCTGACAGGACCTCAAAATTATAAAATAAACTAAAGTTTATTGACATTTTATTACTTTATCCAAACCTTGCTAGATATTATGTAAAATAGCTGGATATTGTGATTAATTCTGTCTCATTAATAACTTTATCTAAATTGGGTAGTTATTATTATATAATGACTGGATATTATACATAATATCTAGATTAATCACTTTGGCTGTAACATATAAAATTCTTCTGTACGTGTGTTTGTCACCTAACTCATCCTAAACGGCTGGACCGATTTGGATGAAATTTTGTGTGTATATCAATGGGTTCCTGGATGGTTTGAAAACACAATTGGATTGTTATTTAAAATAAGTATCATATTTAATGTGGCGCTGCTTTTCCTGGCAGGAAGACGTCTGCCGGGTCCGCTAGATCTATATAAAAAATTTAATCAATTAGCGCTGTGTTTATTTATACATCTGTTCTTACCTGTTCTGCAGCCAAACAGTGCAGCGCTGGATAGCAAGTCATGACGCTTTTTCAAGCAGCTTGCGTAAAGTTAGCCCACTGACGCACGGAGCTATCAACTGTGACCACTTTTTTTGCCACAAATCGAATTTCACTTTAATTGTGCCATTGAAACGTTTATCGTCACTTTGTCAAGTCGTATTTTTGCTAAGTACAAGTTACTACGCATCGACTGCAAAGTTTTGCTTAGTGCAAGTGGCAGTGGAAGTCCTACTAATCACTAGCAAGTACAAGTTGCAACTAGCTACTACGCATCGACTGCAAAGTTTTACTTTGTGCAAGTGGCAGTGGAAATACTATTAAGCACTACCACCGCCAATTGCACTAAGCAAAACCTTGCAGACGATGCGCAGTAGCTACTTGCTACTTGTACTACGTATCGTCTGCAAGCGCCTTCAGTTTAAGTTAAAGACTAACTTTAACTCAACTTTGACCCGGCAACACTCGAAAAGTATTCCTTTTTTACGTTTGACCGCGAACTCGCCCGATGGAAAGCGATGATGCGGTCGAAGATGGAGCAGGTTTGCCCAGTAATAACCTATTAACCCTAGACTCCCTACACTCCAAGATAGTAATGCTGAAATTAAATTTAAAAAGTAATTTTTAATTACTTTTCCTCTCTAGGGATGCAAAGTTGTTTTTTATTTCTCTCCATATAACTTGGTTTATTCTTCGCTTAAACTTCATTGATTAAGTAGGTAATAAAAATC
This sequence comes from Agriopis aurantiaria, assembly GCA_914767915.1. Taxonomy (NCBI): domain Eukaryota; kingdom Metazoa; phylum Arthropoda; class Insecta; order Lepidoptera; family Geometridae; genus Agriopis; species Agriopis aurantiaria. The sequence continues at coordinate 4,539,315 of OU612007.1, read as the reverse complement.
ATACTGTTATGGGACTAGAAATTAAAAATACTAATTAAAATATTTACGTATATTTTGTTTTACAAAATATTGATTGCCTACCTACTTTTCTTACCTTATTAATTCCAACTTTTTTCCAACAAATAATGAGTCCCAGCACTGAAAGCAAATGAAAATGGCGGTCTGTCATATGTTATTAACTTTAAAAAAATATTAACATTTTAATAATTTTTTTCCCTACTACGCTGACTTTGGTATCCTCTGAGTTGGTACAAAATATTACGAAAATCGGCGAAAATATTGATGAATTTCTTTTGGATTATGAAAATTAAAAACATGTAGCCTGTTAATTTTCTATTTTAGTATAACAAATAAAATATTGATTTTGTCATTAAACTCTAAAAAAAAAAAAAATTTTAGTATACATATTCGTGACTTTTTTTTTTTACGTCCTGGTATCGATTACCGCGGAATGGGCCTTATATAAAACTAAAAAACGGCAAATTTTTCAAACCCTCATAATACAAAGTCTTGAAATAGGTATTAAGGTTTTTTTTAATCAAAAAAGTCTGTCAGATGCAAAAAAAAAAAAAAAACTTTTCTTCTGTTTACCAATAACTTTTTTTTAAATAATACTTAGGCTTGCGTTTGACCGCCACCTTCGAAGATGCGGTCTACGATAGCACGCTTGCCTAGAGGAAACCGCGATTTAACTTAAAAATGATAGGCTGTTTTTTTTTTAAACGCGGACAAAGCCGCCTGCGTGTGCTAGTTATTATATATCTAACCAAGCCAGCAGTGCAAGTACCTTTCTTCACCGATCGTCAAATTTGACAGTTGAGATCGTCAAATTCGATAAAATGCAATTTTTATCGAATTTGACAATCGATAAAGAACAATACTTGCACTGCAGAGCTATTACCAACTTAGTTTGGAGTTATAAATAGATTTGTAGGGTTATTCACCCTTCTAGAGGTCATTGACTTGCAACTTTGAGATAAGGAGTCTGGGACTGGACATTAGGTACTCGGTCTACCTTTTTTTACCTCTGGTACAATGCATAGATTATAAAAATATTTTTTAATTAATTTAAAAACCTGACTTCATAATTAGTAAAATACTCACAGATATAAAAATACTCAATGTCGTGTGCTTGACAAGTACTTAATGTCAATAGTATGTCATCCAAGTTAGCAAATTTTCCAGTTCTTTATTTCTATTTAAAAACGTGTTAAAAACCAAATTTACAGAACCCTATATATTAAGGAAAACTGTCAAGTTGCTGTGGTAATATAGAAACATACATACATATCACTAAAACCTTAGTATACTTAGCCTATGCTAAAACCACAAATAATTTTTTTTACTGGGCAAGTGCCTTTATTAACTAAACAAAATACAAGCTAAAACTAACACTACAAATACAGTTAGACTGCCCATAGACCGTTGAAGGTCTAAAGACACTCCAAATGCTCAAGCCCACCAGTTGGCAGTGTACCCAGCATGCTGGCGGCATTCATCATCATCATCATCATCATCAGCCAGAAGACGTCCACTGCTGAACATAGGCCTCCCCCTTTAACCTTCACACTGAACGACAGCCTGCCTTTTGCATCCACTGGATGCCAGCGACTCTCACAATGTCGTCGGTCCAAGTGTCAGTGTATGTGCTGGCATTACCGTTCAATAAATAAATTGTCTATGTCTAAAAATCATTTTACCCCCTTTTAACATAAAAAAATATAACACCAGTCTGCATGAAAAAGAAACCAACCACCTGACAGGTGCTTTTTTACTATATTTTTGGCATCTTTTAGCATAATGTTCCAAATAATTAATAATTCGGCTCATTAGTTTAATTTAAAACTGTAAAGGAAGATGGAGATAAGGACAGTCTGATAGGTATCTATGGTAATGTGAATTAATATCAACAGAAATTCTAGATTCAAATATGTGTACAATAAAAATAAATTATTGTAATGATTTACTACGTTATTTTTCTTTAATTTTTTTCTATTTTATGATTATTCCGTTTATGCACGTTTTTAGGGTTCCGTACCCAAAGGTTAAAAAGGGACCCTATTACCATAGATAATTACTAAGCCTACATTATCTGTCTGTCTGTCCGTCCGTCCGTTCGTCTGTCTGTCTGTCCGTCCGTCCTATCTTTAAAAAGATGTATCTTTCGAACCGTAATAGATAGCCAGTTGAAATTTTCACAGAATATGTAATGTTACGGCGGATTGACTAACAAATAATAAAAAGAGGCAAAAAGTAAAAACGAAATGGAACAATAGCACAAACGTATTTTTTTAAAGTATTTTTGTATTAGCTCTAATGTAAAAACGGTAATACGTACAAGCGTCAAACTTGGCATGACTATAGTACACACTCTAAAGTATAACAACAAATAATAAATAATGGCCAAGTGCGAGTCGGTGACAAGTTTCTGTTCATTACCAAGTTACAACTGGTAATTTCGTTATTGAATTTTGTGGTGGTACGGAACCCTCAGTGCGCGAGCCCGACTCGCACTTGGCCGGTTTATTTTATTTATATTTAAGTTTTTTAAAATAATAATTGCTTATAGTTGAAAAAATTTACACAACTTGTTTTAGAACACCCTTTCTGCGTAACCCTGTACAATTTCAAGTATAAGTAGAGATGATAACCTTGTATATCCATGTTTACAGTTTAGTTGCTAGTCTATCATCATCATCATCATCATTTCAGCCGTAGGACGTCCACTGCTGGACATAGGCCTCCCCCATCGATCTCCAAAAGGGCCGGTTGGAAGCGGCCTGCATCCAGCGTAAATAAACTCATATTGGCATCGATTCTGATGCACTCTAAACTAAACTAAATTTGACAGCTCTAAAATTGTTGCCATCCTTCTCTCACGTATTAAAATTAAAAGAGAGGCAGATAATTTTAGTCCTGTCAGATTGGTTTAGTTTAGTGAGTGGTATGACAGAATAGACATCAATATTTACCTAGTGTTATCAAGATTACACAAAAAAAAAAAAACATTTAAAAAAAGTACTTTGAATATTTTTCACCCGTCCAAAGGAAAGTATAAAATCACGGAATCTAGTCTTAAGTTTTACTGCTAAAAGAATTAATTTTGGCTCATGTATTGATTCTGCTAATTTAATCCTAGTTTAGAGAACCATAAAGATCGAGATATAGATAATGAATTTGTTATTTTATCTACATTATGGTAAACAATGCACCATAAAGTTTTTTCTAGTTAGGTAGGTATAAAGAAATAAAAAGAATTAAGGAGGATATATAGCTGAATTTTAAAAAAATACGAATTTGTTTTTTCCATGTTAACATTAAAGGAGATCAAAACTGAAGATAAAGATAATTTGATATTTTAGAGAAGGTTAAATAGATTAAATTTTCTGGTTTTCTGCATTTTTTCAGCATAAAATGTATTTTGAGTCTTATAACGTACACTTTGCCATTTCATTAAGATTTAGTTCAGCCGTTATGACATTTAGAGACAGATAAACGAACAGAATGACAGTCACATTTGCATCGCTATCTATACTAAAAATATAAATGCAAAAATGTATTTGTTTGTTCCTCTTTCTTTTAACTACTGAGCATTAGATAGACGTGATTGCTCGCATGGAGATTTGTCCGCCAGAGTGACAATAAGTTTTTTTCCTGGAAATTATTTCAATTTTTTTTAATATTTTTTTTAAATTGGTAGTCCACGCGGGTGAAACTGTAGGGCACAGCTAGTATAAAGTCCTAGGATGTCAGTAGCAAGGCAAAAAAACCATGTCTACAATATTTGTTAAAATGGTTTTAGACATTTTTGTTTTTTTGAAGATTTGACAACCTAAACTTATATGAATAAAATTATCAACAAGTCTTATAATATATCACCCCTACAATATGAGTTAAATAAAAAATTAAATGACAGTCACAAAGTTTATTTGTGACCAAATAACGTTTTTAATAATAGCTAAAAGACACAGGTCACAAATCAGCCCCAACTCAGCATAATGCCTATGCACATAAACATCTAAGTAAATAAATTATCTATTATTAACATTTCCAGTTAGATTATCATTGCTTGTTAGTTTTTACAAGTACCTAATTAAAATTTAATGGATAATTTTCCCTGGTATTGTTAAAGTTTGAGGATAAAAACTAAAAAGTGATATATTTTCATACATATAAAACTTCTAGTAGATGACATTTCAAACAGGATGTAGGTTTTTAACATGAAGCTTTGATAAATAAAATAAAAAAATTGGTCCTAATACTGGCTGGATTAAAAAAAATAGGTTACTTGTAGTAAAAAATATTTAGTTTTTTTTATATCTGGCCAGTTATGGAGAGAAAATAGGTGGTAATTAAGCACTCATTAAACTGGTGTTAACTGACATATAAGTAAATCCTTCACTGTGGCCCTGTTTTAAATTTAGGTTATGTTTAGAAGTTTTTTACCGTGTTAACTATGAAACTGTAACTAACCAGCTAAGTACCTCGCGTGAAACCACGGCCCTATAACCGTTTTATGCTGCATACTTACTCTATAAAACTCGTTTTGTGCAAGCTGCAAGATCTAGCTAGAAAAATACCTACTTATCTGCAGTTTTGGAAATCTAACTGCGTTTCTGTGTTGGTGGTTGCCGTAATTAGAACAAACTGTGCGGTACTTACAAGTTGACAGATCTCTAGAAGTTGAGTGCATGGAAAATACATGCGCCAGGCATCCATGTACACACACCAACAAATAATACTTTCACGACAGGAATGCACCAAACACAAACAAAACACAACACTATTCTTCAGAAATTCATCACAAGTCTGGGCGGTCACTATTTCCTCGACACTAACCCATATTCACACTTTAATAAACTGTGCAATCAAAAATTATTACCAATTTATGTTCGGCACAGCGCGACGTCCGAACCCCGCTAACAAAATACAAAAATATTTTTCGAAAGCGCATACACGAGCATTCAGCCTTTCGAAATTCAAAATGCGATAGCGCGCTAAGTAGGAAAATCGATAAGGCCGTCGTAACGCCGCTGAATCGAAACTAGAATAATAATTTATCAAAAAATGTAATAAAAACGACATTATTTTCTTGTGACGGTCCCGATCTGTCAGAATTTTCTGAATATAATCAAACTAAATTAAAAGATTGCCGAGTCTTGTACTATAGTTGTGTCGAGAGCGGGCTACCTAATTCGACCGGTTAGCTGTGGCAGGCTGAGCGAATTTCGACTCTAACGAGTGTACCACTTGCGACTTTCCTATTTGGCGCTAATTGCGAAAAATATGATACGGATACGAATTTGTTTGTAAAACTTACGACTGGTAGTAATCAGTGGATTGGAAAATTCCAAATAAAAAATAGAGAACGAGCGCGCGGTTACCGTGGAATGAAACGCGAGATACTGTTTTCGAAACAACGTTGGCTCGACGTCATTTTTGGCGTATTTTGAGTTGGATCGAGGACGGGAAAACTCGAAAGCATTCGGTTGCGAGACAGGGACGGTGGCTCATTTTCAGCAAACCATAATAGACCTTATGATAATTCATAATTCATATTTTAATTCATCAAAATCGTGTGCTACTATTTGAAAAGTGAGTGAAGCAATACTATTTTGAAGTTTTTTTTTCTATACATACAAGAACTGCTGTTTTTCTATGTAAAATGCGCTAGTGTGGGTAACTTCCCGTATGTGTAGTTATCGTATATGAAAATTGTATGTATGTGTTTATGTACCACATAAAATTCGAGGCATTGGGTTTCGAATCGATAATGTAAAACTTTTTTGAGTACTTACGAGTTACGAGTAGATTTGGCCTATAGATACCTACTGGTAAAAGGTCCAAAGTAAGTAAGTAGGTACACCAATGCTGGATTTTACAGGATAAACTTCGATAAGTAGGTAGGAATGGTATTTAGATACCTACATAGATTTATCAATGTATCTAAGTTGGTATTTGAGTGAGCTAAGTTGGTAGGCACCTAGCTATATGGAATAGCCTTGTCTACATAATTCGTAGATAGATAGGTGTATGGTTATGTATGTGAGTACCTAGGTACTTAATAGGTCTATTTTAGACGCCCTTTGCCAAGAAGTAGCCTTGACAAAACGTAATAAATTATCATAGAAGTATCAATGCTGTGTACCTAGTGTATCTACTACATATTGTTATAGGTACATTATTATTAATTATTATTGTGGTGATGTGGATATTTTTTATCTTGCTTGGTTTGGTACTATGTAGGTATACCTAGGTGGGTATATGGTTTTTTTGAGAGGATTTTGGCGTTGCATGTCATGTGCATTTACCCGAGGTCAAGTAAAGTGTCATCATGGTGTCAGTAGGCAGTATTTATATTCTCTTTGTCAGTAGGTATCAAGCTATGCCCAAACAAAAAAGGGTTGATATGATAGGTATTGAAAAGCTTTTTAGGTAGGTAGGTAGGTATTGTTTTAGAAATAATACGAAAGCCGTTTAATTTCATTATTTCATTTGCCTACTCGAGCACGTTCATAATTTTATTAATTAGTAATAAGTAGGTACACACAATTTTATGAAAATAATACAATATGGCGACATAATTTTTTCATTTTGCCGCCAAAAGTCTTTGTATAAAATACATGATGCAGATTTTTTATCTATACCCAGTCAAAATACTGTGTTGGTACTTAGGTTTGTAGCTCTTAGTACTTACCTACTTTACTTTAGCTAGGTCACCGAGTGCTGACCTAAGTTCTAGATTACTGTACTGGGGCCTTACGCCTAGCTGTTTAAAGCAATCCAGTTTAGGTGATAAAAAAATGTTGCGCGACCGCAAACCGTATATGGTGCGTTAAGATTCACGTTCGAGTGATTTTCCGAGCTGCGCGGTATTAACGTTAGTTTGAGACCGCGTAAGGCGTTGGCTCCAGAGCTTATGTGAAGTACCTAGTCACTGCCTTACAGGAAACAGTGCAAGCAAGGACAGAGCCGCATTGGGTGCGGGTTCGATTCTCGCTACTCCGCTATTTTAACCATGTAGACTACCCTCTTTTTGTTAGCCGGGAAAATGTTACAAAATGCCGGGTGCAGCGATCTCGCTCGCGCATTTGGGTATAAAATGAATTGGTCTACTATTGAAAAATTTGCTTTGGTCATTTTACGAGGTTTATACCTATTAAGTACCAAATTTTCTACTGAACAGTGTTCAATGTAGGTAGGTATCTCACAACAATCACAACTACTCACAAGCTGTTTTAGCATAGTAGGGATAGTAGTCTACTATAGTTTTGGTGTAGTATTTATTTGCGGTAGTGGCGGGTCTTATTCTTTTCTACTCTTATGTCGGACTGAAATGTAAAAAGTTTTAAAAGTATCATCAGAAGAGGAGGGGGGTGTAATGCGGCTAAAACAAATTAATGGTAGACCCCCTCGTAAAGTTTCATATCTAAAAAGTAATGGCGAAAAGCCCTTTGCAAACGAAAATCTATTTTCGTATTCTGCCGCATGGGCGCCATTAATATTTTGGTTACTTCGTTGTGTGCGTATTTCCACTCAAACACACGCGAAACAGGTCGTACAAAGGTTTTTAAACTTTACGGTACAGAGTTAAAGTGTATTTCAGCTTGACTTGAAAAGTTTGGTATATTTTGGAATTGGAATAGGGATTTCAATAGAGCCGTCTACAGAAAAATAACATTTAAAATAGTATAAAAATATATTATGATAAAACAGTGTTTTAAACTATCACGGTGTTCACTAAAGTTATATGATTATTTAAGGGATATTTACCGTGGTAAGGTTGTGGAATGAGCTCCCGATATTTCGGCGCAGTTACTACCTACATGCACCATGTTCACGGGAAGACTGAAGAATTCGGGTGGTTGGTCTAACAGTTAAAAAGTTAGGTGTAGACAAAACGACTACCCTCTTTCTTAGTCTTTTGCTACGGTTATCGAATGGTGGAACTCGAATCTAACTCCCGACAAAGCATACTCACTGTATCACTGCGTAGGCATCAAAATACCTGCTAGGTAAACCTATACCTAGTAGGTATTTTGAACACATTTAGAACCCGGACTTTTATTTTTAAAGCAACCTTAATAGGTTGCGCTTGTATGAGAATAAAAAAATTTAAATCGAAAATAACGTTTTGTAACGCAGCCGTTATTTCACATCACTATTCTATTCGAAATCCAAAACAGTCCACACACGCGCCAAGTGATCGATTTTCGAAACGGCAGACGTAGATTATGTGATAGTTACTATACAGCGTTGACAGATTAGACGGTAGTTACCACGACCACCCGCTCCCTTCCCCTACCCCTCCCGCTTCTATTACCGCGCCATTTTACGGCATTTTTATATTTTCTTTTTTATTCCTTGAATCTCGGGCAGGCTCCTTACTTTTTTACGGCCAGTCGTTTGAGTTTTTTTTTTCGGCTAATGCCAAGCCATGTCGCGCTGTGCGGATTTTTCCTATAAAGCTCCACTATAAGATCAGACTTCTACTATTCTGTATTCTGTGGTAATACCAATTAAATTAAGATCCGTTTTTAACACAAAAAATGTTTATTTTTTAGTTTATTTTTAAGGAGTCACATCTGTCAACGTCAAAATTTTCATCCGCCTGCTGGCGCCATTCCATGAACCTATGAACCTAGTATCACAGGATTCTCCCATGTTTTTTTTTTTTGCGAATAAAAATCTGTAAAAAACATTTTGGCTACATACGGTCATGCCATCACGCCTTTTGGCGCGATGAAAACGGTCATTGACACTCGACAATATGTATTGAACAGCTGTTTTTTTCCCCGCGATATCGCATGTTTGGTCCCATAGTAAAAGTTGTTCATAATGATGAGTACAGTGACCGACTTTCGGCTTAGTACAGTCTTTATGCGTAACCCTGTATAACAGATATAGAAACAGGTAGCCCGTCCGTTGGTCGAGTTGGTAGTGAACATGTGAACCTGCCTTCTGCGCTTGGGGGCGTGGGTTCGATTCCCACCTAGGACAAACGTTCATGTGATGAACATTTGTGTTTGTTCTGTAACTGGGTGTTATAATATCTAGCTTTCATTAGAGCATAAAACAAACAAAAAAATAAACTAACTCGACTTTGATTCAGTTTTTTTTTTTATCAAGGAAAGTTTATTCTATCGTGTTTTGAACCAAATCATAAACTCAAACACAGATGTATCTGTGACATGTATTTTTTTCCAGCTCAAATATTGTAATTTAACTGAATAAAATTTATTTAAAACCGTCAAATTTGGTATAAGAGGCCGTTAAGTATGTATTTAAAAATATGTCATATGTACCCTTAGAATAACTATATACAGTAACCAAGTACATTCGCAAAATTTAAGCCGTTCAAATGGAGCCATATATGACACCAAACGACGCTCGCGCGGTCAGTGCCCGCTGTAATAGTGTTCCGTGGTCAGTGCTCTTAGTCAGGTGATACTGTTAAGAGCTCCCAAAAAAATTAACTTAATCCTTAGAATAACTACATTCGCAAAATTTAAGGCATTCAAATGGTGTCATATGTGAAACCCAAAAACATATAAAAAAATTACTATGACAATTTGCGCGGTGAAATCGTACCACAACAAATCAGAAAAGCAGCATAAGAGTTATGGTGTGACATTCCACAGGTAATCCATTAATTTTCTTGCTTAAGTCGTTTAAAATACCAATCGAAACGTAAGCTACAAAGCGAATTTGTAGCTTACGTTTTGAGAAGGCGTTGTTTGGAAACTTACCTTCTCTGAGTAGTTATTCTAAGACTTAATCATTGCCGCATAATTTTTGCGTCTGTGTGCGTGACGAGGCAAGTAAACACAGCACGCGTAGCGAATTTGTAGCTTACGTTTTGAGAAGGCGTTGTTTGGAAACTTACCATCTCTGTGTAGTTAATCTAAGTATGTACCTATGTAATATATCAGTCTCTGGCAGCCATATCACAAGCTTTGCTTAGTTTGGGGTCAGATGACCGTGTGTGCAAAAATATAGCACAAAAGAGCCAAATATAACTTTCCACTGACCACTGATGATCGCTTTCGCTCAAAAATGGTGAAGGAAAACATTGTGAGGAAACCGGTATGTCTAAGAACCTCAAAAGTTCAAAGACATGCATTCACCAACATGCACTGAGCCAGCATGGTGGATTAGAGTCCATCCTCTCTCTGAGATAAGGCCTATGTCCCAGCAGTGGGAACATGTTAGATATATATAGGCTGATAATGATGATGATGATGTAATATAAACTTCTTGTATGTTTGGAACGCGACTGAAAAAATCAAATAATAACACTCAAAAACTAAGTAAGATTCTGCCTTCACTAAATAATAAATATCGGTAAATCGGACTTCCGAAAAATTACGTATACCTACATTACGGCGGCTTTTGACCACCATCACGCCCGATGTTAAGCGATGATGCGGTCAACTTTGGAGCACGCTTGTTCAATTTATTCTGGTATATTTTATTTCAGTTGTTAATTAAACAAAATACAAGCTAACACTAAACAGTTAGACTTCCCCATACCGTTGAAGGTCATAGGTATAAGGTTTATTTCGGTTATTTGTATGACTTATTAAATATTACTGTCATGCAAGTTGCCGAATTTCCAGTTATATTGACTTAAAAGCCAAACTACTGAATCGATTTTGATGAAATTTCTATGGGACCAATCTGAAAGTATATCCATCAAATAAAATAAATAAAAAAAATCGTTCATAAATGATGAATACTAAAAATTAAAAATTAATTGAGAGCCCTCATTTTTTGAACTTGGTTATAAAGATATGAATGATATAAATTTAAGTTACTTATTATGTACTTTTTAAGTTTGGGGGATACTATACTACAAAGTCTGTACTTTGATAGTATTCGAAAACTTTTTTCGTTTACGCATTGTTCCATACATTGTAGTAAAGCGCCTCCAGCGGAAACGCGGAGGAACTAAAATCGGTTGTAATCTGCGGTATAGATTGCTTTACTCTAATACGAAAAAAGTTTTCGAATACCTTTCAGCCCAGCAATGTATTACAATACGAAAACGAAAAAAGTTTTCGAATACTATCAAAACTTGTACTAAGGGTACTCGTAAAATCCAAAAAGTTTGAGTCCAAGCTATTGATTTAGCTTTTCGACTACGCAGACGCGAAAGTATAAAATTTTTACAACCACCCTCCCTTCTCAAAAATAGATCTCAGAGGATCGTAGCCCGTAAAAAATATGTAGATAGGTACTTACCAGGGCAGGGGCGGATTTGATACCTTGGCTGCCCTAGGCATATGTAATATTACCTCCCCCCTACACCCAGCACGAAAGTATGAATGATCTCTAAGAATTGAATTAAAGTAAAAAACAACGAAAATCTATATATATTATAAAATTATCTCAATCAGTGTCTTTAAATCAAGGGCTCTCAAAGTCATTTTTTTTTTTTTTGTTTGTAAGTTGTTTTTGTCTTTTGTCCCTACTGCCTAAAATTAAACTACCTACGCCCCCCTCTTATTTTGCATTTTTAAGAAAGCTTAGGTATACAGCCGAATAGTATACAAGTGAAAACTGGGCCAATAACAAGTTAGCCTATTGAAAAAAAGAATAACATTTTGAAATTTAACGTAGCAGTAAATAATAGTATACATAAATAAGAACATGAGTAAACTCACTGCGATAAATAAGTATAAGTTACAAACCAAGTTTGAGAATCAAATAATTGATAAGCTATAAGCGTTTTTTTTTTTATTATATTCTTTTATTCACAATTTAGTTTACAATCTCTAATACAAAATAAGATAAAAACACATAATATTTTAAACATGAATAACTAGATCAAAAAAAAAAAAAAAACCGGACAAGTACGAGTAGGACTCGTGCTCTGAGGGTTCCGTTAGACGGAACCCTCAGAGCGCGAGACCAAAAAAAAAACTAGCTGAAGTTAAAATATTGAAAGACAAACTTAAGTTTGTAGTTGACAATAAGGTTCTTCCATACATTCCAACTACAAAATGTAAGTTTGTAATAGCAAAATAATTATTTTTAAATGATATAACTTCAAATTTATAACTTTCGGATTTATTCCTATATATGTACTATGAGAACTTGCTTTTTGCCAAATTTCATGATTCTAGGTCAACGGGAAGTACCCTATAGGTTTTGGTTCCCCTGTGAAATCGCAAAATATACGACATAAACGTTCATATCTTTTGATTGCTTTGACTTACAACTTTTATTTTTTTACAGCCGAAAAAAACCGTAGACCCAAGTATTTAGTATTAATTTCAACTTACTACCTATACGCGTTCTTGAGAAAAAGGGTCTTGACAGACGGACAGACGGACAACGAAGTGATCCTATAAGGGTTCCGTTTTTTTCTTTTGAGGTACGGAACCCTAAAAACAATCAATCAATCATTCAATCATTAATAATTTTTCTAATCAATCATCAATCTGTGGGAAGACGATTGCAATTTTATACCACCAAGGGGGAGGCCTATGTTCAGCAGTGGACGTCTTCCGGCTGATGATGATGAATCCCCACAGATCCATTGCTATCCTATAAATATAAAGCTACCAAAAGCTAACGCTAAACTATAGGAAAAATATTGCATTCATTATTTACGTGCCATTGTATGATTTCAAAATACTATAGACAAATTTTTACCCATAAGGCTATGGCTGACTCTTTTCTGATAAGGGGGTCTAGACAAGAGCCACACACTGTTAGCGTTCTTTTTTTTTTTTTTCTTCTTCCCCGAGTTGGGGCTTTTGGCTCCGCATGATTGATGCAGTTGCCATATACAAGTCCTGTTAGCGTTCACACCTGCGGAAAGATGAAATTGTATGAAAATGACATTGACAATGACATTAGCATGAGATAAATTATCTGAAGCTAATGTCATTTTCATACAATTTCATCTTTCCGCAGGCGTGAACGCTAACAGTGTGTGGCTCTTGTTTAGACCCCAAGTTCATCAATATCGTATGGTGATACACCCAGGAAGGCACATAATGCTTCATGTGTAAATCTAAAAGTGCTGAATTCTGGACACTGTTCTAGAAGGTGTTTAACAGTTTGGATGGAGGTGTTATCGTATGGACACTTATCAGAACCATTAATTTTAAAACGATATATATATGCCTTATGGTACCCATGACCTGTAATAACCTGAGTGATATAGAATGACATTCTAGCACATTTCCGGAATTCGCAAATTTTTGATAAAGTAGGGAAAACATTTCGCATGTGCTGGCCCTGGGGCCTTACGGACAACAGCTATTACAGGCACCTAATCCGCTCAGTTGGAAAATCACGCGACCGCAAACCGTATCTGGGCGCGATAAGGTTTGCGGTCGCGTGATTTTCCAACTGAGCGGATTAGATGCCTGCAATAGCAGTTGTCCGTAAGGCCCCTGTACCGCATTTTGGTAACGTGTCTCCCACGTTTCTTGGTTAAATTTACTAATTTTATCTTTTACAAAAGAGATAGAGAACTTAGAATAGTTGGGCTGTCAGCGGCTTTATCTGCAGCTTCATTACCCTCAATTCCCACGTGGCTTTTCACCCAGCAGAAGTCAAGACAACCTACCATTCGGTATTCTCGAATGATTGCATGGATTTGCGTTATCAATGGGTGGCGCTGTCGCGATTTTGTTGAGCTTGAAGAGAAGATAAAGAATAGCTATAGTGTAAGTGTGACCTGTTTTAAAAGACTTAAAAAAAAATTACCTCAGAACTCCCTCATTTGTGAAACAATTTGAAAAAAAAAATTGAAACCATAATATGCTTTCAGATTATTGCTAAGGACAGTTCATCAAAATTCGATCACTTGGAAAACATCAAAGATAATTATATACTATACTATACTTATATAACTATACTATATATATAACTATACTTATATAACTATACTATACTATACTTATATAACTATACTATACTATACTTATATAACTATACTATACTATACTATACTTATATAACATATAATATTGTCTTCCTTCCAAGTAGGTAATCGAAATTGCGTATTTACAAATTTTGAAGTCGGTTTTTTAAAATAATAATTATTCGAATGCTCATTCTTGAGAAGCTAGTCACAATAAAAATCTATATACTGTAGGTACAGTGTACCACGATGAATAGTCAAAAAATTCGGCTGCGGAGGCCCAAGAATGGATAACGGAAAACAACTCTAAATAGTGATGTACTGCAATATAGTACTGGACAATCGTATCGATTTCATGTTCAATTTTCTAGTCACTTCCATTTTTTAGGGTTCCACACCTCAAAAAGAAAAAGGAACTCTTATAGGATCACTTGTTGTCTCTGTCCATCTGTCTGAAAAGACTGATGGAATCAAAACCTGAAATGAAATTTGGCAAGAAGCAAGGTTTCACAGCACATATAAAGGAAAAAATCCGAAAGTTGATAATTTTAAGTGACCTCACAACCACATAAAAAATATTACAAACTTCCGTTTTGTAGAAATATAAACCTGCCATGAAAATGTATCTAACCGATGGTGAATACCGCATCAAAATCCGTTGCGTGGTTTAGGAGGAATTAGCGGCCATACAGACAGACAGACAGACGCGGAAAGCGACTTTAATTTATACTATGTAGAGATAGAGAAGAGAAGAGATAGAGATAGAGAAGAAGAGAAGAAGAAGAGATAGTGATAGAGAAGAGAAGATAGAGATAGTTAAGACTCGCTACCCGGGATGGATAAACTATCTACATACATATTTATTAAGTTTATACGGAATCCTCGGGGAGTCTTACTCACACGGCCGGTTTTTTTATTGAGACTGGAAGCCAAAACGCCGTTAAATTGTATTAACATGTGATGTAAATGTAACAGTCGTTCAGTTTTTTAATTATTTTTTCCTTTGTGAGGATTTTGGCGTCCCACTCTTATGCATTTGCCATTCACAAGTATTAAACTATTATCAAGTTTGATAATAATGCAGTCAAACAAGTCTATCAGAGTCAGAGACAAGTAAAGTGTCACGGTCAAATCAAAGTCATGCCCCAGTAAAATGGTGAAGACTTTACAAGAGGCTTCTATGGAGCTTTGTAAATAATACGCAAATATTGTTTCACTGCATTGCCTCGAATATACACAAGTTTAGGAAAATAATACAATGTGATGACATATTTTTTTCTTCCGTGATCCATACATATAATATAATAATAATAATAATAATTCATTTAATCCCAAATCCAGTTATTTAAATTAACAATCATATAATAATTACCAACGAACAGTTTATTAGCAGCAAAAATAGTTGTGCCAATGGGCCCCAAACTAGGCAAAGCCTGTATCTTGGGCGCCCTATAGCCAGTTAACAGCTTCTGAAAGAAAATATATGAAAACGTAGCGTTTGAGAATTATCGATAATCTTTACCCTATGTTTTACCCATCACTATTTTAAAAAGGTCGGCACACGATAAACAAAAAAAAACTACTCAGCTAGTGACGCAACTCCACGGTTTCGATTTGAAAGTGTCGATTTGTCGATATTATTATTTTTTTGAGGTTCGCCGCATTTCAGGGCCAATGAGTTTTTTGTGCTTCTGTTGTAATGGTTTCAAAAACTAACTAATATTGAGAAATTTTAGGGTGTTCATTTCGAGCTTTAATTATTTTTAAATGTTTTGGTAGGTTGTTTTTAGGGTTCCGTACCTCAAAAGGAAAAAACGGAACCCTTATTAGGATCACTTCGTTGTCCGTCTGTCCGTCTGTCAAGACCCTTTTTCTCAAGAACGCGTAAAGGTATCAAGTTGAAATTTATATTAAATACTTAAATCTACGGTTTCTTTCGGCTGTAAAAAAATAAAAGTTGTAAGTCAACGCAATCAAAAGATATGAACGTTTATGTCGTATATTTTGCTTTTTCACAGGGGAATCAAAACCTATAGGGTACTCCCCGTTGACCTAGAATCATTAAATTTGGCAAGAGGCAAGGTCTCACAGCACATATAAAGGGATAAATCCGAAAGTTGTTAATTTGAAGTTATATCATATAAAAAATATTGTTTTGCAATTACAAACTTAAATTTTGTAGTTGATATGTATAGAAGAACCTTATTGTCAACTACAAAGTTAAGTTTGTCTTTCAATATTTTAACTTCAGTTAGTTTTTTTTGGACTCGCGCTCTGAGGTTTCCGTCCAAAGGAACCCCCAGAGCACGAGTCCTACTCGTACTTGTCCGGTTTTTTTTAAATGCCATAGGTGGCAAACAAGCAAACAAGCAGACGGGCTGCCTGATGGTTAGCAGTCACCGTCGCCTATGGATACCTGTAACACCAGGGGCACGAGTGCTGACCAGTCGCCTTTTGAAGAGCCCCGTGTTGTAGCTTCTCGCGGAAACACCGCGGAAGGTAGCTCATTCCACATTTTGCAGGTGTGAGGCAAGAAAGATAGGATTTCCACTGATCTATGATGTGTGGGTGAACTTTCAGGCGGTGGCGGCTAGCATCGGCTAGTGAGATAGTAAAACCGTGACGCCAGCATCAGATCAAACAGTTCTGCAGAACACTCCCCGTTGTAAATGCGATGAAAGACACAGAGAGACCCAACATCTCTGCGCATGCTGAGTGGCTCTAGGTGTTCAGTGAGCTTGGGATCGTCGACAATTCTCAATGAACAGGCAGTCTAACTGTATTTGTAGTGTTAGTTTTAGCTTGTATTTTGTTTAATTAATAAAGGCACTAGCCCAAAAAAAAAGTATTGCACACACACACGTTATCTATGTCGATTTGAACCTTTTTACCTTCCTTTTTTAAAGACGAAAAAGAAGGATATTCTCAAGTTAACGCGTATATTTTTGAAATGAAAACTTCTTTGGCCGCGGTAGGGGCCAACGTAGCCGCATCGCCGACATGATAATGTGACGTAGGTAGGTAGAAGTATAAGTTTTCAATCAACACAAATAACATTCAGAAACTGCTGCAACTGCATTCTCAATCGCGGGTTTAGGGGGTCAGGGACCCGACACATCTACAATTAATGAATAGGATATGTAATATCCCGGAAGACGCAGCGTAGGGAGGCCTCCCACTAGATGGACCGACGACATTGTGAGAGTCGCGGGTATCCAGTGGATGCAAAAGGCGGGCTATCGTTCAGTGTGGAGGTTAAAGGGGGAGGCCTATGTTCAGCAGTGGACGTCTTCCAGCTGATGATGATGATATGTAAAATCTAAACTGTAGGAAAGTAATATTAGTTTTTTTTCTTATCTATAACTAGCTGCGCCCCGCGCTTTCACCCGCGTAGTGATGAAAAATGGTGATGATGATGATGAAAAGTAGCCTATATCACTCTCTATCCCTTGAACTATACCCATGCACAAAATCAGGTGAATTCGTTGCTCTGTTGCTGCGTAAAAGAGGAACAAACAAACCAACAAACCAACCAAACCAAATTATACCAACCAACCAAATAGGCTTGCGTTGTTTTAGGTTTTTTAAATATTAATTCTGACTGAAAAAATTTAACCTATTTTACTAGAGAAGGATGCATACACGCATCCTGCTTCCGCACGCGCGACCTTGTTCTTTGAGCAAGTCTATTATGTTTAGATTCGTAATTAGATCAAGTTGGCTACTTAGCCAAATTTAAGCACCTAAACAAGTCACGTTGACGTCATAGTCACAAACGATCAAAAATCAATTTATTTCCACGAACAGTGACGCAAACAAACTGTATGTAACCACTTCCAACCGCATCAAACCGGTTTATTCGTCAAATAATCTTTCAAAAAACGCAATTTGAAAAATGGCGAGCAAAAACTATTACGACTCACTGCCCGCCGTTTGAAGCAACTAGCAAGCTAAAAATAGTTCCAAAAATGTAGTTGCTTTCTATATTTGGCTTTCTTACGTCACACAACGGTTATACCTACAGAGCCAAATAAAAACGTGTTATAAAAAGTATCAAAAACCGGTTGAATCGACCGCACTGCCTCTTTTAGAATTTTTTGTTTCCCATTTTGATCACTATTCGGGAGGGATAAGGTTGATTTTAAACGTTGAAGAGGGGTCAAATGACGTCTTTAGAATAAAAATTTAATATTAAAATCATTAGAGATCCTAGGTTTGCAATTGTTTTTGAGCCGGAACAGTGATTTAGCAAAATGAGCTATTATTTTTATGACGTCAATCAATGACGTAGCGATTTCGAAAATTTCAACAATGGTCGTAAAATACTAGTACGTATAAATTAAGTAGTTTTAGGTACTTATTAATTAGTTTTCCTGTGCACATTTTATTAAAAAAATAATGCCATATTTTTTTTATACGTTTTATTTTTCGAGTTTTGGCGCCAACGTGAAAAAGCATGTCACCTCATTGGACAATCTTCCTGAACTTGTATATTTTTGATTGTTAATAAAGTAATAATGGTAGATAAATTATTTATGATGTGTTCGTGAACATGCTCAAGTGTGGGTAGTAATATAACGAGGTACCTCATACCTGCAAAATGTGGAATGAACTACATTCCGCGGTGTTTCCGAGAGATGCCACTGGTGTTACAAATATCGATAGGCGACGTTGACTGCTTACCATCAGGCGGGCCGTCTGCTTGTTTGCCACCTATGGCATAAAAAGGTGAAACCTATATTTTCGTGCTGTTTCCAAAACTCCATAGAAGCCCTTAGTAATGTCTCTACCATCTTACTAAGGCATGAGCTTTCAAGTAAAACAAGTTACGGTCACTTGACCGCTTTTTTGACTCTGCGTGTTGACCTGTTTAACGATTTCTAATAATACTTGAAGATACATAATTATTGAAATACTTGACAGTGGCAAATGCACGAGTCGTGTGCGCCAAAATCTTCTCAGAAGAATCTTTTCCTTGGAGAAGATTTTGGCGCAGCAAAAATACAAAAATGTTTTGGCTACGCGCGATCGGCGCATTTTATTGGTGTTTCTAAACCTACGCCAGTCGGCTAATATAAGTCCTAAGTTGGATGGAGCGCATGTTGGTTCTGGGGGCTTAGTCTCAGATTTGATAGTTTTCTAAAACTTTTTTCGTTTACGTTTTGTTCCATACATTGCTGGGCTGAAAGGTATTCGAAAACTTTTTTCGTATTAGAGTGAAGCAATCTATACCGCCGATTTTAGTTCCTGCGCGTTTCCGCTGGAGGCGCTTTACTAAAATGTATGGAACAATACGTAAACGAAAAAAGTTTTCGAACTATCAAATCTGGGACTAAGCCCCCGATCTCCTGGTATTTTTGATCTAGAGATATGAATATAAAAGCACAGAATAGGGGTAAAAGTGATAGAACGGAAATGAGAAGGAAGATCTGTTACCAGGCATATGAGTGAACATTCTTATTTACGTCAAGGCGTCGAACTCCGTATCACAGTTGTTAACTGATTTCGAATGCGTCGCTGCTCCATCAGATTTATTCAGAATGCCATCTTGCGCTATAATTACGTGTCGCCAAGCCAGCTAATTTATACGTTTTTATCTTTTCTTTTCTGTACTTTCGGTCTCCAAGTTTCTGATCTCCTGGCATTGGCGGATCCAGGGGGCATGGGGGCCATGGCCATGGCCAATAGTCTAGAGATAATGACAAGACAAGAACCGCGTGACGATGACGACGACATCGCGATGGAAGGAGGCCTGACGGTATGACACTTGTGCCCTGGAGGTTGGGGCGGCCCCTTGTATGGGACGCAACATGTGTCAATACTTTGACGCCGCCACATCTTCCTGAGACACAAGGTAGGGCTGGCGCGGCTGCCAATTCGACAGAGCAGCACAAGCGACGCAAATATGCTAACCTCGGCAGTAGTTACATATTTGAGGCGTTTGGGGTCGAGACATTGGGCCCTTGGGGACAGGGAGCTCACCTCATTTTCAAAAATCTTTCAGAACGCCTGGTTAATGCGACGCGTGCCCGAATTCTGGCGTGTTTCTGGTTCAGCGCATAAGCATTGCCATTCAGCATGGTAATGCTGCCAGCATGCTGGGTACACTGCCAACTGGTAGTGGGCTTGAGCATTTGGATTGTCTTTAGACCTTCAACGGTCTATGGGCAGTCTAACTGTATTTGTGGTGTTAGTATTAACTAGTATTTGGTTTAGTTAAGAAAGACTTGCCCAGTAAAAATAAGAGATAATTGCAAATAAGAAGACCATAGTTAATTGTTGATTTATTGTTGGTTTGTTGTTGTTAATTGACGAAGAACTCGTTGGAGCGCATGTTCTGGTTGTGGCGCCACTTGCACGCCCAGCTCCAGCACGACATGCCCGCCCACGGCTCGTCCGTGTAGAACACTTGCCCGTTCTGGTACATCTGGCAATCAAACACAATTACTTGTACGCTGCTGTCAGTTTTGGCGCCAACGTGGAAAAAAACATGTCGGCTCGTTGGATTATTTTCCTAAACTTGTGTATTTTCGAGTGTTAATGTGTACTAAATGGTGAATTATTATTCGTTAAGTGCTCGTAAACGTGCTCGAGTGTGGAAAAGTGATATAACGAGGTGAAACGTTTTTATTCGTGTTGTTTCCAAAACTCCATAGGAGCCTCTTGTAAAGTCTCCACCACTTTACAGGGGCATGAGTTTGACTTGACCGTGACTTACTTAGCTTGACTCTGACTGTGACTATGACTTGTTTGACGCTATTAAGACTATGCAAACTGTTTGATATTACGACTAAAGGACATTGAAGCCACGGTCATGAAAATTTTAACAAAAAAAAAAAACACTTGTACGCTGCCAACTGGTAGTCTCACAGAAAAGAAGAAAAAAAAACAGGGTATCTATTATGTCTTCTGTGGTAGTACCATAGCAAAGACTACTATATATATACGGAGAGTACCATAGTACCTATGGTCTGGTAGCAGTGGCTAATGAAAATAGACTGAAAAAGCGCGGCAAATTTAAAAATATCAGCATGGAAACCCCAAAAATTAGTATTATATTTAGTAGAAATTCAGTAATATATTTAACGGCCTCTTATACCAAATTTGACAGTTTTAAATCATTTTTTTTTTGGCGTTTGGGTTCGAGACATTGGGCACTTGGGGACCTCCCGGTCCCCAAGGGCCCAATGTCTCACCTCATTTTCAAACGACGCGTGATCAAAATGCTGGCGTGTTTCTGGCTCAACGCATTCATTGCCATTCAACGTGGTAATGCCGCCAGCATGCTGGGTACGCTGCCAACTGGTAGTGGGCTTGAGCATTTGGATTGTCTTTAGACCTTCAACGGTCTATGGGCAGTCTAACTGTATTTGTAGTGTTAGTTTTAGCTTGTATTTTGTTTAGTTATTAAAGGCACTTGCCCAGTAAAAAAAATATTTTATTTAGTTAAATTACAATATTTGAGCTGGAAAAAAAAAACATGTCACAGATACATCTGTGTTTGAGTTTATGATTTGGTTAAAAAAATGATAGAATAAACTTTCCTTGATAAAAAAAAAAACTGAAACAAAGTCGATTCAGTTTATTTTTATCGTTTTATGCTCTAATGAAAGCTCGTAACAACCTGGAAATTGCATGTACTGAAAGGCAATCTTATTTAACATTTTTTGGTTTGGATAAATTTTTGCTAGTGAACAGGTTAGTTTTTAGTGAAATTAAAAGCGTAAAAAGGTCGCGAGAATTTGGGCGCGCCGCGCTCAATACCGCGTCAGGCATCATCGAGGTCGTTTTTGTCGTTGCACTCCCCCCGCGGACCTCCTGACTCTTGCGTGGCAAAATACATCGTCGCTCTAACTTGGCGGGGGCTGAGGGAGCGTTTTGTTGCCTATGCGACTCGGATAACAGGCCTTTAAATACAATACATAATTTTCCCTTGCTGTGGGTATCGAGGCAAAAATGTATGGACGCAGAACAATGTATTATTTAATGGCTATATCGGTGACTCTGTTTCTTCGGCGTTTGGTTTCTTTGGAGTTTTAAAAGTTCGTTAAAAGTGAAGCTGTGGGACCCGCTGCCTTATTATGGATGATTCGGATCGTGATCGCGATCGCGTGCCATCTCACTTACACACGTGGTGCGAGTGAATAGATACGAACGGGACGGCATGCAATCTCAATCCCGATCAAAGAATCATAAGGCCCCCGGGTATGTACTTAAATTGCGACCAGAACCACCGGAGGATGGCCAGCAGCGTCCTATAAGTGCACGGTGAATCTACTGCAATCCCCAAGCCACCTGCCAAGCGTGGGAATAATGGCAGCAGCCCTCTCTAAGGTTGCCTGGAAAAGATCGCTCTTAGCGATAAGGCCGCCGATTGTTGCACTAGTTTTTAAGCTGTTTTATCGTGAGTATGAAATTTGTGGTGTGAACAATAAAAAGTTTATCCATCTTTTTTTTATATATTATAAATAGGCTTGCGCTTGGCCGCCAAGTCACCTGATGTTAAGCGATGATGCGGCCTATGATGGAGCACGCTTGCCCAGAAGAAACATGTTCACTCGCGACTTGAAGACACCCAGATTGTAACAATCGGGGAACACCCACTCAGGCAGCGAATTCCACAGACTAGCAGTTCGCACAATAAACGCTTCACGGGTTCTCGGATAATCAACAATAAAGCGGTGTCGATTCTTCGTGCCCACTCTATCTATCTCTAAGAGGGTGCATTGGCGGATCCATGGGGGCCATGCCCCCCCCCCCCCCACCCCCAAAACACCTATCAATTCCATACATTCGACAAAAATTTTCGATTTGATTCCTTCGAACCTTGTCAGAATACCCCCCCCCCCCCCCCCCCCAAATGAAATCCTGGATCCGCCCCTGAGAGGGTGGCCTTTGTTCAACAGTGGACTTACTGCCTGGATCAAAATGAAGCTGTAGAAAAGTATTATATTGTTACTTACAAATGAGAGATCCGAGCTCTTGTAAGTGACGCCGTCGTACCCGAACCTGAAGATGAAGTTCATGCTGAAGATGCTGAAGATGCACCTCACGTCGGTCGTGGCAGGGATGAAGTACCGGTACGGCCCACACCAGTACGAAATCTTGGGCTCGTATTCTACCGACTCTGGGAACTCCTCGCGTGGGTTAATCCTGGGGAAAATAAAATAAAGCCTAGTAAAAAATATATTTGTTGCTCCATAGAAAACAACTGATAATTTTTCACACTACAAAATGTATGGAATGTGTGGAATGTGTTTTTCAGTTGTTTGTAATTTATGGGTATTCTGCCGCGATATGGGTATAAAAAGGCATCTATTCTGATGCACTCTAAACTAAACTACATTTGACAGCTCTAAAATTGTTGCCATCCTTCTCTCAATTATTAAAATGAAAAGAGAGGCAGATAATTTTAGTCCTGTCAGATTGGTTTAGTTTAGTGAGTGGCATGACAGAATAGGCCGGTGTTATAAAAAAGTTGGTGTGAAAAAAAAAAAATTGTCTAAGGTGGTACGATTCACCTATGGTGGGAAATTCACAAGCAGTTTTCTTGTCGTTGTAGCTAGACTGGGTAATTATTGTAAACGATTATGATGTTTCCGCAAATTGATTATTATTCTTTACAAAATCATGTAAAGCTATTTATCTCTTATGCACATTATTACTTACATTTGTCAATAAACTAATTGTTGCTGTTTCAAACGACTTATTGACAAATGTAAGTAATATGGTGCGTTACTGATAAACAAGATAATGTAAATTACACCAAACGATTTGCGCAAACATTGTGTCATTTACAATAATTACCCGGCCTAGCTACAAGGAGAAGAAAACTGTATGTTAACTGTATGTAACTGTCCGTTTTTAACCCCTGACGCAAACAGAGGGGTGTTATAAGTTTCACGTGTGTATTATATCTGTGGCAAGAATATCTTATTCATAAGGCCCATACTGAGAGACCACGTTTCAGTGCCGTATGTCTTCACTGGCAACACACACTACAAACACGAGTACAATTGACAGTTTTAAAAATCCCCGATACAAGATCTGATTAGTGATGACATACGGCACTGAAGCATGGTCTCTCACTATGGGCCTCATAAGCAAGCTCAAAGTCGCACAACGAGCTATGGAGAGGGCTATGCTCGGGGTTTCTCTGCGAGATCGAATCAGAAATGAGGAGTTCCGTAGACGAACGAAAGCTACCGACATAACGCACCGGATTAGCAAGTTGAAATGGCAGTGGGCAGGGCACGCAGCACGCAGAACAGATGGCCGATGGGGCCGAAAGGTTCTCGAATGGAGACCACGGACCGGGAAACGCAGCGTAGGAACCATACAAGATGGACAGACGACCTAAAAGAAACCGCAGGGAAACGCTGGATGCAGGCCGCTTCCAACCGGCCCTTTTGGAGATCGATGAGGGAGGCGTGTGTCCAGTCCAGCAGTGGACGTCCTACGGTTGAATTGATGATGATGATGATTTACCAATGGATATAGGTATAAAAACCCAGGGTCACACAGCGGGCAATGGAGAGAGCTATGCTGGAGTTTCTTTGCTCGATAGAATCCGGAACGTGGATATTCGCCAAAGAAGTCACAGACATATTGAAGTTGCAATGGGCAGGCCATATTGCTCGAAGAACCGATAACCGATGGGGAAGAAAAGTTGTTGAGTGGAAACACCGAACCGGAAAACGCAGCATAGGTAGGTCTTTCACTAGATGAACGCCGACATCGTGAGAGTCGCGGGCATCCAGTGGATGCAGATGGCAGGATGATACTTGTGTTTACGTCCAGTAATGGTCATGATGGTTACATGACATGTTTCTCACTTGTATATGCACTGTGCGTCGCTCCAATTGTCGTCTGAATGGCAGTACAGCCCCTGGCTGGGGTCCTTCGCCTGGAACTGCTCTGCGTGAGGGCCCACATACGTCGTCTCCGAGTGCCGGTGGTAGAACCCGGAGAATGCAAACGCACCTATACATTTAAAACATTTTAGCATTAAGTCCTCCAATTGTACATATCTACTTAATTTGTAAGTGTGCAATAAAGTATTAAATAAAATAAATAAATAAAATATTTAAGGCGGGATTTTCCCACTTTTATGCAACGCTTATGTTACTCTTACTACAGATGACCATAAGGTTTCATAAGCGGAGCAAAACCATGGCGCTTACACACAGTCGTGCGTTTCCCTAATTCTATTATTGAGGTTTTTCTTATATTTTTCGAAAAGTATGGCGTAATGTAAAACGTACCTTTATAGTTTATAAATAATAAATATTCGGGACATTTTTTTTACACACGGTCATCTGACCCCAAACTAAACAAAGCTTGTGATATGGCTGCCAGAGACTGATATACATACATATATAGTTTTAAATACATACTTAAATAGATATTAACAACCAGATATAGAACAAACACAAATGTTCATCACATGAATGTTTGTCCTAGATGGGAATCGAACCCACGCCCCTCAAGCTCAGAAGGCAGGTTCACTACCAACTGGACCAACGGGCTATCGGTTATAGGTTAGTAACTTATTATGCTTATGTTGCCGGGATGAACAGATGCTTGCTTGTGAAATTGTAATACAGGTACCTAAGTACTTATTTGTAAACGTTAGGTGTATTTATTATTTATTGTTTTCTTTTATTTTTAATATTTAAATTCATTTAAGTTTGCGCTATTATGTTAGTGCGTATAGTGAAGCTTAGTATCGATTCAAACAGCTTAGTTTTTCGATTCTAATTTAAATTAATTATGTATATATATGAAATAAATGAAAAAAAAAAAGGTTCCCTTCATAATTATGAAATCTGTATACTAAGATATCGTAAACATAATTTAGTAAAAAGGTATTTGAATGAATCCAAAAAAACAGGGAGAAAAGCGCAAATCAATGTTACTTTCATGTTTTTTTCTATCGAGAAAAACTGTCCTTAATCGTGTTTCGGTCTTTACGGTTTCCTAGATAAAACATTCAATTTTGTTATGACACCGTTTTTATAATTTTAAGCTAACCATGGAGGTATACAGATTTAAACTAGAATGACATACTAAAAGTCGGAAAAGAGCGCCTTAAATAAAAGCTTGTAAAAACAACTGTCGATGGATTCGTACCTCTGAAGGTGTAGCAGTGAGGCTTCCTCTCGCTCGAGAGGATCATCTGGGCGTCCTCCTGGTTATGAGCAGACGCTATATAGTAAGACGTGTCCAGACATTTGAACTCTGGAATACAAGATTTAAATTAAAAAAAAAAAACTTAAAACGTAACACCTTAAAAATAATAATTTACTACTGTGGTCTTCATTCGAGAACCTTTCGGCCCCATCGGCCACCTGTTCTGCATGCTATGTGCCAATCCATGCTAATCCCCTTCAACTTGCTAATCCAGTGGGCTATGTCGGTAACTTTCGTTCATCTATGGATCTCCTCACTGCTGATTCGATCTTGTAGAGAAACCCCGAGCATAGCCCTCTCCATAGCTCGTTCTGCTGCTTTGAGCTTGCTTATAAGACCCATAAGAGACCACGTTTCAGTGCCGTATGTCATCACTGGCAACACATCATCGAAGTATGTTTGTCCGTACTCAACGTCGTAACAGCAGAACGGATTTGAATGAAATTTGTTATGCTTATACCCTAGATTAATACACTAGCGTAGAGCTACTTAGAGCTAATTAGTATTGAAGCTAGTTAACAATATAGGAAGTACACCAAAACAAAACAACCTTTGTAATACGACTTTACGAAATTCGTGAAAAAAAACTGCCGTTCCATACAAAAATTTAACCAACCAATCACTTCCGATAAAATGTATGAAACGGCTGATTTTTTCCCGCGAAATTTCAAAAGCCTAGAACAAAACTTGTTTGTTTTGACGTATTGCAACCCTCTATAATCTCTTTCTTACCAGGGCTCTTTCTTACCAGGGCTGACATAGAGTCCAAAAGGTATCTTCGCTTGCGTCGATCTAATCTTGGCTTCGGACGTGTCCATCTTCTTATTTAGCTTCAGCAGTACCATGGACATAAGCGCCATGTCGGTGGCGAAAAGGAGTCGCTTCAAATCCTTCACGTGGGTGTCGATAAACGCGTTCAGTTTTTTCGCCCCTTGTTCCAGGATGTCTCGACGTTCTGTCTGTTAGGGAAAAAAGAAAACATTTTTCTATGTTCTTATGTTTATACTAGTGACCCGTCCCGCTTCGCACGGGTATAATTTACGTGCGAAGCCGGGGCGGGTCGCTTGTTATATATATAAACCTGCCGTAAAAATTATCTAACTGAAGGTGAAAACTGCATCAAAATCCGTTGCGTGGTTTAGGAGGAGTTAGCGGCCATACAGACATACAGACAGACAGACAGACAGACGCGGAAAGCGACTTTAATTTATATGTCGGCGCAAGACCAATATAAGCTTCTAAATAATAGCGTCGAATTCAACAATGTCCGTTAAAATGAAGACCAGAAAGGTTTACAAACTGATTGATGTAATTAGTTTACTTATTTAAGCGTAAAGTTAACTGTGGAAAACTAAAATGTAAAAATATGTTTTGTTCTCTTTCCGGACAGGAAACAATGACACAAGACTATTTAATCTTTAGTTAAATGTAAAGTTATCTATCGCTAAATTCATGTCTTGATTTGTAGACGATAAACATTAGGTTTAAAATCATTAGTTAATGATTACATTAAAATACAGCTGATTTGATATTTGATTTACAAAACGAAAAACATGGCGCCTTGTTTCGATTATTTAAATGTTTAGCTTAAGTGTTAATAAGAGCTAAGTTCTGTAAATAGTTAAGATTATTTAACAAGTTATAAACTACTGTAAAGTAGGTTATTTGTAGATCTTTAATGAACAGTGTTATGACTTCACAACGACATGACGCCATCTTTGTTATAAAATGGCGAGCTGTTGTGGAGCCAGGCTCATTCTGTTTGAGGCATTCATCGAGCACAGTACAAAGTGCAGAAACAGGCAGTCTTGCTTGAAGCGTTATCCGGTGCACTTAGAGTGCTGTTACTATTTTGTTAACTACTATTTATTGCTCAATAAGTGTTATGAAAAGTGTTATTCTGTAATAATTGTGATAAAGTGATGGCGCTGTAGTTTCTTGCCCTTCTTCTATAAGCGTCTAGGGTTTTACGAACGTGGCGGTAAATCAGCATTAGCATAGAGTACCTTCTTAGGGTCTATGCAGAAATAAAAGAACAAAGATTAATTATGACAACTTTCAATGTGTTTCTTTGACCTACCCCGTGAATAAGTCAGTTTGGTACAGCCTAAAAACTACAAAGTTGCTTAGAAGAGAGTAGTTCTGCCAGTTAAGGTTTTATCTCCAATGGTAGAACCCAGTGATGGAAACAGTATCATCAGCACTAATGACGTCACAACTTCAAAAAACATCCTAGTACCGGGTGTTCTCCGACATCAGAAGTGGGATAGAATCCGATAATCCTTCTGTCTGTTTATTATGTTTCAGATTATCCTAGTCACGCCCACGAGAACAGTGTTAATGCTCATGGATGGATTACCCCAAATCAAACCGATTAATGCCTGGTGCGACAAGTTAAGACGTGTCTACACCATGCACAGTGACGAGTGGACCTGCAGCGGACCTGGTGCTGCTATTACAATCTGGTGATGTACCTTCAGAATTCTTTTCGTATAATAATAATGATGACGATGATTCATGACATCATCGAGTGGCTGTAGACACAACAGCAAACTATTGCCCAGCTGCTGAATATGCAAACAATAGCAGAGTATAAAATCGTTCCTATCGATAAGAAATAAAAGCTTGCAGTTATGCGAGGGACATTTGCAATGCGTGGAGCATTAACTACAACATCTTCGCTTACTTCTCCATGTACAGTAAACTTCTACCTACCTCCATAAACTTTAAACTTGATTCATTTATGATTGTCAAGATGTGAAAAATATCCGCTGATAACTGATAATCGGAATCGGTTATCATTAAAAGATATTCAATAGAAATCATGCTGAGTTTCTTATTTTGAAACAACTGAAACACCGACCACAAATAAGTTATCGGTTAGTGTGCTTATGAATGGATACCTAGCTCAGAGAAACTCGTTTTAATTTTTAGATACTTCGAGACCCTCCGAGACTCTTCGAGACCCTCCGTTACACTCAGAGAACCTCCGAGACCCTCCGTTACACTCCAAGAACCTCCGAGACACGCCGATACACTTCGAGAACCTCCGAGACACTCCGAGACACATCAAGACACTCCGAGAACCACCCAGACTAATTTTAATTTCATTTCATTTCTACTCACTCCGATACTCCAACACTCTCCGACAGTACAGTACTAAAATCTTCTAGACACATCGAGACCCCTGAAATACTTTATACACTTCGAGAACATTCTAGAAAATTCCAATACCAAATCTTTATCCACCCCTAAGTACCAGCAGCAAGTTTCTCAAGAATACTAACAACAGACTGATGTGGCTGGTGCAGAGCACGCACCACCTGTCAGAATGGCCGTGTCGGCGCAAGACCAATATAAGCTTCTAAATAATAGCGTCGAATTCAACAATGTCCGTTAAAATGAAGACCAGAAAGGTTTACAAACTGATTGATGTAATTAGTTTACTTATTTAAGCGTAAAGTTAACTGTGGAAAACTAAAATGTAAAAATATGTTTTGTTCTCTTTCCGGACAGGAAACAATGACACAAGACTATTTAATCTTTAGTTAAATGTAAAGTTATCTATCGCTAAATTCATGTCTTGATTTGTAGACGATAAACATTAGGTTTAAAATCATTAGTTAATGATTACATTAAAATACAGCTGATTTGATATTTGATTTACAAAACGAAAAACATGGCGCCTTGTTTCGATTATTTAAATGTTTAGCTTAAGTGTTAATAAGAGCTAAGTTCTGTAAATAGTTAAGATTATTTAACAAGTTATAAACTACTGTAAAGTAGGTTATTTGTAGATCTTTAATGAACAGTGTTATGACTTCACAACGACATGACGCCATCTTTGTTATAAAATGGCGAGCTGTTGTGGAGCCAGGCTCATTCTGTTTGAGGCATTCATCGAGCACAGTACAAAGTGCAGAAACAGGCAGTCTTGCTTGAAGCGTTATCCGGTGCACTTAGAGTGCTGTTACTATTTTGTTAACTACTATTTATTGCTCAATAAGTGTTATGAAAAGTGTTATTCTGTAATAATTGTGATAAAGTGATGGCGCTGTAGTTTCTTGCCCTTCTTCTATAAGCGTCTAGGGTTTTACGAACGTGGCGGTAAATCAGCATTAGCATAGAGTACCTTCTTAGGGTCTATGCAGAAATAAAAGAACAAAGATTAATTATGACAACTTTCAATGTGTTTCTTTGACCTACCCCGTGAATAAGTCAGTTTGGTACAGCCTAAAAACTACAAAGTTGCTTAGAAGAGAGTAGTTCTGCCAGTTAAGGTTTTATCTCCAATGGTAGAACCCAGTGATGGAAACAGTATCATCAGCACTAATGACGTCACAACTTCAAAAAACATCCTAGTACCGGGTGTTCTCCGACATATACTATGTAGAGATTTAATCTTTTATTTTGAACTATCACGGTTGTTCACTAAAGTTATATGATTATTTACGGGATATTTACCGTGGTAAGGTTGTGGAATGACCTCCCGATATTTCGGCGCAGTTACATGCACCATGTTCATGGGAAGACTGAAGAATGCGGGTGGTTGGTCGAACAGTTAAAAAGTTAGGTGCAGACATAACGATCTACCCTCTTTCTTAGTCTTTTGCTACGGATATCACTGGAACTCGAACTCCCGACAAAACACACTCACTGTATGATGCATGTAACTGCGCCGAAATATCGGGAGCTCATTCCACAACCTTACCACGGTAAATATCCCGTAAATAATCATATAACTTTAATCCTTTGTTCTCTTATTACTTACTGATTATACATAATAATAAAATGTAATAAATATAAATAGGTACTACACTACCTACTATTTATTTTCTCGCAGTCAATGGTAAAAAGTAGAGTATAATTATACTTACATTATAAATACAATAAAAAAATCTCGGTCCTTGTATGTTTTCTTTATTATTGTGTGTAATTATTGTAACTGGCTTTGAGCCATGCTAATGTAAATGTACTGTATGTATGTGTGTCGTTGAAGAATTTTTAAAATCGGTCCTGTACTTTTTGAGCCAATTCCTTACAATCATACTTACATACAAATCTTTCCTCTTTATAATATTAGTAAAGATGTGTTTAAAAAAAATTAAAGTAGGGTGCCACCGGCAAAGGGGTAGGGTGAAGCTACCGGTGGTCAGGGTTACAGAGCGAGGAACCTATTGACGATTCGTGCCGTATCCGAGATGAACTGCCTTCTGCATCAGTAGTGTGAGTACCGTTCTTTATCGATCATCAAATTCGATAAAATGCCATAGAATCGATCATAGCGAGTACTGATCAAATGGCATTTCATCGAATTTGACGATCTCAACTGTCAAATTTGACGATCTCAACTGTCAAATTTGACAATCTCAACTGTCAAATTTGACGATCTCAACTGTCAAATTTGACGATCGACAAAGCACTTGCACTGCTGAGGTGCTAGTGCCACTGACCGGGTTGTGGGGCTCCCGGAGCCTGCCGCTCATGTAGCTGAAATATTCCATCAGCTTTTCGAACTTTTCATCGGCGTAGCTGTGCTTTGGGTCGATGTCCTTCGTACTCGGCATGTTGTATGGTTTCTGTGAAGATAAGAGGATTATTCATACATTTTTACTATTGCCACTCGAAAAGAGCATCTGATTCATCGATAACAGTGAATAAAACGCTCTTTGAATAATCATTTTGCATTTGGAACAAGTACGGTGTACGGAATTTATGGAATTTATATATTTTTGGAATGTAAAAACAAAAAGTTTATAAAACGTATTTACGTACGTAAGTTTTATTGTTATACTTTAAAGTGTTTTTGATGCTTGTATGTATTACCATTTTTACATTAGAGCTAATACAAAAATTCGTAAAAAATACGTTTGTTTTATGACGGAGGACCTCCCTTTCGTTTTTACTTTTTGACTTTTTTATATTTATAATAACTATTATTATATTATTTGTTAGTTAATCCGCCGTAACATTACATATTCTGTGAAAATTTCAACTGGCTAACTATTACGGTTTGAAAGATACAGCAGTTTAAAGGTAGGAAGGACAGACAGACGGACAGACAGACAATGTAGGCTTAGTAATAGAGTCCCGTTTATACCCTTTGGGTACGGAACCCTTACTGAGGCTACGCTGTCTGTCTGTCTGCTGTATCTTTCGAACCGTCAGTGCAAGTACCGTTCTTTATCGATCGTCAAATTCGCTAAAATGCCATAGAATCGATCACAGCGAGTACTGAAAAAATTGCATATTATCGAATTTGACGACCTCAACTGTCAATTTGACGATCGCTAAAAAAATACCGGTAAAGAAAAGAACGAACGAACGAACGAACGAAGTAAAGAACTGTACTTGCACCTCGTGTTAGATAGCCAGTTGAAATTTACACAGAATATGTTACGGTGGATTAACTAACAAATAATAAAAAAATAAAACTTTATTTAATAATCTAATAAGACTCACCGTTTCAACTGTAGGAAATGAAAGGCGCGCCAGCTAAAAAGTAAAAAAATATTATCAGGGGCCTTACGGACAACTGCTATTACAGGCACCTAATCCGCTCAGTTGGAAAATCACGCGACCGCAAACCTTATCGCGCGATAAGGTTTGCGGTCGCGTGATTTTCCAACTGAGCGGATTAGGTGCCTGTAATAGCAGTTGTCCGTAAAGCCCCTGGTATCCTTATCAGCCTATCATGTTCCCACTGCTGGGACACGGGCCTTCTCTCAGAGAGAGAGGGTGGGCCACCATGCTGGCCCAGTGCATGCTGGTGAATGTCATGTCTTGGCTCTTAGACATACCGGTTTCCTCACGATGTTTTCCTTCAACCTTTTTTGAGCAATGGCATCGAAACAGCACATAATTTCTTTAGGTACCAAATTAGTGATTGGTGCAGGGCAGAGAACCGAACCGGGTGGAGTCAGATTGTAAAACGCACATACTACGCTCGGACACCATCATCAGGGGCGGATCCAGGATTTCATTTTGGGAGGGGCATTCTGACAAGGTTCGAAGGAATCAAATCGAAAAATTGAGTCGAATGTATGGAATTGCTAGGTGTTTTGGGGGGGGGGGGGCATGGCCCCCATGAAATGAATGAATGGCCCCCCCTGGATCCGCAAATAACCATCATGTTGGTAAAATAATTCTGGATATTATAAGCAGACTCTAAATATTCTTATTGAACATTTTGAATACCATACAGGGTTACGTGGAAAGGGTATACTAAGCCGAAAGGGGTGCATAGTACCCATTATTATGAACAACTTTTACTATGGGAGCAACATTGAAATCGCGAAAAATATATCAGCTGTTCATCAGCATTTTGTCGAGGGTGACCGCTGGAACAGCTGTTTTTTCGCCTGCAATTTTAGAGCTACTCCCAAAGTTGTTCATAATGATGTACTTTGTACCCCTTTCGGCTTAGTAAGCCCATTCCACGTAACCCAGTATTTATAGGTGAATATTAAAAAGCCACTTACCAACTGGAAGGACGGGTCGCCATTGTTCGCAGAAATTGCTTCGATGTACGAATAAAATAGGAGCTGAAAAGTACAACTAAATATTGTGGTGTAGATCAGTGTTTTTCAACCTGTGGGTCGCGACCCCCAGGAGGTTCGCAAAGCCTTACACGGGGGGTCGCGGGTAAAAGAAAAAGACAAGTGTTTGTAGGTCTAACAAAACAAAAACTACAATTTCAGTAAGAACGTATTTACCAAAACGTGGTTCTATTTTTGAGACGTTTTTTTTTTATTGAAGCCTTTTTATTTTATTTATGTAGTTTTATTCAAGAAGGTTGAAAAACACTGGTGTAGATAATACGCAAAGTTACTATGCTATAAAATGATCTACTCCCCGTCAGAAGTGATAAGCATGAAATAGTTTTTTTTAACATTGACTTAGGTACGCTCTTGGTCTTACGGCCTCTACAGCTAGACCGGACTAGTTATAGCGAACGCAGAGTGCGTTCGGCATAACTTGGTGGTTTAAGTTTTGGGCGACTAACTCAAGGGCACCTCGAAGGTACGGTACTTTAACCCTAGATTAAGATAGGTATAACTAACTTTCCTCATCCTGTATTGTGAATAACTAAGTAAATTCGTTTAGGTTAACAAAATTGTAGTCAAGTATAATAAAAGTCACGGACCCTGGAGTCCGTGGAGTTGCATTTTAAATAAAATAAAAAACCTCGGCTTGGGCCGTCGCCAGGAGTGGGGATCAGACTTGCCCAGGCACCCCAGAGGGGGTGAACTCTGAAGCCCTAGCGAGTTGTTGAACTGATTATTTGGAGATACTCTAACCGATCTTCTAACAGATCCTGGGGGTCTGCAATCCCGCGGCATCACACAGAATTCAGTGAGACAACGTCGTCCGTTCGTCGAGGATGAAGATGCTATTGCTTTGCTACAAAATTATAAATATTTTATCATTGAGTCCTTGAATCCGAAATGAGGAGATCCGTAGACGAACGAAAGTCACCGACATAGCCCACCGGATTAGCAAGTTGAAGTAGCAGTGGGCAGGGCACATATCACGCAGAACAGATGGCCGATGGGGCCGAAAGGTTCTAGAATGGAGACCACGGACTGGTAAGCGCAGCGTAGGACGTCCACCCGCAAGATGGACAGACGACCTAAAAGAGACCGCAGGGAAACGCTGGATGCAGGCCGCTCTCAACCGGCCCTTTTGGAGATCGATGTGGGAGGCCTATTTCCAGCAGTGGACGTCCTATGGCTGAAATGATGATGATGATCATTGAGTATGGCCACATAAAGTTTACAACGTCAGTAACTTACCAGGCATAGTTTTATATAATCCATTAAAAATATTTTCTGTTACTCCCTGGTTATCCCACACAAAACAGGCCTAGCCTTAGCGGAACTGCAATCCGTAACAATCAACATTTGATGAAATATTTCTAATTGGTCGTTATTTTTATCAAACCTCAATTTATTGGATGTTTGTTAGGATAAGGGCCTAGTCAAACGACGGACTTGACGTTCGCGTTAGCATAGCTTAACGTTTTTTAAAGATGCTGATAAATATCTTATGGACAAAAATGACAAAAACACACAGCAAAGCTGTATGGCTGGCGCAAGGACGTTTTTAGGGTATATATAAGATCCTTGGACTGGCGCAACTTTGACATAGTTGCCACCCCGTTTTCTATTAGCATAAAATCGAGAGTTTTGGCGCCAACGCGGAAAAACATGTCAGCTCGTTGGATTATTTTCCTAAACTTGTGTATTTTCGAGTGTTAATGTGTACTAAATGGTGAATTATTATTCATTATGTGCTCGTAAACGTGCTCGAGTGTGGGTAAGTGATATAACGAGGTGAAACGTGTCTTTCGTGATGTTTCCAAAACTCCATAGGAGCATGGGGCAGGGGCATTACTTAGGGCTTTACAGGGGCATGAGTTTGACTTGATCGTGACTTACTTAAAGACTCTGACTATAACTTGTTTGACGCTATGAAGACTATGTAAACTGTTTAATATTACGACTAAAGGACATTGAATCCATGGTCATGAAAATTTTAACAAAACAACAATTAGCATCATGTGATTAGCATAAAACCTAAATTTGAAGGCGTCAAGCTGTCAAAGTAAGAGAGAGAGAGAATAATAACTTAGCATGGGCCTGAAAGAGATACAAATCCTTGGATTAGTCTGTTTCGATTCGAACCCTAAGAGCCACTAAATACGACGCGTCACGCCGAGCAAGACATTTTGTGTATAAGAAGGAAACACAAGTTTTTCCCCGCGACTTCGCCCTCGTCGTGATCAAAACATAGTCTATAACACTCGGGGATATTGCTGCTTTCTACCAGTCAACGAATTTTCAGAATCGGTCCAGTAGTTCCAGAGCTTACCTCATTCAAACAAACTAGCAAAGGTAGGCAACGCACCGCCAATGCCCCGGGTATTGTAGGTGTCCATAGGCTACGGTGACCACTAACCATCAGGTGGCCCGTCGCTTGTTTGTCGACTATTATATTTTAAAAAAAAAATAAAAAAATACTTTACCTCTTTATATGGTTACTTTACCTCTTATTTATATAGTTAGCGATGACAAACAGCTGCTTCCTCGATCTATAAATATTTTAGTAGATAATTATGTATGAAAGTTTGATATGTACCTTCCTATTTTTTATTTTTTTTTGTAAGTTCGCGGTGAATGTGAGCACCATGTCAAACCAACTGTGGTTTTTTGGTGCAACAATATGCTATAAACTGTATTATTTGTGTAGAGTAAATAAAAAAAAAAAAAAAAAATATTGTATTAGTGTAGATCGGCTTGAAGTCGATTTGCAGCGCGTCGTCTGTAGTGGCCCTAATTTTAATAAAACACCGATATTCTTTCAAAAAATCTATATTTTCTAACAATATACATTAAAGTACATAACAAACTATACATTTCAATATTATTTACATAAAATGCATTAAATTGTTGCATTGCATACAAACTTACTAATAACAAGTAATAAGGTATCTATTTTTATAGGGGGCATTCATTTATTTTATGCGTTGCTGTTTTTATATTTCTTTGATTTCTATTCCTAGGGGTTAAAAAGGGGGTTATTGTTTCAAATTTTCGTGCTTCGTGAAGATAACTCAATCAAGGTGATTCAGACCCAAGGAGAGAAGGAGAACTTAAGGTGAAATTAAAACCCAAGGGGTTAAGAAGGAGAAACATATAAATTCTTTCAAGAAGTCTGAATTAATATTTTTTCAAGGACTAATCACAGACTATTTTTGCACTTATACATTTCAAAGGGTAAAAATAACGAGAACTTCTGAAAAAATTTCAATGCGTAAACGACTGATCAAAATTTGTAACTTCACCGAAGGGACACGTCAGGTAAAATTATAAATTGTACCAATGGGTAAAAAAGGGTTTAGAATTTATAATTTCACACTGACATGAAAACAAGTTTACATAAGAATTTTTTCAAGAAAAAAAAAGTTAAAATGTGTCCTGAATTAAAAAAAAAACCGAGGGATCCCTCCCGATTCAGAATTATCTAATTTTCGTATATTTTTTTTGTTTTTGGTAAATTTAGTTAACTATTTAAGTTACTCTTTGGTAAACTGTATGACGCCTGAAACTATATAATACTTTCTTTATTAATGAATGTCCCCTTAACGCTTAATAACAATTATTAGGTATTAAAAATGCTATTTATATATCGTGTGCAGTATTGTTCGTTCGAGCTCTTTACATACAGTGTAAACTCTACATAACGACACTTAAGGGACTGCACATTTTATAGCGTTATTGAGAGTTGTTAAATAGAGAGAAGAAAAATCAATATCATTATTCTACTATTATAATATGTTGATAGATAGATAGATCATCATCAGCCAGAAGACGTCCACTGCTGAACATAGGCCTCCCCTTTTAATTTCCACACTGAACGACAGCCTGCCTTTTGCATCCACTAGATGCCAACGACTCTTACTATGACGTCGGTCCATCTAGTGGGAGGCCTACCTACTTAGATAGATAGAAACTCTTTATTGTGTACACCAGAAATAAAAATTATTTCTGTATTTTAATTATTAATGTATTTACTAGTAAAGTATAAAATTTACAAACAACAAACATTAATATTGATACAAATAACAGCGCTTATGACGTATAGTCTGTTATCTTCGTCTGACGTTTTTTACTGCTCTAGTATTCTTTCTCAACCTCTGTTCGGCGGAGGGTATTGGTATGCCATCTCACAGGTTTTCCTAGTTTGGGTACCAATGCACTTCCACTAGGAATATTAATATATAATGGCACCATGTATTACAATTATTATGAAGACGTTTGTTATCAATAAATTTTCATTTCATTTCATTTTATTTTAAACACGAGGTGTTATAAGGTACTGTTTATTGCTTAATATTGACGTATTTGTGTCGTTATTTAGAGTGGGTGTGATGCTACGTAGTGTATCATTGTATAGACAACAAGATAAACCAACCAAAGTCAAGTAATTTCGAAGTTTTAGGGAGTTTGTCGTTAAATCGAGTGTCGCTATGTAAAGTTTACACTGTATTTCAATTCGGTACAGTACTATTTATTATTGTCAGTTCGGGTGATGCCACGGGAAACAACGAGTCATAATACTTATATTCAATTTTGTAACAACAAATCTCCAAATTAGCCATGTCTAATTTAAATTTTTCATGTTTGAAGAAGCCATAACTATTTGAGCATAGACAACGTAAAAGTATCAAGATAATAAAATGCATAGAAATAACTGCATTCTCAGATTTTGTTCAGTTATGCACAGAAAGAAAACAGTCGCGAAGTAAGATTTTTTTTTCGTTTTAAAATATAACGGTCGAAGAAACACCGTCCGTCTTACCACAAAAGATTTAAGCACGCTTTAGACAAGTGTTTAGCAATTGTTTCACTGCGAAAAATATGCTAAACAATTGTCTAAAGCGACGGCGTATATTTAAAATAAAACAAGCTGTTATTTACGCGCTTTAAGTTTCTCGACAGCCCGAAGTTATAGCTAAGATAAGCTTATCGAAAAGCTTATCTGAAGTTTGTGAATAAAGGGGTTAAGTTACATAAACACATATTGTATAAGTACACCAACTTATACGTACAGGTGGTCAAATGACGGAACTAAACATTTTCATTGGGTGGCCTCAGTTTTGTTAAATATTCGATGGTGGCTCCCCCACTTGACTGTACACATAAGTTGGTCGTACTGTAAGTACCTTGGCGAAAATTTCAAAGCGTTTGCGCTAGTGTTGCCAGCATAATAAACTTACGACTGTTTTTTTTTCCAGACTACCCTTATTTTTTTCGGTGGCAAAAGTCGAGGATTTCGTTATATATATTCACAATAATGATATATGTCACAAGCTTAGAAATTATTTTATAGGATAAATGCTATTCTAATATTTTTTATATCTAAGCAAAGCGAGTTATTTTAATTTGTAGTTACAATTTGAAATCTCATTTCATATACTATTTGCTACCGACTAGTCTAGGAAGCCGTGGGCGTAGCAAAGATTATGAGGTTTATGACAAAATTATGGTTAACAAAATATTTTATGGCATATACAGGGTTACTGGTAAACAGCATCCTCAGTACATTAAAAAAAAACTTTTGTTCTAAAACTTTTCGAATTTCGCGGGAAAAAATTTGGTGTTCCATAAATTTTGTCGGGAGCAAATTATGTTTTTTGTATTAAACTGGTGTTTTTTTTTTTCGTTATTTTCGAAAAGTTGTAGAACATTTTTTTTGTTTTAATGTACTGAGGCCGCCCTTAAGAGAATGCAACTGATTACCAGTAGCCCTGTATAAAATGGATTTTTCTCAAAATTCCTATAATATTCGTTTATTATTTACAGAACATTGGAGTCAAATCGTCATTTGTAACTAGTCCATTGTATTTTTGATATTTTGGTAAACATAAACAAGCACCATCAAAAATTTATTCACTTATACCAAGACTTTTATATTACCCCTAAAGGGATAAAAATATTAAAATGGACTCTAAAGATTATGGTTTACATATTATTTTAAGCTAAACAAAGACATACATGAATTTTTTCTCGAAATTCCTCCAAAATTCGTTAATTATTTGAAGAACCTTTGAGTTAAAGCGTCATTTAGTATTAATCCATTGTTTTTTTTTTAATATTTAGGTAAACATAAACAAGTACCATCAAAAATGTATCCACTTTTACCAAGACTATAATATTACCCCCAAAGGGGTATAAATCTTAAAATGGAATCTAAAGTTATGGTTTACATATTATTGTATGCTAAACAAAGACAATACATATCCGACATGGCTTTTTCTCAAAATTCCTCAAATATTTGTTTATTATTGAAGGACTTTCGAGTTAAATAGCTGTTTTAGTATTAGTCCATTGTATTTTTAATATTTTGGTTAATACCGTAACCCAGCACCATTAAAAACTTATCTACTCTATTTCAAAGATTTTTTAAATATTACCCCCTTATCATCGAGATACTATACCTATAAATTCACGAACTCTAAGTGAAAACAGTCAAAAACAGTCCGGGCGTCGTGTACATATCGTGTATATACATAGACATAAATTATATACTTCACAATGCCACATTTACATCAATTCAGACGTTATGTCGCTTGCATAGTGTTCAACGTCGCTTGTCCGCTGTGTCATCGCGCGGCGTTGTCGTCGGATCGCGGTTGCTTTACAACTAATATAAGCAAGAACGACGCAAGCGCGTAGCGTGCGCCGAGTTTTAGTTTGGTTTTTTTGCATGTTTGTGACTCTATAGGTATTGTATCTCGATGCTTCAGAGGGATACAAATTCTTAATATTGAATCCTGTCTACGCCCACGTCATTTTTAATCTAAACATAATATAGACTAAAAATCTCTAAAATTGACATTTCATATGTGTATTGTGAACCAAAGTGAATTTCCGACTAGAGGGTTTACCGTCTTACTTCTAGAGTTTGAGGAAGTAATAATAATCATATCGCTGCTGGGTTTCATTTTCCGACATAGCTGTTAAAATTAGCAAGTTGAAGTGGCAATGGGCAGGCCACATCGCTCGAAGAACCGATAACCGATGGGGAAGACAGGTTCATGAGTGGAGACTACGAACCGGAAGACGCAGCGTAGGTAGGCCTCCCACTAGATGGACCAACAACATCGTGAGAATCGCGGGCATCTAGTGGATGCAGAAGGCAGGCTGTCGTTCAGTGTGGAGGTTAAAGGGGGAGGCCTATGTTCAGCAGTG
Source organism: Agriopis aurantiaria (assembly GCA_914767915.1). NCBI lineage: Eukaryota > Metazoa > Arthropoda > Insecta > Lepidoptera > Geometridae > Agriopis > Agriopis aurantiaria. The sequence goes on along the minus strand of OU612007.1, from coordinate 4,498,485 downwards.
GACTTCTTCTGGCTGATGATGATGATTTTCCAAAACTTATCTTTTCCGAGTATTAATGTGTAGTAAGGTAACAGCCCCATTTCACAGGTACCAGAGCCACACTTAAAGTGCATTTTTTTTAATACTTTTAAATTGATATCGAGACTAAAAATTTCATGCAATTATCTTAATAACTATACAGGGTTACGCGGAGAGGGTGTACTAAGCTGAAAGGGTCCGTTATACTTCATTATGAACAACTTTAACTATGGGATTAATTAACTCTGAAATCGCGATAAAAATATCAATTCCAATCCCATCGTTAGTTGTTTGTAATGGTGATTACTATGGGCCCATTTCGGCTTAGTACACCCATTCTGCGTAACCCAGTAGAAGTTAGAAGATCCTAAAAAATAGGACGGACGGACATACAGATAGACTGACGGACGGACGGTAGTATGAAGATTAGGCCATCTTAATAGTGCTAACAGACGCTCGAACGCGGCTGACCAAATGGGAGAGAAAGAGAGGGAAATATGATATTCTCACTCTTTCTCTCCCGTTGGTTGGACGGCGGTCCGTCAGCCGCGTTCGAGCGTCTGTTAGCACTATAAGAGTCCGTTATCATGCACGAGAAGTAAGACAGTAATACCCCTACTAAAATGACATAAACGCTAGATTATCTTTGGTACAAATATATATTTATTGTGCTTTTATCGAGGTATGGCAAAGTTATTTATATCTGAATATATAGAACTTAATAACTGATCACCCAGAATGACGAGCAGGCTTCGGTGAAGAGAGCGCAGGAGTGGCGCCCCCATAAAAAAACACAAAAAGCATACTAAAGGACAAGCAAATAAAAATTTGACTCCGATAATAGGTCTTACTAGCCGCCACCGCCTGAAAGTTCATCAAATCGCACACTGTGCGATTGACACGATCTTGCTTGCCTCACACCTGCAAAATGTGGAATGAGTTACCTTCCGCGGTGTTTCCGAGAAGCTATAACATGGGGTTCTTCAAAAGGCGAGTTAATAGAGGCCTATAGGGTCGACAACGTATTTGTGATGCCACTGGTGTTACAAGTATCCATAGGCGACGTTGACTGCTTACCATCAGGCGGCCAGTATGCTTGTATGCCACCTATGGCATAAAAATAGAATGCAATGAAGCACCTTTGGAGTACTACTCTGTAGTTTCCAGCAACACAACGTATTGCATAGATTATAAAACGCAAACTAGCTAAAACTGCAGTGTTGGGCGGCAATGAGTTTTATAATTTTACTAGCGGCACGTCCCGGCTTCACACGGGTATAGATATATAGCCTATGTCAACCGGGGATAGTGTAGCTTCCCAACAGTGAAAGAATTTTTCAAATCGGTTCAGTAGTTTCGGACCCTATTCAATGCAAACAAACAAACAATCAAATCTTTCCATGCCCCATGTTTCCATTAGCCCATAAAAGCCCCCCCCCCCCCCAGCGATTATGGGATTCGGACCCTTTTCACCTTAAGACTGTCAAAACATTTCAATCGCAGCCAGATTTATAATTCTTGGCTCGTCACTTAACTGTAGGTATATAAAGATAAAAAAAGTACATCACAAAAGTACAAAAAAAAAAAAAAAAACATATCAAAATGTAGGTTAAAAACGTTGTAGTAAAAACCTACTTTTATTGCCTTTTTTTGGCTCCGCGCGGATGTATAGCCAGACGTCAAAATAAATAAAATCGTAATTATAATTGAAACAAGTAACAACCTTTTTAGATGAACAGAAGCTATTTTTCACTTCGACTAAGATAAAATGAATGGACGGGCCCTAACCATTGAAATGGCTCAGTAAAAACGAGTCAAAACCGTCGGACATATACTTCAACACCCAATCATAAAAATGTACAGTACATTTGTTACAAAAAATAGATCCCGGTTTTATTTGTGTATTTACACTTCGGGAATGCATAATTTAGTCAGATGTTTCGTTATCACGTAACAATAGACACGTGTTGCACTTCCTACGGCTAGAGACCGACTGAAATGAAATGAGAGTCGGCGCTCATTCTGTTATCTTCAAAAATGCGCTTCTACTGGGCCTGTCCATTCATTTTATTTTGGTCGAAGATTTTTCACTGAAAAAATTACACTAGCTCTTCTTTTAGACGAAATCAGTGCTAATTTGTTATTTCAAATAATCCGAATCGTTATCTTAATAATTTTTAACCTTAATTATTTTAATTCTTAAATAGTTACGCTCTTTGGCTTTGCCCGTGTGGACTAAAGAAATATTTGACATCGTGTTTCACCCCCTTAGGGGGTTGATTTCAAAATAGTGCATCATTTACACATTTAGCAACACTTACACTCGCAATTTAAAAGAAAATCACTAATATTACTTAAGGTATAGTGAACTTAATAAGTTTATTTAAAGTTAAAAAGTGTTAATTTACGAACAGGGGGTTCAAAATTAACCTTCTTGATTTTAAATACCATGTTGTCGTGAGATAGGATTGCACTACATATTAAAACAATTTTAAAATATCAAACCCTAACGGGGTCGTAAAAGGGTATTAAAGTTGACAGCCCACGCAGGCAAAGTCATAGAGCTTGTTCAAAAATAAGTTAATTTTATCATTCTTTGTACTATAAATTTAGTTGACCGAAATTCTCTAGGGGTCTCATTCATTAAAGTCGGATAAGATAGTTTTAGCTCAAAGTAGCACGTCACAATCCCGTTAACGGCCTGTTATCCGAGTCGCGTAGGCAACAAAACTCTCCCTCATAGCGACGATGTATTTTGCCACGCAAGAGTCAGAACGCCCGCGGGGGGTGTGCAACAAAATCGAACATAGGTCCGACCTCGATGACGCCTGGCGCGGTACTGAACGCGGCGCGCGCAAATTCTAGCGACATTTTTACGCTTTTAATTTCACTAAAAAACGAAACTATTGTCTATCAAAAATCCATCCAAATAAAAAAATATTGAATAAAATTGCCTTTCAGTACTTACATGCAATTTCCAGGTTGTTACGAGCTTTCATTAGAGCATATAACGAAAAAAAAAACTCACTCGACTTCGTTTCAGTTTTTTTTTGATCGAGGAAAGTTTATTCTATCGTGTTTTGAACCAAATCATAAACTCAAACACAGATGTATCTGTGACATGTATTTTTTTCCAACTCAAATATTGTAATTTAACTGAATAAAATTTATTTAAAACCGTCAAATTTGGTATAAGAGGCCGTTAACTAGAAGTTGACAAAGCACTTTATAGCATGAGCTTATCCAACGTTTACAAATAAGGTTAGTTTTTAGTGCTTATATCTAAAGCTAGTCTTCCACTGAGCACAGCGATTTTTATACGCGAAACCATGCGAAAAACGCTTCGGCTGGAGCCAAATTTAGAACACGATTTGGCGTATTTTATATGCGAAACCATGCGAAAAACGCTTCGGCTGGAGCCAAATTTAGAACACGATTTGGCGTATTTTATATGCGAAACCATGCGAAAAACGCTTCGGCTGGAGCCAAATTTAGAACACGATTTGGCGTATTTCGGTGCTTATAAAGCTACGAATTTATCAAAGAATTCATGGTTTAGTTATAGAAATTGTGATGTCAATAAAATAGCGTATTGTGATTTTTGTAAAATAAACCAGCCAAGTGCGAGTCTGGCTCGCGCATTGCAGGGGCGGATCCAGGATTTCATTTGGGGGGGGGGGGGGGGCATTTTGACAAGGTTCGAAGGAATCAAATCGAAAAATTGAGTCGAATGTACGGAATTGTTGGTTGTTTTGGGGGGGGGGGGGCATGACTCCCATGCCCTGGATCCGCCGATGGCGCATTGAGGGTTCCGTACCACCACAAAATACAACCAGAATGATTACAGTACACACTCTAAGCTAAAATATTAAATAATGGCCAAGTGCGAGTCGGTGACGAATTTCTGTTCATTACCAAGTTAGAACTGGTAATTCGGTTTCATGAACGACCTTATCATTTCTTTCATCGATCCAAACTCCATATTTTAATAATTTTGAATTCGGTTTTAGAAATTGATAATTATTGAATTTTGTGGTGTTACTGAACCCTCAGTGTGCGAGCCCTGTATGTGCCCTGTGTATGTGTGTGTGTGCCCGACTCGCACTTGGCCGGTTTATTTTATCTAACGTGTTGCAATAAACACGCAAAACAATTTGTAAACATACAAAGAAAAATGCGTGTGGTATCGTATAAGTGTTACCAATCTTCGATTTCGGGAGCGTTTCCCTTACAGGTACAAAAATAGCGACATCTAGTGAAGATTACCGGAAGTAGGGTCCTGAAAAGCTCTGCTCATAAGTTCGTCAAAAAATGGCAAATTTGGCTCCAACATAGTGGAAGGCATTAATTATACCAAGGAAGATAGACTAAGAGGAAAGCCAATAGCGGAACATTAGAGCGTAGCTCGGAACTTTGCCTAAAAACGGTATGAACTTAGATGGCGCCGTAATTTGAGCGTGATATAGGTAAGGAAATAAAGAAAGGCGCCATCTATTGGTATGGGTTGCGCTTCTCTTGAAATGTTGCGAAACTTGACTGCGATACTAGCGCCACGGTAATTTGTAGAACCCTTTCGTACGTTATCTGACTGCAGCGCTTACGGAAGTTCGAGACAACCTATATCACGCTCAAATTACGGCGCCATCTAATTTTATACCGTTTTTAGGCAAATGTTCCGAGCTACGCTCTAATGTTCCGCTATTGGCTTTCCTCTTAGTCCATCTTCCTTGATTATAGTATAAGTTTTTTTATTAATTATTAAAAAAATAATTAATAAAAAATCCCCTCTCTACGAGGGAGGCCTTTGTTCAGCAGTGGACGTTTACAGGCTGATGATGATGATGATGATGATTAAAAAAATGGGGTAACTGGGCTAATATTGTAACTGGGGCCTTATGGACAACTGCTATTGCGGCACCAAACTAACGTTAAATCCGCTCAGTTGGAAAATCACGCGAACGTGAACCTTAACGCGCCCAGATGCGGTTTGCGGTCGCGTGATTTTCCAAGTGAGCGGATTTAACGTTAGTTTGATACCGCGTTAGCAGTTGTCCGTAAGGCCCCTGGTAGTTTTAACAGGTTCTAAATTATTGCAGAGGTATTGTCGGATCTCTTACAAATGACAAACCAATTTAAGGCGTGATTAGACTAGCAAGCAAATGCCTTGCTTTTGAAAAAGGGAAGCAAAAATTATTTTTTTCAAGAATATTTTTTTCCTATTTTTTATAGCTACACTAAATTAAGTGCTTGAAGTTAAGCGATGATGCGGTCGATGGAGCACGCACAATAAATTACTTATTTAGTATTTTTGTATTTTATAGATACAATAAGTTTGTATATATTTTTGATTAGCGACCCGCCCCGGTGCAAGTTTTATTCATCATCATCATCATCAACCATTCTCCACCCACTGCTGGGTACAGGTCTCCTCTTCAGCGCGCCACCTTTTCCGGTCCTGCGCTAGCCTTGTCCACTGCTTCCTGCTGCCTTAACGATGTCGTCCGACCAGCGGGCTGGTGGTCTGCCCGGTGGTCGCTTATTAAATAAGTAAGTTTTATTATAAAACTAGCGACCCGCCCGCCCGGCTTCGCACAGGTGTAACTTATGTGCGAAGCCAGGGCGGGGCGCTTGTTACATATATAAACCTTCCGTGAAAAATTATCTAACTGATGGTGAAAATCGCATCAAAATCCGTTGCGTGGTTTAGGAGTTAGCGGCCATACATACAGACAGACAGACAGACGCGGAAAGGGACTTCAACTTACACTATGTAGAGATAGAGAAGATGCTAGTTTTAAGTTGCATTTGTATTTTCGGTGTGTAATAAATAAATATTGTATTGTATTGTAAAATATTAATATCGCAGTTCGAACCAGCAGTGCAAGTACCGTTCTTTATCGATCGTCAAATTCGCTAAAATGTCATAGAATCGATCACAGCGAGTATTGAAAAAATGGCATATTATCGAATTTGACGACCTCAACTGTCAATTTGACGATCGATAAAAGAACGGTACTTGCACTGCTGGACTAGATTGGCACAGGACCAGGGCAGATGGCATAGCAAGAGAGAGGCCTATACCCACCAGTGGGATAAAGAAGGCTGTGGATGATGATGATTGTACAAATTCCGACAAGTAGTTGCTAGTCTAAACTACCCTTAAGTTACGATCAAAAACGTTACTGGACAAAATTCAAAATTTTCAAAAACAGTTGCTGGTCCGTTTTCGATGGTGTTTACACGAAGTAATAGAAGGGGCGCCACCACCATCCTCTTCCGGTGTTCTCTTCTTCTTCTTCCGGTACTTTTTCGCAGTCGACTTCGATAGCGCCAGGTCTTGTCGGGGATTCCTAAAAGTAAGTGTTTTATTTATAAGTAAAATAACAGGCTTGTCTTCGGTGACCTTAACGGTCAATATCGAGGTCAAATCGCTAACCTAAATCACTCTTCAGTATTTTACCTCGCCACGTTTCTTCTCGTCAGTATTAACAGCCTTGTCCTCGGTGACCTTGACCTCGATATTGACCTTAATCTAAATACCCCGTCTGTAAATTACTTCGCCACGTTTCTGCTCGTCAGTATTAACAGCCTTGTCCTCGGTGACCTTGACCTCGATATTGACCTTAATCTAAATACCCTTTCTGTAAATTAATTCGCCACGTTTCTTCTCGCCAGTATTAACAGCCTTGTCTTCGGTGACCTTGACCACGATATTGACCTTAATCTAAATAACCCTTCAGTATTTTACTTATCCACGTTTCTTCTCGTCAGTATTAACAGCCTTGTCTTCGGTGACCTTGACCTCGATATTGACCTTAACCTAATACACTCTTCAGTATTTTACCTCGCTAGGTTTCTTCTCGCCAGTATTAACAGCCTTGTCCTCGGTGACCTTGACCTTGAGTTTGTCCCCGCGATCTCCATTGACCTCGTTAGGGGGATGCGTTTCATCTGTTTGTGTGCTCTCATCTTTAGTATGACCATTGTCCATGTCCGGGCCAGTTTTTGACGACTGGAAATTTAACAAAAAGTTTATATTAGACTTGTAAATAAATAACTTTTTTATATACAGTGTAAACTCTATATAGCGACACTTAAGGGACTGCGCATTTTATGGCGTTATTGAGAGTTGTCGTTAGATAGAGAGAAGAAAAATCAATATTATTTTCCTATTAAAATATGCATTTTACTAGTAAAGTACAAAATTTACAAACAACAAACATTATCTAATATTGATACAAATAACAACGATTATTGCGTATAGTCTGTTATCTTCGTCTGACGTTTTTTGCTGCTCCAGTATTATAGTTTATTTTAAATACGAGATGTTAGAAAGTACAATTTATTGCTTAATAATGTCGTATTATTGTCGTTATTTAGAGTGGGTGTGATGCTACATAGAGTGTACCATTGTATGGATAACAAAACCAACCAAAATCAAGTAATTTCGACGTTTTAGAGAGTTTGTCGTTAAATCGAGGGTCGCTATATGGAGTTTACACTGTATTAGTCATCCATATACCATACCTATAGAGTCAAATATATGCCCATATTATACTTTTTATCAAAAAATTAACATCTAATATATCATCATCATCATCAGCCAGAAGACGTCCACTGCTGAACATAGGCCTCCCCCTTTAACCTCCACACTGAACGACAGCCTGCCTTTTGCATCCACTGGATGCCAGCGACTCTTACTATGTCGTCGGTCCATCTAGTGGGAGGCCTACCTACGCTGCGTCTTCCGGTTCGTGGTCTCCACTCAAGAACCTTTCTTCCCCGTCGGTTATCGGTTCTCCGAGCGATGTGGCCTGCCCATTGCCAATTCAACTTGCAAATTTTAACAGCTATGTCGGTGACTCTTGTTCTTTGGCGAATATCCACGTTTCGGATATTATCGCGCAAATAAACTCCGAGCATAGCTCTCTCCATTGCCCGCTGTGTGACTCTGAGTTAATAAATTAAATTTAAATTAAATTAATTTAATATATACTTACTTCCATATCTTCTTCTTTTAGATTATCAGCGACCTCTTCTTCGTCGTAAGAAACTTTTTTAACCTCAGGACTAAACGGAGTGAAGTCCGGCATATCCTGAAAAGAAGGAATAATAATATATATCATCCCCTCCACACTCACAATCACACATCTACACTTACATGTACACACATACGATCGCACCCATCACACCCTCTCAACCATACACTCTCACTCACACACACACACACACACACACACGCACGCACACACACACACACACACACACACACACACACGCGCGCGCGCTAAGTCAAAGATGTTTTATCCTAATACTGCTAACAGACGCTCGAACGCGGCTGACGGACCGCCGTCCAACCAACGGGAGAGAAAGAGTGAGAATATCATATTTCCCTCTCTTTCTCTCCCGTTGGTCAGACGGCGGTTGAGGTCAGCCGCGTTCGAGCGTCTGTTAGCACTATAAGAAGAACAGGGACTCCTAATACAGACAATTTCTTTGTCTAAATGGAATTCCTGGTCACTTGAAACTGTTTTGAAATTATTCTATAATTATATCAAGTTTTTACGCATAGAAAGTGCCGCCATCTCTTAGTTGTTAACAAGATAAGACATGACACAATAGATGGCAGACTAAACAATTGGCAAACAAGTTTAAAAAAAACTTTATAATTATTAGTTGTAAGTTTCCTTACTTCATAAAAGCGCCATCTGATATCCAACAAAGCAAACTCTTTTGCAACTCTTTGCTAGAAATGCTCAACACTAAGCCACAAGCAAAGGTTGCCTGGAAGAAATCGCTCAAGGCGATAAGGCCGCTTATTATACTGCCAGTTTTTGTGTTAATTTTAAGTTACTTTGTATTTTGTTTGGTGTATAATAAGTGATATTGTATTTATAAGCTCACTACTATGTTAATTTTTCTTCCTTTTTGCAGTTGATAATAGCGACATCTATAATCCAATAAAGCAAACTAGGCTCCTTCAATTCGCGTCTGCATGCCACGTATTCTTAGCTAGCAATAATAATAATAAAATAATAAATACTCGGGACATGTTTGCACACGCGGTCATCTGACCCCAAACTAAGCAAAGCTTGTGATATGGCTGCCAGAGACTGATATACATACATATATAGTTTTACATACATACTTAAACAGATATTAACAATCAGATATAGAACAAACACAAATGTTCATCACATAAATGTTTGTCCTAGGTGGGAATCGAACCCACGCCCCCAAGCTCAGAAGGCAGGTTCACTACCAACTGGACCAACGGGCTATCAGAGCAATGATCAACAATAAGCTCATGCACTGATATGTTACAACTTTTTTTATTATAAAAAGAGCGACAAACAAGCTTGCGGTCCGCCTGATGGTAAGCAGAAATCGTCGCCTACGGACACGTGCAACACTAGCGTTGTCGGTGCTTTGCCAGCCCGGAGAGGTAGTCGTAGACACCATTATTGAAATGCTTCATGTCGAAGCTCGGCGGGAAGACCTTTGCGGGAAGGATATTCCACACCTTGCAAGTCCGCGGAATACAGGAGCGGAAAAATCGAGCGGTGTGGGATTTCCAGCTTTGCAAGATGTGGGGATGATTTTAACGGACAATTTTCTTCTTTTTCGCAATTGATAAAAGCGACATCTATAATCCAATAAAGCATACTAACCTCCTTCCGCCCCTCTCTATACGCCGCATATCCCTTACTAGCAGTGCGCATGTTGGCTAGAAAGGCGGGCGCAGCGCGGCCAGTTGCCCAGGCCGTCACTCCGCTCGGCATCCCGCCGACGGCCGGCTCGTCGTAGTACGTCAGAACGAATTCCATACCCATCTGAAATGTTTGTATTATATTAGTCTTTTTTGTATTTGTATATTTTTATATATAGTGATTTTCAAGTCGTTCAGAATAATGTTACCTAATTAAAGTCTAGGTTTTTATTATGGTAATTAAATTCAAAATTTTAAAAGAGGCAAATTCATAAACAAACTTACTTTAGAATAGAATATTTTTATATTTATATTTAGTATAAATAGTTTTTATTGCCAGAAGTAATATACCATAAACTTAATTTAACTTAGAAATAGCAAACATATTTATCGTCTAAATAGAATAGTCGGCTAATATAATAAACGAAACTCGCCGCTAGATGGCGTTATTATTAACTCTCACCTTATCATCTCCATCCAATAAGGGACCGTCCATTAATCACGTGACGCTTGAAGGGGGGGGGAGGGGGTTTAGCAAAAATCACGAAATATCACAATCAATACACAAACAATGGTCTTAAACCTTACCAAGGGGAAAGGGGAGTTAAAAAATGCAAAAAACACCATCACGTGATTAAAAGACGACCCCTAAGTATCTACGCTCGCCGCTAGATGGCGTTATGATTAACTCTCACCTTTTCATCTCCATCCAATGTCTTGACAACCATATGGCTCCAATATTCGGAGACTCGTATGGCATTCCTCGTGGCGGGCACTTCAGGGTGCGTGCAGGACCGAGATATTATCACATATATTTTATTCGTCCTTTCTTCTGAGGGAGGCGGTTCTTGACTGTAAATAGTACAATTAATTGATACAAGGTCAATCGCTACTTAAATGTATTAACACATGTGTGTGTGTGTGTGTGTGTCTGTGTGTGTGTGTGTGTGAGAGAGAGAGAGAGAGAGAGGATTTATATGTTCCCTATGGACTCCAAAACGGCTGGACCAACTTTTTAGAAGGATAAGTAAATAAGTAGATTAAAATGGACTTTACATAATCAAATGTGTTAAATATTACCTGTACATTTCCAATGACTTCTGTTTGGCGTTATCATGGACGCTTGGTCGCTCTTGTATCGGCGGTGTCTTAGGGGGTATTTTAGGGGGGGTCACAGTGATCTTCGGAGGGGTTCTCGGGGGTGTTCTAAATATTTCTGGTAGATCAGGATCTGGTTTAGAGGTTTTAGGGGATTCTGGGGGTGGTTGAGGGTCTTTAGGGTCCTTGTGACGGGCTTTAGGGGTGTTTTTTTTAGGGCCAGTAGAGTCGTCATCAAAGAGATGGGGAGAATGAATTCTCGTCACGGAGTATTCCTTGTGACGTCGAATGTAAACGTAGTCGCGATTAGCAAATAGTCTCTGTAACAAAAACAACAAAATATGGTGTAATCAACATTATTTCGTAGGTGATAAAGTTATTTTTCCATCGCACAATAACGGGTTAACCCCATCGAGATACTATACATCATCATCATCATTTCTTCCGTAGGACGTCCACTGCTGGACATAGGCTTCCCCCATCGATCTCCAAAAGGGCCGGTTGGAAGCGGCCTGCATCCAGCGTTTCCCTGCGGTCTCTTTTAGGTCATCTGTCCATCTTGTGGGTGGACGTCCTACGCTGCGCTTACCGGTCCGTGGTCTCCATTCCAGAACCGTTCGGCCCCATCGGCCATCTGTTCTGCATGATATGTGCCCTGCCCACTGCCACTTCAACTTGCTGAACCGGTGGGCTATGTCGGTAACTTACGTTCGTCTACAGATCTCCTCATTTCTGATTCGATCTCGTAGAGAAACCCCGAGCATAGCCCTCTCCATAGCTCGATACTATACATATAGAGTTACAATCATGCCAAAACAATGACCGAACCAAAACTCGGCGCACGCTACGAATTAGTATTTTAAAATATTTTTATTTATTTTTTACGTTTGTCACCTTAAAACTTAGTCATTTATAAACCGATTTGGATTTTTTATTTTATTTGAAAAAATATACTTTTCGATTGAAATTTCATATGAAAACAAATAGAAAAAAAAATCACACAAGAAAACGAAATTGCGTATTTACAAATTTTAAAGTTGTTTTTTTTTTTTTAATAAACTTTCTGTTTTCGGTTTTGATAATTGTTATGGCCAATAGCTCATCACCACAGGGTCTAATAAAGTTTGAGAATCTACCGCTAGATGGAGCTATTGTAAATTCTCGTGTTGTTTATGTAATGTATCAACAGATGGCGCTTTTATAAAGACTTATTTAATGCTTACCGGCCACAGCACCTCCCAGTGTAGCACAGCCTGATCCGGGACGCCGTAGGCGTTGCGTTCGACAACGGCCAGCGCCGCTACGGCGTTATCCCACTTGCGACGGTACGCGCCGTCGATGTTCACTGCGGCAAAGTCCTGCGCTTTCACGTCTTTGTAACGCCCGTATACTGGAATGAAAGGAAAATATAGCCTTAGTTTTATACTTTTTACGCTATTTCAGTGTATAACACTTCGTGTCTAATTTGATATCTTGCCCTATAGAGGCCGTCCATTAATCATATGATGTTTTTTTTAGCATTTTTTAACCCCCTCTCCCCCTTGGTGATACATGGTGAGGTTTTAAGTCTACCCCCCCCCCCCCCCCCTCCAAATCACGTGTATTTTTTAGTACCTACAAAGAAACTTATTTTTTTTAATATTATCTTTAAATACAGGTATAAAGTATGATCTAATTTTATTCTGAAATTAAGGACCATAACAAAAATGTCTAGACAGAAAGGTTGCAGATTGTTTTTGATTGGCAAGGTCACACACTTTTCGGTTTAGAAATCGCGCGTTTGCGTGATATCTTACTACACCCCCCCTCCCCCTTGTGATATTTCGTGATTTTTGCGTGGTCCGATCGCGGTTACCTTGTAACTAGCCAAAAAGTCTGCGCAATTTGCAGCGTGGGCCGAGTTATGATTCGTTTTTTTTTGACACGACTGTGAATCTATTTGTATTGTATCTCGATGGGTGACATAGATAATGATGGCACTGCCTTATGCAATCCGGCAGCGATTCTAGTTTCCTTTGTGTTTAGATGCAATATCTAAGGGAACATCTCAGCTAGCTTCAGAAAATTACCTTTATATGCATAGAGTCCCTGGCCCTTCTTATATTCCTTTCTCCAAATGATGACGTCATCGGCTTCCATGTACGGCTCCCAGCCATCTGGCGATCCTTCAGGGGGCTGCGCATCTTTGCATCTGGAAATGTAGGTTGATGAGAAATGGGAAGTGGGTAAGTGAGAAACTGGATGGGGTAAGTGAGAAACAGGATGTGGTCAGTGAGAAACTGGATGGGGTCAGTCAGAAACTGGATGGGGTCAGTGAGAAACTGGATGGGGTCAGTGAGAAACTGGATGGGGTCAGTGAGAGACTGGATGGGGTCAGTGAGAAACTGGATGGGGTCAGTGAGAGACTGGATGTGGTCAGTGAGAAACTGGATGGGGTCAGTGAGAAACTGGATGGGGTCGGTGAGAAACTGGATGGGGTCAGTGAGAAACTGGATGGGGTCAGTGAGAAACTGGATGGGGTCAGTGAGAAACTGGATGGGGTCAGTGAGAGACTGGATGTGGTCAGTAAAAAACTAGATGGATATTAGCTTTATGTGTAATTATTATTTCGTTAGTATTATCTAGTATATTTATCTATGGTATTATTTAGTTTTTCGTTAGTTTTATACATAAAAATTGCACGCCCGAAATGGGTAATCTGTTGATACTCTAGTTAATAAGAACATCTTTGGTACACAGTTTTTGCAATAAATTTATTCTGATTCTGATTTATGCCTTTATAACACTTCCACCATAAAGCTTAAGTTCTTAGCCCTTGTGGTTTCCACCCCCAGAAAAGCCGATTAAGGCAAGCCAGTGGTCAGAATCTCATTTAGATCCATGGAATCGGGGAATGCGGTTTCACCACTTTATTATTATTATGTTGTAATGAAGGATAGGATAACAAATGAAACAGGTTGGGACAGAATGAAGTCAATATGGAACAACATGGGTTTAGGGTGGCATTCCGGGAGTGACACATGCCTACGTCCAGTCGCCACTTTATTGCAATAAACACAGAAATTGGGAAACAAATACTGGGGGCATGAGACTTGACCGTGACTTACTTTGCTTGTCTCTGACTGTGACTTGTTTGACACTATTAAGGTGGAACATTTCACTTATGGTGGGAAATTAAAATTTCAAACAGTTTTCTTGTCATTGTAGCTACGCCGGGTAATTATTGTGAACGATCATGATGTTTGCGCAAATTGATTATTATTCTTTACAAAATCATGTAAAGCTATTTATCTCTAATGCACATTGTTACTTACATTTGTCAATAAACTAATTGTTTCTGTTTCAAACAGTGCTGTGTAATATGGTGCGTTACTGTTAAATAGCTGTACATGATAATGTAAAGAACAACCAACGATTTGCGCAAACACTGTGTCATTTTACAATAATTACACGGCCTAGCTACAAAAACAAAATAGTGTTTAAAATTTGAATTTCCCGCCATAAGTGAAACATACCACCTTAATAAGATATAACATATGAATTAACAAAAACCAAGATGAGTCACTGAAGAATAAAAGTTTAAAATTAGGGAAAACATGGGATCAAGAAGAATAACTATTGGGTCAGCGAGAATAAAAATATAGTTTCGTACTCACGGACAATATCGAACACTTGGGTTTTTATTATTTATGGCCATTCTTTTATTGCAGTTTTCACAGTATAGGGTCTGCTTTGCCAACTCCTCAATTCCATCAAGTTCTTCCAGGAGGCTCTGTAAGGGAAAATTGGTGCATGACCATCTCAAATTCATACTAGAACTACTTATGGGTTACACAGAACGGTGCTGTTGAGCGGAAAGGAGGTCATTGTACTCATCAATATGGACAACTTTTAGTACGTAATGAACCTTAGATCAGATATGGTAGATATGTTAAGATGGTGTAATGGGTGTGAACGCATCTGGTATAAAACAGGCTTGATGTTTTGGTCAAACTGCAGACGACCTTGCTGCCTTTTTTTTGCATGTTGACTGAGTTAATTAGTATCGCTATATGTATTTTGTAGTATGTATATGGATCTGCAATTTCAGGGTTAGCCCCCTAGTAAAAGTTGTTCATTATGAGTACAATGACCTTCTTTCGCCTTAGTACCTTGTTCCGTTTAACCCTATTACTGCATTTATCTCATATGACCTTGCAGCCGACACTTAGTAAACAATATCTTTTGATAAAAAAATGCTCAGTAATACCTCCAAATCCTCGTCAGAGATGCCTTTGCTGCAACTTTGAGGCTTGCCCGGCTTTTCATCGTTGTCTCTCGCTTTGCAAGCCGCAGTTGCGTAAAGAAGCAAAGACCTTCGAGGCCGCAGAAACGTTTGCCTGAAGCAGTGGATCACTTCGCGGACACTTCTGTCCTTTCTACACCTTCTCACGACATGCCCAACGATAACACTACGTGTCCAAGCGCTCCAGAGCCTATTTACACTTAGATCTTTGAAGAGAAACCGAACGGAACTCATTACGTGCAGCTCTTTTCTGTGTTTCGCTAATGACGCCCAAAAACCTTCAACGCCATATCTTTTCGGTACGAATCGTGCATTTATGAAACAGCGGAATTGTACATTATTGTTTAGGGTGGTTTTTGTAAGTAAAATTTGCTTAAATCTACTACATAACATCTCGTCCTAAGTGATTGCGAAATTCTAACCTCAAACAATGGATCGATTTGACATTGGAATTTGAACGACTGAGACTGACATTGACAGCACAAACTGAGATGTTCCAGTGCTTGTAGTCGATTTAGATTAGTTATCGATATAAATCGTAACGATTTATCGTAATGATTTATATTGTTATAGCAAGGACTTTGTAAAACTCACAGACTTTTAATGCGTAAAACTGTATTGTATACAAAGTCCAACCTTGCGTTAGAGTTAGTGCACTCAAAGTACGAGTCCACTGGGACGGAATGAGTTAGACGGAGCGTATGGTTGCTTTGTATTGATTTCTGTGGTACTGCGTGCACTGGATCGGCAAATCTGCGCCATAGAAATCAATACAAAGCAACAAATCCGTACGCTCCGTACGCTCTGAATCCGACCCAGTGGACCCAGTGGATGCGTACCTTCAGAGTTCAGTCTTGGTTCAGTCTGACCACGTCTGACTCAGTTGCGGGTAAATCCAAACTATTTATGATCAAAAGTACTATCATTACGATTGTAAAAGTTCACCAAAAAGTTGGTAGGAGAAAAATGGGTTTGGCGCCAACATGAAAAAAACATGTCTTATTGTATTTGATTGTGTATTTTGTGATGTTTCCAAAACTCCCTACAAGCCTCTTGTAAAGTATTCACCACTTTACTTGGGCATGACTTTGACTTGACAAATATTTTGCTTGACTCTGACTGTGACTGACTTTTTTGACTACAATATCGGCATCGCTCGAAAAACCGATAACTGAAGGGGAAGAAAAGTTCTGGAGTGGAGTGGAGACCACGAACCGGAAGACGCAGCGTAAGTAGGCCTCCCACTAGATGGACCGACGACATTGTGAGTCGCGGGCATCCAGTGGATGCAAAAGGCAGGCTGTCATTCAGTGTGGAAGTTAAAGGGGGAGACTTATGTTCAGCACTGGACGTCTTCTGGCTGATGATGATGATGATGATTGGCAAACTAGATGATAATAATACTCAATAATGGCAAATGCACAAGAGTGCGACGCCAAAATCCTCACAGAGGAAAGAAGAAAGAACATATATTAAAAAAGAGAAATCTGACAGCAGTGACAGCTTGTAACGCTATCAGTTTTTGCTAGTGGCAACATTGCGGACATTTTTTCTTCACAATTTCTTTTTCATCGACGGGCGACGAGGCGTTCGTTCGATAATTTGTTCAACGTCACCTTTTAAGTCTGTAATGTCCGATTTCTGTGTTCCACATGCTTAGGAGTAACCGAATAAAGAAAAAACTAAAGAATCCTCGCACAAGAAGAAAAGTAAGAGCTCGAGCACAAGTCAATGTGAACTAGAAAGTGTGCGAACCAAGTCGCGAGTCGTCTCGTACGTCCGGTTTGATCTGGTATTGGGCAGTTATATCTGCGTCTGGGACCCATTTCTTTCGTTATTCTTTATTTTGAGAGTTTGGTGTTGTGTATACAAGACTTTATTTTAGATAATTACTCAATAGAGTTAGTTTTTGTGCTGTGCTAAGTTCGCCAATACCTACCGTTCCAAAATGTCTGAAGAATCGTCCGCAGATCGTAATGTCGAAATATGGAAGATCAAAAAGCTCATCAAGAGTTTAGAGATGGCCAGAGGGTGAGTATCTTTAATTTTTTTACAAGTTTAGCACATGTGCATTGTGGGTTAGAGTGCATGTAATAGGTATATCGGTATAAGAAGTATTGCAATGCCAAGTTGCAGTTGCCAACAAGGCTGCGTCAAAAGCAGACATGCGCTTCATGAGTCGATACATTTCTGAATTATGATTCAGAAATGCATAGCCTTACGAATACGATAGCGCAAAAAGTACTCAAAATTACCAATTCTTAATTTTAGTAGCTACATTTAATAAGTCTGCATTATAGGTTAGAATTTGGTTACCATCGATTTTACTTTGAGAGTGATATTGGCGGGTTTTGCTGTTACGGTGCAGTTTTCTTTGTCGGAAAATTTGTTGTGATGACGTCACCATAGCGTCTGTTGATGCCATAATATGACGAATTGAAATTCTATGAATTTTCACCTTGAACATGTCTCACTAATATTATAAATGCAAAAATTTAATGTCTATGTCTCTTACGAGTAAACGGCGGAACCGATCGTGATGAAATTACGCAATGAGGTAGTGTTCTTTAAGAGGATGGATATTGGATACATTTTATCCCAAAGAAATATGATAATCTGAAAATTTATAGGTAAATTCGTAAATAATATGTATTCCTGTCTACACTAATTGTTTGTATGTTTAAAGGAGGTAATCTCAGGAACTACTAACCCGATTTGAAAAATTCTTTCCACTATTAGAATGCCGCACTATTCCTGAGTGACATTTAAGCTATGTTTTCTTTACAATGCATGTGAAGCCGCGCACAAAAGCTAGTAAATGACACAATAGAAATAGATACAAAGCCTTCAGAACAGCTTTGACTATTTTCTATGTATTATATTATGGTATTGTTGTTTGTTCATTTGGTTTTGCATAATTGCATGCATAATAAATAAATGGTGTGGAATATAGTAAAATATGGAATTTATAAGTCTAGCTGCATATTAACATTGTGCTCATTTTTAGGGTTCCGTACCCAAACGGTAAAAATTGTAACTTATTACTAAGCCTACGATGTCTGTCTGTCTGTCCGTCCGTCTATCTGTCCTACCTATTAATGGCTATATCTTTCAAACCGTAATAGATAGCCAGTTGTAATTTTTACAGAATACGTAATGTTATGGTGGATTAAGTAATAAATAATAAAAAAGTCAAAAGTAAAAACACAAGGGTCCCCCATACAACATACATATATTTTTTAATGTATTTTTGTATCAACTGTAATGTAAAAATGGTAATACATATATAATATAATAATAAATAATGGCTAAGTGCGAGTCTGTAACAAACTCCTGTTCATTACCAAGTTTCGTTTTTGAATTTTGTGGTGATACTGAATCCTCAGCCCGATTCGCACTTGGCTGGTTTATTTATTTTTAAGAAAGAACCTGCCTTCTGCGAATGGGGGCGTGGGTTCGATTTCCACCTAGGACAAACATTCATGTGATGAACATATTTTGTGTTTCAAATCAAATCATTGTTGTTTGTTCTATAATATCTGGCTGTTAATATTTATTTAAGTATGTATTTAAAATATATATGTATGTATATCAGTCTCTGGCAGCCATATCACAAGCTTTGCTTAGTTTAGGGTCAGATGACCGTGTGTGCAAAAATGTCCCAAATATTTTGTGTTTGGCCTAATAACTCATATTTTGCCAACCCTACTCTTAGTAGGCCGGGTGTACTTGATAGTAGTTATAATATCAATTACAACTACTTCCTTATAAATACATAAGATAACAGGTAGGTATCAGGGAGCAAAGTCAAGTTTATTGACTTTGCACCACCTTGGAACGTAAATGATGGATGATGTGACGTTAACTCAAAATTAGCATATAATATATCGTAACTCTTACAGATTACATCATGCTATTGTTCTAGATATAGCATTATTAGCAAGTACAATCTAATAGGGTGAAATGATTTTGTGTGAAGGTTTCTGATGGACCGACTTCAAATAAGCATTTCTAGTCCGTACGGCCAAGTATTGGAACAACCTGCCAGCTTCCTTGTTTCCCGAATGATATAATCTGGGCCTTTTCAAGGCCAGAGTGAATAGGTATCTTCTAAGTCTGCATGCTTCATCTTGGACCACATCGTCGCTTACCAACAGCTGAGTTGGTGGTCAAACGCGGACATAAACACACAAAAAAAAAACTGGCCAAGGGCGAGTTGGGCTCGCGCACTGACAGTTCTGTACCACCACAAAATACAATAATTATCAATATAAAAAAACTATTTGGTCCGACGTCACATAGTTAATATTTTTGCAAGTGACGCTCGGTATTATTATTATTATACTTTAGTTTAGAGTGTGTTTAAACAAGCCAAGTTTGACGCTTGTACGTATTGCCGTTTTTACATTAGAGCTACAACAAAAATACGTTTGTTGTATAGGGACTCCCCTTTCATATTAACTTTTTGACTTTTTTTATTATTTGTTAGTTAATCTGCCGTCACTACATATTCTGTGAAAATTTCAACTGGCTATCTATTACGGTTCGAAAGATACATCTGTTAATAGGTAGGACAGACAGACAGACATTGTAGGCTTAGTAATAGGGACCCTACACTCTTTATACTCTTTCGCTACGGAATCATAAAAATTAGGATGTATGGATGGACAGATTGACAGACAGAATGAACTTTTACTAAATATAATCTTTAAAATTTGTTCACTATCATGTAACATAAATCACCATCATCGCTTTACATCAGGCGAGCTGGCGGTCAAACGCCTATTATTAAATAAATAAAAAATAAAAAAACAATCACTTATTTTTATTAAAACTTTGTCTGTTGAAAATATATAACCATTTAATTTCTCATTCTAGGAACGGCACATCAATGATCTCACTGATCATCCCTCCCAAGGATCAGATCTCGCGTGTGTCCAAGATGTTGGCCGATGAGTTTGGCACCGCATCCAACATCAAATCGCGAGTGAATCGCCTCTCCGTGCTTGGAGCCATCACATCTGTGCAGCATCGTTTGAAGCTCTATACTAAAGGTGAGACATTTGTGTCCCAAGTGTACAAAAGGTTGGCCATGTGTTTGGCCTAGCGCTCTACTCAGACTTCGACCAAAATAAAATTAATGGACAGGCCCAGAAGAAGAGCATTTTTGAAGATTACAAAATGAGCGCCGGCGCTCACTTAGTTTCCGTCGGTCTCTAGCCGTAGGAAGTGCGATACATGATTACGAAACATCTGACAAAATTATCCCTTCGTGTGCTTTCCCGAAGTGTTAATACACATCAAAAAACCGTTATCTATTTTTTGTAACAAATATACTGTACATGGTTATAATTAGGTGTTGAAGTATATGTCCAACGGTTTTACTAGTTTTTACTAAGCAAGTTCAATGGTTATGGCCCGTCCATTAATATTATTTTGGTCAAAGTATTCGGAAAATATGGTTTTCGCTCGTCGTCTCTTTGTTTACATCCTTGACAGGTGACAGTGTTTTTGAGAAGCTACAACATGGGGTTATTCGGGTATTTTTCTACCTAAAATCAGCCATCAGCATATGCTGCTCGCCTATCATCAAATAAATAAAATTTATAATCTTTTTCTACTTTCCAGTTCCTCCAAATGGACTGGTCATATACTGCGGCACAATCGTCACGGAAGAGGGCAAGGAAAAGAAGGTCAACATTGACTTTGAGCCATTCAAGCCGATCAACACGTCTCTCTACCTCTGCGATAACAAATTCCACACAGAAGCCCTAACTGCATTGCTGGCTGATGACAACAAGTTTGGTTTCATTGTGATGGACGGTAACGGAGCCCTGTTCGGTACCCTTCAGGGAAATACTAGAGAGGTAAGGCTTTTCTATCTATTTTGACCCCCGACGCAAAAAGAGGGCTGCTATAAGTTTAATGTATGTGTGCCTGTGTATCTGTGTGTGGCATTGTAGCTCCAGAACAGCTGAACCGATTTTGATTTAGTTTCTGTTATCTGATGCATACTCTCTGGAATTTATTCAATAAAAACCGGTAGACTAGCAACTTTGCGCGAATCCCACACTGATACCTACAGTCAGAAATTAACTTATCACGTCCTAAACAAACTCCCGTGTTTTTCAGGTCCTTCACAAATTCACCGTGGACCTGCCGAAGAAGCACGGTAGAGGAGGTCAGTCCGCGCTGCGTTTCGCGCGTCTCCGTATGGAGAAGCGACACAACTACGTGCGCAAAGTGGCAGAAGTGGCCACACAGCTGTTCATCAGTGCTGACCGGCCGAACGTTGCTGGTCTGATCCTTGCCGGTTCCGCTGACTTTAAAACTGAGCTGTCGCAGTCTGATATGTTTGACCCGGTAAGTAATAAACTCTGATCAGACAAACGAGAGATCTGACGGCACCCGGTTCGACCCTCAGCCCTGCACCCGGTTCGACCCTCAGCCCTGCACCAATGGCTTATTTGGTACCTAGTTAAATGTGTGGTTTAATGCAATCGCTCAAAAACGGTGAAGGAAAACATCGTGCGAAAACCGGTATGTCCAAGAACCTCTAAAGTTCAGAGACATGACATTCACCAAAATGCACTGGGCCAGCATGGTGGATTTGGGCCACAGAAAAGAGAAGTAAACACAACAGAAATGTGAAGGAAAATCTGTTACCAGGCATTATGAACCTTGAATGAACATTCTTATTTAGATCAACGCGTCGAACTCCGCATCACAGTTGCTAACCGATTTCGAATGACTCACGTTTCGTTTATATGGGTGCAACTGGCTACAACAAATTTCTTGCAAAAATGCCTTGACAGCCGTTCTAATTTAAACAAATAATATTCGTTCTGTGATTTGGGCCCATACTCTTGGCCTGAGTTCCAGCAGTGGGAACATGATAGAATGATAATGATAACCTGGTGGTCAGTTTTCGTTCTGTGGCCATCATATATTCTTATTTTTTGTCTTTTTTTTTTCATCATTATGTGTCTGCTTTAATCCATAGTCCTATCTATTCTTGCTCAACACGTAACTTCAATCCACTAACTTGCCACTCTGTCCGCAGCGTCTCCAAGCCAAGATCATCAAACTGGTGGACGTCTCGTACGGTGGAGAGAACGGCTTCAACCAGGCCATCGAGCTGGCGGCCGAGTCATTGCAAAACGTCAAGTTTATACAGGAGAAGAAACTCATTGGCAGATACTTTGATGAGATCTCACAGGTAAGACGAGCTCTTAGTAGATCAGCAAATTCACCCACGCTAAGATTAGAAATTTTCGTAAGTAGAATTTTAATAATTTTTTTACCCTCCTGTCAGTAAAAGTCCCCCTAAAGAAACTATATTTGTACTATTAATATAAATATCGTCATTGTTATCCTGAGCAAAACGGAATCGCATTTTGGGCATTTTTGGGAAGGGACATTTTGGAACCGAGGGTAATTTTGGGAAAGGGACATTTTGGAACTGAGGGTAATTTTGGGAAAGGGATATTTTGGAACCGAGGGTAATTTTGGGAAAGGGATATTTTGGAACCGAGGGTAATTTTGGGAAAGGGATAATTTGGAACCGAGGGTAATTTTGGGAAAGGGACATTTTGAACATGAACGCCATGAATTTCATAAACTGTTTTTGTCAACTTTTGCATATAAAAAGTTGTTTCGGATAATGTGAATGGATTCACTAAATTATTGTTGTCTTTTTTCAGGACACCGGCAAATACTGTTTTGGTGTAGACGACACACTCCGGGCTCTCGAACTGGGCTCCGTTGAGACCCTAATCTGTTGGGA
Organism: Agriopis aurantiaria; assembly: GCA_914767915.1. Classification (NCBI taxonomy): domain Eukaryota; kingdom Metazoa; phylum Arthropoda; class Insecta; order Lepidoptera; family Geometridae; genus Agriopis; species Agriopis aurantiaria. The sequence continues at coordinate 4,475,589 of OU612007.1, read as the reverse complement.
GAACTTAGACATACAGAGGTAAATAAGTAAAAAAAACGAAAAAAAAAATCATCATCATCATTTCAGCCGTAGGACGTCCACTGCTGGACATAGGCCTCCCCCATCGATCTCCAAAAGGGCCGGTTGGAAGCGGCCTGCATCCAGCGTTTCCCTGCGGTCTCTTTTAGACTCTTGTTGTTTTTTTGTGGTCTCTGTTATCACGCAGAACAGATGGCCGATGGGGCCGAAAGGTTCTGGAATGGAGACCACGGACTGGCAAGCGCAGCGTAGGACGTCCACCCACAAGATGGACAGACGACCTAAAAGAAAAAAAAAATACGATTTCATAATTAGTTAAAAAGTTGTTGAAAAGTTGTTGTCTGTAAAGTCGGTTTACGGACGATAATTTTACGTGATAACGTCGATCGTGCCTCTCTATCGCTTGTTCCGCGCTCTCGCTTGCACGCGCGGCTCAGGCGGAACGTGACTGACAATTATTCGTGCGTGCAGCCGGCGTTCATCGATTTATAAGACGTTATCACGTCAAAAAATACGCAATTTTAATACGGCACACTTTGCATGATTTATGTTACACATTATAAAGTAAAACAACAAATAATAAATACTGGCCAAGTGCGCAAGACCGCCTGGGCGTGATGATGTTTTTTTGCATTACTTTTTCTGTATTGTAGTTAACTATGTGGTACGGCTCAGTGCGTTAGCCTGACTCGCACTCGGCCATGTTTAATTAGTTAATCCATTGTAAAACTAATCATTCTGAAAATGTCAACTGGCTATCTATTGAAAAGTAAGATCACATAAGCTTAGTAATAGGGTCCCGTTGACATATTTCGATAGGGGATTAAAAAAAAAAACTCATGTTTTTATTTGTAACAGTAATATGTATGTTTTTCACTAAGATAAATGATGGCCAAGTGATGCCTCTGGTGTTACAAGTATCCATAAGCGACGGTGACTGCTTACCACCAGGCGGCCCGCCTGCTTGTTTGCCATTAAAAAATATGCCACCTGTGGCATTGAAAAAAAAGATATAGCCTTACCTATGGATGATTTAATTTGCAGATACGTGCTGAAATCTCACGCGACAAACATAGAGTCCATCCTACACCTGACACCTGAGCAAGAGAAAGACAAGTCACATTTCACAGACAAAGAGGTGAGAACACTTTAAATGATCTTTCATCATCTTCATCATCAGCCTGGAGACGTCCGCTGCTGAACATGGGCCTCTCCCTTAGCGCTTCAGTCGTCTACGTAATCATAGCTTCGTAACCACTTAAGATGGAAGCGAAATTATGATAATTAATAAATAAATATTCGGGACATTTTTGCACAGTCCCTGACCTCAAACTAAGCAAAGCTTGTGGATATGGCTGCCAGAGACTGATATATATACAGTACCGGCGTTAGAGTAGGGCCTGGTTGGGCGACCCAGGGCGCCAGATAAAAAGGGGCGCGGCCGTAGGCGTCTATAAAAGGGCGCCGCAGGTATATAAAAAAATCGGTTTGAATGGCAGGGGGGGGGGGGGGGGGGGCTCGCCCAGGGCGCTGGTAGTGCTAAAACCGGCACTGTAAATATATTTTAATCACATACTTAAATAGATATTAACACCCAGATATAGAACAAATAAATGTTTGTGCTAGGTGGGAATCGAACCCACTCCCCCAAGCGCAGAAGCAAATGTGTAAGCGAGATAACTGCGCGTACGCCATATTCTGGGCCTTACAGCACTTGCGCACATTGTACAAATTGACGGCGATAAAATATGGATGGACAATCTACCCTCCATCTGTGCTGAAGCTATGGAACTAAATATGGAACTTGTGTTATCCTCAGAGCGGAGTAGAATTAGAGCTGGTGGAGTGCCAGCCTCTCCTCGAGTGGCTCGCCAACAACTACAAGTCATTCGGAGCCACCCTCGAGATCATCACCGACAAGAGTCAGGAGGGCAGCCAGTTTGTGCGAGGGTTCGGTGGCATAGGAGGTAGGTTTCACTTCTACTTATCGACTTCAAAAAAAGGCAACGAAGGTTAAACTAAAGTTATATGATTATTTACGGGATATTTACCGTGGTAATGTTGTGGACATAGAGAACGAAACTGTAGAGCATGTGCTGTGGCATTGTGAAGCCACAGAAGAAACTAGAATCGCTACCGGGTTGCATGGGGCACCATTGTCTTCTTCATCCACGTCTCCACAACAGCTAGACTGCTTTTCATCATTATTACTTACACTACCATCTACGTCACTGGAGCGTGTGTGCCAGCATCCCTGAGCCTCACTCCGATACTTCAAGGAGTTGGGTTGGCTCGGGTAGGTGCTGGTAGGGGGAAATTCACAATACACCCCAAGCGGGACGTCAGTGCAGGACTTATTGCCCCCATCTCGAATAAGAATAAGAAGGGAGCTCATTCCACAACCTTACCACGGTAAATATCCCATAAATAATCATATAACTTTAGTGAACAACCGTAATAGTTTAAAACAGTGAAAAAGGGGTTCTTATTAGGTTGTATTTTTTATTGTTATCTTCCGGCATTTACAAACCGATTTGGAAAAAATATATTTGAAAGGATATACTTTCAGACTGGCCCCATGGAAATTTCATCAAAATCGATTCAGCAGTTTGGTTATTAAATTAAAATAATTGAAGTGCTAAGTATAATCAAGGAAGATAGACTAAGAGGAAATCCAATAGCGGAACATTAGAGCGTAGCTCAGAAATTTGCATAAAAACGGTATAAATTTAGATGGTGCCGTAATTTGAGCGTGATATAGGTTGTCTCGAACTTCCGTAAGCGCTGCAGTCAGATAATGTACGAAAGAGTTCTACAAATAACCGTAGCGCTAGTATCGCAGTCAAGTTTCGCAACATTTCAAAGGAATAAAGAAAAGCGCCATCTATTGGTATGGGTTGCGCTTATCTTGAAATGCTGCGATACTAGCGCCACGGTAATTTGTAGAACCCTTTCGTACGTTATCTGACTGCAGCGCTTACGGAAGTTCGAGACAACCTATATCACGCTCTAATTACGGCGCCATCTAAGTTCATACCGTTTTTAGGCAAATGTTCCGAGCTACGCTCTAATGTTCCGCTATTGGCTTTCCTCTTAGTCTATCTTCCTTGGTATTATATACCTTTCTGTTATAAGAAAGAAAGAAAATAAATTTTATTCGACACCTTTACAAAAACTTATATCTAAAGGATTACAATCATTGTCGAATACCCGTCTCGGCATTAATGCTGAAAGTCAAGGACTATCAGCGCCGGTATACATTGGCGTGTATTCTGTCATTCTCACTAAACTAAACCAATATGACAGGACTAAAATTATCTGCCTCTCTTTTAATCTTAATACGTAAGAGAAGGATGGTAACAATTTTAGAGCTGTCAAATTTAGTTTAGTTTAGAGTGCATCAGAATGTATGCACTTGTATTGTCCTAATGAAATTTTAGCTCTCGAAACCAATATCACTCGCAAGCATTGAGCTATCATTACTACGTATAGAGAAGCTAGGTAGTAGGTAGGCCTCCCACTAGATGGACCGTCGACATTGTGAGAGTCGCGGGCATCCAGTGGATGCAGAAGGCAGGCTGTCGTTCAGTGTGGACGTTAAAGGGGGAGGCCTATGTTCAGCAGTGGACGTCTTCCGGCTGATGATGATGATAGAGAAGCTAACCTATACTCCGTTCACAAATCTTAGACATTTTATGTAAACAAAGAAATGTCACGAAAAGTCACTGTCAAAGTGAAATGCCAGTTGCTCAAAACTTTTTTCTCTTATGATCAATATTTTACTTTCTATTTTCTTCGGCTTTGCTCTCGCGCGGTACAATGGGGGATAATCTGATAGTTCAAAATATTCATAAAAAACATTATTAAAAGATTGTAATAGATGGCGTTGATTAAAGAGGCGTTGACTATTATGTTAGAGGAAATAGAGGTCAAATCAAACGTTGGCCAGAAATGTTTAGAACCACTACTATCTTACCAGTCTAATAAAATATTTTCTATCAAAAACAGTTTTTTTTTTATCATAACATTGTATAGAACAGATATTACGCTAAAATAAATAGTACAAAACGATTGTTATTTAATGATTGATCATATTACGACTAGAAAAAACTTAATAAAAATATCTTTTTGGTCAAATATTGTAAACTACCATTAGAAAAGATATTTTTTTCACTGGTAACTCCTTTGTTTACATAAAATATCTAAGATAAAAAAATGGAATATATATAGGTCATAATCAATTTTGTTAAAAGTAAACTAAAAACAAAAAAATAATTAGTCTAATCAGACAGTATAAACACGCAGCACTGGAACGCGTTTAATGAGTAGATTCACCGCGACCAAAATTTAAAAAGTGACTTGATTTTCAATCACAGAAAAGTGAAGTAAATATAGGAAATGAGAAGGAAAAATCTGTTACCAGGCATTATGAGAGAACCTTGATTAAACATTCTTATTTAGATCAACGCGTCGAACTCCGCATCACAGTTGCTAACTGATTTCGGATGACTGACGTTTCGTTTATATGGGTGCAACTGGCTACAACAAATTTCTTACAGAAATGCCTTGACAGCCGTTCTAATTTAAACAAAAAAAAAAAAAAACTTCTCTGGTAGTGATGTGTGGCGTCTTCTCTATACGTAGAAATAATTTCTCAATGCTCGCAATTGGATATGTACAGATGGGACAATGCTTTTGTGTGAAACTGAACGCGAGGATCAGCTACTAATTTTACTGGTTTTACGTGCTGGCACTAACATTTCTATATTGTAATGTATTGTTTCTCTTTCTTTTTCTTGCTGCTTGGACTACAACAATGGATGAACTAAAATTAAAACAAAAAAAATCTACACTTTTTTTTTTTTTTTTTTTTTTTAATACAGGCATCTTACGATACAAAGTTGATTTTCAATCGCTCCAGCTAGACGAACCGCTCGACGACGTCGACCTCGATGACTATTAAAAAAATTAAAAAAATTGCAAATCCTCGTTTCTCATCTCATATTGACTAGTTTCATTTCATCGTGAAATAACAAACACTAGCGCGTCGGAAGCTGTTTTTTTTTATTTGGTTATAGCAATGACTATTTATATTATCTTTGGGTTATATTGACGGTCAACCGGTGACTGTTATGGGACATTTAAGAGTTAGTATGTCGTGAACTTGGGTAACGTTGCATCATTTTACGCGGTTATGGCAAACAGCAACAAATTCATATTTTGGTTATAAATAGTTAAGTATACAATTAAGTTAAATGTAATTTTGGAAACATGATTGGTGAAACTTTTCTCGATAGAATTATTCGGCGAAAACAGGCTTTCTAAAACACGTGTTAAGTTTTTTCTCCGCCTCTGGAAGTTTGTAACAATTTATTTATTCATATTCTAATGGTCATTTGTATAATGGAATTTAATGTAAATTCGTTTAATTTAAAATTCATATATCTCTTAAGTAATTTGCAGTTTTTAGCATATGTCGCTTCCGTAATTTAGTTCTGAGGCCGATGTTTCGCGCAGAGGCAAAACTTGAATTTGAGCTGACGACATATCGGCTCTTAAACTGGTTGAAAAGTCCCATGTTCACCGATTAAGATTAATCAAATGTTGACATGATGATTATTTATTTATACTGTTTTTTTTTAACTTATGGTAGAGTTGTCAAAAACAGCAGTCATACATATTAACGGCTTTACTTAAAAAACAGCCGTTACATAGAAAAAAATTCATTCACACTCAACGAAATGTGAACAACTGAATATTTTTAACCAACTTCAAAAAGGGAGCGGGTTATCAAATCGGTTGTATTAAAAAAAAAAAAGTTTTTCCGTCATTTGTACACCGATTTAGTTTTTTTTTCTATTTGACAGATGACAAAGTATACTTTCAGATTTGTTCCATAGAAGTTTCATCAAAATAAGTTCAGTAATTTGGTTTTTGAATAACTGGAAAAAATATGTCAACCAAGTTAAGGAAATTGTTTAATTACTAATTTGGAAGTCGGTTTTTTGAATTGATAATTATTTCGTTATTTGATATTTTCTGTAGTAAAATTTGTTCCCAATGATGAATACTGACCACAGATCTATATCCAAGTAGACGCCACAGGTCGACCTACCTTGCATGTCATATTTCCAATACAATTATGATTAATCGTCATAATTGTTTGTTAATTTGTTTTATGGCCTCCACGAGACAGGCTTTGTCCTAGGGGACCAACAGTAAATTATTATTTTTGAGGTGGTACTTTTTAAGCAATAAAAATCTTTAAATCTGTAATCTTTAAAAAAAATCTTAACGGCCTATTATCCGAGTCGCGTAGGCAACAAAACGCTCCCTCAGCCCCCGCCAAGATATAGCGACGATGAATTTTGCCACGCAAGAGTCAGGACGCCCGCGGGGGGAGTGCAACGACAAAAACGAACTTAGGTCCGACCTCGATGACGCCTGGCACGGTACTGAACGCGGCGCGCGCAAATTCTCGCGACCTTTTTACGCTTTTAATTTCACTAAAAACGAAACTATTCACTATCAAAAATCTATCCAAATAATTTTTTTTTGAATAAAATTGCCTTTCAGTACTTACATGCAATTTCCAGGTTGTTACGAGCTTTCGTTAGAGCAAATAACGAAAAAAATAAACTAACTCGACTTTGATTCAGATATTTTTTTGTTCGAGGAAAGTTTATTCTATCGTGTTTTGAACCAAACCATAAACTCAAACACAGATGTATCTGTGACATGTATTTTTTCCAGCTCAAATATTGTAATTTAACTGAATAAAATTGATTTAAAACCGTCAAATTTGGTATAAGAGGCCGTTAATTGAGCCCGGCTAAAATCAGTGCTCAATCGGTGCCGCGACAACACGTGTCAGTTTGAAACGAAAATGGGTAATTGTGCAAATACTTAGTTGTAAGGATACCGCAAATAGAGTTGGCCGACAGAATAAAGATATTTCTTTTCACTTTTAGGCTTCGACCAAAATAAAATGAATGGACAGGCCATAACCATTGAACTTGCACAGTAAAAACGAGTCAAAACCGTCGGACATATACTTGAATACTTAATTATAACCATTTACAGTACATTTGTTTGTTACATAAAATAGATAGCGGTTTTTTTGTTGTGTTTTTACACTTCAGGAAAGCACACGAAGGCATAATTTTGTTAGATGTTTGGTTATCATGTAACAATAGTCTTGTGTCGCATTTCCTACGGCTAGAGATCGACTGAATCTAAGTGAGCGCCGACGCTCATTTTGTAATCTTAAAAAATGCGCTCTTTCTGGGCCCGTCCATTAATTTTATTTTGGTCGACGCTTTTATGTACGAAAAATTTGACACGCTAGTTTTGATCCAGTTTGGACCGCTTGTGAAGTCTACTTAAATATAGGTCTGTGGTACCTTTCGGCTTAGTACCACCACCGTTCCGTTTAACCTTGTATTATCAGAACGTTTCTGCATATAGCTTATAGCAAATTATAGGACCAATAGTAATTAGTGTTTTTCTTATTAACAATATATAATTATATAATTAATATTATATTAATATATATATATATATATATATATAATTATATATATTATTATTATATATATTATTATATATTATATTAATTATTATATAATTAACGCAGCGTTCCGACGGCTCTTGATAAATATAACCCTTATATTCCTTTGGTCGTACACAATCCCTCGCTTTAGAAGTATTGTAAATAAATTTGTGTGTATTTATTTGGGCATATTCCCGTAGAATTAAAAAAAACCGGACAAGTATGAGTAGGACTCGCGCTCTGAGGGTTCCGTTAGATGGAACCCTCAGAGAGCGAGTCCAAACAAAAAAAAAAACAACAAAAAAGTTGAAATATTGAAAGACAAACTTAACTTTGTAGTGGACAATAAGGTATACATACCATACATAGCCATACATTCCAACTGCAAAATGTAAGTTTGTAATAGCAATATAATTATTTTTTAATGATAAAACTTCTTTCGGATTTATTCCTTTATATGTGCTGTAAGACCTTGTCTTTTGCAAAATTTCATGATTCTAGGTCAACGGGAAGTACCCTATAGGTTATTTTTTTGTGAAATCGCAAAATTTGGCGAAAATATGCAACATAAACGGTCATATTTTTTGATCGCGTAGACTTACAAGTTTAATTTTTACAAGCAAGGGTTCGAAAGAGGTTAAAATGAAACCACGTAATGTATTGCTATCGTCTCACTAGAAACGGTCGCAACACGCCAGTGTGCTATAGACTTTGTCCTTTTAAAAATTATCTAAATAAATCAAGTGTTTGTAAACCATACACCAGAAACAATAAACAAACTAGTAGTTTGTAGGTTTGTACATTTAATATTACATTAACTTATGGTTAGCAAAAAAAAGATTATTTTGAACATGTGTACGACTAAAAGAAACAAAAATTTGCAAAACTTAAAAGGCTCGGGGACGGGCAAGCGGCTTGAATCAAGCACGTGGATTTTATAGATTACTAGCGACCCGCCCGCCCGGCTTCGCACGGGTGTAATTTACGTACGAAGCCGGGGTGGGTCGCTAGTTATATATATAAACCTTCCGTGAACATGTATCTAACTGATGGTGAAAACCGCATCAAAATCCGTTGCGTGGTTTAGGAGGAGTTAGCGGCCATACAGACAGACAGACAGACAGACTGACAGACGCGGAAAGCGACTTTAATTTATACTAGAGAAGATGTAGAGATATAAATATTCGGGACATTTTTGCACACACGGTCATCTGACCCCAAACTAAGCAAAGTTTGTATTATGGCTACCAGAGACTGATATACATACATATATATTTTTTAATACATACTTAAATAAATATTAAAACCCAGATATAGAACAAACACAAATGTTCATCATATGAATGTTTGCCCTAGGTGGGAATCGAACCCACGCCCCCAAGCGCAGAAGGCACGTTTACTACCAACTGGGCCAACGAAGCTGTCAGCATACGTGGAGTATCCCTTCCTCATCCGACCAAAAACTTTAAACTCTTTTATATTAAACTAGCGGTCCGCCCCAGCTTCGCACGGGTATAGATTATAGCCTATGTCACCCGGGGATAGTGTAGCTTCCCAACAGTGAAAGAATTTTTCAAATCGGTTCAGTACTTTTTGAGCCAATTCGTTACAAACATGCTTACATAGAAATATTTCCTCTTTATAATATTAGTATTATAAAGTACGTAAGTATAGTACTAACTAACGCATTTAATTCAGTCAATAATAAATTATTGACTGAATTAAATAATATCATCAGTATCCTTATTATATTTATCACTAAGCCTGTTTTTATCAACAAATAAAACATCTGTCGATAGCCTATTGTGACATTAGTCGCAGATTCCACAAATCCATAGTCATATCAGTCCATGCTTGATCAAGTAAAAATAAAGTATGCTTCAAGCTGCTTGAGCAGAAATGTTGACAAGCCGCTTGCCCTTATCTGAGCCTTAAACTTTTTTATCGTGATATTTTTGTTATGTTTTGCCGATTTTGTTTTAACATAATAATTTTTAAAAAAACCCGTTAGGAATTGTGAACATGTCAATGATTTCAATTATGTTGTGTAGTTTAAGTTAGAAATTAATAATAGTATTTATTTGGCAAGGAAAATTGTAAAATTTAGGCCGAGTGTCACCGAAATTTAACCAGATGTTTAAAAAAGTTACTGGTCTTTATCGGTTCTTAAATTGTTTTTAAACGATACATTGGTTTGATCAGATTCTCACCTCTATACCTCAGTATATGACGTAGTCCATGACGCAGAGGGCAGAAAATATCAGAGAGAGACTAAACGGTGGCGGTGACTACCCTCAGACTTGAGGAATACGAGACATTAAATAAAAGAGACAAATACATTATTTTGACAGTTATTATTTTTACCGGGCGATGAAACCGTTGGTAGCCTATTTGGAAGACAGCTAGACTTGAAAACGTGAGGTCCTTCAAATAAAATAAAAATAAATATTCGGGACATTTTTTCACACACGGTCATCTGACCCCAAACTAAGCAAAGCTTGTGATATGGCTGCCAGAGACTGATATACATACATATATAGTTTTAAATACATACTTAAATAGATATTAACAACCAGATATAGAACAAACCAATCCCGGGCCCGTACCAATAAGCTCTTCGGAGTTTCACGAATTTTCATACCACTGGCTTTTCGGTGAAGGAAAACATCGTGAAGAAACGGCATACGTACGGAGAAGAAATTCAATGGCGTATGTGAATCCACAAACTCACAACTGGGCCAGCGTGGTGAATATGGCCCAATCGCCCTTTCAGGGGTAGGCCTAAGTCCAGCAGCGGACTATTAAAAAGCTGATGATTATGCTGACATCTTTTGTTTTTTTTCGCAAATATTAAGTTAAACGTCAACAGATGGTTAAGTAATCATCACTTACGCGATTAAACCAACACCATTTGGTTTCTTGCCATCAATTCTTTCTAAGTCAACAGATGGTTAAATTTCGGTGTACACAGGCCTAAAACAATGAAAGGAATGGTTTATAAACCAGCGAAAGAATTATTCGTTGTCAAAGAATAGAACTATACGGTGTTGTGGTATTTACGGTGTGATTAAGAAGTAAGAAGTGGTCAGATGTTTCTGTATAGTTAATGGAAGATGGAAGTTACTCCTCATACATTTTTTTTCTTTCTATTTGATATATTAACGAACATGAAAGATCGAACAGTTTGAAAAAAAAAAATACTTTTTCCGATTGAAAAAATTATTTATCAAAATTCATTGAGATACTTCACTTAGAGATAAAAATGTGAAGAAAAAAAAAACTCGGCGCATGATACACGTCGACTTTTTGGTTAGTTGTAAGGCAACCGCGATCCGATTACAACGCCGCGCGATGCCAGAGCTACGATGACATAGCGGACAAGCGACGTTGAACACTATGCAAGCGACATAACGTCTAAATTGGAGTAAATGTGGCATTGCAAACTATATAACTGATGTCTATGTATGTACAACGACGCTCGGACGATTTTTAACTCACTTAGCGAGACTATAGATATTGTATCTCGATGTCAATATTATAATTAAATTATTGGTACCACATGTAAATCAAATCAAAGCGCATTGGCAAGCTGAAGTACCACTGAAGTGGTCATATCTGTCGCATAACCAAAAGACGTCTAGAGTGGAGACCACGATATTGACACACCTATTATTAGGATAGACACTACGTTCACCTACTTTGTATGTCTTGCCTGTCTTAAGTTGGATCAATGCTCCAACATGCTCGCCAAATAATTCAGTTCGATCGCCATCGTCTTGGCAGTAGCACGTCAGACGTCAATACAAGAAATGCCAAATTGCGTCACAGTAAACTGTAAAAACTACGAAAGCGTTTGGCCGTGTGAGCTAAATTGCTGTCGCGACGTGTCATAATTTATTTGTTTTCAAAATTACAAGCACTTCACAATAACAAGACTATAAACTGATTTGCAAAATAACTTAACTACTACTTAATAACTTAATAACTTTACTACTTACTACTTAACTAACTTAACTTGTGGAACATGACAATGTCGTGTAGCATCTATACTAAGAATAAACTTGTGTCGTAGGTGACAGCTTTTACTTCAGTGGTTCCAGCTGTTCAATTCGTGTGTAAAACAAAAATGCGGCACGCTGGGTTTTCATACAACCAGGTGTGCGGTGTCTATCGTAATAAGGTTCTATGGATAAGTTATACTATCTGACCACATAAGTTAAGGATTTGTTAAGTTGCTTTTTTCTCATTTATGCAGCTCGTCATTCATTATACAACGTTTGCAATAAATAATTGGTTGTGTTATTTCTAAATCCCGCAAAGAGGCCGAGTTTCCATTCGTTAAAAAAAAAAGTTAAAACTCCTAGACGGTATTTTCTCCATATTACGCAAACTGAACAAAAATTATGTACACTCACTATTACATTATGTACACCATGTCTCACTTTAATTTTAAAAGACATATTCAATGATACGTCAGATGCAGCATCGAGATACAGTAATACCCCGCTTTACGCGAGAGATACGTTCCTGAAAAAATCGCGTCAACTGAAATTCGCGTATATCGAGGTTTATGTAAACATAGTCAATATTTAATACAAAAAAAATACGAATCATTTAAATCAATCCCTTTAATTCTAAGAACAATATGCAATACATACTATTAATTATTTTTCTATACATTATGTTTATGCGCACTCTTTCGCGTAATGCGAGGCAATTGAGGGCGAAATTTTAAATTCGCGTTATAGTGAAACCGCGCATAACGGGGTCGCGTAAAGGGTATTATTGTACTATACAGTACACATATAGAGTCACAGTCGTGCCAAAAAATGTCCGAACCAAAACTCGACGCACGCTACGAGTTGCGCCGACTTTTTGGTTAGTTAGTTAACCGCGATCCGAGTACAACGCCGCGCGATGCCAGAGCTACGATGACATAGCGGACAGCTAACGTTGAACACTATGCAAGCGACATAACGTCTGAATTGGAGTAAATGTTGCATTGTGAAGTATATAATTGATACAATGTATGACGCTCGGGCGTTTTTTGACTGTTTTCACTGAGAGACTGTGACTCCTAGAGGAATTGTATTTCTATGCCTAGAACAAGTAGCCGTAAAGCCCCTGTACACTCTGTGCAGAGGTCCTTCGTTTAGCCAACCATAAAAAAACCACCATACCATGTCAACCATAAAAAAACGTCCGTGAAACTTTTAGCCGTCAAAATTATACAAATTAAACAATAGGTTTCAACTTTCTACATAAATAAAGGAAAATAAGAGACAATTATCATGTAAGTAAAAATATGATGTGATTTTCTGTATATGTAAAAATTACAAATAAAACATACACATACATAATAACAACATTATCAAAACAATTACGAGCTTTATTACCGCCATCGAAGCCTTGAAAGGTTACATTTTTTAATGAATAATTCAACATTCGCTAAAAGAATGTATTTTTGGCATACTTGGCCCCACTTAGTGCAGTTTTGGCCTAAAATTACGACCCTCCGGTCAAGTTTGTCCACTTCCTAACTCGACCATTTCCATAACCGCCACTTCCGAACATGTTCACTTCCTATTTTGCCCATTTCCAAAGTTGTCAACTTCCTAACTTGTCTCTTACCTAAGGCGTTCATTTCCAAAACTGCCACTTCCGAACATGTTCACTTCCTATTTTGCCCATTTCCAAAGTTGTCAACTTCCTAACTTGTCTCTTACCTAAGGCGCTCATTTCCAAAACTGCCACTTCCGAACACGTTCACTTCCTATTTTGCCCTATTTCCAAAGTTGTCAACTTCCTAACTTGTCCCTTTCCTAACTCGTCCACTTCCAAACATGTTCAATTCCTATTAAACTTGACCGGAGGGAGTTACGATTCGCCGGCCATCTGTTTCTAAAGAGTTTGAAGACTTCTGTCTTTGTTTTTTTTTTTCATGCTAACACTATGTGGATTTGAGGTAACCGTGTGATCGTATTTTTGTGTGTGATGTCGCGATTAGGTCTTATTGAGTTGGGCGCGTTCCGAATTACACCAACAGCGCTAAAGACGAAAGTAAAAAAAAAAAACATTTTTTTTTCAACACGGTACAAATAATTCTTATTGCCGTCGTATTCTCATTAGCAATGTTGGCGTGAAAAGGAACACGCCCTAAGAAACGCTTTGGGAATTCTCATCTACCCTCAGATCCATGGAGATAATTTGATAAATTTGCGTTCCAAGCACTAGCCGTTTCCTAGAACCAGCGAGTTAATTTCGCCCTCTATCGGGTGAAATTTGCCTGTTATAAAAAATAAAAATATTTAAAAGTTAACATTTGATGTTACCTTTAGTATAATTACTGTTGACATTATTTTTAATTTTAATTTTATTTTATTTGACGTGTTTAAAATTTTGTATGCTTTTCTCTATTTTTATGGACTTTGTCTGCAAAATTAAAAAAAATATATAGTAAAACGCAATTTCTCAGTTTCTAGATTTCGCTATTTGCGACCATCACTCTAAACAGTAATATGTATAAAAAAAGTGTGTGACCACACGACAGAAGTGAAAATTTCATCGGGGGTGACTATATATCTCTCGCTCCCGTAGTCGACTCGAGCCGACTTTACCCGAACGAGTATCTGAGCGTGACGGTCACGCAAATTCTGTGCTTTTCCCCATCCCAAAAAGTGCCTAAAGAAGTTTTCACTTCAAAAAGTTTTTGTTTTATGTTACATTGTTGTACAAACTTTTCTTTATCTCTTTTTTCTTTTCTGTATTAGAGAGATTTTTTTTTCCTTTTCCAGGTTTGCTCCGCTACAAGGTAGACTTCCAATCCATGCAGCTGGACGACGAAGAGATCGACAACCTTTACGACATCGACGATTATTAAACACACGCCCGTCGATACACCGAGCTGTGCCCACACGTAAGCCGCTGGATACCGGTTATTGCCGGGTAAAAACTGGATATTACCGGATAAAACTAGATATTACCGTGTACAATTGTTTATTACCGGATAAAAATACATTGCCGGATACAACTAGATAATTATTACCGGGTATAACTAGATATCACCGTGTAAAATTAGACATTGCCGGGTAAAAACTAGTAATACTGGATATGGACCGGATAACCGTGTAAAGTTGGAAATTACCGCGTAAATACGGGCAGCTTCTATTGAAACCTCGAAATTAACGGTTAATGGTGTATATTAGTACTATTACCGGTAATTATTGAGGGTAATTGATCAATTGTTTCATCTCACGCAGGTGTTTGGTCGTACATGCACATTGTTTGTGAGCACACAAACGGTGTGAAATGTAAGCTCAAAATCGCTCAGGACATGGGGGTAGCCAGGTGTTAATATAGGGCGAGGCAAAAACTTGAAAATCTACCTGATATATAAACCAATATCATAACATTGAAACTTTCTTTTAAAATTAGCCCACGCTGGCTAAATCATTTCAGATTTTCAGTTTTTAGTAAAATTTTCGCTTCTAGAACCCTTTTTCTATGCACACTCATCAAACAAGCCAACAAGCCGGCTTTCTGTCGTTGACCGTAACCAAGTTTGACGTAATCATTGAGGCCTGCATTTTGGGAACTCCCAAAAAGTAGACTTCTACATATGGTACTAAGACGTGGTCCTTAACTGTTGGCCTTTTAAAAAACTCAGAGTCACACAGCGAGCAATGGAGAGAGCTATGCTCGGAGTTTCTTTGCGCGATAGAATCCGGAACGTGGATATTCGCCAAAGAATCGGAGTCACCGACATAGCTGTTAAAATTTGCAAGTTGAAGTGGCAATGGGCAGGCCACATCGCTCGGAGAACCGATAACCGATGGGGAAGAAAGTTTCTTGAGTGGAGACCACGAACCGGAAGACGCATCTTAGGTAGGCCTCCCACTAGATAGACCGACGACATTGTGAGAGTCGCTGGCATCCAATGCATGCAGCTGGCAGGCTGTCGTTCAGTGTGGAGGTTAAAGGGGGAGGCCTATGTTCAGCAGTGGACGTCTTCTGACTGATGATGATGAGACTTCTATAACACAATCATGCATTAGACTCTTTGAATACAAATAATATAATTTGAACGGAAGAACGGAAAATCATCCTAAGTGTATGAAGATCTTTAAATTTGAAAAAATTGGTCACTCCCAGAGGTCATTGCAGGCTATGGGCCAACCGCCTGCGTGGTATAAAACAATTTATGGCCAAAGCTAACAACACATGAACATGAAACACACACAGGGGGGGGTAAAATTCCGTTGACTAACTGGTAAATGCAGAATAAATTCTCTTCTAAGATTGTTATGAAAAACATAATAATTTTGGTTGGTTTAATTCTGTCAATTGAAGCGTTCAATAACGATATCAAATTCCGGTTAGTAACTTGTAAATAGCGGATAACATTTTGGTAATTACCGGTTATCACTAAATTACACTGGAAACAACGGGTACAGTCAAAAATTAAACTGTTGAAATTGGCAAATGTTTTTCATGATTCATTGCACATTTTTCAAGATTATTAGCATATATATTTTATTTATTTTTTTAATTATATTGAAAACTAGTTATAGAATTGTTCAGCGGTGACGCGATGCGACAATGAAATAAATTGCACTATCACCAAAATAAAATATACTTCACGGGAAATGAATTACAACAAAATTTATTAATTAGGCAAATTTCCACCTATATATGTGGATAAAAAAAATTTTTCATAAACAAATGTGACCACACTCAATATATATTTTAAAATTCAGGCTAATACTTGAATGGCCCGTAGGAAAAAACATCACCATCCTGCTTGGGCAGTCGGATAACAATGTAATCATAAAAATCAGCTCACAGTCGGCTAAGATATCGAGTAATATATATATATATATATATATAGAAAAAAAAACTGCACAGAAAACTTCCTTTTTTTAGTTTGTTCGAAAATAGCTTTGCCAGTTCTGCGTTGTCGCAGAGTTCAGTTTGAGTTTATTTTCGTCTCTATCACACCTGGGGGGTTAGACAAGACCCACTTTCCGTAAGCGTTAACGCCTGCGGAAAGATGAAATTGTATGAAAGTGACATTGACAATGACATTAGCTTGAGAGATGTTATCTCAAGCTAATGTCATTTTCATACAATTTCATCTTTCCGCAGGCGTTAACGCTAACAGAAAGTGGCTCTTGTCTAACCCCCGCTGGGACAAGAAGTTAGCAACACGGATCTTTATTCAGTTAGAAGCCGCTATTACGTCAAATTGTATGAAAACAAAATGCCGAGTTTTTTTGTACGTCGCGAGAGTAATTTACGAGTATTGAAATTAGACATTTTACGGATTTTATCCGAAACGTCATAATTTTTTTAGCGAAAACCACTGAAATAATTGATGTTGTGGTAGTTTTACTCCATTTGGGGGTTTATTATTTTTGTGTTGACTTGGTACTGCAAAGACTACGTTAAAGACTGTGCTAGTGCTACGTAGATTGAACTGAATTAAGCACATACCAAACATAAAACAGACACGCAATGTAGGTGTATTTATATACATACTTATACATTTTTTGACTAATAATAATGACTTGTGTCATTGGCGGATCCAGGGGGGGGGGGGGGCATGGGGGCCATGGTCCCCCCAAAACACCTAGCAATTCCATACATTCGACTCAATTTTTCGATTTGATTCCTTCTAATCTTGTCGTGATGAAATTCCCCCCAAATGAAATTTAGAAGGCCCCCCCCCCCCCTCCAAAATGAAATCCTGGATCCGCCCCTGTTTTGTGTGTGTATGTTTGTTTTGGTGTACATAAAAGAGCTAGTGAAAAATTCACGTTGGAATTATAATCACCGTCCAAATTTGTGCCGGACACTCCTTTGTTTGATTGTCTATCTCTATACGTAACATTGGCGAAATTGTGGTGGCTCCTCCAAAAAGCGATAGAGTAGAAGTTGGAGTATGTGAACTCGCGGCATCTAACCTAATAGAGATCTGTGGGTATCAATATTTTACGCGATTATCGGTTTCCAGTCCAGTATCTTATGTTACGGCAAAAGTTTTGTGCCATGTTTTAATACAACGCTAAAAAAAAGCTTTTATATATTATTCAGTATTGTAAAAACATGGTATAAATCAGCTCACAATCTTTAAGCATTTGGAACTTTGTCGTTTTAACTAACTAACCTCTTGTTTATAAACTCGATGAGTTAAAAAAAAACTGTTTTTTTTTTATATGCATGACGTTGGCGGTATTTACATTCAGTCGTGTCGTCAGTAAAGAGCTTGGTTACGAACATATAGAGCTTTCAAGCATCACTAGATGGCGCTAAGTACAAGTTGACCTAAATTTTGCTGCCATCTAGCGAGTAAAAGTGGAAACTATTTATTTTGTAATAGTTGAAAAGCTCTCACGCTACAAAATGGTTTCTCATTTACTGCCATCTAGCGAGCCAATGGGAACTATTTCTTTTTTTGACGTGATAACGTCTTATAAATCGATGAACGCCGGCTGCACGCACGAAAAATTGTCACAGTCGCGTTCCGCCCGAGCCGCGTGTGCAAGCGAGAAAGCGGAACAAGCGATAGAGAGGCACGATCGGCCTAAGCGTTATCACGTAAAATTGTCGTCCGTAAACCGACTTTACAGACAACCCCTTTTTTTATTTACTCTCCATTTCTTTCCATCTCCTTTGAAAAGCTCCCACCCTGTAAAATAATTTGTCAATTTCCAACTGACGGGTAATGTCACGCGTGGAAGCGAGACAATTGATTACAGATCAATTAGCTAGCTTATCAACCGTTTTTATGAATAAGGGGATTATAGTATTCAGAAACGACTAATAGGCTTGTTTTTAGATAAAATGTGCTGTCTTATTTCAACGTTAACATATTTCGTTGGCGAGATGTTGACAGCACTCGGGGTTACGCAGAAAGGGTGTACTACGCCAAAAGCGCAGCTGATTTTTTTTCGTCATTTTAGAGTTGCTTCCATAATAAAAGTTGTTCTTAATTATGGGTACTGTGGACTGAGTTTTCAGGATTAGTACACCGTTTCTGCGTAACCCAGTAGAATATATTGCCTTGTTGAATATTTCTAAATTAAGCTGTGAACATACATCGTTTGAAAAGGTATTAAGGACCATTAAATAGGACCGAATCGTATTAAATTTTCGTCTCAAAATTATCCTTTATATTGTCAGTGTTCTTAATATTATGAATACGACAAAGTTCCAACTGATAAGCCGACCAATTCAATATTGTATTTTCACATAATTTTATTTTTTAAATATCTACCTGGAACCAGATTTTATTGGAGGACATGTATTGGTCAATTTTACTGAGCCATTTTAGATGTTGTCCATACAAGATGTTAGAAATCTATGTTCACAAAAGCTCAATACGCACTAGACTTGTGTCATGTAACATAATCTGATACTGTAACAAGCTTTGGGTCTTCGAGAGTTCAAAACTAGTAAAGATGAGTGATATTTCACCTTAAATCTGTACTGTACGCTTAGTCCCAGATTTGATAGTTTTCGAAAACTTTTTTCGTTTACGTATTGTTCCATACATTTTAGTAAAGCGCCTCCAGCGGAAACGCGGAGGAACTAAAATCGGTAGTAATCGGCGGTATAGATTGCTTCACTCTAATACGAAAAAAGTTTTCGAATACCTTTCAGCCCAGCAATGTATGGAACAATATGTAAACGAAAAAAGTTTTCGAACACTATCAAAACTTGTACTAAGGGTACTGAGCTGTCCACAGAAATGTTTTTTTTTTTTTTTTTCATTTAATTTAGAACGGCTGTCAAGGCATTTTTGTCAGAAATTTGTTGTAGCCAGTTGCACCCATATAAACGAAACGTCAGTCATTCGAAATCAGTTAGCAACTGTGATGCGGACAAAGAACTTTGAGACCTAACCCAAAAAAGTAAGGTCCAAGTTCTTTGGATGCGGAGTTCGACGCGTTGATCTAAATAAGAATGTTCAATCAAGGTTCATAATGGCTGGTAACAGATTTTCCTTCACATTTCCGTTCTATTTACTTCTCTTTTCTGTGGAGCTATCAGTAACAAGTATTAAAATGTATTTTATGCTCAAACACTTCCAGGTGGTGACGTCTTGTATTTAGTAAATTACGCAATACGTTTTTAAAACTATATTTGTTGTATTATTATGTTTCAATAAAATATCGGTTAATGGCTTACTTTTAATGTGGTTGTTTTAATTCTAAATCCAATATGGCGGTGTCCCAAGTAATTTTTATGCACCTCCATGATTAGCATGTTTTAAGACGAAATATGCTTCAAAGACGATTCGTCATCACGAATATTCAAAAGTAGACCTTTAAAATCGATTAATTGACATTATTTCTTTATGTTTAGTAAATGTTCTTGAAATATTTTATTCGGATGTGTTCACCGATACACGATTAAAGAAATTTGGCTCGATAGAAAAAAATCGTAAACTTTCCTAAAAAACACACGTTTTTACGTTCCCTTCAATGGATTGAATCAACTTCATTCAGATTCTATAGAAGATATTTTTATCAAAAAAATTGTGTTATTCTAACAATCATTCTAATACTTTAGTGGTTGCAGTTTTTTGTAAAAGCGTAAGATTATTTGTAGAAAATAAAGAAAAAATAAATATTGAAAATATTTGAGGTTACCGTCATACAAATGTACGGTTCTCTACCATTTCGCCTTGAATGTTTGTTATCGGGATATATCACGTATTATTTTATTTAGGTAAAAATATGTCGCCATGTTATCAAATAAAAGGGTTTGATGAAAAGAAAATATAAAAAAATCCTCAAAACAATATTTGAATTTGAGAATATGAAAAACTTAGCACGGGTATAGATTATAGCCTATGTCACCCGGGGATAGTGTAGCTTCCCAACAGTGAAAGTTTTTTTTTAAAATCGGTCCAGTACTTTTCGAGCCAATTCGTTACAAACATACAAATCTTTCCTCTTTATAATATTAGTATAGATAAAATGCCATTTCGCTAAATTCAATATGGCGGATGATCCAAGATGGCGAATAAAATGTTATCGACCATCAAGATATGGGTATCAAAGGAAAGGGTTTACTTTGATGAGAAAAATACAAAAAGCTTGTTTTAATTAATTTATTACTGGTAATGGTTGCATTGCATTGAATATTCATGTCCTTTTTACTTCAGCCTTCTGAGAAGAGATGGCATCCTCCCAAAGTTGACAATTCGCCTGGCTTTGTGCAGTTTGGATCCAAACACGCCTTGCAAAGCCTTTTTAGAGACCTGGAATCTTATAACATTAAAGCATTCATTAGAACTATGGACATTAACTTATTATTAGCTAACTTTGTGTTTGCAGTTTCCCTACAGGATTCTTAACAACTTTTGATTCGTATATTACTAACAGACCACCAAAACCATCCACCTGGGTGGTCGGTTAGGAAATCTTGTCCTATGGCTTTTTACAAAACTAGACTTTTTTTTCTTTTATAGTTTGGCGTCGCACTCTTGTGTATTTGCCAGTGTCAGGTGTTAAATGATTATCAAGTTTGATCATATGTAGCACATAAGTCGGTCACAGTCAGAGTCAAGCAAAGTAAGTCATGTCCTAGTAAAGTGGTGGAGGCTTTACGAGAGGCTTCTATGGAGCTTTGGAAACAACACTAAAATACATGTTTCATTGCCTTATATCACTGCCACACTCGAGCACGTCCACGAACACTTAAAAAATAAAAATCCACCATTATTAAGCATTTAACACTCGAAAATACACAAGCTTAGGAGAATATTACAATGAGACGTTTTTTTTACGGTGGCGCCAAAACTAAAATTTGCTGAGGCTTTACCACAGAAAAGAAAAATATTTTTTTACTTTTCTTTTCTGATATGAAATATTTTTTTACTTACTAACTCTTTACGCGGTCTCAAACTAACGTTAAACAGCGCAGTTTGGAAAATCACGCGAACGTGAACCTTATCGCGCTCAGATACGATTTGCGGTCGCGCACCTTTTTTCATCACCTAAACTGAATTGCTTAAAACAGCTAGGCGTAAAGCCCCTGTCTAGCTAGAGGATAAAAAGTTGGTTGCTCATGTGACCCTTGCATGTTACCGTAGGTTGTAGGTGTTCACATTAGTACCTCCGCGACTTGTTACCGGCGCTGCCGAGTCTTCTGAAGAGTGGACCTTGTGAATCATGTGCTTTTGCAATCGAATGTGCATCCGTTTCGTAGAAAACTGCAAAATGTGACATAAGGCGTGATAATAATAGTCAGCGTAGCACAGTGCCCGGGTATGTCCTAAAACTGCGATCAGAACCATCGGAGGATGGACAGCAGCGTCCTATTAGTACACGGTGAACGTACTGCGATCCCAATTTTATCATTAATATTACGACTGAAGGACTCTGTATCCATGGTCATGAAAACAATAGGGTATTTGACTATTTTTGGGAAACTATTGCACATTATTGCCTGATATAATTTAATGTATACTGCATTTATATTTTCTGGATATCAGTCGTATTTGCGATATAAATCGATGTTAAAGTTTGAATAAAAAAATATCGCGCCAAAACGCAGACCTGCGTCATAGCTCCGGTCGAGCGACGATTGACGTCACACAAAACAAAACAACTGCAGCCAGGCAGCAAAAGTTTGATAATCACTAAATTTCTAATAGAAGTAATGGTTTATAAATGTTGTGTAGTGCCACAATGTACAAATACTTCCATAAAGACACCGGAAAAACTATTCGTTCCTGTTTCAATGAACCCCAAAACTCGCAAAAAGTGGTTGGAACTAAGTAGCTCGTAGAGAACCCAAAAGTATTGGAGCTAATTCAAGTTTTTCTATGTGCGAAGATCATTTTGAGGTACATATTTGAGTCTATATATTTCTATTATAATTTGTGTTTTTATTGCATTACTATTTTATGTACTGTTACTTTCTTTTTAAACATTGTAAAGCTCGACATAACCTAACAAAATAGTGATATCCACCTACTACAACATACTTTTTTACAACTTGATTGGATGTTTTGCTTGGAGAACAATTAAAAATTAATACTTACATTGTAGTTTTTACGTTTTGAGTTCTGCAGCGTAGAATCAATGACGTAGATTATTATTGAAGAAATATGCAACCATAAATACCTACATTAATTTTGGGTAAGTTACTGCTGTCTGCTTGCACAAAATGTTTCTCCATTCTTCTCACATTTAACCTCCGGACTGTTTTTGGTGATAATTTCTGGATAAATCACTCTCAAAATAGCTTTACAACATTAAATTCGCAAATATCAATACAAAATCTGTTTGTTTAGATTTGTGTGACGTCACTAGGGATGAAGCCAATTACAGACCGTTTTCGATCACGTGATCAAATGTCGAAAATACAGTAATTTTATTCGAGTTTTTTTACAAAAAATAAGCATATTTTTATTAAAAAATCAATGAAATATGCTTTTTCATTATGTCATGTTTATGGATGATGTCAATTGGCATAATATTTTCAATACAGTCAAATACCCTATTACCAAAAACAAAAGAGGGAGGCTGGAGCTTTGGCGCCAACGTGGAAATAAACATGTCAGCTCGTATTATTTTCCTAAACTTGTGTATTTTCGAGAGTTAATGTGTATTAATGGTGGATTATTATTTATTAAGTGCTCGTGAAGGTGCTCGAATGTGGGGAAGTAATTTAGCGAGGTGAAACATGTCTTTTCGTGTTGTTTCCAAAACTCCCTAGAAGCCTCTACCACTTTACTGGAGTATGAGTTTGACTTGACCGTTACTTACCTTGCTTGACTATGACTTGTTTGAGTCTATTAATACTATGTAAAATTGTTTAATATTACGACTGAAAGACTTTGTAACCATGGTCATAAACAAAACGAACAAAAAATGGGGTGGCCTTGTTCAAGAATAAAATAATTATCAATGTAAAAAAACAGACTACAAAATTAGTAAATAGGTTAAATTAAGGTAATACGGAAAATAAATATTTCGGTTTCTTGTCATACTTTTTCCCCAGATATTTTGATTTAAAAACCCCAAACTACTGAAACCATTTTGATAAAACTTCTATGGGACCAATCAGAAAGACAATCCTTTCAATAAAAAAAAAAATAGATTTTCTAAATCGGTTTATGACGGAATTTTGAGGTAACAAAAAAAACGAATTAAGAATCCCTTCTTTTTTTTGAAGTCGGTTTAAAAAGTACTTACATTGGAAACAAATTAGGCAAAACGCAAAATATGCAAGAAAAGGACTCATAGTAAATTTGAAATTAAATAAAAGTTAACTTCGATGAAAATGGTTAAAACTAATCAAACCAGTGAAGTTAAGCACCGATAGTGAATTATTATTGCAGTCATAAAATCAAGTGTATGGAAAAATGTATTAGCTAGTACCCAGTCTGTGATGGATATACATATCATAATTAAGTTTTATTCAAAGAACATAAAAAAAATAAAAAAACAACGAATTAAAACCTAACTATCATTCTATTAAACCGTTACCAGTGGGAACTGTTCCCAAAATGCTGGCCCCATTACCACGTTGTATGGCGATGCTCACCCTTTGAGCAAAGTAGAGGCCGGCATTTTGGTCACGAGTTGCGTCTATCAGACGTGAAGATAAATGTTTGAAATTTTTTTTGGCTCCCGATCCCCACGGCCCCATTGTTTCGACCCCAAAAGGCTAAAAAATTTATCCACTATCCAGTGTACCATATTTGCGCCTTTTGAGATCCTCTGCAGATTCTGCCGCCGCGCCAGCCCTAATCTGGGTTCCGGAAAGATGTGACGGCGCAAAAGTGTCAACGCAAGTCGCGTCCCTCACTAAGGACCACCCCATCTTCCACGGAATCAAAGTCATCCCGTCCGGTCTTCTGCAATCGCCACGTACGAGGCCGGACGGTTCACGAACGGCCGTGCAGTTGGCGGTGGTAAAAGCACGGCGGATGATAACACTAAACAGATGTTGATGAAATTTCCATGGGACCAATCTGAAAGTAAAACCTTAAAAAAAACGTATTATACACAAAAAAAACAGACCGAATTGAGAATCTTCCTCCTTTTTCGAAGTCGGTGAATGAGGGCATTCTGAGGTAACTAACATTAAAACAAAATACAAGCGAATCGAACCTACGAGGTAACTAACATTAAAACAAAATACAAGCGAATCGAACCTACGAGGTAACTAACATTAAAACAAAATACAAGCGAATCGAACCTACGAGGTAACTAACATTAAAACAAAATACAAGCGAATCGAACCTACTCCTCCTTTTTTGAAGTCTGTTAATATAAGTTAGGTGTTTGTATGATTAAAAAACAAAGAAGTAATACAAAAGATGTTTATTTCTTATGGCACAATCATCCAAAAATAACAAAATTAAAGTTAGCTATTGCAAATAGCAGTAACTTTGTTATTGCAGTAGCTGTGTTATATACATGCTAATGCAAATAGCAGTAACTTTGTGGTTGCAGTAGCTTTGTTATATACATGCTATTGCAAATAGCAGTAACTTAGTTATTGCAGTAGCTTTGTTATATACATGCTAATGCAAATAGCAGTAACTTTGTGGTTGCAGTAGCTTTGTTATATACATGCTATTGCAAATAGCAGTAACTTAGTTATTGCAGTAGCTTTGTTATATACATGCTAATGCAAATAGCAGTAACTTTGTGGTTGCAGTAGCTTTGTTATATACATGCTATTGCAAATAGCAGTAACTTAGTTATTGCAGTAGCTTTGTTATATACATGCTAATGCAAATAGCAGTAACTTTGTGGTTGCAGTAGCTTTGTTATATACATGCTAATGCAAATAGCAGTAACTTTGTGGTTGCAGTAGCTTTGTTATATACATGCTAATGCAAATAGCAGTAACTTTGTGGTTGCAGTAGCTTTGTTATATACATGCTATTGAAAATAGCAGTAACTTTGTTATTGCAGTAGCTTTGTTATATACATGCTATTGCAAATAGCAGTAACTTTGTGGTTGCAGTAGCTTTGTTATATACATGCTATTGCAAATAGCAGTAACTTTGTGGTTGCAGTAGCTTTGTTATATACATGCTATTGCAAATAGCAGTAACTTTGTGGTTGCAGTAGCTTTGTTATATACATGCTATTGCAAATAGCAGTAACTTTGTGGTTGCAGTAGCTTTGTTATATACATGCTAATGCAAATAGCAGTAACTTTGTGGTTGCAGTAGCTTTGTTATATACATGCTAATGCAAATAGCAGTAACTTTGTGGTTGCAGTAGCTTTGTTATATACATGCTAATGCAAATAGCAGTAACTTTGTGGTTGCAGTAGCTTTGTTATATACATGCTATTGAAAATAGCAGTAACTTTGTTATTGCAGTAGCTTTGTTATATACATGCTATTGAAAATAGCAGTAACTTTGTTATATAACAGAGAATCAAAAGTTATTTTTTATAGCTTTTCTTAAGGAATCTATAGAAATGTTTATAATAATGTTCACATTATTAAAAGTAATTTAATAAATCTTAAAAATAATCAACATCAAATAATATATGAAAAGCCGTCACGGGACGCCCAACAGATATGAAACATGATGGCATAAGAGAGCATCATGTCGTTTGCCGTGACGGCATACGAGTCGGTTTTACTGCCAAGGCGCGCTAATAGATATTACACATCAAAAGATAATTTTAAATCACTAGGTAGGTACATAACATTATCTACTTGAAAAATCACAATGTAAAAACTTTCAAGTTACGTGGTTGAAACCTTTCAAAAATACGGGCTGAATTGAGAACCTTTCTCCTTTTTTGAAGTCGGTAAAAATATAGGAATGTACACTGTTGTCCATTTGCTATCTGATTAACGCTGACAGATGTAGTAAATAGCAAAAAGCAGTACCTAATATAATAACACTAATTATTCAAATGGTATGAATAATTTAAAAAGCAAACCGGCCACCCACCTAGGCACAATACATAGAGTCACAATCGTGCCAAAAAAAATCCGTACCAAACTCGGCGCACGCTACGAATTGCGCAGACTTTTTGGTTAGTTACAAGGTAGCCGCGATCCGAGTACAACGCCGCGCGATGCCAGAGCTACGATGACATAGCGGACAACTAACGTTGAACACTATGCAAGCGACATAACGTCTGAATTGGAGTAAATGTGGCATTGTGAAGTATATAATTGATACAATGTATGTACAATGACGCTCGGACGTTTTTTGACTGTTTTCACTGAGAGATTGTGACTATAAGAATTGTATCTCGATGGCCTCCACAAAAATGTAACTACTAAAGTAAAAAAAAGTTGTGCAAAAAGACAACACCCGCCCAGGGGCCCAAGTCTGCTAATTTATGAATGTTTCAATGGAGTGTCGATAGAGTGTCGTTGGAATAGTTTTACACATTTGGTATTCTGCTAGTTATTTAAGACCAGTGGATTTCCAATGACCTTCCATCGAACTGCCATTGTAATATTTGGTATTCTGTTCTTCAGTGGCGTATCAGTGTAAATTCAATAGTTGAACATTTGGTATTCTGCTCGTTATTTGACGTTTGTTTCAATGGCCTTCCAATGGACTTTTTGACATCGAACTACGATTGAGTTGCTATTGGACAGACACACCTTTTTTTGTGAAAGTGCAAGGGGACAAGTGTTTATTAAGGGCTTTAAATAAACACAGGAGCCCTAAAAAGTAAAAGAAAGTTGATTTACAAAATGAGGCCTGCAGTACCAACATTAAACCACCATACCATTACCATTTTAATAATTTTAAGTAATAGTGTGTATTACTATTAGAATGTATGTGTATGGTATAAGTAAACATTTAATAGTCGATCCTCTATTGCACACCCCGTCTTCTACGTCTTCTATAAATCCTTTCCATCCAAAGGTTGCCTGGAAGAGATCGCTTTTAGCGATAAGGCCGCCAGTTGTTACACTAGTTTTTAAGAGTTTTTTGTCCTCTGTATCAAATTTCATGGTGTGAACAATAAAGAGTTAATCAATCAATCAATCAATCAATCATTACGTTGGCGTATTTTATCATTAGCCAACGTCAGTGACCGCCGACGCCAACTGCTGCTCCAGCGCCGGAAATCCCGCGCTTTATTAAGGCTTACTATAGATCCTTTTCGGGATCTACCTGAGGTTCTACGCGACTGGATCTTACCAGACACTAGTTGGCCAGAGTGTGTTTCACAACGTCTTACAGACCACAGTTACGAGGGTTGTGAGACAAGACACAGAAGCGTTGAACCACCCCTCTGTCTACAAAAAATATGTCGTATGGCCAATGCAGCGTCAAGAAATGTATCAAATTAAGGCAAGGTGAGTACCTACATAGGATTACTTATTGCTATGGTAACTACTAAATTTGTATGTACTTGAGGTATGCTTTTAATTCGAATTTATTTTTGCTTGGTAAGTACATACATATTCAAATAAAAAATTAAACTAAAATATTGTATTGTGTGATGTCTTTATTGTTATGTATCTACAGCTCACAATCAGTCACTAATAATTTAACTTAATAGTAAAAACATTTTTTTAAACAAGCATTTATGGGGGCAACTCGATGGTGTTATCTTGTTGCGTTCATTAGTTCCTACCTTCAGACTCCATCATCAGAAAAGCTCCATTGTACTATTATAATGCATTGTCATCCAAGTTACATACGTGTACCACACTCTAAAGAGGTTAAAAAGAAATTAAATCCAAATATGCCGCACAATACTCCTTCGTAACCTCAGTACATTAAAAACTGGCTAACGTCTAAAGATAGCGAGAGTATTGCAGTGATGCGCAGGTTTGCAACCAAGTTTCTGGGTGGCACTGTAACTGTTATGGGTAGGCGTGGCGCTTATCATCAGACGAGCGACTTCTCGTTACTCGATACTATCAAAGATTATATACTAGAGGCGATAGTATTAAAAAAACTTTTCTTTAATCATTTTCTGCTTCCTATAGGTTAAAGATTAATTAAGATCTGGAGCGGAGAGTATATTCGACACAGAATCCGCATAGCCGCCGTGTCAACCTCGAACTTCAACGGGCCGCGCATTGCAACAGGCTCTCGTCGACAGGCTGTGGAGAGAAAGAAGACTTTAAAAATATGTAAGTATACCTATACAGTCACGTCATGGGTTAAAACATGCATACATTTCTATTTACTTTATATTTCTTTGCATGACAGTGTAGGAGATATTTAATAATTAGTAACTAAAACATCACAATTAAAAACAATATTTTTGTTACAGATTCCAGGTGCACATTTACATTGGAGATGCGGCGATTATACAATAAGCATAATATAAATTACTATTGAAAATAGCTTTTATTTAAAACAGTTTTATTTAATTTCATGATAGATTCAAGTCCATAGTCATTTTATTCTTTAATAATAATTATCAGCTACCTACAGAGATACTGAAGATCTTGTAAAGCTTCAAACTTAGTTCACTTTACTCATCCCACCCTCACATACCTACACATCCCTGCTCCATCTAATTAATTTCTGTTCTAATTAATTTCTATTTCACGGTCAATAAGAGACTGGCCTAGCCGAGTTTGGGGTCCACTGTTAAGTCAATTATAACCTATATTAGACTATGTATAACTTACGCAGATGTGATATTGTAAAAGCGTTTCAGAAATAAATGTTTATGTTACTTAATAAACTTTATAGTTCATAGCCTGAAGTCAATAAAAGCAGCATCTTGAAAACAGAAACTCTAATGGTATATTAGGTTAATAATTATTATAGCAATTACTTACTGTTTTGTTCTGATCCAAAACTTGGAAGGTCCTTAGGTGAGGTTAGTCGCTGTCTGAAGAGTGCACAATTCTGCAGTATCTTCTCTGAAAAAGTAAAAGTTTTCATGAAGATTGATAATATTATGATGTACATCTTGGAAAAGACTTCAAACCACACAATTTATTGAACATAAATCCCAAATAAATACTTACACTTCTTGCTCTTTTAGCACAGCAATCAGATACTTATTTACACTGATAAATTACTAGGTAAATAACAATTATGGATATTAATTTATTTATTTACTTTGCGCTGCGCTTTAGTTTCGTATTGGTTTCGTTTTTTTTCTAATTATGTCACAGACAGGATACTTTTTTTGCTCTTTGGGCAAGCTAAAGCTTTTAAGGCCATACCGCCTCGTCATCGGTATTTTTACTGTTTATTTCCTTTAAACGCATTTTATAATTATAATTGGTGTGTTTTATTGATGAGGAAGTTTTGTACAATCAATACAATCTATAATATAGCAATTTCATTAACAAAAAAGGAGATAATAGTTTGGTATTAAATAATACAACTTGTGGTAGGTTTTGACAGGCAACATCGATCGCAGTTGGGCTGACACTCCCACGCCATTCCGTTGAAAGGCCACTGAAGTTTTAGCAGAATACCCTTTTTGTCACTTTCATAATAGAATCACAGTGGAGTGTCGTGGGAGTGGCAGGCCAATGGGATTTTAAATAAATTAGCAGACTTGACGCCCAGGCTGTTCACGTCTGCAGTTCTCTCGCACGCGCATTTTCACATTATAGATATAAAAATATAACTGAACGTGAATTTGCACCAAAAATCACCAAAATTGCCTCACGTAATTAATGGACGTCCCCTTACCTGTCAACAGAAATATCTTTCTTCTGTCAGCCAACTTTATTTGTGGTATTATTACAAATCAGTATTTACACTGTTCATTTTCATCTCAAACTGCCACGCGTTTTCATAGCACCGATTGCGCAGATTGAGATTGGAGTCTACTTGGATATAGGTCTGTGGTTATAAGAGACAGCAAATATGATTTTGTAACTTTTTGCAAATTCACTTTTTGTGATTTTATCTTCAATGTGAAAATGCGCGAGCGAGAGAACTGCAGACGGAAACAGCCCCTTATGTATAAAAAAAAGTAAAATCAGTTCTTTATTTTCAGGCACATCATTGCCATTTTAGTCTAAATTAAAACTTAAATATTAAATAATTGACTGAATTGACAACTACTTTTTAAGAGAACGTTAAAAATTCAATCACTTACTTATACACTTAAAATAATTAAATACTGTAGAGATATTTATGCACAGTAATATGATAGGGTCGAAGGACAGATTGACTGACTGTGCAGACTGTTAAGGGTTTTTGACTCACGATGAGTACCTCTGGATTCATTTCGGCCCACATTGAACCTATCAAAGTCTTTGCCGTCAAAGCTAGCATATATATTTTGTAATAGGCTTGCGTTTGGCCGCCAACTCGCCTGATGGTAAGCGATGATGCGGTCTACGTTGGAGCACGCTTGCCTAGAAGAAACCGATCCACTCGTGATTTGAAGACACCCAGATTGTAACTATCGGGGAACACCCATTCAGGCAGCGCATTCCGGTCTAAGTGTGAAACCATTTTACACAGTTACTTTTCTTATCATAGCCAGGATATTCACAAAAATATCGCGACTAATAAAACGTATATCACCCATGTTTGAGAATAAATGTTTTTCTCATTTAATATAACACTTTTGCAAAATTTTAAATCCTCATTCATTGACATAAGAGCAAACGATTTTTCATCTTAAAATCACAAATTTAAGTTTCAAAATCTAAATCAAGCACATGTCAGCTAAAACTAATAATTATCAATTTAAAAAAACGACTTAACAAAATTAGTAAAATACGCAATTTCGGTTACTTGGATGCCCATAATTCGCACCATCCATGGAAGAGTGGCGTAAACACATTTGCGTCAAATATATTTTTCTTCACCATTGGGTAGAGGAAAACCTAATACACGTACTCAAAATTCCTCAAATTGTTATTCCAATAAATGACGGATATAATTCGATTTAATTTTTTTTCATAAATTTCCTGGTAAACTTATGTAAGTTTTGTTACGCAATTTTTTTTTCTAGAGTTCACTTTTAATATTGGCTTAAACGAAGTTCCGCAATTATTATACGTCTTTCTAAAAAAACTTATTTACATAAATGAACTCACATACTTTTTCCACGTGATAAAATACAGAAATATACGCTCATATACAAGTTACTATAAATTTTCTCATTATTTTTCCGTGGAAGAAAAGAGTATCGTTTTTTACGTACAAAAGTTCTTTAAAAGTGGGCTGGAATAAAGACTTAACTCGAAATAAAGCCATTTAGTTAGTCTAATTTCCGTGACAACAAAGCGTTAACTTTAGATATTTCTAAATTTCATATTGTTATTCCAGGGATTAATGGAGTAACCACCTTATTTCAAATTTTTCCTAAAACTGAAGTATGTAGGTATCTGTAAAATAATTTTTGCCAGCATGTTGCTAAAGGAACTAATTGACTACGTCTTCTAATTTCTCCACAAATCAGTTTTTTGACGCTCCTGAAAAGTTGGTGTTTTCAACTTACGCCAGTCTTCCACGGGTAGTGCGAATTGTCAACCAAGTAACCGAACATTCCAGTTATTTTGATTTTAAAGCCAAACTACTACACTAACTTCGATGAAATTTCTATGGGAGCAATTTAAAAGTATACCCTTTCAATAAAAAAATACCGGCTATAGGAACATTGATATTTAAAAAATCCAATGATGCAGTTTTAGTTTCTCAATCTTCAAATCACGAGTGAATCGGTTCCTTCTAGGCAAGCGTGCTCCAACGTAGACCGCATCATCGCTTAACATCAGACGAGATGGTGGTCAAACGCAAGCCTATTAATAACTTTAAAAAAGTTTTAAACACAATTGGGCTTGGAGGTTAGACAAGACCCACTTTCTGTTAGCGTTAACGCCTGCGGAAAGGTGAAATTCTATGAAAATTACATTAGCTTGAGATAAAATTTCTCAAGCGAATGTCATTGTCAATGTCATTTTCATACAATTTCATCATTCCGCAGGCGTTAACGCTAACAGAAAGTGGGTCCTGTCTAAACCCCCCATAGCTCCTCTGCATAGAAACGAGAAAGAAACAAAAAAAAAACTGTGGTCTTTTGAGCCGCGAGACGCAGTTTTATAATAATGTTAATAACATACCCGTTTAAACATCATTATGTAAAATATCACAAATTTTCTCCAGTTCCTTCTTGACTAACTCCTTTATGTATAATACGGCTTTTCTGTCATTCAAAACACTGCTGGAGGAAGAGTTTTGGCCACAGATCTTTTCTTTAGGCCTGTCTTTCTTCAGAGAGCTCTTATGGCCCTTTTTGGTAGAACTTTTACATTTGACAGAAAATTCCATACATTTGGCAATGAGGTCTTGAGTTCTGGCCGAGGCCATACATTTGGCAGAATGTTCTTGACATTTGGTAATCAAGCTCGAGCCATTCGATTTGGCAGATAGGTCTTGAGATTTGGTAGATAGTTCTAGAGATTCAGTAAACAGGTCCTTACATCTGGCAAACAAGGATTTGGTCGCTAAGTCTTGAGATTTGGCAGATAGGTCTTGAGATTTGGCAGATAGGTCTTGAGATTTGGCAGATAGGTCTTGAGATTTGGTAGAAAAGTCCTTAGACTTGGCAGATACTTCTAGTGATTCAGTCGACGGGACCTTAGGTTTGGCAGATAGTTCCAGTGATTCAGTCGACGGGTCCTTATATTTGGTCGATAGTTCTAGTGATTCTGTTGACAGGTCCTTAGATTCGGCCGACAAGTACTTGGATTTGACAGCTAAGTCTTGAGATTCGGCAGATAAGTCTTGAGATTTAGTAGACAGGTACTCAGATTTAGCAGACAAGTACTTAGATTTGGCAGCTAAGTCTTGAGATTTGGCAGATAAGTCTTGAGTTTTGGTAGAAAAAGTCTTATATTTGGCAGATAAGTCTAGTGATTTAGTAGACAGGTACTCAGATTTAGCAGACAAGTACTTAGATTTGGCAGATATGTCTTGAGATTGTTTGGGCAAGTCCTTAGATGTAGTAGATTTTCTCTGTGAAATGTTTGTTTGGATATCTTCAGAGGAACGAGTATTTTTAGCAATTTTTTTAGGTGATTTAAATGTTTGCTGCAATATTTTTTTGCTGGTTTGATTATTTTCATTGTAGTCAGTTTTCTTAGTGAATTTTTTATTACATTTATCAGGCGTATTCAAATCATTTGTGATTGGCAGTGATTTCTTATCAAAGCTAGCATTGTTAATATCATTTTGTGTTGCAAATAGACTCTTCACAGAATTACGTGTGACTTTATCAGATGAGTATATGTTTTTGTATGGGAATATCATGGTTGCTTCTGGCAACTGCACAGTATTACCTGAAGGTAATGCATCATTTTTTGTACTTACTTTGGAAGGTTTGTTTATTTTTGAAACAGGTATGGGGTCTGCAGTTGAAGTTTGTTCAGTTACAATATTTTTGAATGGCTCCGATATTGAAGATTCTTTGGCTTCACAATCCTTCTTGTTTTGGCGCTGATATGTTTTGTGTTTATATTTTTTCTCTGTGCTTTTGGACGCAGATCTGTTCCAGCTTTCATTTCCTGCCTGTTGTAGTGAAACTCCAGGTTTCTCTACAATAATATGCTCAATATCAAATGAATTTTCAAACCATTTTGACTGGATGTGCTCTCCTGTTTGTAACAAGTTTTCTTTATTTGGCGACTCATTTTCTTTTATAGGCAACTTGATTTCCATTATAGGCGACGCATTTTCTTGTGAAGGCGACATAAGTGCTTCTACAGGAGATGCATTTTCTTCCAAGATTACCAAGCTTTTAATCGGCGAAGAAGAAATATCTCCGTTCGCAGGCAGCTTTGTCTCATTGAAATTTTGGAGGTTTAGAATATATACCGATGCGGTATTTGTACTTTTATCACACACTGGTACTCTGCTGAGAGTTTTTTGTGGTACATTTTGTCGGCAATCATGTGCAGTACACACTGGAGCGCTCGTTTCAGCAGAGGTATTCCACGATGTGGAAGCTCTATTGGGAATGGAATTATAAGCCTTTTCTCTGTTATGAGGATCTGAAAACAGTAAGTTTAGCGTTAAGTATTTTAGGTTTTTTTTTATATTGAATTCTAAGCCTGCGTTTGACCTCCAACTCGCCTGATGTTAAGCGATGATGTGGTCTACGGTGGAGCACGCTTGCCTAGAAGAAACCGATTCACTCGTGATTTGAAGACACCCAGATTGTAACTATCGGGGAACACCCATTCAGGCAGCGCATTCCACAGACTAGCAGTTCACATAATAAAAGTGGAATCAAAGTGCTTCGTTCGGGTTTTCGGAATATTGGCCCTTTTGGAGATCGATGGAGAGGCCTATGTCCAGCAGTTGACGTCATATGGCTGAAATGATGATGATGATCGAAAACGTGACATAATTTAAGTCATTGGTTCAGGTCCAAGGATCGAACCAAATGCCATCAGATTAGTAAAGCACGCATGCTACCGTCCATCCACCATTGCAACTATTAAGGTAATTTTGTGTATTTAGGCCCCATTTGTTGCTAGCTAATTAAGGAATTGTTATAACCAAGAGTGAGTGGGTGGAGAGTGAATAGAGTCCTCAAAGGTAGGCAACGCACCACCAATGCCCCGGGTATTGTAGGTGTCCATAGGCGACGGTGACTACTTACCATCAGGGCCCCGATTCTACTAAACAAATTGTTTTTAAATTGTAATTGTTGCGATTTTAATTGTTAAATAACTGCCTCTAAATTGACAGTTTTAAATATTTTTTTACACTAGAAAAATACAACCACTTAATATTATAACTTAGTATAAAAAAATATTTAAAACTGTCAATTTTGATGCAGTTATTTAACAATTAAAATCGCAAAAATTACAATTTGATGACAATTTGTTTAGTAGAATCGGGGGGCAGGTGTCCAGCCGCTTGTATGTCTAATATTATATTTAAAAAAAAACATCATGATGACTAGTAGGTCTCCAAATCTACAGAAACAAAAATCGGTGAATCAGTATCTTTTAGGCAAGCGTGCTCCATCGTAGACCGCATATTCGTTTAACATCAGGCGAGTTGGCTGTCAAACGCGAGCCTAAAAACTGTTTGTTCTGTATATTTTTTCAACAATAACTTTCATACTGTTTATCCAAAATTCATGGAATTTTGTAGACAAGTACCTTGAAGCACTTATTTACAAAAAATTTTTTGAATATGGCCATAACCAATCAAGGCTTTGTGAAGTCCTATTTACGAGGTTGCAGATCGGGGCGAACAGTTTAAATTACTTTTGTCGGTATTTCTATAAAATGTACCTAGACCTACCTACATTTGTTTTGCGAATTTTGTACTAAATCCAAAATCCATGTTTGTAAATCAATGGTTCTAACATTGACTATGAAGCGCTAATCCAGAATATAGATTAAAATATAAGTTAAACATCTTACTTACCTCGAAAAAGTCTTTCCAAATACCTATTCTCTGTACGCCTAAACTTCTTTGAACTTCTTATTGATTGTATCTCAATTTCAATATCATTCTCTGCTATCATCATATCAAATTCAGTCACTAGACTCTGCTGGTTCGTTTCAGAATGAGAACAGCTTCTGGAAAGAGCCATCAACTTCTGTTTCTTTAACTTTATATTGCACAGTTTCGCCAGGAGAAAAGCCTTTTTTGGACCGGTCATTTGGTCAACAACTTTGGACAGCGCCTCGATTTTATCATCTATCTCATCTCTATGCCGTTTTGGAGGCCGCACTGACGATGCAGAAGACATTTTTTGTGGAAGAAAGTCACGCTTTGATATTATTTTCAAAACAAATTACAATTTTAAAATATAGCCACTCTCTCTCTCTCTCAGCGGCGAAGTCAAGGGCCAAAGACTACTATATATATCAAGGGCGACCGGCGATTGGCGATGGCGATCATTATCGAGAAGTAAAGTGAACTCGCCGCCCTAGTGCTTGAATGTCCAACAGACCAATTCCACCCAAAACAACATTTTTGTTTTAAAATTAAGAGAAAAAAATTACACTTTTTACCATATTGATTATTTTATTTTATTTTCTATATTATTCGTACTTTTTGCAAAAATAAAATATCCTATCTCCGTATTTAAAATAGTCTTTAGTGCTTGTATGGCCTAACTCCATAATTTGCTCAAATAACCGCATCCAAATATCAAGCTCCGTTCTTGTTTGTCCAACCTCCATAGGCCAACCAATCACAGCTAAGTATTTACGCTGTGAGCTGTGACGTTTCACCGTCTTGTTTGCATAATATTAGTTTTGTCAATGATTTAGCAACGTTTCTAAGATCCTGTGATAAATAAAAGAGTTTAAATAGTTTTTAAATGAGTGCTTGAAAATGTCAGTAACTACTAATAAACATTAATAGATGTACTTACGTACGTACGTACAACTGAATTTAGAAAGGAACGTTGGAATTTAATATGTTTAACAGTGATGGAATGTTGTATGTCACAGTATACCTACAGGCTGATTTAAAATCTAATGAATTAAAGCAGTTCATTCTTCGCTTAGTATATATGTAAAAAAACAAACACGCGAGTGCATTTTATCCTACTTCCAAAAAGAGGGTTTTCCATTCGATTGTATTTTTTTTTTGTTATGATGTTCGATTTTTTTTTTATTTTTTTTTTATCATTATTAAACAATAAAATTATATATTATATAAATTAATTAATAATAAGGAAAATTTATTCATGATTAGGAATATTTAGGAATTAGTATATGCTAGGGTTATGTTAGGCTTTTGATAAGACTACGATATAGATTGCTAGTAATGTATTGTAGATATATTGTGTACTGGGGCCTTACGGACAACTGCTATTGCGGCACCAAACTAACAATAAATCCGCTCAATTGAAAAATCACGCGACCGCAAACCGTATCTGGGCGCGTTAAGGTTCACGTTTGCGTGATTTTCTAACTGAGCGTATTTAACGTTAGTTTGGTGCCGCAATAACAGTTGTCCGTAAGGCTCCTGAACCTTGCGACATAATATGGAACGTTAAAATATACTTATTTGAATAGATTAGAGATAAAACTTGGTTACAGTGATATGTTGGCTTAACTAGCTTAGGGTTCAAACATCGTCTTACGCTAGGTATTAGTCACATAATTCGCTTACAGTACATCGCACTAATTGCCATGGATTCTAGCAAGTTCGTCTAGGTAAATATTGCGTCATCTTGCGGCTACCTGTGGGTCCAAACTCAACGATACATTTTGGCAGGGTGCGTGTAACGGGACCTTACGGGACTCATAAAATGCCCCATCTCCGCTTTCTCAAGAAAGAATTATACCTGGACAGAATAAATGTCCTAATATCTTTGGGCAAGTATAAAAATTTATTGCCGTTCTAACGGGATCGCGGATGTACGGAGTTTGCGTAAACTTCCAAAGACTTTATCAAAACTCGTATAACACCTATTATTATTATGTACCATAGATCACCTCAATCCACCACTACCACCATTCAATTCACCATCCACCTCACAAGTCTCAAATTTAAATGCCCACTATACCCTGTTTTCTTTTTTATGTACTCATCTAAATTTAGACTTTCTTCAGTCCTGGCCCAAGGGGGACACAAAGTACCCCACGAGACCCTAGGGCTATAATGCAAATATGCTCTAATTAAATTCATTAAAAAGTTGAACATACTGTATACGTCTTGATGGTAGATAGGACAAACAAGCACTGAAATCTCTAATCATTTTCATGGGCTATCTCCATGTCGTTATGTCCAACCTCCAGTTACATAATTTCTACGGAGGCATTTTGTCCAACCTCCACAAATAAATGAAAAAATATCGGTTTTATGCTTATCATATTAAAATACAATATAGACAATCTTATAAATATATACAACATTATTCCTAAATCATCAAATATTTTAATAAATATCAGATACATTAATCACAAACTAAAAAAAACGTCTCCTGTAAAATTTGGTAAATGGTTGCTTGGCCATTCAAGCACTAAGGCGGCGAACTGTCAAAGTTAAAGTTGAAAAAAAAAAACAGAAAAAAGGCGGTAAAAAGTTAAATCTTTTACCATAGACTATAGATAAAAAACAGACCGACTAAGGTTTCTCAGACAGACACAGGTTTCTGTGTCACTCACATGAGCGCACATAATTATCTAATCTAGAGTTGAGAGCCTTTATTTTCGAAACTAAATAGAACATCTTGTGTTTTTGTTGGTTTTTGTAGGCAACCACAACTTTTTCCAGTTTGCAAGGGAGTTTATTTATTTATTTATTGATAGAGATACGCCAACAGTGAACATATTACACATTCTTAAAAAATACAAAATAATTATACATACATAGATCTGATATGAACACCTTTTACAGGCGTATACAACATTCGCCAAAAAAGTGGTTAGACACTAAAAACTATATAATCTAATAACAAAATTATATGATATTCTTAATATTATTTGTCTCTAGTTAGAGACTTTACTATTTTGTTTTTAAAAACATATAAAGAATCATTAAATACATCCAGATCACTCAAGGAAACGTTAAATTCGTTATAGGTGCGACATAATCTGTGTGTAGGGGAGTTAAGTGCCAAATTGGTTCTAGCAGCTTGCCGCCAACCTAGAATTCGAGAAATTCTGTGCCTAGGATAGTGGTATGGAACCTTTAGAGAGATTTCTTTTAAAATAGATGGACAGTCAATAAATGCATGGATCACTTTATGAAGAAACGTTAGATCGCGGATTTTTCGCCTGTCTCGCAAGGTATGCATTTTAAAATAACATAGACGACTTTCATAAGGACTTCTGTGGGAAATGCCTTGGCTGGAGAAAGCCAATGATCTCGTAAAAGCACGCTGGACGCCTTCGATGCGCTGAGAATGCACTGCATAAAAAGGATTCCATGCTATGCTCCCGTATTCCAGACAGCTGCGTACCATTGAGTTGTAGAGTATAATTTTCGTGAGAGGAGATCTAAAACTTTTAGTGTTACGCCTAATAAAGCCAAGTAGCTGTGCTGCCTTTTTTACGGTTACGTCAATATGGGTCTTAAAAGAGTTAGTGCGAACGTGGAAAAAACATGTCGGCTCGTATTATTTTCCCAAACTTA
Organism: Agriopis aurantiaria; assembly: GCA_914767915.1. Lineage (NCBI taxonomy): Eukaryota > Metazoa > Arthropoda > Insecta > Lepidoptera > Geometridae > Agriopis > Agriopis aurantiaria. Next base: position 4,435,998 of record OU612007.1, on the reverse strand, counting down.
TGTAATATTTTCAAGTGTTAATGAGTAATAATGGTGGATTATTATTTACTGAACGCTCGTGAACATGCTCGAGTATGGAAAAGTGATACAACGAGGTGAAAACATGTATTTTGTGTTGTTTCCAAAACTCCATAGAAGCCTCTTATAAAGCCTCTACCAGTTTACTGGGGCATGAGTTTGACTTGACCGTGACATAATATACTTGAACCTGTCTGTGACCTTGACTTGTTTGACGCTATTTAAGACTATGTAAACTTGATTAATATTACGACCGAAGGACTCTGCCTCCATGGTCATGAACAAAAACTAACAACAACAACCAGTTTGTAAAGGGTTTTGGCGCCAACGTGGAAAAAAACATGTCGGTTCGTTGTAGGTATTATTTCCCTAAATTAAACTTGTGTATTTTCGAGTGTTATAATGGTGGATTATTAATTATTAAGTGCTCGTATGTGGGCCAGTGATATGAGGTGAAACATGTATTTTCGTGTTGTTACCAAAAGTCCTTAAAAGCCTCTTGTAAATTGAAAAACCTCCACCACTTTACTAGGGCATGAGTTTGACTTGACTGTGACTTACTTAGCTTGATTCTGACTGTGACTATGGATTGTTTAATTCGTTACTCGTTTAGTATTACGACTGTAGAGGGGTGGGTTATTTGAATATATATTAGTTTAGTTATTAGTAAATACCAAATATTTTGGATTTATTTGACATAAGTATGTATTTTCTTTAGGGTATATATCAGATCCTTGATAATATAATTATAGTATATATCGTACCTATACTGAATCTATGTATATACTGATATAGAAAGGAAGTGAAGCATCCTTATTGAGGAAACGGAAATAACTGACCGCATTTTTTTGGCTCTATACGGTTCCGTCATTTAGCCAGTGTCAAAATTAGCGTTTGAAATTGGATCACCATGGCAACAGAAAACGTGCACACTGCCTGTTACGAAAAGTTTAGTGACATTAGAAATACATACAAATTCATTGAATTTATATTTAATAAGCTTCTCCTTAATAAGTAATTGTTAAAAAATATTTTTACATCTCAGGCGGTAATAGTCAGGTATTTTTTAAGTGAGAAGTGATTATTCTTCAGTTTTGTTTCCGAATTGTGTCAAGGTATGAATATATTAAGGAGATTGCCTATTTATTATTCATAGGTCAATTGTGTAGTCTGTGTGCTAATTATTATATTTATTTTTTATCAAAAGATCGATATAGGTAATTAATATTACGTACCTTCATAACACCTACGTCACGTACCTACGTACCTTAGTCGCGGGCATCCAGTTGATGCAAAGGCAGGCTATCGTTCAAGGGGGAGGCCTATGTTCAGCAGTGGACGTCTTCCGGCTGATGATGATGATGATGACCTACATATAAGGCGTAGGTCCCGGTTGTTTGCCCGTAACTATCAGCTTAGGACTCCGGGTACAAACCAACCACATGTCTGTGTAAAGCCTCAAATAGCACGAGTGTTTAAATATGATTACCGGGTGCTTCGACCAAAATAAAATGAATGGATAAGCCATTACCATTGAACTTGCTCAGTAAAAACGAGTCAAAACCGTTGGACATATACTTCAACACCTAATTATAACCATGTACAGTACAGTACATTTGTTACAAAAAATTGATAGCGGTTTTTTGATGTGTATTTACACTTCGGGAAAGCACACGAATGGATAATTTTGTCAGATGTTTCGTTATCATGTAACAATAGACTTGTGTCGCACTTCCTACGGCTATAGAGTACGACTGAAACGAAGTGAGCGCCGGCGCTCATTTTGTAATCTTCAAAAATGTGCTTCTTCTGCGCCCGTCAATTCATTTTATTTTAGTTGAAGACCGGGTGAAGCGATCTCTTTCACATGAAAGAGAGAAGAAGAGAGAAGATGGAAGAGAGTTTATTTCTCTTTTTGATAAACTTTGATGGTAAAAAAACAAAAATGTGCTTCAGTCCCCAGATAACTGCAGATAGGTAACTAGTGCATACACTAGTCGGCTTCGGTCTGTTAATTTTTTTTTTAACGGGAATAACGGATAAACATTTGTGTTTGTTCGAACTGGGTATTTATATCTGTTTATGTATGTATATCAGTCTCTGGCAGCCATAGTACAAGCTTTGCTTAGTTTGGGGTCTATGGTGTGTCCAAAAATGACACGAAAAAATAAATAAAAAATTCACTAAGCCAATAGCCATTGCCGTAGCAGTAGGTTGTCGACAGCCAGCCAAATAATGAGTTACACCTATAATCACAACGCAAATAATGGCTAAGCTCAGTAAAAATACTTGTGCAAATAGCCAAATCGTTAAACGATGAAACGGCTAGACCGATTATTAAATACTTTTTTATAGGTACCGGTAAATGTAAACCACAAGGTGAAGTTAGTAATACAATTCTTGAAACCTCTAATTTTCAGTCCATACTACATGATTCCTACCTTACGTGCATAATGCAAACAACGTCAAGGAAAACCGACCTAAAGACCAAAAAGGAATCGAAAGACGAACCAAAGAAACAAGATGAAAAAATCAAAAGAGGCGTCTACACAATCTCCACGCCCAGAGATTTTGTTCAAAAATCCTCAACGACTGACATTTACGCGCAAAAGAAGAAAAGCAACTCACAAAATATTACAAAAGCACCGAAGAAAGTCCCTGGTATGACAAATACTAGTAACGTATCGCCAATGAAAGGTTTATTAAAATCTACAGCATCATCAGTCAGCCAAATAAGCAGAACAGATACTTCTAAAAAGAATGATACAAAAACCTTAAATTCTGCCAGGAAAAACGAAACCCCTAAAAAACCGTTGACAAATGTTACTGTCAACTCACCAGCTGTAAAAAGACGGTTACTTTTGAATTCGGAAAGGGAAAAAGAGGTGGGTAGTTTGAAAAAACATGAGCGCTTGGATAGCGTGAAAAGCAAAGAGGTTGGGAAACTTTCTAGACAGGTTTCTAATGTTAGTAGAACTAAGGAGATCCATAATGTGTCGAAAGAGGTTGTAAAAGAAAGACAGCGGACAAAAACAAGGACATTAGACGAAAACGAAGTAAAAATACTAAAGCCCGAAGTACTAGATAATAATGCAAGCATGATTAATTTATCGCAAAAACTAGCGGCTCAACCTAAAGCGTTTTACGTTGATTTGGATGAAAACAAATCAAAGGTAATCATCGTGTTTTATTGGCAAATTATTTCTATGCTAGATTAGTTACCAAAATCTGTTTAATTTCAGCCCATAAAAGATAAATCTAGTGACGAAGATGTCAGCTACGAAGATGATTTCGAAAGCTACGAATCAGATTTTGAATCGTATCACAGCGATAAGACTGAAGCTAGCGAGACGAGTGAGAAAAGCGAGTCAAGCGAAAAGAGCGAGCTAAGTGAACGCAATCGAGAAATAGAGTCGATTGAGGACAGCAGTGTAAAAGAAAAGGACGAGGAAAAAATGCTGGACTCAGGTAAGTGGAAAACCTCAAATAAACTAGTACACTTGTAATGTATAGTCGTCTTTTGCCGAACACTACAAAGTGGCACAGCCATGGTTCCTATGGTTTCTTCACGATAAATTCCTGAACTGAAAGGTCAAGCTCAATTTCCATACCATTATCCACAGGCAACTTCGACCTCCGCGACCAGCGATCCGCCAAATCGAAGCCAGTGGCGATGGATTTTATTCTAGAAGACAGCGGGGATCGAAAGGCAGGCTCGCTTACTGATGAAGGGTTCCAAGACATGAGCAGTTCTAGTGCAGGATCTAGCTTGAAAACTCAGCAGGCAGATAGGTAAAGCTAACTTAGTTTATACCTATATTTATTAAGAGAAGAACGTATGGCGGTATGTCATTGTTTTGTAATTAAAACATATTTTGCTGACTGATATACTTTTTTTCAGACCTCTTTTTATAGATCTCAGGAAATCGAAACAGAGTAAGCTAAAGCATAAAATCCACGAACGCTTGCAGCAGCGAGCAAAAGACTTGCTTGGCATGATAGCTCTGCACGAAATGTCCTACTCTCTATTTGAAATGCAACCTATTTCCTACGATTTATACATGGCAACATTTGGGAGGTCAAATTATACCCAAATTGGAGTTCAAACTTTCGATGATGGTATCACTGAGGAGGTTCAAACGGATGAAGTAGCTGTTAATCAGAAATGGACTCAATATCCGGTAGAGTTTTCAAAAAGTGATATTTATTTGAGTAAAGATAATTTGGCACGAAAATATAGTAAACATACTGAGGATTATTTAACAAAGTTTACATTTATGATGAAAATAAACGTTGATGAACAAAATGACAGTGAGATTAATGAGAATGAAAATTACAAAACAAATCCGTTAAGAGTTTTCCTCGAACAAAAAGATGGCGCCGGCAGTGATGAAATGTTGCCATACGAAACTTACAAATCGAAATTAAAAACAAACGATTACAATTCGGATAGACTAGGAAAGTTCCTAAAGAAGTTTGAAAGTAGAATAAGCCACGCACTAAGTTCTAATATTGGAGACAAAGACGTTACTAATTTAACTAAAAACAATAAAATCCCTTTCAGTAAAGGTTATTTTACTTTATCAAGTACAACAGCAGATGATGAAAAACTATCGTTCTTGAAATATACGAAAATTACTCGAGTGATTTTCTCAGAAACGAAAGCCAATTTGATTTTAACCGTTCACAAGAGAATTCAAAATGTGGACGGAAAAAAGAGTTTGATTTGTCTATGGGACTTGAGTGCTGCCAGAGCGGAGCCGACAAAATACCTTACGGCTATTGATGATGTTATGATTGGCAGATATAGAGGCAGCGTCAAAGGTATTTTTGCAGCTGCTTTAGACGACGGGTAAGCTATCTTAGCCTTACTGACTTTTATTCTGCCTATTTAGCAACATGGGTTAATTATTTCTAATTATTTTAGCTCAATACATCTGTGGGATCTTACTGAAGAACCAACATGGCGGAATGATAATACCAGTGAGAAAAAACATACCGAATTTGTGGAAATTGACAGCTCTAAACATCTGACAGACGTCGAAAGCGACAGAGAATGGAATTTGAAAAATAGCCATGTGGGATTTGATCAGGTAACATTATTATGGTTTATTATTCAAATTAATAATTAGAATAAAAGTTAAATTCACTCACGTGCATCACGAAATCTCGAAAACTACTTGACCTCCGAAGCTGAAATTTGGCAAGTAGATTCCATATGGGATGTAGAGGTTCGCTAAGAAAGGATTTTGCGAAACAGCCGAATTATAGGGGGCAAATGGGGACTGAAAGTTTACATGAAAGTCTACGCGTACAAAGTCGTGGGCAACAACTAGTTTGAAATAAAAGAGTAATTCGCTCACTCATTGACTCATCACGAAATCTCGAAAACTATTTGACCTAAGCTGAATTTTGGCAAGTAGATTCCTTATGGGGTGAGAGGTTCGCAAGAAAGAAAGGATTTTGCGAAAGGGCCGAATTAAAGGGGTACACAAAATTTTATATGAATGTCTACGCGTACAAAATCGCGGACAACAGCTAGTATCTGATTAATATTATTATTTTAATACAATTTTACACACACTCATTTTTAGGGGCACATTTTCCTCTAACTAAAGGTGTATTTATTATAATAGGCATGATGACTAATATTTTTTATTACCTCTTAAAAAAGCTGATCATAAATATAGCACATCAACTAAAACAAAATTAAAATTAGTTCAAAAATAGATAAGATATAAGCATTTTAATTTCATGCTAGACAGAGAGCGCACTATACTGAGCCGTGACGTCACGCCTCAGGAGCGCCATACAAATGCTATACTAACACACGCTTTGCGAGAAAGTGATAGAGCATTCCCTCTCTATCCCCACCTAAAACTTAAACACTCATATCTCAGAGATTTATCAGCCAATTTAAATTATTTTGTCAGTATGTGTAATGTATTTAGTTATATATTCATCGCTAAGCCGGTTATTTGTAATAAATGAAACATTAGGACACATGCCTATTATTATTACCTTTTCCTCATATCCTAAGCCTTGGGGAGGTCTAAAAACTGTTCAGTCTTTGGTTCAGTAAGTTATCCTAAACCGATTGAGCTGAAATTTTGCGTACCTACACATTTAGTTTGGATGAAAATGCATGGTTCTAAGCGACGTCATTCTAAATCCAATATGGCGGAATCCCAAAGGTTGCGGATCAGCAGTGCAAGTACCGTTCTTTTATCGATCTTCAAATTGACAGTTGAGGTCGTCAAATTCGATAAAATGTCATTTGATCAGTACTCACTGTGATTGATTCTATGTCATTCTATCGAATTTGACGATCGATAAAGAACGGTACTTGGGGCCCAGTTATTTTTTGTGTATATCAAATCAGAATGCATCCCAAATATCCCAATATCAAAAAGAGTATCAAAGTTTAGGAAAAATAAAATGACAAACTAAATTCAATATGGTGGACGCCTAAAACCTTGTTTATCATTTAGTTTTTTATTTAATAATTTTATTTGATTGCAGTCTCGTCTAGCAATCGCTCTGCAGTCTTGCGCATTTACAAGCAGTGGTGCCAACTTGACGACAAAAGACGAAGTCGATAGCATCGTCGGTCTGGAGATGAACACGGACGTGGGAAGTTTGGACGCAGGGAGAAGAGTTATAGGACAAGTATAATACACTAATATCATTAATTTCTCTTCATGAATTATATTCAATCCATTTCATAGGTCTTTTTTCTCCAAGGTTATTTTTCCCTCATGGAAAACCTAAATAAATAAAGCACAAAAACACATTACAGGTTCATTCTGAGAAAACAAAATACACCAATTTATTTTTCTCTCCACACAGCTTTCGTGGATGCCAGATCTAAATTCTACAATATACTTAGTAACTATCTAGTGGAGCGAGACGGTAAAATATGACACTATTATTTTGCTGTACATAATACATATCCAGCAAAATTTCAAATGGTATTACAGCGTCATTTAATTTTACCGTCATTCGCCACGATTTTGTTCTCATTGTAGTCTGGCTAATGAAAGTAGAGACTGAAAAAGCGCGGCAAATTGAAAAATGTCAGCATTGAAACCCCAAAAATTAGTATGAAATGCCTGGAATAATCTCACTTGATACTTGTAAGTTAATAATTTTTATTTTAACACAGTCAGAACACAGTAATGTTTGCATTTCATATTAATTTTGGGGTAGCAATGCGGATTTTTTTAAATTTACCGGGCCTTTTCAGTCTCTACTTTCATTAGCCAGACTATAGCTTAAATTAATTAACTTTCGCGTTGTCCCACATTTAAATTATTTATATTGTTTTCAGATACTATCTCTTCAACGCATTGGCGTCCTCACACTATGGTCGATAATACAAGACAAGTTAAAATCGTCTCAAGACATCGGAAAAGCTTACTTATCCAAAATGAAGCTAGAAAAATGTCAAACTATACATTTATCGGACCATATTGATACCTACTCTAAGCCGAATTATATAAATAGCGGAAGTTTTACATCTTTTAACCTAAACGCCGCGAAAAGACGATTGTCTTTGAAGAAAAAGGAAAACCGTTTAGTAAAAACTCAAGCTTCCCGCCCTCAGTCGGCCATTTCTTCGAAATATGATTTTGACATTGACAGACCATCCAGTGCTGCCAGCTTGAGGAAAAAGGTGTTGCCAGTCGAAATTAACTTGCCGAAAACTTGGGAGACTGGAATTGTGTGTAACGATTTGAAAATTTTGAGGATCAACAACGTTGATAACTATTTGGTGGCAAAAAATTGCGGTGAAGTTTTGTGTTGCAAAAGATGTCTTGGTGCAGTTAGAGTAGAAAGATTTACAGTTGCAAGTAAGTATGACTAATATTATATTGATTTGAACGTTATAGACATATCAACAAAATTACGATCAACGGTAGGATAAAACTTAAATTCTAAAATGTGGAACAACACTTCAAATATTAAAAAAAAAACTTTTAAAATTTATTTGTACCAAAGTTATATGATTATTTACGGGATATTTACCGTGGTAAGGTTGTGGAATGAGCTGCCGATATTTCGGCGCAGTTGTATGCACCATGTTCACGGGTAGACTGAAGAATGCGGGTGGTTGGTCGAACAGTTAAACATCCCGTAAATAATCATATAACTTTAGTAAACAACCGTGATAGTTTAAAACAGTGTTATACAGTGTTTTATGTTTGTACCGTTCCAGAGTGTAAGAAAATGTGTTGCATAAAATGTGTTAAGGGTTCCGTTACAGATTTTGATGTTATATTTGTTCTTAAAATTGGCAGGGGACAGGCTAAAATTTATTGCATGTTTAACTTGCAGCTAATTGTGTAACCTTACAAAACTTGTGGAAGTATTGTATTGTAGTGTTGTTGTCCAACTCCAAATTAAGCTACATAATCTCTACATAGTATAAATTAAAGTCGCTTTCCGCGTCTGTCTGTCTGTCTGTATGGCAGCTAACTCCTCCTAAACCACGCAACGGATTTTGATACGGTTTTCACTATCAGTTAGATAAATTTTCACGGAAGGTTTATATATAAATATAACTAGCGACCCGCCCCAGCTTCGCTCGTAAATTACGTCCGTGCGAAGCCGGGCGGGGGCAGGTCGCTAGTTATTCTATAAAATACTAATATGTTTTTTTTATATTTTCAGCTGACACTTCATCAGTAACAAACCTGGAAGTTTCAAACAGAGGTTTGCCATACTTCTTAGCAGCCACTGACGCTGGAACCGTAAATCTTTGTTCCATCCTCGATAACAGGGTTCTGCTGACGTTGGATTGCAGGTAACATAGATAGGCTTTTTCAAAATAACAAAGAAATGTTTACGTAAACATTATTTACTTGGTTAGAAAAGTGGTATTCTCTCTCTGTCCTCCTCTCCGGCCCTTTAACTATACCCATGCAAAAATCAGGTCAATCCGTAGCTCTGTTGCTGCGTGAAAGAGGAACAAACAAACCAACATACAAACTCTTTCGCACTTATAATAGATATTAGTATAATTTTGTATGAAAACCACGCCAGTTTCTCTAACAGCAATATTTGAATTCCTTGATGTATTTGAATTTTATTTTAGTGAGCGTGCTTACGAAGAGTGGTCTATAACCACATATCTCGTTATTTTAAATGGAAAGCACAGCCATGTAAAGTTTGAAATAATAAGGTTTAGTACTTTACATGTTTTCCCGTAATGTATTTATCATCCATTAGTTAAGGTATTTTGTAGGTAATTAAACTATTGTTTTAGATACACATTTGAAACATTGTTTTAGATATACAAAAGTATTAAAATCGTAAGTGTGGGTAAATCGTATTCATACCTCTTGGCAATAAAAAACAAACGACAACAAAAAAAGCAACAATCAAAGCAACAAAACCAAACTTGACAAATTTTTGTAGAGTAAAACAAAAATAATCGATCCCAAATTCCTTATTATACTTAATGCCTCATTAAAGCGAAAATACAATGGCGATATGTAAGAAGAAAAAGTTTTTTTAAATTAAAAACGAAACTTTTGAGTCCTTTAGTCGTAATATTAAACAGTTTACATACTTAGTCTTAATAGCGTCAAACAAGTCATAGTCACAGTCAGAGTCAAGCTAAGTAAGTCACAGTCAAGTCAAACTCATGCCCCTGTATGACATTAACACTCGAAAATACACAAGTTTAGGAAAATAATCCAACGAGCCGACATGTTTTTTCCACGTTGGCGCCAAAACTCCGATTAGTATTAAATATTCGTGACATTTTTGCACACACGGTCATCTGACCCCAAACTAAGCAAAGCTTGTGATATGGCTGCCAGAGACTGATATACATACATATATAGTTTTAAATACATACTTAAATAGATATTAACAACCAGAATACCAGTTACCAGATTGCCAGTTCAATACAAAACAATTTCTCCGCTTTTAGCCAAATTGTCACTACTTAAGAATAGTCGGGTGTTATCTAGGTGAATAGCTAGCAACACTTGTAATGGTATCAATTTAGCAACCACCCTCAGTTGAAAATCTGCTAAGCGCACTCCATTCTATGTACTTTCGTAAATATTCAAACTAGCAACCGGCAACCGCCAGTATGAATATACAGGGTTATTGATAAATTTGCTAACTCAATTTTTGCTCTATGTCAGTCTTATGACTATTAACTTTAAAAACATAGTACTTTAATATTTTTAAGGTTTGTATTCGTATTGATTATTATTTTATTTTATCAAATACTCAGCGTAATTAATGTGGACACGTCTACTCACTAGTCTCACTACTGGCTTCGACCATACACTAGTGGCCGCGTTTAAGCTACCGGTGGCCAAGTCAAGCCACTAGTCGGAGCCACCAGTCGCAAATTCTGGTGGCTTGAACGCGGCCACTGGTGTATGGTCGTAGCCACTAGTGGTAGACAAAGACATGTCCATACATTTTTCCTCAGTCTTTTAGGTAGAAAAACTTTTAGCATAGGTACAAAATGTGGGAAAGTTTCGTCTAGCGCTTGAGGCAGCCACTATGTGGTTCCGTGTGCGGCGGGACTAAAGCTATTGTCATTTATAGGCATCATTTTATGTTTATTTGTGTTTGAAAGACGAATGGTGTGATGTAGGAAAGCAGCTTGTGAAAGGTTGCCAGTTAATTCACTTTACCAATAACTCTTTTAACGTAACTAGGTAGGTACTTAAGTATGTAAGTATTTCATATACTTAGACACCAAATTAAATTCAAAATTTGTTCGAGATTCGAACAAACTTACATACGTACCTACCACCGCAAATATTATAGCCACCAAGTGCCAGGGCTTGTTTTTTTCCAGAAACATCCCTTCGTCTCGTGATGCAGACAAGTGCATGTCGGATAACAAGGGGCGGTTCATCAGCAGTGTGTCGTCACGGAGGCCAGCAGAGACTCTCGAGAGGCCGCTGACGAAGGTAAATATATTCTCAGAGTTTTTCTTTGTTGTAAGCAACATTTTTTCCTTACAGTATTTTGGTCGCAGCCTACATTTATATAAATTATTATTAACGGGATATTTACCGTGATACGGTTGTGGATGGAGCTCTCGATACTTCGGCGCTGTTACATGCACCATGTTCACGCGGGAAGACTGTCACAACACAGCCAACTAGCTAGTATACGTACTCCCACCGGGAAAGTGTCGAATTTCATGATTTGAGTTTAGTAGCTCTGGCTGTAGTGAACAACTGTGATTAAATCAGTGTTTTACAAAATTAGTTCGGTCTTATCGTTCATTTTGTTCGGTCTTTGAAAATCTGACGTAAAGGGCTGATTAAGGGTGGGTCGAAAGAGAGTTGAAAGTTAATATGAAAATCTACCAAATAAGATTTATCTACCAATGAATTCTCGGGTACTGTCGCCCTGATTCCATTACTTTTACACGCAAGTATCGTAGCACGAAATTTTGAATGTCAAATTTTAGAGGGCCACGTTACGCACGTGTTTAAAGTTATGGATTCAGGGCCCAGATAACTAGTTCACTTAAAAGATCACATAGTGATTTTATTATAATCAAAATAGCTTTGATAATGCTTGTCTATTATATATGTGTTTATCAAATTATAATATCAAAGGTGATTATCACCGAGAATCTAAAAAATATAGTAAACTGCTATGCAATATGTTTGGTCTAACAATGTCTCCGACATGTGTCGGAGAAAGTATAGACGGAACAACAAAAAAAAAAAAAATCTTTGATAATAATTATATACCTTGGATTTGCCTTAGACCCAAGCTAGTACCGAAAAGTCTGCCAAAAACTATAGCGTGGTATATACTGATATATTCTTACTAGTTCTACAAACGCACACTTAAATATTGAGCAGCACACGACTACAAACAAGATGATCAAACGAACGACCAAGAGGGTGGAGAGGGTGTAAAAGCTAAAGGAGAAACTGTGGGTATATAACCACATTCATTTATTTTATCTAAGCACAATAGTGATGAAGAACCGTGTTCGCTTGAAATTCCAGCTGGAAATCAAATCCGTGCACTGGTCGCCGGTCAACCCGTGCGCGGTGCACGTGCTCCTACATGACTGCACTGTGGTCCACTTTGAGTTGACACACAGTGACATCTACGCCAAGTTTGTCTGCGAAAAAGCGGCCGTGCAGTGTTCGGCTAGTGATTTTCATTTGGTGAGTATATTTTTATGAGCGCCAAACTCAATGATTCCCTATTCACACACATGCTATTCATTATATTGTATTTTTCCGTTTTTCTCATTTTATTATATTTGTATTTGACAGGCGCTACTGACACCTGAAGGAGAGGTTCAAGTCCACAGACTGTTAACGAACGAGTCACAGACTAAAGAAAACTTGAACATATTTGAGAAATACGTAGCGTTATTGTAACAAAATTTTACTGTCAAGTTTAAGAGTAAAATAAATACTGCTACTTATGATCGTTGGGGCAGGCCTATGTCCAGCAGTGGACGTCCTATGGCTGAAATGATGATGTAAAAATAACACTCGTTATATCGTTCTTTATTCATTCTTTATTTTATAGTAAAAACACTACAGTCTAAGAAATTCGTGTATGATTAATAGATATGAAAATGAACTGACTTAGTAAGTTCTGTTTCACCACGCAACAAATGAGTGAACAAAAGGTGAACTGTTTTTTTGTGGCTGACAGATTAGGCGTTTAATATATTATTAATTTATATAGGTCTGTAAAAAGCGAAGATTCATACTAATAAAACGAATGCGAAGTGTTTGTTTGTTTGTTTTTCTTAACGCAACGAGATGACGTGATTTTTTTGCAAGATAATTGCAAAATTTGCGCACAAAATTCCGAAAAAACACTAATAATTGCTTAAATCCTGAAAAAATATGGGACGCCATGTCATGCCGGTGAAACTGCAGTTAGTAATAAAAACAAAAATTAAGAATTTAAGTGGTTCACTCAAGGTTCACTCTTTTGTTTTTAATTATGTGCAACGTTTTTACATTATTCTACATGTGGTAAAATCAAATCTAGCTAATTTTGCGAAGACAAACAGTACTTATAAAAATGTATTGTTATCAGTGTCATGGAAGTGATGTGACATCTTAAATGATAATAAAATGTCTTTAAACCTGAAACGTTAAATTTTCACCCACCACAAATGATTGTATTCAATTAATATTTATTTATAGTTCATTCAACGTTCACTCTTTTATGGTAAATTTTTTCCTTCACCACAGATATTTTGTTCAATTTAAGCTTATATACATACTTACTTATATAGTTAATTATAATATTAATTAGTATAAGGCACTCTTTTAATACTGTTGTATGTTGTTATGAGTAAAAAACTTTGATTTTGGAGAAAATATTCATGGTTTATATCTATAGTTTTTCGTTCATTCCCGTTGACGATGACAGTGACAGTGGCATAAAGGATGACAGGGACATGGATACTTCTTTTAAAGTGTCACTGTCATCGTCATTTAACGAATTGAAAAAATTATCATAATTTGGCCACCTCCATAGATTAAGTTGGTCGGTTTAACAACTTAATTGCGCTTTACTTTTTTACTGGTAGTAGTTTTCTTACTACCTGAAAATTTGCATAAAACAAAGCAAAGCAATTTTTTAATAATTTTATAAATTACGAAGAGTATGGCTCCCAAAACTGCCATTTGGTCTAGCATCCACCTCTGGTACCACGGGTACAGCTTTGATTTTGACCGAAGATGGTAGGCACCTGAAAGAATTGGAAATTTTATACAAACGAAAAAAAGGTGGAATGTAAGAGATTTTCAGGGAGAAGAGTAAACAAATAAACCGGCTATGAAACGGGTGCGACTCCTATAATGAAGTGAGACGTCACGCCAATAGTGACAAGCTTATATTTTTTGTTAATGCTATAGGTGGCAAACAAGCAGGCGGGCCGCCTGATGGTAAGCAGTCACCGTCACCTATGGATACTTGTAACATCAGAGGCATCACAAATACGTTACCGACCCTTAAGGACTCTATTAACTCGCCTTTTGAAGAACCCCATGTTGTAGCTTTTCGGAAACACCGTGCAAGGTAACTCATTCCACATTTGCAGGTGTGAGGCAAGAAAATATTGTGTAATCCCACAGTGTGTGATTTCCATTCTTTATGAATAGAAAACGTAGAAATTTGATTTCGCATCCGTTTCATACATTCGAAATTTTAATTGAAGTTGCGCAAGCCATGGTATAATATAATGGCGCAAGCCTGTTAAATTTTTTTTTATTTGGCTGCTGTCCCATTTTTTGTTTGTTTTTTTTCTTAATTTTTTTGGATTGGGCAATTTTGCCATTAACAGTGAGGGAAGAGATAGTGGTATTGCCTTAAGAAGAGGTCATCCTGGTTGATGACACAACTAACAGAAAATATTATGTAAATGGAAAAACTAAAGACGGATATTATTAGATTGAATAAATTTAACTAATGAAAAAAAAAACTTTTTTGTTTGGGAATGAAGTGTTTACCTTTGCTCTCAATGGCGAGTTCCACGTAGTGGGAGATGAGCTTAGAGGGCGCCACTGGTCGCTTGTTGAACAACGACGACAGATACTTCGCTTGCTTGTAGTATCTGTAACAAGCACAGGTGATGAGATGACAGAATATACAGGGTTACTGGTAACCAGTTAGTTTCCAAACGTCAAAACAACTTCGACCTGAACAAAATGAATGGACGGGCCATAACCAATGAACTTGCACAGTAAAAACGAGTCAAACCGTCGGACATATACTTCAACACCTAATTATAACCATGTACAGTACATTTGTTACAAAACACATAGCTAGCGGTTTTTTTGTTGTATTTTTACACTTCGGGAAAGCACACGTAGGCATAATTTTGTCTGATGTTTCGTTATCATGTAACAATAGACTCGTGTCGCTCCTTAGGAGGAGCGACACGACCACGGCACGGCTAGAGACCGACTGAAACGAAGTGTGCTCCGGCGCTCATATTGTTATTTTCAAAAACGAGATTCTTCTGGGCCCGTCCATTCATTTTATTTTGGTCGAAGCAAAACAAATAGCTTTTGTCCTACGATTTTTCGGCTATTTATTTATGATCAATGTTTAAGACAATAAAAGAAGACAGTAGAAGAAGGTAATATTACTAGCTGCACTCCTCGGTTTCACCCGCGTGGATTAGGTTCTTATATCATCAGCTATCTGCTAGTGAACATCCCGTCAAAATCTGTTAAGCCGTTTTGATTAGGTCCATAGAGTCCATAGGGACATACATACGTCGCCTTTCATATACAGGGTTACGCATATAGACTGTACTAAGTCGAAAGAAGGTATTTGTACTCATCATTATGCACAACTTTTACTATGGGACCAGCCGTGAAATCACGAAAAAAATTCAATAGTAAAAGTTGTTCCGAATGATGAGTATATACCTACCTACTATCTACTATGACCTCTGGCCATATCTGAGTGTTAATATCTATTTAAGTATGTATTTAAAACTATATATGTATATGTATCAGTCTCTGGCAGCCATATCACAAGCTTTGCTTATAGTTTGGGCATGGTATAATAATATACTCCGCCAGGTATAGCGCTCCGAGAGTAAGTGTCACGTGTGTGACACCCACTGATGTCATCAATTTATAAGGAAGAGCAGAATAAGTAATTTACAACAAGTTCGAGAGAGATGACGATACAGGTTTTTTTTTTGTTAATATTTTCATGACCGTGGATTCAATGTCCTTTAGTCGTAATCTTAAACAGTTTACTTAGTCTTAATAGCGTCAAACAAGTCATAGTCACAGTCAGAGTCAAGCTAAGTAAGTCAAATTTTATTTCCCCGATCTCTGTATATTCCTGTGGGAATCCAATAAATCAATGTGGTTTTGATTTAAATAATGTAAATTCGTGCTTAACTTGAATTGCTTTGCTTGAGCGGACAAAACAAATGACAATTGAAATGCTTTAAGTATTTTATTTAATAGATTATTAGCTAATTTGTTTCCCAATGTCTGTGCTTGTTGCAATAAAGTGGCAACTGGACAGTGACGTGATTGCGTGTCAACTCCCGGAGCGCTAGACTTTGTTTTCTTGGATCATGAGTTTGGGGTCAGATGACCGTGTGTGCAAAAATGTCCCGAATATTTATTTATTTATATTAAGATTACGTTACACTTACTTGTCAGTACTGAGAACTTCCTTGAGTGCGTGTCCGAGTCCGGCAGCCATGGTGTTGGTATCGTAGTCCACTCTGACGGCGTACCCCTCCCGCACCGCCCTGGCTGCGTTGGCGGGCTGGTCTCCGAACACCGGCACCGCCACTAGCGGCACTCCGAACTGGAGGGACTCCAGCGTGCTGAGCAGACCGCCGTGGGTTATGAACACTCTGGTGTTCCTGTGAGCTGCAAGCAAGGATTAATCTATTAATCCTTGGCTGGAAGAGAAGGTCAGGATCCTTAAGGGTCCTATCAAATTTTTTGACGAAAAATGCAAGGAAATCTGTATTTTTGGCGTTCTGATGTTATCAAATAGAAATATCTATTGCTCTTTTCGCCAGTTTTAGCAATTTTGGTCATTCTAATAAAATTGTAAGACGCTTGCAGACGATGCGTGGTACAAGTAACAAGTGCCTACTACGCATCGTCTGCACCGGTGTGATTACTGAAAGTGCTTGGTAGCACTTCGCACCGGTCCTTGCGCAAGTGAAGCTTCGTTTCCCCGCACGACAGCCACTGCACATCGTTCGTCTTGTTCGAACACTCGTGAGAGTACGCACTCGCACGTGAGTTGTGCGCGTTACTGCGTCAGTAGCTACTTTACGTTTGAACACCTACTTGTACTTGCTACTTCTACTTGTTACCTGCACTTGTAAACTACTTCGCATCGTCTGCAAGCGCTTTTAGTCTGTCTATACTTCCATGGTTTAGCTCATATCAATTTTGGCTATGAAGTACCAGGGGGACATGCCATCGTAGGAGATCGAATGTGCTATATAATAGAAGTTGGTTGCTAGCAACAGAAGTAATGGGAGGAAATGGTCTCGTTAGTTCCATTCTTCAAAAAACAGAAAGTAATGGAACTACTTTGACATTAGCTTGAGATAACATCTCTCAAGCTAATTTCATTGTCAATGTCATTTTCATACAGTTTCATCTTTCCGCAGGCGAAAGTGGGTCTTGTCTAACCCCCCTGAGCGTTCGACTAAAACTAAAGGCATTCAAATTCATTTAGACAGGATGTGTTCGCCATATCTCCCATGTTCGAATGATCTGAGAACTGCTCGGACGAGAATCGAATGGACGGTACGTGTGTCGCAGAAAGTAGACTGTAGCGTAGCTCCATTCACAAACACTGAACATAGGTACTGACACACAGATTTAGATTCCTTATAGAATAAAGCACAATTATCACGCTAATTCATTTAAAACTTAATTCCAATGTATAAACAGCTGAAAAGTCTGTATTTTGGATTGGGCATTATTTCCTTCAACACAGACAGTGACACTGACAGATGTAAATCGCGACCGTCAGTGTGGCACTGGAAGCATAGATTTTTAGCTATGGTTCGCAGTAAGATTTTAATAATCTGTGATTACATATGTCGTGATTTTAGTAAAACGAAACGTATATAATAATATTTATGTTTTCTTGTAAACAATTCGTGTTTGTTTAAATAAACAATTAAGGTGATCTAGCGTAGATAGGTTTATTCATTTTTACAAACGTAATTATAAAATTGTAACGCAAGTAAATATTTAGTGAAGTTTGGTGACATTTTGCTTATCAGCTGCGTGAGATGGGACGTGATAACCTCGTAAAAGTGGAAAGGGTTCATGATTTTTATTCACACGATTACAAGATGGACGGACTTAGATGGGATCCACTTTCGGAGGTTGTTGCTGGCGCTAGCCAATGGTGCGGAGCGTTCTTGAACGCCATCTCCACGTTTTACAAAACCCGTAAGAAGGTGAGCAATCATTAGATTTTCCATTTCACCGGCAATCCTTTTATTTTCCGCGGCGTAAATTTTAGGCGCACGTGCCAAAGATTCACCACTCTTTTTAACGCTGTGATTTGTTATTCACAGCGGGTTTTCCCCTTTGGGATAAGACTGCACCACATTACACCGACCTGAAGACCATTCCACCTGGCTATCGGCTTCTCCTCGTCACTTTTGTCACGCCCAGTATAGAACGTGATAACCGGCGCAATTCATCGGAATTCGCAAGTAACATTTTTCCATTTTCCATTTTCCATTTATACCTACTACGGCCATGACCGTAGCTTAATATCTTCGGAATATATTCCCGCCACAGCAGGCATTTCTTGCTGTCTTGCGCTTCTGACTTCTGAAGACCGAGTGGAAACTTCTAGAAATACCTTCGGAGTTTTTTTGTTCGAGTATTATAATTTGTAAAAGCAACGAACGATTCTAGTATATAATAAACTTTCATTATGACTGTTGGACAGATTGTCTAGCTAGCAATCTGCTCCATTTTTTTTATAAGCATTCACACAAAATTGGTTTAATTTGAATCAATTCATAATGATAGGGTCACTCGCTACGGTGACAAAATGTGTAAAACTCTTAGATTTACATTAGTTATTTCGATTATAAGTTGAGTGTAATTGCAAAATACCTCTGGCTGAAATTCTAGCTATATTTAGAATTTAAGAGTAATTATTGGGTTTTCATTCTGCAAATCCTGTTTAAATAAGGTTTAGATCATTTACGGGTTGTGGTTTCTTTAAATACATAATTAATATTATATAACCTACTTTTGTTGTTTGTTTTTATGGCCCTCCTAAAGCAACTCTCTTTATACAGGCACGGTCCTTAAATAGTAAAGGTTTGATCTCTGTCAGCTGACATCAGATTTTATCCGAGCAAACTTTAGCTGTTCTTTTGTTTAAAACAAGCGTAACGGGTGTTAGCTATAGCTTTAAATATAGGTTTAGGGTCGCATCGACGAGGACTAGACGTCGGAACCATCGGGAGCGTTTCGTCCCACCAGGAGAGTTTCGCACCACCGAAGACGTTTCGCACCGAGCTTCACCCTTGACCGTTCTTTATTTACTTGACGAATTAAAAATATTTTTTTTCATTTCCACCACGTTACAATGGCGCCCGAACAGGGACCTGACATTGTGACCCTATCATTATGAATTGATTCAAATTAAACCAATTTTGTGTGAATGCTTATAAAAAAAAAACCGGACAAGTACGAGTAGGACTCGTGCTCTGAGGGTTCCGTTAGACGGAACCCTCAGAGCGCGAGACCAAAAAAAAAAACTAACTGAAGTTAAAATATTGAAAGACAAACTTAAGTTTGTAGTTTTTTTTACTGGGCAAGTGCCTTTAATAACTAAACAAAATACAAGCTAAAACTAACACTACAAATACAGTTAGACTGCCCATAGACCGTTGAAGGTCTAAAGACAATCCAAATGCTCAAGCCCACTACCAGTTGGCAGCGTACCCAACATGCTGGCGGCATTACCACGTTGAATGGCAATGCTAATGCGTTGAGCCAGAAACACGCCAGCATTTTGGTCACGCGTCGCATTAACCAGGCGCTCTGAAAGATTTTTGAAAATGAGGTGAGCTCCCGGTCCCCAAGGGCCCAATGTCTCGACCCCAAACGCCTCAAATATGTAACCACTGCCGAGGTTAGCATATTTGCGACGCTTGTGCTGCTCTGCCGAATTAGCAGCCGCGCCAGCCTTACCCTGTGTCTCAGGAAGATGTGACGGCGCCAAAGTATCGACACAAGTTGCGTCCCATACAAGGGGCTGCCCCAACCTCCAGGGCACAAGTGTCATACCGTCAGGCCTCTTTCCATCGTCACGCGCAAGACCACTCGGTTTGAGCACAGCTGCGACATTGGCGGTGGAAAGTGCCCTGCGTATGATGTCGTTCAGGCTAGCGTGTCGGCCAATACGACCAGCGCTTCTCGAGCAAGAGAGACCATGGTGACCGAGCTGGTCAACAGCAGTACCACACTGACAGCGATGGGCCTCACAGCACCTTGCACCCAAGCGTAAGCTGACAGCTAGACGAAATGCGGTTGGATCTAAAAGGCTACCTGTGTTAAAAGAGGGCATGGCTTGCAACCAAAGTCCCGATTCCCAAACAGAGACAGCAAGAATACAAGCGCGATCTGCAATACTAGGACACGTATCTAGTAGCGATTTCCATGCTAGTTCGCAGATCGGCCGATCCCACAGTCTCTGGGAAGACAACTTTGAAGTTTGTAGTTGACAATAAGGTTCTTCCATACATCCCAACTACAAAATGTAAGTTTGTAATAGCAAAATAATTATTTTTAAATACCTTCAAATTTATAATTTTCGGATTTATTCCTATATATGTACTTTGAGACCTTGCCTCTTGCCAAATTTCATGATTCTAGGTCAACGGGAAGTACCCTATAGGTTTTGATTCCCCTGTGAAATCGCAAAATATACGACATAAAGGAACACTAAGAGCGCGAGACCAAAAAAAACTAACTGAAATTAAAATATTGAAAGACAAACTTAAGTTTGTAGTTGACAATAAGGTTCTTCCATACATTCCAACTACAAAATGTAAGTTTGTAATAGCAAAATAATCATTTTTAAATGATATACCTTCATATTTATAACTTTCGGATTTATTCCTATATATGTGCTATGAGACCTTGCTTTTTGCCAAATTTCATGATTCTAGGTCAACGGGAAGTACCCTATAGGTTTTGGTTCCCCTGTGAAATCGCAAAATATGCGACATAAACGTTCATATCTTTTGATTGCGTTGACTTACAACTTTTATTTTTTTACAGCAGAAAGAAACTGTAGACCCAAGTATTTAGTATAAATTTCAACTTGCTACCTTTACGCGTTCTTGAGAAAAAGGGTCTTGACAGACGGACAGACAGACAGACAGACGGACAACGAAGTGATCCTATAAGGGTTCCGTTTTTTCCTTTTGAGGTACGGAACCCTAAAAATGGAGCAGATTGCTAGCTAGACAATCTGTCCAACAGTCATAATGAAAGTTTATTATATACTAGAATCGTTCGTTGCTTTTACAAATTATAATACTCGAACAAAAAAACTCCGAAGGTATTTCTAGAAGTTTCCACTCGGTCTTCAGAAGTCAGAAGCGCAAGACAGCAAGAAATGCCTGCTGTGGCGGGAATATATTCCGAAGATATTAAGCTACGGTCATGGCCGTAGTAGGTATAAATGGAAAATGGAAAATGGAAAAATGTTACTTGCGAATTCCGATGAATTGCGCCGGTTATCACGTTCTATACTGGGCGTGACAAAAGTGACGAGGAGAAGCCGATAGCCAGGTGGAATGGTCTTCAGGTCGGTGTAATGTGGTGCAGTCTTATCCCAAAGGGGAAAACCCGCTGTGAATAACAAATCACAGCGTTAAAAAGAGTGGTGAATCTTTGGCACGTGCGCCTAAAATTTACGCCGCGGAAAATAAAAGGATTGCCGGTGAAATGGAAAATCTAATGATTGCTCACCTTCTTACGGGTTTTGTAAAACGTGGAGATGGCGTTCAAGAACGCTCCGCACCATTGGCTAGCGCCAGCAACAACCTCCGAAAGTGGATCCCATCTAAGTCCGTCCATCTTGTAATCGTGTGAATAAAAATCATGAACCCTTTCCACTTTTACGAGGTTATCACGTCCCATCTCACGCAGCTGATAAGCAAAATGTCACCAAACTTCACTAAATATTTACTTGCGTTACAATTTTATAATTACGTTTGTAAAAATGAATAAACCTATCTACGCTAGATCACCTTAATTGTTTATTTAAACAAACACGAATTGTTTACAAGAAAACATAAATATTATTATATACGTTTCGTTTTACTAAAATCACGACATATGTAATCACAGATTATTAAAATCTTACTGCGAACCATAGCTAAAAATCTATGCTTCCAGTGCCACACTGACGGTCGCGATTTACATCTGTCAGTGTCACTGTCTGTGTTGAAGGAAATAATGCCCAATCCAAAATACAGACTTTTCAGCTGTTTATACATTGGAATTAAGTTTTAAATGAATTAGCGTGATAATTGTGCTTTATTCTATAAGGAATCTAAATCTGTGTGTCAGTACCTATGTTCAGTGTTTGTGAATGGAGCTACGCTACAATACCCCTTTTTTTGGAAAAGGTAAGGCCAAGACGAATGGTATAAGAAAATTTTTGAAGGCTGTCAAACTAGACCCTCTTTTTACAAAAATTATCAAATAAAAGATAACCGTTTGTATCGTTTTTGCAAGGACAGTACGAATTTGAGTAAAAATAATTGGAAAATGGTAATACCAACGGAGTTAGTTAAAGAATGCATTCAGGAGAGCCATGACTCCTTTTGTAGTGTTCATCCAGGAATTCAGAAAAGTTATCTTAAAGTTAGAGATCACTACTATTGGAAGGATATGTTCAATGACGTCAAAACATTTGTGACAAAGTGTGAAAAGTGCAAAGCTTACAAGCATTCCAATGCATTACCTCACGGCCTAATGACCAATCAGAAACAGGTAGACACTCCTCTACACACTTTGTCATTAGACATCATTGGACCACTGCCCAAGGCTTACTCGGGTCACGTATATATTTTGTCCGTCGTTGACATATTCTCCAAGTTTGTTTGGCTTCATCCTCTTCGTACTGCAACGACACAAACGGTTACCTCATTTTTAGAGAAGGAGATTATTTACAAGTGGGGAACCCCTGCAATTTTATTGTGCGACAATGCTACTATTTTTAAAAGCAAACAATTCAAAAATTTCAGCGATAGGTATTCTATTCCAAAAATATTTTACAACGCATATTATGCACCACAATCAAATACGGTCGAGCGGTATAACAAAACTGTTGAAGTTTGCTTGTCAATTTTGGTCGAACAAGATCAAAGAAACTGGTCTAAGTATCTCCAACAAATCCAACTGTCCTTGAATAGTGCAGTAAATTTAGCTACAGGCTACACACCTTACTTGTTAGCAACAGGACGGGATATTGTCATTGACGGTAAATACCATTCCATTATGAGGGATTTACCAGCATCAGTGGACGATATCACGTTAGCAGATAGAAGTAAGACAGCCTTGGCATTAACTGAACTTTCAGATGTTTTTGTAAAGGTTGGAGATGCTCTGACACAAGCTTACCAAAAAAATGCACAACGGTATAACTTAAGACGAACGCGTTTAAGGGTGAACGAAGGCGACATAGTATGGCGAAAAAATTTTGCTCAATCGAATGCAGCAAAATTCTTCTCTGCCAAGTTAGCACCAAAATTTATAAAATGCAAGGTCGTGAAGAAGTTGTCCGACGTTGTGTATGAACTTCGGGAGCTCAAGTCAGGCACGACTGGTAAATATCATGCGAAAGATATTATTCGCGTGAATTAGTTTTAGCTAAATAGTCTCTGTTTCACTAAAACTATTCTCTTTTGCTTTGTAAGCTTGGGATGATCAGTCTCCAATATTTCCCATGTTCGGTTATTGTATGTATTTGACTGACACTTGGTTCGGTATCTATTTTGGTAGTGTACCAATATATTTTTTTAACCCAATTTCGTCGGCTGTTCTTTCGGTTAACTATGTTAACCTCTTTTTCCAAAAAAAGGGGTATTGTAGCGTAGCTCCATTCACAAACACTGAACATAGGTACTGACACACAGATTTAGATTCCTTATAGAATAAAGCACAATTATCACGCTAATTCATTTAAAACTTAATTCCAATGTATAAACAGCTGAAAAGTCTGTATTTTGGATTGGGCATTATTTCCTTCAACACAGACAGTGACACTGACAGATGTAAATCGCGACCGTCAGTGTGGCACTGGAAGCATAGATTTTTAGCTATGGTTCGCAGTAAGATTTTAATAATCTGTGATTACATATGTCGTGATTTTAGTAAAACGAAACGTATATAATAATATTTATGTTTTCTTGTAAACAATTCGTGTTTGTTTAAATAAACAATTAAGGTGATCTAGCGTAGATAGGTTTATTCATTTTTACAAACGTAATTATAAAATTGTAACGCAAGTAAATATTTAGTGAAGTTTGGTGACATTTTGCTTATCAGCTGCGTGAGATGGGACGTGATAACCTCGTAAAAGTGGAAAGGGTTCATGATTTTTATTCACACGATTACAAGATGGACGGACTTAGATGGGATCCACTTTCGGAGGTTGTTGCTGGCGCTAGCCAATGGTGCGGAGCGTTCTTGAACGCCATCTCCACGTTTTACAAAACCCGTAAGAAGGTGAGCAATCATTAGATTTTCCATTTCACCGGCAATCCTTTTATTTTCCGCGGCGTAAATTTTAGGCGCACGTGCCAAAGATTCACCACTCTTTTTAACGCTGTGATTTGTTATTCACAGCGGGTTTTCCCCTTTGGGATAAGACTGCACCACATTACACCGACCTGAAGACCATTCCACCTGGCTATCGGCTTCTCCTCGTCACTTTTGTCACGCCCAGTATAGAACGTGATAACCGGCGCAATTCATCGGAATTCGCAAGTAACATTTTTCCATTTTCCATTTTCCATTTATACCTACTACGGCCATGACCGTAGCTTAATATCTTCGGAATATATTCCCGCCACAGCAGGCATTTCTTGCTGTCTTGCGCTTCTGACTTCTGAAGACCGAGTGGAAACTTCTAGAAATACCTTCGGAGTTTTTTTGTTCGAGTATTATAATTTGTAAAAGCAACGAACGATTCTAGTATATAATAAACTTTCATTATGACTGTTGGACAGATTGTCTAGCTAGCAATCTGCTCCATTTTTTTTATAAGCATTCACACAAAATTGGTTTAATTTGAATCAATTCATAATGATAGGGTCACTCGCTACGGTGACAAAATGTGTAAAACTCTTAGATTTACATTAGTTATTTCGATTATAAGTTGAGTGTAATTGCAAAATACCTCTGGCTGAAATTCTAGCTATATTTAGAATTTAAGAGTAATTATTGGGTTTTCATTCTGCAAATCCTGTTTAAATAAGGTTTAGATCATTTACGGGTTGTGGTTTCTTTAAATACATAATTAATATTATATAACCTACTTTTGTTGTTTGTTTTTATGGCCCTCCTAAAGCAACTCTCTTTATACAGGCACGGTCCTTAAATAGTAAAGGTTTGATCTCTGTCAGCTGACATCAGATTTTATCCGAGCAAACTTTAGCTGTTCTTTTGTTTAAAACAAGCGTAACGGGTGTTAGCTATAGCTTTAAATATAGGTTTAGGGTCGCATCGACGAGGACTAGACGTCGGAACCATCGGGAGCGTTTCGTCCCACCAGGAGAGTTTCGCACCACCGAAGACGTTTCGCACCGAGCTTCACCCTTGACCGTTCTTTATTTACTTGACGAATTAAAAATATTTTTTTTCATTTCCACCACGTTACAAGACTTCCAAAAATCTTACCCAAGATGGCAGCCTGGGGCATCCACGGTCTAACGTGCACGTTTTTCGGTAATCCCTCCAGGTTCTCTTCAAATTTCCACAGGACCGTGTAGGGCAGTTCTCCCAGCATCTTGACGAGATCCTTCTTGGTCTGTGCAGGGAGCTTGGAGGATTGGATGACAGAACCCATGCTGAAGTATACTACTCCTTGGGTGGAGGCGTCAAGGAGAGCTTGTAAGTCCTGGTGAAAGAGATGATTCTTGATAGAAATGTGTTCGTTGCGGGTAGTAAAGTTTTTTATTTTTGGGTTTCGACTTCCGTACCCAAAGGGTGTAAATGGGACCCTATTTTTACGCTGTCTGCCTTTCTGTTTGGATATTTGTCCGCGTCCATCTGTTCGTCCTTTTTGTATATATTACTTTTTGTATTATTGTGTCCTAGTTGTCTTTCGAACCGTAATATACAGTCAGTTGACATTTTCACAGAATATGTAATGTTACGGCGGATGAACTAGGAAAAAAAACTACGATATAATAATAAAGTCAAGGAGTAATAACTAAAACGGCCAAGTGCGAGTCGGTGACAAATTTCTGTTCACCAATAAATTAAGCTACGTAAGGCACGGTCGGTACTTGGATGGGTGATCGCCTGGGCGTGATGTTGTCTTTTTGTACTACTTTTGGTATTTTGAGGTGGTAAGGATCCCTTAGTGCGCGAGCCCGACTCGCACTTGACCTGATAGTGACCATCACGCTTGCCCATAGTCAGTGAGGTGGATAGTAAGTAGAATTCTTCAATAGCTAAGCGTGATTTTTGCTTCGCGCGTTCGACAGTTCTAAGACAGGACAACGTCTGTCGGGTCAGCTAGTTGTTATAATATTTTGATAAGATCTCGAAACGAAACTAATACCTTAGGCAAGGGCGTTTTGCTATCCTCAATATGGTACCCTCCAATATCCACCACGTTAGGAGGGAGACTCTGTGCTGGCGCGAACGAACTGTGCGAATTCACGAACAATATGGAGACGTTGTTCAAGGCGTCTTGTAGTGGGGGCAAGGGTATACCACGAGCGTTGGCCAGCGGGCCGAACATGGACGCGTAGAGGGCGTCAGTTTCACTTTGGCGCCACCTGGTAACAAACGATTCATATAGTTACTCAATCATTTCTTGCCTTATTGAAATTCTCATGTGGTCACAACAACTCAATCCGGAACCGTCAGGAATCCGAAACGTATATAGATATTCGCCAAAGAACGGAGTTACATAGCTATTAAAACTTGCAAGTTGAAGTGGCAATGGGCAGGCCACATCGCTTGAAGAACCGTTAACCGATTGGAAAGAAAGGTTCTTGAGTGGAGACCACAACGGGAAGACGCAGCGTAGGTAGGCCGCCCCACTAGATGGATCGACGACATTGTGGGAGTCGCGGGCATCCAGTGGATTCAGATAGCAGCTGTCGTTCAGTGTGGAGGTTAAAGGGGGAGGCCTATGTTCAGCAGTGGACGTTTTCTGGCTGATGATGATGACGATGACTTTACGTTCACTATGCTTCTAGGGGACTTAAGAATCCTGCTTTGGTACTACTTTACGAATCAAGTTTAAAAATCTTGCTTGCCAATTAAAAGCTTTAGTCACAACAGCCTTAAAAACTATTTTAAAACCATGTTTACCACCTGAAATAGAACTATTCTTACCAACTCAAAGAGCATGCTTACCAGCCGTCCAAAGTCATGAAAGCGTACATCCCTACGTTGATTACTCGTTGTAAGAAGCTCATCGGTATGGGATAGTCGTTGAGCAGCATGGGGACAGTCACGACTGACTTGACGTCGTCTACCATAGCTTCTACCGACGGCTGGAGGACCACGCCGCTGAGAACGATCCAAGGTGCTTGCTGGATGGCTGCGTATCTAAAAAGGAAGAGGTTTGTTTTGTTGTCACGAGTGATTCAGTTTCTTCTAGGCAAGCGTGCTCCATCATAGACTTTGCACATCCATCGAGAAGGGAGTCAAGCGCAAGCTTATCTTTGCTTCACCCTGAGCAAAGGCTAGGGCCGGTATAACGTTTTGTGACTGGTGCACGGAACACTATTACTCCTAGGACTGGTGTAACCACAGAAAAGAGAAGTAAATAGAATGGAAATGAGAAGGAAATCTATCGCCAGGCATTATGAGTGAACCTTGATTGACCATTCTTATTTATGTCAACGCGTCGAACTCCGCATCCAAAGAACTTGGACCTTACCTTTTTGGGTTCGGTCTCAAAGTTCTTTGTCCGCATCACAGTTGCTAACTGATTTCGAATGACTGACGTTTCGTTTATATGGGTGCTACAACAAATTTCTTACAAAAATGCCTTGACAGCCGTTGTAATCTAAACAAAAAAATAATCTCTTCTGTGAGTCTATGTAAACTTACCCAGCATCCACATCACTGAAGAACGTCTCAGTAACGACAGCATCAAACTGCTCCTTGACCAGTGTTTCCCTCAATGCTGGTATCTTGGAGGTGGCCAGTGAAATGTTCGTCGCGAACTCGCGAACAAACGACATTCCTTTGTTCGCGTTACGCCTGTCTGTCATGTCGATGGCTGGATCAGAATATAAAAAAAATACAGTGTTAATTAGCTGCGCCCTACGGATTTTGGAACAGATTATTAATAAAAAAACAGTGTTACCTTGCCTGCGCCCGACGGATTTTGGAACAGATTATCAAAAAAACAGTGTTAATTAGCTGCGCCCTACGGATTTTGGAACAGCTTATTTAAAAAAAACAGTGTTAACTTGCTGCGCTCTTCGGATTTTGGAACAGATTATAAAAAAAAAAAAAAACAGTGTTAACTTGCTGCGCCCTAAGGATTTTGGAACAGATTATCAAAAAAACAGTGTTAACTAGCTGTGCCCTACGGATTTTGGAACAGATTAACATAACCTCATCAGTCATCATCATCATCAAATATGATATACGATTTTCGACTTTAAACATAGCCGGTTTGATAGCAAATAGATAATGTCGTAAGCGGATGAAAAACGAATTTGAAATCGTGATCAGACCGCGTTACGGCTCCAGTAATGCTTGGCGGTTTATATAGCCCGTTGGTCCAGTTAGTAGTGAACCTACCTTGGGCGTGGGTTCGATTCCCACCTAGGACAAACATTTGTGTGATGAACATTTGTGTTTGTTAATACATATCTATTTAAGTAAGAAAGTAAGTGTGTATTTAAAAATATATATGTATGTATATCAGTCTCTGGCAGCCATATTACAAGCTTTGCTTAGTTTGGGTTCAGGTGACGGTGTATGCAAAAATGTCCTGAATTTTTATGTTTACTTATTTAATAGGTAACTGACAAAGTTGTACGTGGCAATACCCTATTCAAAATGATGTAAAAATTACCTGCAGTGATTGGTATAATGGACGCGCCATCGATGATTTTGAGTCCCTTTTCTGGATCTTTCGGTGGGAAGGGCGTCAGCCATGTTACCTGATGTAGAAAAACAAAAAAAAAATATAGATACAATACAGGGTTACGCGGAAAGGGCGTACTAAGCCGAAAGGGGTCCATAGTACCCATCCTTATGAACAACTTTTACTATGGGACTAACCTGAAATTACGAAATAAATAGTTTCATACATTTTGTCGAGTGTCAAAAACCGTTTAGTGTTAAATAGCTGATTTTTTTTTCGCGATTCCAGGGTTGGTCCCATAGTAAAAGTTGTTCATAATGATGAGTACAATGACCTTCTTTCGGCTTAATGCAGTCTATATGCGTAACCCTGTATTAAAATGAAGTAGTTGGTTGTCTGTGTGGTGAAGTACAAAAACGCTGGCTGCATTCCCGCGTTGAATAGCCAAAGAAATTATCAGAATCAGCAGTGCAAGTACCGTTCTTTTATTGATCGTCAAATTGACAGTTGAGGTCGTCAAATTCGATAATATGCCATTTTTTCAGTACTCGCTGTGATCGATTCTATGGCATTTTAGCGAATTTGATGGTCGATAAAGAACGGTACTTGCACTGCTGATCTAATGGCATTTTATCGAATTCAACGACCTCAACTGTCAATTTGACGATCGATAAAAGAACGGTACTTGCACTGCAGAATAAGCAGTGCAAGTAACGTTCTTTATCGATCGTCAAATTCACTAAAATGCCATAGAATCGATCACAGCGAGTACTGAAAAAATTGCATGTTATCGAATTTGACGACCTCAACTGTCAATTTGACGATCGCTAAAAGAACGGTACTTGCACCCCTGAATCGGAAAATATTTATTGTATAAACTGTGTAAAGTAGGTAGGTACTAGTTTCAACAGTTTTATCCATCACGAACATACAATATTATTCTTATAACTAGGTAGACTTAAATATTTAACAATTAGTTAGTTATATTTTAATGTGCGAGGAATGAGCCAGCTCTCTTATCTTAATACTTATGTAACATGTTATTGTCAATAATGACACTGGAGATAATTGCGTATTTTATTCTAATTATGAGTCTTCATTCAATAGTACCTAATACCTAATGTAATTAACCTTAATTTAGGTAGGTACCTACGTATACGTACCTACATAATTTTATTTATTATCATTGTATGGCGTAAGGTTAAATTACATTTAGAATACTTTATAAGTATGATTTATGTGCAAATAAACCGGCTAAGTGAGAGTCTGGCTCGCGCACTGAGGGTTCTGTACCACCATAAAAGACAATAATTACCAATTTAAAAATCCGACTTCAAAATTTGTAAAATATGGCATTTCGATTCGCCGAAAGAAAAATTAGAACATCCAAATAACCCAATTACCAGTTATAACTTGGTAATGGACAGCTATTTGTCACCGACTCGCACTTGGCCATTATTTATTATTTGTTGTTATACTTTAGAGTGTGTACTATAATCATGCCAAGTTTGACGCTTGTACGTATTACCGTTTTTACATTAGAGCTAATACAAAAATACGTTTGTTGTACGGGGACTCCCATTTCGTTTTTAGGGTTCCGTACCAAAAGGGTAAAAACGTGACCGCCAAAGTCTACGATGTCTCTCTGTCCTACCTTTAAACGGCTGTATCTTTTGAACCGTAACAGATAGCCATTTGAAATTTTCACAGAATATGTAATGCTACAGCGGATTAAGTAAGAAATAATAAACAATACAAAAAGTAAAAACGAAAGGGGTCCCCATGCAACAAACTTATTTTTTAACGTATTTTTGTATTAGCTCTAATGTAAAAACGGTAATAAGTACGTACAAGTTTGGCACGATTATAGTATGGTACTACAAAATATACTTAACAACAAATAATAAATAATGGCCAAGTGCGAGTCGGTGAAAAGTTTCTGTTCATTAACAAGTTATAACTAGTAATTTCGTTATTGAATTTTGTGGTGGTACGGAACCCTCAGTGCGCGGGTCCGGCTCGCACTTGGCCGTTTATTTTCCTTACATCCTTTCACAGCGTATTACCTCGTGACCTGCTTTGAGAAGAGCCTTCACTATACCCTGCCCCAGATGATGGTGGCTCTTTGACGGGATCCCGAAGATGCAGAGCACCTTGTAGCCGTCTGCAGCGGCCAGCAGGCATAGAGAAAGGATGATGAGGAGCTTCATCACCTAAAAGGTGAATAGTTGGTAAATGTATGAACCGTGCGGAGCCAAAAAAATAAACGAACGTAACAACGTTATCACGGACCAGCTGAACAACTTTTGCTATAAAAAAATATAATATTTTTTAAAGTATTTTTAATGACATTTATTTTATAAAGCACTAGCGGTCCGCCCCGGCTTCGCACGGGTATATATTATAGCCTATGTCACCCGGGGATAGTGTAGCTTCCCAACAGTGAAAGAATTTTTCAAATCGGTTCAGTAGTTTCGGAGCCTAATCAATGCAAACAAACAAACAAATCTTTCCTCTTTATGATATTATAGTATAGATAATATAGAAGTATAGATTATAAAAGTTATTCACAATGATGAACAGCATGACCTCCTTTCAGTTTAGCACCGTATTGTGTAACCCTGTGTATAAAAACTAAACTGGTTTCAAAATCTACCTGTGTAAGGTCTAAACGTAAAAAAATATTAATTTCTTGCACTGTCGTAATTTAAAACTAAATATACAAAATAACTGGCAAAACTCGTCTGACAGTCTAGGAAAAATAAGGACAAATAAAAAATAACGAAACAATAAAAAAAAAAATGCTCTAAAGGTTAAAAATAATATTATGATTAGTTAACAAAAGATCAGGTTTTGTCACTTTTTGAGAATTCATACCACACTCTGGTAGTATATCTGTGATTTTATATCTCCAATCAGCGTCGATTCTGTTTCTTTTCATTTTAATATGTGAGAAAAGGATGGCGACAATTTTAGAGCTTTCAAATTTAGTTTAGTTTAGAGTACATCAGAATCGAGGCCATTGGCGTCAATTCTGTCATACCACTTACTAAACTAAACCAATCTGCAGGACTAAAATTATCTACCTCTCTTTTAATTTTAATATGTGAGAGATAGGCCACAATTTTAGAGCCGTTAAATTTAGTTTAGTTTAGCTTAGAGAACATCAGAGTCGACGTCATTGGCGTCAATTTAGTTGTACCATTCTCTAAACTAAACTAATCTGACAGGACTATAATTATCGGCGTCTCTTTTCATTTCAGTATGCCAGAAAAGAATGGCAACTGTTTTAGAGCTGTCAAATTTAGGTTAGTTTAGTGGCCAATATTTTCGAGAAGACATAAACTGGCCACCAATGACTTTGGTGGTGGTAAGTTTTAGAACTACGCATTAAAAACAAAAGCTACAAAAACTTAACAAACAGAATAATAATAAGTACCTACTTACAGAATTCCTAAGCCAAAACAAGCTTAAAAACACTCAATCACTTCGACCACGACAATAATACAAACACGTCTAAGGAGACTCGTATAGCGCGAGGATCCAACCTTGACTGATCTGACTGATCATTACAAAATGAGTAGAACTCTAGTAACAGGAAAACGAAGGCTGCGGTAGGGATGCGTGGCGTATCGATGTCGATAGTCTTGTTATTCGACACGAATCGCCGTGGTGACATTATTACTTTGTTAACATACTAATATTATAAATGCGAAAAGTTTGTTGGTTTAATTCTTCCTCTTTCGCGCAGCAACAGAGCAACGGATCGACCTGATTTTTTGCATGGGTATTTTCATAGTAGCTTTTTGAGCTAATTAAGTTTTAAGTATTTTTTTTAATATTCCAATATTTAAGTCTCTGATAATTTTAGGAATTCTAGTATATATTAAAGGAGCCATACAGAATACACTTTTTTGCATGAGTGCAGTTTTGGCCGTACGTGGGCAGAGCTTCATCTCGGCCTGTGTGCGAGTTCGAATACCAGCATCTGTCCAACTACCAAAGAGATGTTGATTTGATTTTACAAAAGTAGCTATTTCTAATATTTATAGATTATTTTATTTATATTACACGGGAATTACTCTTGATGGTCACTCCGAATAAAGTTTCAACCGCATTAGGCAGTCTTTTTCAAGGTGAATGCACGCGCGCGGCTGCGTTTCGCTTGGCACTACGGACCAGCAGATGTACAAATTATCTTTATAATCCTAAATCATCGACGCTAAACATCGACATGATCATCATTGAACATGGCACATCACTAGTTGTCATAATGATAGGTCAATAGCTTCACTGATCACCGTGTTTCGGGTTCAGTCTGCAAAATCAGTAAATTAAGATTATTTTTATAAAAAAATACCTATGTACTACTTGAGAGGTCAAAGTCAAATTCAAAGTCAAAGTTTTATTTGCTTGCCAATGGGTATAAAAGGTATTAAAATACTATTTATGTTCATCCACAGCCCTAAGGGTAAGGGCGTGCAAATATGTATGAATTTATAAATATGTCAAAAGTTATTAAGTAATTAATAATTAATTAATACTAAAAATGTATCAACAAGCCAAATCATAAGAATAAAAACGACGCCATTTTCTTTGGAATTCTTCCATTTCATAGAAGCACTCCTTTACCAACCACTTATTCAACTTTGTACAAAAACGCCTATAATTATGTTACGGTAGTTATTTACAGTACCGGCGTTAGGGTAGGGCCTGCGGCCTTATTATAGAACTTTGATCGGGATCGAAATTGCATGCCGTCCCGTTCGCATCTATTTACTCGCACCACGTGCGCAAGTGAGATGGCACGCGCTCGCGATCACGATCCGAATCATCCATAATAAGGCATATGGTTAGGCGACCGCCCAGGGCGCCAGATATAAAGGGGCGCCATAGGCACCTATAAAGGGGCGCCGCAGGTATATATAAAAATCTATAGATCTATTCTATCTAATCTATTCTTTGCCTTTTTTCAGTTTGAGGTGCGCCGTAGTCTCGCCCGGGGCGCTGGTAGTGCTAAAACTGGCACTGGTTATTTATTTTTGCATAAGTTAAATAAACAGTCGAATAATTCGACCAACAATACCAACAATGTTGATCGAAGACTTGTTGATTGATAAAAAAATGACCAATTGTAAATCCATGATGCATATTAAAACCTAAGTGGGCGACTAGAATTACTGAGTGGGCGACTGTAATATCAAATGGGATTGACTAACAGGGCAGATACGAAATCTGTCAGAAGACATGTGGATTTGGTGGGCCGCACAGAAAAAAGAAGTAAATAGACCGGAAATGAGAAGGAAAATCTGCTACCAGGCATTATGAGTGAACCTTGATTGAACATTCTTTAACTGATCGAATGACTGACGTTTCGTTTATACGGGTGCAACTGGCTACATCAAATTTCTTAGAATACCTTGACAGCCGTTCTTAAATTAAACAAAAAAAAACTGTGGTCGGTGGGACCGCTGTCTGACCAACAGGAAAGAGTTCATTGAAGAATGAATGAGAGAAAGTTCATTGAATGAGCTTTCACTCCCGTTGAACCGAATTGAACCGTCCGAATGAACCTTATTCTCACTCTTTCTCTCCCATTGGTCAGACGGTGATCCAGCGTACCAAATCCACACGTCTGTAAGCACTAATAAGTTAGAAGATCAAGGCGGGAGCGAAGCGAAGCCAAGATCCCAGCTTTAGCCTTCGTGGTTTTTTTTTTTTATAACAACGCAAAATCTTCCCTCTCGACCCCTCAATCAAAGTTCAAGGCGGATTCGAATTCTGTCAGTTAGGTTACCTCGATTAGGATATAAACGCAGCATTCTTGAAATACGAGCAAAATATTGATTATATTATGAGCCATTTTCAAAATTTGTATTGGCCTTAAGTCTCGCCCACTTAGTATTTTAGTAAGCTATATTATTCAGTATTTTTTAAATTTTTTATTCGAATTTATATTCGTTTGTTTAAGTACTACGTAAGTCATATATTCAGATGGACAGACGACCTAAAAGAGACCGCAGGGAAACGCTGGATGCAGGCCGCTTCCAACCGGCCCTTTTGGAGATCGATGTCCAGCAGTGGACGTCCTACGGCTGAAATGATGATGATGATGATGAATTCATATTAAGTATTTTTTACACCTTTCATTTGATTTTATATTCGCGCGTTTAAGTAGGTAAGTCCCTTTTTATAATTATTAATGTGTTGGTTTGGTATACAGAATAGTAAAATATTATTGGACCGACACGCACTTGACCTTTTTTATCTTGAGTGTCTGCGTGTACATAATTACGATATTATTTAATAAACAGATTGTAGGTAAGCTCTCAGACGTGTGTTACTTAGGGTGGGTTACACCATCTTACTTTAGCAATAACAAACATCGACATTTCAATTAAAGTACTGGTTAGGGCCTAACCCGTACTTTACTCATTTATTTGCCTAACCGTTAGTTAATAAATTAGTTGCACCATCTTACAATTGTCAAATGACGTCATAACTTTTACTGGTAACCGTAACCAAACTGCCCACGCTTCTATTGTTTATGTTAAATAACTCTCAGATGTAATTAAATGTTTCCAGCTATGCATCTGGGGTAAATAAGGTCTCATTTGACTTGCAACCCTGGTAACTTTAACTATGCTAGTGAATACGCTGGTGCAGCGCATTTTGCAGTTACTGCTGAAGTCAGTGTTACTGTTATTGTCAAATTTGTCATAAACCTTAACTTTAACTACTACTACCAACTACTGGTGCAACCAAGCCTTAGGGTGGGTTGCACCATTTTACTTTAGCAATAACAAACATGAACAATAAAGAGTTAATCAATCAATCAATCAATCATTTCAGTTAAAGTACCGGCTAGGCAAATAAATTAGTTGCACCATCTGACAATTGTTAAATGACGTCATAACTTTAACTGTTAACCGTAACCGCCCACGCTTCTATTGTTTATGATAAATTCTGTCATAATATATATCTGAATATTTTTGATTAAACATGATTGACCTTCATTTAGCCTTGAATGACGTTGGCATTATGTTGAAATTTATCTCAGCCGTTTACTACACAAAGAAACAAAAAAAACCAAACCACACATATCTTATATCTGTGCCAAACCACTGTGCTACTATTGACATTGTCAGATGAAAATATGACAGAAGTAAGTTTTTTTTGTATAGACGTCTACACGAACTAATATAACGCCAATGGTGACATCATCACGTCATCAAAAATACAATCTTATTTTTTTATAGCTACCTTACGGAAAACAAATTTATTCAAATTAGTATGGTTAAATTCTTAGCCTATATTTTTAGAAAATAACAAAACTATAAGGTCAGAAAATTTGGGAATATTCAAAATTCAAATTTAAATTATTTATTTGTCAGAACATGGTATAGGTACACGTGCATATAAAGTAGCATACCGGGTCGTAAGAATGGTGACGTATCTCACGTCCTTGCCTGTTACATACAAATGTTAGTTTTTTTGTCTATATTTTTATTCGTTTTTGTTTAAATTATAAAAACTAATTTATGTCTATGTTAGAATATAAATAGCTATGTTCATATTATATGAAACTGCGGACGTTTGTTAACCATAATTTTCTTCGCGTTGTGCATTCTATGTATAATTTTTCGATGTTCCTGTTCCAAGACCCCAAAACTCGCAAAAAGTGGTTGGAACTAAGTAGCTCGTAGATAAGTAGTAAAATTAAATATAAATTATTATGCAAACCTCATTGGAGAATGAACTTTGTGAAAGGGTATTTTTATAATAATAAAAAACTATATTGAACAATTTGTACATTATAGGATTTAAAAATTCTGGGCTATTGTGGTGATGTCTTGAATGTGTTGAGGTCTCCGGTGTCTGGGTCAGTTAGGTAGGAGGTACGGCAAGTGCGACAAATATTATAGTGCTAACAGACGCTCGAACGCGGCTGACGGACCGCCGTCCAACCCACGGGAGAGAAAGAGTGAGAATATCATATTTCCTTCTCTTTCTCTCCCATTGGTCAGACGGCGGTTGAGATCAGCCGCGTTCGTGCGTCTGTTAGCACTATAATACGAAATTGATAAAAAATTGTAGTAACATTGTTCCGACTAATTGCATCACTTGCTATGTCCGGTTTGTACCTACTCAGATTACAAAAACAGAGATATGGTAAGGACCTGGAATAACTACACAAAGAAACCAAGTACATTCGCATAATTTAAGCCATTCAAATGGTGTCATACATGGCTCCAAAAAACATATAAAAAATTTACTATGACAATTTGCGCGGTGAAATCGTACCACAACAAATCAGAAAAGCAGTATAAGAGTTATGGTGTGACATTCCACAGGTAATCCATTAATTTTCTTGCTTAAATCGTTTAAAATACCAATCGAAACGTAAGCTACAAAGCGAATTTGTAGCTTACGTTTTGAGAAGGCGTTGTTTGGAAACTTACCTTCTCTGAGTAGTTATTCTAAGGGTAAGGATTTTTTTTATACAAATATAGTTGATTGTATCAGGCGTCACTTTGTGGTAGACACTTTGTGGTCCATGTTTTATTTGTATACGACGAATCTCTAGTATAATTCCGCTTCTACGTCGCTTCGAGTAGATACAATAAGGATTTTGGGATAAATTATTTTTTTCTATAGATATTTGTGACGCTAATTTTAAATTAACCTGAAATAAAATATTAATTTCATAGATTCGAAAAATTGTCCATTGCCAGTCAAATTGCCATCACTGGCAACACATACTGGTCAAATACCGTTGTCTTTAGTGATAGGACGTCCAGAGTCCTGCCAGCAAAGACCCACCTGTTGGGAAAGGCTACTGAGGTCGCTGAGCATCGTATTGAGGTCCTCCAGCGACTCTGCCATGATGACTATATCATCGGCAAAACGAAGGTGAGTGATGTATTCGCCATTGATGTTGATGCCGTTCCAGTCCAAGAGCTTGAAAACGTCCTCCAATGCGTTCGTGAACAGTTTTGGAGAGATAAGGGCAGGGGCGTATAGCGTTGTGAATTCGACTAAAGGCCTGATTTAAGCCAGATGCGTTCACACCCGCGACGCTATCTTATCATGTCTCCCTATTTGGTCTCATCTGAGGTTGCACCACTATTTCACTATCTTGGTTATTATATAAATATTTACCTACTAAAGAGGTGCTCCAATTATCATCTATATATAGATAGGCTATCTACAGACCTTATGCAATCTAATGTTTGTGATTGATTTATACACCGGATAAATAGCCTCCGGATTAGCAAGTCGAAGTGGCAGTGGGCAGGGCACATAGCACGCAGAACAGATGGCCGATGGGGTCGAAAGGTTCTCGAATGGAGACCACGGACCGGTAAGCGCAGCGTAGGACGTCCACCCACGAGATGGACAGACGATCTAAAAGAGACCGCAGGGAAACGCTGGATGCAGGCCGCTTCCAACCGGCCCTTTTGGAGGTCGATAGCGAGGCTAAAGTCTAGCAGTGGACGTCCTATGGCTGAAAAAATTATGACGATGATCATAATTGATCTATATTTTCAGTTTTAAAAGATACATAATCATCCAAAGACAATATACCGCCATGGTACTATCTAACACATTTATTGTATCTGGTTACTTGTACTTTAGTGATACTGCCAAATCAACAGGATCTCGAACAAAATTATTGAAACTGCCAAATCAACAGGCGCTCGAACAAAATTATTGAAACTGCCAAATCAACAGGCGCTCGAACAAAATTATTGATATTGCCAAATCAACAGGCGCTCGAACAAAATTATTGATACTGCCAAATCAACAGGCGCTCGAACAAAATTATTGAAACTGCCAAATCAACAGGCGCACGAACAAAATTATTGAAACTGCCAAATCAACAGGCGCTCGAACAAAATTATTCAAACTGCCAAATCAACAGGCGCATGAACAAAATTATTGATACTGCCAAATCAACAGGCGCTCGAACAAACTTATTGAAACTGCCAAATCAACAGGCGCTCGAACATATTATTGATACTGCCATCAACAGACGCTCGAACAACTTTATTCCTATTATTAACGACTGAGCCAAAGTTAATTAATTTTGTGGTCCATCTCGAAAGTTTCCTTCACATAAAAGAGAATCTGGTAAATTGGTCCACACATATTGAAGTAATAAGTCATCAGACGCTGAAACTGCTCATTGATTCAAAATATTACGGGGCAGTTAAAGGCGTGCGACTAGCTCACTCGCGTATTCCAACTTTTTTGAAGATAAATAATAATAAATAAAGATAATTGAATGATATTTGATCTTTAAATAAATAAATAAAAAACAATATGATTTTTAATAAACCAATTGAACATTATGTTTAGAATAACAGCAATTTTCATCTTGATATTTTATAGGATGGAAAAGGAGATAATTTTTTTTTTTTTTTTTTACATTTTAAATAGTAAGCTGTCCTAGTTGAGCGCAGGCAATTCTGCCTGTCCTTAACTCAGATCAGACAAACAAGGGAGATATACCATAGTGCAATTACCATTCGTGTTCAAATGTCTCTGTTTTTCATACTTATTTTTTTCGATATTACTTACCTATCGCTAAACCAAGCCTGATGTAGGCGAGATGCGGTCGCACCCGCTCATCCACCGTACCATATCTCCCTTATTTGAATGGTCTGAGTTCCTAATCTTCCATCGACATAATTTATCATTAGAATCCGTGATAACCGATAAACCTTACGCTATGCTATTGCTTTAGAATACCCAGCGTTTTTATGTGCCCTCATTCGCTTCATTGTGTAGTAATGTAATGTACAGGTATTTTGGTCAGTCAAGGTTAGTGAAGTACGCTAAGGACTCTTGTTGTTTGTTCTTTTTTTTGTAATTATTGTGTTATCACTTTATAAGTATTGAGTGTATTTGTGTTTACAGCAAGATAATATAGTGTTTTGTTTTATAAGGTTGGTAATGTTCCATGTTAATGTTCTACTTGGATTGATTTGTTGTGTTTTTCAACCTAGAAGCCACGCCGCGTCGGTCTTCTCTTGGTTCCGTACCAAAAGGGTAAAAACGAGACCCTATTACTAAGCCTAGTCCGTCCTACCTTTCAACGGCTGTATCTTTCGAACCGTATATAATAGATATCTATTTGAAAATTTAATAGAATATGTACTGTTACGGTGGATTAACTAAGAAAATAAAATAACTAATATGTAAAAATGAAAAACAATATAACTTTGGAATACAACAAACGTATTTTTTAACGTGTTTTTTACAAAAATTGTCTTTCAAATTTGACTCCAAAATACAAATTTCAAACATTTTGTGACAAAATTTCATTCAATTTTAACATTCAATTTTGCGTATTTTTCATGCAAGATGAAAGTGCTACTCCTTCTCTGCCTGTCTTTGCTGGGGCTTGTCCAGGGATACCATATACTATGCGTGTTTCCCGTACCCACCCGCAGTCACAACACCTTGGGGAAAGGCATCGTTGATGCTTTGCTTACAGCTGGACATGAGGTAAAAATACTATACTATTATACTTTCATGCCTTTTCGAATGAGCAGTTGTATAATCTAAAAAAAACCGGACAAGTACGAGTAGGACTCGTGCTCTGAAGGTTCCGTCCAAGGGAACCCTCAAAACGCGAGTCCAAAAAAAAAACTAACTGAAGTTGAAATATTAAAAGCCAAACTTAACTTTGTAGTTGATTATTAGTTTCTTCCATACATTCCAACTACAAAATGTAAGTTTGTAATAGCGAAATAATTATTTTTAAATGATATAACTTCAAATTAGTAGCTTTCGGATTTATTTTATTTTATTTTATTTTATTATTATATACACAACACAAATTACAATCTTACAAAACATTATATATATTATCGGTCCAGATCTGGATTGTAACTTAAAAATATGTGTAAACATAAAAAAAAAATGAGCAGACATGAATGAGGTTACTGATTAATATATAAAAACTGTGCATAAACCTGCAGAGCGCACACTACCGCTACAAGTGTCGCAGACAGCAGTGCGCGTACCCTGCACGAGTATGCTATGCATAGGATGTGTTTGGAGCAGCCAGACTCAACCCAGTGGTTGTGTCTTATGTCATTCCTATATATGTGCTATGAGACCTTGCCTTTTGCCAAATTTCATGATTCTAGGTCAACGGGAAGTACCCTATAGGTTTTGATTCTCCTGTGAAATCGCAAAATATGCGACATAAACGTTCATATCTTTTGATTGCGTTGACCGTTGACTTAAAAGTTTTATTTTTTCACAGCCGAAAGAAACCGTAGACCCAGGTATTTAGTATACATTTCAACTTGATACCATTACACGTTCTTGAGAAAAAGGGTCTTGACAGACGGACAGACGGACAACGAAGTGATCCTATAATGGTTCCGCTTCCTTTTGAGGTACGGAACACGAAGTCAAAATGAGTAGGCGCTCGGACAAAATTACTGATATTGCCAATTAAACAGGCGCTCGAACAAATTACTGATATTGCCAATTAAACAGGCGCTCGAACAAATTACTGATATTGCCAATTAAACAAATAAACAGGCGCTGGAACCAAATTACTGATATTGCCAATTCAACAGGCGCTCGATCAAAGTCACCGCTCGGCGCGGAGCGTGACAATGCTTGTGTATTTATAATTACGCTACTTTCTTAAATTGGGGGTAATAAGTTGATAATATTGATTCGATAAGAAGCCGATATTTTCAATATAAGTTCTCAATATAACCATAGATAAATATACTCTCCATTTGATAGAATAAGAATGGCAAAAAATTCAGTTTACGTTACATTTTTCGTAAAAAACTTGGAGGACTATAATTATAATACAATATAATACGTTTTATTTTCTTGAATATATATATATATATCTCCCCCCCTCTGGGCACACTATAATGTCATTGCTTTTTTATGCTTTTAGGTGACCTGGGCAACTCCGTACCCTCCTAAAGAACCAAAGAAAGGCCTAAACATTGTAGATGTAAGCGTTACAGTACCTATCTTTGATAGTAAGTTTATTTTTATACTTTTAATAATCCCTAAACTTCAAACAACCACGGCCTTCTCTATTTCGCAAGTTCATGCTAAGCAACCAGCGTCAGATACCGAGCTCAGATCAGATAAACAAGTAAGATATGAATTAGTATATTTTTCGTTGAGGACTCCATGTTTCATCAACTTTTTTGCATAATACCGCAAAACAGCTCAACGCAAAAACTGTAAATATTGCTAAGTTAACAGTACTAGACACTGGATTTAGGAAGCAACTAACTTCAGGCAAGTCTATTATTCTTGTTAGACTTGCCTGAAGTTAGTTCTTTCCTAATTTCCGTCTCTGATTTCAGGAGACAGAATTTAGGCAGCAGCCAACTTCAGGCAAGTCTATTATTCTTGTTAGACTTGCCTGAAGTTAGTTCCTTCCTAATTTCCGTCTCTGATTTCAGGAGACAGAATTTAGGCAGCAGCCAACTTCAGGCAAGTCTATTATTCTTGTTAGACTTGCCTGAAGTTAGTTGCTTCTTAAATTCAGTCTACTGAATTCAGAGACTGAATTTAGGAAGTAACTAAGTAACTTCAGGCAAGTCTAATAGACTTCAGGCAAACTTCATTACTTCAAGCAAATGTATACCTTCTGTATACCTTGTGTTGTATGTATGTGTACCTTCGACCAAAATAAAATGAATGGACGGGCCATAGCCATTGAACTTGCTCAGTAAAAACGAGTCAAAACCGTCGGACATATACTTCAACACCTAATTATAAAAATGTACAGTACATTTGTTCCAAAAAATATAGCAGTTATAACTATTAACTATTTATAGCAGTTTTTTGTTGTGTCTTCGGGAAAGCACACGAAGACGTCATTTTGTCAGATGTTTCGTTATCATGTAACAAAAGTCGCGTGTTGCACTTCCTACGGCTAGAGACCGACTGAAACGAAGTGAGCGCCGGCGTTCATTTTGTAATCTTCAAAAATGCGCTTCTTCTGGGCCCGTCCATTCATTTTATAATGGTCGAAGATAATAACCCGATTATGTCTACGAAGTTATGATCATTATTTCCGTTGACACGCATAGACCTACAATTACTAATTTAGGATGTCATACTACTAAATATAATAA
Organism: Agriopis aurantiaria; assembly: GCA_914767915.1. Classification (NCBI taxonomy): domain Eukaryota; kingdom Metazoa; phylum Arthropoda; class Insecta; order Lepidoptera; family Geometridae; genus Agriopis; species Agriopis aurantiaria. The sequence continues at coordinate 4,393,009 of OU612007.1, read as the reverse complement.
TGGTATTTCAGGTTTGGACATGACAAAGAATGCGAAATTGGGCATGTCAGGGTTGAAAATCGCCAAGGCGTACGCTCGTAACGTAACGTTGACTGCCCTCACTCCTGTGCTTCAGGATAAGCTGATCCACACGCAGTTTGATGCAGTCGTCACTGAAATGTTCTTCTCGGAAATTGAAGCTGGGTTAGTATATACTTAAGTGTAATTTTAACTCATCATCATCAGCCTCTAACTGTCCACTGCTGGACATAGGCCTCTCCCAATGCACGCCACTGAGCTCGGTCGGCAGTACCTTGCATCCAGTGTTTACCCGCCGTTTTACGCAGGTCATCAATTTTAACTGATATTAGCCAATTGAAGTGGGATTGCGCCGGCCACGTAAGTAGAATGTCAGATGATTTGTGGGCCAGAACCAGAATGGCTGCCGCATGCCATACAACCTCTTGGAAAGCCCAGAAAAAGATTGCGAAGGCAGAAGACAAGAACCTCAAAAAGTTCAAAGACAATTTAGAAAATACCACACCATAATATATATCATAGTTTCATTCTTCTGCGATTGGGTTCGATTCCCATCTAGGACAAACATTTATGTGATGAACATTTGTGTTTGTTCTGATATCTGGGTGTTAATATATATTTAAGTATGTATTTAAAACTATATATGTATGTATATCAGTCTCTGGCAGCCATATCACAAGCTTTGCTTAGTTTGGGGTCTTTGCTTAGTTTGGGTCAGATGACCGAGTGTGCAAAAAATGTCCCAGTTTTTTTTTTATTATACCCGGTAGATAGCGTCGCCTGGAAGAGATCTATTGACGAACTGCCAGTTGTTGAACTAGTTTCGAAGCCTTTATCCTTCTCATGTCCTATGTAATTTCTAGTGTGGTGTGATCTTGATAGCCCGTTGGTTCAGTTGGTAGTGAACCTACCTTCTGAGCTTGGGGGCGTGGGTTCGATTCCCATCTAGAACAAACATTTGTGTGATGAACATTTGTGTTTGTTCTATATCTGGTTGTTAATATCTATTTAAATATGTATTTAAAACTATATAATGTATAATTATATATCAGTCTCTGGCAGCCATATCACAAGCTTTGCTTAGTTTGGGGTCAGATGAGCGTGTGTGCAAAATGTCCTGAATTATTTATATCTATACATATTATATCATGACATTCACCATATACCATATTTCTTACCTTCAAATGTGACTTCCATTCCAGCTACGCAGCCGTGCAGGGAATCCCCTGGATCGTCCTGTCAGGCAGCATACTGCAGCCCCCCCTTCAGGCACTCGTGGATGCTGCTAACTCTGTTCCAGTGATCCCCTCCATGTTCGCAGACTACCCTGTCCCTTTGACCTTCTGGCAGCGGTTGATGAACGCAGCTGTCTTCGGTGGTGTCAAACTTATGTCAAGGTAAAATACTGTTTCATAATCTGCATGGAAGACGCAGCGTAGGTAGGCTTCCCACTAGATGGACGGACGATATTGTGAGAGTCGCTGGCATCCAGTGGATGCAAAAGGCAGGCTGTCGTTCAGTGTGGACGTCTTCTGGCTGATGATGATGAATAGGCATGTGTCCTAATGTTTAATTTATTACAAACTAGCTGACCCGACAGACGTCCTGTCTTAGAACTGTCAAACGAGCGAAACCAAAATCGTTGCTAAGTTTTCTGTAATTTTACAATTTTGTGCGCAATTTTCTTAATTTTTCTTTCCGTAAGTACCTTCTTTAAAGTGTTAGAAAACTTTTAAAAACAAAGATGAATGAAATCGGTCAAGTCGTTCTCAAGTTATGACGTGACCAAGGTAGGTAAATAGGGATTACCAGAGGTGTAGCGATGAATCTAACTAAATACATTACACATACTGAAAGAAAATAATTATTGGCCGATAAATCTCTGAGGTATGAGGTTTTAGGTGGGGATAAAGAGGAGATATTCTGTCCCTTTCTCCAAAGCGTGTATTAGTATAGCATTTGTATGGCGCACCTGGGGTGTGACGTCATAACTCAGTATAGAGCCCTCTCTGTCTAGCATAAAATTAAAATACTTATAACATATTTATTGCGAATAAATGTGCGATAGGAAACCGCTAGACAAAGACAAACATAACCGTACGAAGCGCTTTGATTCCACTTATTGTGCGAACTGCTAGTCTGTGGAATGCGCTGCCTGAATGGGTGTTCCCCGATAGTTACAATCTGGGTGTATTCAAATCAAGAGTGAATCGGTTTCTTATATGCAAGCGTGCTCCACCGTGGACCGCATCATCGCTTAACATCAGACGAGTTGGCGGTCAAACGCAAGCCAATTAGTCCTACTAATATTATAATCGCGAAAGTTTGTATGTATATGGATGTATGTATGTATGTTTGTTCCTCTTTCACGCTGCAACAGAGCAACGGATCGACCTGATTTTTTACACGGTTTTTTTTTCGTTCAAGGGCTGGAGATTGACATAGGCTACTTTTCATCATCATCATCATCACTATTTTTCATCACTACGCGGGCGAAACCGCAGGGTGCAGCTAGAACTATATAAAAAAGCATGTTCGTGACTTGCCAGGTTGGATGCACCATTGAACACGGAGCACTACGAAGCCATGTTCGCTACCATTGCTGCAGCGAGAGGCGTCCAACTACCCTCATTCGAAGACGCTCTGTACAACATATCTGTCCTACTGGTGAACTCTCACCCTTCGTTCGCGTCTGCTCACAGCCTCCCCCCTAATGTGGTGGATATCGCTGGGTACCACGTTGATGAGAACATCCCTCCTTTACCCAAGGTAAGGGTCAAGTCATAGACTAGCACTAGGTAAAGCTACGTAGCCCAGGCTTCTAGTTACGATTATTATCAAAAAACAATTCAGTAAAGTCTGAGGAACGGGGTGAGGGATTGGCAATTTTTGCAGCATAATTTTTTGCTACAACAACACTTAGCGCGGTTTTAAATAATTTTAATAGTTTTTAATTTTTTAAATTAGTATTCGCCCACCGGGCAGTCTAAAGCCTTAAGGCCATACCGCCGTTCATCTGTTTTGTATAGTCTTAATAACGTCAAACAAGTCACAGCCAGAGTCAGTCACGGTCACGTCAAACTCATGCCCCTGTAAAGTGGCGGGGAGTTAACAAGAGGCTCCTATGGAGTTTTGGAAACAACACGAAAAGACACGTTTCACCCCGTTTTATCACTGGCCCACACTCGAGCACGTTTACGAGCACTTAATGAATAATAATTCACCATTTAATACACATTAACAATCGAAAATACACAAGTTTAGGAAAATAATACAACGAGCCGATATGCTCTTTCCACGTTGGCGCTAGAACTCGCGTAAAAGGCCTCCCTCTGAGAAGGGTGTTGCCATAATCCCCACGCTTGGCAGGTGGCTTGGGGATCGCAGTACGTTCACCGTGTACTAATAGGACGCTGCTGCCCATCTTCCCGTGGTTCTGGTCGAAGTTTTAGAACATACCCGGGTCCAATCAAACCTAACTTATTAATATTAAATCATATTGTTTATTTTCCAGGATCTCCAAGAGCTCCTAGATTCTTCCCCTCAAGGGGTGGTATACTTCAGTATGGGGTCTGTGTTGAAGTCAGCTACCTTCCCGGAGCAGACCAGAAGAGACATCATGAAAGTGTTCGGGGAACTCCCCTACACGGTCCTCTGGAAATTCGAGGAGCAGCTGGACGGTCTACCGAAGAATGTTCATATTAGGAAATGGATGCCCCAAGCTAGTATTTTAGGTAAGAACATTTTATGGTACTCAACTCACCTATCGTATAGGGCCAGATAGAACTGCTATACAGGGTTACACGGAAAGGGTGTACTAAGCCAAAAGGTGCCCATAGTATCCATCAATATGAACAACCTTTAGTATGGGACTAACCCTGATATCGCAAAAATATCATTCAATAGAAAAGGTCATTCACACTCGACATAATGTATGGAACGACAGACTTTTTTTCGCGATTCCACTGTTGTTACCAAAATACTACGCATCGTCTGCAACGAGCTACAACGCTTGTTGCTTAGAGCGAGACTACTAAGCAAAAAGTGCTGTAGCTCGTCGCGAGTACTGTGCTTCACCTGTAACGAGCTACAACACTTTTTGCTTAGTAGTCTCGCTCTAAGCAAAAAGTGTTGTAGCTCGTTGCAGACGATGCGTAGTACTTGCGACTAGCTACAACACTTTTTGCTTAGTAGTCATGCTCTAAGCAAAAAGCGTTGTAGCTCGTTGCAGACGATGCGTAGTACTTGCGACTAGCTACAATACTTTTTGCTTAGTAGTCTCGCTCTAAGCAAAAAGTGTTGTAGCTCGTTGCAGACGATGCGTAGTACTTGCGACTAGCTACAACACTTTTTGCTTAGTAGTCATGCTCTAAGCAAAAAGCGTTGTAGCTTGTTGCAGACGATGCGTAGTACTCGCGACGAGCTACAGCACTTTTTGCTTAGTAGTCTCGCTCTAAGCAAAAAGCGTTGTAGCTCGTTGCACGTGAAGCGCAATAGACGCGCGACTGTGCATCGTCGGCAATTATTTTTCCAGCGCATCCCAACGTGAAGGTGTTTATAACTCACGGCGGAGTTCTCAGCAATATCGAGGCTGTATACCACGGCGTGCCTCTGATCTCCATCCCTCTGTACGGAGACCAGCCAGCCAACGCCAACAGAGCTGCTCGCGAGGGGTACGCCATCAGACTGGAGTACGATTTTGACACAATGGCGAGTCAACTAAGACCAGCGTTGAAGGACATTTTGGAAACTGACAGGTGGGAATCGGGAACCGTTCATTTGTAGTTTCGTTCATTCTTCCTATACCTTCCTTCCTTTTTTTTTTACTTCAAATAATTATGGATTTAAAAGACTTCAAAATTAGTAAATTTATACGCAATTTCGTTTTAAGCTGGATGACATACTTTTATAAAGTTATGCAAAAGGTAAAAACGTAACCCTTATAGGATCACTTTGTTGTCCGTCCGTCCATCTGTCTGTGTGTAAAAGCCTTTTTTGTCAAAAATGTGCAAAGGTATCAAGTTGAAATTTATATCAAACACTCGGGTTTACAATCTCTTTTCAGCTGTAAATAAATCAAACTTGTAACGCGATCCAAAGATATGATTGTTTATGTCGCATATTTTGCGATTTCACAAGGGCATCAAATCCTATGGGTTCCCGTTGACCTAGAATCATAAAATATGGCAAAAACCAAGGTCTCACAACACATATTATAAAGGAAAAAAACCGAAAGTCGTTAGTTTGAAGTTGTATCATATAAAAGAAAATATGTTTTTAGATTACAAACTTACATAATATTGTAGTCGGTATGTTTGGAAGAACCGTACCTATCGTCCGTCCACTACAAAGTTAAGTTTCTCTTTTTTTTTGTATGGTCTCGCTCTCTGATGTCTCCGTCCAACGGAACCCTCAGAGCGCGAGTCCTACTGGTACTTATCCGGTTTTATTTCCAGTTATCATACTTGCAGCGCTCTCCGGTTTCAGGCGCTGTAGAATAAAACAACATAACGTTTGTTGCAGTTACTACAAGCAAGCCAAGTACCTCTCAGCATTGTTCAAGAACCGACCAGTGGCGCCATCTAAGCTCATCTCCCACTATATTGAAGTGGCCATCGCAAGCAAAGGTGTGATTTTATAAGCTACGTTATACACACACACACACGGGTTTTTTTTTGTTACTTTACTCTAAAACACGCCAAGAACACTATAAATACACGATAAAGGGTCAAAGTGATGAAAAAAAAAACAACACTCGAAAATACACAAATGGACAAAAGAAATAGTTACAATGAGGCGAAATTGTTATTTACCTACGTAACCTACGTTGCCGCCAAAAACTAGACAATCTTTCTGAACTTGACTGCTGCCTCTTTGGTTGTTTGGGGCTTTTAATACTTACCACTGCCAAATGCACAACAAGTGCGATGCAAAAATCTTCTCATGAGGAAAAGAAAAACAATCACAAGCACTTTTTTTTAATTATTTTTTTGCATGGATTTTATGCGTCACATTCTTGTGCATTTGCCAGTGTCAAGTTTTTAAATTATTATCAAGTTTGATAAAATGAAGTCAAAGAAGTAGTCACAGTCAGAGTCAGGCAAAGTAAGTCACGGTCTAAAGTCCAAGGTGGTCTTAGTAAAGTGGTGGGAGACTCTTCTATGGAGTTATGGAGCTTTGGAAACAACACTAAAATACATGTTTCACCACGTTATATCACTACTCGAGCACGTCTATAAATAATAATCCACCATTAAAACCTACCATCTACCCTACCTATGCATTTTCCTCGAAAATATTTTCGAGTACTAGTAAAACTCCATCTTATTTCACGTTGCCGCCAAAAACTTGACAATCTTTCAGAACTTTTTTTACTTGAGTGCTGCCTCTTTGGTTGTTGGGGCTTTCAGTGCTTACCACTAACAAATGCACAAGAAGTGCGATGCCAAAATCGTCTCATAAAGAAAGAAGAAGAAAAACAACTTTTTTGTATTATTATAGTGCTAACAGACGAGACGGACTTGGTTGACGGACCGCCTTCCAACCAACGGGAAAGAAAGAGAAAATTTTCTCTTTCCCACCCGTTGGTCAGCGGTCCGTCAACCAAATCCATACGTCTGTTAGTACTATTATAATCTAGAATTCAATCGAGTCTTACTTTTTCTTATTTTTCAGGGGCTTACCACCTAAGGTCGATAGCGCTCAGCTACCCGTGGTACCAAAGATGTATGCTCGATATAGCAGCATTCGTATTTTCTATACTAATTGCACTGTATTTAATACTAAAGAAATTAATTAGGTTCGCACTAAGTTTATGCCAAGGAACTTCGAAGAAAACTATAAATAAAAGCAGAAAAGTGAAGAAAAACTAGTGTGATAAATGATGTTTTTAATTCTGTAAATAAATTACCTATTACAAAAGATATTGTATTTTTTTCTTCTTTGAATAATTTAGTACAGAGTTATAGTTATTTCTGCTTATTTTTAGGGTAGTGGCGTTAGTCATATTGGTTTTTAGAGTTCCGTACCCAAGGGGTAAAAACGGGACCCTATTACTAAGCCTACGATGTCTGTCTGTCTGTCTGTCCTACCTATTAACGGCTGTATCTTAAAAGAACGGTACTTGCAAGTATCGATCGTCAAATTGACAGTTGAGGTCGTCAAATTCGATAATATGCCATTTTGTCAGTACTCGCTGTGATCGATTCTATGGCATTTTAGCGAATTTGACGATCGATAAAGAATAATAAAAAAAAAAAAAAAAAAAAAAAAAAAAAAATAATAATAGCATAATAGATAGCCAGTTGAAATTTCCACAGAATATGTAGGTAATGTTACGGAACATTGACAAAAAAGTCAACAAGTAAAAATGAAAGGGGGGTACCCCCATTTTATGTTTATTACGAAGTTATAACTGGTAATGTCGTTATTGAATTTCGGGGTGGTATGGAACCCTCAGTGCGCGAGCCCGACTCGCACTTGGCCGGTTTATTATTTATATCTTGGCTGTAGCTGTATGGTTAGAAGCAGAATCAAGTGGCATGGGCTGCTTGTGCAGCGTTTCAATGTGACGTTTGGCAGGGCGGTGTAACATCTCCTCTGTTATTTAACCTTTATGTAAACGACCTCAATGACAAGCGCAGCAGTGTATATATTACTCTATGAGTACCCGGAATGTATTATGATTGTCACAGATCTACATATCTGTGATGATTGTGATTATGATACATTCCGGGTACTCATAGAGTATTCCGGGTAATCATAGATGGACTGTCTTCAATAGGGTATTTGACTACTTTTGGGAAACTATTGCACATTATTGTCTGATATAAAATAATGTATACTGCATTTATATTTTCTGGATATCAGTCGTATTTGCGATATAAATCGATGTTAAAGTTTGAATAAAAAAATATCGCGCCAAAACGCAGACCTGCGTCATAGCTCCGATCACGTGACTAATTGACGTCACACAAAACAAAACAACTGCAGCCAGGCTGCAAAAGTTTGATGATTAATTAATTTCTAATAGAAGTAATGGTTTATAAATATTGTGTAGTGCCAAAATGTACAACTACTTCCATAAAGACACCGGATAAAATATTTGTTCCTGTTCCAATGCACCCAAAACTCACCAAAACTCGAAAAAACTGGTTGGAACCAATCTAAGGTTGGAACTAAGTAGCTCGTAGAGAACCCAAAAGTATTGGAGCTAATTCAAGTGTTTCTATGTGCGAAGATCATTTTGAGGTACATATTTGAGTCTATATATTTCTATTATAATTTGTGTTTTTATTGCATTACTATTTTATGTACTGTTACTTTCTTTTTAAACATTGTAAAGCTCGACATAACCTAACAAAATAGTTATATCCACCTACTACAACATACTTTTTGTACAACTTGATTGAATGTTTTGCTTGGAGAACAATTAAAAATTAATACTGACATTGTAGTTTTTACGTTTTGAGTTCTGCAGCGTAGAAACAATGACGTGGATTATTATTAAAGAAATATGCAACCATAAAAACATTAATTTTGGGTAAGTTACTGCTGTCTGCTTGCACAAAATGTTTCTCCATTCTTCTCACATTTAACCTCCGGAATGTTTTTGGTGAAAATTTCTGGATAAATCGTTCTCAAAATAGCTTTACAACATTAAATTCGCAAATATCAATACAAAATCTGTTTGTTTAGATTTGTGTGACGTCACTAGGGATGAAGCCAGTTACAGACCGTTTTCGATCACGTGATCAAATGTCGAAAATACAGTTATTTTATTCGCGTTTTTTACAAAAAATAAGCATATTTTTATCAAAAAATCAATGAAATATGCTTTTTCATTATCTCATGTTTATGGATGGCGTCAATTGGCATAATATTTTTAATACAGTCAAATACCCTATTACATTAGAATCAGAACCAGTCGAGGGGGCGATTCGCAAGCTTGTTGAAATATGTGAGGCGTAGAGGGTTATACTGAGTCTATGATGTGAGGCATTCGGCGAAATATATCCAAGTTGCGGTGCAAGTGCGACAAAAGTTAAAGTTTAAACTCTAACTGATACCCTTTATTATGTAATAGTTATTTATGATACAAGTGCGGTAAGTTGGTTATTTCGTCTCGGACTTACCATAGTCACGAGTTTGTAATAACCAATCCGCACGTGTGCCCTACAACGTTTTACAACACATTTGCGAGAAAAAAACAAAAAATGGAAATTAAAAAAATACCGTTAAGTACACGCACGGTGCTATACAATGGAGCGTGCGGTAAAATCCATTACCGCACGCTCCGTTGTATGATGCGTTTCATTACCGCACGTTCCGTTGTATGATCCGTAATGTTTAACTTTCGAACGATGTATACAGGCTTCGTAAGTGCACTTTTTGAGCAAATGTGTTGTAAATATTTTTCTAGATTAGAAATTAAGATATTTAATATTTGATTAATTATGTTGCTGCTTGTTTTGTAATTTTTATTTTTTATTTTCTTGTAAATATGGATACCTACATAGGTTAAATAGATATATGAATGTTAAATAGTAGTACCTACTGCTGATTTATGTACCTATAATACAAAAATATTGCACGTCCGCTAGGACAGACTGTTGAAACGCTAAGCATTTGTTCCATCATTGTACACAGTTTATGCAATAAAATTTTACTTTACTTTACTTTACCAACCACATTGTAAAAAGTTATAATATGAAAACATTTTAGTAAACATTACTTTTACTAAATATTTCTCTATAAATAAGTACAATAAGTGTTTGATTAAAAAGGTAATTTTTACCTATCTATCTAAAGGTAGGTTTTGTAGACTAAAATAGTTAAAATAATTTATTTTAGAGCCATCTATTGGAAAGTAGCAAAAGCATAGAAAGAGATACATTACTAGCGATAGTACGGTTTTGATAGGTGCTAGTTGAATTATATTATAGTTTTACTATTCCGCAAAAGATGGCGGTACGCGTTTTTTAGATGAAAAATCCACATACTTTTTGATTTGTTGATAATAACATAAATGTTTAAATGTTTTAATACAATTCAACGACGAGACGAACATGTCATTCTCCTGATGGTTAGCGCCACACCTGTTCATTTCAGTTGCCACCTCAGATCAGACAAACAGGGGAGATATGCTTTGTATAATTATCGTTCGTGTTCAAATGCCATTTTATTTTTTTACACTATATGTACCTAAAACCTGCATAGTAGCTTTACCTAGTCTGTACCTAAAACTAAGCTAAAACGGTTGGAAATAGGTAATGTTAGATAAAAAATAGACATAAGTATACATAGCACATTTATCTATTTGTATAGGATATAATTTGCTAGATGCTTTACAAAGTTAGGCTATAATACTAAGTAAAAACAAACATCTTAGCCTATGACACAAAAACAGTTAGACTGCCCATAGACCGTTGAAGGTCTAAAGACAATCCAAATGCTCATTGCTTGCCCACTACCAGTTGGCAGCGTACCCAGCATGCGAAGATTATCAGCTCTTTTATCGTTATTTTTTTCAATTTGTACCCATTGAAAATAAGGTGAGCGCTTCAAGGCTAGGGTTACCATATCAAAATTTGAAAAGTCCTGACATAAAGCCGAATATTTCAATTATGGTTTAGTATGTTTTTAAAGATTTTTGTTTTAATCAAGATTCAGTAGTAGGTATTTCATCGTCAATAAAAAAAGCCGACAAAAGCCGAAAAATTTCAAAGCCGGACTAACTCCGGACAAATCCCACCCAAGGCTTCGATCAAAATAAAATTTATGGACTGGCCCAGAAGAAGCGCATTTTTTAAGATTACAATATGAGCGCCGGCGCTCACTTCGTTTCAGTCGGTCTCTAGCCGTAGGAAGAGAGACACGTCTATTGTTACATGATAACGAAACATCTGACAAAATTATGCCTTCGTGTGCTTTCCTGAAGTATAAATACACAACAAAAAACCGCTATCAATTTTTTGTAACAAATGTACTACTGTTCATGGTTAATTTTAGGTGTTGAAGTATATGTCCGACGGTTTTGACTCGTTTTCACTGAGCAAGTTATGGCCCGTCCATTCATTTTATTTTGGTCGAAGACCCAAGCCCCAATGTCTCTACCCCAAATTAAACTATTTTTTAATGCAATAACATTTAAAAAAAATGCGGGTGGCTATCAAGCTAACGGGTTCCCTGATGGTAAGCGACCACCTTCGACTATATATTGTTATTGTATAATTATTGTTATTAAAATGTAAATCACATCATCATCAGCCATCAAACGTCCACTGCTGAACAAAGGCCTCCCTCTTAGCAAGGGGTGTCCCCACGCTTGGCAGGCAGCTTGGGGATCGCAGTACGTTCACCGTGTACTAAGAGGACGCTGCTTCTCTTCCTACGGTAGTTCTGGTCGCAGTTTTAGAACATACCTGGGTCCAAAAAATTTTTTTTTATTATACGTGCTTGATTTTTTTTTTTTTACTGGGCAAGTGCCTTTAATAACTAAACAAAATACAAGCTAAAACTAACATTACAAATACAGTTAGACTGCCCATAGACCGTTGAAGGTTTAAAGACAATCCAAATGCTCAAGCCCACTACCAGTTGGCAGCGTACCCAACATGCTGGCGGCATTACCACGTTGAATGGCAATGCTAATGCGTTGAGCCAGAAACACGCCAGCATTTTGGTCACGCGTCGCATTAACCAGGCGCTCTGAAAGATTTTTGAAAATGAGGTGAGCTCCCGGTCCCCAAGGGCCCAATGTCTCGACCCCAAACGCCTCAAATATGTAACCACTGCCGAGGTTAGCATATTTGCGACGCTTGTGCTGCTCTGCCAAATTAGCAGCCGCGCCAGCCTTACCCTGTGTCTCAGGAAGATGTGACGGCGCCAAAGTATCGACACAAGTTGCGTCCCATACAAGGGGCCGCCCCAACCTCCAGGGCACAAAAACTAAATTAATTAATTAATTATTTATATTAATTATTTATTATTATTTATATATTAATTAATTAGTTAATTAATTTTTATTCAATTTTTTAGAATTTTTTTTAATTTAAAAAAAAATTAAAAAAAAAAAAATTACCTAGTTAATTAATTAATTATTTATATACCTAGTAATCATTATATTAAGTTTTTTTTTTTATAAATAGTAATAGCCTTGCGCTTGACCGCCAACTCGCCTGATGGTAAGCGATGATGCGGTCTACGGTGGAGCAAGCCTGGAAGAAACCGATTCACTCGTGATTTGAAGACACCCATAGATTATTAATAAATTTTTAACCTGTTTTTGACATGTATCTTTCTGATATTAATAAAATAACTATGAACTATTGGATAACTACAACACCAGGGGCCTTACGGACAACTGCTCACCGTAAACCGCAAACCGTATCTGGGCGCGTTAAGATTCACGTTCGCGTGATTTTCCAATTGAGCGGATTTAACGTTAGTTTGGTGCCGCAATACCTGTTGTAATTGTATGAAAATGACATTGACAATGACATTAGCATGAGATAAATTATCTGAAGCTAATGTCATTTTCATACAATTTCATCTTTCCGCAGGCGTGAACGCTAACAGTCTGTGGCTCTTGTCTAGACCCCCTGGACTCTATTAACAGTTCTTTTGAAGAACCCCATGTTATAGTTACTCAGAAACGCCACAGCCGAGCTCATTCCACAAGTTGCAGGTGTGAGGCAAAAAGATCGCGTAAAACGCACCGTATGCGATTTCCACCGATCTATGACATGTAGATGAACTTTCAGGCGGTGGCTAAAGGGGACTGATGATGATGATGCTTTAAGCGTGAATCTAAAAATAAAAAGGTATTTCTTTATGTCTCGTCATTCGTCAGGCTTGCTGTTCGGAAGTGGATGCCAAAATGAAAGGCGACCTAGTTTTTTTTCGAGCAACGTTGAGTTGGTTTCAAAAGTGTTTGTCTGTAGTCTAGATATGCACTTTGTAAAATTTTGTTATTGTTTAATAGTAGAGGGCACTAAATTAACACGAGTGCATTATTATAATATATTATAGGCTGGAAATATTCAAAAATTATATTAGAAACGAAAAAAAAAACATCATCAAAATGAAGTCTATTAATACCCCAGACCATAGATTACATAAACAACTTTTTTGTGATGAGTACTATCTACAAAGATAGTACTCATCAAAAAAAAAAGAAAAATAGTAATAATAGAAAAAAACTTTATTTATCTGTTTTTTTTATTTACATGTCTTGTCATGTGTTTGGAGGGACCGCTCTTCCGTTGTTACATAATATTTAGTAGGTATTCATTATTTAATATAATGTTATATTATTCACAGTCATTTGTATAAACAGTTTAGGTTCATAATAATCGCAATATCGCTGCGTGAGGATTAAGCACAAAAAAAAATGCTCGAAAGGAAAAAGTATTCCTAGCAACCACAATAAGTTGCTCTATTACCTACTAATATTTAATTATTGTATAATAATATTATAAGTTATTGCTTGGCATATATTTTAATATGCTATATTATAATATAACCCTCCTTCTGTGACAGTCATAAACGAACTTTTGCTATCGACTGTACTTGTACCGATGCGTGAGCGCAGATTTTCTTGTAAGCATCGTACGATATGACGTCACGGAATACTTTTACCTAATCTATGGTAAGTAATTAGAGCACCATTTTTTTGCTGCAGCTTTTAAAACAGCAAGCCCTGATTTTTTACAAGATTTAATTACATTTTATTTATATTAATCTGGAATTACTCACGTAAGATAACGTGATTTAATTAGCTTCACCAGGCCCCCGATTCTACTAAACAAATTGTTTTTAAATTGTAATTGTTTCAATTTTAGTTTTTAAATAATTGCCTCAAACTTGACAGTTTTTTTAATACTAAGTTATAATATTAGGTGGTAGTATTTTTCTAGTATAAAAAAAAATTCAACCCAGACCTAATGTAAAATCCGTCATTAATTACAAATGACGGATTTTACAATATATGTACACAAATTAAAAAAAAAAATACTATGAGATAATTAACAGACTATGATTTATTTAACGTTATTTAATACCAACATAATGGTTACGAAATTAAAAAATAAATAAAAAATATGCTTGCTTTGACCGCGATGCGGTTTACGATAGAGCACGCTTGTCTAGAAGAAACCGATTCACTCGTGATTTGAAGACACCCAGTAACTAAACCAAAAGGGGTCCATACCTACTTACTTACCGATTTATATCCATCATTTTGGACAACTTTTACTATGGAAGTATCTCTGAAATCGCAAAAAAACAGTTGCTCCATAGAAAACGGTAATTGCCTTGGCACTCGACTAAATTAATGTATGGAACAGCTGATATTTTTTGCGCAATTTCAGGGTTGGTCCCATAGTAAAAGTTGTTCATAATGTACAAAACTCTCATTATAGTACTGTAGTAGCTGTACATAATATTGACTTGTAAATTGGCTTTATTTAAATACTAGCTGCGCCCCGCGGTTTCAGCCGCGTAGTGATATGCCTATGTCACTCTCTGGCTCTTGAACTATACCCATGCAAAATATCAGGTCGATCCGTTGTTCCGTTGCAGCGTGAAAGACAAACAACTATACATCCATACATACAAACTTATCATTAATCCGGTGGGCTATGTCGGTGACTTTCGTTCGTCTACGGATCTCCTCATTACTGATTCGATCTCGCAGAGAAACCGCGAGCATAGCCCTCTCCATAGCTTGTTGCTTGTTTATGAGTAGTGAGAGACCACGTATCACTGCCGTATGTCATTACTGGCAACACACACTGGTTGAGACTGAGTTACTATGGACGAGAAGACGTTGCAACTGCAAAGTTTACCGAACGCTGGATGCAGGCCGCTACCAACCGGCCCTTTTGGAGATAGATGGGGGAGGCCTATGTCCAGCAGCGGACGTCCTACGGCTGAAATGATGATGATGATGATGATGAGTGTAGGTAGGTACATGTATTCACTCTACTGATAGTTTTGGTCACATTGTACCGATACGAATTTCTATGGGTACGGTGTTGCCATATGGTGCAGACCATCTGTTTGATTAGAGCCTTTTACAGCAACAAAGACACGCTGTCACTTACTATCTCCGACCATGCCTGTTTCTTTCCGGTATCCACTAAGAAGATGACATCATCTCGTTAACATACTAATCACACTCAATTCAAGTGTGAAAGTGTGTGTGTTCACTGATGTTTTACTGACACTTAACTGTTCACTCCTGCGCAAAAAATCTAAAGGTAGCATTCCGTTCTTGGCGACCGCGACTAGCTTCCGCGACCAGTAGCGGCCGCGTCGCGCGACTGGACTAGTTAGCGAACGCAGCGTTCGGCATAACTTGGTGGTTTAAGTTTTGGGCGACTAGCTCAAGGGCACCTCGAAGGTACGAACCTCGGCTTGGGCCGTCGCCGGGAGTGGGAATCAGACTTGCCCAGGCACCCCAGAGGGGGTGTGCCCTGGAGCCCTAACGGTTTGTTGAACTGAATGATTATTTGGAGAGAATCTAACCGATCTTCTAACAGATCCTGTGGGTCTACGATCCTGCCGGCGGGATCGCTGTGTGTGTGTGTGCCTCTGGTAACCGACGCCTGTACCAAAAACTGAATATTTCCTATTGCTAGGAGCAGTCGGATCGGAATATCCACACGTTTTATATTATGTAGAATAACTACTCAGAAGTAGTTAGAAGAATTATGTAGTTATTGTATGTAGTTGTAGGTGTAAGAAGTATGTAATTATTGTTATATGTAGTTATTCTAAGAATAAAATTGTTTTTTTCCCGTCGTTTTGTGTTTTGTGAAAAACTGTTTGACAGTTACAGAATATTGGGTAAAACCGGGGGCACTGGGCAATGTTAACTATTTGCCCATATCTTATCAGAATTGCGTACAAGGAAAGTTTGTTGTCAAGTAATTTTATTAAGTAGGTATTAAGTAAGAATAAAACCTCTTTGTATTGCATATTATCCACGGGTTAGTTAATATCAAGCTGTTGCACGCGGCTTTGTGCGCGTCTCATATCAGACAAGGGAGATAATGGAGTGGGGGATGCGTACGCGGCGCATTTCACATAAACCCAAAGGCTGTAAAAGAGACCCTATTACTAAGCCTACGCTGTCTGTCCGTCTGTCCGTCCGTCCATCTGTCCGTCCGTCCGTCTGTCCGTCCGTCCGTCCGTCCGACCGTCCGACCGTCTGTCCGTCTGTCCGTCTGTCCGTCAGCCAGTAGAAATTTTCACATAATATGTAATGTACCGGTGGATTAAATAACAAATAATAAAAAAGTCAAAAAGTAAAAATTTAAGGGTTTAACGTTTAACGTTTAAAAAATTCGTTTGTTGTCCACAAACGAATTTTTTAAACGTATTTTTGTATTAGCTCTAATGTAAAAACGGTAATACGTACAAGCGTCAAACTTGGCATGTTTATAGTACACACACTAAAGTATAACAACAAATAATAAATAATGGCCAAGTGCGAGTCGGTGACAAATTTCTGTTCATTAAAAGTTATACCGAGCGTCACTTGCAAAATATTAACTATGTGACGGCGTAGCAATTGCTTGGCTATTTTGGTAGGCGTTAAGTCGGACCAAATAGTTTTTTTTTATTGATAATTATTGTATTTTGTGATGGTACGGAACCCTAAGTGCGCGAGCTCGATTTGCACTTGGCAAGTTTATTTCACAGACTGATATTTCTATTGATAATTTGTACAAATAGCAAGCATCCCTTAGATTAACTACACAAAGCATCACTTCACTATCACTATCGTCACTCTCACTATCACTATCATAGTATAAAACAAAGTCGCTTCCCGCTGTCTGTCCGTCCCTATGTATGCTTAGATATATAAAACTACGCAACGGATTTTGATGCGGTTTTCACCATCAGTTAGATAATTTTTAACGGAAGGTTTATATATGTAACAAGCGCCCTGCCCTGGCTTCGCACGTAAGTTACACCTGTGCGAAGCTGGGCGGGCGGGTCGCTAGTCCATTATAATTTTAACCACCGACGCAAAAAGAGCAGGTTTTTATTCAGTAAATTAGCATACGCGTGTTCTCAATCCTACGACGGTTCTTTTTTCACAGACTATAATAAATTATTTACAACCCTTAGAATAGTTCTAAGTTACAACCTATTTACCGGTATCTGTAGGTACATACATTTTGCACTGCCATTCGATATTAGTATGTCATTTGACTCTGTTAACATCGCTGACGTCCTCTAATTGATATTGATAGTCAATTGACTGTCTGATGGAATAATACGCGTAGCAACTAACAATGTGTTGTTGGCAACATTGATTGCCTCAATAAAAACTTTTTGGTGTAAATAGTCCGCATAAACTTTTTTGTTTTAGCTAGTTTTTTTTTTTTCTCTGTGAGATTTTTGGCGTCGCACTCTTGTTAGCTCACAGCACTAAGTTACGAAATACGAATACTAACCCAGCTTCCTGTATGGAAGTTGAATTCTGCGCACGCGCCGCGAGAGTACGTCCCTCCAATGCGAATCGATATGACGGAATGACTTATACCGATCCACGATAAAAAAAAAGAATTGATGGAGTTATTTAACATCTATCCTCTTTTGCTTGTTGGAATCAAACAATTGTATTTTCCTCTTTGGTGGAAATACGTATAAACCTCTTTGAAATATTGTACGCACATACAATATATTTCAAAATGTATCGAGGAAACCGAATAGGAATGTGTCCTCATGTTTAATTTACTAAAAATAACAGACTTAGCGATGAACATAATTAATACATTGCACATACTGAAATATAAATTAAATTGATTGATAAATCGCTGAGATATGATCGTTTAAAGTTTTAGGTGGGGATAGAGATACTCTGTCCCTTTCTCGCGAAGTACGTATGTGTTAGTAAAGCATTTGTATGGCGCGCCTGTGCTGTGACGTCATAACTAGGTAAAGTGCGCTCTCTGTCTAGCGTGAAATTAAAATGCTTATATATTATTTATTTTTGAACTAATTTTAATTTTGTTTTTGTTGATGTGCTCTATTTATGATCAGCTTTTTTATGAGGTAATAAATAAATATTAGCCACCACGCCTATTTCCGCTAACAATAAAAGATTAGTATTTTTTTATTTATTTAACGTATCCGTTATTCTAAGTACGTATTCAATATCATTTTGAGAACAAAATCTGAAGATAACCTTCGACCAAAATAAAATTAATGGACGGGCCCAGAAGAAGCTCATTTTTGAAGATTACAAAATAGGCGCCGGCGCTCACTTCGTTTCAGTCGGTCTCTAGCCGTAGGAAGTGCAACACGAGTCTATTGTTACATGATAACGAAACATCTGACAAAATTATGCTTTCGTGTGCTTTCCCGAAGTGTAAAAACACAACAAAAAACCGCTATCTATTTTTTGTAACAAATGTACTGTACATGGTTATAATTAGGTGTTGAAGTATATGTCCGACGGGTTTGACTCGTTTTTACTGAGCAAGTTTAATGCTTATGGCCCGTCCATTAATTTTATTTGGTCGAAGAAGATAACAATAATTAAATATCTTAAAATTTCTAAACTCATAAGGACCCTCCATATTTTGTCTAAGTATTGTTGACACTTCTTATGTAATATTTGATGTTTGTCGAGACGATCCTGGATGAGTGATCTGTAAATACGCTACCTGGTTAGAAATACTATACAGGGTGTCCGGCATCTTATTGACTTGGTGTCGAATGACAAAACAAATTTATAAGGCACGGATAAAGCTGAATACCAAATACGTTGGTCAAATACATGGCGGAAAACGCAAGGCTATTAATTATTTTTTAAAAAAAAGAAGAAAAAAAAAGTTTACCTACCCTATATGACCACACCGTCACGTAACCCAGAAGTAAGAAAAAAATACAATATTGGAGCCGATATAAAGTTCACAAGTGTACGGAGTTATTTTTCCTGTAAAATTTTAGATAAATTTAATTTTAAAGTAATTTATACCTTACTCCCCAAATTTACACCTGACAATTTCTCAGAAATTTAATTTTCTCGGCCCTCCAACTATATCTATGCAAAAATACACGTCAATCCGTCCATTTGTTGTTAGGTTATTTGTTTGTTGTTGAAATAAGGACATACAGACAAACCAACAGAGCGTTAAAAGTGTTCAATTTTGCACGCCCTTAAGGTTGTTAACTGTTAATGGATGGACATTTTATATTTTAAGACCTTGTATGACCCATTGGCAAGCAAATAAAAAACATTGACTTTGAAAAAACACATTTTCACCTTCACAGTATTTGTAAGATAAGAATTATAATTTAGTTATGCTCACCCTTTGCTCAAAGGGTGAGCATCGCCATACAACGTGGTAATGGGGCCAGCATTTTGGGAACAGTTCCCACTGGTAACATACAACACAAATAACAAACCACCCTGTATAAATAAATAAACACAAGTAGGTCAAAGTAATTCATTCATTTCGCCACCCATACAAAAGGTGTCATACGACCATACAACTCATCCACGTGAGAACGAAGACACAGATTAAATGCATAGTGACAGGGTGTCAATTGTCTAATAATATAGCTAGGGCGCTTCTTTACAAATAAAATAAGGTAGAAATTTTTTAAGCAAGAGGGTTCCTGACAAAATAATTTTGTGATGTGTCAGCGATAGACGAGTAAGTAAGATAACATCATACATAACATAACATCGGGCGTGTTGACGGTCAAACGCAAGCCTATTATAAATAAAAAAAGATCCGCGGCAAAAACAAAAATAGAACAAAGTAGAAAACAATAGGAACGCTACTATCGCAAATATTTGTTACTTAGAATCAGTTTGTAAGGTATATTTACCGGAAACCCGAAAAAAACGAAAGAAATCCGTTTGGTATATTTGTGTTCAACAAAATTATACTTAATTACAATTATTTTAAGCTGGTTCCCAAAATATTACTGAACATAAATAAATATAAAACACTGTTTCAAATTATCACGGTTGTTCAATAAAGTTATATGATTATTTAAGGGATATTTACCGTGGTAAGGTTGTGGACAACCGTGATAGTTTAAAACAGTGTTTTAAAAACTTGCCGGCGAAAATAGTAATTTCTTAGATATTTTATAACTATAATTAGGTATATAATTTGATTTTTACTTGCTTTAGTTTACGTAATTGAAACTGGATCTTTAAAGGCTCTCCTGCTCATAAAATAACAATTACCTAATGGTAAATTACTTATTATAAAATGCAAACTGCAGTATATTTTATTATAATAACATTTATAGGGTTAATGGTTATTAATTAAATAGGTAATTGAGGTAAAGTTCCATAGGAAATCCTTTTAGTTTTTACATATTAATTAATATCTCATTAGTCGTGATTACGTATAATTTTATACAAATAAAATATATTCCAACCATAATTATAATCTCTATCTTCCTGTTGGAACTATATTAGGTACTTTTAGATCACTGAAAAGAGTAGGTATACCTACGCACTAAATATTATGACTAAACTAGCGGTCCGCCCCAGCTTCGCACGGGTATAGATTATAGCCTATGTCACCTGGGGATAGTGTAGCTTCCCAACAGTGAAAGAATTTTTAAAATCGGTCCAGTACTTTTTGAGCCAATTCGTTACAAACATACTTACATACAAATCTTTCCTCTTTATAATATTAGTATAGATAAAAATGAACTGAGCTCTAACAAAAATATAATAAACTTAAGTACTTAACTTACGACATTAACACAAAGAATAAGTTACCAATAAATCTTGTAAAAAAAAGACATTCTTAAAACTATAATAAAACTTTAAAAGAAGAAACTTCATTTACTGCTTAACGGTACCCCAAAAATACCATAAACTATAGACGTCCAGTTAAAGACGCCGCGCAAAAAAAACAACGTATAGAAGAAAAAAAAACAAAAGAAACATGGCGGCGCGCTCAAGTAGAATGTTATTGATGCCTTTTCGAAAAAGATTGAGGATCTTTTTGCATGAATTGTTGCATTGTTATTGTCATAAACCATTGCTAAGAAATAGGGACAGTGGCAGAGATTTTAAAAGTGAATTGGGTGCACCTTACAGCCTTTTGTCGATAATATTTAAATAAAAAGTGACTTAAGTAGCTACCTAGCTAATTATCTACTAATTTTTAGAGTTTTTGACTATCTCTATAATGGCCAAATTATAGGTTTAAGGTGGTACGTTTCACAAATGGCGGGAAATTCAAATTTCAATCAGTTTTCTTGTCCTTGTAGCTAGGCCGGGTAATTATTGTAAACGATCATGATGTTTGCGCAAATTGATTATTATTCTTTACAAAATCATGTAAAGTTTTTTATCTCTAATGCACATTATTACTTACATTTGTAAATAAACTAATTGTTGCTGTTTCAAACGATTTATTGACAAATGTAAGTAATATGGTGCGTTACTGTTAAATAGTTATACATTATAATGTAAAAAACAGCTAACAATTAGCGCAAACACTGTTATTTTAAAATAACTACCCGGCCTAGCTACAAGGATTAAAAAACTATTTGAAATTCGAATTTCCCGCCATAAATGAAACGTATCACCTTATTAAAATTAAAATTAAAATTAAAAAAAACCTTATTAAAATTAAATTTCATATCACCTCACTAAATTATTTTCTTACACTTCTGTTTTCGAATGGTAGACAATTATTTATAATGTGTTCGTAAACATAATATAATATGATATAGCAAGGCTGACCATGTAACTATTTTCGTGCCTATTTCAGAAGAAAAGAAATATTATATCTCCTCTCTATCTTCTCTACATATCTCTTTTCTCATCATCATCATTTCAGCCATAGGACGTCCACTGCTGGACATAGGCCTCCCCCATCGATCTCCTAAAGGGCCGGTTGGAAGCGGCCTGCATCCAGCGTTTCCCTGCGGTCTCTTTTAGGTCGTCTATCCATCTTGTGGGTGGACGTCCTACGCTGCGCTTACCGGTCCGTGGTCTCCATTCCACTGATGATTCCAGAACCTTTGGGCCCCATCGGCCATCTGTTCTCTATCTCTACATAGTATAAATTAAATTCACTTTCCGAGTCAGCTATTTGTTTATATAACCGCTAACTCCTCCTAAACCACGCAACGGATTTTGATGCGGTTTTCACCATCAGTTAGATAATTTTTCACGAAAGGTTTATTACCGGCGATCTGCCCTGGCTTCGCACGTAAATTACACCCGTGCGAAGACAGGCTGGGTCGCTAGTATTATAGCATATAGAAGTCTCTATAGTAAAGCCTCCACCACTTTTTTGAGGCATTTTGGACTTGACTGTTACTTTCCTTGACTCTGACCATAGTGACCACGACATAACGTGACCATGTGACCATGTTGGATGATGTATTTTTTTTTCAATACTGGCAAATGCATAATATGTGCAAAGCCACAGCCCTCTCAAAGTAAAGGTTTGAAAAGACGAAAATTAAAAAAAAAGTTTTATTGTGACAAGCGTATCTGAAAAATAACGTAATTTGGAGATTAGTATATTATAAAAAAAAACAGAATTAACCCGAACAAAAATCCACAGATCTATTGTTAGACAACGAAAGTAGTACCATCATGACTGTAGTGACACGTCTAAAAATACGGCGTCCAATATTTTTCGCCCGACTCTATGGTATGCGGCATCGCCACAGTATACATTTTGCAGTTAAGTACATCGTTACATTCTGATTGCATTGCCATACAACGTGGCAAATGGCAATGCGGCCAATATGCTTAGTAAGTATACTATCAACTGTTAAAGCAATTCAAAATTTTGATTATATTTTGACCTCCAACGGTCTATGTCTATGAGTCATCATCATCAGCCGGAAGACGTCCACTGCTGAACATAGGCCTTCTCCTTTAACCTCCACTTTTTTTTATGCCGTAGGTGGCAAACAAGCAGACGGGCTGCCTGATGGTAAGCAGTCACCGTCGCCTATGGATACTTGAACGACAGCCTGCCTTTTGCATCCATTGGATGCCCGCGAGTCCCACAATGTCGTCGGTCCATCTAGTGGGAGGAATAAATTGTTCGTATTGTTTTCTTGGTTTGATTGCAAGCAATATAATCGACCAATTATTAATTGCATTGTGAAGCCAACAAACAAAACATGAAATTCTGTTATAATTACTCTCTCAGCTAGCAGCATCGGTGGTCTTTGTTTTCTAGTAAAATCACATGTCTCTCTTAGAAAAGAAAAACATGTGTACATATTTAACTTATGATATAATTTTATCTAAGTTTTGTGATTATCATTATAATGTTACAAGCAAGTACATTTGTATTTTTTTTATTGATAATTCCATGTATATCTATTAAAAGGTACCCATCATCATCATCAGCCAGAATACGTCCACTGCTGAACATAGGCCTCCCCCTCTAACCTCCACACTGAACGACAGCCTGCCTTTTGCATCCACTGGATGCCCGCGACTCTCACAATGTCGTCGGTCCATCTAGTGGGAGGCCTACCTACGCTGCGTCTTCCGGTTCGTGGTCTCCACTCCAGAACCTTTCTTCCCCATCGGTTATCGGTTCTTCGAGCGATGTGGCCTGCCCATTGCCACTTCAACTTGCAAATTTTAACAGCTATATCGGTGACTCTGGTTCTTTGGCGAATATCCACGTTCCGGATTCTATCGCGCAAAGAAACTCCGAGCATAGCTCTCTCCATTGCCCGCTGTGTGACTCTGAGCTTTTCCAAAAGGCCAACAGTTAAGGACCTCGTCTCAGTACCATATGTCATCACTGGCAACACACAGTGGTCAAAGACCCTCGTCTTGAGGCACTGTGGTGTCTTGGACGAGAAGATGTCACGCAATTTCCCGAACGCTGCCCATCCGAGTTGGATGTCTATGAGTAAGATAATAATTATAAAACAAACAAATTTCTTTTGTAAGGAATTAAGGAGACAAAGTGACGCCTGATTTAATCAACGAAATAAGGAGATTTTGCTGTTATTTTAGGTGTTTTTGTATGAACCTTAGTAATACATAATTTTTATATCATCAGCAGCCATTAAACGTCCTCTCTCTTAGAGAACGGTGTTGCCATAATCCCCACGCTTGTCAGGTGGCTTGGGGATCGCAGTACGTTCACCGTGTACTAATAGGATGCAGAACCACGGGAAGATGGGTCTTCCCGTGGTTCTTATATAATTAAAAATAATATTAGTTATTACTCACAAAAAGTACTTGAAACAGCGAAGCAACCAGATTTTTGCAACGCCACAGTAGGTTATTTCCAGTTCTCTGAATCTGTAGTATCATCATAGATTACTCCAAAGCTAGGTCATGGCTGTATCTTTAAACAATAATAGATAGTCAGTTGTTTCTTTATATGTAGGTAATGTTACAGCGGATTAACAAAGAAAAAAAGATAAGGTAAAATGGGGGTCCAACCAACAAACGTATTTTTAATTTTTTTTTAAACTTAGCACTATTGTATTATATTCTAATAGTAAATAAACAAATAATAAACACCGGCAAAGTGCGAAACGGGCGCGTGCTAAAGATCCCGGACTGAATGAAAGAAAATATATTTTTGGGTGTGGAACCCTCGATGCGCGAGTCTGCTCGCAATTGACCGTTTTTTTTTTTTTTTTTTTTAATAACTACTTTTCTCTTTTTCA
The DNA here is from genome assembly GCA_914767915.1 of Agriopis aurantiaria. Lineage (NCBI taxonomy): Eukaryota > Metazoa > Arthropoda > Insecta > Lepidoptera > Geometridae > Agriopis > Agriopis aurantiaria. The sequence goes on along the minus strand of OU612007.1, from coordinate 4,368,319 downwards.
AATCATTTAGGTATTAGATAATGAGTAGCTTTGATTCTCACTTTTCAAAGAATAAAAAGCTATGCGCTGTCATATACAAAATATAAATGCACCGACTAGAGCACCTACCTTTTTTCGTCGGTTAAAATTAAATGTATATTCGTGGGTACGCAAAAAAAAACCCATATGTTCCATCAACAATCGGAACTCTGATCAGCTGGAATAAAATAACCCATGTTTTAAATGTTTATCGGGACTTATCACGTATTATTTTAAATTACTATAAAATAGCCCACTGATTTCCTGCACTGTGGCGCGTTGCAAAAACCCGCTGTTCTGTCTGAGTCGGTGTCCCGTTGCATTCTTCGTTCGATATAATTATAGCGACGCATTGTATTGGTACTTACTGATTTGTAATTTGCATTAAACCACTGTTTAGAAATATGCAGACAAAGAAGGGAGATTTTATGATACGGTGGCATGGCGGATGCAAACATTGCAAACGCATAGCAGGCCTAAATCAGGCTAGATGCATCGAGCTCACCCTGCAGACGACCTTGCCGCCCTTTTTTGCATGTAGTCTTAATAGACTACATGCAAAAAAGGGCGTTCATTAGTGTCGCTGCAAGTTTCTTAGTGTGTGTAAATAAAGAGTAGGTAATTGAGCCGTATTTACAGTTATGATCGTTTACAATAATTACCCGGCCTAGTTACAAGAACAAAAAACGGAAATTTGCAAATTTCCGTTTTTTGTTCTTGTAACTAGGCCGGGTAATTATTGTAAACGATCATAGATTTGCGCAAATTGATTGTTATCCTCTACAAAATCTTTAATGCACATTATTGCTTACATATTGCGATAAATTATTTTTTGCTGTTTCAAACGGTTTATTGACAAATAAATATGGTGCGTTACTAATTAATAACTGTACATGATAATGTAAAAAAACACTCAACGATTTGCGCAAACATCGTGTCATGTACAATAGTTGCTCGAGTAGTAGTTGTCATTTACAAGGACAAGGAAACTGTATAAATTTGAATTTCCCGCCATATGTGAAACATACCACCTTAAACGGTTTAGAGGTCAGGTTTTGTCACTTTTGTCAATTATGTCTTCTTGCTTTTGTCAAAGATCTTAGCTTTTGTTAACCGACTTCAAAAAGGAGGAGGTTATCAATTCAACTGTATGTTTTTTTTTTACTTTTATATTATATAGCATTACAAACATTTTTTTTATTTTTTTTTATTTTTATTTTTTTTATATTTCATTCTTTCTTTTCATTTTTCTTTTGTGACCGGCTTAATCTTACGTGAGTAATTCCCGTGTAATATAAATAAAATTATTTCTTTTGTTTCGATATCTTTGACGGAGTAATATGGTAACAAGCAAAACTATCACTTGTTGTTTGTCACAGACAGAGTAGGCTTAGTAATAGGGTCCCGTTTTTATCTTTGTGTACGGAATCATTTCGATGACGGAATCCTAAAAATATTTATTGTTAATGTTTATTTTGCCAAAATACTGTTCATTTTCTTTTATACTTTATTTTTGTAAGAGCCTACAGCCATGGGAAGGAGGTTATCACGTGTCGTGGGGTCTAATCTCAAGTCTGTGGTAGCAATTTACGTGTCAGTTAAAATAAGAGCATAGGTATTATACAAGCAAATAAACACTATATTTCGCGAATTCCGGCGAAAGGTCAATTTTGCGAGACGTAAAGGCACTTGACTTCTGGATTCTTAACTCCTTTCAATACTTTATAAGAACAGGTTTTTGCAACAGCTAATTAGTTGCAGTCACTGTTGCGTTGACTACAGAATTCGCAGACCAAAATACAGGAATAGTTATTTATGATACAAGTGCGGTAAGTTGGTTATTACAAACGAGTAGACGAATGTAAGCCCGAGACGAAGACGAGGGCTTACCATAGTCACGAGTTTGTAATAACCAATCCGCACGTGTGCCATACAACGTTTTACAACACATTTGCGAGAAAAAAAGGCTACAAATGAAACAATTTTTGTTTATAACCAACAATAGTTTCTATAATATAATAAGAAAATGGCGCGAACATGCAAATAGCGCCACTATCACGTGGTGAAAATTAGAACTACATCTTTCGTCCCATTTTCTCTTTAAAATTAAACTGAGACAAACGTATTGAGCAAAAGCGCTTCCAAGGAGGTTTGATCATTCAGCTTATTTCGTAATATGAAACTCTTTTGTGGAATAGGGTGTTTGACTGTATTGAAAATATTATGCCAATTGACATCATCCATAAACATGACATAATGAAAAAGCATATTTCATTGATTTTTTTATAAAAATATGCTTATTTTTTGTAAAAAACGCGAATAAAATAACTGTATTTTCGACATTTGATCACGTGATCGAAAACGGTCTGTAATTGGCTTCATCCCTAGTGACGTCACACAAATCTAAACAAACAGATTTTGTATTGATATTTGCGAATTTAATGTTGTAAAGCTATTTTGAGAGCGATTTATCCAGAAATTATCACCAAAAACAGTCCGGAGGTTAAATGTGAGAAGAATGGAGAAACATTTTGTGCAAGCAGACAGCAGTAACTTACCCAAAATTAATGTATTTATGGTTGCATATTTCTTCAATAATAATCTACGTCATTGTTTCTACACTGCAGAACTCAAAACGTAAAAACTACAATGTAAGTATTAATTTTTAATTGTTCTCCAAGCAAAACATTCAATCAAGTTGTACAAAAAGTATGTTGTAGTAGGTGGATATCACTATTTTGTTAGGTTATGTCTTTACAATGTTTAAAAAGAAAGTAACAGTACATAAAATAGTAATGCAATAAAAACACAAATTGTAATAGAAATATATAGACTCAAATATGTACCTCAAAATGATCTTCGCACATAGAAACACTTGAATTAGCTCCAATACTTTTGGGTTCTCTACGAGCTACTTAGTTCCAACCACTTTTTGCGAGTTTTGGGGTCCATTGGAACAGAAACGAATAGTTTTTCCGGTGTTTTATGGAAGTATTTGTACATTGTGGCACTACACAACATTTATAAACCATTACTTCTATTAGAAAATTAGTGATTATCAAACTTTTGCTGCCTGGCTGCAGCTGTTTTGTTTTGTGTGACGTCAATCGTCGCTCGACCGCAGCTATGACGCAGGTCTGCGTTTTGGCGCGATATTTTTTTATTCAAACTTTAACATCGATTTATATCGCAAATACGACTGATATCCAGAAAATATAAATGCAGTATATATTAAATTATATCAGGCAATAATGTGCAATAGTTTCCCAAAAGTAGTCAAATACCCTATTCTTATGTAATTATGATGGAAATTAAAAAAATACCGTAAAGTAAACGCACGGTGCTATACATCTGAGCGTATGGTAAAATTCATTACCGCACGCTCCGTTGTATGATCCGTAATGTTTAACTTTCGAACGATGTATACAGGCTTCGTAAGTGCACTTTTTGAGCAAATGTGTTGTAAAAATACTTGGATTACTGTACTTATAATTTAAAAAGCTTAGAGCGACGGTAGCCGAGCTTTGTGCGCTTTAAAATCTGACAGCACCTGATTCGATCCTTGACCCTCCACCAATGACTTATTTAGTACTTACCTAAATGAATTATGTGCAGTTTCGACGCCATCGCTCAAAAACGGCGAAGAATATCGTGAGGGAACCGGTATGTCCAAGAACCTCAAAGTTCAAAGACATGACATTCACCAGCATGCACTGGGCCAGCATGGTGGATTACAGCCCACCCTCTCTCTCTGAGAGAAGGCCTAAGGAAATATTATATTTGTTTTTATTTGTTGTTGTTGTTTTTTTTTTTTTTTTTTTTTTAAATAGAATAGAATTATAGTTTTTTTTTTTTTTTAATTTAAAATTTCATTTTTGGTAGTAGTAGTTTTAGGTTTTAAATATCTGTGTTTTAAATATTTTTCGAGTAAATAAATTTAGTTTCTTATATCGTATATAAAGTCCTTGGTCCCAGCAGTTCCGAACATCACAGACAGAAAAGACGCTGAAAATAATTTTAAAAAAATACGCGCGACGTGGGGCACTTTGTATTATTTTCAAACATCTTTTCTAATTAGCCAGTTTTATGTATAATTTAGACAAGGACTTTGTATACCCTAAGACTTAGGGCATAAGTCAATAGGGCATACGCAAGGACTTTTTACACCCTAACGAAGTCCTTGAACTTAGAACACTTATTTTCGCCCACCTGCTGAGCTGGCTAAAACCATTAAGGCCATACCGCATCGTCTTCCGTATTTGACTGTCATATTTATGCCCCAGTAAAATAGTGGAGACTTCTGTCCTGCAATTTCGTCCGCTTCCAAGTCTTTGGTGCATTCTCTGGTACTGATGTCATTAGCAGCAAAGTATGTTAGCGGTATCCCGCGGCTGCGCCTGCATTCATCTGGTTTCGCAGCAATCTCTCAATCAGGAGATACCGGTGCCCTTGGAGGTTGCGATAAGCTATTTATAGTACCTACAATAGGCTTGTTTCCTATTATGTTTCATTTATTACAAATAACAAGCTTGGCGATATATATCTCTATCTTTTCTTCTCTATCTCACCATAGTATAAATTAAAGTCGCTTTCCGCGTCTGACTGTATGTCTGTATGGCTCCTAAACCACGCAACGGATTTTGATGCGGTTTTCACCATCAGTTAGATAATTATTCACGGTAGGTTTATATATATAACTAGCGACCAGCCCCGGCTTCGCACGTAAATTACACCCGTTCGAAGCCGGGCGGGCGGGTCGGTAGTAACTAAATAAGTTACAGATACTGAAAAATTAATTTAGATTGGCTTATTTTAACGTTATTGGTGGGGTAGAGCGGATGCTCTGTCCCTCTACCGCAAAGCGAGTGTTAGTATAGCATATGTAGGTATTGAAATACTGAGCGACTGTAATATCAAATGAATATTGAATATAGGGGCAGTTCTATTGCTATTCAACGTTTATTATGCTATATAGCATTGCTATTCAACGTGGTAATGCCGCCAGCATGTTGGGTTCGCTGCCAACTGGTAGTGGGCTTGAGCATTTGGATTATCTTTAGACCTTCAACGGTCTATGGGCAGTCTAACTGTATTTGTAGTGTTAGTTTTAGCTTGTATTTTGTTTAGTAAAAGCAGTTCTGAATTCTGACAGTTAGGTTAGGTTAGGTTAGGTTAGGTTAGAAGGCTAAGGCTCGAACGAAGCAAAAGGTCTGTGCGAAAGATACCCTTCGTGTTTTTTTTTAAATTCTTTTCTCTGTGAGTAGGTTTTTGGCATCGCACTCTTGTGGATTTGCCAGTGTCAAGTATTATATTAATATCAAGTTTGATGTAGTCAAAGAAGTCAGTCACAGTCAAAGTAAGTCACGGTCAAGTCAAAGTCTTGTCCTAGTAAAGTGGTGGAGACTTTACAAGCAGCTTCTATGGAGCTTTGGAAACACGAAAATACACGTTTTACCGCGTTATATCACAACCCACACTCGAGCACGTCATAACAATCCACTTATTATGACTTACTCTTATTTACTCCATTATTACGCATAAACGAAAAAAAAAAACAATTGAAAAAAAAAAGGAGCAATAAGATTTAATTATCATATAGGATTTATAAGCGTATTATTAGGAAAATAATACAATGAGCCGACATGCTTTTTTCATATTGGCGCCAAAACTACCCTTCGTGGTTGGTTATATGTAGTCAAAGAAACCAAGTACATTCGCATAATTTAAGCCATTCAAATGGTGTCATATATGGCTCCAAAAAAATAATAATTTTACTATGACAAATTGCGCGGTGAAATCGTACCACAACAAATCAGAAAAGCAGCATAAGAGTTATGGTGTGACATTCCACAGGTAATCCATTAATTTAAATACCAATCGAAACGTAAGCTACAAAGCAAATTTGTAGCTTACGTTTTGAGAAGGCGTTGTTTGGAAACCTACCTTCTCTGAGTAGTTATTCTAAGTATCTAGTATATATTTATCTATGGTTATATATAGCTGTCTTATAGTGCTAACAGACGCTCGAACGCGGCTGACCTCAACCGCCGTCTGACCAATGGGAGAGAAAGAGAGGGAAATATGATATTCTCTCTTTCTCTCCCGTTGGTTGGACGGCGGTCCGCCAGCCGCGTTCGAGCGTCTGTTAGCACTCAGCACTATAAGGAAGATCCATAAAATAAAATAAAAAATAATTTAAAAAAATTATCCATAAAATATAATTTAACTTTGATTTTTAAAACAAAACAAAACAATCAAGGTTACTCATCATCATCATCATCATCATCATCAGCCAGTAAACCTCCACTGCTGAACAAAGGCCTCCCTCTTAGAGGGTGTTGCCATAATCCTCACGCTTTGCAGGTGGCTTGGGGATCCCAGTACGTTCACCGTGTACCTACTCATAGGACGCTGCTGCCCATCTGGTGGTTCTGATTTTAGGGCATACCCGGGTATCAAGGATACTAATTAATTTTAATATTTCCAGTATAGAAGTGCAAAACCACGTGTTACCTCTTTCTTGCCATTTCACCTGCGTTTCCTCGCGAGATCTCAATGCCACAATCGTATGATCCGGTGCAACCGGACAGAATAACAGTATGGGAACTTTCAACATAAGTACATGTTTTTATTTTTTTAATAATAGGCTTGTGTTTACCCGCCAACTCGCCTGATGTTAAGCGATGATGCGGTCTACGCTTGCCTAGAAACCGATTCACTCGGGATTTGAAGACACCCAGATTGTAACTATCGGGGAACACCCATTCAGGCAGCGCATTCCACAGACTAGCAGTTCGCATAATAAAAGTGGAATCAAAAAGCTTCGTTCGGGTTTTCGGAATACCAACCATAAAGCGGTGTCGATTTTTTGTGCCCTCTCTGGCAGTCCGATAAAAAAATGGGCAGGAGGGAATTAGATCATGAAGATCCGATGCACACTCTCCGAAATGTATCCGATAAAAGACCGATGCTTGTTAGGGTTCCGTAACTAAAGGGTGTAAACGGGACCCTATTACTAAGCCTACGCTGTCTGTCTGTCCAGATGTATCTTTCGAACCGTAATACCTAGATACCCAGTTGAAATTTTCACAGAGTAATTATGGTAATATTACGGCAGATTAACACAGAAAAATAAAAGAGGCAAAAAGTAAAAATGAAAGGGTGGTCGATCCCATATAACAAAATTTTTATTTTATTTGCTCTAATGTAAAAACCGTAATAAGTACACAAGCGTCAAACTTGGCATGATTATATTAAACACTCTAAAAGTCTAAAAAATAACAACAAATAATAATAAATGACCAAGTGCGAGTCGGTGCGGTTGATGGGATGTTGTTATTTTGCACAATGTTTTGTTCTTTAGTAGCTAACAAGTGGTACGGAACCCTCAGTGCGCGATCCCGACTTGCACTTGTTTTTTATTTATTTTTATTTCATATATCTACTAATCGCTTGTGTATTGAACGTACTACCAACCTTGTGTATAATTTATGGTAAAGTAAAATAGCTGTACCCGCGTGGACTTCTCTCAAAAACCGTATATTTTTCCATGATAAAAGCATCCTGGACACTCCGGACTCACCGGATTTTCTCCACCTATCTCTATTCTCTACCAAGCAAAAAGTCACGTCGTAACTTTGCTTTGTTGCTGCGTGCAAGGGGAACAAACAAACACACTTTCTCATTAATTACATATAATATTGTACCCACTAGCTGCGCCCCGCGGTTTCAACCTCGTGGATATTTCCTCAGGAACCGTATATTTTTTCAGTACAAAAAGTAGCCTATCTCCTTTTACATCGCAAGAACTAGGCTATCCGTGCCAAAAAATCAGGTCGAACCGTTGCATTATTGCTGCGTAAAAGAAGGACACAAACAAACACTCCTGTGTTTATAATATTAATATGATTAAAATACGTCCCCAGGATTGCGACCTTGTCGAGCAACCATGATAAAACAACTTAGGTATTATGATTATCGTTCTTGGTATACGATAGCCAAGCGCGTGATTGTCCTTACTGTTATAATGCAACACGCCGGTCCACTACTTCAGTATCACTCCATACTTCGCCGCAGCGAGTCGCGGTCAGTTCCCGCCAAAACTTTACGCGGCAACTTTCCAAAACTCCTTGACTTTTTAAATCGAACCTTCTTCAAAAAATATAAAAAAGAAAAAGACAAATTTCTATATTTTTTTTCGCGAGTGTAGTGGCCAGTGTTTTTAGTGATGAAATGACAATGGATTAAGTTCCTTCAAAACTGGGACTTCGACAGGTCAGTCAGCATAATTAATTAGACTTCTGAACGATTTTTTCTACGCGTTACAAAATGCAATAGTATCTGAAAATATGAAGCCGTAATTGTCAAGACGAATATAAAACAAGTTAAAACATAATATTAAAATTGTTTATTTTATTAAAAAACTACTTTTGTTAATTAGAAGTAAGTAAACAGTTGACATGTTGAATTTTTCTTAAATTTGAAGCCGGTTTTTTTAGTTAAAAGAAGACGTCTATTTATTACAGAAACTGAATTTTCTATAGATTTTTTTTATTTTGATAGAACGCCAGAAATCTAGTTTTCGTTGCTTTTTCCACCAAAAATGTAAGAGAGCTCTTTACAACGTGCGTACACTAAATTACAATGTAGGTATCTATGTCTTGATGAATGTTTTAGTTAATTTAATTAGAATATCGATAAACTCGAATCGATACTTTGGAACGTCACTATTTAGGTACGGAATTTGAACTCAACAATTCGATTTTTCTTAGGCGTCTGTTTATGTCATTAAAGAAAAAATAAAACTTAATTTTTCTTGGGTGTTTACTATGTCTTACAAGAGAGAAAAAAAAAGTTAATTGCAAATTTTTATAAAAATTATGTTTTTTTTTTACTCGCTCTATCTTAATTTAGGAAATACGAAAGTAAACTGTTCCTCTATTTTTTCGTTACCTTTTCACCGCAATGACTGAACCGTTTGTGATGAATTTTGGCAAGGAAGAAGTCTTTATCCTGAGGCCAGGATTCGAGCTTTTTTTCTCGTAAAATTAAGGGAAAACCAAAAAAAAGCAAGAAACCCCTTAGGAAAGAGATCATTTCTCTCTTTCAGTTTATGATTTAAAAAACTTACCTTTCATACCTATGTCGACAACAAAATATGTCGACAACAAAATAAATGTCAAAAACAGATGTCATATTACTATAATTAAAATCATATTAACACGGGCCGGTTTCACATCCCCCTGATACATTTTAAGGCAAAATTTAATTTTGTGGTACGCGGTTTTTATCGCAATATTTTTAATTAATCATAGTATAAGATTTATTAAATACCATACCACAATATTTTTTCTAATCTTCGTCTCCTTCATCTCTTTTAATCTCCGTGTATTACCTGTGTATCAGATAAAACTATATGTGGAAATCATTTAAATAATATATTAAATTCGTGTTTAACGGACAAACAAAAAGAGAATTTAAATGCTTTTTGTATTCTACTTAAATTAAATTATTTACGTTCCCAATTTCTGTGATTATTGCAATGAAGTGGCAATAGGACAGTGACGTAGGCATGTCTCTTCCGGAATGCTAGCCCTATGGTTAAATATTTGATTATACCTATATAGAGATTTGAACTCGAGCAAGTACCGAAAAAAGTCTACCAAAAACTGAAGTGGGCGAGGTAATCACGTATTGCACACACGGACACATTCTTACTAAGTAGTCATACAAACGCACACTTCAATATTGAGTGGCACATTTTCTTCTGCACCTGCAAGTAAGATATTCAAACGGATGACTAAAGGGGGGTGTAAGTAAAGGGGAAACATTAGGTACCTATATCACTTCCATTAATTTTTTCCTGCGGATTAAAGCCTTTGAACGCAACCAATGACGATGTATATCATAATATTTGACCAAAACATGCACCTAATGGTGTGGTTGAAGTTGGTATTTAAACACACTTATTTTGTAATTAAAATTAGCTCTAAAGGGAGTCGGCAGGATTCAACAACAACTAGAGAAAAAAATGACTATTTGAAATTAAACAGGCCCCAAAAGTTTAAAATAATTTATCAGGAGGTGGCGAAGCCGGCCCTTGCTTGTTAATTACCTCCGATTTTATCCGATAGCTCTCGATGGGTATTATCCGAATGCCAATGTCACGGGGAAGCTCGAAATAGAGCCGTGTATGTAATTGTGTATTTGCAGTATTTTTGTATTTCTGTGTGTATAGATACATAATTATAAATTGACATTTTCATTCTTAAGAAGTTGCTATTTGATATTCTATTACGGAGTTTTTAAATGACAAATTATTAAAATGAATTATTTTGATGTTAGATTTTATAAAAAACGTGTTTTGTAAATTTTGCATGCTATGATGCTAGAGCAGCGTGGTCTATAATTCTATAAATTATGCAAATACATTAAGGGGCCTGTATACCGTCTGCAGCTCTCTCGCTCGCACATTTTCACATTATTGAAGATATAAAATCAATGAGTGTGAATTTCCAAAAAGTAACAAAATCATGTGTTGGTGTCTATCGTAACATTACAAACATAGAAATTGTCAATTTGATATATTTTAATTTGACAGTAAAATGGTAAGAAGTGATTTTTATTTCTCGTGTCATGTTATTCCGTCAAATTACAAGATATCGAAACAAACATCTCTATAAAGTTATATGATTATTTACGTGATATTTACCGTGGTAAGGTTGTGGAATGAGCTCCCGATATTTCGGCGCAGTTACATGCACCATGTTCACGGGAAGACACATCTCTACCATCACACACATCTCAACATCACATCGACATCTCTATGTTTGTAATGTTACGATAGACACCATGTCATGATTTTGTTACATTTTGGAAATTCACACTCATTGATTTTATATCTTCAATGATGTGAAAATGTGCGAGCGAGAGAGCTGCAGACGGTATACAGGCCCTTTAACATCTGCATGTTACCCGAGTCTCCGCAAAATAAATATTTGAATTAGAATTAGAATTAAACATCAATTAGCTCCACATTATTGTGATATTGACGGCACTGAGAGACCTTTGGACACCGTGAGCGACTACTGCGTACATATGGAACGTTTTGATTAATAAAACCGGCAAAGTGCGAGTCGGGCTCGCGCACTGAGGGTTCTGTAACACCACATAAGGGGGCGTCCATAAATTACGTGAGATGTTTAAGGGGGGGAGGGGGTCGAGTCAAATCTCATCTAATCTTACGTTGGAGAGAGGGGGGGGGGTCTCGGCAAATATCACGCAATTTTTTTTATGATTGAAACAAAAAAAATATATACTATTTTGGTGCATTTAATCCAGACTGTACGGCGCATGATTCTCCATAGACTGAATTAGAGTAGATATTCTTTTTTTAATCACAATAGTTACGATTTAAGTATTCTATTGTAAAAAAATTATTACACTTATAATTAAACTTCTCAGCAATATTGATTACTAGTCTTAACTAGTCGTAAATAAAAGCACGAAGCAATTTTTTTCTTTCTTTTTACAATAACAATCCAATGCGTTTACGTAAGAAACCCACATTTTGAAAAATCTCATGTGAGATTGGGGGATGGGGGAGGAGGTTAAATAAAATCTCACGACATCTCACCAGGGGGGAGGGAGGGACAGAAAATTAAAAAAAACACCTCACGTAATTTATGGACGCCCCCTAAATTGTTAGCTACTATACAAAAAAGTTGTGTAAATGTTGTCACTTCGGTGATCGTACGGACCGGTGGTGAACAGAAACTTGTCACCGACTCGCACTTGGCTATTATTTATTATTAGTTGTTATACTTTATAGTGTGTTCTACAATAATACAACGTTTGACGCTTGTAGGTGACCTATTACCGTTTTTACATTACAACAATAACAAAACTTACGTTAAAAAAAATACTTTTGTGTGGAACTTATTTTTATTTTACCTTTCGTTATAACTTTTTTTTATATTTTATTGTGTAATAATACATAATGGTACGTACCTATGCATAATGATCGATACAGCTAATTTTTTATTTTTTTTTGTTAAAATCTTCATGAGCTTGGATTCAATGTCCTTTACTCGTAATATTAAACAGTTCATTTTGTCTTATTAGCGTCAAACAAGTCATAGTCACAGTCAGAGTCAAGCTAAGTAAGTCACGGTCAAGTCGAACTCATGCCCCTGTAAAGTGGTGGAGACTTTACAAGAGGCTCCTATGGAGTTTTGGAAACAACACGAAAAGACACGTTTCACCTCGTTATATCACTTGCCCACACTCGAGCACGTTTACGAGCACTTAATGAATAATAATAATAATAATAATAATTCACCATTTAGTACACATTAACACTCGAAAATACACAAGTTTAGGAAAATAATCCAACGAGCCGACATGTTTTTTAAAACTCCAAAACTCCGATACAGCTAACTTCAGTCAGTGTTGCCAATATTTTCATACATTTTTGTTCTACTGAACTAGAACAATATAGTTGTTTTAAAATTTAAGATTAATGTTTATTAAAAACTAATTTTAAATACTTTATTATGCACAGCTAAAAAAACAGAAAATTAACGAAAACTTAAATAAATAACTAAAAACTAAATACAAACTAAAAGACCATTAATGGAGGGAAAGGTCCCCAGAATGCTGGCAGCATTGCCACGTTGAATGACAATGCTCAATTTCTGGGCGAAATAGAAGCCAGCATTCTGGACACCCGACGCCTCCACCAATCGCCTGGCCAAGTCCCGTTAAAGGCCCATAGCCGCCGGCCCCCACGGACCCATCGTCTCCACCCCAAACGGAGCGAACATGTACATGGTCAAGGTGTGCATATTTGCGCCGTTTGAGGTTTTCGGCTTGAGCGGCGGCGGCGCCGGCCTGAACTGATGTTGCAGGAAGGTGAGACGGAGCCGTTGTGTAATATTAAATATTCTGTGAAAATGTCAACTGCCTACGGTTCGAAAGATACAGCTGTTAAAAGGTAGGACAGACAGACAGACATACAGACAGCGTAGGCTTTGTAATAGGACAAGAACACTGTTTGAATTTTGAACTTCCCGCCATAAGTGAAACTTAACTTAAAGTCCAATTTTCATCGAATTCTGTTCTTCAAATGATGGTCACATAAAATATCACGTTTGAGAAAAATATCTAAGATGAACGCTAACGCAAATGTGTCACACCATAAACCTAATAACGTTACGTCTACACTTGTTATCTTGATTGATAGTTATGCATCGAATGTTCTGATAATATCATCGTCTAATCATATGACGTATGTTTACGCAAGTGAATAGGTATGCAGTAAGATTAAAGCAAATACACATAAAGATAAAGATTATTTATTTGCACAAAACACGAGTAAATTATACACACATTTAAAACGCATGCACAATATGTGGTTTAAAATATTTGTCACTTTGTATCATGTTTTGCCTAGTTTATAGGCGTACAAATCTAGAGAGATGGTATAAAATTCCGTAAATATTATTTATATAAAAAAGTATTAATTTAATTAACTGTCGAAACAAGTTCAAATGTTTAGATATGATGTTATTAATATTATAATAATAGTTAACAGATAGACATTACTATTATTGTATGATAAACAAATTGACCTACTGCAGTCATTACTAAAATTTATCATTTATAAAATCTCTAACTTTATAATAACATTTCTTGACTAAAAGCCTTTTTAGTTTTATTTTAAACTAGTAGACCTGACAGACGTTGTCCTGTCTTAGAACTGTCAAACACGCAAAGTCAAAATTACAAATCTTATTTTTTTACACCTTGGGTTACATTATTGGAGTTTTAGTAAGATCCATATTTTTTTTGAAATTATAATATAGCCTATGTTAACCGGGGATAGTGTAGCTTCCCAACAGTGAAGGAATTTTTCAAATCAGTTCAGTAGTTTCGGAGCCTATTCAATGCAAACAAACAAACAATCAAATCTTTCCTCTTTATAATATTAGTATAGATTAAGTAGATTTTAGATCCCTTATTGAAATCGGTAGAAACTGAAGTGGTTTTCACACATTTTGTAACGTGTTTTTTTTCTTACGTGAGTAATTCCCGTGTAATATAAATAAAATGTACTAATAGTGTTATCTATACTAATATTATAAAGAGGAAAGATTTGATTGTTTGTTTGTTTGTTTGTTTGCATTGAATAGGCTCCGAAACTACTGAACTGATTTGAAAAATTCCTTCACTGTTGGGAAGCTACACTATCCCCGGTTAACATAGGCTATGTTATATTTTCAAAAAAAAATAGGGATCCTTACTAAAACTCCAATAATGTAACCCAAGGTGTAAAAAAATAATAGGGTACTTGACTGTATTAAAAATATCATGCCAATTGACGCCATCCATAAACATGACATAATGATAAAGCATATTTCATTGATTTTTTGATAAAAATATGCTTATTTTTTGTAAAAAACGCGATTAAAATAACTGTATTTTCGACATTTGATCACGTGATCGAAAACGGTCTGTAACTGGCTTCATCCCTAGTGACGTCACACAAATCTAAACAAACAGATTTTGTATTGATATTTGCGAATTTAATGTTGTAAAGCTATTTTGAGAGCGATTTATCCAGAAATTTTCACCAAAAACAGTCCGGAGGTTAAATGTGAGAAGAATGGAGAAACATTTTGTGCAAGCAGACAGCAGTAACTTACCCAAAATTATTGTTTTTATGGTTGCATATTTCTTTAATAATAATCCACGTCATTGTTTCTACGCTGCAGAACTCAAAACGTAAAAACTACAATGTCAGTATTAATTTTTAATTGTTCTCCAAGCAAAACATTCAATCAAGTTGTACAAAAAGTATGTTGTAGTAAGTGGATATCACTATTTTGTTAGGTTATGTCGAGCTTTACAATGTTTAAAAAGAAAGTAACAGTACATAAAATAGTAATGCAATAAAAACACAAATTATAATAGAAATATATAGACTCAAATATGTACCTCAAAATGATCTTCGCACATAGAAACACTTGAATTAGCTCCAATACTTTTGGGTTCTCTACGAGCTACTTAGTTCCAACCACTTTTTTCGAGTTATGGGGAGTTTTGGGTCCATTGGAACAGGAACAAATCTTTTTTCGGGTGTCTTTATGGAAGTATTTGTACATTTTGGCACTACACAATATTTATAAACCATTACTTCTATTAGAAATTAATTAATCATCAAACTTTTGCAGCCTGGCTGCAGTTGTTTTGTTTTGTGTGACGTCAATTAGTCATGTGATCGGAGCTATGACGCAGGTCTGCGTTTTGGCGCGATCTTTTTTTATTCAAACTTTAACATCGATTTATATCGCAAATACGACTGATATCCAGAAAATATAAATGCAGTATACATTATTTTATATCAGACAATAATGTGCAATAGTTTCCCAAAAGTAGTCAAATACCCTATTATAAAGAGGAAAGATTTGATTGTTTGTTTGTTTGTTTGTTTGTTTGTTTGCATTGAATAGGCTCCGAAACTACTGAACTGATTTGAAAAATTCCTTCACTGTTGGGAAGCTACACTATCCCCGGTTAACATAGGCTATGTTATATTTTAAAAAAAATATAGGGATCCTTACTAAAACTCCAATAATGTAACCCAAGGTGTAAAAAAATAAGATTTACAATTTTGGCTTTGCGTGTTTGACAGTTCTAAGACAGGACAACGTCTGTCAGGTCTGCTAGTAGATACATAATTCGTTACCATAAATACGTGCAAGTATTTTAGTTTAATCAGAAGTCGCAAAGTCAAGAGTATTGTATGGTTTTCTTATTTCTAGCTGATTTTATCGCGTGTAATTTACATTATTTATATTTTAAGGATTCCGTACCCAAAGGGTAAAAACGGGACTCTATTATTAAGCCTACATTGTCTGTCTGTCCGTCTGTCTGTCTGTCTATCCGTCCGTCCGTCCGTCCGTAGGGGGCCCTATACAACAAATGAAGCGTGTTTTCTTAGCGTTTGTTTGTATTAGCTCTAATGTTAAAACGGTAATATTATGTAGGTACCTATACCTACAAGTGTCAAACTTGTTTTTTTTTTCTCTTCATGTTTTTGTGTTGTTCATGTGTGTTATTTTTTTTTTGGTATTTGTTTATTCTTTCAAATTTCTTCTCCTAAAAATATTTCTAAATCTTGTATTATGTATGAGGTTTCGTATCTAGTTTCAATTTTTAGGGTTCCGTACTAGGGTTTCTGGTTTCTCGACCTGTTTTATTTCTCGAGGCACGAGAATTCTCGACCAGGACAAACGTATTTTTTACGTATTTTTGTATTTCTTCTAGTGTAAAAACGGTAATACGTAGGTACACAAGCGTCACCTGAATGATTGAACTGATGAAAAAACTTAGATTGATTATAGTACACATTCTAAAGTATAACAACGATGAATAAATAATGGCCAAGTGCGAGTCGGTGACAAGTTTCTGTTCATTACCAAGTTATGACTGGTAATTTCGTTATTGAATTTTGTGGTGGTACGGAACCCTCAGTGCGCAAGCCCGACATGCACTTGGGCGGTTTATTTTTATATATTTGTTCTACGTTTGGCCACTAACTCGCCTGATGGTAAGCGACGTTGCGGCCGAGGATGGAACACGTTGATCTAGAAGAAATCTATCCACTCTAGCCTCAAGTTATTAGTTTGTTTGTTGTTTGTAATAAAGTACCTAAGACGAAATATGCTTCAAATTTGACGATTCGTCATCACGAATATTCAAGAGTAGACCTTTAAAATCGTTTAATTGACATTATTTCTTTATGTTTAATAAATGTTCTTGATATATTTTATTCGGATGTGTTCACCGATACACGATTAAAGAAATTTGGCTCGATAGAAAAAATCGTAAACTTTACTAAAAAAACACCCGTTTTTACGTTCCCTTCAATGGTTTGAATCAACTTCATTCTGATTCTATAGAAGATATATAATCAAAAAAAATTGTGTGTTATCCTAACAATCATTCAAATACTTTAGTGGTCCCAGTTTTCTGGAAAAGCGTAAGATTATTTGTAGAAAATAAAGAAAAAATAAATATTGAAAATATTTAAATGCGCGCACGCCGCATTACCGTCATACAAGTGTATGGCTCTCTACCATTTCGCCTTTTAGACTTGTTAAAACAAAAGCTAACGCAAGAAAACATCAACATACATAATTAAACGATATGCAGATTCACACTATGACGAAACCGAATTAGAATACTTTTTGAAAACATATCACTGAAAACGTTGGAAAATAGGCCGTATGCTAATGCAAATAAGTACCTATGTTTGTGTAATATGATGTAGAATCGTACGATACGCTTTAGTAACTATGTATTACATATTATTCTGTGACTGCTCCGATTTCGCTGACACATTTTAGGGACCGTCCATTAATCACGTGAGGCTTGAAAGGGGGGGAGGGGGTTTAGCAAAAATCACGAAATATCACAAGGGGGGGGGGGGGGGGGGGTGTAGTAAGATATCACGTGTATTAATTTTGTCGTCAAACGCGCGATTTCTAAACCGAAAAGCGATGTGTGGTGTGACCTTGCCAATCAAAAACAACCTGCAACCTTTCTGTCTAGACATTTTTGTTATGGTCCTTAATTTCAGAATAAAATTAGATTATACCGGTATTTAAAGATAATATAAGAAAAAAAAACCAGACAAGTACGAGTAGGACTCGTGCTCTGAGGGTTCCGTTAGACGGAACCCTCAGAGCGCGAGACCAAAAAAAAACTAACTGAAGTTAAAATATTGAAAGACAAACTTAAGTTTGTAGTTTTTTTTTACTGGGCAAGTGCCTTTAATAACTAAACAAAATACAAGCTAAAACTAACACTACAAATACAGTTAGACTGCCCATAGACCGTTGAAGGTCTAAAGACAATCCAAATGCTCAAGCCCACTACCAGTTGGCAGCGTACCCAACATGCTGGCGGCATTACCACGTTGAATGGCAATGCTAATGCGTTGAGCCAGAAACACGCCAGCATTTTGGTCACGCGTCGCATTAACCAGGCGCAACCCCAAGGGCCCAATGTCTCGACCCCAAACGCCTCAAATATGTAACCACTGCCGAGGTTAGCATATTTGCGACGCTTGTGCTGCTCTGCCAAATTAGCAGCCGCGCCAGCCTTACCCTGTGTCTCAGGAAGATGTGACGGCGCCAAAGTATCGACACAAGTTGCGTCCCATACAAGGGGCCGCCCCAACCTCCAGGGCACAAGTGTCATACCGTCAGGCCTCTTTCCATCGTCACGCGCAAGACCACTCGGTTTGAGCACAGCTGCAACATTGGCGGTGGAAAGTGCCCTGCGTATGATGTCGTTCAGGCTAGCGTGTCGGCCAATACGACCAGCGCTTCTCGAGCAAGAGAGACCATGGTGACCGAGCTGGTCAACAGCAGTACCACACTGACAGCGATGGGCCTCACAGCACCTTGCACCCAAGCGTAAGCTGACAGCTAGACGAAATGCGGTTGGATCTAAAAGGCTACCTGTGTTAAAAGAGGGCATGGCTTGCAACCAAAGTCCCGATTCCCAAACAGAGACAGCAAGAATACGAGCGCGATCTGCAATACTAGGACACGTATCTAGTAGCGATTTCCATGCTAGTTCGCAGATCGGCCGATCCCACAGTCTCTGGGAAGACAACTTTGAAGTTTGTAGTTGACAATAAGGTTCTTCCATACATCCCAACTACAAAATGTAAGTTTGTAATAGCAAAATAATTATTTTTAAATACCTTCAAATTTATAACTTTCGGATTTATTCCTATATATGTACTATGAGACCTTGCCTCTTGCCAAATTTCATGATTCTAGGTCAACGGGAAGTACCCTATAGGTTTTGATTCCCCTGTGAAATCGCAAAATATACGACATAAAGGAACCCTAAGAGCGCGAGACCAAAAAAAAAACTAACTGAAGTTAAAATATTGAAAGACAAACTTAAGTTTGTAGTTGACAATAAGGTTCTTCCATCCATTCCAACTACAAAATGTAAGTTTGTAATAGCAAAATAATCATTTTTAAATGATATACATTCATATTTATAACTTTCAGATTTATTCCTATATATGTGCTATGAGACCTTGCTTTTTGCCAAATTTCATGATTCTAGGTCAACGGGAAGTACCCTATAGGTTTTGGTTCCCCTGTGAAATCGCAAAATATGCGACATAAACGTTCATATCTTTTGATTGCGTTGACTTACAACTTTTATTTTTTTACAGCCGAAAGAAACCGTAGACCCAAGTATTTAGTATAAATTTCAACTTGCTACCTTTACGCGTTCTTGAGAAAAAGGGTCTTGACAGACGGACAGACAGACAGACAGACAGACAGACGGACAACGAAGTGATCCTATAAGGGTTCCGTTTTTTCCTTTTGAGGTACGGAACCCTAAAAAGAAGAAAAAGAAGAATAAGATTCTTTTTAGGTACAAAAAATACACGTGATTTTGGGTGGGGGGGAGGGGGTTAGTCTTAAACCTCACCATGTATCACCAAGGGGGAGGAGGGGTTAAAAATGCTAAAAAAACATCACGTGATTAATGGACGGCCCCTTAGGTTGGTTTACGTTGTAAAATGGAATTTATAACTATAAAAAATATATTACTATCCATGGACGTCATCATCATAATCAGCCTTTTAACAGTCCACTGCTGGACTTTTAGCCAACCCCCGAAAGGGTGATTGGGACATATCCACCACGCTGGCCCAGTGCGGATTGGTGGATTCACATACTCCATTGAATTCCTTCTCCGTACGTATGCAGGTTTACTCACGATGTTTTTCCTTCACTGAAAAGCCAGTGGTATGAATCAGTACATAAGCTCCAAAGAGCTCATTGGTACGGGCCCGGGGTTTGAACCCGCGACCTCACGCTTTCAAGCCTAGCGGTCTCCCAAATGGGCTACCCCATGGGCTCATGGACGTACTATCATACAATCTGTGGCTACTGTAACACCGCGTCTGCAAGATTTCTTTCGTGAGACGAACTCTAGGTACAAAATTGTCTGTCGTGACTAGGGTAACCATATAAAAGTCCTGACTTATACCTGTGGGCCTAGTGTGAGAAAAAAAAGAACAACGCCATCTGGCGCCATGTAGATGAAACTGCTCTTATTTCATACAAATCGTGGTTTACGCTAACACGGTCGAAAAACTCACACTAGGCCCACTGGACATTTCAATAAAAGTCCGGTCTTTTTAGTATGTGGCCGGTCAATTTACAAAGGCCTAAAAGTCCGGACATGTCCGGACAAATGCGGCCGGATGATAACCCTCGTCGCAACTGTAAGTTTAGTGGTACAATTCTGGACCTAGCATATATACTGAAAAGAAACAGATGGTTTGTTTGTGGTTTCGGTTTGATTTTTTTAAAGAGAAAAAATTTATAAAATGAATAATTTTCTTATTATTCATTTCAGATCAACGATGGAGCTGAAACCGCCAAAACCGAAGAAAAAATCCAACATGGCCCGTCTCATATCCTGGGGGAAAATGTTTAAGACTCCCCTACTCATCCTCCTCCTCCTCGGCACCACAAACTGCGAAAATGACAGTGACAGTGACATTTCAGACTTGTCAAACTCAAACCCAGTGCGCGAAACGCAACTCTCCAGTGATATCGACTTAAAACTTTCAAAATTTAATTTAGAACAATTTTCTAGTGAAAAACAATTGAATCTCTTGAATCTTTCGAATTCGGAACCGTTCGCGAGTGAAAATTCGGAATCGAAGCTATCAAAATCAATTTTTGACGTTGACAATGACATTTCAGTTAAGCATTTACGCCACAGGCATCATCGGCAGTCTGAGAAAGAAAAATTAAGTGAAATTAGATATCTGAGACGGCATTTAAACAAGGAGATTGTAAACTTTATAATGAGTGATGTGTTGATGGATGGGGAGGTGGAGAACCGAGTTCATTTCAACGGAATCACTGCCAAGGAGACTTATGTTGGTGCTGACGGGTAAGTTAACCTTTT
This sequence comes from Agriopis aurantiaria, assembly GCA_914767915.1. Taxonomy (NCBI): domain Eukaryota; kingdom Metazoa; phylum Arthropoda; class Insecta; order Lepidoptera; family Geometridae; genus Agriopis; species Agriopis aurantiaria. The sequence goes on along the minus strand of OU612007.1, from coordinate 4,347,274 downwards.
TAGTAACTGTCTAAATCTCTACTGTGCTTCCAGCTTATTTGTAGGTAGAGTACCGAAGTCAAATAAGAGAACTGAAAATTGTCAAAGAGTTACACTGACAGTTATGTTTAGAAAATATGACGCGTCCGTGTAGAACAGCTGATTTCTGTTTCGCGATTTTAGCCCATACATTATGTCAAGTGTCAATGACTTTACTGTAGAACAGCTGATTTCTGTTTCGTGATTTTAGCCCATACATTATGTCAAGTGTCAATGACTTTACTATAGAACAGGTGATTTCTGTTTCGCGATTTTAGCCCATACATTATGTCAAGTGTCAATGACTTTACTATAGAACAGGTGATTTCTGTTTCGCGATTTTAGCCCATACATTATGTCAAGTGTCAATGACTTTACTATAGAACAGCTGATTTCTGTTTCGTGATTTTAGCCCATACATTGTCAAGTGTCAATGACTTTACTATAGAACAGCTGATTTCTGTTTCGCGATTTTAGCCCATACATTGTCAAGTGTCAATGACTTTACTATAGAACAGCTGATTTCTGTTTCGCGATAATAAGACAAGTTAAATTTTCAAGTTCAATGATTCTGTGACTTCCTTCGCCTTAGTGCGTGTTCACACTTGCGCACGTCCATGCGTTTCATACAAAAATATCGCACTTGTGTTCAACGCGCGTCAAATTTTCAACGAAGGTCCGTAAAAATTGCGGACATAAAAAGTCCTTGGGGCAGGAGAGCGAGCAAATTTCCAACTCAATTGAGTGACGAGATCGACAAGCACCACATCCCTAGCAAACGAAAATAAAAAAAACCAGACAAGTACGAGTAGGACTCGTGCTCTGAGGGTTCCGTTAGACGGAACCCTCAGAGCGCGAGACCAAAAAAAAACTAACTGAAGTTAAAATATTGAAAGACAAACTTAAGTTTGTAGTTTTTTTTTACTGGGCAAGTGCCTTTAATAACTAAACAAAATACAAGCTAAAACTAACACTACAAATACAGTTAGACTGCCCATAGACCGTTGAAGGTCTAAAGACAATCCAAATGCTCAAGCCCACTACCAGTTGGCAGCGTACCCAACATGCTGGCGGCATTACCACGTTGAATGGCAATGCTAATGCGTTGAGCCAGAAACACGCCAGCATTTTGGTCACGCGTCGCATTAACCAGGCGCAACCCCAAGGGCCCAATGTCTCGACCCCAAACGCCTCAAATATGTAACCACTGCCGAGGTTAGCATATTTGCGACGCTTGTGCTGCTCTGCCAAATTAGCAGCCGCGCCAGCCTTACCCTGTGTCTCAGGAAGATGTGACGGCGCCAAAGTATCGACACAAGTTGCGTCCCATACAAGGGGCCGCCCCAACCTCCAGGGCACAAGTGTCATACCGTCAGGCCTCTTTCCATCGTCACGCGCAAGACCACTCGGTTTGAGCACAGCTGCAACATTGGCGGTGGAAAGTGCCCTGCGTATGATGTCGTTCAGGCTAGCGTGTCGGCCAATACGACCAGCGCTTCTCGAGCAAGAGAGACCATGGTGACCGAGCTGGTCAACAGCAGTACCACACTGACAGCGATGGGCCTCACAGCACCTTGCACCCAAGCGTAAGCTGACAGCTAGACGAAATGCGGTTGGATCTAAAAGGCTACCTGTGTTAAAAGAGGGCATGGCTTGCAACCAAAGTCCCGATTCCCAAACAGAGACAGCAAGAATACGAGCGCGATCTGCAATACTAGGACACGTATCTAGTAGCGATTTCCATGCTAGTTCGCAGATCGGCCGATCCCACAGTCTCTGGGAAGACAACTTTGAAGTTTGTAGTTGACAATAAGGTTCTTCCATACATCCCAACTACAAAATGTAAGTTTGTAATAGCAAAATAATTATTTTTAAATACCTTCAAATTTATAACTTTCGGATTTATTCCTATATATGTACTATGAGACCTTGCCTCTTGCCAAATTTCATGATTCTAGGTCAACGGGAAGTACCCTATAGGTTTTGATTCCCCTGTGAAATCGCAAAATATACGACATAAAGGAACCCTAAGAGCGCGAGACCAAAAAAAAAACTAACTGAAGTTAAAATATTGAAAGACAAACTTAAGTTTGTAGTTGACAATAAGGTTCTTCCATCCATTCCAACTACAAAATGTAAGTTTGTAATAGCAAAATAATCATTTTTAAATGATATACATTCATATTTATAACTTTCAGATTTATTCCTATATATGTGCTATGAGACCTTGCTTTTTGCCAAATTTCATGATTCTAGGTCAACGGGAAGTACCCTATAGGTTTTGGTTCCCCTGTGAAATCGCAAAATATGCGACATAAACGTTCATATCTTTTGATTGCGTTGACTTACAACTTTTATTTTTTTACAGCCGAAAGAAACCGTAGACCCAAGTATTTAGTATAAATTTCAACTTGCTACCTTTACGCGTTCTTGAGAAAAAGGGTCTTGACAGACGGACAGACAGACAGACAGACAGACGGACAACGAAGTGATCCTATAAGGGTTCCGTTTTTTCCTTTTGAGGTACGGAACCCTAAAAAATATATCTAACTTAGAATAACTACACATAGAAACCAAGTACATTCGCAAAATTTAAGCCATTCAAATGGAGAGTCATATATGGCTCCAAAAAAAAAAAAATTTACTATGGCATTTTGCGCGCTGAAATCGTACCACAACAAATCAGAAAAGCAGCATAAGAGTTATGGTGTGACATTCCACAGGTAATCCATCAATTTTCTTGCTTTAATCGTTTAAAATACCAATCGTAACGTAAGCTACAAAGCTAATTTGTAGCTTACGTTTTGAGAAGGCATTGTTTGGACACCTACCGTCTTTGAGTAGTTATTCTAAGATATCTAAGTATTTCGACCAAAATTTCGAAATACTAATCTAAGTATCTTAAATTTACCACTCGAAATCTCGAAAACTACTTGACCTTGGAAGCTGAAATTTGCGAATAGATTCCTTATATCACGGGGAATTAAAGAGGTCAAAAAGGTTTTATTTATATGACACGAGAATTACTCACGTATGATTAAGCCGGTTATTCCGACTATAGTTTCAACCGCATTGTGCGGCTTTTTTCAAAGTGAATACACGCGCGGTTGCGTCTCTCGTTGTACTCTTTTTGCACTTGCTCAGTACAAAGCGAGACGTAGCCGCGCGCGCGCACCTTGAAAAATACCGCCGAATGCAGTTGAAACTATAGTCGGAGTAGCCGGCTTAATCATACGTGAGTAATTCCCGTGTCATAAAAATACAATGTGTGAAAATCACGTCAGTTTCCATAATAAGAAGGTCAAAGAGGTTCAAAGTTTACCTATATGAAAATCTACGCGTACGAAGTCGCAGGCAACAGCTAGTCTTGTATAAAAAAGTCGTATCAAACACTCGTCGTCGGCTCTGTAAAATCTAAAGCTGGAAACAAACTATCGGACGCGGCTGATGGATGCGGCTGACGGACGCGACTGATAAGTGTGTACAGTCTTTCAAAAGACAACAACGGCTGACAAAAACATCCGGCGCGCCAGATTTCTGTCAGACGTCCGAACGCTCAAGGTCAGCCCAAGCTTACGTCCGATAGTTTGCACAGCTCAGGGCACATTCATTATTTAGATACCTTTATGTCGCGTCCATCAACCGCGTCCGATAATTTATTTCCTGTTTAAAAGTACAGTGTTTACACGAGCGAACTGAACGAGCCGCGAACAGAGACGTTCCTTGCTACCTGGTGCAGTAAACTACGGGAATAGACCCCGCACTGCGCTTTATGGGTGACCGGGATGATGCAACTGTTATCAACTTATCAAATAGGTAATAAACTAGTAGTTCGCACCGAACTGAGACGTCACGACGTTCAAGCTTTAACTTCACCTACACTAAGGTACACCCGCTCCATAGTTTTCCTACCTACCATGATTTTGATTGAAAAATATGACAGTTAACGGCTACGCAAGGACGTTGTATACCTACCCCAATCAAAGATCTTATATACCCTAAAGGGACCTTCCTTGACCCCAATAATATAGGTAAATTTTGGCTACGATAATCAACTGACAATCTTAAATAAATAAATAAATATTCGGGACATTTTTGCACACACGGTCATCTGACCCCAAACTAAGCAAAACTTGTGATATGGCTGCCAGAGACTGATATACATACATATATGGTTTTAAATACATACTTAAATAGATATTAACAACCAGATATAGAACAAACACAAATGTTCATCACATAAATGTTTGTACAAAATAGTAGGTAAACGGTTACGAGATGACACAATGGAAAGCCAATTGATTGACGCCATTGATTTTTATCTCCGTACGTATACAGCCTATACAGGTTTCCTCACGATGTTTTCCTTCACCGAAAAGCCAGTGGTATGAAAATCCGTACGTAAACTCCAAAGAGCTCATTGGCACGAGCCCGGGATTTGAACCCGCGACCTCACGCTTTCAAGTCTAGCGGACGCTCAAATGGGCTACCACGGCTATTTCATACGTCATCATCTGAATAAAAACATGATTTTCAATTGCATCAAAAGTTGTTAACCACAGAATACGTACTCAGTGACAATCGGGAAGAGAATTCTGTCAAGGGTGAATCGGCCGTTATCACCATAGAATACGAAGTAGTTAGTATTAATCGTACGAGTATTATGCAAGTAAAAATGTTTATAAATAGACTGTAATACTGTAATGAATCTAACAGTTGTTAGGGAGCTTTGCCAAGAGTGACGTGGTACAGATTGAATAATAGTAGCTATCCACGCGCAGGTTTTTTTAATGCGACCAAAAACGAGCCATATTTTTTTTAAAATTAATATAATAGGTTTGAGTTTGACCTCCAGCGCGCCTGATGTCAAGCGATGATGCGGTCTACGATGGAGCACGCTTGCCTAGTAGAAACCTATTCACTCGCAATTTGATCTACTAAATTATACAAGCTCAATAAATATTTTTTTTAAACAAGACTACAGTGGCATCGATTATGATGTATGCTAAACTAAACTAAATTTGACAGCTCCAAAATTGTTGCCATCCTTCTCTCATATATTAAAATGAAAAGAGAGGCAGATAATTTTAGTTTTCAGATTGGTTTAGTTTAGTGAGTGGTATGACAGAATCGACGCCAGTTATTTCATATAATATTTTTATCCCTATTTTGTTTGCAAGTCCGTAATCACAATAAGCGATGCTACGAGTGGATGTCTTCCATTCACACGTCTTACATACACACACATAATTATATATTTACTCAACATATTCAGATAATTTGAATGATCTGAGTTCACTATTTAACAACACACACACGCATAATTATAATGGAAACTACAACGCCCATTCACCTTGTATAAGACCATCGAATGCGGTTCGAAACTATAGTCTGAGTAACCGGCTTAATCATACGTGAGTAATTTTCGTGTCATATAAATAATACGGCCTATTTCCATCCAGTGGTTGCCTGGAAGAGATTGCTTTTTAGCAATGTGTAGCTCGTAGAATCTGGATGCCCGCGACTCTCACGATGTCGTCGGTCCATCTATTGGGAGGCTCACTGGTGACTTGGTGACTGTGGTTCTTTATCGAATATCCTATAGTACTTGCACGACTGATTCTATGACGCAAAGAAACTCCAAGCATAGCTCTCTCTATTACTAGGTGTTCGACTCTGAGCTTTTCCAAAAGGCCAGCAAATCCAGCAATACATGACACGCTAAACAATACACCTTTTGGCGTCGCTGTTGTTGGTTAATTAAACAGGTAGCCGTGAAGTTATTTTTGGATCAAAGTTTGGTAACTAGTTTTTTATTTTTAACTACTTTATAATGGCTTACACCTCGCTCATGAAAATCTTTGTAAACACTTCTGGCTTAAATTAAAGCATGTTAGTCTTAGAACATTTATATTCTAAGATGTTAGTAGGTATAGTATGAAATCTTTTACTTCTGGCTTACCTACGTTGTTACTTTTACAGTACGAGATAGGTACTCGTTTGTTTTTTAAATTCTTTTCTCTATGCGGAATAAGGCGTCGCACATCTTGTGCATTTGCCAGTTTCAAGTAACGTAATATTATCAAGTTTTATTAGGTAGGTACTCAATATGCAGGATCTCCTTGCGGTCCTTCGATTATGTTATTTTGTGGCGCGTCCACAAAGTAACATCTAAGACTAAGATTCATAATTAGACAAACGCGGCGTCATGGCGAACTGATGAATGCACAGGATGAATGCATAAGACGTGCGACGCGAAAAATAATTTCTTAAAAGTCAGTTGCGTATTTTTTTTTCGTAAATAACTAGAAATAACTGTGAGAAATAATGTAGATTTCTTAGCAATATAGCATGGATCATAGATTATTTCGGAGCGCATAACAATCGAAGGAGGATACATGCACTTGGCACTGACGCACGGTTAGAGGAACTTGTTTGTTTTCACAGCATTGCGCGGATTTCGCGAAACATACTTTACCGGGATAGAGTGGGTTAGTAATGCCGCCAGATGTTTTACCTAACCTAATTGTAAATATATCTCAAACATACTAAACTCGGTGCAAATCAATCAGTAATCAGAATTATTTATTTACATATTGAAACTTAAATACATTAGTTACGTTGTGACACTTTTTTATAAGTATATATATACTTTAAGTGTAATATTTGGATTTTTGATTAATTGGATTCATGTTTAGTTTGTATGACAATTGAAAATGCATTGTTGACCTAAGTGACGTAATTCTAAATCCAATATAGCGGACGCTAAAATCTTGTTATATTTTTTATTATTAGTTTTATTTAAGGCGTGGTCTGATCACGATTTAAAATTAGGTTTTTACCCGCTCACGCCATTATCTATTTGCTATCTAAAGCGGCTTTGCTTAAAATCGAAAATCGTATATCATCATATTTGATGATGATGATGACTTTGTGCTTGTGTTTATATTATTTTGAGGGTTTTTATTTAAATTATCAAAATATAAACTTAATTTTAACAATTAACTGGTTAAAGTTTTAAAACACTAGTCTGGCTATACAATTCATACAAAAAAAAATATGTTGTTGTCACTGAAAATTCAGAGTACTTCAATTCAGAAGCTGTTTTTGTTGCACAATTTGTAATATGTTTTTTTATAATTCCAGATCATTTATCACAATTTTGTTCGGTTAAGATTATTGACAGGTGTTTTTTCTACGTGCAGTATTTTTTTTAATTTGATCAGTTAATTTCGTCACATCACACTAAGCGTTTAAAAACACTTCTTTTGATTAATTTCGCGATTGTACCGCGCCTTAATTGTAGGTATTTGAGAAGTACACGATCATACCTTATTCCTATTTTTTTTGCTAATAGAGTTTACTGCTTGGCCTTCAATCCAGCTCTGTACTTTTATTTTTAAACTTCTTTGATGCGAGAGTGCGCAAAATACTTCGCTCGTAATTTGTAGACTTTCTATTACCCGCGGCTTCACTAGTCACATCACCTGCAAGCGCCGAGTTGCCACGATGCAGACGATGCGTATAGATGTTCATCACATAAATGTTTGTCCTAGGTAGGAATCGAACCCACGCCCCCAAGCTCAGAAGGCAGGTTCACAACCAACTGGACCAACGGGCTATCTAATAAGTATGCGATCACCGTCGCCTATGGATACCTGTAACACCACGCGGGCATCACAGATAATATAATAATTGTGCTATCATCTGCAAATAATGTCATGGGTTGAGATGTGGCATTAGGCAAGTCATTAATATATGCTATAAATGAAAGTGGGCCCAGGACACTACCCTGTGGAACTCCATATGCCGCTTTACGTTCACAAGATCTAGCTAGATATCTCTTCAGTCTTAGTTTCAAGATTCATCCGACGGCTTTCGGTGATTTGTGTTCTATCAACCAGGTAAGATTTTAGTAAATCTAAAACACATTGCCCCGTATTCCATAAGCTTCCAGTTTAGTTGTTAATATTGTGTGATCTACATAATCGAATGCCTTGGTCATGTCACAGAATATTGCACCTACTGGAGAGTTTTTATCAATACATAATTATTAGGACTGACGGACTGACGGACGGACAGACAGACAGACAGGACGAAATATGCTTCAAATTTGATTATTTGTCATCACGAATATTCAAAAGTAGCCTTTAAAATCGATTAATTGACATTATTTCTTTATGTTTAAAAAATTTTATTGAAATATTTTATTCGGATGTGTTCACCGATACACAGTTAAATAAATTTGGTTCGATAGAAAAAAATCGCAAACTTTCCTAAAAATCACCCGTTTTTACGTTCCCTTCAATGGATTGAATCAACTTCATTCAAATTCAATAGAAGATATTTTCATCAAAAAAAAATTATGTCTTATCCTAACAAACATTCAAATACTTTAGTGGTCGCAGTTTTTTGTAAAAGCCTAGGATAATTTGTAGAAAATAAAGAAAAAATAAATATTGAAAATATTTGAAAACGCGCACGCCGCATTACCGTCATACAAGTGTACGGTTCTCTTCCATTACACCCTTTGGATATGGCCTAAAAAGATCGCTATACCAGAAGAGTGAGTAGTTAGAAAGATATTTGGGTCCATGCACTGATTTATTAGCAATGTCTATGTTTTTTATTGTTGAGACCAAGACCTAGTCTAGATTTATAAATGCTTTGTATATTTTATTGGTACTAACCCAATTGTTCCAAGCATTTTTCTTTGAACTCATGTTATCATTTCGATTTTGTTATTCGTGTCAAAAAATTTGGTTAATTATTTATGCGTCAATAAATAATGTCAAAGTTATGATGCTATGACAGACCGGGACGGATGGATAGAATGAGATTTATTAAATTTACATAAATACACTTAGACGTGTCGGGAAACAATAAAAAAATAGCCCCATAGCATAACAGAAAAGAAAAAAAAATTACTTCTTTTTCTGCGCATGGCACCAAGGACGTCTATAAAGAGGAATCAACACAAAGTTACATAATCCGGCACTTCTTTGCGCAACGCCATGTTTGCATGCCTATTTTTTTCCTCTGTGAGCATTTTGGCGTCGCACGTCTTGTGCATTTGCCAGTGCCATCAAAATAATATCATATTCGATGAAATCTCGTCAAACAAGTCACAGTCAAACAAAGTAAGTCACAGTCAAGTCAAAGTCATGCCCTATAGTAAAGTCGTGGAGAGTGGAGAATTTACAAGAGGCTTCTATGAAGCTTTGGATACTACACGAAAATACATGTTTCACCGCGTTACATCACTTACCCACACTCGAGCACTTCCTTAAACTTAACACTGAACACTTAATAAATAATAACCCACCATTTGCTTAATACACAAGTTTAGGAAAATAATACAATGAGACGACATGCTTTTTCACGTTGGCGCCAAAAATCTTGCATGAATATCTTTAGGAAGACGCCAGTTTGTATTTTCAAAATACCGCTCATCACGGGACTCAAATGTCCCATCCGTTACAATGGAGAATCCTTGCATGTCCCCTATTTATTGATCTTCTACATTTGAAAATTCGCGCCAAAAATAGCCCATCATTTTCCCGCCAACAGCTGTCATTTTCACAGATAATTTATTATTAAGCGGGCTTGTAAACGCGGCGGCTGTCAACCGTTTTGTTCTCATTTCAAACGCGCGCCCCGGCGGGCATAGACAAAAGGCGGGAGATTACGAACACTGGCAGGTGAAGAAAAAAATCAGATATCGCGCGAGAAAGTACTCGTAAAGGTCCTTAATAGAAATGAATACTTTAATGTAGGTGCTTAATCTCCTTTTGCATAATAATATCGCTTAGCATTTTTTTAACCCTTCACCATCATCATCATCATCATCATATCAGCCGTAGAACGGTTGGAAGCGGCCTGCAATCCAACGTTTCCTTATGCACTCTCTTTTAGGTCGTCTGGTCTGGTGGTCTTTTTAATCTTTGCTTTTTGATAAGAATGTTCGCCTCGTGACTTATACCAGTCTTTTGTGCTTATACTACGATTTACAAATTATAGAATCTTTTTTGTCCCATTTTTGGGTTTCCGTACCATAAGGGTGTTAACAGAACCCATAAAAGAAGCAACAAGTGCTATCTATTACGGGTAGAAAGATACAGCTGGTTAAGGTAGGACGGACAGACAGACAGGCAGCCAGCCAGCGTAGACTTAGTAATAGGGTCCCGTTACGTTACGGTACGAAACCCCCAGTGCGCCAGCCCGACAACGCAGTCCGTTTATTTTGTAGTAAAACTAACATAACCTCTGTACATTTGCCTCAAATCGTGATCAAACCTTTTCATATTGGTAAAAAAGTACATGATATTAGTGACCAAAATAGACCGCCAATGGCATCGATTCTGATGCACTCTAAACTAAATTTGACAGCTCTAAAGTTGTTGCCATCCTTCTCTCACGTATTAAAATGAAAAGAGAGGCAGATAAGTTTAGTGCTGTCAGATTAGTTTAGTTTAGTGAGTGGTATTTTATTTTACATGGTAAATAAACAGCTGCTAACAAACACGTAGATACGCAATAAATAGTAACACAAAATCGACAGAATTGACACCATGGTATGACAGAATCGACGCCATTTACTTTGAGGGTTAAATTTTTCTCGATGAAAATAAAATAAAATTAATAATTAAATAATTAATAATTAATTATTATTTTATTTTAATTTTTTTGGGGTTTTTTTTTTTTTTTTTAATCAAGTCCTATAATATTACCTAAGGCATACGTAGGTACTTATACATTATTTATAATGGCTTCTACCTACCTCTACAGTTAATTTGATCGCTCTGTACTATATCTGTAGGTACCTACTTACTTCCGTTATAAAAAACAAAAAAAAAACTGCAGAAAACAATTCACTTTCTATCAAGTAGTCTCGCCAAATTTAGTTTGCAACAAAAAACCGTAACCTATTGTGCCAATTAGTTTTTATTGAATATGATAGAGCAGCTTTTTTTTGTTACCATGACAGCCGCATAAGTAGTTGGAATTTGTTTTAGATGTGTAGTACCTCAAATCAGACAAGCAAAGGATGTATGATGGGTTTTTTTTTATTACGGCAAGGTGGCGTGGCCGGTTCATTTGGACTACAACAGGCTTGATGGGAGTTTCTGAAATAAAGTATCCATCACTTTACTATGGCTTGACTTGGAATTGACCGGTACTTACTTTGCTTGACTCTGACTTTGACTTGTTTGACTATATTAAATAAAACTTGATTATATTTCAATACTTGACTCTGCTGTGGCAAATGCTCAAGAAGTGCGACGCCAAAGTTCTCACAGAGGACCGAAAAAAAAATGAGTAGCTGTCAAAATCTCCAAATCTCACTTCGGCTGTACACGGAACACTATTACTCCTGCGGCTGTAGGTCCGATATAGGTCGTGAAATAATATTACTAACTTTCAAGTTTATCACAAAGTTCTAAATAAATAAATAATCAAATCTCAAGTAGGTATTTTAATCGACTAACTCCACTGTCACTGTCTCAGGTCTACGCAGTTACTTTGCATCAGAGATAATAGGCAAAAGAACTGCGAACTGAAAGAACCCCATGTGTAGTGGAGTCTGGCTAATTAAAGTAGACAAAAAGCGAACTAACTTTAAAAAAATCCGCCTTGCAACCTTCGACCAAAATAAATGGACGGGCCCAGTAGTAGCGCATTTTTTAAGATTACAAAATGAGCCAGCTCTCACTTTGTTTCAGTCGGTCTCTAGCCGTAGGAAGTGCAACACGAGTCTATTGTTACGTGATAACGAAACATCTGACAAAAGTATGCTTTCCCGAAGTGTAAATACACAAATAAAACCGGTATCTATTTTTTTGTAGCAAATATACCGTATATTTTTATAATTAGGTGTTGTAGTATATGTCCGACGGTTTTGACTAGTTTTTACTGAGCAAGTTCTATAGCTAGGGTCCGTCCATTCATTTTATTTTGGTCGAAGCTTGCAGCCCGAACATTAGTAAGAAATGCAAACATTACTATGTAACAATAATAATTTACAAGTATCAAGTAAGATTATTCCAGGTGTTTCATAAAAAAATTGGATGCAGATTTTTAAAGCCGAGCTTTTTCAGTCTCTGCTTTCATTAGTCAGATTATACAACACAATATGATGTTTTATCTGCGATGTTTGTGTATACTGTGCTGTATTAAAAAGCGCACAAGTGAGGCCTCCAAGTGAGCCCTTTAGCTGACCGCCTTGTTGCGACTCCTATTGTTACAGACAGCATACTGTGGACATTACGGGGCAGCTAAAAATCCGACAGCTAGCCGGCTTCCTAGACTTGAAAGCGTGATGTCGCGGGTTCAAATCCCGGGCCCGTACCAATGAGCTCTTTGGAGTTCATCTACAGATTTGATTTTTTTTATATAATTGTTTTTCCTTCACGTTCTGAACGATATAGTAAATAGACAAAAATAAAACCCCTGATAAAAGAGCTGATAATTCGAAACGGCCTAAACAAATTTTCTTGAATTAAAGATTATGTCTTCTAAGAAAACTCTCGTTCACGTCACTTCAAACTCATATTTTTATTGTCAAAATCGTTTCACCGCTTGGGGGCTGCGATGCCACATTATAGACACATAGATACACAGATCCTTTAGATATACCTAAGTTTACTTCATCAAAACTCGCAGTAATTTATGTGACGATCGACCGGTTTCGGAGCCATTCGAGCTCCTTTTACCTAAGTTTATTTTAGCAACGTCGTATAAATGTATTTTATTTACTTCCTTCTCTCTTCCTCTATTTCTCTCTCTCTCTCTCTTACGATTATGTTTATCGGTCGAGAGGTCGAGACATCGACCGGTTTTGGAGCCATTAGAGCTCTTTTTATTAGCATCGTTGAATAAATGTATTTTCTTTACTTCCTTCTCTCTTCCTCTATTTCTCTCTCTCTCTATCTTCTCACGATTATATTTATCGGTCGAGAGGTCGAGATGATCGATCGGTTTCGGAGCCATTAAGAGCTTCTTTTACCTAAGTTTATTTTAGCAACGTCGTATAAATGTATTTTATTTACTTCCTTCTCTCTTCCTCTATTTCTCTCTCTCTCTCTTTTTCTCTACTCACGATTATGTTTATCGGTCGTGAGGTCGAGACGGTCGACCGGTTTTGGAGCCATAAAGAGCTCCTTTTACCTAAGTTTATTTTAGCAATGTCGAATATATGTATTTGTTTGTTTCTTTCTTTCTTTCCTTAGATACACTGCACTGTGTGTTCCCCGATAGCTACATTCTATGTCTTCAAATCACGATTGAATCGGTTTCTTTAGGCAAGCGTGCTCCTTCGGCAAGGTGGCGATCAAACGCAAATATAATATTTAATAATATAAAATTTAAAATTAACACACGTATGGATTTGGTTGACCTCAACCGCCGTCTGACCAACGGGAGAGAAAGAGAGGGAAATATGATATTCTCACTCTTTCTCTCTCGTTGGTTGGACGGCGGTTCGTTAACCAAATCCATACGTGTGTTAACACTATTATAGCACAAACAGACGTATGGATTAGGTTGACGGACCGCCGTCCAACCAACGGGTGGGAAAGAGAAAATGTTCTCTTTCTCTCCCGTTGGTTAGACGGCGGTTCGTCAACCAAGTCCGTCTCGTCTGTTAGCACTATTGCAGTAGTTTCATGAGGTCCACAGACAAGGCAAGTCCACACTACGCCTCCGTAAAATGACAAAGCGCTGTTCCGTGTGAGCGCGCATGCACACGGCTCAATCTCGCGATGGAGATCTCAACACGCTTTATACATCTTAAAATAGACAGAGTTTATGATCTGGAGCGAGCAGGCGGCCCACCTGATGGTAACAGGGGCATTAACCAGTTGGATGACCAATGAAAACCTGGTTAATTATTCTAATTCGCCTACAGTGCTCTCTGAGGTGATTTCGTTTTTTGACGTGATAACGTCTTATAAATCGATGAACGCCGGCTGTACGCACGAAACATTGTCACGTTCCGCCTGAGCCGAGCGTGCAAGCGAGACAAGCGAGAGGCACGATCGGCCTAAGCGTTATCACCTAAAATTATCGTTTGTAAACCGACTTTACAGACAACCCTTTTTTTTCTTCTAAAACTAGTGACCCTTTCTGGCTTCGCACGTAAATTACGCCCGTGCGAAGTCGGGACGGATCGCTAGTTTTATATATAAACCTTCCGTGAAAAATTAATTATCTAACTGATGGTGAAATTCGCATACAGACATACAGTCAAACATACAGACAGACGCGGAAAGCGACTTTAATTTATACAGAGAAAGAAAGAAAAGAAGAAAGAGATAATGCTACAACTTGGCCAGTTTTTTCAATTCGATTTCAATTATTCTCACACAGCCAACTAATATATAATTTTCAACCTAATTAACGCATGACTTTAGAATGGCGAAATCTCTAGCATAATGCTTCATCATATTTTGCTTTCTCTCAAGTTCCATACAGACCAACCAGCGTATCCGTGGAGTTGGCCAAACGATGGAACTAAAAATCTCGTAAGGATGGTTTGTTGAGAAAATGCGATGGTAGCGCCTCAATCAACTTTAAAGATAAGCTAGTCGGACTGCACATGAAACACTTTTTTTTTCTCGGATCTATAGATGTGGGAGTTTAAAAAGTTATTCGAATGGTCGCTCCGAGTTATCGATGTTATTAGATATCGATAATAATTGACACGTTGGCTAATGGAAACGCTTCTAAGGTTTTAATTAAAAACGTTTTGTTTTATTCATTTCGTTTCGGCTTTGTTTGTAACACCTTTGTATGATACCCCACTCTATGCCAGGGATATAAGTGGAATGGGGGGGGGAGTGGAATACACGATACAAGTAAAAAAAAAAGACACCTGCAATTAATTGAAATAAACCGCCTAAGTGCAAGTCTGATTCGCGCGCTAAGGGTTCCGTTCCGTACCACCACAAATTATACAAAAATCCCCCAGCGACTCCCACTTGACCGGTTTATTCATCCGGTAATCCATTCGGTAGTTTTTGTGTGAAAGAGGAACAAACATCCATACATCCATACATACAAACTTTCGCGTTTATAATATTAGTAGGATTCAATTTCTCTAATCCCGTTACCATAGACAAATATCTTTTAAAACTTTGACACTGGCCGTATAGGGCTAATTAAAAAAGCAACAGGAAACGTCACTTCAAGCGCGCTCCTAATTTGAAACGATTGACAGCGCGGAATTATGTTTCACGCGGGAATGCGGGATTCAAAATTGACGGATTTGACAGATGGTTTGTTTGTGGTTTCGGTTTGATTCGTTGAAAGAGAATATAATACCATAGATAATACTGTCGTACATAAAAGTTATCGAAAAACTTTTTTGATTACGTAACCTGGAAAGATAGATAATAAAAACAGTGGTTATTAATGATATCTGCCTGGCAGAGATCGCTATTATCACTATACGCCAGTCCTGCCAACACAATTTGTCCAGGCTGACAATTCTGCTGTGAACAAATCGCCCAAGCCGACCGGAGAACTCAAGGCGGCGTATTTGCGTGCAGGCAAATAAAACCGGCCACCCATCCAAGTACCTACCGACCGCGCCGACGTTGCGTCACTTCGATAATCGTACGAGAAGCGGTGGTGAACAGAAATTCGTCACCGACTCGCACTTGGCCATTATTTGTTATTTGTTGTCATACTTTAGAGTGTGTACTATAATCATGCCAAGTTTGACGCTTGTACGTATTACGTTTTTACATTTAGAGCAAAATATACAAAAATACGTAAAAAATACGTTTGTTGTATGGGGGCGTTCTTTCTCTTTCTCGTTCTCTTTCGTTTTACCTTTTTCATTTTATTATTATTATTTCTTAGTTAATCCGCCGTAACATTATATATTGTGTGAAAATTTCAAGTGGCTACTTATCACGGTTCAAAAGATACAGCCGTTTAAAGGTAGGATAGTCGGACGGACAGCGTGGTGGTCCCGTTTACACCCTTTGGGTACGGATCCCTAAAAATTATAGTGGCGATTTTTTGACACATGTCATGGTGACAGATGTCAGTGATATGAATATTAGCAGAGATTATTTTTGTTGCTCCCGTAATAAATGTTGCTCATAATACTATGGACCCCTCTCGGCATAGTACACCCTTACCGCGTAACCCTGTATAATGGATAGGACAAAACCCTAAAACCATACTATGAATATACATTTGCATATTGTGACGTATCTTTCTACGATGCCTAACTGTAAATATGTGAATAACCGTGTTGCTATGAGTGCGAGCCAGGAGCGTACTCAGGAGGGGGAGGAGCGAGAGAGCTGCAGACGGTATACAGGCCCCTAAATAGCTTCGTTTCAATAATATCTTAATAAATATTTAGGTACTTACTTAAAAGAGGTTTAAAGAGAGTCGCGCATATCAACTATTTGGGAGATAAAAAAACTATTGAGAATTGTAAATCTAGAATAACATTGCAGATAGTAAAGCAATTTTCGTGTTGATATGTTTTATTTAGTGGAAGAGATGGAAAAAACAATTTTTGCGTTTTTTTTCTCCTCCGCCATCCCGTCAAATACTCGTATTGTACGAAAATTGTTTCATGTAAGTAACTCTAAAGGTTGTCTAATATGCTCAATCGGTTTATTAACTTTAGCATTCCGTGATGATTTTTTATGTTTAAAAATATTGAAAACGTGCAGATAGCTTATTTTTTAGCTTGGGCGATGTAATACCACGACTTTGTTACCACTGAAACGACACGCCCAGTGTTTAAGTTTTGTAACTGAAATGTCCAGACTTTATTGAAATATCCGGCTATAGGTCAGGGCTTTTTAAATTTTGTAATGGTAACCCTAATAATCTATTAGACTTCTG
The DNA here is from genome assembly GCA_914767915.1 of Agriopis aurantiaria. Taxonomy (NCBI): domain Eukaryota; kingdom Metazoa; phylum Arthropoda; class Insecta; order Lepidoptera; family Geometridae; genus Agriopis; species Agriopis aurantiaria. The sequence goes on along the minus strand of OU612007.1, from coordinate 4,330,384 downwards.
TTTAATAAGCTCAATGGTCTAAAGTTTAAACAGTTATTTTTCATGAAATCGTATTATGTATAACTTAGATTTACCCCTCTTTGAGAACTTGAGTCCGTCCCTGTCCAAATTTTGAGCATCTACCAATGATCCAACATCACGCAAGAGAATCGCGTGCGCATACCAATTAGTATCAATTTATGGAACCTAGTGTCGGTACAGAGCAATCTTCTGTAGAATCGGCCAAATGATGGAACTGAAAATTTCCGCAAGGTGCAAGATGCTATCTATAGAGTTTGTTTTAAAAATGCAATAGTAGCTCCCTCACTCAACTTAACAGATAAGTTTGTCGTACTGTACACACGTGGATAAATTTTTCAATAATTAACAATAAATATAAACCGGCCAAGTGCGAGTCGGGCTCGCCCACTGAGGCTTCCGTACCAACACGAAATACAATAAGGTTGTCCAAGTAACCGAATTACCAGTTATTATAACGCCTCCCAAAATTGTCGAAGCAATTGCTACGCAGCCACAGTTAATTATTTCTTTACAGGCGCTCGAGTATAACCTAACTAGCTGACACCCGCTACATCGTACGCGTAGAGCTCGGGTCTTCGGCCTCGCTACTACAACCCACTATAGCCTATGTGTTATTCTAATGTATAAGCTATATTATTGTAAACTTTCATAAAATCCATTCGGTAGTTTTTGCGTGAAAGAGGAACAAACATCCATACATCCATACATACAAACTTTCGCGCTTATAATATTAGTAGGATTATAACTTGGTAATGAAAAGAAATTTGTCACCGACTCCCACTTGGTCATTAGTTAATATTTGTTGTTATACTTTAGAGTGTGTACTATAATCATGCCAAGTTTGACGCTCGTACGTATTACCGTTTTTACATTAGGGCTAATACAAAAATACGTTTGTTGTTTGTTGTATGGAGTGGGGACCCCCTTTAGTTTTTACTTTTCGACTTTTTTATTATTTGTTAGTTAATCCGCCGTAACGTTACATATTCTGTAAAAAATTTTTCAACTGGCTATCTATTACGGTTCGAAAGATACAGCCGTTAATAGGTAAGACAGACGGACGGACGGACAGAGAGACAGACATCGTAGGGTCCAGTTTGTCCCCTTTGGGTTCGGAACCCTAAACACAACTGAATTTAGAACCCCTCCTTTTTTGAAGTCGGTAAAAAGTGTTTCAAATTTAATCTATGCTTCCATCTAGTACCATTCTTGTTTCGAGTCGATGTTCCGCAAAATACTTACAATTCTATTTTCAAATCAAGTTTCTAGACCAAAACTTTGCCACCCCAATGGCACTCTCCGTGGCTTCATAATGACCATTATAAGTACCAGATAACTATTATTTACTATATTCTGCTGTCAGAGTTTTTAGGCAAAATACAGCTTGTCTAAACCTAGGGCTCAAACTCCAAACTGGCAACAAGATTACGGCGTCCATTTGCGGACAAGCCGCCATGTTGGGCCAAACGTCAAACTTTAAAACGGATTCCCGCGAGAAATGCGCGGGAACTTTATAGAGACGAACAACGTAATAGGAGAAATAATATAGCAACCACAGAAAAGAAAAGTTTTTTTTTTAAATTAGAACGGCTGTCAAGGCATTTTTGTAAGGTTGTATTGTAGCCAGTAGATCTGTGGTAGCCAGTTGCACCCATATAATCGAAACTTCAGTCATTCGAAATCAGTTAGCAACTGTGATGCGGACAAAGAACTTTGAGACCTAACCCAAAATGGTAAGGTCCAAGTTCTTCGGATGCGGAGTTCGACGCGTTGACATAAATAAGAAGGTTCAATCAAGGTTCTGTCATAATGCCTGGCGACAGATTTTCCTTCTCTATTCCATTTTATTTACTTCTCTTTTCTGTGATAGCAATGTTCAATTTAAAAATGTCTGCTGCTATAATACTTTGACTTGACCGTGACTTTGCTTGACTCTGACTATGAATTCTTTGACGATTTCTAATAAATGTTGAAAATATTTCAATACTTGACACTGGCAAGCACACAAGACGTGAATTTACATAGTTTTGCCGCCAACGTGAAAAAACATGTCGCCGAATTGTATATTTCTCCAAAACTTGTGTATTTCCGAGTTTTCATCTGTAATAATGGTAGATTATTAATTATTATTAACTTGCTCGAGTGTAGGTAACTGGTATCATGCAGTAAAACGTGTTTTTTCATGTTGTTACAAAGATTAAAAAAAAACACAGGTCTCTAGAAAAGTCTCCCATTACCTTTCTGGGCCAGACTTGGACTTGACCGTGACTTACTTTGTTTGATTTAGACTGTGACTATGACTTACTTGATCATTAAAAAAAAACTTGAAGTAGGTATACCTACAAATTCCTAGCTGACCCGGCAGACGTTGTCCTGTCTCAGAACTGTCAAACACGCGAAGTTAAATAATAAATAATAATAATAAATATTTGGGACATTTTTGCAAAGTTAAATCGTTGTTAAGTTTTCTGAAAATTTTCAATTTTCCTCTTAATTTTTCTTTCCTTAAGAAACTTCTACAAAGTATTAGAAAACTTTAAATTTTTATTTAAATAGGTTACCTACACTGGCTAAATATTTTTTTTTTTAAAACCGGTGCCACAACAAAAAAAAATGTAGGTAAGTCTTGTACAATATGATCGGCCATACAATGCGTAGAGACAATGGTTCTAACTTATTTTTTTTATTTTTTTTTTTAAATCTTCATGAGCGTGGATTCAATGTCCTTTACTCGTAATATTAAACAGTTTATTTTGTCTTAATAGCGTCAAACAAGTCATAGTCACAGTCAGAGTCAAGCTAAGTAAGTCACGGTCAAGTCGAACTCATGCCCCTGTAAAGTGGTGGAGACTTTACAAGAGGCTCCTATGGAGTTTTGGAAACAACACGAAAAGACACGTTTCACCTCGTTATATCACTAACCCACACTCGAGCACGTTTACGAGCACTTAATGAATAATAATTCACCATTTAGTACACATTAACACTCGAAAATACACAAGTTTAGGAAAATAATCCAACGAGCCGACATGTTTTTTCCGCGTTGGCGCCAAAACCCCGTTCTAACTTATCAGAGAAAGCATAGACAGATAACAAACTTTTTATGACATGTTCTTAGAGTAAAATTACTATTACATAAAAGTTCAAACTACGTATAAATTAAGAAGTTTCACATATTCTACAACCATGCAAAAACTAAGAACAATGTCCACAGTCCTATAGAGTCATTGTATTGGAATCGGAACATTTTTTATTTTAATTTTGGCTTCGGTGACTCACGGCAAAAAGCCTTACATACAGACACGGTGGCGCTAAAATGTCGTACACAAAAAGGTACAAAGGACAAGGCAATCCAATTTAGTGTTCAAAGTGACAAATTTTAGTATGACTGGAGTATGTCAATTTCTTTATCATACAATTATAGTAATTTCTATCTGTTAACTATTTAAATCATTAACATGATATCTTAACTATTGAAATTGTGTCGACAGTTAATTTAATTAATACTATTTTATATAATTAATGTTTACGGTATTTTTATACCATCTCTCTAGATTTGTACGCCTACAAACTAGGCAAAACATTATATTATAGAAATTGACGTGGTTTTCAAACATTTTATTTATATTAAGTACACGGGAATAGGCATGTGTGTGTCCTAATGTTTAATTTATTACAAATAACCGGCTTAGCGATGAATATAAGTAAATACATTACACATACACAAAAAAAATTGAATTGGCTGATATATCTCTGAGATATGAGTATTTAAATTTTTAGGTGGGGATAGAGAGGAGATGTTCTATCCCTTTCTCGCAAAGCGTGTCTCTCTATGTATGATCAGCTTTTTTATGAGGTAATAAAAAAATATTAGTCATCATTGGGAATTACTCACGTAAGATTAAGCCGGTCACTCCAACTATAGTTTCAACCGCATTAGTACCGGCGTTAGAGTAGGGCCTGGTTGCGCGAGCACCCAGGGCGCCAGATATAAAGGTCAGCCTATAAGGGGCGCCCATAGCCATATTATATAAAAAAACCTCTCCCGACCAAACCTCCCCCCCGCTTTCGAAGACGAGGAAAAGGCCGAATGTCTGGCTGACAGCCTCGAACAACAGTGTAGTCCCTCCTTAGATCAGGTCGACCCTGCCCACCGCGAAGCGGTGGACAGCGAGGTCGAACATAGAACCTCCACTACCCCCGTTGATACCCTCGAGCCAGTCACGGCCTCTGAGGTCGAGTTGATCATCAAGGGCCTCCAGGTCAGGAAAGCCCCTGGTGCCGATGGCATCAACAATTCTATCTTTCCCGACGCCTGGAAGTCTGCCGACGTCATCGGCATTCACAAACCAGGCAAAAAGGCCTCTGAGCCCTCCAGCTATCGTCCCATTAGCCTTCTCAACACCCTGGGGAAGATCTATGAGCGCATCCTTCTGAAGCGTATCTGGTCCCATGTAAATGAAAACAATCTTCTACCCGACGAGCAGTTCGGCTTTAGAGCCAGACACTCTTGCGTCCAACAAGTGCACCGCTTCACGGAGTACGTTCTCGAAGGTTTCAATAAGAAACCATCCCATGGTTACACCCACAAGCCCTTCTGCCAAGGCACCGTCGCGGTATTCCTCGACGTTGCGAAAGCGTTCGACAAAGTCTGGCATAACGGGTTGATATACAAGTTATATCACATCGGAATGCCGGACCGTCTGGTACTCATCATACATGACTACCTCACGTCTCGTAGCTTTCGCTATCGCGTCGATGGAATTCCGTCTTCACCTCATCCTATAGGTGGCGGAGTCTCTCAGGGCTCCGTCGTAGCTCCCGCCCTCTTCACGCTTTACGCTAGTGACATTCCTAGATCTCCCCACGTAGAATTAGCTCTCTTCGCTGACGACACCGCTCTCTACTCCAGAGGGTGGAATAAAGTCATCCAACGGGCCCACGTTCAACGAGCCCTCACTCATCTAGGTGATTGGTTCAAGAAGTGGGCCATCACGGTCAATCCCGAAAAAAGTGCAGCAATGTACCTCCACCCGTCCAAGAACCCCCCGTCAAGGCCTATCACGCTTAACGGGAAGCCCATCCCTTGGACCATCTCGACCAAGTATCTCGGTGTGACTCTCGATCGCCGACTCACTTTCTCCAAACACATTCAGATAGTCCGCAATCGAGCGGCGTTCTTCCTAGGGCGCCTCAGCCCCTTCCTCGGCGAGCGTAGTAAATTGTCACTTAGAAATAAGCTGACAATTTACAAAACTTGCATCCGCCCCGTCATGACTTACGCCTCTGTGGCATTCGCCCACGCCTCCCGCATCGATCTGGACAAGTTACAGGTCATTCAAAACCGCTTCATACGCAGAGCGGTCGGCGCTAGTTGGTATATGCGAAACGCCGATCTGCACTGCGATGTTGAACTCCCATCCATGATTCAATACCTTAAGTATACCTCCCGCCGCTACTTTGACGCGGCGCCTCACCACCCCAATCCTCTTGTAGTAAAATCCTCCAACTACTCGACAGACGTGACAGACCCTCCTCCTCTCCGTAGACGCCCTAGAAACATCTTGGGCGACCCGGACGACCCCATCGCCGTCGTCACCGCGGCGGCGCTGGGCTCGCCCGATCCGACTGCTCCTAGCAATAGGAAATATTCAGTTTTTGGTACAGGCGTCGGTTACCAGAGGCACACACACACACAGCGATCCCGCCGGCAGGATCGTAGACCCACAGGATCTGTTAGAAGATCGGTTAGATTCTCTCCAAATAATCATTCAGTTCAACAAACCGTTAGGGCTCCAGGGCACACCCCCTCTGGGGTGCCTGGGCAAGTCTGATTCCCACTCCCGGCGACGGCCCAAGCCGAGGTTCGTACCTTCGAGGTGCCCTTGTGCTAGTCGCCTATAAACTTAACCACCAAGTTATGCCGAACGCACTATGCGTTCGCTAACTAGTCCGGTCAAGCTGTAGAGGCCAAAAGGCCAACAGTAAAAGTCACTCATAAAAAAAAAAAAAAAATTATATAAAAAAATATTCTTTGCCTTTTTTCGGTTTGAATTGCTAGATTGGGGGGTGCGCCGTAGAAATCTCGCCAAGGGCGCTGGTAGTGCTAAAACCGGCACTAGCTGTGCTATTTTTTTAAGCGACTTCAAGAGGAGGTTATCAATTCGACTGTATGTTTTATTTAGGGTTCCGTACCCAAAGGGTAAAAACGGGACACTATTACTAAGCCTACGATATCTGCCTGTCCGTCTGTCTGCCCTACCTTTAAACGTCCGTCTATCTTTCGAACCGTAAGTCAGTTGAAATTTTCATAGAATATGTAACGTTACGGCGGATTAACTAACAAATAATAAAAAATAAATAAAAAAGGGGGGTATTCAACAAACAACAAACGTATTTTTTAACGTATTGTTGTATTAGCTCTAATGTAAAAATGGCAATACGTACAAGCGTCAAACTTGGCATGATTATAGTACATACTAAGTAGTTTATTGTAAAACAAAAAATTATAAATAATGGCTAAGTGCGAGTTGCTGACAAGTTTCTGTACATTAACAAGTTATAGCCGGTAATTTAATTATTGAATTTTGTGGTGGTATGGAACCGTCAGTGAGCGAGCCTGGCTCGCACTTGGCCAGTTGATTTCTTTATGAAAAGCTTATTTGTTCATTTTTAACTGACTTCAAAAAATAACTTCGAGAAACCCCGGGTTCATAATTAGTTTTTTTTATGTTTGTTACCTCCGTCTTTTATAAACCGATTTAGGAAATAAATTTTAATTTGATAGGATACACTTTCAGGGGCCTTACGGACAACAGCTATCGCGGCACCAAACTAACGTTAAATCCGCTCAGTTGGAAAATCGCGACCGCAAACCGTATCTGGGCCGCGTTAAGGTTCACGGTCGCGTGATTTTCCAACTGAGCGGATCTAACGTTAGTTTGGTGCCGCAATAGCTGTTGTCCGTAAGGCCCCAGGGTAGTTCTAAAGAATTTTCATCAAATCAGTTTTGCAGTTTGGCTTTTAAGTCAAACAAAATAACTGAAAAATTCGTTTTCTTGGATCACATAATAATGTCATAATTGTTTTGTGCTATGATATATGTTTTTAAACTGTTTATTTTCCGTAAATGAATAAAATAAAATTTAAAAGGACAAAATAGTAAAAGGCAATAAATACAACAAAAAAATCTAATAAAAAAACCAAACCAACCAATAACACCAACAAATAATAAACCAATAATATTTGTGGCCAATAAATATTGTCATTTACAGCTATGAAAGCTATTGTGCAGCATTTTAATAACCCGCGAGTTCAAAGCACTAAGTTTTTGTTACACATTTTTTGCTACCTGGCGCGAACGGACTCTGAATTCGAATGATCCCATTATGACATAATCCCATCATAATTCAGTCATCTCATTTGCACATCGGAATATTTAGTTCTATCTATATTTATCTATGGTTCTATCCAGGAAATTCTAAAGATCAAAATCAACTTCTATCTACAATTTTTAATCTATATCATAAATCTGTCTTGCGAAATTTTAAAAGACAAACGGATACCGTTTTGTATTACCGTTTTATATATGTATGTTTCGGGGTTATTTTAGGGTTTCGTACCCAAAGGGTAAAAACGGGACCCTATTACTAAGCTAGCCTATGTTTGTACGGCTGTCTGTCCGTCCTACCTAGACGGACAGACGAACGGACGAATGGACGGACAGACAGACGGACATAGAGACATCGTAGGCTTAAGTATATGCTCGTAAACGAGGATAAAATAAAAATCTTGCGCATAAACTATTTCCTCACCAAATTGTATCCAAACATGTTCAGCCGATATGGAGCTGAGTGCAATTAAAATTCTCACAACCTTATCGAAGATAGATGGCATTGTTAATAAATTTAGATAGGATACAATGCCAAAGAATCGAATCAAAATCCATCGCATCATCAGTCAAATGTCAGAATCTATTAGGGAAGGTACAAAAGTTACATTAGAAATCACAAAGTTACCATAGCAGTTATAAAAATTAAACATTATAGACGATCCAATACAAAATTAGTGATACAAAACAATTAGAAGTGAAATTCTATATGAAATGTAACTTTGTCGACATGATACGCTTAACGTCGAATTCTTTGACGATTGACTGATTGATTTATAGCACCGCCTTACGGACAACAGCTATTGCGGCACCAAACTAACGTTAGATCCGCTCAGTTGGAAAATCACGAGAACGCGCGCCCAGATACGGTTTGCGGTCGCGTGATTTTCCAACTGCGGGTCTAGACAAGAGCCACACACTGTTAGCGTTAACGCCTGCGGAAAGATGAAATTGTATGAAAATGACATTGACAATGACATTAGCATGAGATAAATTATCTGTAGCTAATGTCATTTTTATACAATTTCATCTTTCCGCAGGCGTTAACGCTAATAGTGTGTGGTTCTTGTCTGAGCGGATCTAACGTTAGTTTGGTGCCGCAATAACTGTTGTCCGTAAGGCCCCTGGTAATCGATTTTTGATAATTCGAGAAGCCGCACTATGCGAAGGGGTTAAGGAAACATTGAACGAAATTAATTATCTAATATCTTAAGGGCCTTATTAAGACAGTGAACTTAATAATCTCATTGCTTTAAGGGCTCTTACAATTTTTTACAAAAAAGCATCATAAACTGGATTTTTGGTGTTCTGATCTATCAAATATAGGTATAGGAAGATCTGTAGAAAAATTAACTTCAGCAACATAAATGTATTATATAAATAAATAAAAATTTAAAAATGTAATGTATAGTGTTATTTTTAATGTATTAATGTACCTATTTTTGTTTTTTTATGTATTTTTAATTAAATTTTTATACTTTGAAAAAACTCAACTTATCATAAATTGACAACAGACTTACATCAATGTAAAATTACAATTATTTTTTACTGATGTAAATTCTAATATACCTCTGTGCGTACGCCTCTTTTTGAGTAGAAAAACGTAGTCTAACCTCTTTGCAAATTGAAATTGTTGTACGTATAGTGAAACTAGAGGAGACAAAAATTACCATAGAATAGATACTAATTAATATAGAAACGGTCGAGGCCTTAAATTCTAATTTTCGAAGATGGTTTTAACAAATTAACGACTCACAGAAAATCAAAAAATTTCTACTTAAATTCTAATTTTCGAAGATGGTTTTAACAAATTAACGACTCACAGAAAATCAAAAAATTTCTACTTAAATTCTAATTTTCGACAATGGTTTTAACAAATTAACGACTCACAGAAAATCAAAAAATTTCTACTTAAATTCTAATTTTCGAAGATGGTTTTAACAAATTAACGACTCACAGAAAATCAAAAAAATTCTACTTAAATTCTAATTTTCGACAATGGTTTTAACAAATTAACGACTCACAGAAAATCAAAAAATTTCTACTTAAATTCTAATTTTCGAAGATGGTTTTTACAAATTAACGACTCACAGAAAATCAAAAAATTTCTACTTAAATTCTAATTTTCGAAGATGGTTTTAACAAATTAACGACTCACAGAAAATCTAAAAAATTCTACAGAGAGAGTGCAACATTATCTTGTTTCGCAGACGGAGTGCTAGGTATTGTCTAGTTTTAACCCACTGAAATACTGACTGTTTGGGAGATAAGCTTATAAAGCTTTTTGTCGTTTTTTTTTAAATAAATTGGCATGTACAGATAATAAATTTTCTTTAATTTTCTTATTTCAAGCTTCTCTTATGCAGAAATCTTGGAATGCCATTCAATTAAAACTATTAAAAGCTGCATTCCGATGCGTGTATATATAGGAAACGTAACTCACCGCACGCAAACTCATTACACACCTTTTACACACATTGTAAATATTATGGGCTCTTACTTACTAGCAAATCTAAAACGGGTTTGTGGCAGAATGCAGACTACTTCTTGATTTTATTTTGCTATGCGAATTTAATCACACAGGTACTTTTACGAAAGCTTATAGGGTGCTATTACACAGAGTGATTGTACTTATAGATTCGATGCGTGGGTAATGTACTTGGAATTAGATAGCTAAAATTCGTATCGACGACTCTGTAAATAGCACGGCAAAGCATTATTTTTTTCAAGGCATATTTAAAAAAAATTATTGTTGTAGCCAGTTGCACCCATTACGAAACGTCAGTCATTCGAAATCAATTAGCAACTGTGATGCGGAGTTCGACGCGTTGATCTAAATAAGAATGTTCAATCAAAGTTCACTCATAATGCCTGGTAACATATTTTCTTTCTCATTTCCGTTCTATTTACTTCTCTTTTCTTTGGTAAATACAATGACTGTTTTAAAAAGGGGGAAGATGCGTGACATCCAAACATTGTACGCAATAAATATGGCTCTGTTTCTGCTCGAGTCAGTGGCGACGTTGACGTCTACACTGTAAACGTCAACTTCACCGCTCCTTTAGACACTACACTAGACCATAGAAGTGACATTTAAAGAAAATTAAGTTAGTTGTTTTTAAGTATTTACGAGTGAAAAGTAATGCCGTGAAATTGGTTTTTGTCTTCGAACTGTTGGTGCACGTAGTGAAAACGCAGGAAGTAATTTTTGCTGCTTTATTTTGACACAATTTTGACAAGTAATTCACGTGCTATCAAAACGCCAGTTCGATTGTGACTGAAGTGGATTGTGCCCCGGAGCCTATATTGTGCGGTCCACGTCAAAAAGTTCGTCCCGTATCTTCCCCCTATTTACTTACATCAATGCGTAAATAGTAAAAAATCTCACCGCGGAAAACCCCAAAATAGCAATGGCTATATTTTGAAACTGGATTTTATCGACTAAGTTGTATCTATTTATTATATACCTGCGTATACCTACCTACATGAATTGAACTAAATGTTTGCTGTTGTAAATAAATAGGTAAAAACAAAAGTTACAAAATAAATTCAGTCAAAATGTTGCCATTGCGCTAACAAAGCACCAGGGGGTATAGACAAGAGCCACACACTGTTAGCGTTAACGCCTGCGGAAAGATGAAATTGTATGAAAATGACATTAGCTTCAGATAATTTATCTCATGCTAATGTCATTGTCAATGTCATTTTCATACAATTTCGTCTTTCCGCAGGCGTGAACGCTAACAGTGTGTGGCTCTTGTCTATACCCCCTGGTGCTTTGTAGACTAGACCCCCAGGCCAATAGTAGGTTTACCTAGTCTGTGTACCAGGCGGTCAGAAATCCGCCTGGATGAGTGGTCGCTGTCTTATTGTTTTTCGAACATGTTTATGCCTTAAAATTAAAACCTTTTAACGGATTTATCGAGTGTATTTTATATTATTTTCTTTCCTGACGTTTCCTAATCTGTAATAATCGCGATATGGATATGTAATATGGTACTGAGACGTGGTCCTTTTGGAAAAGCTCAGTCACACGGCGGGCAATGGAGAGAGCTATGCTCGGAGTTTCTTTGCGCGATAAGATCCGAAACGTGGATATTCGCCAAAGAACCAGAGTCACCGACATAGCTGTTAAAATTTGCAAGTTGAAGTGTTAATGGGCAGGCCACATCGCTCGAAGAACCGATAACCGATGGGGAAGAAAGGTTCTGGAGTGGATACCACGAACCGAAAGACGCAGCGTAGGGAGGCCTCCCACTAGATGGACCGACGACATTGTGAGAGTCGCGGGTATCCAGTGGATGCAAAAGGCGGGCTGTCGTTCAGTGTGGAGGTTAAAGGGGGAGGCCTTTGTTCAGCAGTGGACGTCTTCCGGCTGATGATGATGATGAATAATCGCTAAAACTTACGAAATCATTATTTTTATGCTTACTTACTGCACGTAACAGAACGATGTTGTACAGAGTGATTACATGAATAATTCAAGTAAAGTACACGTAGTCTTTGTCATTTCGGTGTTGTTTTGGTAGTGTACTAATGTATGATTTCACTAACAAAGTACTAGGAGTACAGAAACGCGGGCAAGTGTCGAAGCGGCGGCCGCAATCCGTCTGCGGTCGCTGTCTCTCGAGCAATAAAGATTAGCCGTAGGTGGCGCTAGTTGTTTGTTTTGTAACAGGAGTTATAGGAGCCAACGGTTTTCTGAATTTGAAATTTGTCTTTATTTTTTTGTTAAAATGTTCATGACCGTGGATTCAATGTCCTTTAGTCGTAATCTTAGTAACGTCAAACAAGTCACAGTCAGAGTCAACTAAGTCAGTCACGGTCAAGTCAAACTTCATCTCATATTTCCATATTCGTCAGCCATGTAAAGTGGTGGAGACTTTACAAGAACCTCCTATGGAGTTTTGGAAACAACATGAAAAGACACGTTTCACCTCGTTATATCATTTCCCCACACTCGAGCACGTTTACGAGCACTTAATGAATAATAATTCGCCATTTAGTACACATTAACACTCGAAAATACACAAGTTTAGGAAAATAATCCAACGAGCCGACATGTTTTTTCCGTGTTGGCGTCAAAACTCTCCGAAATTTCCGAGTCTTAAAATTGTTGCCAGCGAGAAAAACGGAAAAGGCCTCGTTAGATAGCCTGTTGGTCTAGTTGGTAGTGAACCTGCTTTCTGCGCTTGGGGGCGTGGGTTCGATTCCCACCTAGGACATACATTCATGTGATGAACATTTGTGTTTGTTCTATATCTGGTTGTTAACATATATTTAAAACATATATGTATGTATATATGCATATATGTATGTATGTATATCAGTCTCTGGCAGCCATATCACAAGCTTTGCTTAGTTTGGGGTCAGATGACCGTGTGTGCAAAAATGTCCCGAATATTTATTTATTTTTATTATTTTGGGAACCACAAAAAATCCCCCTAAAAAAGCCCTCTTCCCGGTCAGAGTTATCTCTTTCGCATATTTTTTTTAAGATAAATATTTTGGTATCGGAGAAACAAAAAAATTTTTGAACATAAATGTGAAAAGACCTCTTTAAAGAAGCTCTTATATTTTTGCAAGGCTGCAAGGTTACGTATTTTCCTTTCTTTGCAACGAAAAGCATGCTATTTATTCAAATACCTTTATAATGCACGATGCCGCCCCCACCCCTAGATGTCACCCTCAGAGTGAATTGACTAATAGCTAAACATCCCCCGGGACTCGAGAGATATCTAATGACGATTTTATTCAATAATTTGTTACTGCGATCATATTTGGCTGAATAAACTGAACTGCATATTTGCTAAAGCTGCATTAAAAGTAAATAATCGATGCATATTGATCAGAAGGCTGAAGTAGGTGAAGCCTTCCCTTGAACATGGTGCATGTAACTGCGCCGAAATATCGGGAGCTCATTCCACAACCTTACCACGGTAAATATCCAGTAAATAATCATATAACATTATATTTTATTTTTTTGACTGGCAATAGAGTCCAATTCTTTTCCAATGGTTAAACCCAAAGGACGTGTGGAGCCAAAACTTAGAAACAAGTCAACCTGACCAAAGTAGCTGTCAATAAAATGTGTTGCCAGGTTTTAAAAAAAATACCAAATAAATTGGGAATTCAAATGACAACCACTATAATCAAGTATAATTTATATGCAAAAAACATTAATACTTATGACCCTTATTCACATTCACATTAATATATATTCATAAATAATTATGAATGTACTGTGAAACTAAATCACAAAATATTAGATATCAATTCCCATTGGCTGTCCAAAATAATTTTAAGGGTAGCAAATCTGCACCCCCAAAAGTACAGTCGGACACAAATTAGATTAAATACAGAGCGGTAAGTGACGCGCACTCGATGCGCATTAGCGGCACTGTCTACAAGTACAGTCAGGCTATCAAGTGTCTGTAGATTATTTAAAAAAAATACATTTTGAAAATACATGTTTTAAGGCCAAAAATATTGCTGTCTTTGTTGAACATTGTTGTTTATTCCATTGAAAAATACACGGTAAAAATATTTGTCATATATTTTTTTCAGAATTGTTATTAATAGAATTAGATCTCTTTCTCTATTTCGTCCTTCTTTTTCCGTGCCTTTCTCCAGTCTCTGAATTGGTTTGCGCTATTTGGCTTTGTCATAAAGATAAAAATTATTTATTTGCACAAAACACGAGTAAATCATACACACATTAAAAACGCATGCACAATAGGTGGTTTAAAATATTTGTCACTTTGTATATGTTTTGCCTAGTTTATAGGCGTACAAATCTAGAGAGATGGTATAAAAATACCGTAAATATTATTTACATAAAAAAGTATTAATTCAATTAACTGTCAAAACAATTTCAAATGTTTAGATATGATGTTATTAATATTTTAATAAAATAGTTAACAGATAGACATTACTGTTATTGTATGATAAACAAATTGACCTACTGCAGTCATTATTAAATTTTTTTTCATTTATAAAATCACTAACTTTATAATAACATTTCTTGACTCAAAGATTTTCTAGTTTTATTTTAAATTGACTAGATTTTAGATCATTTTATATTATCTTCATTTTTATTGTTGTTGTTGTCAGTTTTTTTGTCTCGTTTTAATTTGATTTATAGTTTTGTTATTTTATTTCTTTAATATAATTGTTTCCCTATAAATTAGTAAAAATATCAAACTTGATGTAACAAAAAAAAACAAAACAAACAAACAACTTGATGTAACAATATTTACAGTTTTAATTTTGCCGATGACTGTACCCGCAAACACAAACATAAAACGTTAAAGACACCACAAGCGTCGAGAATCGGTTAAACGAACCGTGATTGGTGTAGAATGCACTTTAGAGATAGACTAACTTATCTGTAGATATGAGTGAGGGAGCCGCTACCATATTTTCTCAACAAAATCGAAAATCTCCCTTGAAAATTTTTAGTTCTTTTTTTGACCAACTCTAACGATAAGTTGGTTGTATTATGTAAAGGCCCATGGAATGGAACCCCAGAATTTGATGGGGAATTCGCAAGGTCCCATTGCAACATTTGGGGTATTATAATAACGTTGTTGAATGAGTTCATATTACTGGCTCGATTATAATAATTAATTGGAATTTGGCTATGAATACTTTTTCTGTCACCTGACAATATTTTTAAATAATACATAAACGCTAGTAGGTCTAGTAGTTTGCCCTGAGCTGAGACCTCGAGCGCGATGTTCCGTTTTTACAAGCTTCACCTACACTCCGCTCCATAGTTTTCCTACCTACCATGATCTTGATTGAAAAATATGACCATTCAGCTATGATAATCAACTGACAATCATCTTCTTTTTGACATTATTATTGTACAAAATAAGTTCATATCGGATTCATTAGGAACTCCTTCGTTTTGTTGTTTTAATAATCTTTATAACCCCTGCATCGGATTACCTCATATACGAACTTAAAAATTATATTTACTTGAACTACTTGCCTACAAAATTTCATGAAGATCGAATGAGCGGTAGTAAAGTTATCGTCGTTCAAACATACAAACATACATTTGTTTAAATGTCGATCTGTACACTCTCTAAGCTAAACTAATCTAGTCTAAATATGACAGAATCTAAGCTAAATTGTCAACAATAGTCGTAGACATTTAAGTCACATCACAACACATACCGACTTTTTGAAGGAAGTGAGGTTTAAGAGTTTACAATGGGACAGTAGCCTTAGTACAAGTTTTGATAGTATTCGAAAACTTTTTTCGTCTACGTATTGTTCCATACATTGTAGTAAAGCGCCTCCAGCGGAAACGTGGAGGAACTAAAATCGGTAGTAATCGGCGGTTGCTTCACTCTAATACGAAAAAAAAATCGAATACCTTTCAGCCCAGCAATGTATGAAACAATACGTAAACGAAAAAAGTTTTCGAATACTATCAAAACTTGTACTAAGGGTACTGTCCCATTGTAAACTCTTAGACCTCACTTCCTTCAAAAAGTAGGTATGTGTTGTGACTTAAATTTCTACGACTATTGTTGACAATTAGCTTAGATTCTGTCATACTTAGACTAGATTAGTTTAGCTTAGAGAGTGGTATCTACAACAAAGTTTGCACCATTGTCAGATAAAGGAGTGTATTTCTATACGAAATGCTTACACAACATTGTTATGTGTTGTGTTTGTGTGTGTTTGTTATAGTGTTGCTTACCAATTTTAAAAAATATATTAATTTAGAAAGAATTCTTCTATTCTATACCATTCTATGTTCATTTCTATACCATTTGGAAGGAAAATTATGTTCTTCAAATAAAACCAAACTCTCACCTACTGTCGGATATATTTAACTACCATATTGATTACATTACAAATAAAAATTAATCTTATGCATGAATTATCTTAATTTATTTATCTTAACGATTAAGCTGCAATGAGCTACACGGGTAAGGCGTATCTTAATTATGAATTTTGTCGGATGTGCAACGACTTCATTCTCACCGGAAGTCATATTTAATCAAAGCAATCACTCCTGAAGTACGAAGAATATCAAATGACACACTTATTACTTTTTAACTAATCGTTAGATTATAATAAATGCATTTATTTGTTATCAGATAATAATATAAAGTGTACTATTGTCAAACATGGAACATAGTATAATAATTAAAATTTCAAACAGTTTTCTTGTTCCTGTAGCTAGGCCGGGTAATTATTGTAAACGATCATGATTCATTATTGTTCTTTACAAAATCATGTAAAGTTATTTATCTATAATGCACATTATTACTTACATTTGTCAATAAACTAATTGTTGCTGTTTCAAACGGTTTATTAACTAATGTAAGTAATATGGTGCGTTACTGTTAAATAGTTATACATGATAATATAAAAAACAACCAATGACTTGCGCATAATTATATTGTGTCATTTTAAAATAATTGCCAAGCCTAGATAAAAAAAACCTGTTTTAAATTTGAATTTCCAGTCATAGGTGAAACGGTGAAACGCACCACCTTTGATTTCAGAGAAAATTTGATTTTTATGTTCAAAGGCTACTAGTATTGTTGAGAGTAGCGTTGTTACTCACTCAATTATACTAATAACTTGGACTCGATGTAAAAAAGACTTAAAAAAATATATTTATATGTACCTTGTAATTTGTATGCACAATGGAACTTTGTTTAAATTATTCAAAAAATCTTTCTTGTTTCAGAGATGGCCTCAGACTACGTCAGCTGACCGACGGCCGCCATCTTGTTCAAGTCATTTACAATCAAAATGGTGACATCCAAGATTGCGAATACATTACTCAAGGAAATACCGCCAGAAATTTCCTGAAAACATTAAGAAAAGAATTAAAATTAGCCCTAGATGAAGAAAACTACAGAATATTACAGAAAACAACGAAACTAGAAGAAAATGTTGATAGTTTCGGAGAGTCATCCAACATGGAGAAGTTTTACCGCCATTTTGGAAATGTGACGTTTAGAATATTGAGAAAAGGACAAAGTTTACCGCCAGATATCGCTAGCTGGTTTAACTATGATAATTTGAAAATGGAATGCTTAAAAAGGCACGAAGAGATGAAATACATGATGGAGAGCAATACTAAAATTGGTGGGGTGTCACTCGCTAGGTAGGTATGTTTATAATTTCGTTTTTTTTATTTTATTGTTATTATTTGTTTGAAATACCATTACCATTTGCATTTTATAAATGATATTTATCTGTGCTACTTCATCAATGTGACTTAATATTGTTATAAACACTGCAACATGGCTTATTTTGAATGTGGTCATTTGACAACAGTTATTTTATAATCTTATCTACTCTATAGTGCTTAGCACCATCATCCGCATTCTTTATATGCCGAGTTGCACTGTTGATCTGATACCAATTATCACACCTTGTAAAAATACTCCACAAGGTTTGGGGACTTTTTCGTTTCATGGCAACACCGGAACTCATTCTGAATTTCGAATGCACGTGATCACTTCGATTGTCACCGGCCAGTATTTTCTCATCTCCACGTGTTTTATTTTTATTTTGAATAAACAATCTTGAACTCTCTTCATCGATCAATACGACACTTGACTTATAATAAGTGCAATATTTTAACCAATTTACAACTCCCGCCAGTTTTCATGAGTTCGTAGGCAAATTTTCTGGTTTTTTTTCTATGTTTTGTCTTCATACATCTTTTCTATTTTGGCTAGTTTATGAAGTCAGTTAGTGCTTTAACTTCGTATTTCTGTCATATAAAATACTTGGTTAGAATATTATAAAAAAGTAGTTGACTGTTTCGAAACTTGAACGCAATGGCCTCTTCATTAATTCTACGTCTGTACTATTTGCACCGTCTATATCCATATATACGTTTACAACACCTATTTAAAATGTTTCTTCAATGAACGCGTAAATTTGCATACCTAGTAGACCTACTTGTAAAAATTAAAGTTTCGTTTACGTACCGTCTTATATGTATTGTTCTATTAAACAAAATAAAAGAAGTTTTGTAATGATATATTTTTTAAATAAAATCTAAAATTAAAATATAATAAAATAGATAAGAAATCATAAGTGAATCGGTTTTTTCTAGGCAAGCGTGCTCCACCGTAGACCGCATCATCGCTTAATGTCAGGCGACTTGGCAGTCAAACGCAAGTCTATTTTTTTTTAAGGTGGAACGTTTTACCTATGGCGGGAAATTCAAATTTCAAACAGTTATTTTTGTCCTTGTAGCTAGGCTGGGTAATTATTTTGAAATGACACAGCGTTTGCGACAATAGTTGGGTGTTTTTTTACATTATCATGTACCTACAGTTATTTATTAGTAACGCACGATATTACGTACATTTGTCAATAAAACCGTTTGAAACAGCAAAAATTAGCTTATTGACAAATGTAATTAATAATGTTTTAAACTATCACGGCTGTTCACTAAAGTTATATGAAAAAAAAAAAATAAAAAAAAAAAAAAACTAAATATCCCGTAAATAATCATATAAATTTAGTAATTAATAATGTGCATCAGAGATACATAACTTTACATGATTACATGATTTTGTAAAGAATAATAATCAATTTGCGCAAACATCATGATCGTTTACAATAATTACCCAGCCTAGCTACAAGGACATAAAAACTGTTTGAAATTTGAATTTCCCGCCATTTGTGAAACGTCAAACTTTAGGATGAATAAAAAAAGTTGCCCGTTTTTCAACACTAGATGTGTTGAAAAAACTTCGTACAAATTTACAGTCCAACCAAGTAGGTATGCACACCATAATATAAATGCATAAGTACATAGTTTTCATTCCTATTTATAATTAGGGACTATTATAACAATAATATAACAATCCTGTCGTTAATACTATATAAATAAATTTAACGTAAAATATATAAATATTAAACGCATCGAGTTGAGAACCTGTTCCTATTTTCGTTGTTTAAAAACACAATATCAATCGTAATAAAAATCGAGTTGAACTACAATCACGCGTGTAATAAGATGCATTGCAAATCATCATCATTAGCCAGAAGACGTCCACTGCTGTACATAGGCCTCCCCCTTGAACGACAGCTTGCCTTTTGCATCCACTGGATGCCCGCGACTCTCACAATGTCTTCGGTCCATCTAGCGGGAGGCCTACCTACGCTGCGTCTTCCGGTTCGTGGTCTCCACTCCAGAACCTTTCTTCCCCATCGGTTATCGGTTCTTCGTGTGATGTAGCTTGTCCATTGCCACTTCAACTTGCAAATTTTAACAGCTATGTCGGTGACTTTGGTTCTTTGGCGAATATCCACGTTTTGGATTGTATCGCGCAAAGAAACTCCGAGCATAGCTCTCTCCATTGCCCGCTGTGTGACTCTGAGTTTTTCCAAAAGGTCAACAGTTAAGGACCACGTCTCAGTACCATATGTCATTATTACTGGCAACACACACTGGTCAAAGACCTTTGTCTTGAGCATTCTCACTACTCTCGTCTCACTACTTGCTAGTTTTCTACCCATGTACAGTAACTGGTATTTAATGTGTGGCTTAGCTCTTTCTATTTCCCATGATTAAAACTTGCTCTCATTGGCCTACCTAGATAAGCATTTACGTCAAATGTTACTATGATAGTAAAGTAACAAAACTATTATCTAGTTTTTATACGATAAAACTTGTTGAAACCACTTAAATTTAACTATTTGTCAAGAAAACTTTTTTTTAGAATTTATTTAATAATTTATTTAGTTTAACAACTCATGAGCAAAAAAATATGTAAACGATTAAAAATAGTAGGCATTTCATCAAAGATATTTATTTATTGTAATTCAATGCATTAATACTAACAGCTACTAATTTGCCTTCTCATTCATTTTTTAGTAATTATTTATTTATTTAGACACACCAACGAACATTTCACTAAACATTAAAGGTTAGCCTAAGATAAATATTCGACTATGTGAACCAGTCATTTACAGGTGCGTACAACATTGATAATATAAACAACAATGACATGATTTATAGAATACATAGATAAAAATATAAAAATAAACTAATAAGTTATATATACCTATACTATATATAAATAACAATGTACTTATTAGAATAATTAAAAACATAGGTATTATTAAAAAAACAAATGATAGTATAGTAAATAATAATCTGAAAGTGACATTCATGTGAGCAATCAAGCATGTAAAACGGCTCTGTGAGCCTCTTTCTTAAAACAAGATAAACGAGCATTAAAGACATCAAGCATCATCAAGGCTTGGGCTATTTTTGTACAAAGTATTGTAGCTGTTAATGATACGGTTTAAAGGTGAATTGTAATTCTCATGAAATCGTTTAACTCTACTTTGAAGCACCCTTCACAAACTCTGAATTACTCTACTGTTTTTTATTATGTCATTCATTCATTTCATACATAATTGATAATAATTATTCATTCATAAAATAGAGATAACGGAATCAGCTCATTAAAATTTATCAGATCATAAATAGCTTATTCATTCTGTATCGCATCATTATCGGCACTGGCAACATTTGAGACTGTTTTTTTTTCTGCAGCAATGACATACTTTAATGAGTACACTTCACAGATATACACAACCAGATCGGCAATATATTTTAGTGAAAGAGACAACTTGATATGGCTCAGCACAAGTACGAAAAGGACATAAATAGATTTTGTTGTCCTTATCGGCGTGACCTGTTTTTGGTACCTCAAGTGTCAAAATCTGTAATAATCAGTGACAAACAAAACGGGTCTGAATTATATTTATTGCCTTTTTTGGTGATTAAATGTGATAAATGCGTGTTTCCTCTGAGAAATAATTGTAAAAAATATTTTACAATGGTTGGTTGTAGCATTTTGGGCTGCAAGAAGCGCAGTGAGCGAAAATACGATGAAATATCATTTCACACGTAAGTAAACATATAAAGCTTGTAACGATCACCTAAATAAATTCAGGATATCAATTCGCAAATATTTTATTCATAATTAGTCAGTTTTTAGGTCGATTTGTGGTCTAATTCTATGAATTTTATCAAATTATTCACTTAGAAAATAAATTATGAATGTTGCCAGTTTATGAAAGAAATTACCCACCGCAACTAACATAAATTATTCGTTCTGCAGGTTTCCAACTGATCCTGTCACATTGCTGAAAAAGCTGGCACATTGCAAGAAGTGCAAAATACCGACCCTTTTATGTCCATATGAATATGGTGAATGTTAATATTAAATATATATTAATGAGGCCACAGTTATGAAGCTGGAAAAGCAAAAGGCGATTTCGGCGAACCGATTCAAAAAGCTACGCACTGTTCGTGAAATTTGTACTGTAAACATTAAAGAGTCTATTTATCTAATTATTTGGAATGTTATACATAATTCCATTCATGAAAAAACTAAACTGACCAAGCGCGAGTCGGGCTCGTGCGCTGAGAGTTCTTTACAATCACAAAATACAAAAAGTTGTGCAAAAAGACAACATCACGCCCAGGCTGTCACCCATCCAAGTACCGACCGCGCCCGACGTTGCTTAGCTTAGTGGTAAACAGAAATTTGTCACTGACTCGCACTTGGCCAGTGTTTATTATTTGTTGTTTTACTTATGTTCACTATAATCCGCTAAATTTGACGCTTACCGTTACCGGATTACCGTTTTTACACTAGAACAAATCCAAAAATACGTTTAACGTTTGTTGCATGAGGGACCCCCGTTCCGTTTTAACTCTGACTTTTTTATTATATTTTATTAATTATAAAAAATCATGGTATGGTTACTTTACAACCTTTTTTCTAGTACTATATTCTAATCCTAACAAATAATTATGATAAAAACGCAAGTAACTTTCTGTCTGTTTTTACGAGGAAATGGCTAAGTCATGGTATAATAATAATATACTCCGCCAGGTATAGCAATCCGAGAAAAAATTTTTACGTGGGCGTCCCGCAATGATGTCATGATGTCCATTATAACAGGTTCGAGAGAGATGACGATACACCACGTAACAGCTGATTGAATAAAGTGGCAACTGGACAGTGACGTCATTGCGGGACCACTCTCAAATTGCCAGACCTTGTTTTCTTAGATCATGGGCTAAGTCAAATTTTGTCAGGACGATAGGGGTGTGTCATGAGGACAGACAACGTACTTTTCTTCCCAGAACATTGCAGGTAGCTCCGCGGGTTGCAGCAGATAGTGTATAAAATATAAATATTTAAAAGGTAGTATTGTTTTCAAAGTACTCATTGAAGATTCACTACCCATCATAGTAGGTAAATTACCCTAACTTATAGCAAATCATTTTAATGTGGCAACACACCTTGTTGAAGCGAGAGGCACTGAGCTAGCCACGCTCATTGAAAATCTATAGGTAGTAGATCTGTGGTACACTTCGTTTTACAAGTTTTTCAAGAGCTTCAATGTAAATTATATTGCACAAAAGTGTTCTATGGTTCGATAGTTTTGACGTACAGCATCAAAACTACATAACTTTTTTTATTAAATAAAAACCAAAGAGGTCCAACACCAAAAATTGTAATTTCAATAACAGGTCGCGTCGCTCGTTCAGGGAGAATTTTATCATTCCTGGGACAAAATGGTGCGGCGCGGGCCAGTTAGCCGAAGATTACAGCGAGCTGGGGTTCGACAGAACAGAAGACAAGTGCTGTAGGGCTCACGACAACTGCAGAATGAACATAGGGCAGTTTAGAAGAAGATTTGGCTATTTCAACTTCAGACCATACACGATTTCGCATTGTCGATGCGATAGGAGGTTGGTTTTTAACTTTTTTTTTACGGTGTTGCCAGGTTGGTTGGTAAAAATTTACATAATTTAAGGGAGTTTTGGTTGTGTGAGATGCTTTTATCCATAGGGTTTATTTTTTTAAGGCAATGGGTTTATTGCAATATCTAATAAAATATAGAATAATTGTACCAATCCAGTTGTAATGTTTATTGGTGGTAATGGTCACATAAAGTTAAGTAACTTTGGGGTTTTTGTATTCGTTACGAATAAAACTACACCCGGCAACACCTATACTTTAAAACGGGATTTCTTTTTCACAGACACCTTTAAAATTGTTTTTGGGGTTTTTTAATATTTAGGCCAAGGGTAGGCATATGGTTTTTTATACACATTTTTTTGTGTGGAAAATAATTATTATGTATGTTGATGTGACTACGACTATGATTTTTATGTTTTTCAGTGTTTGGTGGTGGTTTGATTTGTTCAGTTTTGACTTGGTTTGGGGTTGGCAAAGGGTAGTCATAAGTTATAAATAGTCATTTAGCCCCAGTTGTATATAAATTTGTTTGATTCGCAAATTCAAATTCATTAACTAGAATAATCATTCATACTGTGCATTTTTGTATATTCCTCCTTATTAATTTAACACTTTTCTTAAAATTTGGACTCATGCGAACAAACAGCATTTTCACTGGTCAGTACCCTTAGTACAAGTTTTGATAGTATTCGAAAACTTTTTTTTCTATTACGTATTGTTATTACCATACATTAGTACACAGTAGTAAAGCGCCTCCAGCGGAAACGCGGAGGAACTAAAATCGGTAGTAATCGGCGGTATAGATTGCTTCACTCTAATACGAAAAAAGTTTTCGAATACCTTTCAGCCCAGCAATGTATGGAACAATACGTAAACGAAAAAAGTTTTCGAATACTATCAAAACTTGTACTAAGGATACAGTGCAAATTTTAAAATCAATTTAAATAAATTGCCGCCGTTCTAGATTAATAGTTTAGAACTGGATGATCATACAATATTTATTTTCTTTAGAATTAATATAGCTAATAAAATTATAAACACGTTAGGTTTTTTTACACTGCATAAGGCAGCGCAGCGGGCAAAAACTGAATGCAGATAACTGAAAAAGTGCTACAAAGATGCTACACTTATTGATTGCTATTTTAGCACAATTCAGTAATTATTTGGTGATTTGTTCTAAATGTTGTTTTTTTTTAATTATTTGGCTGCTAGATACAACGTCCTTATGCCTGACTACAAATTAATAATGCCTAAGTGCAAAGACTTCTTAAAAGTCGTCAAATAAGCCATAATCATAGTCAGAGTTACGCAAAGTAAGTCAAAGTCAAGCCCAAGTCATAATAAATAATAATCCTCCAATATTGCACATTAACACAGGAAATACACAAGTTTAGGAAAATAATCCAATGAGGGGATAATTTTTAACGGTTGCGCCAAAACTCCTGACGATTAATTATAATTATCTTTAAAGCTACCATAATTCTCGTAATTACTATAATGATTTAAATAAGATTGGTAACATTTATCAAAGAAATTCATTTGCACTCATCAACTGCTGTGGTTCAAACTATATCTTAAAAAACCGCACTCAAGCTGTAAACTATATGAACGTAGATCATTACCGTGTTAGCAACGTGCTTTATAATGCCGGTGATCTAACAGGGATGTATTCAGAATGAAGACAGAAGTTAAAGGTAGCATTCCGATCCGACCGCGACCGGCGGCAGCAGCCGCGTCGCGCGACCCACTGCTTAAACTAGATGTATATGGAGTGCTAAAAAAATCTAAAAATAGAAAACTAAAGGCGTCCGTCCCTATACAACAAACGTATTTTTTAACGTATGTTTGTATTAGCTCTAATGTAAAAACGGAAATGCGTATACAAGCGTCAAACTTGGCACGATAAAATATAACAACAAATAATAAATAATGGCCAAGTATAAGTCGGTGTCAAATTTTAGTTCATTTACAAGTTGTAACTGATAAATCCTTACCTGGGTGACCTCTTTATCATTTCACCGGATCGAAATGCCATGTCTTACTAATTCTGAAGTCAGTTTTTTAAATTGATAATTATTGTATTTTGTGGTGATACGGCCCTTAACTGTTGGCCTTTTAGAAAAACTCAAAGTCACACAGCGGGCAATGGAGAGAGCTATGCTCGGAGTTTCTTTGCGCGATAGAATCCGAAACGTGGATATTCGCCAAAGAACCAGAGTCACCGACATAGCTGTTAAAATTTGCAAGTTGAAGTGGCAATGGGCAGGCCACATCGCTCGAAGAACCGATAACCGATGGGGAAGAAAGGTTCTGGAGTGGAGACCATGAACCGGAAGACGCAGCGTAGGCAGGCCTCCCACTAGATGGACCTACGACATTGTGAGAGTCGCGGGCATCCAGTAGATGCAAAAGGCAGGCTGTCGTTCAGTGTGGAGGTTAAAGAGGGAGGCCTATGTTCAGCAGTGGATGTCTTCTGGCTGATGATGTGGTGATACGGAACCCTCAGTGCGCGAGCCCGCCTTGCACTTAGCCGGTTTATTTATAATTTTTTCTCCCATTGTCAAAGACTTTGTACATAACATAGTCTTCGACAATGACAATGGCAACAAGAAAAGATCTGCCTAATTTATGCGCTGCTAGGCCCGGAGGACTAAGTGCATTCCTGTATTCTACAAGATTTACAACGACTCTCCACCCGCATTTACGATTAATATTTCTTCAAATCATAAAAACTTTCGTTGGTGGTCCAGTTTTAGAGCCGCGTAGGATAGAAAATTAATAAAAACGGGAAGAGGTCATTACTTTCAACTGTCATTGAACTTATTGGAATGTGTGAAGCATCATTTATAATCATATCATCAATTTTAAACCAAAAAAACTAGATAAATGAATTTTCGGGTAACTTTAGTGTATGGTCTAGCAACATTTTCGTAGAACGTGAAAAATGGCGCGCAAATATTTTTATGCATACGCACAGTTTATGAATACTGCCTCTGACGTTAAAATAAAGTTTCTTAATTATCTTGGGGTATGTAATTTTAAATTTTTTATCCATAGCAAAATTTCAACTGACAACCATAAAACGCGAAATGTTTTTTTTTGGGAACGTTTCTTTTGTGCATTCCATAAAAATTCCACGTTTTATACAAAATCCTGAGAAAATACTGGCTGGTCACGAATAAAAAAACAAAACGTGACGGTAAAAAAATCTCGACAGACCCAAGCGCGATGCGATGGAGATTCTCCGTGTCCCCGGAACGAAATGGTGTGGCAAGGGGTATTCCGCCACGAGGTACTCCCAGCTTGGGGGGTACACGAGGACTGACCGCTGCTGCCGAGTCCACGACCTTCGATGCCCGTTCTGGATTGGAGGAATGGAGAAGAAATTTGGCTTGTATAACTGGAGAGTGAACACATTGATGCATTGTCGGTGCGATGAAAGGTTGGTTTGATCGATGTTGTTGCTTACTCTGTGGTCGAAAATTTGTAGTCTGTGTTTTTTTTTTTGCTTTCGTTGTATAGGTTTAGTCAAAAGCGGGTATATCGCTTAATCGCTTTCAAGTATGCAATGTTATGCTCGTGATTAGCCACTAATTATTATTCTTAATATGATATACTTAATTACACTTACTTATTTATAGCCCGTTCGCAATCTTAGTATACCTATCTCTGAAAGCTGCTTTTTTTAATGGTTTTCAAACAATATTAAAGCATCTAACTAAATGTGAACAATAATAAAAAAGGGCTAAATAAAATTGCAAAGATATTTTTTTAATCTACGTGATATGTGCCCTGCCCACTGCCACTTCAACTTGCTAATCCGGTGGGCTATGTCGATGAATTTCGTTCGTCTACGGATCTCCTCATTTCTGATTCGATTCTTAGAGAAACCCCGAGCATAACCCACCCACAAGATGGACAGACGACCTAAAAGAGACCGCAGGGAAACGCTGGATGCAGGCCGCTTCCAACCGGCCCTTTTGGAGATCGATGGGGGAGACCTATGTCCAGCAGTGGACGTGCTACGGCTGAAATGATGATGATGATGATATAACTAAGGGCGCATAGTAAATTTTCCGTGTTTTTCCGCATTAGGTCGCGCGTTTATTACAAGGATTCTCGAGAAGCTGTTTCACTAATTTTGTCTTTTTTAAATTTTGTATGTGATTTCTGTAGTGAACAATAAATAATGTTCTATGTAACTCACTAACGTTTATAAGTATGACTATTAAAGCCAGTAATTTAAAAATATTATGTTTAATGAAACTCATTAACTTCAAAAAGGACATCAAGATTTTGATCGCATCAAACGAACAATCCTAAAAAGTCCCAAAAGGAGTGTCTCCAAACAATTATCACGGAGTATTAATAGAGCCGTTTCCTAGATGCCGCCATGGAGTCGAGATGGAACAATGTAGGGTCACCATCTCCGACCACATTAGAAACACTAGGACGCACAGAAAAGAAGATTTTGACGTGATAACGTCTTATAAAACGATGAACGCCGGCTGCACGCACGGAAAATTGTCACGTTCCGCCTGAGCCGCGCGTGCGAGCGAGAGCGCGGAACAAGCGATAGAGAGGCACGATTGGCCTAAGCGTTATCACGTAAAATTATCTTCCGTAAACCGGCTTTACAGACAACCCCTTTTTTGTTTATCGGCTGTCAGGCATTTTTGTAAGAAATTAGATGTAGCCAGTTGCACCCATATCAACGAAACGTCAGTCATTCGAAATCAGTTAGCAACTGTGATGCGGAGTTTGACGTGTTGATCTAAATAAGAATATTCAATCAAGGTTCACTCATAATGCCTGGTAACAGATTTACCTTCTCATTTCCGTTCTATTTACTTCTCTTTGCTTTGCTTGAACGGACGGCTTCAACGGACTAATCAAAATTTTCAATTAAGTATAGAAAACCTGTCCAAACTACAGAATACATATTAGTACAAGTACAGAAGATTAACCCCGCAAAATTATTTAATAAGTAGCGACTCTTGTTACTTCACAATAAAGTGCAATTCAGGACGTGCGAGCGCTAACTACCTACAGCTATATTGCTACAGCTAGAAGTTGCCACTCTGTCTATCGGTAAGTCTTATTACTGCGCGGGAAGTCCGACAAGTCGGCTACTTGTAGCTTCATACCTAAAGTGCGGAGTGCGCCAGGCCTGCCTAAACTAGGTCCTTGGTTAAATTATTATCCTCAGGGCGAAGCTAGCAAAGTATTTATAATAACATTTAAAAAACCTAATTAAATGCTCTACCATTACATTATGTATGGCACACAAAATTTGCACAATACAGAAAGAAAAGACGACAGTAAATTCGAAAAATTATGTATACATTTTTTTACAATTTTTTTGACATTTTTCAATATTCCCACAGTCCCGAGGAAATTTGTAACGCATGGCAACCCCACAGAGGAACAGAATTAATGGGTTATAAATGAAATAAACAGAATAAAAGTGCGTCTCACCTCCGTGTCGTCGAATTAGATAAGGGGTTTCATGGACGGACAGAGGAACCATGGAGTCGCCGCGCCGTGTGCGAGACGCACAAACTTTAAAAACTTTGACAGCTCTGTCACTCAAGGTTCCTAAAGGTATGATAATAAAATCAAAATAATTTTAAATTCAAATACAAAGATCTCCAGATCCAGATCCAAATCTTATAAGAATTATATTAAGTAAAAAAACAGAATTATTTACTAGATGTACCCCACGGCTTCGCCCGCTATCCCCGCAGGAACCACAATTTTTTTTGGGATAAAAAATGTGTGTGTTATATTTTATTTTCTTTTTATATAGTTAGGTACAAAAATAATCAGCAAACTATGCTTATAACCTTAAAAACGAGTAGGTATAGAAAAAACATTATAAATTTGCTAATCCAAACATTGTACTCTTCTTCTAAGTCGAACACTCTTGGCAGAGTGGTCGTGGTTGGTAAGACGGTGGGTCTTCAACGTCGTCGGTCTTCTCGGCGCCGATCACTAATTTTGCAATGCTTCTCCATTTTACTCGGTTCGTCGCATTGTTCAAACATTGTACACTACATTGTTAATAAATTTTGTTTTTACAATACAACGTCAACTACTTAACTATTTGTAATAGTATTTTTTTTTTATTAAACTAATATCAACAACACAAACAAACAAACATCAATGAAATTAAAGAAACATCAATAAAATAACAAATATTAGGGTATAATCATTCAAAATTTCACCCAAATCCGTTCATTGTGAAGAAGTAACAAACATACACACTCCAAATATCAAGAGACAAAATTAAACCATTTAAATTGTCGTAAAATTACTTAATTTATAACACCCTGGCCCCCGATTCTACTAAACAAATTGTCTTTAAATTGTAATTGTTGCGATTTTAATTGTTAAATAACTGCCTCAAAATTGTCAATTTTTGATATTTTTTTATACTTAAGTTATAATATTCGGTGGAAGTATTTTCTAGTATAAAAAAATATTTAAAATAGTAAATTTTGAGGCAGTTATTTAACAATTAAAATCGCAACAATTACAATTTAAAAACAATTTCTTTAGTAGAATCGGGTCCCCGGGGCCTTACGGACAACTGCTATTACATGCACCTAATCCGCTCAGTTGGAAAATCACGCGACCGCAAACCTTATCGCGCCTAGATACGGTTTGCGGTCGCGTGATTTTCCAACTGAGTGGATTAGGTGCATGTAATAGCAGTTGTCCGTAAGGCCCCTGAGCTGAGATGATGCAGGGTGGAACATAACTATCGGTGATAGCTTCCAACGCGTGCTTTCTACTCAATAAGATATTTTTGCGCATGATAGCTGCAAACAAACAATGCACTTCCACAGGCAATGGAAGATGCGCTGTAATTAGACATATCTGAAAGAAATGTTACTTTTATTTATGAAACTAAAGCGACTCTTTAGCGTTTTTGTCCTAAATCAAATCCCAAACCCCGATAGTATCAGCTAGCCTAATTGGCGTCCATAAATTCACCTCTCCTGAGTTCTGTACGATGTCTGTGTTTGTTTGATGCGAAGAAGCAAGGCAAGAGATGTAACAGACTGACCAACTTATCAGTAGAGCTAATTGAGAGAGCCACAATCGTATTTTCTAAGCATAACTGTACCCTTAGTACAAGTTTTGATAGTATTCGAAAACTTTTTTCGTTTACGTATTGTTCCATACATTGTAGTAAAGCGCCTCCAGTGGAAACGCGCAGGAACTAAAATCGGCGGTATAGATTGCTTCACTCTAATACGAAAAAAGTTTTCGAATACTATCAAAACTTGTACTAAGGGTACTGAACAGTGATAGCTGTTCCAGTAGAAAAATTTAGTTCCTTCTTTTATCCAACTGTACAGATAAATTTGTTATTTTGTAATAAAAATAGCAGTTTACAACTGTGGCGACTGGCGAGGCGATGATGTTATTAATTTGATTTAATTCTTGGAGTTTGAAGTGGATGCTTCGGCTGAAAAAAAAAGGAATTTTAAGTGTGGTCATATATTTTTTTTTAATGTTTCTTAAAAAAACTAGAGTTTAATGTTGTAGACATGAAAAAATAACAATGCTTTTATTTAAAAGTTTTTTTTATATATACATAATAGGCTTGCGTTAGACCACCATCTCGCCTAACAAAGTAAACAAGTATGTGCGGGACAGGCGCAAGGTAGAGGTCGACCCGAGTAAGCCCTTGACGAGATTCTTCAAAGTGGACTGTAGACACGATGCGGTGAGAGCCAACCCGGGGTAACCCTGCGCCCGTCGCAAGTCGTATTACCAGTAAGTCGTATTACGCTTCCCTGTTGCACACGTTGCTGGGATTGAGGAGCAATGGACAATCGACCAATCGCCGGCGGCGGCCGTGCGAGCAGGACGGGCTAGGCGCGAGCGAGACGGGGATAAATGACGAGAGCGAGACAGACAGCGGCGCACTCTTTACTCTTACGGAACGTACCTCATTTTTCCTAATTTTCCTATTTTTCTTAATTTCCCCGTCATTTAGGGGTTTCCTTTTCCTACATTCGTGTTCTATAGGCGGCAGACAAGCTCTAGGTCAAATGAAAAGCACCAGCAACCCATCATTTATTCGGCAATTTACATTTTAAATACAAGCTTCTTACTGACTATCTTAAATTATTTACAAAGCTTGTTATATACACTATTTCTTATGTACTATCTATTTCACACACGCGACCGATGGCACTTTGTTAGGAACACTGATCACTGCACTTTATTATTACTGAAATGTTTGTTTACGAAAAAGTCATGTTCAGTGCAGCTGTCCGGAACAAAGTAAGTAAGTTATTACCAAGTATATGACTGGTCAAAAAGTACGTGAGATGCTAAAATCCAAGGTACCTCATTTACTTTTGAATATTAATTATAGCAACATTATTAGCAACAAAAATGCAATTCAACCTGTACATACAACAAAGAAAACTCTTTAAAAAAAATTGACGCCAACGTGGAAAAAAACATGTCGGCTCGTTGGATTATTTTCCTAAGCTTGTGCATTTTCGAGTGCTAATGTGTAGTAAATGGTGAAATATTATTCATTAAGTGCTCGTAAATATGCTCGAGTGTGGGCAAGTGATATAACGAGGTGAAACGTGTCTTTTCGTGTTGTTTCCAAAACTCCATAGGAGCCTCTTCTAAAGTCTCCACCACTTTACAGGGGCATGAGTTTGACTTGACCGTGACTTACTTAGCTTGACTCTGACTGTGACTATGACTTGTTTGACGCTATTAAGACTTTGTAAACTGTTTATTATTACGACTAAAGGACATTGAATCCACGGTCATGAAAATTTTAACAAAAAAAAAAAGAGAAAACTCTTTAAAAAACATTAATTATTATGTGGTTACCAAATACTTTAAAAAATCTTTCACCACCGACACTGCAAAACTTTTATTGTTCCGATAAACTGAAATAGGTAGAACTTAAAATTTTTAAGAAAAAAATAATTTAGAGCGCTTCAAATTCACCCCATTTTTTATACTAGGGAGAGAAAAAAACGATACAATCGACCATCCAAACTATTTTAACTAGGTGTTAATACCATTGAATGGAACTTTTTTATAGATGCCAAGGTTTGGGTATTTTAAAAATCGATCCCTGATCAAATCTCAGATCGGATCGGAGATACGGATGTTCTTTACATTTCAACGATTCTATTTTATTGAGATTAAAAAAAAACATTACAAACTGACAAAAAAATACTTGCTTAGGTACCTACCTAATGTTTTTTGCCATAAATTTTTTGCAATTTTTTCATGTTAGCAATTATAAATAATAATGTTTCTTGTCAATAATAATATCAAAATTTTAGGCCCACCTTGGCCTTATATAAATTAGGTGTTGAAGTAAATGTTCGACGGTTTTGACTCGTTTTTACTGAGCAAGTTCAATGGTTTATGGCCCGTCCATTCATTTTATTTTGGTCGAAGTTTCCATCACAATAAACCACTTCGGCCACTTTCAACAATTAGGCCACACACTTGTCTTGTGAAGGTGGCAGGGAAATAAATAGACAAAGCTCCGGATTCCCTTGTTTTTGGCATCGGCTGGCACTTTACACCGGCATATTTTATCGGATGCACCGGATAAGCACCGATTCAAGTGGTCTCCGCGTATGCACTTGACAGCAGCCGTTTGGCGGGAAAGTCGTTTCGCGCCATTTTATTGCTGCCATTTTGTTCTATGATTTTTCTTTTCTAAAATTCTTAGGATCATGCTCGCCAGTTTGTAAAAAAAAAAAACAAAGAAATTAAACTAAGTATATTTAATCCAGTATATAACATAATCACAAAACATTTCTTTTTAATGTCCACAGATTAAATTTGTCTATGGTTAATGTCAAACAGAGTGTAATAATTTTTTCCCGCCGTTTCTTGTGACCAAAATATACTATGCTAGTTAGTTAGGTTAGGTTTTATTTTTTATATCAAACATAAATGCCCAATAATTTTTGGTTCAAAAGCACTAAGTAAAATGCGTAGGCAAAGCCTAACTGACACATAGATAAGCTATTTATATTTATTGAGTGACCTAAGTCATCAAAACGGAATACGTATTGTTAGGTATTGTATAACAAGAGAGCATTGTATTGAATTCATAACAAAGTACTTACTTTACAAGCTCCAACACTTTGTATTAAACAAAGTGACTATTCTACGAGTTTCGTAAGTCTAGATCTAGAAAACGTTGAAAAAAAGTTGAATTCTGCTCAAAGAAACTCTCTCTAAGTACCTAACAAGTTTTTCTTTTTATATGTCATAAAAAATCTGTAACTGAAAAGATAGAGAACGGGTACGCTGGCCCTCTTATTATAGCATTTGCATGGCGCACGCACGGTTTGACGTCATAACGTGGTATAGTGCGCTCACTGTCCATCATGACAACAAAATACTTATAACATATTTATTATTGAACTTTTTTTGTTTATGAGTAAAATAAAAAATAGGACACATTTTATTTATTGTTAACTATTTAATTTGTGTGAGGTTATTTAAACTACATTCACTCGTATTTAATTAACTCGTGGTATTTTGAGTAACCAAAACCAAGCCAATAACCACAATCCAAACATAAAAACACGGACCAGCTAACAATATTTTTTTTAACACCACGGCCTTTTCCTTATCACCCAAAAGTCCCCCTCCGTCGTCTCTTGTTCTTCTTTTTTTCTTGGATTCCATAGACACATACTTTGTTCGTAAACCGCTCGGTGTACCATAGACTGCAGTTCTTCTAGGTGTTGCCAACATTATATACACGGGAATTACTCTCACTTGCCGGTGCATGGCGTTAAGCGAAACGAAACCTTGAAAAAGACCGCCTAATGCGGTTGAAACTATAGTCGGAGTGAGTAATTCCTGTGTTAATAAAAATAAAAAATAAAAAATAAAAAATAAAAATAAAATATTAATATAAATAAAATGTGTGAAAACCACGTCAGTTTCTATAATAAAATAGGACACATGCCTATTGCGTTATATTTCTAATGTTCACAGACTAAAAAAAATCAAAGCTTTTTTTTTCCTCAAAAGCACAACATCGTAAGAATTGTAGCAGTCCGTCCTAAGCCTCGGTGGCCGCACTTAACGAGCGCCTAACGTCTTTGTATGCACTTTAGTTCGGCCACAGGTCTCGTAGAGTACACGGAAGCAGAGGCTGCAGGAAAATTTTGCGGAAATACATTGTTATCTGTGACCAAGAATCGCGTCATGCGAATGTCAAAATCGCGCAATACGTTTCGCTAGTTCTATTTTCGAATTTAATACCAATACATATCGATTCTTAACGCAAACTTCGATGGTTTGCGTTAAGAATCGATATGTATTAGTATTAAACAACTTGTGGGACACAAGTTTGCTAAATACGAAAAAAAAATATGTCCTCATATAAAATGGATCACGTGATCGGCCATTTTGGATGAGTAAACAATTTTTTTTTTTTTAAATAACGACCTTGCTTTCTACTAATTACGTTGACACCCGTCAACGTAATTTTACACTATCTCTCTTATCACACACCTCTCTTATACTTCCCGTGTATATTGTGGGACCTGCGGGGATGTGTGGCAAAATTATATATTGATTGATTGATTGATTGATTAACTCTTTATTGTTCACACCACCACCACCGTTCATATATAACCGTTATATACATAATACATATAGTGGGTGACTAGTGAGACAGTGGACATTTTAGGGAGACCATTGTACTCATCATTATGAATAACTTTACCATGGGACCAACGAGAGCAACCCTGAAACCGAAAAAACTATGTTTATCAGAAACGTTCGTTTGACAGCGTTTACGTTCCAACAGTGATCGGGTTGCGTTTCGTCTTTGGTTAAAATCATTAAAGCGATACGGAATCGACCAAAAGTTGTGGAACGGTTGCGATTCGTCAACGATTCGTCTGTAATTTTTTAGCGCGATAGCTCTGCTGTTGTTCCATTCATTACGGCGAGTGTGCATGAACTTTTTGTATAATAATATATAAAACGTATATATCCAGTTATTTATCAGGTACTTAGGTACATATAAAAACAAAACCGTGAGTTCTCTGTCCCCGCGTACTCTACGCTGGTTCCGCGGCGGGCTAGTCGCGCGCTCTCCCGCTTCATTTGGCAAAGTTCTGGTCAAGCTGCCTTAGATGCTAGTGTTGGGACACAGTGGAAATGTCTTATCGAATATCGATAAGATTATTTATAATGAGTGCCCTGAACAATTCTTGCTCAGTCATGGCGTCTTTTACTAGCAGTGTCTGGTGGTTTCCCCTGTTGGAAACTTTATTATTATTATCTGGGAACTAATGTCACTCTCAGCCCTACTAAAGCCATTTATATTTATCTCGCATAGAAATTTATTTTTTGTACTGTATGCTGCTGTCGAGAGAGCGAGAGTGCATGGGAGTGCATGAATGGCATCATCACCTGCAGGTGTTTTCATTATTTCTGTAAAAAAATCTCCACTATTTTTTCTGCTTTACCGTTAAATAACTAGAACTGTTTGATCTGATGCCGGCGTCGCGGTTTTACCATCGCACTAGCCGCCACCGCCTGAAGGCTCATCCACACATCATAGATCAATGGAAATCGCACACTGTGCGATTCACACGATCCTTCTTGCCTCATACCTGCAAAATGTGGAATGAGCTACCTTCTACGGTGTTTCCGAGAAGTTACAACATGGGGTTCTTCAAAAGGCGAGTTAATAGAGTTCTAAAGGGTCGGCAACGTATTTGTGATGCCTCTGGTGTTACAAGTATCCATAGGCGACGGTGACTGCTTACCATCAGGCAGCCCGTCTGCTTGATTGCCACCTATGGCATTAAAAAAAAAAAAAAATCTAATCAGTAAGTACACAATTTTATATTAAGTACGTGATATTTAGAGGCATCGTTCTGTAATAAATTGGGTCTGCAGTTAATTTTAGACACTAAAATTAAATTAAATGGTCTGAATACCATGAGTTTCATTAAAATAAAACGTTGATATAACTATTAAAAAAATGATCGTACTTAATAACTAAATACTTAACGACCTAATAAAAAATAAATTGGCGCAATAAACAGACAAACGATATTATTATACAGTATTTATAATACTACTAAATTTTCCGGTATACAAAATTATGTATAAAAAAAAAACGTTATATACACATAAACAAAATAAAAATCAAAACTAAGTTGATGCCCGTGTGGCAAAGTACCAAATAATAAATAAAAATAATAATTATAACATTAAATACACTCGTATTCGATTTAGTCATAAAATTGATACTGTATTAACTTACTTAACCGCTGCAATAAACGGCCAGCGAACGTCAAACTTGTAAAATATAAAAATCATCGATATGTCGATATTTCCCTAAACTTTTCACCTCCCTAGCCGGTCGCCATAAGTGGCTTAGTTACAGTCCAAGTGCCGTCAAATACCGAATCAATGCGGGTAGAGAACAAAAGAAGGATTACGACTTTACTTGGACCCCGAAAAGAATTAGCGCGCTCTACAGAGTGCTAACCTAACCTTTTTTTGTTTTTGTTTAGGGTTCCACGGGTGACCGGACGAAACCTTAAACGTAGTTACACTTAAACGTAACATAATGCTAGATGTATGACTTCTGCAGGTCATTAATATCATCATTTCAGCCGTAGGACGTCCACTGCTGGACATAGGCCTCCCCCAATGATCTCCAAAAAGGCCGGTTGGAAGCGGCCTGCATCCAGCGTTCCCACCGCGGTCTCTTTTAGGTCGTCTGTCCGTCTAGTGGGTGGACGTCCTACGCTGCGCTTACCGGCCGTGGTCTCTATTCAAGAACCTTTCGGGCCCATCGGCCATCTGTTCTGCGTGATATGTGCCCTGCCCACTACCACTTCAACTTGCTAATCCAGTGGGCTATGTCGGTGACTTTCGTTCGTCTACGGATCTCCTCATTTCTGATTTGATCTCGCAGAGAAACCCCGAGCATAGCCCTCTCCATATATATAAATAGTAGATATTTTTAACTTTTGTTTGTCTGTTTCGTTTGTTATTATTATGTATAATTTTTATTTTATTTTTCTCCTTATTAATAGGTTTAAGGTGTAATTTTTCTTATATCCATGGGTGGGTGAATTGGGGCCCCCTGTAACTGCCCACCTAATTGTATGTTAAATGAATAAACACACAATACAATACGATAGGTCGTTGTGTGAGTTTGCTTATGACGCCCATAGTAATAATCATGCAGATAATTTTCATATCGTAATTATTCCAGTATTCTACCACAGCAGTATAATGCAATTGTTGTGACACGGATTCAAGGCCTATATTTCCAGTGATATTACTATTATATTACTTGGCGGTTTAACAGCTGATATTTAAGACTCACTTTTCCGACTTTTAACAATTATGATCATTCTAGTTTAAGTGTGCATACCTCCATGGTTAGCTTAAAATTATAAAAATGGTGTCATAACAATATTGAATGTTTTATCTAGGAACCCCATGAGACCGAAACACGATTAAGCATATTTTGCTCGATAGAAAAAAAAATATCAAAGTAGCACTGATTTGCGCTTTTATCCCTGTTATATTCAATTGCCTATTTATTAAATTATGTCTGCGATATCTTGATATATAGATTTCATAATTATGAAGGAAACCGGTGAGGCACATTTTACATTACAGCTATACTTAACGAAAAATATGAGAAAAACCCCAAAAATAGAAGTAGCGAAACTCACGACTGTGTGTAAGCGCCACGATTTTGCTCCGCCAAATGCGACTTTAATACAATAAACCAAGGATCATGGTCATCTGTAGTAATAAGCGTTGCTTAAAAGTTGGAATACCTCGCCTTAAGGCTGACGACAGTTTCTCAGGATAATAGATAGTAGCTGCTGATAACAGATCAGTAACCCAACTTTCTACCTTTACTATATAAATAAATAATAGATTTAAAAAAACAGTGATTGAAAATCAATC
This sequence comes from Agriopis aurantiaria, assembly GCA_914767915.1. NCBI lineage: Eukaryota > Metazoa > Arthropoda > Insecta > Lepidoptera > Geometridae > Agriopis > Agriopis aurantiaria. The sequence goes on along the minus strand of OU612007.1, from coordinate 4,292,194 downwards.
TAAAAAGTGTAAAATACATTTAAATATTTTTTTATTAAGAATAGTGTGATTAACAACCAAATGTCGACAAGGTGCACTGAGGAAACGGGTATAATTGTTTACTTCATTTATATTTCATCAATAGAATTGAATAATATTTATAGTAATTTCATAATAGATTCAAAAATTTAGATTTCATTTCAATTAAATAATATTTACAGTAAATTCATGTAAATTTCAGTATTTATTGTTATATTTTTCATTTACATTTCAATTAAATATAGTAATTTCAAGATTAACAAATATTTAAAAATTAATATCATTAGTACAAATTGTTAAAACGAATTTTTTGTTACAGATTTAATTACAATTTGTTTCAGGTTAGGTTAATTTTACTTTTTTATGTAATTAATATTTATGTCAGGTTAGGTTTAAATTAGCATCACAAATATCTATAGAGTAAAATAGTTTGTCCCAAATCTTTATTGTACTCAAAACGACGTAGAAGCGGAATTACACTAGAAATTCATATACACATTAAAAATGGACTTCCGCAAAGTAACGCCTGATTCAATCAACTAACCAAATGTATTTTATTGTAAAAAAAGCGTGGGGTGTATTAGGCTGTAAGTTGCCCTAAAAATGCAAAATAAATCAAATAAATGTGCGGGCCCCTCTTCTCCATAGCTCAACTCGCTCTTACCTCCGTTTGTTTCTCGTCTCGTTAGTGCGAATCGGTCGGTCAGCTTAAACCGGTATTTTCGTTTCTACCCGCATGATGTGCACTTTGGGCTTAACTTGTTAACTTCTTACTTGGGTTTAGAACAAATAAAAAACACCTTTGTCTATGGCTTTCGTATTGGAAGAGAAAAAAAATATAAAACTTTTTATAAAAAGATTTTAAGGTTGTAAGTACTTACATTGCTAACTTAGTATAGTAATTCACTTTTATTTAGTCCCGCGATTTTGTGAACAAACCAACTTTGTTTATGTGGAAGTAAGTATAGATAGGTACTGAATACTGATATAGGTATGACAAAGCAAAAATCAATATTAATTTTTCAGAACACAATATGTTTTCTTTGAAATGGCCACTTTTTTATCTATGGTAAATGTCAAACAAACAAACCGAATGTCAATGAATTTTTTTTGTTTTTTTTTTTGTAAAAATTTTCATGACCGTGGATTCAATGTCCTTTAGTCGTAATATTAATCAGTTTACATTGTCTTAATAGCGTCAAACAAGTCATAGTCACAGTCAGAGTCAAGCTAAGTAAGTCACGGTCAAGTCAAACTCATGCCCCTGTAAAGTGGTGGAGACTTTACAAGAGGCTCCTATGGAGTTTTGGAAACAACACGAAAAGACACGTTTCACCTCGTTATATCACTTGCCCACACTCGAGCATGTTTACGAGCACTTAATGAATAATAATTCACCATTTAATACACATTAACACTCGAAAATACACAAGTTTAGGAAAATAATCTAACGAGCCGACATGTTTTTTCCACGTTGGCGCCAAAACTCCCCATATTTTATTGACTACATTCAGTGTTGTCTTGTAAATAATTTGTAATTTCGCTGTTTCCTTGTGACTTAGGCACACATACCTAATACCACTAATGATAATGATAACTTTATTCAAAATAATAATTACATGTCAAACATTTCAAAAGTAAACTATAATCTAATCATATTTATTATTAAAAATAATAATAAAACAATGTCATTCTAATAATTATAATTTGGCATTCGTTATTTATTCCAGTTTTGAGATGAATTTCTCTACGCTATACGGCGCCATATCGGTCAGAAAAACAAAAACCTTAAGTTTCTTGATTAAATAAACCGATTTGCGTCCCTTATGGATTTCGGCAAGGCGTTAAATACTTTTATGCCTAATATTCAGGTACATTTGTGAGACTTGGTTAGCCTTTGTATGGGCGACATCAAGGTATCCTCATCCTAATACCTACCTAAGTAGGTACGCTGGTTTGACAAAAGATCGTTTCTTACTTACTTCAAACAGCTCTACGTCTAGGGAGCAAGGTAATTCCATGGTATAATAATATACTCCGCCAGGTATAGCACTCCGAGAAATAATGTGACGTGGGCGTCCCGCAATGATGTCATCAATGTCATGGATGTACACGTGCGTAAGCAAGAGCAGAATAAGTAATTTACAACAAGTTCGAGAGAGATGACGATACACGAAACAATGGCGGACTCTATGATTTTCTGTGTTAACAGTAACGTGAAATTATAACTCCCCAATATTCGTATATTACCTGTGGGAATACAATAAATCAATGTGGTTTTGATAAATTAATGTAGGTATTCAATTCGTGCTTAACTTGCTTGAGCGGACAAAACAAATGACAATTATAATGCTTTTTGTATTTTATTATTACAATTTATTTATTATTTATTATTATTTTATTGTATTTTATCTGTGTTGTACAATAAAGTGGCAACTGGACAGTGACGTCATTGCGGTACAACTCCCAGAGTGCCAGACCTTGTTTTCTTGGATCATGAGTAATTTGAAATGAACGAATTTGAAACAATGTTTTTTTTTTTTCGCCTTTCACTTGGTTTGCTAAAGCCATTAAGACCATACCATCTCAATTGCCTAGACGAAACCGATTCTCTCGTGACTCGAAGACACCCAGATTAAATATGAATTTAATTTGAGTTGGTTTAAAACAAAATATATTTTTTACTGAACATTTTGTAAAGTTATTTTATACAATTGAAAAGCATAGATTTAATTATTCAATCGAATCGAATTATTATTCGATCGAATTATTCAAACTTTATCTTCAACGACGCACAAAACATTCAATTTCACATGTAAGTAGCTGAATTATAAACCCGCCATGAGTCTCAATATAAAACTTCCGAATTCGTGAAATTCGTACCTTCGGTGGCTGCGTTGTAAACGTCTATATAGGTAGTCTACCATTATCTGTTTAGACAATCTGGAACTCTAGGCTCAGATCACGACTTAGGCCGCCTGATCTTGCACTCTCCCACGCAGAATAACGGTTTAGTCCTCCGATCAGAGAAACAAGGGAGATATGGTAGCGTGTATAATGGAGCGTGGATGCGTGGCGGCTGCGAAGGCGAACGCATCTCGCCTAAAATAATGATGACATTAGTCCCCAGCAGACAGCTTTACCGCTCTTAGGGTTCCGTACCTCAAAAGGAAAAAACGGAACCCTTATAGGATCACTTCGTTGTCCGTCTGTCTGTCCGTCTGTCTGTCTGTCTGTCTGTCTGTCTGTCCGTCTGTCCGTCTGTCAAGACCCTTTTTCTCAAGAACGCGTAAAGGTATCAAATTGAAAATATTAAGTACCAGGATTTACGGTTTCTTTCGGCTGTAAAAAAATTAAAAGTTGTAAGTCAACGCAATCAAAAGATATGATACGTTTATGTCACATATTTTGCGATTTCACAGGGGAATCAAAACCTATAGGGTACTTCTCGTTGACCTAGAATCATGAAATTTGGCAAGAGGCAAGGTCTCATAGCACATATATAGGAATAAATCTGAAAGTTACAAATTTGAAGTTATATCATTTAAAAATAATTATTTTGCTATTACAAACTTAAATTTTGTAGTTGGAATGTATAGAAGAACCTTATAGTCAACTACAAAGTTAAGTTTGTCTTTCTATATTTCAACTTAAGTTTTTTTTTTACTCGCGCTCTTGTTTTTTTTTGTTTGGAGTCGCGCTCTGAGGGTTCTGTCCGACGGAACCCTCAGAGCACGAGTCCTACTCGTACTTGTCCGGTTTTTTTTTTGTCATGTCGTCTATTAGTTATATTATTGGTGCCGCCTGAAACATGAAATAAAATCCAGACAAGTAGGACTCACACTTTGAGGATTCCGTTGGTTGAAACCCTCAGAGCGCGACTCCAAAAAAAAAAAAACAACAACAAAAAAGTTGAAATGTTGATAGAAGAAAGAAAATATAGAAAGATAAATTGGAAAAAAACAGAAAACTTAACGACGATTTTAACTCGCGGGTGAAACCGCGGGGCGTATCTAGTACGTAATATATAACCACTTGTGATGTAGAGGTTTCATTTAGAAACAAAACAAATCAAACTGGCTGGCAAAATTTAAACAAAAAATACTCCTTATCACTGGCCGTTTAGACAAGTTGACGGCGACGCCATTTTGTGCGAAGACGTTCGAAATTCGAAAATCGCGCGCTCGGTTCAATGGGTGCGTAATGGCGCGGAAACCATAGACTAAACAGGTGTCCGCGACTGCCGCTCTCGCTGTGCAGCTTTAGATAACTTGCAGTTGTTTTTGAAGTTTTAAAACGAGTTTTTAACACCCGATGCTGTATCACACATATTTCATGCTTTAATGAAAATTATGGAAAGTGACGATAACTCATCCGGCTACTTAAAAATTGCGTTCTTAATCAATACCTAGTCAATATTGAATTGATAAATAACAAATTTAATAACCACTGCATGTGTAAGCAATAACAACCTACCTATTATCAACATAACGCATCGCAGTTATCTAAACTATTAAATACCATGCAACTTCATCTCTACGTCATGGGCAATATAGGAGTACTTTGAACAAACAGAAAAAACTAAAAAAAAAACAAAGGAAAATTCCTTGTTAGAGTACATAAGTAATTTCACTTGCTCAATACTTATTACTACACTCATATTTTGTTACATGAAAATTAAAGGAAACCACAAAAAAAAATCTAACTAATGTCATATAAAAAGAATGTATACATTTCCCGTCTTTGGCTTTTGACAAAATAAGCTATAGCTTATATAATAAGCACGGAAGATTTTTTTCCTCCTTCATAATACGAATAATAACATACGCAAGGTCTGCTTTGAGCAAGTTTTACCAAAAAATCTCATAAATGAAACCATACTACATACTACGCCAAAAGAATAAATAAAGAAAACTCGTCTAGCCAAGTGTCTACTCAAAAAAAGCAAGAAAACTCCCGCTCCATTTCGCGCGCAAGTTTCGCGCCTAAATAGCTGTCAAAGAACTGTCACCAGACGCCGCCATCTTGTTCTTATGGGTGCGTTCGCTTTATCGCGACGTTTCACCGGATTTATAATGTGTGAATAATGCTTTCTATCGCTAAATACGTTGTCTGACAAAACATAAATTATGACGGCGCAGGGGTGGCTTCTTTGTCGTTTGGAATAGGTATGGGCCGAGACTGATTTGCCGGAAAACTGAAATCATAAGTAGGTAAGGTGTAAGAAGATTCGCGATCCTCCTAAATTATAATAGATTTTGTAGATGTAGGATACACACACTCTTTTAACCACAAACTATTAAAATTCCTACACAAGCTTACCTATTTAAAAAATATATGACAGAGTACCTATAATATGACGTCATTTTGCGGCGTCCGCGCGTCGTCTGTCCGCCAATAAGTAAGCTCTCGTAGTGATGTGCCACACCACACCGCTAGTGCTGCGACGGCCAGCTGGGTCATGGCACTTAAACTTATAATAATATAATAGTTTAAAAAAAGTATGTTTGTGGGCTGGAAATGGCCTGGCCTGGCTGGGCCATTCTCCAATAACTTTTCTGTGCAAATGTGCAATGTAACTACCTATTGCCGCCGTTTTCTTTTGAGTTTTTTTTTTACATTGACTTACGCTGTTGTCCTTACGGCCTCTACAGCTTGACCGGACTAGTTAGCGAACGCAGAGTGCGTTCGGCGTAACTTGATGGTTTATGTTTTGGGTGACAAGCTCAAGCGCAAGGGCACCTCGAAGGTACGAACCTCGGCTTGGGCCGTCGCCAGGAAGGGGGATCAGACTTGCCCAGGCACCCCAGAGGGGGTGCCCTGAAGCCCTATCCGTCTTTTGACATCACGCTGGTTTTGCTTATGCCGGATGAGAGTCCCAGCACTAGCTAAGGTAATAGATAACTATTTTCTTGGTTATCGGCGTGGAAAGGTCCGAGGACAACAATAATAATGGCTTGCATTATGCGTGTCCGCTCGCTCGTGATTGGGTTAATTTTGATTTATGTTTGCGAGGTGTTTATAGCACCTGCTATTATTGGCAGTGGTTATTTTTACAAGACTTTGGTGGTAAAAAAACGAAAATGAATAAAGTTTCGACAAAACCTTTTTTCTTTCAAAATGTTATCACAACCTTCGACCAAGATAAAATGAATGGACGGGGACAGAAGAATCGATTTTTTTTAAGATCAATTTCAGTCGGTCTCTAGCCGTAGGAAGTGCAACACGAGACTGTTACATGATAACGAAACATCTGACAAAAGTATGCCTTCATGTGCTTTCCTGAAGTGTAAATACACAACAAAAAAAACAGCGATCTATTTCTTTGTAACAAATGTACTGTACATGTTTATAATTTTATTAGGTGTTGAAGTATATGTCCGACGGTTTTGACTAGTTTTTACTGAACAAGTTTAATGGTTATGGCCCGTCCATTCGTTTTATTTCGGTCGAAGATCACAACACACAAGAACATGAGCAGTCAATTTATTCTAGTTTTTATATATTTATTAAATTTACCTTGCTTTACTGATACTACTAATGACAAATTTATTTTTCTGGATAAACTCTGTTGCTGCGTGAAATACAAATAAACAAACAAACAAACACGCATTACAGAGAGAACAATTTTATTGTATACAACTTAAAAAACAGAAAACTGATGAAAACTTTAATATTAACAAAAAATTAAAACAATTTTTTTTTTTAAATTTAAATGACCTTTAGGTACACGCATTCTTATTTATATCTAGCAAGTCTAGCAGCGCACCCCGGCTTCGCACGGGTGTAAATCTTATTTTTTTACACCTTCGGTTACATTATTGAAGTTTTAGTAAGGATCCTATTTTAAAAAAAAAATATATTATAGTCTATGTCACCCGGGGGTAGTGTAGCAAACAGTGAAAGTATTTTTCAAATCGGTTTAGTAGTTTAGGAGCCAACAAACAAACAATCAAATCTTTCCTCTTTATAATATTAGTATAGATATTAGCATAGTTAACTAACATATTTTTACTATTGTTAAAACTACAAAGCTTTTTCCATTATTTTTTTTTCTTATAAATGAATGGCTCTTACCTACCCATTCGTTTTTATCTGGTAAAATAAAATAGGTGTAATGGTATAAGTATAGTTAAAATTGCAAATCGTTTCCAACAAGTCACCGGTCAGTTCAGTGCACGTCGGCATTTCCTTAGGAAGCCATTAAATGTTCCAATATTATTCACATTTCTAATATCTCCGGCTGTCTCTACTCTTTACTACTTCGCGTCACCGTTTCCCGCCAATTTTACGAGACGTCATAAATTGGCGCGAAAACTGCGCTCGCAACTGACGTTTATAAGTAAATAGGTAGAAATAGCGAAAAAGGCTTTGTGTAAAAAAAAATGTCTATGGATCGGCATCAATGACAAATTTGATCGGATCAAGCAGAAATAATTTTCCTAAAATAAGAAACAGACCAAAAAACCAACAGACATTATTACCTACCTATATGTATTTTTTTAAATTCAAACAATATAATTACAAACAATTTCCGTCTTACTACAAAAGATTTAAGAACGCTTTAGACATGTGTTTAGCATATTTTTCACAGTGCACCAACTGCTAAACACATGTCTCAAGCGTTCTTAAAACTTTTGTAGTAAGACGGATTATGTTCCTGTCTCATGTAATGAAGGACAACAACATTAACAACAACATTTTTTATTACATTATTAAAATCACGAAACCCCTTTTTACTGTTTGCTTACAGTGCAATGCAAGGTGTGTTCAAGTTGTTCAACTCAGTTTTTTTTTGTTCTCTCTTCTGTGGTTCAACTATTAATTTAAATCTTACATTTTGCAAGATAGTACCAAAGATTATATAGTACGTACTTCCGGGGCTAGTATTGTCAACTGTGTAAGGGCTGTGTGTGGTGTCGTCATCAACATCATCATCAGCAGCCCAACTTAGTTCATGGGTATACCTATCCCAACACACGCCATCAGTCCGATTCTCGGCTTTTCGCTTCCAGCCACTTCGGCTGCCTAACGTATTTCGTAGTCCATGTTTCAGCACCAAAAGTCATGACATAGAACGCAGTGGTTAAAAATTTTCGTCTTAAGACTTCACACAAATTTTTTGTGGTAGTTATACAGGGCTATTTAATAATCAGTTGGCGGTCTCAGTATATCAAAACAAATAACTTTTGTTATATGACTTCTGGAAAATCGCGAAAAAAATTAGCTGTAACATACCAAAAATTACTCACTCCCAACAAAATGATTGCAAAACAGCTGATTTTTTCCCGTGAATTGCGATAAGTCGTATAACAGAAGTTGTTTGTTATAACCTTTGAGTTATGACATAATGGAAGCCGCCCGCTGAGTTACCAGTAACCCTGTATATAGAATTAGTGTGTAACAGATATAACACAAAAGACATTGCACATTTGCACCGAAAACGAGAGTGGGCGTCTTATTTGTCTACTTATGGCAAATCTATTACAATCTTTGTTTTATAGGGGTAAAATTTATAGCCAGGACGGAAGCCATTAAATTGGGGAAGTTAATATTTCCCGCCATTTTATGACAGCTTAGAATGGCATGCACTTTAGTCTATGGTTTGATATTTAGTGTCTACTTACAGACTTCAATAAAGGAGGTTCACAAACATTGTGCTGAACTTCCTTTAATTGCGAGTATTGTTAGTGTACTAATACTTACTTGCTAGTATGTACCTATATTTATATACCTAATTAAAATTTCCTATTATGACGTGTGATGTGATGTGATATTGTATATAGTATTGTACTTAGTTCATCAATACACTGTCAGTACGCTTAGTCCCAGATTTGATAGTTTTCGAAAACTTTTTTCGTTTACGTATTGTTCCATACATTGTAGTAAAGCGCCTCCAGCGGAAACGCGGAGGAACTAAAATTGGTAGTAATCGGCGGTATAGATTGCTTCACTCTAATACGAAAAAAGTTTTCGAATACTACCAAATCTGGGACTAAGCCTATCTGTACCTACTGTACCTATCTATGTACTTCATAATCATTTATTTACTTTCGCGCACTACTGCTGGCACGCTCGACCTCGTTCTGGTGGGGAGTACGGGTCTTGAATTCAAATTCTTTATTTATTTTTTATTGAGGAATTGCCCTCATCCCACGGGTATACGGATATCGACAGATTCCTCCTCATCCCACTAGTGGGTGTACGGGTCATGAAGGATTCCTTCTCATCCCATTGGTGGGTTGAGCTGGTGGGTGCACGGGTCGTGTCTCGTTTTAAGTTACGAAGCTTTAATCGGGATCTTGGGATAGCATTTTGCACGCCGTGCAAGTGTCTATGTTTTTAAAGCTTTAATTGGGATAATGGGTAAAGCACGCCGTACAAATACGTACCTATATTATGTGTTTTAAAAGTTTGGTCGAGATCTTGGGATAATGCATCTTGCACGCCGTACAAAAATATATGGTTTAAAGGTTTAATGGGGATATTTGGATAATGCAATTTTATTTTTCATTTTTTTTAAATTAGAAATGTAACTCCGATTTAAAATACAATCAGTAGGTACAAAAAATAACGATATTTTGTAATTTTCAGATTCCGCGCTTGCCTGAAGCTGGCTGATACTTCGGTTTCAAACATGGTGGGAAAACTGTTCTTCAATGTCGTCCAAACAAAATGCTTCATCTTAAAACCTGTGAAAATGTGCACGCAGCGCTCTTGGTGGGGCAAATGTCTCCGTCGTGGGTACATGAAGCAAGCCTTCTTGAGGGACAACTTACCTTACTAGACCTGTTTTTTAAATAAATGGGGTAAATTACCCTGCCAGAAGTTTTTTTACAAATAAATTATTGAAACTGGCTAAATAAGCCATATGTGTCAAGCCGTGTAAGAAAAAAACATAGTCGGATGAAGTATTGTCTGTGGCCGAAAAAATACTGGCTGGAAATATTAGCAATATTAGGCAGACAGCAGTTGTTTTTTTTAACCAGTGACAAATCTTGAAATTATTTCAGATTGAGTTTAAAAAAAAAACTGATTATTTAACTGCATCTACATATAATTTTAAGCAAATCCGTTCAATCAGCCGCCGTTCCGGCGTTAAAATTAGCATAGAGTCAACGTTTTATATTCATACCTACCTAATAAGTACCCAGGGGAAGGTGGTCTGAGCTGGCATAGATTTCGATTAGTATTTGAAACTCGTTACCAAATTGTAATAAATAGCAATTCAGTTTCAAATAGTGGTCTATTATCATCATAAAAACAATAATCAAAACAAACTTAAACTATTTATTAATTCAAAAATAATTAAATAAAAAAATGTCTTGAAAATCCATCTCACCCAACCCCTATAGGTAAGATGGCATAAACCAAAGCGTAGGCGCTACATCATTTGCAAACTTAATTATTTGCAGTTTTTTGTAATTTGCAAGTTGGAATGGCAACGGGCAGGACATCGCTTGAGGAACCGATAACATATGGGGAAGAAAAGTTCTTGAGTGGAGACCACGAACCGGAAGACGCAGCGTAGGCAGGCCTCCTACTAGATAGATCGACGACATCGTGAGAGTCGCGGGCATCCAGTGGCTGCAGATGGCAAACTGTCGGTCAGTGTGGAGTTCTAAGGGGGAGGCCTATGTCCAGCAGTGAATTTTTTCTGGTTGATAATGATGATCATACACCTTATGCCATCTCACCCAGTAGGTACATAATTTATAAAACAAATTGAATTTATTTTGTTTTACAAGCTTCGTAACTTATCTTTATCACACTCTGGTCTAAAGGAAACATTGACAGTTACCTGTTAGCTAATGTAAAACAAAGACAAACACGATTTTTCTGCAGCAAAAAAATAATTCTTTGAGAGCGATTTTTACCAAAGCTGACGTAGTGACCACATAGATCGATCTCGCTCACTGACGTCGCAGTGTTGCCGGTAGTCAAGCAAGAAAAAGTCGGAAACCGAATCTGAAATTACGCGTTTGACATTATTTTTTTGCCAAGCAGCCCCCCGTATCTGTGTCCACCGCTGCACAAAGTCTGCCCTCCGCTAAAATTTCCTAAACCAAAAAACTTGGAAGCGATGGCTATCGGATTATCCGAAATTACCCGGTAGACACAATTGCCCGTTTATAACCTAAATAATACGAAATTGAGTAAAAATATACCGTGCCGGTAACGCTGTGCGTCAGGCCAGTGACTCGCGACAAGTTTACGTTTGGTACGCTCGCGTGCATGTAGAGGCGCCACTGGACAACAAATGGCGGAGATTTTGCTACCATGCCATCTCAGACCACCTTCCCCTACGTAGGTTACTATAATATGAGATGTTGAGTTTCAAAAGTACTTAAGGTACCATAAAGCAGGGTGAATAGAGACCAAACTAGGAAAATTACACAACACTAATTTAGTACATTTTGTATTTCGTAGATCTGAAAATTGTTCGATGTTTTTTCCTAATGTTTTCTATACCCAATCACCTCCGTCGTTTCTATTCACCCCGTTTTAGAAGTAATTGAAGTCAATTCTGTTCTACCATTAACTAAACTAAACTAATTTGACAATTCGGAAAATATAAGAATCCCTTATCAATAAAAAAAAATAAAAAAATCTTTACACGTGCTGGCATGTTTCTGGCTCAACGCATAAGTATTGCCATTCAGCGTGGTGATGCCGCCAGCATGCTGGGTAGGCTGCCAACTGATAGTGGGATTCAGCATTTGTATTATCTTTAGACCTTCAACGGTCTATGGGCAGTCTAACTGTTTTTGTACTGTTAGCCGAAAAAGTTTAGTTTAGACATTGGAAGATAATGTAGGCTTAGTCCCAGATTTGATAGTTTTCGAAAACTTTTTTCGTTTACGTATTGTTCCATACATTGTAGTAAAGTGCCTCCAGCGGAAACGCGGAGGAACTAAAATCAGTAGTAATCGGCGGTATAGATTGCTTCACTCTAATACGAAAAAAGTTTTCGAAAACTATCAAATCTGGGACTAAGCCTAATAGTGTTAACACACGTATGGATTTGTACAAATCCATACGTGTGTTAACACTATTAGAATCGATTGTATGTCTATAGATTATAAGAAATCTTATTCGAAGTTCCTCTATTTGACAATATCGTGTAAAATAATATATTAAATTATAAAATTAAATAATTATTGTAAGTAGAAGTTCTTGTGATTGTGTAGATGATAGATTTTAATGTTTAGAATGACTTATACATAATCTATATATTAGTTGGCAATTCGCATAAAAACTCTATACTTAGTAGGTACCTAGGCTATATGAGCTCACGGTACGAACACTGTGAGGTTAGACAATACCCACTTTCTGTTAGCGTTAACGCGTACGGAAAGATGAAATTGTATATGGCAACTGCGTGCATGACAACATGCGGAGCCAAAAGCCCCAACATGGGGAAGAAGAAGAAAAAAAAAAAAGAAATTGTATGATAATGACATTGACAATGACATTAGCTTGAGACAGGGGCGGATCCAGGATTTCATTTGGGGGGGGGGGGGGGGCATTCTGACAAGGTTCGAAGGAATCATAATCGAAAAATTAAGTCAAATGTATGGAATTGCTACGTGTTTTGGGGGCGGGGGGCTATGGGGGCCATGGATCTGGATCCGCCAATGGCTTGAGAGATGTGATAACAATGCTCAAGCTAATGTCATTTCCATACATTTTCATCTTCCCGCTAACAGAAAATGAGTCTTGTCTAACCCCCCTGAAGTCGGTTCCTCGTCATTATCATTTCAGCCTATCATCGTTGGTCTTCAGCCGTAGGAAGTGCGACACGAGTCTATTGTTACATGATAACGAAACATCTGACATAATTATGCCTTTGTATGCTTTCCCGACGTGTAAATACACAACAAAAAAGCCGCTATCTATTTTTGTAACAAATGTAAGTACGTACATGGTCTTAATTAGGTGTTGAAGTAAATGTCCGAGGGTTTTGACTCGTTTTTACTAAGCAAGACAATGATTATGGCCCGTCCATTCATATTACTTTGGTCGTAGCTTATAACATAGGTGGTAAAATAAAGGAACTAAAAATTTAACAGTTGTCAGTTTTGGTCCGAAAATACGACAGTGGCGCCAACCAACTTTACAGATAAGTTCATCGGACTATTTTAACTATAGGAAACGTTACCATCGTTCTATTATTACCAATGTTTTTTTATTTGCTTCTATTCTTATACCTAAATACAAATAAAATATCATAGCCCTAAGTCATAGCCATGGTTTTAAAATGTTGAACAAACTCGTTGAAATGAAGATTTCAACGAGTCGTTCTACTGTATTTATTTAGCTTGCCTTGTTAGCAGGGTTGCCACCTGTCCCGTTTCTGCCGGAACAGTCCCGATTTTGATGATATGGTCCCGCGTCCCGATAACTTATAATTTTGTCCCGATTTTCAACCGACGCCAGCAAAAGGAGGAAAGTACATACTCAATTCGTTCCGTATATTTTTACAACTTTCAGACTCACAGCACAATGACGCGTCGCAATAAACAAACATACAGTCGAATTGATAACCACCTCCTTCTTTATTTCTGGTGTACACAATAAAGAGTTTCTATCTATCTATCTTTTGATGTCGGTACATATACCCGTCGCCAGAGTTGAAAACTGTGACCTCACGACACAGGTTATCCTAGTGTGGGGGACAGTGTTCCACTACGGTACATAATTGTTTGTTTATTATTCTCACCTCTTCTTACAACATTTTGTACACATGTAACTACCTACTTAAGATTTTTATGTACCTATAGCCCTTTAATGAATACCAATAAACGTTTTTTTATTTTTATTATTATTTATTTTTTTGATGTCCGACCGGTTGTCTCGGAGAATTAGTATACTTAGCCTATGGAATGTCCCGACATTTTTTTAAAGGTGGCAGCCCTGCTTGTTATTTTAACCCTCTTTATCGCAATGTAACACGGGTGTAACGACCGAAACAAAAAAATATTTTATCATGTCGGTACAATACTTTTGAAAATCAACCCACGTGTTTTGTTAATACTATTAAGTCCCTCTAGTGATTTCAATAGTAATCAACTCCGGTGCATTTCACGGCCAGTTTGTGTCAAAATGGCTCCAGGTCAACAATGTTCGCGCAGACGCACTGTAAGTTTTTATTCTTAGTTATGGTTATTTCGCACAATTTGTAAATGTTTTATGCAAATTTTGTTACTAATGCACGTAGTGTCTAATGCAAAATAAAATAAATCTCTAACTCTCATCCCATCTTGAAATATCTGCTGCAATTTATGAACGTATCGTATTTGTAACGTTACGAAAGACCGAACTAACCACTGTCAGTTTGATTAGTAACACGGGTGATACGTTGCACAGTTACTAATGATTTATATCTATATAATTTTATATGCCTTTTATGCTTGGTGTTGGGTGTAAGTTGCATGTTTTGCTTTTTATTTTCAACAGGGGCTAAAATGGGATAGAGCAAAGTGAATTTTGGCACTCGTGCCTCCAGTTCGTGCTTCATCGACAGACTCTTTGGCATCGGAAGATGAAGTTATTATCCAATATAAGATTACTGAACGTCGGCGTCGTTACTCCAGTGATGAGGATTCCGATGCCAATTCGGATCCTCGATCCCTCACCTCTTGATTTGAAAACCTTCATATTCTGAGTTCAGATGAAGAAGAAAATTGCTCTGTTCTGAATGTGAACAAAGAAACATTGCCGTTGACCCCAGTTATAAAAGATATACAACTAGACCCATTGCCTCTGCTAAATTCAGTTTCTTCGGGTTTGTCTCACTAGAAACTCCGCCGACTCAGAAAACTAGATCTGCTAAAAAAAGTCAACAACATGAGCGATATTTACAGCAAAACGAGTAAATTAATACAACAGACCAGTTTTACATTATTTTCATACGGAAGCCAACAATATTCAAAACAGAGATCGCTGAACCAACATTGGACTCTTCTCCTAACGAGGTGTTGATGTCGCCTCTGGATTATTTCTTCAGATTCATTTCTGAAGATATAATTGAATACATAACAGCTGAACACACCAACTTGTACTCTGTACAAAGTAAAAATGGAAAATGTATCAACATCACCAGCGATGACATGCGAGATTTTCTTGCCATCACCATAATGGTGGGTAGAATAAAAATGCCCTCATATAGAGACTATTGGAGTGGTGAATTGCGATGCCCAATCATTGCCAATATAATGCCTCTAAAGAAGTACGAACAAATTAGGCAGTACATACACTTCGTTGATAATTCGGACACCAATGAAGATTGCTATGTCAAAGTCCGGCCACTAGTAGAAAAAATCAGAAGCCTCCAGTTTGATGAAGAAGACCGATATAGCATTGACGAAATGATGGTACCTTATAAGGGAACTAGAGCCGGTAATAGGCGACAATATTTACCAAAGAAACCAAAGAAATGGGGTTGCAAGATTTTCGTCCGTGCTGGAGTAGGTATCAGGTCTAGTGTATGACTTTCTACCATATGGCAGCGACGACACATTCCGTAACCAACGTTTTAACGACTATGAAGAAAGTCAGCCAACGGTAAGTGATATACCAGCTGCAAAGAAGATACAAGCCCCAACTGTTCCTAGGCCAGCTGAAGCGGTTAGGTTCGACGGCACTGGATATTTCCCAATTTTTGTCACAACAGGGAGATGTAAATATTGTAAAACTAGTACTCAAATTTTTTCGTTCTACCTTCCAACGGCGAACCGTGTTTTCTGTACGGTTGTATCGTTGAAAGGTGTTTCGGCGAATCGTACGTGACTCGGTTTGAGTTGCATTTTACGCAATGTACATGCGTAAAATGCAATTTGAGACTGTGTTTTCGCCAAAACCGAAATAGTTTTTACAATTATCACACAAAGTCTGAAAAAACATTTCATTTCATAGAATAAATACGTTTAATCTTTGAATATTGTTTTATTTTTACAACAATATCAGATCACTGTAGCAAGTGCAAGGTAACAAATACGATACATAGTTTTTGTGAACAATTCGCCTCAATGTCTCGCAATGTATCATATTTGATACATGCAATAAATAAATAAATACCTGCGTAATATTTTTTTTTCAAATTTTTGGGCACTTCTAATTCATAATGAAATTCAATTCTTTAAAAAAAATACGATAAAAAAGGAAAAAAAATCTTGCGCATTAAAGGGTTAAGCCAAATCTTGCAAATACAAAACTGAATAAAGAATTGACTAATATTAATATTGATTTATATGAAGAAATAAATCGGACATTCTTTTGAGATATTACAAAAGTATATTTTTTTTACCGGTTTTTTTTCTTCTCTATTTTTTTTGTTCTTGGCGGGGAGCGTGGCCCTAACTTCGATAAATTGCGATTTTTTTTATTTGCGTCATAATTCGTCATTTGTCGATGTTAAACCACCGTTCCAACCAAATTTAACTATTTGGGTATTCTGCAGTGATTGACTTTTTTCCAAAAGAGCCTCAAGGCTTTTTAGTAAAAATAGTCATTCATGACCATGATGATCAAGGAAAATAATGTTTTAGTTTTTTTTCATTTTCTATGAGTCAAAAGCCATTTCAAATACTTACCCCAGTATATTACACGATTTTTTTGTAATGTCACTTTGAACTGTCAAACATCACCCTGCGATAGGGTAAGAGGGTGGCGGCATGGTGGCGGGAGAATAAAAATGTTGACGTTGTAATAAAAAAAAAAGATTTATAGTGTTCGTTCCGAATCACGCCAATAGTGCAACTTTTCACAAAGAAATTTTCTTCATGCCGTGTTGATTCTCATTGACACTGGTTGGCATTGATTCCAAGAGTGATCGATGTATTTTGTAAATAAATTAGTATGCATGTGTAGGTCTCGAATGTTTTAATGTTATTGAGAAATTTTATTTTTTTGTTCTTATTGTATGTAATGCAGATGAAATAAAAGTCTTGTAAATAATAATATTATCTTGTTTTATTTCCATAGTTGTTTTCTGTGGAAGCTAGCGCACTCTAGTGAATATCTAAGTACAACACAACTTACACTGCGAGAAAATAGTGAGGACACCACTATCGTAAATAACTGCTGGGTTTATACCTCTTCAGTAGAAAATCCAAAGGATTCTAAGATAATTTGTTAAATATTTTTTTTAAAGGATGTAATTGTTGTTTTTTCCATATTTTTTTTTTTTACTAACCTACCATGTAAGAATTAGATACAAATCGTTTCACTTCTGCATCAATCCATGAACTAGATTGGTAGTAAAAATTTGAGTCAGCGTCATCTATTGATGAGTAGTAGAACTACTTAACACATCATATTTCCAAAGATTATATACTAGATATTTCGTAAAATGCGTGGTTCACTAGTGAATAACTGGAGTGACTCAAAATGCCATCTATGGGCTAATAGCAAAACTACACCATACGTCACTTGGTTGGGCTGAAATTCCACAGATCTACTACCTATAGATTTTCAATGAGCGTGGCTAGCTCAGTGCCTCTCGCTCATCATCGTATTTTCGCTCACTGCGCTTCTTGCAGCCCAAAATGCTACAACCAACCATTGTAAAATATCTTTTACAATTATTTCTCAGAGGAAACACGCATTTATCACATTAAATCACCAAAAAAAGGCAATAAATATAATTCAGACCCGT
Source organism: Agriopis aurantiaria (assembly GCA_914767915.1). Taxonomy (NCBI): domain Eukaryota; kingdom Metazoa; phylum Arthropoda; class Insecta; order Lepidoptera; family Geometridae; genus Agriopis; species Agriopis aurantiaria. The sequence continues at coordinate 4,274,517 of OU612007.1, read as the reverse complement.
TTTGTTTGTCACTGATTATTACAGATTTTGACACTTGAGGTACCAAAAACAGGTCACGCCGATAAGGACAACAAAATCTATTTATGTCCTTTTCGTACTTGTGCTGAGCCATATCAAGTTGTCTCTTTCACTAAAATATATTGCCGATCTGGTTGTGTATATCTGTGTGAAATTCTGATCGTAGAATTACACAATGATGTAGATGGTGTTTTGACATGAAATGACCAAATAATTCTGGCTACATTCTTTCCTTTGACTATATCATACAATGGGTCCATGTAAATTAATATACCCATATGTAAACTTATCATTTCTTAATTGAAATTTGCTCACGCCGTCAACAATAGGGTATTTGACTGATTTTACGAATCCATCTAAAATTATTATTATTTACTTTTTAAATTATGTACTGTAATCTATTTTGGCCTTTTCTTTAATTACTATTGTTATTTATTTTTAAATTACAAGCCAACTTAACATTAGAATATTTACGAAAACTTAAATTAATGACTAAAAACTAAAACTTATAATAAAATCTAAACAAACTACCTACAAATTAAAATTTTAAATACAAACTAAATATTGAAAATAAATAAAAAATATAACAATCAATCAAATAACTCGCCCCTAACTATACCTGGTGCAAAGGTGCCCATAATGCTAGCAGCATTGCCACGCTGAATGGCTATGGCCAACCTTTGCACCAGGTACGAGCCGGAGCGAGGGTCGTTATTTTTTTCCCTCAACCTGCGCCCCAACTCGTCAATGAAGCTTCTGGCTTCAGTGGCCCAACTGCCCATGGTCTCCACGGCAATACATCTTGAATTATTTATTATATTAACCAATCTTGTGATTTAATCCTTATAATTTTCAGTATTTGTGTTTTAAATGGCAAACCAAAATTCAAATTATTAAACTCCCGCGTAAACGCTCCCTTTGGTATTTATGAGGCCACGTGACATTAGTGACGTCACACATCAGCAAACGAGTTCTGCTCGCCATTAAATTTATGGTGGCCTCTATTTACTTTAGTTGTACTAAGTTAGTGACGTCATAAGGACATTCGCCCTACAGTGTTTGCAGTCAAGTCACGTGATCAATCAAAATCATATTATTATTTTTCAGAAAATCGGTACTTGTTTTTTGGTTTTATCAAAGATTATATACTAGAGTTTTATTAATAAATAATTTTAAAAAAAATCTTTGATTACACCACTTTGAATTATATTTTAATACAGTACCGTATATAATTCCAATACCGTATTTAAACATTATAAAACAAAATATAAAAAACACTACGCAGTACGTAAAGCCAAACCAGCAACGTCCAGCAAAATAGCATAACACTGACAAACAAGAAATACAGTCCAGCTAAGAAGTCAAAACGTGGTTTTTAAAGTAAACCCCATAAGCTGTGCCCCAAGGTCCTAACCTTATTCTAGATGAGTCCTGCACTGACGCCCCGCTTGGGGTGTATTGTGCATTTCCCCCTACCAGCACCTACCCGAGCCAACCCAACTCCTTGAAATATCGGAGTGAGGCTCTGAGGCGCTGGCACAGTTGCTCCAGTGGTGTAGATGGTAGTGTAAGCAATGATGATGAAAGCAGTCCAGCTGTTGTGGTGACATGGATGAAAGAGGCAACGGTGCCCCATGCAACCCGGTAGAGATTCCTTACATTATTTTTTGACATATCTATATAACTCTGATTACTCATGGCTCATTTTGGTGGTAAAAAAACTTTACAATTTACATGTTCACTATTTTATTTTTATTATAATATCAAAAGAATAAGTATTTTATTGACAATAAGTAATTATTACTTCCTCGACACCCACTTCAATTTTTGCATGAGTTATTCCAGCTTCTTCATGACCCGTCTTACCTTCTTCACGACTCATTCCACTTTCTTCATGACCCATTCCAGGTTCTTCATGACTCGTACCAGCTTCCTCCTCACTTTTATTTTTACTCATCCGTAAATAACTCTCGTTGTCAACCTCTATAAAGTCATCTTTGACTTTTTTAACCCTTCGTCCGTGTTTTGCTAGCATGTGCTTTCGTAAGCCCTTGAAATGGAAGTATTGAGCAGAGCATTGCTTGCATTTGTGTTTCTTTTCTCCTTGATGGGCCGACGTAATGTGGTCTCTCAGAGAGGCGTTGTATCTATACCCCTTTTTGCATATATGACACTGAAAGAGAAAAATATATTTTACTGGGAAAGTGCCTTTATTAACTAAACAAAATACAAGCTAAAACTAACACTACAAATTCAGTTAAGACTGCCCATAGACCATTGAAGGTCTAAAGACAATCCAAATGCTTAAGCTCACTACCAGTTGGCAGCGTACCCAGCATGCTGGCGGCATTACCACGCTGAATGGCAATGATTATGCGTTGAGTCAGAAACACGCCAGCATTTTGGTTATATTGAAAAATATTTGAATTAAAAATTGACTGAGGTTTTTAGGGTTCCGTACCCAAAGGGTGTATACGGGACCCTATTATGCTAAATCTACGCTGTCTTTCTGTCTGTCCGTCCGTCTGTCATAACTTTTAACGGCTGTATCTTTCGGTCAATAATAGATAGCAAGTTGAAATTTTCACAGAATATGTTGTTACAACGAATTGACAACCAAATAAATAAAAAAAGCAAAATTTAAAGGGTATTATCGTTTTTGCATTAGAACTAATACAAAAATACGTTAAAAAAATACGTTTGATGTATGGGGACCCCCTTTCGTTTTTACTTTTTGACATTTTTATTATTTTGTTAGTAAATCCGCCATAACGTTACATATTCTATGAAAATTTCAACTGTCCATCTATTACGGTTCCAAAGATATAGCCGTTAATAGGCAGGACAGACGGATGGGCAGACAGACATCGTAGGCTTAGTAATAGGGTTATATGATTATTTACGGGATATTTACCGTGGTAAGGTTGTGGATCATATAAGTTTAGTGAACAACCGTGATAGTTTATAACAGTGTTTTAATAATAGGGTCCCGTTTTTACCCTGTGGGTACGAAAGGCTATAAATGGTGGAATGTCAATTAGTCCACGGTCTGTGCTAGGGCTGCTGAGGGTACGTACGGAGTATTCCTTGACGCCCGTGTGGGTCTTGCGATGCTTGCTCAGGTTGGAGCTGGTGATGCACCGGTAGGGGCACTGGTCGCACGCGAACGGGCGCTCGCCGGTGTGCAGCCTGCGTACACAACACTCTTATTAAAAGACTAGCTGACCTGGGGGTTAGACACGACCCACTTTCTGTTAGCGTTAACGCCTGCGGAAAGATGAAATTGTATGAAAATGACAATGACATTAGCTTGAAAAAATGTTATGCTCGGGGTATCTCTACGAGATCAAATCAGAAATGAGGAGATCCGTAGACGAACGAAAGTCACCGACATAGCCCACCGGATTAGCAAGTTGAAGTGGCAGTGGGGAGGGCACATATCACGCAGACCAGTAGATGCAGAAGGCAGGCTGTCGTTCAGAGGGGGAGGCCTATGTTCGGCAGTGGACGTCTTCTCGCTGATGATTCTTATTCTAATTGGAGATGAGGGCGATAAGTCTTGCACTGACATCCCGCTTGGGGTGTATTGTCCATTTCCAGCACCTACCCGAGCCAACCCAACTCCTTGAAATATCGGAGTGAGGCTCTGGGGCGCTGGCACAGTTGCTCCAGTGGCGTAGATGATAGTGTAAATAATGATGACGAAAAATGTGGTGATGTGGATGTAGAAGGCAATGATGCCTCATGCAACCCGGTGATGATGGTGATGATAGTTTCTACTCACTTGATGTGTATATTGAGGGATGCCTGCAGAGTGGCGCGGTAGTCGCAGTGAGGACATTTGAGTTTCTTAAACTGAGAATGGGTCAGTGTATGTAGGTGTATATTGCGTTTGGTGTATATCTGACCGCACACCTGGAACAACGTCACTGTTAATACACCGGTAAGACTGGCACAATTAAAGCAGCATTGGCGGATCCAGGGGGGGGCATGGCAATTCCATACATTCGACTCAATCTTTCGATTTGATTCCTTCGAACCTTGTCAGAATGGCCCCAAAATGAAATCCTGGATCCGCCCCTATAACGCAGAAGCACTATAAAAAAACAGTGTAAACTCAACATAGCAACAATTAAGAGACCGCGCATTTTATGGCGTTATTGAGAGTTGTCGTTAAATGGAGAGAAGAAAAATCAATATTATTTTACTATTATCATAATTATGATAGTTATAAAATGTAACGACTAACATTAATATTGATACAAATAACAACGCTTATTGCGTATAGTCTGTTATCTTCGTCTGACGTTTTTTCCACTCCAGTATTTCATTTTATTTTAAACTAGCGAGCGTGCCCGCTCGGATTCGCACGGGTGTAATTTACGTGCGAAACCAGGGCGGGTCGCTTATTATATAAACTCGTTTCTACCTGGATGACTTTTTTATAGTAGCAAATTTTTGACAAGTTGTTGTTAATTTTTTTAGGAGATAAGTATTAACTATGTTCTGTGAATTTGTAGTCTTTATGCAGTAGATAAATGATAATTATTAAAAAAGCCCTCGTAGGGGGGCATTTTATGGATTTATACGTGTTTTAAAAAATAAATAATACAATTTTTTTTTGAAAAGAAATGTTTCCTTCCATATTTTTTTATTACTCGTTATTATTTTATTTTAAAAGTTAATTAATCCGATTAAATAACTCTTAATCTTTTATAAATAACAAACAGAATCAAAATCGAGCCAATATCATCGGAGATATCGCAAAAAATTGAAAGTAAGGTCACCAACACTACTCAAAATATTAAAAACTTAATAACTTAAAAAATATTAAAGTTAGACCCCCCCCCCTTTTAAAGTTTTTTTTCGAAAAATTTTCATGAATATTCAGAATAACCCCAGCGGTCACTTGCCCCCGGGCGACAGTGTATAAAAGTCCGTCTTCCTTGACAATGTATCTAACTGATGGTGAAAACCGCATCAAAATCCGTTGCGTGGTTTAGGAGGAGTTAGCGGCCATGTTTTAAATGTTAATCTGACCCCCGCTGAAACCCCACCCCTCCTGAACACCCGCTCTTCTCGCCGGACTCACCCGCAGTTTTCAGTCAGCTCGTGACCACGGCCATTGTAACATGGTTGAAACGTCGAGCGAAAGGTACATATTTTTTACCTAAATTAAATAATACGTAATAAGTCCCGATAAACATTTAAAACATGTGTTCAAATCGCGAAAGTTTCAAAACTACAGTTAGCGGCCATACAGACAGACAGACGTGGAAAGCGACTTCAATTTATACTATGTAGAGAAGAGAAGATACGAGGTGTTAGAATGTACTATTTATTTCTTAATAATGACGTTTTGTTGTCGTTATTTAGAGTAGGTGTGATGCTACATAGAGTGAATCATTGTATGCACAGCAAGGTAAACCAACGTTTTAGGAAGTTGTTGTTTAATCGAGTGTCGCTATATAGGTAGTTTACACTGTATAATGTTTAGGAAATATAAAAGCCATACCAAGGAGCTCCTACCACCTAGAGTGTATGCAAATACCCACCTCACAGACAACTTTCTCTCTGGTTTCGTCTACTTTCCTTTTTACTTTGTGTGTATTACGTTTGTGTTTTCTAAGTATGTCGGCGGTCCCAAACATTCCAGAACATTTATTGCACTTATGTAAAATCAGCTTGTTTGTTTGTTCGGACTCGTGTACCCTCATGTGAGACTCAAATAATTCGTAGGTAGAAAAATTTTGAAGGCAAACATTACAGTTAAATTCATTGAGAACTTTACAAAGACGCAACTCGTGGCTTGTTTTACGAGCAAAACTTGTAAATTCTTCCATACATCCACGGCATTTATATGAGACCTTTTCTTTAGTTTTGTGAGTTTCCAGATTGTGCTTTTTCATCTGTTCCGGAGAATCGAAATTCAAACTGCACATGAAGCAGTAGTTATCGTCTTTTGGAAGTAAGTCTTCATAATCAGAAACTGAATCATCTGTTTCAAAATTAGAATGCTTTTCACGTTTTATAATCAGTGTGTCAAGTTTATCTTTTTTCACTTCGTCAGCCAGTAGTTTAAGTTCACAATCGGCTTCTTTTTTTAAAATCGTTGGATTGACATAGTTTTCTTCAAAACTATTCGAGAGGATGTTTTTAAGTTTTTTTTCAGCTTCTTGGCAGCTTTCCTTGAATTTTATGAAACTCTTTATTTTGTCTAAGCAGATATTGCACGCTTTGTTTGGAGTCCCCGTTGTAACATCTATGCCAATGTGCTCTAGTATTTGATCTGCAGTTGTAGAATCGTTTTCAATAGATTTAATGCTGTTATTTGCACTCCAACATAGCCTACAGACACTATCTTGAGAAAAGTACTCATATGTGTACAGTTTGTCATCTAAATATGAGTGATTCGAAGACATCCTTTTTTAACTCGAAATCTTTCTTTGTTCCCAATATAGGTAGTTGTTATTGCTGATTTAAGAGCCCATGACGATAAAAGTCTACAAACAAAACTAGTGGCCAGTGGCCTCTTATTTGATCTGAGCTAGTGGTGGCATTACATCCAATAATATCAGCATTCATGAGCTCAAAAAGAGTTGGGAATAAGCATTGCCATTCGATGATTGTGCATGAGTCTTACGAACTTTTCTAGAAATTTCTATTTCTATATTTGTAGACTCAAGCTTCTTTCTTTTCTTTTTCTTCTCGTTAATCACAGACCTCCGTATTCATTCGAATTCGTAAAAACACAATAAAATTAACGTGAAATTAACAAACAAAACTAAGCAATCTCACTTTTCCATAGAGAAATATATACACCGGGCACTTTTCCTTTTCCTTTCCTTTTAGATTGAGATGAGATCAGATTTTATATTTTTTATTATTAGCCCATCAGTCAGGCTAATGCCTTTATGGCCATACCGCCTGTTCATATGTTTCATCCTGTTTTTTTCTTTTGGTTTTCGCCCATTGCTGAGTAGGCTAGAGCCACTCATCTTTCCTATTTAGCTGATAATATGTTATGCTCCAAATCACAGCTCCAAATAAAATATCATAGATTCAGTGTACCTATACTGAATCTATGTAAAATATAGTAAAAACGTGGTAAAAACCATCTGTGGTAAAAACGGCAGACAAGGCGGAACTTGGCTGTCAAGTTACTCTAGTGTCAGTGTCAGGCGGTCAGGTGTCAGTCAAGTTTTGTTTTTTTTTGACCAGGAGTCCTGCCGTCGTAAATTTAAACAAGTTTATATAATATTAAATAACGTAAAACAAGTCATAGTCACACACTTGAGCACGTTAAAAAGCACTTAATAAATAATAATCCACCACACATTTCACATTTTCATTCGAAAATACATCATTTTAGGAAAATAATACAACGAGCCGACATGTTTTTTTAAACTATTTTTACGTTAGCGCCAAAACTTCCGTCAGTCAAACCAAAGTCAGTCGGGTTGACTTGACCTTCAAAAACATTAGATTTGATGAATAAAATAATATTTATAAAAGTAGTGATTTTACCCTCAAAACATTGTTGAAAACACTGTTATGGATATAGCAGACTTCAGGAAAAGAAAACCATACCCCACAGCCGCACAAAAGGCGAGGCTGGTGTCTAAACTGGAAAGCGATGCTGATCTATCCAATGGGAAATATTCTACTGCTTTCAGTAAGAATGAAGCCGAGAGGAGGTGGAACGACATCGCTGACGAACTTAATAGCATACCAGGTGCCGTGAAGACGTGGATAGAATGGCGCAAAGTGAGTTCAAACAGTTCCCCTTACTGGTTCTTAGCTTCGACCAAAACAAAATGAATGGACGGGCCATAACCATTGAACTTGCTCAGTAAAAACGAGTCAAAACCGTCGGACATATACTCCAACACCTAATTATAACGATGTACAGTACATTTGTTACATAAAATAGATAGCAGCTTTTGTTCTGTATTTACATTTCGGGAAAGTATACAAAGGCATAATTTTGTCAGATGTTTCGTTGTCATGTAACAATAGTCATGTATTGCACTTCCTACGGCTAGAGACCGACTGAAACGAAGTGAGCGCCGGCACTCATTTTATAATCTTCTAAAATGCGCTTCTTCTGTCCATTCATTTTATTTTGGTCGAAGGTTCTCAGTGTCTGAAAGACAAAATGTGAATTCGGTAGATGTGCCCTCTAAAATCGGTATATTTGTAATTTTTGTTTGCAAAATCGGTGTGTTAATAGAAAATGCAAAATGTTAATAAAAATGTATCTTATACAAACTTAAAATGTATAGCATTAGTATGGTTTTTAGGGTTCCATGGACTAAAGATACTACTATATGTAAAGCCACAGAAGAAACTAGAATCGCTACCAAGCTGCATGGGGCATCATTGCATCCTTTTTTCATCCACGTCACCACAACAGCTAGACTGCTTTTCGTCGTTATTATTTACACTACCATCTACGCCACTGGAGCGTGTGTGCCAGCGCCCCAGAGCCTCACTCCGATATTTCAAGGAGTTGGGTTGGCTCGGGTAGGGTCAGGAAATACACAAGCGAGACGTCAGTGCAGGACTTAGCGCTCTCATCTCAAATAAGAATAAGGATGATCAGATCTGCATGATTTGATTCCCTCCTGCCCATTTTTTTCTCGGACTGCCAGAGTGGGTACGAAGAATCGACACCGCTTTATGGTTGATATTCCGAGAACACGTACAAAGCGCTTTGGTTCCACATTTATTATGCGAACTGCTAGTCTGTGGAATGCGCTGCCTGAGTGGGTGTTCCCGGATAGTTACAATCTGGGTGTCTTCAAGTCGAGAGTGAATAGGTTTCTTCTAGGCAAGCGTGCTCCATCGTAGGCCGCATCATCGCCTAACACCAGGCGAGTTGGCGGCCAAGCGCAAGCCTATTTATAATAAAAATATAAATAAAAAAAAGGATTCAAGACATTTTATTTATTTATTAGTATGTTTTTTTTCAGACTTGGCAAGACATGAAATGTTCATCAAAACGGAAAAAAACGCCTAAACAAAATGTAAGTGAACCCATGTCAATATTGGATGAGGAGCTAAGCACAATGAGTCAAGACAATGATTCTTCAACTAGCCTTGAAGACAGGCAAGGGGTGGCGGTGAATTCACAAGGTTAGTTATTGCATTTTCATTGTGTTGTTAGCCTTAAGTATTTAAAGAGGACTTGCTGCACCTACAAATGAATAATAATCTTAATCTTATAGCTATTACAAGCTATGTTCAGTGTTGCCGGCACGGTATATTTTTTACCCGATTTCGTAACGGGTAAGGGTAAAGGTGCCTACAGGGTAATTTCGGGTAATCCGGCGGCCATCGCTTCCAAATAATTTATTTCAGAAAAACTTAGCGGATGGTAGACTTTGTTGGGTTATATCAAGTTTAATGGGTTATTTTTAAGTTGTTTAAGTTACGGGTAATTTTTTGTGTAAAACGGGTAATTTTAGATTCGGTTTCGGTCTTCTTGCTTGACTGCAGGCAACACTGGCTATCTAATGAGCTGGCTATATAATGTTAATGAGCTGGGTCTTAACGTGGGGGGAAGGAGTAGGGTTGGTTTAGGTTGATTGGTTGAGATTTGTAGGTTTAGGTTGGATGGTTTGGTTCAGGTTTGTTGGTTTAGGTTGGATAGTTTATTGACTTTATAATCAGCATTTTTTAATAGTTTTAATAGTCTACTGCTGGACTTTAGGCCAACCCCCGAAAGGGCGATTGGGTCATATCCACCACGCTGGCCCAGTTGCAGGTTGGTGGATTCACATACGCCATTGAATTTCTTTTCCGTACATATGCAGGTTTTCTCACAATGTTTTCCTTCACCGAAATCCAGTGGTATGAAAATCCGTACATAAACTCCATAGAGCTTATTGGTACGGGCCCGGGATTTGAACCCGTAGCCTCACGCTTTCAATTCTAGTGACTTTTTCTGTGAGCCATAACTTTAGACTGTTATTGAATTTATTTCCATCTAAAGATTTAGTCTGAAATGGTAAACAATTGTATATTGTAATTGATTGACTTGATTGTTACCTATTATTGTAATGTGTGTTTCAGATGTACCCAATACTCCAAAATTAATGATTGAACTTGAAGGAAATGGAAATACTGGTAAGTAAAAGATAAAACTAATAAACGCAATTCATCATCATCATCATCAGCCAGACGACGTCCACTGCTGAACATAGCCCCCCCCCCCCCCCCCTTTAACTCCACACTGAACGACAACCTGCGTTTTGCATCCACTAGATGCTTGCGACTCTCACAATGTCGTCGATCCATCTAGTGGGAAGCCTACCTACGCTGCGTCTTCCGGTTCGTGGTCTCTACTCAAGAACCTTTCTTCCCCATCGGTTATCGGTTCTTCGAGCGATGTGGCCTGCCCATTGCCACTTCAACTTGCAAATTCTATGTACAGCTATGTCGGTGACTGGTTCTTTGGCATTCCGATGTTGACGACCCCGACCGGCGGCAGCGGCAACGTGCGACCCACTGCTCAGTATGCATTTATGTTTACCTATTTATTTATTGGAAAACAAACAGATTTTTACACTAAAATATACAATGGAAAAACGATAGGAAGCCAATTACAGGTTCTCACGAGTAGATATAATCTATATGTAAGAAGTTAAACATGTGCAAACACTAAGAAAGGTTTCGGTAACATAGAAAACAAAAATGTATAGACAAAATAAAATTTAAAATAACAAGGTACAACATACGTATCAATTGTTTAGCACTCCATATAAATTCATACTAAGCAGTGGGTCGCACGACGTTGCCGCTGCCGGTCGTGGTCGTCAAGATCGGAATCCTACCTTAAGAGATCTATCAAATTTTAAATGATAAATAAATAAATAAATTTCGGACATTTTTTCACACACGGTTATGATAATGACAATAAACCGGTGCCGTACCGGGTTTCTCTACGAGATCGAATCAGAAATGAGATCCGTAGACGAACGAAAGTTACCGACATAGCCCACCGGATTAGCAAGTTGAAGTGGCAGTGGGCAGGGCACATAGCACGCAGAACAGATGGCCGATGGGGCCGTAAGGTTCTCTAATGGAGACCACGGGCCGGTAAGCGCAGCGTAGGATGTCCACCCACAAGATGAACAGACGACCTAAAAGAGACCGCAGGGAAACGCTGGATGCAGGCCGCTTCCAACCGGCTCTTTTGGAGATCGATGGGGGAGGCCCATATCCAGCAGTGGACGTCCTATGGCTAAAATGATAAAGACCTAAAGACCTGTCCAAATAAGTGTCCGTGACAACAATCACAGTCACTGGAATTACACATCTCATGAAATTGATAGTAACAAGTTTTTTTATTCAGTTTCAGTGTCCTGCGCTAAAAAAGACTCGTTGCCCGACAGCAGCGCTCGAGTCAAAGCAGCTGCAAACATGTTTTGTAGAAGCACATATTTGAACAGCAGACGGTATACCTATGACTACTTCTGCCAAGACAACATATGCCGGTTGTGTTGGAGTACAACAAATGCCATAAAATCGATGGAGAATGACGCCATAACTGCTCAAAAGATACTAGAGTTCATCGGAGTCAATGTCTCTACAGAGACTCCAAAGACGGTGTGCTCGCTTTGTCTAACGAAAATAGATAGTTTCATCAAATTCAAGAAGCTATGCCAAGAAGCTGATCGGAAGCTCAAAATTATCTTATCAACCCCTTCTACTTTCCCCCGGAATACTTGTCAAGTCAAATTAGAGAGAAACGAATCGGCTTTTAAAAAGGAAACCGATCCCAAAATACTCGATAGAGAAAAGAAAAACTTTAACGTAAAACAAGAGATGGAATTCGATTTTGATGATGATGACGATGACTTCCCAAAGGATAATAAGTACTGTTCCACGTGCAATTTAAATTTCGACTCTACAGACCTGATGAGAGAGCACAATATGGAAGTTCATAAGAATGAAGCATTTGAATGCTATGGATGTAACAATACTTTCAACTACAAGTTGAAGCTATGCAAAGATACTATGGAATACAGTTGCAGCGGTTGCTGCAAATGTCTTCCAACTCGAAGAACAACAGAATCTTGCGTAAAAGTAAAGAAGTGCGACGAACCAAAAGCCAAAGTGTTTAAGTGCCAGATATGTGCGGAAGTGTTTAAAGTGCATTTATTATGGAGGAAGCACATGGCTGTACACAGGAAGGAGATGAAATATGTCTGTGAGGTCGGTAGCCATTCTTATTTGAGATGGGGGCGATGTGTCCTGCACTGACGTCCCGCTTGGGGTGTATTGTGCATTTCCCCCAAAGATAATATAACCACTTGATCGAGCATGTAGTAAAAATTCCCTTTTGCAAAATGATGCCACGTCAGTCGCGGGTCGCTTGTGATTGGAGAATCAAAAGTCATTCGTTCAATTCGTGCCTAGGATTGGCCCGCTCGAAATAGTTTAGGTTGACATGTTAGAAACTTTGGCTTATGCGGGGTAAAGGATGAGCAGTCAAGTGGTTATATTGATTTCCCCCTACCAGCACCTACCCGAGCCAACCCAACTCCTTGAAGTATCGGAGTGAGGCTCTGGGGCGCTGGCACACACGAGTGGTGTAGATGGTAGTGTAAATAATGATGATGAAAAGCAGTCTAGCTGTTGCGGTGACGTGGATGAAAAAGGCAACGGTGCCTCACGCAGTCCGTGGGTAGCCATATTAAATACTAGCTTTTGCCCGCGGCAAGGCTTTTTTTGCCAACAAAACAGCCTATCACGCTAGGATATTGTAAGTTTCAAAGCCACGAGGTGGATAGAGGAACTCTGCAATCATTGGCGGATCCAGGGGGGGGCGGCATGAGGACCATGCCCCCCCCAAATACCTAGCAATTCCGTACATTCGACTCAATTTTTCAGTTTGATTCCTTCGAATCTTGTCAGAATGACCTTTTTTGGTTAAAACGCTGTTTTAAACTATCACGGTTGTTCACTAAAGTTATATGGTTATTTACGGGATATTTACCATGATAAGGTTGTGGAATGAGCTCCCGATATTACCACGACCACAACCTCAACCTTACCACGTTAAATATCCCGTAAATAATCATATAACTTTTTTGGTTAGTTTTATGAGCCCTCTCAAATTTTTTGATGGACAACGCTAAAAAAATCAAGATTGTCTCCGTCAAGTTGCTTATAAAATTTAAAATAAACCAGCCAAGTGCGAATCGGGCTCGCGCACTGATGGTTCCATACCACCACAAAATAAAAGTAGTGGAAAAAGACAACATCGCGTCCAGGCGCTCACCCATCCAAGTACCGACCGCGTCCTACGTTGCTTAACCCCCCCTTTTGTATTTACTTTTTGACTTTTTTTAACTTTCAACTGGCTATCTGTTACGGTTCGCAAGATACAGCCGTTTAAAGACAGACAGCGTAGGCTCACTAATAGGGTCCCGTTTTTACCCTATCCAAAGGGTAAAAAAGGGGACCCCTATTACTAAGCCTACGACGTCTGTCTGTCCGTCTGTCCTACCTATTTTTTAACGGATATATCTTTCGAACCGTTATAAAATCGGAACCATAAAAAAGAAAAGAAAATTCATGATCCAAGAAAACAAGGTCTAGCGCTCTGAGAGTTGTCCCGCAATGACGTCACTGTCCAGTTGCCACTTTATTGTAACAAACACAGATACCGGGAAACAACTTTTTTAATAATCTATTAAATAAAATACAAAAAGCATTTCAATTGTCATTTGGTTTAAACACAATTTTATCAAAACCACATTGATTTATTGGATTCCCACAGGTAATATACGGATATTGGGGAGTTATAATTTCACGCTACTGTTAACACAGAAAATCATAGAGAGTCCGCCATTGTTTCGTGTATCGTCATCTCTCTCGAACTTGTTGTAAATTACTTATTCTGCTCTTGCTTATGCACGTGTACGTGTATCCATAACGTTGATGACATCGTTGCGGGACGCCCACGTCACATTATTTCTCGGAGCGCTTACTTGGCGGAGTATATTATTATACCATGAGAAAATTATAATAATTGCTTTCTTTTGTCAGACTTGTGGTCGAGTATTGAAGAACAAGAAGAGCCTGAGCGAGCATATGTTGATTCACACAAGCAACAAGCAGCTGAAGTGTCCGCACTGCGACTACCGCGCCACGCTCAAAACTTCACTCGTCTACCACATCAGGTACACCTTACTTCCTTATATTATACTAGCGGTCCGCCCCGGCTTCGCACGGGTATAGATTATAGCCTATGTCACCCGGGGACAGTGTAGCTTCCCAACAGTGAAAGAATTTTTTAAATCGGTTCAGTAGTTTTTGAGCCAATTCGTTACAAACATACTTACATACAAATCTTTCCTCTTTATAATATTAGTATAGACTAGCCACGCTCCGCGTTATATACCTCCCTGCTTCGACCAAAATAAAATAAATGGACGGGCCATAACTTGCTCAGTAAAAACGAGTCAAAACCGTCGGACATATACTTCAACACCTAATTATAACCATGTACAGATTGTTCAGTACATTTGTTACAAAAAATAGATAGCGGTTTTTTGTTGTGTATTTACCTACACTTCGGGATAGCACACGAAGGCATAATTTTATCAGATGTTTCGTTATCATGTAACAATAGACGTGTCACTCTTCCTACGGCTAGAGACCGACTGAAACGAAGTGAGCGCCGGCGCTCATTTTGTAATCTTCAAAAATGCGCTTCTTCTGGGCCCGTCTATTCACTTTATTTTGGTCGAAGCCTCCTTGATGCAAAATCAAATGAACTTGAATTCCGAACGTGATCCCGAGCGAGAACAAGGGCCTTACGGACAACTGCTATTACAGGCACCTAATCCGCTCAGCTGGACAATCACGCGACCGCAAACCTTATCGCGCCCAGATACGGTTTGCGGTCGCGTGATTTTCCAACTGAGCGGATTAGGTGCCTGTAATAGCTGTTGTCCGTAAGGCCCCAAGAAGCTCAAGTCGTAGGTAGGTATACAACTTCACTGTGTTTACGTTTGTATCAAGATAAAACTTCTAATGGATTTACCTTCGATGAATAGTTTGCACGTCAAAATAATAATGTGGGTAGATTTGAAATTTTTATAGATTTACTTTGTAGAGTCCTTTCCATGAAAGAAGTCCCACGGCAAACAGCGGAACTATATTTCCATGTTGTAGTTGTCAGGTGTTGTTACTGTGTTTGGACGCTAGTGAGATTTTTATTAATTTTCCATCGTTAAAGAGTCGTGTACGATGCCAAAAGTTGTTAAAGTTCTACTCGAGAAATGATGCTGATAGTGATTGATACGCGATGACAGCGCCGCGTCTGGGGGACTTCAAACATGAAAAGCACTCTATAAGTTCTGCATCAATATTTTTTTATTTATTATTTATTTCAACGTAGGTACCTACGTATTGTTTCTCAGTGCGGGGTGAATCTGTGTGCCAAGACTTACCTTCCGTGGTTTTTTGGTGCTACATTTTTGTAAATCGTATATGAACAATGTGTTGTTAAACAATAAAAAATAAATAAAATTAAAGTATGTACTTCCATTTAAAATATACAGTCCACGAGTCCGATCCTATACAATAGGCATGGTGGCTACCATTTTTTTATTACCTCATAATAAAGCTGATTATAAATAGAGCCCATCAACGAAAACAAAATTAAAATTAGTACAAAAACAAATAAGATTTAAGCATTTTAATTTCATGCTAGACAGAGAGCGCACTATACTGAGCCGTGACGTCACGCCTCAGGAGCGCCATACACATGCTATACTAACACACGCTTTGCGAGAAAGGGATAGAACATCCCCTCTCTATCCCCACCTAAAAGTATAAATACTCATATCTCAGAGATTTATCAGCCAATTTAATTTATTTTTTCAGTACGTGTAATGTATTTAGTTATATTCATCGCTAAGCCGGTTATTTGTAACTAGCAGACCTGACAGACGTTGTCCTGTCTTAGAAATGTCAAACACGCAAAGTCAAAATTGAAATTTTTATTTTTTTACACTTTGGGTTACATTATTGGAGTTTTAGTAAGGATCCCTATTTTTTTGAAAATATAATATAGCCTATGTTAACCGGGGATAGTGTAGCTTCCCAACAGTGAAAGAATTATTCAAATCGGTTCAGTAGTTTCGGAGCCTATTCAATGCAAACAAACAAACAAACAAACAAACAATCAAATCTTTCCTCTTTATAATATTAGTATAGATAAATGAAACATTAGGACACATGCCTATTGTTGTATTTCGTATTCCGCAGGCTGCACACCGGCGAGAGACCGTACGCATGCGACCGGTGTCCGTACACGTGCGTCACCAGCTCCAACCTGAGGAGGCACATCAATACCACCCACCTCGGCATCAGAGCCTTCAAGGTACCATCACATTCTCTAAACATTCTAAAAAACTAAAACTAAAAACTTTCCAAAAGTTATATGATTATTTGCGGGATACAATAACTCTATTAAAATACCACAAAACAAAGATAAAGTAAAAATTTCAATAAAAAAAAACTAGGCTTTTATGAATTATGAATGAGCTCCCGATATTTCGGCGCAGTTACATGCAACATGTTCACGGGAAGACTGAAGAATGCGGGTGGTTGGTCGAACAGTTAAAAAGTTAAATCCTCGATATAAATATGTTTTATTCAAGAGTTGCATAATATACTTTATACCATGACTACGAGAAAAATTAATATTTAAGGAGTTTGTATCGAGTATTTTTTGCGCAAGGAGGTTGTATAACATTCAGATGGAGGTTGAATATATTGGTGTGTTCTAAACTTAAATAGTGATTAAAAGTTAATTAATTCATCATCATCATCATTTCAGCCGTAGGACGTCCACTGTTGGACATAGGCCTCCCCCATCGATCTCCAAAATGGCCGGTTGGAAGCGGCCTGCATCCAGCGTTTCCCTGCGGTCTCTTTTAGGTCGTCTGTCCATCTTGTGAGTGGACGTCCTACGCTGCGCTTACCGGTCCGTGGTCTCCATTCCAGAACCTTTCGGCCCCATCGGCCATTTGTTCTGCGTGATATGTGCCCTGCCCACTGCCATTTCAACTTACTAATTAATTACAATTACAAAATTATTTATTTCACATAATGGCAAAGATACAGTAAAGCAACCTGCCTGAGGGCCTCAAACTAGGCTAAGCCTGTATCTTGAGGTCCAAACAGGATATAGTACATGACATATCACGCGCGCTTACACCTTAATGGTTGTAATTTTGAAAATATATTATTATTACTAGATAATTAAATTTAAACATTAAGTACAGAGAAAGAAAAAATAAAAACAGTTAAACAATGAGTAGAATAAATCAATATAAATGAGTTACATAGCCTAGTTAAGTAGTCGTTTTTTATTATTTCTTATAGTAGATAGTCTTGAGCTTGGCTGCCATCTCGCCTGATGTTAAGCGATGATGCGGTCTACGATGGAGCACACTTGCCTAGAAATAACCGATTCAGCAGTGCAAGTACCGTTCTTTTATCGATCGTCAAATTGACAGTTGAGGTCATCAAATTCAATAATATGCCATTTTTTCAGTGAAATGAAAATGAAAATATATTTATTTACATAAACATAGGCTTAAATAAGGTATATACATCAAAAGAACTCTAGGAAGAAACCGTAAGGCTTTAGGCTTATGGTTATGAGTGAGTTGGGTAAGTACAGAAGATAACTGCGATTCCCGCACTAGGCTAGGCCTGTATCGCGGAAATCTGATCCGGTTTTCCTTAGATTAACACCTCTAGTTAAAATATTGTAGGTAATTCACATAACATGTATGAATACACTTATAATTATATATCTCTATTAATATTACAGGAATAGGTCCCATTGATTATGTATATGTATATATTATGTATGTTAGTATTATTTTTACATTTTGTGTTGTAATTCATTATGGTAAATGTTATTTTTACATTGTAGGTACATTTAAGATGGGATCTTCAATAAATGCTCCGTCTCCATATAGCTAAGCGAACTCAGAAACTTAAAAAGTGTCTTTTTGGCTTCGTAAACAGTCTTTTCTTTCAAATTGCAGTACTCGCTGTGATCGATTCTATGGCATTTTAGCGAATTTGACGATCGATAAAGAACGGTACTTGTACTGCAGTCTCGACTTGAAGATACCCAGATTGTAACTAATGATAAGAGATTAAATTAACATTAACATTTTAATTAATTAAATTTTTTTACTAACATTGACTAACTAATAATGACATTATAATATTGTAGACATCGTACCTATTTAACTTGACATAACTACTATACTATGACATTTCCTTTGTAAACTAACAATACTAATAACTTATAATTAGTGAGTTATGAATGCCAGTGCTAATATTGCACGTCCATTTTGAGACAAGTTTGTTTTCGGAGCTCTTAAGAACTGATTATGTCTGTATTACATCTAGGTTCACCAACAAACTGCAATAAATATATTTTGATTTGATTTGATTTAACTGACGACAGTTGCTTTTTATTCACTGTTTTCAGTGAATAAAATAAGCTTTTTAGAAGGGGCTTTTTAGTATAAATGTAATTTCCTTTACATAATCCCTCTCTTTGTTTCAGTGCCAAATATGCAACAAAGAATACATGTACAAGAGATCTCTTAAGGAACACATAACGTCCGCACACCAGGGGAAAAAGGAAAACATGTGCAAACGTTGCGGAGCCCTATATTTCCGCTTTGAACACCTAAGGAAACATATACTGGTGAAACATAGGAAGGTCATTAAAAAAGTCAAAGATGACTACTTTGAAGTGAACGATGCGGGATATAAAAGAATGAGTAAATTCAAAATAGTACATCCAACCCAGGGCGGGTCATAATGAAGATATTACAGAATACAAAGATGTCAAATGTTAGGATATGCTCTGGCGAACAGTTTTCCAGTATGTCTATTCCCTCTCCAAAGAAACAAAGGAAGGCAGCGAGTAAAATGGGAGGATGACATTAAAATGGCAACACACAAGAATCGAAGGAATGGAAGTCTCAGGAAGAGGCTTGTGCCGCATGCCAGAGTGCAAGCTGAAGAAAAAAAACGGAAAATATAAATAGTGAAAAGAAAATATTGTAAATTAATTTATATACTCAAGACAGAGCGAGACAGAGCTCGTTCTGTCGACCCGAGTGCTCTTGATGTACGGTGTAGTGGGACTGCAAGGCTGTAGCAAGGAACCCTTTTGGGGGGGAGGGGGTCGAACTCTGGACAAGGTCGGGGGGGGGGGGGGGGGTAATACCAGTAGAACACTACCTCTTTTGTTCAATATTTTAGTAGGTACCTATGTATAAAACTATGGGATTGCCAAGACATTTCCAACCCCCCGAACCTCCCCTACCCTATGGCCTTGGTGGACTGTAAATACGATGAACCATGATGATACGTTGATGACGAAAACCGAACCAGGATGTAGCCCATCGCCTTTTTCTGTGCACACTGGATGCTGGGGTTGAGGTAAATCTAACAAATGTACGACTTAATGGTCCCTTGTTTTCCCTCCTTATAGCTTGCCGCCTAGGTCTTCAGTTTTCTTTATTGTTGCGAGGTCCGTTCCGCTTAAGCGCTTCCGAGAGATCCGATTAGTGTATGTGATCAAGCGATCGAGCGTCAGATAATGTAGCAGTATCTTTTCAGAGACTTTAGACAACGTGCTAAGCAGCCTGATGGGTCGATAGCTTTCGGGTATTCTGGCGTCTTTCCCAGGCTTAGGAAGCACCACCACCTTGCCTATTTTCCAGCTTTTCGGAAAATGACCAGAGCGGAGTATGCCGTTGTAGACTCTGGTGAGCGCTGCTACCGTTTTCGGTGGCATCTTCTTGAGGGCTTCGTTCGTTATGAGGTCCAGGCCGGGTGCCTTTTGCCTGGGTCTTTTTCATTCATAAGTCTTATTACCCGACCTGGAGTACCGAGGATTAGGTTTTCACCTTGTTTGTCTGATGTTGGCTTGTTGACGTAGTCGGCCAGCTGGTTCTCGATGTCGGTTACGTGCTGCTGGTTGTATCCCAGCGCCTTTTTTCTGTCCCTGTTGCACACTGGATGCTGGGGTTGAGGTGAACCGAACAAAGACTTGATCGATCGATCGTGGGTCCTTCTCTCCGGTTGGAGAGGAAATCAGCATTAGCATCAAAATAATCACTATTGCAGTGGTTGGGCTCTGGGGGATCTGGGGCGAGCGCCCGCCTGGTACTGTCCGACTGGGCGTCGTTTCAGCGCTTTCTGCGGACCTGTATGTTCCATTGGGATGGTGGAGGGGCGAGCGTCCAGCCGGTGCTATCCGACCGGCGACGCTCCAGGTCCCTCCCGTAGACTGGTATGGTCTGGTTGTTCTCTTGTATGGGTTTTACCTACTAGCTTTTTCTTCTCTCTTTTCTATTGGTCTCACCCATTGGCTTTTTCGGACTTCTCGTCTGTGGGTCTTACACACTGGTTTTGTTCCTGCTGTTCCCCTCTTCGTATTCCTCTGGTTCGGCCAGCAGATCTCGAGGGAGCGCCTTCCTGGTACGTACGTCGGGGGACGTGCATGGAATGGAGCTAAGTTGTGTAAGTGAGGGTGTAGTCCGTAGTCGGCTCAGTCAAACATGCCGCACCAGTCGGACAACGAACTCCTTTACTGTTTCGGTATGCAAGTTCCGGACGATGACGTCGTTACGCACGTACCATCTGGCTCCCGAGATCATCCTCAGGGTGACATTTGAATCACCTGCAGCTTCTTCTTTTGGCTGGCCGTGCACAGTGCGTACCATGCCGGTGCAGCGTAGGTCAATCTTGTTCGGATATATGTTTTGAATATCCCCACTTTGGTTTTCAGGGACTACTTAGAGTAGAGGACTGGACGGAGTAGCGCTCGAGCAGCCTTCGGCTGGTGGATGACGTGGGTGGCATGCGAGCGCATACTGATGTCCGAGTGGATGTAGACGCCCAGGTACTTAACAGACTTTTCCCATGTGACGTCTTCGCCTCTAAGTTGTAGTGGTGGTGGTCAAGCATTGGCATCTGCTTGAGGGCGGCTTTCTGGATTCCGTCGTGACCCGGCGCCTTCTTCAACTGGAGACTCCTCACAGCTCTGGAGAGTTCCGGTTACATATAAATTGCTCCCCTCCCAAAGGTGGTCTGCAAGTAGTCGGACACTTCCCTTAGTACGACTTCTTGGTGCTTGAGTACCTCCTCTGAGGCATCAGGTGGGACTGGGTGTGGCCGGAACTGTTCCACCAGGTGTTCCTTAAAAATCTGGTTCAAACGGATTTAAATTCTGTGGTTTACTAATTGAGTTCTTGACAAGAACGGAATTTGGGAATATTTTGTCTCTCCAAGACCTTTCAAATAGCACTTTAAAAAGTGTAAGTCGTCACTGATAATCACGCAGCGTTTAAATATATTTTTTGTCGATCTTGTTGAGAGGCTATTTACCAGTTTTTCCTCAATAACTTGGTAAAAAAAGGTACAAAATCCAAAATGTTTGCAGTCACTTCACACTCGTTTTTCCGCAAATGGTTATCGATTTCATTGCCGGTATTTTTATTTTTTTTGCGCGGAATTTGTTAAAAATTTATAAAGTAATATAAAATATTTATTGGGCACGTAGTGGACTTGTTGAAGGCTAGCGCGCCACTCGTTGGAGCGGAGTTGTATGCCGCAACGCAGCACAGCGCAGGGCAGGGTAAGGCAGGGCGCTCCGATCGATCGATCGAGTGTTCTTCCTTCCTCACTGGAGGAGAGGTAGGGATACAGACCTTATAGGTAGTACCTCCTTGTCGCGGTTGGACTCTGAGGGACACCGCCCTCGGGGAGATTGGAGGGGAGAGTTTCCAACCCGGCATGGTGAAACCGGGTGGCGTCTCGAGCACCCGTGCAGGATCGTGATATTGGTCCAATGGTGATCTCTGGTGGTTGTTATCAGGGATGTTACGGAGCTTCGACTCCGGTTCCGTTAAGTCGAACTTCCGATTATTATTACACCTTCGGTTCCGACTTCGGCTCCGACACTTTTAAATCGAAAGTTTTAATCGGAGGTCGAAGCATAACATAGCGGCGGCGGCCTGTGTCGACTGTTATGAACAGGTTCATACATGTCGCGCGGGGAATCCCCCCGACTCCCACTACGTGCACTCTATCGTCAATTATTTTTTCACTTGTTTTAATTTGTTACGCACACGACACGTTCACCTCCACCACACGTTGCCTCCGACTCCGATTCCGACTGCGATAAAGCAAATTTAAAAACTCCGACTCCGCCTTCGGTTCCGATAAAACTACCTCCGTTACATCCCTGGTTGTTATGTCCGATACTTAGTTGGTTTCATGGCCTCATTCTGGGCTGCCGCCTTCATCCTCTTCCGGTCAAGCCAAGAGGAGCTCACGCGGGAGAGCACGCCATGTACGTACGTCAGGGGGGCGTGTGTCGAGCGGCGCAATGTTGTTAAGGTGATCCGTTGTCTGCGTGGTCAAACATGTTGCGTCTCCTTAAGCGCTCTTCGTCGCGACGCTAGTGGTAGTGGCAGTGGTAGTTAGTCGCTGATGACGCCTCAGGTCAGCTCCTCCCTGATGTCCTGGTTTCCTCTTTCCTAGTGATGACCCGGACACCTCAGCAACATATTATGAAGAACGCAACTTTTTTAAGCGCTATGATATCTCAGAAATTTTGATTCTTATAGTGCTAACAGACGTACAGATTTGGTTGACGGACCGCCGTCTGACCAACGGGAGGGAAAGAGAAATTTTTCTCTTTCTCCCGTCTCTCCTGTAAAAAGTGTATGAACATTTTGTTCTAACTATTGTTTGTTGAATTTTTGTTCTAACTATTTTTAGATTACACTTACTGTTGAGCTGAAAAGAAAAAAAAAACAAGTTTTGCGAATTTTGACCTTGATGAAAAAAATGCAGTTGTGGGATCGATGGAGACAATTCATAATTTTTTTTTTATTGTTGTTCCCTAAATTCGTTCCAATTTTCAGCACTTTGCGAATTATTGTAAGCTTTAGTGTCTATTTTGACCGGACTAGTAGATGACATTGTTAGTAGTAAAAAAGTGTTTTTAATAAAAGTTATTTAAAAAATATACATTTTTTTCTTTTAATTCTATGCCTAATATGTTGGATATAAGGTGTTACCCAAATTACGAAATCTTATGTTCTGACTTCTGGCATAGACAATATTTTGTCTATGGTTCAGGTGACACAAATTCTAAAAACTTAATAGCAAAATTATGAACGAAACAACCATAAGCTTGGCCCATAATGTCGAGGCGTTGTATTTTTTTCCGAACCTAGGTATTGTGTAATTATAACCATAGATAGACCGTCACTTTGTCTCTGGCTATGCCTTATGTGCTTATGGTGCTAGATCTATGACTTATTTAAAGATATCTTAACACAGATCTGTGTATCTTAACTTCAAACCATAGATAAAATTTTGTCTATGCTTCAAACTTACTTTTTGCCACTTTTGCCATTTTTACCGATCTACATGGTTATGCAGAAAGGGTGGTAGGTAACCCTATTTTACGAGGATCGGCGAGCTGGTAATAAAAGGGTTACCAGGAGCCTTACGGCCAACTCCTTACGCGGCCTCAAACTAAACAAAAAACCGCGCAGTACGGAAAATCACGCGAACATGAACCTTAACGCGCTAAGATACGGTTTGCAGTCACGAAACATTTTTTTATCGCCTAAATTGGATTGCTTTAAACCGCTAGCCCCGGATGGCTGGTTTGCTCTTCAATAATAACAAAAAATTATAAACGTCTTGTAAAAAATATTCATAACTTGGTATTGGCAAAATAGACAAGATTTATAGAACAAAAGCTGAATAAAGATTTAGGATTGCCCCGTTTTCTTTACACCTAAGTAGGTAGGAAATTAGGAAGACTTGAATAGTGGCTTTATACCTAATTTATAACCGGTGTAAAATTGTTTTCCTGCCTATGTTGGCAGCGGCATTTTAAATTTTCCGCCAAACTTACCTTTTTAGGATTCCATACCCAAAGGGTAAAAACGGGACCCTAGTACTAAGCCTACATTGTCTGTCTGTCCTACCTTGAAACGGCTGTATCTCAATCAATCAATCAATAGTTTATTTAATAATCTTAACCTATTACTACAAGCATTATGGTTAACTCTTAGATAACTTATAAATACTAGTTATGTAGGTAAACAGACATTTGATAAAAACATACCTACATTCACGAAAGATATTTATGTTGTTGAATATAATTATGTTTGTTGTACCTAGCTAATTGGTAATTGAATTTTTGTTTGGTAAAACACTTTCTATTGTAGGCACATAAGTTAGTGAACTCACAATGCACTAGTTTAAAGTTATAGTATCTCTCGAACAGTAATAGATGCCAGTTCAAATATTCACAGAAAATGTAATGTTACGGCAGCATAACTACCAAACAATAAAAAGGTCAAAAAGTAAAAACGAAAGGGAAACGTAAAACAAACAAACTTATTTTTGTATTAGCTCTTAATGTAAAAATTGTAATACTTACAAGCGTCAAACTTAACATGATTATAGTACACACTCTAAAGTATAACAACAAATAATAAAAATGGCCAAGTGCGAGTCGGTGACAAGTTTATGTTCATTACCAAGTTATGACTGGTAATTAATAAACCGGTAATTTCGTTATTGAATTTTGTGGTGGTACGGAACCCTCAGTGCGCGGGCCCGACTCGCACTTGGCCGGTTTTTATTCTTTTTTTTTTCTTTTATTGACGCTTCAAGAATAAATCGGGCAACGTCGGGCACCTTCGTCACCGAATCATGAGCACATCTTTTTGATCATGACTTATTTGTCAGCTTAAATAAAGTTAAATCGTTAACGTAACGTAAAAAAGTGAACGTTTACGTTCGCGTGATTTTCCCAACTGCGCGGTTTTAACATTAGTTTGATACTGCGTAAGCAGTTGGCCGTAAAGCACCTGGAAGTAAGAGATACAGTTAGTAATAAAATCATGTTTATTTATCTTATTCATAAGTGATAAATTATGTTATTATTTTTAATACACCTTTTAAGGGCTAAACTTAACGCCTAATTATCACACAACTTAAACTCGGCAGAACTCCATTGAAGCAAACTTATAACTAACAGCATATCCTTAATTCGGTGAAACTAGTAGGATAAAATTAAATGTAGGTATACATTCGCGTTTTGTCGGTTCAAAGTTTGTGTGATAATTATTCGTTCGAGTTGACTCGAACTTGATCTTAAGTACATTGGTTGGGATAATATTATCCATAGTTTCCCATTTTGGTTGAACAACATGATTACATTTAATATGTAGGTATAGTTTAATCAAGTTATACAATACTATTTGGTTGAAATAACCCCTAATGATACACAGCATAATACGTCAATATTATGCGGGTAGTTTTAAAAAACGAAGCCCCTACGTCTTCTATAACTACCCTCATTATATTCTTATCACGTAACTGGTGGCGAGGCCACAGGTTATAGATAATGTGGATGAGGCAGATGGGATGCTGTTATTATGTATGTATCTCATTAATAGTGAAGAGAAATGAACGACAACTGTTGTTTAATTTTTGACCAATCTCATGTGTATCCCTTGCTGTGTACTTGAAAAATAGAGTTCTATAATGAACCACATTTTAATGAAATTAAAGATCCAAATAGTAAACATAACTATCAGTGAGAAAACCGATCCAGATTAAATAGTACATTTTGGAGCACTCTATTTTTCGCAGGCATGGGTAAGCCAGCGGACGGACGGCAGCTCACCGTTTGCCGCGCTGCCCTTCGCCAGCGCCAGATACGCGCCGCAACCTACACTAGTTGCTGCATCGAAGAAGCAAGAACGAGAGCCACCGCGAGAGCGAGATGCATATTTTGCCGGACGCCCAAGCGGACACTCGCCGCGTACATTGCTAATGGGCGTAGAAATGCCAGGGACAAATAGCATAGGCTCTGGAACCCTTTCCCCATTCCCATTAAGTGATTAGAAGAAAATGATGATAAACGATAATGGAGGACTGCCGTGGACCGCGCGCGTACGGACTTGAATGAATAATATTTTCAAGACCGCGCCCGTAGCTTCGAGATTTGAGAACCTAGGAGATCGACGCGCAATGCCGGTCTTCCTATAGGTCGCGTACCGGTCGAACCGCCGCGAGAGTCGATGAACCCGCCTCCGGAGTCCGGGTGCATCAAAAGACCCTTTTCAGGGCCAACCTGAAACTGTAAAACCACAATACTGTAATCTCTGTAGTCACAGATAATACCATTGTCACAAAATCTACTGTAATCACAGAAGTTACCCCCATGGAAGCCGATCAAACAACCCCCACCGGGTCAGGAGCAGGATCGGCGCCGGAACCCGCGGGATTGTCACCGAACGGCGATTCGAGCGTGACTTGCTCATACTCGCCCGGATTATGTAGGCCGATTACCTCTTGGAGAATGCTGCGCTGGATGGCGCTCTGCCTGCGCCATAGAGAAGTCGAGATCGAGGGAGCGGAGCTGTCCATCGAAGACCGCCTTCGAGCTTGCACAAAAGGCAATGATAACACTGCCGCCGATTGCCAGTGTGTCGCCTATTTCACACGGACAGACACGACGCACTCATATAGACGAAGCTAGAAAGCGCCCACGCACACGCCCGCATCGACCACGCCGCCTAGGGACAAGCAAAGAAAGAGAAGCTCAAGCCCTTTCCCGCTGGCCCTAAAGAAAAATCCCAAGACGGCTGCTATACCGATGCCACAGAGTCAAAGAAGAGAGCCGTCCCCAGCTATGCGTGCATATGCGCAGGCATTTGTACAATTATTTTCCTTCTAACACATAATTTTATATGCATAGTGCACTCAATGGAGTAAAGCTAGGTAGTACATTATTGTGCTCTCGATAAGGTAAAGCTAGCCGACGATTATGGCGGCCGACCTCAACTCCATGCTGCGGCGGCGGCCGCCACTGCCGCCGCCGCGGCGCATGCCGCGGTCCCAGTCACTGCGGCGCATACGGCCGCATCAGTTGCGACGCCACCCACTGCATCTGCGATGGAGGAGCTCATGGAGTTCGTGTCGCAGGGCCTGTTCGAGGAAACCGGAAATGGAGCTTCCGGTTCTTTGAATATGGACGTCACGCCCGCGGCTAGAGGGTCGCAAGTCGGGGTTCCGGAGAACCCGACCCCGGGCCACGCCATCATGACGTCACCGCCACTCATGCCCCCCCCCCCCCCCCCCTCTGCTTGGGATCACGGGGGTGGTTTGGGCAACGACGAGGCCGACTACGATTCCTCGTCGTATGTCGCCCTTGAGCCAGTCCCGGTACCAATGGACGCCGCGCCGATGCCGTCGCCACCGACCCCACCGCCAGCAGCCGCGGCCAACTATGCGGCGGCCCTGGCGTCACCACTACCACCCAGGGCGCCTACCCCGCCGGCTCAAGGGGTACCGGCGAGGGACAGTAAAGCGGCCCAGCAAACTCCTGTGCCAGCCGCCATCGCCATGAGGAAGTCATACCCTCCCATTATCGTGGATTGCCTCCCCAATTGGCCCCTCCACCTGGGAGAGTTGAGGAAGCGACTGGGCCATATCCCCAATGCCCGCCCATTGGGGAAAGGCATCCGGTTCCACCCTACAACGGTAGAAGAGTTTAGAGGGGTACAGAAGTACCTTGTAGAAGTTAAGGCCAAGGACCCCCCCCCCCCCCCCCCCCCCGCTGTTTCCTGGCACTGTTACTCCTTGACCCAGGATAAGCCACACAAAGTGGCCCTCTGGGGACTCCCACAGGGCACTGAAGAAGCCCTCATAGCAAAGGCCCTTCAAGACAGAGACTACCCGGTTCTGTTCGTGAGGGCATTACCGATAAGAAAGAACGCGCAGAAAAGCGTCTATCATATCCAGCTGGACCCGATGGGAAAGGAACAGCTGGAAAATCTCTATAGGACCACGGACCTACTCAACATGCCTCGTGTGGTGATCGAGGCATGGAGAGGGACGGCGACAGTCCCCCAGTGCCACCGTTGCCAGCAATTTGGTCACTCGTCGACCAACTGCCACAGGCCGCAGAAGTGCGTGAGGTGCGCGGAGGCGCACTTCGGCTCCACATGCACAAACGCCCCAGACGCTCCCTTGAAGTGCGCCAACTGCGACGGAAGGCATGCGGCCAACAGCCGCATGTGCCCTGTCTTTCGCCGCGAGGCACGCAAAAGAAATATACGTATTCCCGGCGACCGTAACCCTCCGGCGCCAGGAAATAACCAACCAATTCGGCCAGGCGTGCCCCCGGCCCGGCCCCGGGCCCAGGGCAGCCCCACCGGGCCGTCGCCAACAGCAGCAACATAATCAACCACGGCAGAATGCCTGGCCTGGACGCCAGCCAGTAAACCAGACGCCTGCAGCGCAGCAGATGACCCACCAACCTCCTACGGGTCCCCTCACCAACTGGGGAGGATGGCCGCTGCCACCAGCACTTCAGCAGCAACACCAAATGCCCTCGACCCTCTGCCCCCCTGCAAACTACGGGCAGAGCACGAGGGGGCGCAGTAAGAAAAGGAAGGGGATAGGCCGGGGAGTACCTCCAACCGCGGCCTCAACCCCACATCCGCCGATCAACTTGCCACAGGCAGCCGTACCAACCACAAAAGAGGTGGCCATGGCACGGCCATCAACAAGCACCGTGCCCCAGGGCACAGCAGCCACGACGACCGCAGGTAGGGGGCGCAGTAGGCGGCGCACCCACAGCAGAAAGAGTGTAGCTGCCCCCCCACTCCCGCCGATGACCGCACCGCCTACCCAGGCACAGTCAGTGACCGACCAACCTAAAGAAGACCACCAAAAGCCAGCGGAGGCACCGAGAACCATGGCACCCCATCCAGGCCCTAGACCTCGACCTCGCCTCCAACGTCGCAATAAATCTGCCCCCCCTCCATCGAAGTCGAACCGGGGGGCACACAATCAAGCTGCCAGAGGAACCCACACCCAGGCAGTTACGACCCCAGGGCAACCCACTGCTCGAGGACCTCCTCGAGACCCGCGCCCGGGGGCCCACCAACACCATCAACCTCACCAGCAATGGATGAATGCCCCACCTGTGCAGCACGCCCAGTGACAGCCACAGAGACCCCCTCCAGGCCTCTTTCACGGACCAGGGGGCCCCGGAGCTCATACGCAGCATCAACAACAACAACAACATCTACAAAACTTCCCCTGCTTCACCGCAGGC
This sequence comes from Agriopis aurantiaria, assembly GCA_914767915.1. Lineage (NCBI taxonomy): Eukaryota > Metazoa > Arthropoda > Insecta > Lepidoptera > Geometridae > Agriopis > Agriopis aurantiaria. Next base: position 4,245,260 of record OU612007.1, on the reverse strand, counting down.
ACCCAGGCGCCAGCCCAGCAGGACCCCGTGCAGATCGTCATGGGAGCACTGATGGGATTGGTCGCTGCCATTGCAGCCGGAGAGGACCTCCGACCTCCGACCATATCGGCGAGACGAAGAAGCGATGGCCCCGCACCACTTCCCCCCGACTACAACACTGCCACTGTCGTCGCTGAGCGCCCGTTCGCGGCCCTATGTGGACAGAGGCGCTCGCACGACACATTCGCGTAGCGCTCCGCTCCGCGACTTCGCCTAGCCAAACCTGCGACAGGATTCACGACTGCGGAGTTGTTATTCCGCGGGCGAGGAATCGCACGGCAGGCGGTCCGCGCCGCGCAGCGTGCGCCACCTACGGACCGAACAGGAGCGTCGCCGACATCATCGCGACGCTCGTATACCGCTACGACATCCGACCGGAAGAGACGCGCATAAGAGCGCCGCTCACCGGTCGCGCCCATCCACCGGGTCGGACGCATCACTGCGCCGCCCGCTCTCTCATTTAGACCTGCGCACGCATCGGACCGGTGCGTGCATCCTCATCGGACCAGCCCCGCGCCAGGCGGTGTCCACGCGCCGCCGAACGCGGGACCGTACAACAAGGGACCCTTGAAGAGCAGATCCCAAACACTGCTCAAACAGCCGGCGCGCTCGTGTGTACCGGGCCGTCCCGCCGCGCTGCCCGCCGCCCGTCCGTCACTCACGGTTGGTGCCCGTGACCGGACCTGGCCGCCGGAGCCAGCCTGGATCGGTGCTGATCTGCGAAGACCGGCCGGTAGTTCACCGGACATACATTGTGTTTGTTCTATATCTGGTTGTTAATATCTATTTAAGTATGTATTTAAAACTATATATGTATGTATATCAGTCTCTGGCAGCCATATCACAAGCTTTGCTTAGTTTGGGGTCAGATGACCGTGTGTGAAAAAATGTCCCGAATATTTATATTTATTTTATACCACAGCGCGGCCGCGACTCCTGTCGGCTAGAGCCACGCCTAGCGAAGACCGGCGGACGGCGTCGCCTGCCGCTCACCATTTCGACCGACGCCGCCCGCGACTCGTCGCGGCGGCCACCACCTGCCACTACGTAACCGGTGCTGGAGCTTCGCATTTGCGTATGGCCGGCCCGACCGTCCTGCTCTGTGCACCCGCCCGCGCCTCCGTGCCTGGCGGGAAGCCAGGGCCAACGTCGTACCACTGCCCGGATTCCGGGCCATCACACTACAGCAGCGGCCCCACACCGCCGCAGCAGTGCCTGGCGCTCGCGGCCTCGCCCGTGAAAACGGTCGCTGACGCCGCGGCGCCGACTACCGCGCGCAGGGACGCCAGAGGGAGACCTCCGCTATCGCCGTCTCGCTCTAACCGGAGCGAGCTGTGATTGGGCGTTCGCGTCTCGATAGCTGCGCGGTAGCACTACGAAGGGTCGCTCGAGTTCGCTCGCACCCTTCCACCGGACCACAGAAGGTGTTCGAGGCGCCGAAAGGCACTCGCACCCTCGAAGATAAATTTCCCTGGGTGTCAGTGTGCCCCAGAGTCCAGCCTCGGCAAGAAGACTGAAGTATTGTAAGCCGATTCCTACCTCGTCCAACATCGGCCGAGGAAGATGACCACGATACGATACGATCCATGCCAGGCCAGCCGAGGGGGCCCCCACGGCTAACCCTCGGCAGCCTCCTGCCCCCGCCCACCCGCAGCAACAGCGGGCCACCGGGCAACAACAGCAACAAGCCACTAGAGACCCGAGGCGCCAGCAGCAGCAGCCCTGGTCGAGCGTGCCTCTCGCTCCCCAGGCCGACCAGTTGTCGTGGCCTCCCCCGGGATTTATGTATGGACGGGCCCAGGCCTCCCGCCTCAGCACTTCCCCTGCTTCACGGCAGGCCCACCGGTGAGTGGCCAGCAGGACCCCATGCGAGTCATCATGTTTGGCCTAATCGCAGCGGGGGAAGATCTCCAGACTACTGCGATGCGAGCACTGGCCACTATCGGTAGCGTCCTTTATGGATAGTGGCCAGGTCCGCATTCTATACTGGAATGCCGGGGGCATTAGTAAGAAAATCCCTGGCCTGAAGCTGCTCGCCCGGGAGCAAGATGTTCAAATCATACTTCTGGGCGAAACCACTACTTTTAGAATACTGCTGCACAATTTGGAGCCCATCATACGCTGTACACATCAGCCGATTGGAAAGACTACAAAAGCAGTTCCTCTATCATCTTTCATATGCAAATAACCTCTGTCGCAATCTTCCGTCTTATAGCTCAAGACTTGAACATTTTAAAATGATCTCACTAGAATGTAGACGTAACTATGCGGATATCGCATTACTGCAAAAGATAATTGATGGCAAAATTGACTGTACAAACTTGCTGTCTAAAGTTGCACTTTCGGTGCCACGTTCAAGCAGCCGCCTCCTTAACAGAAAAACTTTCTATCCCTCCCCATGTCGCACGAATTATGGCCAGCACTCTCCGTTACACCGGATGTGCTCAGCCTACAACAAAATATGCCATGACTTTGACATTTTCGGTGACAAAATCAATTGTTTCAGACAAAATTTTGTGCTTCAAAATCTTTAATTTAATTTAATATTTTTATTAGTTAATCTTTAGTTTATTTTGGTCAAAATATGTATTGTTGTAAGTGTTATATTATTTGTAGCATGCTGTGTTTTTACCTCTAGAAGGTTGTGCATTCATCGCATCTAACATCGCAAATGTTTTCATTCCTAAGATAAGAGTGTATGACCAGTTTGGTGAACCTACAATAAAAAATAAAAAAAATAAAAAATTAAAACCCAACCAAATGCTCAAGATGAGCAACTACTTCGTGTACCGCCGGGACGAGATATCTCCACGGGGTATGGCCTTCCGTGGCACGGCCGTCCTCGTGAGAAGAGACGTGGTACACGAAGAGCTGGAACCTCTGACATATGTCCAGACAAGGACTACGGGGATCCGTACAAAAGTAGCCTGCAAGGAGACGAAGATTTATGCAGGCTACAGACCCCCGCTAAACGGTAGCTTCAATACGGAAGATATGAGGAAAATCTTCCCGGACGCCCACCCTGTGCTACTGGCGGCCGACCTCAACGCGAAACACCTGACGTGGGGGTCGCATTGCTCGACGGCGCAGGGAAAAGCTCTTTTACGTGAAGCTGAGACGAGGGGCTTCACGGTTATTGGCCCCAGTACACCGACAAACATTCCAACCAACCCGAGGTGCCGAGCGGACGTCCTCGACATCGTGCTGCACAGGGGGATAGATGCGCCGATATCCGTCGAAGTACTTTACGATCTCGACGAGCAGCATCTCCCCCTGTTGATTACAGTGGGAGCGTCGATGTCCTGCACGCTTCCCCGGACGATAAGAAGGACGGACTGGGACATATACCAGACGGAGATCCAGTCGCTGTCGGTCGGCACGCTGTCCACTGCAGAAGAGGTGGAGGCCTGCGCGACGCTGCTGACTGACGCGATAGCGGCCGCCCAAGAAGCCGCCACCAAAGAAGTGCCCAGAAGTTATCAGAGAGAGGAGCTCCCCCCGAACCTTAAGGCCATGCGCACACGCAAGCGCAAGCTTCGGCAGCTGTGGGCCCACTCCCGCTGCCCCAGGGTGAAGAGGGACCTCAACGCTCTAGCAGAGAGACTGTCAGATGGTGTCAAGGCCTGGAGAGGCACCACCTGGGACAATCACATTGCCCAGTGTGAAGAGGACAAGACAAATCTGTACAGTCTCAACCGCCACGTGACCCAGGCTAAAGCGTCCGTTTGCCCACTCAAAGACGGCACAGGGCAACGGCGTTACTCAGCCTTAGAGAGGGCAGAGCTTTTAGCTGACCATTTGGAAGGTCAGTTCCAGCTGCACCCGGTCCCGCCTGAGGCCTCAGACGAGGTCCTGGAACACCACAGGCGAGTTGAGAAGGAAGTGTCCGAGTACTTGCAGACCACGGCTCCACCGTTGGGAGGGGAGGACTTCATATCCCCAACGGAGGTGTCCAGAGCCGTGCGTGGTCTCAAGTTGAAGAAGGCGCCGGGTCACGACGGGATCCCGACCGCCGCCCTCAAGTGGATGCCTACGAGGGGCTTAGTCTGCTTGACCCGGCTCTTCAACGGCGTACTCCGGACAGGACACTTTCCCTCAATATGGAAACCTGGCAAGGTCATCGTCATACCGAAGCCCGGAAAGGACAGACGCCTGCCGGCCAGCTACCGTCCCATCACGCTCCTATCGCACGTCGCGAAACTGTTTGAGCGGCTGCTGCTGCGGAGAATGCGTCCCCATCTCACCACCCGAGATGAGCAGTTTGGGTTCCGCACGCACCACTCTACCACGCTCCAGTTAACGCGCGTGCTCCACCACCTCGCAATGGAAGCAAATTATGGGAGACGGTCCGTCGCCGTGTTCCTGGATATCGAGAAGGCCTTTGACCGGGTGTGGCACGAGGGCCTCATTTACAAGTTGATGCGCACAACGACGCCGCCTGCGCTCATCCGAGTCGCCGCGTCGTTCCTCGCTGATCGCCAGTTCTACGTGTCCGTCGAGAACGTCAGCTCCGGACTCAGGCCGATCGCAGCGGGAGTACCGCAGGAGAGCTGCGCATCACCTCCACTATATGCCACCTATACAGATGACATCCCAGGCCTGGTGGACCCCATCCCAGGAGAACGGGAAGTCAATCTGGCATTATTCGCCGATGATAGTGCCTACTACACATCATCGAGGGTGCCCTCCATCGCCGCTGGCAGGATACAGAGAGTCCTCGACATCCTGCCAGGATGGCTAGACAAATGGCGCATGGCCGTTAATGTGGGTAAGACGGCCGCGCTACTCACCGGACGGAGACAGAAGAACTCAAGAATGCCACCACCATTGACACTTAGAGGCCAGGACGTCGCATGGGAAAAGTCCGTTAAATACCTCGGCGTCCTCATTGACGCAGACCTGAGCATGCGCTCGCAGACCACACACGCCATCCACCAGGCGAAGGCTGCTAGAGCGCTGCTCGGTCCCGTCCTTCGCTCTAAGTTGTCATTGAGAACCAAAATTGGAATTTACAAGACATACATAAGAACCAGATTGACATACGCTGCCCCTTCGTGGTATGCCTTATGTTCTGCCGCCCAAAAGAAGAGGATCCAGGTGGTCCAAAACGTCAGCCTGAGGATAGCCACGGGAGCCGGCCGGTACGTACGCAATGACGTCATCGCCCGGGACGTTAAGATTGAATCGGTGGGGGAGTTCGTTGTCCGACTCGCGCGAAATATGTTCGATCGCGCCGACAATGGACCACACCCCCACCTGAACAACATTGCGCCGCTGCACACACGCCCCCCTGACGTACGTACCTGGCGTGCTCTCCCGCGTGAGCTCCTCCTGACGGAACAGGAAGAGACCACTGAAGAGGATGTTGCAGGCGGCAGTCCATAGAAGACCAGATTAGACTACCAAACTGGAGACGACCACTGGATCAAGATCCACACTGAGGGGTTCGAGACGCCACCCGGCCACCCTGTACCGGGTTGGATACTCACCCCTCCAATTTCCCTGGGGTCAGTGTGCCCCAGAGCCCAGCCCCGGCAAAGAGATCCGTCTCGACGCCGGCATCCCTACCTCTTGTCACACAGAAGAGGAAGATGACCCGAGATGATGATGTAAAGCTAGCACAACAGGGGGAGGCGGTCCGTCGCCGTCTTCTTGGGGCCCGCCAAGGAAAAAGGTGGACTGGAGCATGTACCAGAGGCAGCTCCAGTCGCTATCGGTCGGAAAGCTGACCACTGCAGATGAAGTGGAAGTCTGCGCAACAGAACTGACCGAAGCGATGGTGGCCGCGCAGGAAGCCGCCACCACTGAAGTACCACACACACCATGGCGCCAAGAACTCCCGCCCGCCCTCAGAGCGATGCGAGAAAAAAAACGCAAGCTCCGGCAGCTGTGGGCCCACTCCCGTTGCCCGAGGGTGAAGAGAGAACTGAACGCACTATCCACGAGGCTGGCAGAGGAAGTGAAGGCCTGGAGTGGCACCACATGGGACGACCACTTAGCCCATTGTGAGGAAAACAGAACCGACCTCTACAGCCTCAACTGCCGATTGACGCAAGCAAAAGCGACCGTGTGCCCTCTGCTGCATAGCACGGGCCAGAGGCGCTGCCAGGCCCAGGACAGGGCGGACATCCTGGCGGATCACCTGGAAGGCCAGTTCCGCCCTCATCCAGTACCACCGGACGCCTCAGAGGAGGTGCTCCGCCATCACGAGGCTGTGACAAGGGAAGTGGCCGAGTTTCTGCAGACCCCAGCTCCACCGTTGGGTGGGGAGCAGTTCATAGCCCCAACGGAAGTCGCCAAAGCTGTGAGGCATCTCCAGTTGAAGAAGGCGCCGGGATACGACGGAATCCCGAACGCCGCCCTCAAGCAGATGCCAACGAGGGGCATAGTCTGCTTGACGCGCCTCTTCAACGGGATCCTGCGCACCGGTCACTTCCCTTCCATTTGGAAAATGGGGAAGGTTATAGTCCTCCCCAAACCAGGAAAAAACAGACGGCAGCCAGCGAGTTACCGCCCCATCACCCTTCTGCCAAACACCGCGAAGCTGTTCGAGCGAGTGCTTCTGCGAAGGCTCCGTCCCCACCTTATTACCAGGGACGAGCAATTCGGTTTCCGCACGAAGCACAGCACCACGCTCCAGCTAACGCGAGTCATCCACCACCTCACAGATGAGCACAACAGGGGGAGGCGGTCCGTCGCCGTCTTCCTGGACATTGAAAAGGCCTTCGACCGCGTGTGGCACGAAGGCCTCATCTACAAGTTGATGCGCACCACGATGCCGCCTGCACTCATCCATGTTGCGGCATCGTTCCTCGCCGATTGACAGTTCCACGTGTCCGTTGAGCAGGCAGTCTCCGGACCCAGATCGATCGGCGCAGGTGTACCACAGGGCAGCTGCGTATCACCTGCATTTTATGGGACCTACACGGACGACATACCGGTCTTGGAAGACAAGCTTCCAGGGGAGAGGGGAGTCGTCCTAGCCCTCTTTGCCGACGATAGCGCGTATATCGCATCGTCGGCCAGAGCGACCATAGCAAGGCAAGGCAAGGCATATTATACCATAGATGAGTATTTTAAAGATAAATGATAAAATGTTAATGTATTATGTGAAAATAATCTGTACCTACTATAATTATATTGTAATTTGCACACCTTAGAGGTTGGATATAGAGCGACTTTATTTTAAATTAAGACCTATCATGTACCTATATTCTAGCAAATAAATTATTTTGATTTGATTTGATTTGATAGCAGCGGGCAGGATCCAAAGAGTCCTCGACATCCTGCCCGTCTGGCTGGACTAGTGGCGGATGGCCGTCAATGTGGGAAAAACGGCCGCGCTACTCACCGGAGCGAGATTTAAGAAGAACAGACAGAAGAAGAGTGAAGAAGATGAACCCAGACCATAACCGGTCGTAGGGAGGGAGCTGAAGCGCCACCGGTCAGACTAGTACCAGTTGGTCGCTCGCCCCTCCACCATCCCGCAGGACAAAAGTCCTAATGAGGGCGCGAAACGACGCCCGGTCGGACAATACCGGGCGGGCGCTCGCCCCTTAAATTCCCTGGGGGCAGTGTTCCCCCAGAGCCCAGCCTCAGCAGGAAATTCTTTAATTTGATACTGCATCCCACCTCCCCAACCGGAGGGAGGAAGAACCCGAGTCGTCGTCGTCGTCTTCTTGGGGACTCGCTTCCTTTGCGAGTAGTACTACACGTCGCGAACTACACTCCAAGACAGGCGAGTCTACAGCTTCCGCGTCCCGTGCACCAGCGGGAGTGGGGACTCCACTCCGTTGTGTTGAGACCCCCGCCTGACTAGGCCTACGCACCGCGGAAGCACACACCAAGCGCACACGAGCTCCTGTGGCCCCGCCCTCCGCCTGCCAGTGGCCGCGTTGAGGGCGGGGCCGCCGATAAGGGCCTTTTTGTTGCGAGATGGGCATGGTCGACGCCCCTTCGGGGTCAGGCGGCCACCGGCGGACGCGAACCGGCTGGCTAGGTGTACCCGCGTGGTACTCCAGTTGAGCGGTCGAAGAAAACTGGGAGATCACTGCTGCTGCTGCTATTACTACGGCTGCGGCGCTTAAATGAACATAAACCACGAAGAAAGAATGTAAACTCACTTTACATCGCGCTGCGCGCGCCGCCAGAGTCCGCACGTACCGTCTGTCGCCGATCGTGTTAGATGGGCTTTTCCGGTTTCAGGCCAGAATTCCACCCGTCTGGCACTGTATCGCCGGCGGTACACCGCGGCCTGTGCAGGCGCGCGCTCGTTTCTATCGGGAAATCCAGACATACCATATCGGCGAGAGGAAGAAGCGATGGCCCCGCACCACTTCCCCCCGACTACAACACTGCCACCGTCGTCGCTGAGCACCCGTTCGCGGCCCTATGTGGACAGAGGCGCTCGCACGACACATTCGCGTAGCGCTCCGCCGCGCGACTTCGCCTAGCCGAACCTGCGACAGGATTCACGACTGCGGAGTTGTTATTCCGCGGGCGAGGAATCCCTCTCCAGGCGCACGGCAGGTGGTCCGCGCCGCGCAGCGTGCGCCACCTACGGACCGAACAGGAGCGTCGCCGACATCGTCGCGACGCTCGTATACCGCTATGACGGAAGAGACGCGCATAAGAGCGCCGCTCACCGGTCGCGCCCATCCACCGGGTCGGACGCATCACTGCCCCGCCCGCTCTCTCATTTAGACCTGCGCACGCACCGAACCGGTGCGTGCATCCTCATCGGACCAGCCCCGCGCCCGCGTTTTTGCTTACCCCACATATGAAATTGGGCCTTGGGATTTGGGCCTTCACCGGTTCGCCGGTGATCCCACCTGGCTGGCCCTGTATCGCCGCTGACGCGGACGGGCACAGGCGCTACGAGTAGCACCACAGAATCCAGGAAGTGAAAGAGGAAAAAATTTTGCAACTACCCACATCGGCAAGTTTTTTTTTCGAAAAACCGCCCAGGTAGCCCGAGATGTCGGACACCAGTTCCGGCTCGTCTCGGAGCTCTTCACCAGACCTCAGCCCTCCGTTGGGTGGAGAGCAATGTATAGCCCCAACGAAAGTCTTCAGAGCTGTGAGGACTGAGGAGTCTCCAGCTGAAGAAGACGCCGGGATACGAAGGAATCCCGAACGCCTCCCTCAAGCAGATGCCAACGAGGGGCATCGTCTGCTTGACCCAGCTCTTCAACGGAATCTTGCACACAGGACACTTCCCGACATCTTGGAAAATGGAAAGGTGATAATTCTCCACAAGCCCGGTAAGGACAGACGGCAGCCCGCTAACTACCGACCCATCACCCTCCTGCCACACACCGCTATGCATTTCGAGCGGCTGCTTCTCTGAAGGCTTCGTCCCCAATTCAGGGACTCCCAGGGACGAGCAGTTCGGTTTCTGGATGAAGCACTCCACAACACTCCAGCTCTCGCGGGTGCTGCACCACCTCAGGCTTACTATACAAGCTGATGCGCACCACGACGCCGCCTGCGCTCATACGAGTTGTCGCGTCGTTCCTCGCCGAACGGCAGTTCTACGTGTCTGTCGAGAACGTCAGCTCCGGACCTAGGCCGATCGCAGCAGGAGTACCACAGGGAGGAGCTGCGCATCGCCTGCCTTCTACGCCACCTACAAAGACGACATACCAATACTGGAAGACCTCCATCCAGGGGAAAGGGGAGTCGTCCCTATTCGCCGACGACAGTGCATACATGGAGTCATCGTCGCGAGCGAAGCTAGCAGCGGGTAAAATACAGAGAGTCCTCGAAATCCTGCCCGAATGGCTCAATAAATGGAAGATGGCCGTCAATGTGGGCAAGACGGCCGCCTTTTTGATCAGCGCCAGGCGAGTAGCACGGCCACTACCTTTAAAGCTCAAAAGGTCAGGACGTACAATGGGAAAAGTCAGAAAAGTACCTTGGCGTCCTGATCGATCAGAGATTGATCATACGCCCTCATGTCACCCACGCAGTTAATCAGGCGAAGGCAGCCAGAGCCCTCCTTCGACCCGTGCTCCAGTCGAAGCTGCCGCTACGCACAAAGGTCGGATTGTACAAAATGTACATCCGAACCAGACTCGCATACACGGGCCCAGCGTGGTACGCGCTGTGCTCTAAACAGCAGAAGAAACGCCTCCAAACAACACAGAACGTCACCCTAAGGAGTATATCGGGAGCCGGCCGGTACGTACGCAATTACGTAATCGCCCGGGACGTGCGCATAGAATCAGTGAGGGAGTTCGTTGTCCGACTCATGCGCGGCATGTTCGACCGCGCCGACAACGGACCACACCCTCACCTCAACAACATTGCGCCACACCATGCACGTCCCCCTGACGTACGTACATGGCGAGCATTCCCGCGCAACCTGCTCCGGTCTGACACGGAGGGTAACGAAGAGGAAGATGCCAGGCAAGTTAGTGGGTAGGACCGACAAGAGAAAAAGCCACAGGGTAAGACCCATAATGCATGAAGCAAGACCACCGGACCCAGTCCAGTGAGTGAGCAGAAACCAGCCGGGCGTTCAACGCAGGATAGGTAGGATAGGAAACCTCAATAATGTCTGCAACGCTCTGATTGGCTAAAAAGGTCGTCTATGATTGGAGCTTAGATCTAAAATCTGTCAAATTTGTATAAATAGCGGATAGGATTTCGGTACCCGGATGTACAACCCGGCCTCCGAAGAGTAACAATCTAAAACTAAAAGAAGACTACAAGCAAGAAGCCTTTTACTGTAGCCTCCTGACTTCCAAGTTCCAATCCAGTCTAATAGTATGCGTCTTGCACACATTTGTTTGTTTATATGTTTATGTTTGTTGTGTAATTTCGTTGTGTAATAAAGAGATATTATATTGTATTTATTCTGTTTCTGATTTTGACCACTTCACAAGCAAGGAGTTTATTTGAAAGTGAACCAGGGGCCTTAAGGCTACTTCTTAACGCTGTTCAAAACAGCGCTGGAACAGTGCAGTGCGGAAAATCACGCGAACGCAAACCCTATCGCGCCGAGATATGGTTTGCGGTCGCGCAACTTTTCGCAATCACTTAAACAGAATCGCTTATAACAGGTAGCCGTTCTACCTGAGCAAGAACAGGGGCCTTACGGCTAGCTGTCCAAATGTTGCGCGACCGCAATTCGTATCTAGGCGCGTTAAGGTTCACGTTTGCATGATTTTCGGAACTGCGCGGTTTTAACGTTAGTTTGATACCGCGTTAGCAGTTGGTCATAAGGCCCCTGTCCTTATTCAATCTACTAATTGGATCCATAACAGTCGTATTCTGATTAAACTTGTTGCAATTTTCTGAGGGACAGCGGATTTTTTCTTCCTTCGGCCGCAATTATAATTCAAGTGAGCATTCCAGCTAGGTGTTCCTTGGCCATGTCATTCTCAACCACCCCATCATCAGCCCTGAATGACCCACTGCTGGGTATAGGCCTCCCTTTGATTAAGTCACTTTCCCTAGTCTCTCACTAGTCGCATCCACTCGCTTTCATCAGTTCTTTTGATGTCGTCGGTCCACCTCATCCTCGGTCGACTCAGGTTCCGTGCGCCATCCTAGTCTCGGCTACAACGCGGTTAATGCTGAACGCCACCTTCCTAGCGCCTGGTCATTGTGTCCTGCCCAGTTCCACTAAATTCCTTCTGAAATACGACGTCTGCAGCCTTGGCGCGACATCTGTCTTTCAGATATGGTCTTGCAATTTGCAAGCATAGCTCGCTCCATGGCTCTCCCTGCGACGGCAATTTTGTGCAGTCATCTCCGTGAGCGTTCATGTCTCAGCATCATAGGTCATGGTGGGCAGTACTCATTGATTATAGAGACGAGTCTTCAGGCACTGATGTATCTTTTTCGATCGGGGAACGTCTTTCAGCTTCCCGAACGCAGCCACCCAAGCTTTATTCTCTTAACAACCTCAGGTCTGAGGTCCCGTTGTCAAAAGAAAAAACATGTCCAAGGTACACGTAATCGTCACCATTACATTACAATTGGTGAAGTTACAAATACAACTGCGTTTGTGTTATGAACCACAGGAGCATTTTGCTCTTCCAGAAACGTCATTTTTGTTGCATCCTTAGCTTTATTCTGGACTTGGCTGTTTTCAACTTCCACTTCAGTGTTTATCATTTTCACTTGGCTGTTTTGGACTTCTATCAGATCGTCTTTGACTTTTTTAACTCTTTTCCCGTGCTTGGCCAACAGATGGCGCCTCAGACCTCTGAAGCGGGAGTAGGTGGAACCACACTGTGCGCAAACGTGCGTTTCTGACTGCGCGTGGACGGCAGACATGTGCTCTTCTAGACTAATTTTGTAGCCGAATTTTTTTTCGCATAGTTTACACTGGAAAAAACAGGATGTTTTTAAGGCAAGGCCTGTTTAAGGCAAGTTCTTCTCGTCCACAGTTATCTTTAGAATGGCCAGCTCTAATGTCAGAGTACAATGGTAGCACGCGTTTTTGGTTACTGATTTAATATCTTCATAAACATGAAAATGTGCAAGCGAGCAAACGAAGTACTATCGGTACTAACAGCCGCACGCTGCTTGCACATTAGCGCACTCAGCCTGTTTTTTTTAAATCAAATATTAGGCTTGCTTTTGGCCACCACCTGATGTTTAAGCGAGATGCGCTCTACAATGGAGCATGCATAAAAGAAACTGATTCACTCACGATTTGAAGACAGATTGTAACTATCTTCTATCTCGCTCTGCTATTACTCCATTATATTTTTAACCTATACTGTCCCACTGTTGGGGAAAGGTGTCCCCAATTTCCTCCACAAATCCTAACCCTTCACCACCTTCTGCCGACCTCCCCAGAATGAGTCAAGACAAGATTCTTCGACTTAGTCATCCATCATTCTACAGGCATACATGTCCCGCCCAATTCAATTTTATTCTGGCAGCTTTGAGGGCAATATCAACAAGAGCGGAAAGGCATGCAGTTTTAGCTTGGATCATCATCATCATCATCATCCACGGCCTTCCTTATCCCACTGCTGGGTATAGGCCTCTCTCCTGCTATGCCATCTGCCTCGGTCCTATATGCTAATCTAGTCCAGGTTCGACCCACGATAGTAATAATATCATCGACCTATCTTGAAGCCGGACGACCAACGCTCCGCTTACTTGTCTCGGCCACCACTCTGTTAAAACCTTACTCCACCTGACATCACTGCGCCTAGCTTGGATCATCTCTACCTAAACATACCTCAAAAGCTTTGATGCCGAAGTGCCGTTTCCGATGCTCCCGTAGATTGGAGCTGGTGACACAGCGGTGAGGGCAGATGTCGCACGCGTACGGCCGTTCGCCGGTGTGCTTCCTGGACATAATATAGGATTTTTCATGCAGGTTGGATTTGATTTCATCTATGTAGGTAAACTTAGACATGGATCTTTAAATAAATGAATAAATCATGGATGGATTTATTCTTATGTTTTCTTATCTTTTTTTTTTTGCTTAGTTGGGGCTGATTTACTACTTTTTCAATCCGAATAGTGAACCCTGATTCTCACACTACGAGTCCTGTGTAGTGAGATAAATATTAAGATAATTTATTTGCACTAAACATGAGTAAATCATACACACATTTAAAGCGCATGCGCAATGGGTGGGTTAAAATATTTGACACTTTGTATCATGTTGTGCCTGTTTGTAGGCGTATAAATCTAGAGAGATGGTATACAAATACCGTAAATATTATCTATACTAATATTATAAAGAGGAAAGATTTGATTGTTTGTTTGTTTGTTTGCATTGAATAGGCTCCGAAACTACTGAACCGATTTGAAAAATTCTTTCACTGTTGGGAAGCTACACTATCCCCGGGTGACATAGGCTATATTATATTTTCAAAAAAAATAGGGATCCTTACTAAAACTCCAATAATGTAACCCAAGGTTTAAAAAAATAGATTTACAATTTTTAAGTTTGGGTGTCTGTCAGTTCTAATACAGGACAACGTCTGTCAGGTCAGCTAGTATTATATAAAATTCACCTTTGTTTGTGCAATTTGTAACAAAAACTTTTTTCTAGCTTTTGTTTCTTTATTTCTAAATGCGTATGAAGGCTAAAGTTGCTACGTTTAAAAGGTTAATATAATAGTACTAGTTGCCATCTGCAGTTTATTTTACTTTAATTGTATAATAGGCTTGCGTTTGACCACCATCACGCCTGATGTTAAGTGACGATGCGGTCTACGTTGGAGCATGCTTGCCTAGGAGAAACTGATTCCCTCGCGACTTGAAGACACCCAGATTATAACTATCGAGGAACACCCATTCAGTCAGTGTATTCCAGACTAACACAATTAAAGAGGAATCAAATCGCTTCGTACCCGTTTGCGGAATATCAACCATGAAATCAAAAGTTCTGGAATGGAGACCACGGACCGGTAAGTGCAGCTTAGGACCTCCACCCACAAGATGGACAGACAACCTAAAAGAGACCGCAGGGAAACGCTGGATGCAGGCCGCTTCCAACTGGCCCTTTTGGAGATCGATGGGGAGGCCTATGTCCAGCAGTGGACGTCTTATGGCTGAAATGATGATGATAGTGAACCATGAAATGGTGTTGCCTTAGGTTAGTTAGGTGTGAGGGTGAGATGCTTGGTGTTACCTGATATGAACAGTAAGTGATGACCTCTGCACAGTTCTGTAGTCGCAATGTGGACATTTCTGATGCTTGCCACCTTCGTGTACCAACTTATGTTTGTACAGGTAGTCGCGGCGTGTGAATACTCTGCCACAGATCTGTGGAACATATTGTAGGAATCATAAAACCGGCCAAGTGCGAGTCGAGCTCGCGCACTGAGAGTTACGTACCACCACATAATTGTTAACTACTAATGTAAAAAAAAATTTGCAAAAAACAACATCACACCCAGGCGGTCACCCATCCAAGTACTGACCGTGATGTTGCTTAACTTCTGTGATCGTACGAGAACCAATGGTCAACAGAAATTAGTCACTGACTCGCTCTTGGCTAGTATTTATTATTTTTAGTTTTACTTTAGAGTGTGTCCTATGATCTTGTAAAGTTTGACCCTTATTATTATTACCATATATAAGCAGGTGTCAGACCTAAAAAACTCGGACCGAGAATAGGCAAGCAAACTGGCTCCAAGTGTTAAGTTGTGATAGACGATCGATAAAGAATTGTACTTGCAGTGCTTGGGCTCTACGGCTACCTGTTTTAAGCGATTCTGTTTAGGTGATTGCAAAAAGTTGCGCGACTGCAAAACATATCTCGGCGCGTTAAGGATACATTTGTGTGATTTTCCACACTGTGTTGTTTTAAGACTGCTTTAAGAGGTAGCTGTAAGAAAAACGCATAGGTAGGTAGGTACATATTATTTGATATTATAAATACTCACATCACAAACATAGGTCTTCTTTTCCTTCTGATAATGAATTAACATGTGGTCTCGTAAACATTCTGTATTCTCAAAGCACTTCAAACATTTATTGCACTTATAGATATCATCTGGTAAGTCAATATTTTGGTTTTCTCTATGAGCTCTCGTATGAAGTTCGTACATTCTACGTTTAGGTAAAAATCTATCACAAATATTACATTTATACCCACATTTTAGCTCTTTACAAGTCTCCGATTCATGTCTAAGCCTTTTTTTGACATTACTAAACTTTTTCTCACACCCAAAGCATTTGTAAAGTCCATTTTCTTCAATACCGTGGCATTCTAAATTATGCTGTGTTAATTTTTCAAGTGATTCCAAATTCGAATGACAGAAGTTGCAATAGTTTGCATGTTTAATTCTTTTTTTTCTTACTGGCCGGTGTACATTCCTGTTTTTTTCACAAGATAGCGGTAAATTATCGAAAATATCTTCGATAGAGTCGTCTATTGAAAAATCTACTTGAGATTCAGCTTTTACAATCACGAGTTCATCCAATTTTCTTTTACTTGATACTTCATTTGGTTGTAGTATTTGGTGTGCTGTGCCCTTTTCGAGTATACCATGGAGTTTTCTGTCAGTTTCCTGGCAAAAACGTTTAAATTCGGTGAATATTTCAATTTCGTTCAAACATTTTGAACAAACTTTTTTAGGGTGGCTTTGGGTGGAGACATCGATGCCAATACATTCTTGTATTTTTTCAGCGATGGTAGCATCGTTTTCGACGGATTTAGGGTTGAAAGATGATAAATCTATAATACCATCAGCGCCCCAGCACAGTCTGCAGACGTAATCCAGGAAAAAATAGTCGTACGTGTATCTTTCGCCTTCAGGAAATGAATTTTTAAAAGACATATTGATTATATGAAAAAACAAAACACCACTTTATCAATAATCAGTAGAAAAATCACAGATTAGTATTTTAGCAAAAACAAAACAAACTCTGTTGTGAGATGAGGATTGATTGAGAGGGAGGCAATAATGTACGACACAGATAATGTACACCATGATATTGTACGGCATAATAATGCACAGCATGATAATTGGTGTACATGTACATGGAATATCATGTTGTACAATATCGTGTCGTGCATTATCATGCCGTACATTATCAGGTCGACCCAATAATGCACACACAATAATGTACAGCATGATATTTGATGTACAAGTACACGAATTATCATGCTGTGCAATATCGTGGCGTACAATATTATGCCGTACATTATTGACACGATTCAATAATGCACACCCCAATATTGTACAGCACGATAATTGGTGACCATAAAAATTCAAATCTGAAGCTTCCTTTAGACTTGGACATCGGACTCCACCTCGAGTGTATTAGGTAGAAATTAGTGACAGATCCGACACAGAGCACTCTGACTTGAGTATGTTAGGTTCGAAATGGGCCACAGAACCGACACAGAGCACCCCGACTCCACCTAGTCTTGTGGTCCCTACCCCTAGAGTGTATATAAAAGGCGCGGGAGCCAGAAGCTCTAGGGAGGTCCTGAGTGAGAGCGAGCCATACGAGACCGAGCGGAGCGAAGGGGGGAGGTGGCGAGCGAAGCGAGCCGGTGACCTCCGTAGTGAAGCGAAGGTCGAGTGTGGCGAAGCGATACTCAGGGGCGACCGCAAGAGCTTCTGGCGGGAGCCCACCTGGAGTCAGACTTGAGTTGGTTAGGTTCGAAATGAGTGACAGATCTAACACAGTTGTACTCCTCACTCCGCGTCACCATCAAAAAGTTTTGATGGTTCTCATATTTTTTATCTGTGACTATCTTACACTATCTTGTTCAAACGAAGCATGGAATCGACAGACGTCATGGACTCAACAGCCAATAAGAGCAGAGACATTTCAGGAATATTAGCCAATACGGGCGATGCCACCTTTTATCATGTTGTACATTATTGGTCGTACATTTTCGGCCCGTTTCATCAAAACACGGCCCGTATTGCACGACATGATAATGTACGGCACAATAATGTACAGCCCGATAAAACGTGGACTTTTCCCACGTACACGGATTATTGCCTGTACAATCCTGGCTGTGCATTCCTTGCCGTACTTAATAGACACGAGCCGATAATTGACGGCCAATATTGTACGACATGGATTGTACAGCATGATATTTGATGTACATGTACACCAATTATCATGCTGTACATTATCATGCCGTGGAATATCGTGTCGGCAAATATCATGTTGTACATTATAGACACCCGATTGAGATTGATGTCATGCCCATTGCCCATTGGTGATTAGCATGATACCTACTACGTGATTGGTCATAATTATGGTCATGCCCGAGCCCCCGAGGCTGCCCCGAGGCCTGTGCCCACAGATCTACTACCTATAGATTTTCAATGAGCGTGGCTAGCTCAGTGCCTCTCGCTTCAACAAGGTGTGTTGCCACATTAAAATGATTTGCTATCAGTTAGGGTAATTTACCTACTATGATGGGTGTGAATCTTCAATGAGTACTTTGGAAACAATACTACCTTTTAAATATTTATATTTTATACACTATCTGCTGCAACCCGCGGAGCTACCTGCAATGTTCTGGGAAGAAAAGTACGTTGTCTGTCCTCATGACACACCCTATCGTCCTGACAAAATTTGACTTAGCCCATGATCTAAGAAAACAAGGTCTAGCAATCTGGGAGTGGTCCCGCAATGACGTCACTGTCCAGTTGCCACTTTATTCAATCAGCTGTTACGTGGTGTATCGTCATCTCTCTCGAACCTGTTGTAAATTGACATCATGACATCATTGCGGGACGCCTACGTAAACATTTTTTCTCGAATTGCTATACCTGGCGGAGTATATTATTATACCATGACTTAGCCGTTTCCTCGTAAAAAAACAGACAGAAAGTTACAAACTTACTTGCGTTTTTATTATAATTATTTGTTAGGATTAGAATATAGTACTAGAAAAAAGGTTGTAAAGTAACCATAGCATGATTTTTTATGATTAATTAAAAATAATAAAAAAGTCAAAGAGTTAAAACGGAAGGGCAAAGGAAGGGCCCCCATGCAACAAACGTTAAACGTATTTTTGGATTTGTTCTAGTGTAAAAACGGTAATCCGTACAAGCGTCAAATTTAGCGGATTATAGTGAACATAAGTAAAACAAAAAATAATAAACACTGGCCAAGTGCGAGTCAGTGACAAATTTCTGTTTACCACTAAGCTAAGCAACGTCAGGCGGTACTTATGGACGCCATGCACAACTTTTTGTATTTTGTGATTGTAAAGAACTCTCAGCGCGCGAGCCCGACTCGCGCTTGGTCAGTTTAGTTTTTTCATGAATGGAATTATGTATAACATTCCAAATATTTAGATAAATAGACTCTTTAATGTTTACAGTACAAATTTCACGAACAGCGCGTAGCTTTTTGAATCGGTTCGCCGAAATCGCCTTTTGCTTTTCCAGCTTCATAACTGTGGCCTCATTAATATATATTTAATATTAACATTCACCATATTCATATGGGCATAAAAGGGTCGGTATTTTGCACTTCTTGCAATGTGCCAGCTTTTTTCAGCAATGTGACAGGATCAGTTGGAAACCTGCAGAACGAATAATTTATGTTAGTTGCGGTGGGTAATTTCTTTCATAAACTGGCAACATTCATAATTTATTTTCTAAGTGAATAATTTGATAAAATTCATAGAATTAGACCACAAATCGACCTAAAAACTGACTAATTATGAATAAAATATTTGCGAATTGATATCCTGAATTTATTTAGGTGATCGTTACAAGCTTTATATGTTTACTTACGTGTGAAATGATATTTCATCGTATTTTCGCTCACTGCGCTTCTTGCAGCCCAAAATGCTACAACCAACCATTGTAAAATATCTTTTACAATTATTTCTCAGAGGAAACACGCATTTATCACATTTAATCACCAAAAAAAGGCAATAAATATAATTCAGACCCGTTTTGTTGGTCACTGATTATTACAGATTTTGACACTTGAGGTACCAAAAACAGGTCACGCCGATAAGGACAACAAAATCTATTTATGTCCTTTTCGTACTTGTGCTGAGCCATATCAAGTTGTCTCTTTCACTAAAATATATTGCCGATCTGGTTGTGATTCAATTCTACACTTTGATCTTAGCCAAAAGGCCGAGACTTTGATCTTAGCCAAAAGGCCGAGAAGTATATCTGTGCCT
Source organism: Agriopis aurantiaria (assembly GCA_914767915.1). Classification (NCBI taxonomy): domain Eukaryota; kingdom Metazoa; phylum Arthropoda; class Insecta; order Lepidoptera; family Geometridae; genus Agriopis; species Agriopis aurantiaria. The sequence continues at coordinate 4,225,615 of OU612007.1, read as the reverse complement.
GTGCCAGAGGCATGCCTTTGTTTTGATTTGACATTAACTTCCCATGACAGTTGACACTAGATTTGATGTTTTTTTGCTCTGGAGAAGATTTTAGCTTAGCACGTTTTGTGCTTTTGCCATGCTGAACCTTTGTTGGAGTCCATTGAAAAAGTTGCTAAGAATCTCATCGGCAACGAATTCCTGGCCCATACTATGCATCGGCACAAAGTTGCTAATCTATCGGTTTTCTATCGAATACATTTCTGAGTTTTCGACGCACACTGTATGATTTAATTCCCTTCTGCTCATTTTTTTATCGGACGGCCAAGGCGGGTACTAAGCAGCGACACCGTTTTATAATATTTCGATAACCCAAATGAAGATTCCAATTTCATTGTGCTGACTGTTAGACTGGAATGCGCTGCCAGAATGAGTATTCCCTGTTAAGCCCGTTACAGACCATGTAAAGTAGCTTGCAAGTACCTACTACGCTTCGTGTGCAACACATTTTGCTTAGTGCAAGTGGCAGTGGAAGTACTTATAGTAGCACTCGCGCTGGTCCTTCCGCAAGTGCGGCTACGCTTTGTTTCCCCCCCTACTCACGCATCGTTCGTCTCGTTAAACACTCGCGCGAGTACGTATTCGCACGCGAGTAGTGCGCGTCACCACGGAAGTGGCTATTTACGTTTGAACACTGGCGCGAGTACTTGCTACTTGTGCTTGCAAGCTACTTTGCATGGTCCGCAAAAGGCATTAGTACAATAAGGTGTCTTAAGAGAATCTGTTTCTTCTAGGTACTCGGTGTGCTTCAAGTAGACCGCATTTTTGCTTATCATCAAGCGAGGTGGCGGTCAAGTTCAAACTATCATTCAGTAAAAAACACTACCTATACTCAGATACAGAACAGATTTAAATTCGATCATTCCTGTACCCTTAGTACACGTTTTGTTAGTATTCGAAAACTTTTCGTTTACGTATTGTTCTATACATTGCTGGGCTGAAAGGTATTCGAAAACTTTTTTCGTATTAGAGTGAAGCAATCTATACCGCCGAATACTACAGATTTTAGTTCCTCCGCGTTTCCGCTGGAGGCGCTTTACTAAAATGTATGGAAATGGAACAATACGTAAACGAAAAAAGTTTTCGAAAACTATCAAATCTGGGACTAAGCGTACTGTTGTCAACCATTGGACAGTAATACATTTTTTTAAAGTTCTCCCGTAATCCCCCATCAGTGGACCGTGATACTCAAAAATTCAAAATTATTTTATTCAGTATTCGGTACATTTCTATTTAATATCGCACTAATGCCCAAACTAGGTGTAGAAACACCTGTATCTTGGGGATTAGTCCGTCAGTTTATAAATCAATTGATTTTATATTTGTTTAGTACACTTCGTCATTGTTACTGTTATAAGTTATTATATAGTCTAAAGTTAGTAATAAATATAAAAACACTACAATTTAACAGATTAAAACATTAATTTTTTTTTTTTTTAACTGTACTATGTACTTGTTATTAATATTCCAACTGACCTACCACTTCACTGCAACTATATTTTTTCTTCTTCCGGAGACCAGTAGTACCTAGACAAAAACATCTGCCCCCAAAATGCATTGTTGCAAGCGTTTAGCAAATTATATTTTTAGAAAAAAAAAAAGTTTTTTGCGAAAAGTTGCGCGAACACAAACGGTATTTCGGCGCGTTAAGGTTCACGTTCACGTGATATTTCTAGCGCGTTGGTACGGCCCCAGGAGCCCGGCTATAGTATACCTTAAAGTTAAAAGGAAAAATTGCATATTTTAAAACTTCTCATTTAATTTTTCTCTTAAAAATACACTTCAGCAACATATCAGCTTATAAGGCAAAATAAAGACAATTTATTTCTTACTAACAAATAAAAATAAACTCTTATTGTTAAAGGAATTCAACTTAACATGTATATTGATTTTACTTAAAGGTTGATCTCTCATTACAATAAAAAAAAGTTAAATGTGGGGTAGATGCCAAAAATTGTTTAGCTGAGTTGAAATGGGGTTGGCTGTTTGAACCTTTTTACAGATGGCAATAGCTAACTTTTTTTTTTGTTTCCAAGTGGGAATTCTTCCAAAGATACCCGGTTGCATTGGGGTGCAACCAGGTTATGTGGGATTATAACCTGTGTACCTTTTTTGTGATTATAAAAAAAAAGTCTAATGTCACAATTTCGAAATTAACACTGACAGCTACCAACCCCTCTGGCTTTTGGAACCTAAGTATTTTACAATATTGATTTAAGCACGATTTAAGCTGTTCTTAGAGCTGATGTTAAACTCCTATTGATATTTTATTTATATTACACGGGAATTACTCACGTAAGATTAAGCCGGTCCTATTGATATTGTTTACAAATACGCTAGTAAGGGTTTAGTCACACCAAGTGTTGCGGCAGAGGCGCGGAGCGGGACTCGACGGTGCGTCTGTGGCGTCATCATAATCATCAGTAATGGCGCGACAGCAGCACCGTTTGCTGCATGACCGGGGTAAACATTAAAAAAGTGGGGTACAATTTTGAAAGTCCTAAAGCCGGTTATTTTAATAATAGTCTGGGCATTTTAGTCACAAAATTCAAACACTACCAAACATGATTAAAAAATGATTTTATATATTTATGTATGTTTTATTACTCGTATTACAATAAAGTCATATGATTATTTACGAGATATTTACCGTGGTAAGGTTGTGGAATGAGCGAATAATTACAATGCCCAAGCTACGCTACTAAAATGTACTAAAAGCTACTAAAGTGCCGGACAAAATGTCAGATTATGTCTGGACGGATGGTAACCATGCATGACGCCATCAGGCGCCGCTGCCGCAAACATCGTGTGGTGAGACCCTTATGACCATTGAACGTAAAAACGCAGTAGATTAGTTAATAGTCACTAAAGCGTGACTAAGTAATATTCCTGAACCTAACAGATTCGTAGTTTATGTAGAAAAGTACAAAGCTCCTCTTAACTGTCTTAACTGGGTATGGTATGGTAAAATTGAGGCAAAATGCTTTGATTTCCACTCAAATAGGCAACTAATTTTATTCAGTGGAGTTTAGACTGGCAAGAACTTGCAGCAAGTTCCATGTTATACAAAGAACGCCTACATCCAAAAAATATTAAGGTCCCTTTGACATATTACACATTCTTTCAACATTTAACTATATAATAAACCGGCCAAGTGCAAGCCGGGCTCGCGCACTGAGGGATCCGCACCACCACAAAATTCAATAACGAAATTATCATAACTTGGTAATGAACAGATACTTGTCACCGACTCGCACTTGATCATTATTTATTATTTGTTGTTATACTTTAGAGTGTGTACTATAATCATGCCAAGTTTGACGCTTGTACGTATTACCGTTTTTACAATCTTCAGCTACTATAAAGTTTTCACCACTTTACTGACTTCTTGGGTTTATGGCTCTAGCAACCACATCACAATTCTGCCAACGAACTTGGCAGCTTCACAAACGGTATCATTATAAAACGCGATACAATAATATGCTCGTTTAGTTCCACAAATCTTCAGCGTCCATAGCTCAAGACACTCAGCTATGGTCGCTATCCTGTCGGCCTCATAATTCTTTAACTATTTTAAAATGTGTGACACTTTAAAATTATTTGCCTCTAGTAGTCTTCACATTACTAGAGCATGACTTGGACTTGGACTTGACTGTGACTTACTTCGGTACACTTTGTCTTGTTTGAAGATATCTTCTACAACTTGAAACTATTGACTACTTGAAATTTTTACGTGACACTGGCTAAAAAGATCACTGCAACATAACTTAAAAAAACCTATCATACTAATATTATAAATACGAAAGTGTGTTGGTTTGTTCCTCATTCACGCAGCAACAGAGCAATGGATCGACCTGATTTCAAGGGTCAGAGTGACATAGGCTACTTTTTATCATCATCATCATTTTTCATCACTACGCGTGTGGAACCGCGGGGCGCAGCTAGTATGTCATAAATTGTGCAAGGTTGCTAGTCTAAACTCCCCTTTATCTCTCACTGAGGTATTTCTTAATGTTTGCATAAAAACCATTCATCTCTTACATCTATTATCATTATCCTAATCAATATACATCTGTACTCTTCACTCGTCCTCCCTTTCCTGTTCTTTGTCCTTCTTCTTCTTCTTTTTTTTCTCCTTCTTTATTGAGACGTCTCCTTCAGCTGGTTCTGTCGTTGTATCTGCCATTGTGGTGTCACCGTCTTCCGCTCTGAAAATAACAATGAATATTGTTACCGGATTAGCAAGTTGAAGAGGCAGTGGGCAGGGCACATATCCCGCTGAACAGATGGCCGATGGGGCCGAAAGGTTCTCGAATGGAGACCACAGACCGATGAGCACAGCGTAGGACGTCCATCCACAAGATGGACAGACGACCTAAAAGAGACTGCAGGGAAACGCTGGATGCAGGCTGCTTCCAACCGGCCCTTTTGGAGATTGATGGGGGAGGCCTATGTGCAGCAGTGGACGACCTATGGCTGAAATGATGATGATGATTGTTACTATAAATTATTATCTCCATGGATAGAGATACAATTCTAGAGCCACAATTTTTCAGTGGAAACAGTCAAAAAACGTCCGAGCGTCATTTTACATACATTGTATCAATTATATACTTCACAATGCCACATTTACTCCAATTTAGACGTTATATCGCTTGCATAGTGTTCAACGTTAGTTGTCCGCTGTCATCGTAGCTCTGGCATCGCGCGGCGTTGTACTCGGATCGCGGTTACCTTGAACTAACCAAAAAGTCTGCCCAATTCGTAGCGTGCGCCGAGTTTTGGTACGGACATTTTTTGGCACAATAGTGACTCTATATGTATTGTATGTCGATGTCCCCATGCTATATTTTCCATAATCTTTCAATAAGGAAGTCCCAACCGAATTACATACTTTATTTTAAAGTTGGATTTTTTGGAAAATCACATGACCCGCAAACCGTTTCTGGGCGCGTTAAGGTTCACGTTCGCGTGATTTTCCAACTGAGTGGATTTAACGTTAGTTTGGTACCACAATAGCAGTTGTCTGTAAGGCCCCAGTAAACAGTAATAAGACTTAAAAAATTTAATGTTGAATCTCTTAAAAATTTCTATTCCCAGATGACAATACTTACGGTGCTTCACTGTCACGTTTCTTTTTCTTCTTTTTCTTCTCGGACTTGATCTCTGTGGTGTTGTTGGGGTCGTCTGCGTTGGCCGTGCTCGCGGTCCTCTTCCTGCTGCCTTCCTCTACTTCTGCATCTCCGTTCTCTGTCTGGAATTGAATAATTCTTTTGTAAAAATCATTGAGTTACCCTTTCACAAATTTTTGTAATGGCCATTACGTAGGAGTATTAAATAGGTAAAATTTTCATACAACTTTCAGTTTTGAAATTCAAATTTGGAATTCTGGACATACTGGATATGTGTAATTCCTGTAAAGCCTTCAACACTTTACTGGGCATGAGTTTAACTTAACAGTGACTTAATTTGCTTGACTCTGACTGTGACTATGACATGTTTGCCAATCTATACCTATAAAAATGAATCCCTATTTACCTTGGTCACGCCATAACATGAGAACGATTTTACCGATTTCATTCGTCTTTTTTATAAAAAGTTTTCTAATACTTTGTAGAAGTTTCTAACATGGAAAGAAAAATTAAGAAAATTGTGCAGAAAATTGGAAAATTTCAGAAAACTAACTTGCGGGTGAAACTAAATTGCTCTAGCACTAACTAGCAGCTTCATTAAAACTTTTAAATTATGTACTTGAAACTGGCAAATGCACAAGACGTGCGATGCCAAAATCTTATCAAGATAAATGTAAAAAAAAATTGACGACGAGAGACGATATTTTACGAACGCAGTAAACAACAACAATTCTGTAAACAACAATCCTTACCTCTTTCTTAACACTCTGCCTGTGGTCAACGTAGCTCGTCAGCCATTCCTTGGGCGTGTTCTCATTAGGTTTGCCAAATTTGTCTAACTTTCCTTGTTGTATGAGCATTTTTTTCTTCGAAGCTTTAGGACCCAGTCCCCACTTCCTTGGGTAAGTATCTCGCTCCATGATGACTCGCTTTAGCTTGGCTGCTACTCCGTGGTCACACGACGCCATTGTGGAAGTAGTCATCAATGCTATCGCTAAGGCAACGGCTTCGCCTTTAGTAGTTACTATGACAATTTCTTGGTTGATCTCAATCCCATCTTCGTAACGCAATATACCAGGGAGAAGGACCTTAGCGCCGTAGCATACAGCGTTAACAGCACTGTCTTTGATGAAGATACGTTTATGTGCTACTAAGAGACCTTCTAAAGGCTTGATTACTCGTCGAATGTACGTCTCGTCTTTGTGATTTTCATATGCCCATTGCGCGTCTAATATATCATGCATAGTTACCATGCCTTCTTGTTCGCCTTGAATGCCAGAACGGACACGTCTCAGCTCGATCATCTGGCCTCCCACTCCGAGCATCAATCCTAAATGAACACACATTGTACGGATGTATGAGCCAGCTTCACAGCTCACCCAGAACACACCGATGTTCCGTTCCTGGTCAAAATCTAGTAATTTGCTGTCGTACACGGATCGAACTCGAAGCTGACGTTTCACAGCGGATATCAGTGGAGGACGCTGGAATAATGCACCACGGAGTTTTTCTAACCCTTGTGTCACTTTTTTGATGCTTTCCACAGCAGAATGCAGACTGAAAACAGCTACGTATTCTTTACCAGCGTTCTGTTGAGATTTGACGAGACGGGTCGCTTTGTCTATGCACACAATGAGGCACCCAGTCACCTTCGGATCTAGGGTGCCAGAGTGACCAGTCTTTTCGACTTTTAGGATCCGTTTTATCCATGATACAACTTCGTGAGAGCTGGGATTGCTCGGTTTGTCGACGTTTATGAATCCTGATTTGATGTAGTCGACGATGGGGCGCTTTAGTGGGGAGTTTCCGAAAGGCAGCGGCGTGTAGTGGTTAGTTCGCACGTTGAGGCGATCGAAATTTTTCAACAAAAGTGGCCAGTAAACAGTATCTAACTTAGATACATTCTCTGAAGGCTCGATTTTGAAGTCACCAAGCTTCTGAAATTCACCGAGCGAGACTTCTCCCTTGTTTTTCTTCTTCTTTTTTTCGGAAAATACTTCCGAACCGGGTTGCAACGCTTCCGTCATTGTAGGTAACTAACAGAAACCTTTGTTTTTCACACAATACGCGCACTTTGCCCGATTAGAGAGTTAAGCGAATTGAGTCCAGTGCCCTAATTATTGAGCACTGTTTGTAGATTGGTTAAATAGTTGCGCATTTAATCAACACGTGCAAGCCAAATGTTTGAGGTTATTTTTTTATCCATAGCAAAGCGAACCGAACACGAACTTTGCTTGGAAAAAGTGAGTTGTTTTAAAAATTCCGTCAGGTGGCAGCACCCACGCCCGCACCAAAGTAAAGTAAAACAAGGTTATTATTAAGGTTCGGATACGTATTTTTGAAGGCCCAGAAAAAAATTCTCAATGTATTAGGTAGGTCATTTAGACTCAAATATATTTATTAAAATCTAAAAATCAAATCCCATACACGCTACAAAGACCACCGACTAGGTAAATTAACTAAGTAGCCCAGGCTCGGCTCGTCTCGTACAGTGCGACATAAAAGAGTAGAAACGGAACTAGCATTGTTATCTGTCAAATGACAGATTATAATCCAAAAATATTTGTAATTTGCTTGTATTTAGGGCTCCAAATGCTTAAAATAAAGAATATATCGTATTTTCTACTGAAAAGTGTTCAATGTACCTCACAAGCTTATTTAGTGTGGAATTTATTTGCGATAGTGGCGTCCTCATTACTTTCTACTCTTGTCGCACAGTACAATAATAATTTGTTCTTGGTAGTGTTGTAGATTGTTTGGAAGGCAAGTATCCGTATCCGAACACAGTTTTTTTACTAATTTCAAAGTTAGTTTTTCTTTCGCCTTACTGGGCAAGCTAAAGTTTTTAAGTCCATACTATCTCATCTTCCTTATTTTACAGAAACCGCTATTTAAGAGCATCTGAAACACTATTGGTGTTGTAAGTGCTCAATCAGCTCTGATCAGTGCTCTGATGTTATGCGATCTACGGTGGAGCACGTTTGCCTAAAAGAAACCGTTATTATTGTCAAATGATGGATGAAAAAATTCACAAAGCACCAATCAACGTCAACACTCATTGTATCATTTTCTCAGTTGTGCATTTTCGAGTATTAATATGTAATAATGGAGGATTATTATTAGGTGTTCATGAATATTCTTTAGTGAGGGCAAGTGTTACTGTATTTTTAAGTTTTTGCCAAAAGTTGTCAGTAAAACGCAGAACTTAAGGCAAAATAGCCTTCATACCTTTAGCGCGTCCTTTAAGGGGCGAAAAACAAAAACGTAATGTCACTGTCACTTGCCTTGTCAACTTGCCGAACTTGTTGCTTGTCATATTATAACAAATTTACAAAAAGCAAAACAATATACGCGACTCGGCGTGTTCCTGCATTTTTTCTTAAATTTCCATGCATTAAAGTAAAAAAAACACCATGGCTGGCGTATTATTTGAAGACATATTCAACGTCAAAGACATGGACCCGGAAGGCAAGAAATTCGATCGTTGCAGCCGCCTTCATTGCGAATCCGAATCGTTCAAAATGGACTTGATACTTGACATAAATTCATGGATTTATCCAATGGAATTGGGTGATAAGTTTAGACTGGTGCTAGCTACGACCCTCAGAGAAAACGGCTATCCCGACGGGGGGGAATGGAACCCTCTAGAAACTGAAGGAAATCGTGCAGACAGCTTCGAATATGTAATGTCGGGGAAAGTTTATAGGTTAGATTTTTGTGATTGTTTACTTACATACCGTCAGTTTTAGAACCCAACGGCCTGATTAGAACGATGGCAAGAAACCTGACAGTGTGACCATCATCCCTTGTAGTCTTGCGCATAGTAGTTCGCAACCTGGAGCGCTCAATTTCGCAACTCCTTAGCGTACTAGGTCGTTATTTTAGTTCATCAGTTCCCAACTTTTACTACGGTACCAACCCAATAATCGTAAAAAAAAAATGTGCTGGATGGCTTCGTGCCCGCTCTGGCAGTCCAATAGATAAATAAGCAGGAGGGAATTAGATCATGCAGATCCGATGCACACTCTCCGAAATGTATCTGATAAAACACCGATAGACTAGCAACTTTGTGCTGATGCTCAAGATTAAGAATTATTAATTTTTATAATTTATCTATATTTCAGGATAGAGGGTGACGAAGGAGCGTTGGAGCCTGCGTCTCGGCTGGCTGCGTATGTTTCTTTCGGAGGGCTACTGATGAGGCTCCAAGGAGATGCCAACAACTTGCACGGCTTCGAGGTGGATCAACACATGTATCTGCTTATGAAGAAGCTTGCGTTCTAGTAGGGCTCTAAAATTAAGTTAAGATTAAATGTAAGAATAAAGTGTTGTTTTATTTCACTACACATTTTTTTGTATACATCATCATCAGTGTCAGCCTATCATGTTCCCACTGCTGGGACACAGGCCTTCTCTCAAAGAGAGGATGGGCCCTAATCAATAATCATGCCGGCTCAATGCAATGCATGTTGGTATTTGTATTCTGTATTTTTATTTCAGAAAATACATTTATTATTTCAATGCATGTACATAATTTTAGAATATGATTTTTTGTTGAATTACATAAGAAAATTGGGAATAAATAAAATCAGATTTGAAATTTTTTTTTTACTGCCATCTGTTGTTGAGTAGTAAGCAACTATTAATGCTGCCATCTGGCGTCAAAATGGAGAAACACTTTGCTTGTGCCATCTGTTGTCGAGTAGGAAAAACATTTTTGACCTGCCATCTGACGACTGATACTAGAACTAATTTAGCTTATAAACCTTTTAGTAGATGTCACTAACGATAAAATTAAAAAAAATATTTCGAAGTTGCAGGCTTTTTAGGCCTTACGTAGTACGTACCACGGCTACGTTTTAGATTGCAAATAGTTCTCATCACCTAATATCGCTTAAAACAGATAGCCGTGGTAACAAACATAGAAACAACCCAATCGTATAATAAAGTTGGTTAAAAACTGTAAGACATTTTCCCGCCATAAGTGAAACATACCACCTTAGAAAACGTCTTGATTCCAATTACTCATAAAAAAATATACGAGAAGATTAGAAAACGAGGTATTTTCCCAAGCTCCACCCGTATTTCGCCCGCGGCGCCGAATGTAAATGATCGCACAGCGGTGTCCCTGAGAAATCGGACGAAATTTAGTACCAACTTACATAAAGAGCTGAGTGGGGAAAGCCACCGTCGCATCATCTGAACGAAACTGACAGCGGCCTACAGAAAATATTAGTTCCGATATTGGCCAACTCCACAAATAAGTTTGTAATTTAGAGTTTGAGAACAATGCGGACTCGTGCCGCCATAGGCCTCCATTAAATTGAACCCCGTGGTGTGTCGCACCATACCGTATCACACCGTTTAAGTTGAATTAAGTACGTAAGGCGTTAACATGAAGAAAAAAAAAAACGCTTCATTATAGGTTCTTTTCCTAAACTTGTGTTTTTTCGAGTGTTAATGCGTAATAATGGTGTACCTACCATTATTTATTAAGTATCATCATTTTTTCCATTCCAGAACCTTTCGGCCCCATCGGCCATCTGTTCTGCGTGATATGTGCCCTGCCACTAATTTATTTGGTATGCGATCTAGGAAACTTACATAACGAGGTGAAATATATACCCGATAGGTCGTTGTATATACCTATGTCTTTACGTGTTTCTTCCAAAATCCATAGAAGCTTCAAGTAAAGAGGTGGAAAAGTCAGTAAAAACGTAAGATGGCGTAAGAGCGGCATGGTTCTAATGGCTTTAGACAGCAAAGCAACGGGCGGGAAAATAAAAGTAAAAAAAAAAATACAATAAAAAAATATTTAAGAGAATAAAGGCGCGGCTACACGGTCGATCTCACACGGTGACGCCACGCGCCGCTAACGAGGAAGCGATTGTTTTTTGACGGAGAGGCTTGTGCCGGTATTGTCATTATGCCCGATTTAAAAGTAATATTTTTATGGAATTTGGATTTGTAAGACAGAATTTTTGCTGACAGCTGAAATTGCACAAAACGTAGGAAAACCAAACTCATTTCAAAAGGAGAAAAAAAACTTACATAAATATAGTAAAAGTTATACAGTAGTTCACAGTTGTTATGATTGATGAAAATTGCTAGAGGTTGTTGTAAAAGCATCACATTATATCATAGATCAGTGGAAATCGCACACTGTGTGATTCACACGATCTTTCTGGCCTTAAAACTGCAAAATGTGGAATGAGCTACCTTCCGCGGTGTTTCCGAGAAGCTACAACATGGGGTTCATCAAGTCCTAATGGGTCAGCAACGTATTTGTGACGCCTCTGGTGTTACAAGTATCCATAGGCGACGGTGACTGCTTACCATCAGGCAGCCCGTCTGCTTGTATTGTTAATATTAAACGTATTCTGTGTACCTAAATTTAGGATAGGATATATATCCTATCTATTCTATCTAAAATATTCTAAAAATACAGCCGTTAAAATAAATCAAGTTAAAATAGGTAGGAAAGATATGTCTGTGCATCTGTCCTAGCTTTTCGAATCGTAGGTATTAATTGACCGAGCGAAGAGAGGGCTCAAATTATGTCTCATGGGATAAATCGGCATTTCAGCGGCGTGCATGGTTTGTTCGACAATAACTCGCGTACCGTTGATCCGATATTTATGAAACTTTGTAGGCAAGTAGTTCATTTCAACACAATTTTTAAGTTCGAATATGGGTAAAATCGATTGAAGATTTATGGGTCGCGAGGTCACAGTTTGGGCGAACTACTATAGTAGATATAGCCAGTTGAAATTTTCAAGACAGAGCTTAGTCTTAGTAGGTACCTAATAGGTTCCTGTTTACACCATTTGGGTACGGAACCCTAAAAATAACAACGCTAAGCGTATTAGGTATCTATCAATAATTCTGTTTAAGGATAGCATCGACACACGCTCGTAATTGGCTTTGTTGTATTTTAGTCTCAGAGCAAATAAAAATACAGAGTCCCTACGGCGCACTGCCAAAGTGACGCAAAAATCTCTTCCAAAACTACGCGAATTCCCAATAAATACACGACTCACGCACACATACGCATTCAAAACAACGTGAATTTCTTGTCAGAACGTCGTACTGAAAACATCCGTTTTAAAAAGAAACAATGACTTCTTGCCGTGTTAAGAACTGTAAAAACAACACAAAAGTAAATAAGAAGAAGCCACACGTAAGTATTTATATTATCACTTATTTTGATGAATTACACGACACGAACGTCGACTACGCACACATGTTTCAAAAAGTGGCTTCACTTTTCGTGTTCGCGGCAGTCCTTCTGTATTTTTATTTGCTCATAGATTTTAGTCGACAAAGGTCGTCGCCATTGTGCTTGTGATTTCACTGATTTCTGTGAAGTCAATAGCTTGGAGTGGTGACGTAATCTTGCACGGCTCATTGCACAAAGGATGTAGTCTGAGATCAAACAAACAAAGGAGATATGCCTTGGTATGGTTGGCTGTTAAAATTTGCAAGTTGAAGTGGCAATGGGCAGGCCACATTGCTCGGAGAACCGATAAACGATGAGGAAGATGGTTCTTGAGTGGAGACTACGAACCGGAAGACGCAGAGTAGGTAGGCCTCCCACTAGATGGACCAACGACATAGTAAGAGTCGCTGGCATCCAGTGGATGCAAAAGGCAGGCTGTCATTCAGTGTGGAGGTTAAAGGGGGAGGCCTATGTTCAGCAGTGGACGTCTTCTGGCTGATGATGATGATGATGGTGCCTTGGTATACAATTATCGAAAGGTTCTGGAATGGACAGACGACCTAAAAGAGACCGCAGGGAAACGCTGGATGCAGGCCGCTTCCAACCGGCCCTTTTGGAGATCGATGTGGGGAGGTCTATGTCCAGCAGTGGACGTCCTATGACTGAAATGATGATGATGATGATGATACAATTATCGTTTGTATTAAAATGTCTCCATGTTTCTCCCTCATTTTAACCCCTTACGCAAAAAGTGGGGTGTTATAAATTTAACGTGTATATCTCATTTCATTTATTCAATAACATACAAAACAGAATGCAATCATTTTAAAAATTATATTGAATTTATATTAAAAGTTTTTTTTTTATTGTTATTTTTTAAATGACTATCTGTGTGCTGTGCATCATAGCTCCCAAACGGCTGAACCAATTTTGATTTTGCTTGTTTGTTTGAAAGGTGACTTGATTGAAAGTCTTCTTAGCTATGATTCAAGAAAATCTGTTTTACCCTTTGGGTACGGAACCCTAAAAAATACAATCGAATTGAATACCCCCTCCTTTTTTGAACTCGGTTAAAAATAGAGAAAAGATTTAATGACAACTCTACGTTATTGTTGCAGTCATAAAGCCGGCCCTGTAGGAGCGACGAGGTCTGCAGGGGGAGGGAGGGGGGTCTCCGAGGGGACACAACGGGAGGAAGCGAGGGAGACAAATTAGTCCAATTTGCGACAAAATGGCGCGCGAGGTGTTAACAAGCACTGTAATTAATGTTAGATCAGTTTAATGGGGCTGCAGATAAGTACCTACCTACTACAGATAGGTGTTTTTAAAATACCTACCGGTATAACTACCTACATCAGTAGGTATTTTTAAAATACCTACCGGTATAACTACCTACATCAGTAGGTATTTTTAAAATACCTACCGGTATAACTACCTACATCAGTAGGTATTTTTAAAATACCTACAGGTATAACTACCTACATCAGTAGTTATTTTTAAAATACCTACAGGTATAACTACCTATATCAGTAGGTATTTTTAAAATACCTACCGGTATAACTACCTACATCAGTAGGTATTTTTAAAATACCTACCGGTATAAATACCTATATCTGTAGGTATTTTTAAAACACACTTTTTATAGCATTCCTTGTATTGTAACCAACAATCAAAAATGAGTGTTTTATCTAGGAAACTGCAACGACCGAAACCCGATTTATAATAATAAAATAAAAACCGCTTTTCTCTCCCTGTTTTGAGGTAAACGTATAAGCCTATCTAAATTTTTCATGACAGCTATGTATTTTGAATAAATCCCTCTAAAAAAGAAGTGGGGAAACGCACGACTGTAAGCCGGTAAGCGCCATGGTTTTGCTCCACTAAATGCAACTTTAAGTTCATCTGTAGTAACAAGCGTTGCTCGCTTTAATAGTTATCTCAATAAATAAATAAATAATTCGGGACATTTTTGCACACACGGTCATCTGACCCCAAACTAAGCAAAGCTTGTGATATGGCTGCCAGAGACTGATATACATACATATATAGTTTTAAATACATACTTAAATAGATATTAACAACCAGATATAGAACAAACTCAAATGTTCATCACATAAATGTTTGTCCTAGGTGGGAATCGAACCCACGCCCCCAAGCTCAGAAGGCAGATTCACTACCAACTGGACCAACGGGCTATCTGAATGTAATGAATCTGAAGGCAATGTACCTACCTACCTAAATTGTTCGACCTATAGATCTACTCTCGCAAGAAATAAATGAATTATGAATTTTAAGTAAGTATGTAAAGTATAGGTACCTACCTATGTATAAATAATATACAATACACCTCAAACAATATAAAAAATGATACATTATAATAGCCAGACCACAAAATAGATTACCGTACATTTTAAAGATACCGTCTGACCTTCGGAGCCATTGGTTCCGGTCCCGCCAATAGCGCGCCGCGCCGCGCTGTAGGCGGGAAGAGGCAAACGTCATGCAAATCAACTTTTTTTAATTCTATTTTTTAAACTGGTTTCGGCTCGAAGTGTGTTTGCATTACGCCGGCTGCGGAGAATCGATATTTTTATTCGAGTTTCGAAGATGAATGGAGGTATGCACTATGAGGTAATACTCTACTATAGTTGAAACCGGCTGGAATCGATGCTTTTAAAGAAAATTGAATTCATTCATTATTTTTATCTGTACTTACCACAGAAAAAACAAGTAAATAGAACGGAAATGAGAAGGAAAATCTGTCGCCAGTCATTATGAGTGAACCTTGATTGAACATTCTTATTTAGATCAACGCATCACAGTTGCTAACTGATTTCGAATGACTGACGTTTCGTTTATATGGGTGCAACTGGCTGTGTTTCTTATCTTATCAAATACCGTAAGCTTACACAGGGCTACACGGAACGGTGGTTCTAAGCCGAAAGGAGGCCAGTACAGGTTTATTAGTTAGTATAGGTAGTATAATATATTATAGTTCGGGGTTGGTCCCAAATAGTAGGTAAAAGTTGTCCATAATTATGAGAAGAATGACGTTCTTTCGGCTTAGTATACCCTTTCTTTATAGCCCTGTATACTGGTCATTACAAATGACTTTATTATGGGCCCTGCACTGATCGGAAAATTTGCTGTTCCATACTTTTTTTTTCATGATTTAGACTTGTTCATAATAATAAGTAGGTTTAATGGCATCCTCTCGGTTCAGTACCACCGTTACGAGTAACCTTGTGGTATATAGCCACAAAGTTAGATAAGTGCCTAACTATCCGAGTCCTACAGATAATGTGCAAATGTGCAAAGTGTGCAAGCTAACTGTAAAGAAATATTGACAGATCTATATGCTAGAGCTCTAAAGAGATCCGCAACTTATGTACCAACCTATAAAAAAAGTAAAAACAAAACTAACTCAATCTACAAGCGTCTATGAGGCATTCCACAATTTTCGAATTTTGACGAATTAAATATAGCAAAGCTGTAAAAATTCATGGTTAAAAGGTAGCCACGAAATGTCTGTAACAAGTTTATTATGCTCTACCAATAGGGACCTTTGTAAATTACTTTTATAGGCAAATGTACTGATTGTATTCAGCCACGGCACATTAAAACGCGTGTCAAAATCGACTCGTACTACGTGTCTATCCCGTGTACTTTGGATTAGCCCCTCCCTGTCCCTCCCAGCCTCCCTGTGCCTCCGGGAGCAAGGGGCGAAAGCTCTCGCGCCTGTCAGTCAAACTACCGCGATCGCCACGCGATAACGCCACCATTTTAAAACTTAATTATTCGAATATTGAAATCGATTTTATTGAGACCATTAATTATTTAGAGTGCGTGATAGTGAGCACATTTTAAAAAGTTAGTTATTCGAGTACCTATTCAATTTGTCTCTAAATTCTAATCGATTTTTATTTTTTATCGGTGGTTGATGTGAAAGAAAAAGCTCGAGTGTTCTTTTTCTTAGTAAGTTCCGTATTCAAAACAATTATCTCTTTGTTCAGTGCTAGCTTTTTTAACGCAGGCATAATTTTTGCAGAGTTCCAATTTCAAAATACCACCCTTTATGTTTTTATCAGTGGCCAGTGAAAAACAGTGAAGAGATAGTGTGTTTTATCTTTAGAAATGTTGTCCAGTGCGTGGTATTCCAATGTTTAAACATTTGTGAAGTGTAATAATGAAATATTAAAATCATTCTAAGAGAATGTGTAGTAATGTATTTTGTCTATGTGATAGTGTATTTATTCCAGTTGGACTCCAGTAAGGTAAATGTTTTATTTTAGTAAATTAATCCTATAAAAATATCCACCCACAAGATGGGCAGACGACCTAAAAGAGACCGCAAGGAAACGTTGGATGCAGGCCGCTTCCAACCGGCCCGTTTGGAGATCGATGGGGGAGGCCTATGTCCAGCAGTGGACGTCCTACGGCTGAAATGATGATGATGATGATAAAAATCTTATTGGATAGATTTTATTTATAACCATTTTAAAAAAAGTAGGGGGTTTTCAATTCAGTTAGTATTTTTTTTTTAATACCTCTAGCACTCCGTCTTTTAAAAAATTCCAAGTGAAAATAACTACAAAATTCGGTTACTTGATGGATGACAATATTACAATAATTATTGAAAAATAATCATTATTTCAATTAAATAATCATTATTGTTATTTCAATGATTATTTCAATATTGCAATAATTATTTATTACAAATAAGTATTGTGTATTTTTCAAGTCGGGATTTTTAATATATATGATAATTTATTATTTTAATGTGTAGGTATTTGAGGTTCTTTTTTGCAAGTTCCATATTCAAAACTGTTTTTTTTTCTTTTTATTCAGTGACAGGACCCTATTACAGACTATTACAGAGCCTACGCTGTCTGTCCTTCCTACCTTTAAACGGCTGTATCCAAAAGCCCCCCCCACACGGGGAAGAAGAAAAAAAACGGCTGTATCTTTCAAACCGTAATAGATAGCCAGTTGAAATTTTCATAGAATATGTAATGTTAGCGCGGATTTAATTAAATAGTCAAAAAATACGTATTTTTGTATTAGCTCTAATGTAAAAACGATAATACACACAAGCGTCAAACTTGGCATGATTATAGTACACACTCTAAAGTATAACAACAAATAATAAATAATGGCCAAGTGCGAGTCGGTGACAAATTTCTGTTCATTACCAAGTTAAGCAACGTATTCGGTTACTTGGAAACTTATCATTTCTTTCAATGAATCGAAATTGCATATTTTACTAATATTGAAGTCGGTTTTTTAAATTGATAATTATTGTATTTTGTGGTGGTACGGAACTCTCAGTGCGCGAACCCTACTCGCACTTGGCCGGTTTATTGTTTGACGCTATACAGAAATTTGTCCACAGCCGTCCATAGCCGTCGGCAAAGTGAACATACTGATACAATATGGACTCTAATAAAAATAGAGTCATTTCGCCCTGTCATTATGTTTGTCGTGTAGGTATATAGAGTAAGGCAGTGGCGGAGCAAGGGCTAAATTTCATGTGGGCAACGTACATTCAACAAGTCGCACAACGAGCTATGGAGAGGCTCGGGGTTTCTCTACGAGATCGAATCCGAAATGAGGAGATCCGTAGACGAACGAAAGTTACCGACATACCACACCGGATTAGCAAGTTGAAGTGGCAGTGGGCAGGGCACATATCACGCAGAAACGATGGCCAATGGGGCCGAAAGGTTCTCGAATACGGACCAGTAAACGCAACGTAAGACGTCCACCTACAAGATGGACAGACGACCCAAAAGAGACCGCAGGGAAACGCTGGGTGCAGGCCGCTTCCACCGGCCCTTTTGGAGATCGATGGGGAGGCCTATGTCCAGCAGTGGACGTCCTACGGCTGAAATGATGATGAACATACATTCTGCGAGGACCTCAGGGCCCTGCAGTGCAAGTTCCGTCCTTAATCAATCTGCAAAGTCTATAAAATGCCATAGAATCGATCATAGCGAGAACTGATCAAAAGGAATTTTATCAAATTTGACGATCTCAACTGTCAAATTTGACGATCGATAAATAACGGTACCTGCTTGCAGTGCAGATTCCATAACTTTAAAGACGCGCGTAACGCGGCGCGTTAACCTCTAAAAGTTGGCCTTTATTCCCTAGGAAATAGAGGTCAAATTCTTAGCGCGTTACGTGCGTGCTAAAGTTACGGAATCTGTAGTGCAAGTAGGTATCGGATCGGTTACGCAAAAACATGGTAACAAAAAGATGGATTTTAAAAACAATTGTTTTTTTTTTTACTTGTTCTGCCTTTGAGGTGCCAGGCCGTAGGCGATGGACCCACGTCGCCCACGCTTTACGCCGCCTCTGTAGAGACTGGCTAATGAAAGTAAACTGAAAACGCGCGCCAAATTAAAAAAAAAATCCGCATTGCAACCCCAATATTAATATGAAATGCAAACATTACTGTGTTCTGACTGTGTTACAATAAAATTAATAATTTACAAGTATCAAGTGAGATTATTCCAGGCATTTCATACTAATGTTTGGGGTTTCAATGCTCATATTTTTCAATTTGCCGCGCTTTTTCAATCATCATTCATTAGCCAGACTCTAGTAAGGTACTCAAGCGATACTGAAAATGTCACTTTACCTATAAGTATTACCTAAGTAGGTATCCATTATTACAATTGAATTCTTAAAACCATATATAAACAGGCCAGCTGAACGTTTATTATTGACATCGGTCATGGCACACGGTCGCTGCGCAATAAAAAATAAAAAATAAAAACATACCTCGGAACGTCAAAACAGTCTCGGGTGTCGATTAGGGGTGGCTAGCATCCGGCCAGTATTGATAATCCGGCATCACGCTTCGGCAAACCATCATCATCATTTCAGCCGTAGGACGTCCACTGCTAGACATAGGCCTCCCCCATCGATCTCCAAAAAGGCCGGTTGGAAGCGGCCTGCATCCAGCGTTTCCCTGCGGTCTTTTTTAGGTCTTAGGCAAACATTTTTTATTTATTGCGGTCTACGTTGGAGCATGCTTGCCTAGAAGCAACCGGTTCACTCGTGATTTGAAGACACCCGCAGATTGTAACTATCGGGGAACACCTATTCAGGTAATACGCGATGCGAACTTTTACGCGTTCTTGAGAAAAAGGGTCTTGACAGACGGACAGACGGACAACGAAGTGTAGGATCACTAGGGGTTCCGTTTTTTTCCTTTTGAGGTTACGGAACCTTAAAAAATACAACTAACACCCAGACCCAGAGCATATATTTAAATTCTTCGTTCAAACGGCTAGGAATCAAACTCTACTCTTCCTTGTGAGGCAGACGGGCTCTCACTGAGATAAGCCAGCCATCAAAGATCAAAGTCTATATAGCCCGGACATCTGATGGGCAAACTGTCGTGCTTTCCGACCATAAAAATATATGAAGATCAGAATATTTTTATATTTATACTAGCTGCGCCCCGCGATTTCACTCGCGTGCTAACATCATTTTCTGAAATTTTGAACTACTAACTTTACTAAATTTAACTAATTTTTCTTTCCGTAAGAACATTCTAAAAGTATCAGAAAACATTTAAAAAAAATATGAATGAAATCGGTAAAGTCGTTCTCAAGTTATGGCGTGACTAAGGCAAATAGGGATTCATTTTTATATTATATAGATTAATTTATATATTTTTTAGTTTGCTAACCGGCCAAAAACCCGGCAAACCAACTCTCCGCCAACACTAAAATTGACCGTTCGAAAATCGAACGTCATGAAAAACAAAGCTTTGTTCCAACGGCCTCGTTCGAACGATTCAGAATTTGAAATACAGCTTTTGTTCTTTGTTTAAAAAGTGTGACCGCTATTAAAAGGTCAACCCATAGATTTATTAAGCGTCAGAGTTACGGCTGCCCTGTACACCGTACATACCACAGATATCGAGATACAATACCTATAGAGTCACAAAATCTCAGGAAAAAAAGTTAAAAATCGTCCGAACGTCGTTGTCAATGACAATTATAACCACTCGACTGCTCATCCTTTACCCCGCACTAGCGGTCCGCCCCGGCTCCGCACGGGTACAGTTATATAGCCTATTAAAATAGCCTACATTAATCTGTGATAATGTAGCATTCAAATGGTAAAAGAATTTTTAAAATCGGTCCAGTACTTTTTGGGTCAATTCGTTACAAACATACATACAAATCTTTCCTCTTTATAATATTAGTATAGATGAGGCAAAGGTTCTAACATGTCAACCTAAATTATTTAGAGCGGGGCCAATTCTAGCCGCGAATTGAATGATTGACTTGATTCTCCAATCACAAGCGTCGAGTCGCGTCGAGTCTCCAATCACAAGCTGCCCCCCGCGACCGATGTGGCATCATTTTGCAAAAGGTAATTTTGACTACATGCGCGATCAAGTGGTTATATTATCTATGGTCGTTGTACATAAATAGGTAACTAGACATCAATGATATAGTTCGCAATGTCACATTTACTCCAATTTAGACGTTATATCGCTTGCATAGTGTTCAACGTTAGTTGTCCGCTATGTCATCGTAGCTCTGGCATCGCGCGGCGTTGTACTCGGATCGCGGTTGCAACCAATCTAAAATTCGGCGACATTTTTTGCACGTTTGTGACTCTATACTCTATAGGTATTTTATTTCGATGACCAGAGGCTTTTATCAGAAGTCGTAGAAAACCCAGCGAGAAGCAGTTTTTGTACCTACTATGACGTCACGCGAGTTATTTTAACTCCATTTACACGGCCAGCTGCTTTCGAACAGTTTTTAAGGTTCCGTTCCCAGTGTGTAAAAACGGGACCCTATTACTAAGCCTACGATGTATGTCTGTCTGTCCTACCTTATAACGGCTGTACCTATCTCTTGAACCGTATTAGATAGTCAGTTGAAATTTTCACAGAATATGTAATAATAATATAATATTTATTTCAAGTAAATTAACTCATAGTTTCAGAATTCAAATTAATTAATACAGTCACATTACAAAAATTACAATACACAAACACAATTAGTTACAACTTAAATACTAACACTACTTTTAATTCATTAAAATATCAAAACAATAATCATTATACCTACATAAGAATAAAAACCTAATCAATTTTAAAATATATTTACATAAAATGTCAAACAAGTAATTTAGTAATTAAAATGGCACCCTATAAGATCTGTGTGTAACGTGCATAAAGCGTAATGTTACGGCAAATAAAAAAAAAAAGCGGCGTGGGACGACAAACGTATTTTTTAACGTATTTTTATATTAAGTCTAATGTAAAAACGGTAATACGTACAAGCGTCAAACTTAACATGATTATAGTACACACTCTTAAGTATAACAACAAAAAATGGCCAAGTGTGAGTCGGTGCAAATTTCTGTTCACCACCAAGTTAAGCAATGTAGGGCGCGATCGGTATATGGATGGGTGGTATGAGCATGATGTTGTCGTTTTGTACTATTTTTTGTATTTTGTGGTGGTACGGAACCTTCGTTGTGCGAGCCCGACTCGCACTTGGCCAATTTATTGACTCTATCTTGAAGTTTGAACTACTTTGGACCCAGCATCGAACGGTCTATATATACTCTATACCTACTGTTCTCTATGGAGTACTATTTTCGTTATATATATCATCATCATCATCATCATCATCATTTCAGCCGTAGGACGTCCACTGCTGGACATAGGCCTCCCCCATCGATCTCCAAAAGGGCCGGTTGGAAGCGGCCTGCATCCAGCGTTTCCCTGCGGTCTCTTTTAGGTCGTCTGTCCATCTTGTGGGTGGGTTATATATATATAATACATAATTACATAGATAAGATCTATTGTGGTGCACACTATAAATAAAAAATAAATACAGATATAGAAACTTAAAAGCTTAAAGCTTACATGGTGGCCTTATTGTTAAAAGCGATCTCTTTCAGGTGACGATTGGATGGATAGGATTTTCGCTTTCCATCAGGCAAGATCGCGGTCAAACGTTAGCCTAATCCGATATTAAAAAAAAAACGATAGACAAGGATGTTACAAAATTTAGGTAATGCCTTAGAATAACTACACAAAGAAACCAAGTACACTCGCAAAATTTAAGCCATTCAAATGGTGTCATATATGGTTCCAAAAAAAATATAAAAATTTTACTATGACAATTTGCGCGGTGAAATCGTACCACAACAAATCAGAAAAGCAGTATAAGTTCAAATTCAAATTCAAATTATTTATTGAGAATAAAAACGGACAAATTCCACTAACATTTATCTCACATACTGTTAAAACTAAAATAGATTTCCTAGTAAAAATAGGAATAATATTATAAAATTACTAATATAATAAATACAACAAATTGCTGTAAAAATATGTCAACATAAAATTAGTATGTCATACAAATTGTCATTATAGTCATCGGCCTTTTTGCCCCTGTCCCATTGATCAATTAAATTTTCACAATAAGTTAAAAACACTTTCGTTACTGTTTTCCAATTGTCACAAATAATATCACAATCAGTTTTGGCGGAAAGGAGTGCATTGAAGTGGCGGCGGGCGCGAATCAGCGGAGACATGGAGCGCGCCACGGTGCGGCTGTGATCCACGTGGAAAAACTTGGGCAATTTTCCACGCCTATTAGCCGGAACCCCGGGTTTATCTGGCACAAACAAAGTGCACAATAAATTGTGCAGATGCAAAGAGTCAACCGATCCTCTGAGCACCTTGCAGCAAGTAGCAAGCTGATCCGACATCCTTCTCACTTCTAGTGAGTTGTAGCCGAGCTGGCCGAGCAAGAATTTAGTTGGGTACATGAACGGGTAATAACCGTGAAGCTTCTTATACAGCGATCTTAAGAAAGCCTTTTGAACCTTTTCAAGCATCCGCACGTAGGTGACGTGGTGCGGGTTCCAGACACATGCGCTCGACTCCAGCTTGCTTCTGACTAACGAGTTGTACAATGTTCTAATAACTAACGGATTTTCAAAATCTTTGGCATTTCGTAATACGAAGCCCAGACGACGATAGGCCTCTTTGGCGAGATCAGAGATGTGATCATGGAAATTCAGGGTACGATCAAATGTCACTCCCAGATCCTTAATGCTATTTACCCGATTTATACATAGATTGTCAAGTTGATAATAATAATTGATGGGATTTCTTTTGATGATAAGAGTTATGGTGTGACATTCCACAGGCAATCCATTAATTTTCTTGCTTTAATCGTTTAAAATACCAATCGAAACGTAAGCTACAAAGCGAATTTATAGCTTACGTTTTGAGAAGGCGTTGTTTGGAAACCTACCTTCTCTGAGTAGTTATTCTAAGGGTAAAGCATTGAAGAGATTTTGAGAATTTGCAGCTAACTTGAAAAAAATTGTCGCTAGTTTTTTGAAGGACACAATTTATCATCTCCCATCAACTCTAAACCCGACATCCGATCCTAAGCCTCCTCTAAAAAAGAAAAAAAAGTATCGAGCGCCCTCACCTTTTAAAAAACGAACATCAATTAAAACGACAAACAATTGAAACGCAGCGTAAACACAACTTTAGAGCCGTGGGGTGCTGGCTGGAGATAAAGCACGTTTGCGGGAACCGCTCTCATTGGTCGGTTATACCCGCCGCCACCCTTCTTTCAGCCAATAGGGAGCGTCGACACCCCCGGCGGAAATGGGTGGGGAACGGATTGATTCTAAATTCGAATTTGAGTGATGTCCTTTTTTTTTATTGGGCATAGATTTATCCAACGTTTTTTTAGATCTTGGCATTTGTAAATAAAATCGATTTGCATGTTTTATTTCATTTTGTGAAACACCATATATTTCATAATACTTGCTCGCGCATTTTCATGTATTCGAAGATGCAAAGTCATTTTGTCGTCTTATGCCTATGGCTCTGTCATTTCAGCCTACCATGTTCCCATTGCTGGGACACAAGCCTTCTCTCAGAGAGCGAGGAACCTATAGCCCAATCCACCATGCTGGTCCAGTGCATGTTGCAATGGCATGAAAATACCTCTGAATAGCATTGGCTCTAGCAATAATCTACGAAGCCAGGGGCGGGGTTTTACTACTGATAGAACGGTGGAGATGCTAATAATTATTTACATAGCAAATTATGGTCCAAATACCTACAGTCCATAGTACAGAGTTGTAAAAAACACATGACTCAGTGATCACATTGTGTGTAGATGACTCATTCAGATTTGATGACCTACTGGCCTACTGACTTTGACATGGTTTACGTTGGGCTGGCGATGCGATTTTAAATTAGCAACTAAATTATACCTACGGGTGCTCGCTTTGTCTAACTAATTTAGGATGATAATTTTGACAGCTCACAGTAAGGATGACTATGCTTTTCTATTTAAGTATGTATTTAAAACTATATATGTATGTATATCAGTCTCTGGCAGCCATATCACAAGCTTTGCTTAGTTTGGGGTCAGATGTCCGTGTGTGCAAAAATGTCCCGAATATTTATTTATTTATTTATTTATTTATTTGATGATGTATTTTATTTCAAAACCGATTTTGATAGTCTGTGGTTGTTAATTATGCGTGATACTTCACTTAATGGGCGTTACCCACTACCCATCAATGAAGTATACGACATTATTAGTAGTACATTTTACCGGAAAATTAAGAAACTACAAGGGCGTGTCCTGCCAAAACTATCATCCTAAATTTGACCGACCATAATAACCTTATGAAGTGGACAGAGTTCGGAAAAGCTAAGTTTTTTTTTTCAGAATTTATTCAGTTGTACCAACCTAACTAATATTATGAAAGCGAAGGTAATTCCGTCTCTGCCTTGTTCACGTTAAACGACAAAACAACTAAGCCGAAATTAAAAAAAATTGCCAGGATGATGATCATCATCATAATTTCAGCCATAGCCCTCCTCCATCGATCTCTAAAAGGGTCGGTTGGAAGCGACCTGCATCCAGCGTTTCCCTGCGGTCTCTTTTAGATCGTCCGTCCATCTTGTGGGTGGACGATAGTGTACATCATAAGGACGGACATAGGGCACTTTTCCTCCCAGAAAATGCGGACAAACTTGGAAAATCACTGGTAACACCGCGTGATTCAGCTAGTAGGGAGTTTTTGCGCCAACGAGGAAGAAAACATGTCGGCTCGTTGGATTATTTTCCTAAACTTCTGTATTTTCAAGTGTTAATGTGTACTAAATGGTGAATTATTATTCATTAAATGCTCGTAAACGTGCTCGAGTGTGGTCAAATGATATAACGAGGTGAAACGTGTCTTTTCGTGTTGTTTCCAAAACTCCATAGGAGCCTCTTGTAAAGTCTCCACCACTTTACAGGGGCATGAGTTTGACCGTGACTTACTTAGCTTGACCCTGACTGTGACTATGACTTGTTTGACGCTATTAAGACTGTGTAAACTGTTTAAGATTACGACTAAAGGACATTGAATCCACGGTCATGAAGATTTTAACAAAAAAAAACAGCTAGTAGGTAATAAAACTTGTTTTTACTGGTGTAGTTAGTAGCACTACCAAAAAATACCCTGTTACTTACTACTTTTTTACATAGAATAGATCTACGTTTGGCAACTAATTCGACTGATGGTAAGCGCCTTACTAATAGTCGTAAGGCTGGAATAGTAGGTAATACGGAGAACGAATGGAATACGAGCGATAAAATTACGTATCCATAAGTAATGAAGTAACGCTTACTATTATTACATAAATAACT
Organism: Agriopis aurantiaria; assembly: GCA_914767915.1. Classification (NCBI taxonomy): domain Eukaryota; kingdom Metazoa; phylum Arthropoda; class Insecta; order Lepidoptera; family Geometridae; genus Agriopis; species Agriopis aurantiaria. The sequence continues at coordinate 4,199,501 of OU612007.1, read as the reverse complement.
ATACTTAGCTTACGATTACGAATGCTTTCTATAATTTGGATATAAATTCATTTTATGTAGGTATCCAACAATATAAAAATAATCGTTTACATAAGCCCGAGACGTTATACCATAAACAATATAGAGGAGAATAGCGCTCGGAACAGCCAGTACGTGAGGCTGAATAATGAAACCTCCTTTGTCTACGCCGATCGATGACGAAAACACGTTAATTATGACACTTCGCTTTTTATTAGGGGTAAATGTTGCTCTCGCTAGCTCGTAACGTGTTATCCCGTTTTATAAGTTTAAACTCTTTTAACGGGCAGTAAAAAGGTTTAATTTTAGAGCTACAAAAAGCGTAAACCATTAAGTTATCATAAAGCTGTGTCTGAAAAAAAGGGAAGTAGATACTTAAATTGAGATTCCGATGAAATGTTTTGAGTACATGGGTATAATTTGTTAATATAATAATAAGAAAACGATATACATATACCATTTAATTTTGTATTTGTGCTTTTCTACATTATTTGTATAAGTGTAAAATAAAGTACCAATTTAAAAAAATAAAAACCTTATAAATACTTACATAAGTGTATTTTTTCCTATACTGGAGCAATGCTGGCTTTTTTATTACAACACTACAGATATATTTTGATGTTTCGTGACCTTATCCCAACCAAGGACTACAGGACATGTAGATAAGGACGGCACATTACCTTCCGTTCCATCTGTTGATTGCTAAAACTGGGCAGAAAATTGGAAAATTTCAGAAAACCTAACAACGATTTTAACTTCGCGCGTTTGACAGTTCTAAGACAGGACAACGTCTGTCGGGATAAGTTGTCAGTGTACCTCAACTGTCTATCTACAACCAACCAAAGAGGTTACGAGACTTTCGTATTATTTCGTCATTACGACCAATCATATAATCCAAAAAGGAAATGCAGCGGAAGCCTCCGTCACTACTCCAACAAATCAGAATCAGAATAATATTTATTGTAAAAACTGGTACATTATAAGGTGTTATATTTTAGTAGTATCACAGTTTACCCATTTCGGGCATACAATGTTTTGTTTGTTACTTACTAATAAATAATTTTTTTTTATTTATTTAAAATATTACGTATTTGAGACACGTTGCTACGTAAATACAAACGAAAATAAAATATTATAACTCCTCTTGTTACTTAAAAATAATTTTAGAAATAACATAATAAACCTAATATAATTTTAGTGAGATGTAATTTATAAAAAATATGCTACTACAATTATTTACAACTTTATTAAATAACATAATCATTAAGATACTCTTTTATACTATAAAATACTTTGGATAGCAGCCAGTCTTTTAATCTACGCTTGAATTTTGTCACTGTTAGTGACTTCAACTCCAGTGGTAGGTGGTTATATAATTTGATTGCACTATAGAAGGAACCTTTTGAAAACATAGTATTATTTACTTGAGGTATGTCGACATTATATTTTTGTTTTGAGCGTAAGATGCCAGTACCACTAGATTTTTTTTCAAAAAAGTAGTTTTAACATAAGTAATCACTGTTCAATAAACAAAACGTATGTACATTATTCTCTATTCGACGAAAAAGTCATTCACCAATAAGCGTTCAGATTCAAATGGTGACAAATAATAAATCAGGCTCGGACAAAAGAGGTCGGATCGCTGCCGATTGTCTCTGGTACGTGACGCCGAAAGCGCGGGGCGAATTATTGGTTGCCGCCGTAGTAGGCCGTTTATATGAATGTAGGTCTGTAGTTTTTTTGTAGAGTAGAAGCGAGGGCAGACGCTTAAATTACGATTGAAGGTTGTAATAAAAAGTTAAAAGTAAAAAAAAAAAACAATTAAAAAAAACCGTCCATTTCCTGAGAACTAATATATACTAATTTAGGTATCTTCAAGGCTAGAGTGAAAAGATTACTTCTAGATCAACGTGTTCCATCCTCGGCCACAGCGTCGCTTACCATCAGAAAAATTGGTGGCCAAACGTAGATCTATTGAATAAATCAAATGGTACTTTTTTACGGTGCGACCAGCTTTGTTCCTTATTTTTATTTTAACTTTTTGTGTGCATAATTCAGTTCCTTAAAAAATTTTGCTCTTTCTTAAAAAAAACATTCACACAACGAGTTATGGAACAGCTAATTTTTTTTTGTGAATCCAGATTTGGTCCGTTTATACAATGACCTCCTTTCAGCGTGGTACCGCCATTACTTGTAACGCTGTATTTTTTTTTTGTCAATTAAGTAGGTACTAATCTAATAGACAATAAATTATTATTTTTATTTTGAGTCGCGGGCATTCAGAGGATGCAAAAGGCAGGCTGTCGTTCAGTGTGGAGGTTAAAGGGGGAGGCCTATGTTCAGCAGTGGACGTCTTCTGGCTGATGATGATGAATATTTTATTTGTAATGTTAGCACTTCACATTGTCTATGTTTGCCGAATAGAAATAGACGCAGCTATACAACCTGCATAGCTGCGTCTCTTTTTATTAATTTAGCAAAATTAAGCAATGTGAAGTGTCACTATACCAAAACACACACACACACTTAGAGCTACACACAAATTTAATGTGAAAAACGTGTTTTTGTAATCTGTTGTTGAATGCTAAGTATTGTGTAATGGAAAATTAAAGTAGGTACATACACATGAATTGATATGTACCTACTAATGAATATATATGTAGGTAAGTACAATTGTTAAGGTGGTTCGTTTCACAAATGGCGGGAAATTCAAATTTCAAACAGTTTTCTTGTCCTTGTAGCTAGGCCGGGTAATTATTGTAAACGATCATGATGTTTGCGCAAATTGATTATTATTCTTTACAAAATTATGTAAAGTTATTTATCTCTAATGCAGATTATTACTTACATTTGTCAATAAACGAATTTTTGCTGTTTCAAACGGTTTATTGACAAATGTAAGTAATATGGTGCGTTACTGTTAAATAGCTGTACATTATATAATGTAAAGACCAACCAACATTTTGCGCAAACACTGTGTTATTTAAAAATAATTACCTGGCCTGGCTACTAAGACCAAAACAACCAAAAAACTGCATAAAATTTGAATTTCCCGCCATAGGTGAATCGTACCACCTTAAGGGGACTGTTCCCGTCTGCAGCTCTCTCGCTCGCACAATTTTACATTATTGAAGATATAAAATCAACGAGTGTGAATTTCCAAAATGTAACAAAATCATGTGTTGGTGTCTATCGTAACATTACAAACATAGAAATGTTTGTTTCGATATCTTGTAATTTGACGGAATAACATGACACGAGAAATAAAAATCACTTGTTACTTGTTACCATTTTACTGTGTCAAATTAAAATATATCAAATTGTCAATTTCTTTGTTTGTAATGTTACGATAGACACCAACACATGATTTTGTTACATTTTGGAAATTCACACTCATTGATTTTATATCTTCAATAATGTGAAAATGTGCGAGCGAGTGAGCTGCAGACGGTATACAGGCCCCTTAAATTGATGTTTTTGTCTGTAAAGTCACCTCGAGGCTGATAGGCGGAGCGAGGGGCGTATCTTATCTCTCCTCCCATCGTAGATCTAGACTGATAGATATAGCCATTCGTATGTTTCATATTATTTTGCAGGAGCCGTTTTACAAAATGCATCGTTTTATTTTTAGTTATTTGCATTTTCGGGCTTAAAACGAAATAAACCAGCCAAGTGCGAGTCGGGCTCGCGCACTGAGGGTTTCGCACCATAAAATTCAATAACTAAATTACCAGTTATAACTTGGTAATGAACAGAAACTTGTCACCGACTTGCACTTGGCCATTATTTCTTATTTGTTGTTATATTTTAGAGTGTGTACTATAATTGTACCAAATTTGACGCTTTTCGTTTTTACTTTTTGACTTTTGTACTATTTCATAATTAATCTGCCATATCATTACATATCCTGTAAAATTTTCAACTAGCTATCTATTATAGTTCGAAAGATACAGCCGTTTAAAGGTAGGACAGACGGACAGACAGACAGACATCGTAGGCTTAGTAATAGGGTCCCGTTTTTACCCTTTGGGTACGGAAACCTAAAAACAAGCCGTTATTGTCAAGATAAATATAAAATAAGTAAACCATAACATCAACATTGTTTATTTTATGTAAGCAAGTCAAACTTTTCACGAAAAACTCCTTTTGTAAATTGGAGGTTATAACAAAATGTAATATGTTGAGTTTATCCAAATTTGAAGCCGCTACTTTCAATAAAAAATACAGATCTATTTAATTCATTAACTGAAATTTCCATAGATTTTACTATTTGATAGAATTAGAGCGCCAAAAATCCAGTTTTCGTTGCATTTTTCGTCAAAATATGAAAATGCCCTTACGAAAATGTGGTTGTTTTTTTAATATATCTTTTTTTTTTTTATATTGACTTGTACCTATACTTGGCCTTTTGGCCTCTACAGCTTGACCGGACTAGTTAGCGAACGCAGAGTGCGTTCGGCGTAACTTGGTGGTTAAGTTTATAGGCGACTAGCACAAGGGCACCTCGATGGTACGAACCTCGGCTTGGGCCGTCGCCGGGAGTGGGAATCAGACTTGCCCAGGCACCCCAGAGGAGGTGTGCCCTGGAGCCCTAACGGTTTGTTGAACTGAATGATTATTTGGAGAGAATCTAACCGATCTTCTAACAGATCCTGTGGGTCTACGATCCTGCCGGCGGGATCGCTGTGTGTGTGTGTGCCTCTGGTAACCGACGCCTGTACCAAAAACTGAATATTTCCTATTGCTAGGAGCAGTCGGATCGGGGAAAATATGGTGTTGACAGGCAAGTGCGTTTATAAAATTTACAACAATTATCAATTTAAAATACCGACTTCACAAAATTAGTAAAATATGTAATTTTACTCGGATGACATACCTACTTAATATTGTCATCAAAGTAACCAAATTTTTCAGTTATTTTAATAAAAAAGCCAAACTACTGAACCTATTTCGATGAAATTTCTAGGGGACTCATCTGAAATAATTTTCTATGTCGATTTATATAGATGAAGTTCTGAGGAAACAAACAAATACAACCGAATTGAGAGCCCCCTCCTTATGAAGTCGGTTAAAAGTAAATTACTGCAGCGGACGCCATTAGAGACATTTTAATTTTACCAATTTCAAAAAAAGGGGGAGTTCTTAATTCAATTGTTTTTATTTGTGTATGTTTGTTACCTCAGAACTCGTGATTTATAAAACTGAAACTGAAAGTTCTTCCTCAGGACCTCAGATCAGACATACAAGGGAGATTTGCCTTAGGTAGTACAATTATCGTTAGTATACTTTTTTTCACTATAGGTACCTGTAGGTGGTCCCCAATAGTTACAATCTGGGTGTCTTCAAGTCGAGAGTGAATCAGTTTCTTCTAGGCAAGCGTGCTCCATCGTAGACCGCATCATCGCTTAACATCAGGAGAGTTGGCGGCCAAGCGCAAACTTGTTTATGATTTATAAAAAGCCAAGATTGTTCCAATCCTTCCTTGTTCCTCCTTCCTTATCCATACGGACTAGAAACGTAGAATCGAAACGTTTGGTACATATCCAAGGAAAATCCACAATGTATGGGTGGTAGTGGGCCGTTTTCCCACTTGTCCTGTAGTAGAAAGGGGATGGCAGGATAAGGTCATGCAGCTCCGATGCACATTTTCCGAAATGAATCCTGTAGAAAATTGACAGACTCGCTACTTTACGGCGGTGTTGTGGAATCGGTAGTAAAACGTAAGTATAGCTGTAGTTCTAAAATGTATTTCTAACCATAACTCAACATTTTTATCAAGGTCGTATGTCACAAGAAAAACGAAACATATTATGCAAACCTTTATCTATATCGGGGACATTAACAATGTGTGCATGCAACCTTTAGGCATTATACCTACATGCATGTGACCACAAAGGCGCATGGCGTGAACGCTGACCGCGCGAATCTTTGACATTGATTTCAAACGCGGAAGTTTTGCAGCCAGTTCGAAATCTTGCAATTGTTTTAAATAAATCACTCTTTGCGGCCAGTTTGAAATCTTGTAATTGACAGTTGACAGGAGCTGCGCGCGCTCGGTGGCCGCGATTTTGCTTTTTTATTTCATAGACAATTTCTTTTTAATTGTTAAGTGATTTGGCAACGGTGATTTTGTGCATTCTGTGATATTCTTGTGATTTTCGTGTGGAAACAGTAGGATTATTAAAATGAAAAGCGAAAAGAATGGAGGTAAGTCGTGTAAAAAAGAAACAAAGAAAAAAGCCGTCGCGACAAAAACAAGTTTAAAACTCAGTCTAAGTGTTTATTTAGTCTGACAGCTGTAAATACCTAAAATAAAAACACGAATTCCCATCACTTTCGCTAAAAAAAAAATACGTAAGACTGTAGCCGATAGACCCGATATACTTCAGTGAAACATAACAAAATAAAAAAACAGCTGTAATGTTTTTGTAGCTGTTAGAGTAAATAGACAAATGGAAACGGTGTAACGAAACTAAACTCTTATGTTTTTTTTGTTTCTGCATTTTATCTATGTCAGAAAAGTATTTTACATTTTAGCAAACTACACAAGCGCAAATAAAATTAAAAAAACGGCTCGCAAAAGATTTCAAAGAGTAAATGTCGGCCCTTTGCGTAAAAAAATCTAACCAAACACATTACCAGTACTATTTGCATATAATTAAGAGAAAAGTGGTACTGCCGTATGCAGGTGGTCAATAATTATAATTTTCTTACATTTCAAAATCACTTTAAACCTTACCCTTTTCGAATACAACTCAAATTTCTAGCAACATTGTGAGTCTTAAACAAAAAAATTGCTGAATTGATACGAGCTTTAAGACGTGGCCTTTAGGATCAAATTGAGTTTGATTGCATCCAAGTGGATGTTTTAGGTATGTCTTGTCTTGCGTATAAACAGTTTCTTCCCATTAGCACTGCCATCAGGAATGGTAATTATTGGATTGCTTTAGGGTACCGCCTTTTTTCTGGCAACATCTAAACTGTAATTTACAAAATTTGAAAACTTATGACAGCATTTAGTTTGAGAATTTTAACGCTTCAGAATTTTCCGACAGCTTAGATCCACCAAAACTTGGAAAAAAATGTTCACGATGCAAATTTTTATTTGACGTCATTTTTTTTCTTTCTTTCTCAATTCTTTCCTCTGTGAGGATTTTGGCGTGACACTTCTTGTGCTGTTGCCAATGTAAGTATTGAAATACTATGAATTTTATTTAAATACAAACAAGTCGTAGTCAGTCTTCAGTCTGGGTCTTTGACCAGTGTGTGTTGCCAGTGATTACATATGGTACTGAGACGTGGTCCTTAACTGTTGGCCTTTTGGAAAAACTCAGAGTCACACAGCGGGCAATGGAGAGAGCTATGCTCGGAGTTTCTTTGCGCGATAGAATCCGAAACGTGGATATTCGCCAAAGAACCAAAGTCACTGACATAGCTGTTAAAATTTGCAAGTTGAAGTGGCAATGGACAGGCCACATCGCTCGGAGAACTGATAACCGATGGGGAAGAAAGGTTCTTGAGTGGAGACCACGAACCGGAAGACGCAGCGTAGGGCCTACCTACGCTGCGTCTTCCGGTTCTTTCCCACTAGATGGACCGACGACATAGTAAGAGTCGCTGGCATCCAGTGGATGCAAAAGGCAGGCTGTCGTTCAGTGTGGAGGTTAAAGGGGGAGGCCTATGTTCAGCAGTGGACGTCTTCTGGCTGATGATGATGATGATGATGAAGTCGTAGTCAAAGCCAAGCAAAATAAGTCACGGTCAAGTCGAAGTCATGGCCTAGTAAAGTGGTGGAAGCTTTAAAAAAATAGACTTGCGCTTGGCCGCCAAGTCACCGGGTGATGCGGTCTACGATGGAGCACCCTGGCCAGTGAGAAACCTATATTCACTCTCGATTTAAAGACACCTAGGTTGTAACTATCGGGGAACACCAATTCAGGCAGCGAAATCCAGAAACTATAGCAGTTCGCACAATGAAAGTTAAATCAAAGCGCTTCGTACGGGTTTTCGGTATATCAACCATATACCATATAGTCTAGCGGTGTCGATTTTTCGTGCCAGGCTTTACAAGATATTCTATGGAGTTTTGGAAACAACACGAAATGACATGTTTCATTGCATCCAACTAAACACGAGCACGTCCACAAATACTAAAAAAAAAACAGAAAAATACAATGAGGCGACATTTTTTTATTTTTTTACGTTGGCGCCAAAACTCCGACGTCAACTTCTTGATTGTGTGAAAAGTCAAACTAGTCGGATTAGGAAAAACAAAAAAGTTGCTACACTTTCCAAGTTACGGCAGGTCAACGTTGTGTGCAAATTAATGCGCTGAGTTACTTACCATTGTCGGTGAGTTTTCTCTTTAGAAGATTGCGACAATTATCAGGGTAGTAAAGACGTTTCTCGCCAAATCAACAGCATCTTCAACATTTGAAATCAGATAACTGGATTCCGTGCAACTATTTTTTGATGTAGGTGTACCAATACTATCTATGATTTTTTTAATCTCATAAATATTGACCACGTTCCAAGAGCGACCCTATTTGAACTTATTCAACACTGCCCTAACTATATCAACATTACAATCACGTTTCCTACGGAACCAAGGCATTCCCATAAGAAATAAGAAAACAAACAAAATTCTCACTTTGTATTGACTTGTCAAACAGCGCGCGAGACGGTAGCCATCTTGTCCATAGACAAATAAGAAAAGAAAAGAAAAAAGTATGAAAGAAAAATGGCCGACTGTGGAACCTCCTTTCTAAGAAATTTCTGTATTTTTTTCGTTTTATCGTTGGCCTGTGAATTGGATGATCTAGTTTTGAACCTGTTTCGTAGACTGATTGACAATCCATTTAGAGTTAGCTAAGCCATCGTAACATCTCGATCTTCCGTATTATCCTTTCTAATGGTAATAATACAATACCTCTTTACTATTTAAGTTATTTCTCACATAACGTGCCATTCATAATCCAATATAGAAACGGAGTCGTTCAAATCATGTTGTCTCACAGACCTAGCGCTTCTATCGCATAGGTCAGTTTCCAAGTGTCATGAATATCAATGGAAATTGGAAACTGACCTATGATTTTTTTAATGTAGTTCTTAAAACGTGTGACTATAAACGAGTCTGCATGCAAAAAGAGAACCGAGGAGGATTGAGAGCACGCGTGTGCTAATTTACTGAATAAAACACCCCTCTTTTTGCGTCGGGGGTAAAAAAGTATGAGGGATGCTTGCTATTTGTACAAATTATCAATAGGTAGAGTCTGTGTAAAAAGAGAAGACTCAGAAATTTGAGGATCCCGCGTGTGCTAATGTATGTTTTTAGTTCATCTCTTTGCCAAGTCGCGCGTCGCGTCGATTTTCCTTTTGCACTTGAGCTTTTGGATCTTCAATTTTTTTTTTTTTTTTTTTTTTTATTTATGGAAAACCATCAGCTTTTTACACTAAAATATACAATGGAAAAACGACAGGAAGCCAATTACAGGTTCTCAGGAGTAGATATAGATTATGTAAGAAGTGCATACATGTGCAAACACTAAGAAATATTTAGGTAACAAAAAAAAACTTTGGACTATCTCTGGACTTTAATGTCAATGGTATATGATACTTTTGAATAATACGTTTTTTTTTAAATGTTGACTTACGCTGTTGGCCTTACGGCCTCTACAGCTTGACCGGACTAGTTAGCGAACGCAGAGTGCGTTCGGCGTAACTTGGTGGTTAAGTTTATAGGCGACTAGCACAAGGGCACCTCGAAGGTACGAACCTCGGCTTGGGCCGTCGCCGGGAGTGGGAATCAGACTTGCCCAGGCACCCCAGAGGGAGTGTGCCCTGGAGCCCTAGCGGTTTGTTGAACTGATTGATTATTTGGAGAGAATCTAACCGATCTTCTAATAGATCCTGGGGGTCTGCGATCCCGCCGGCGGGATCGCTGAGGTGTGTGTCTCTGGTAACCGACGCCTGTACCAAAAACTGAATATTTCCTATTGCTAGGAGCAGTCGGATCGGGCGAGCTCAGCGCCGCCGCTGTGACGATGGCGATTGGGTCGTTCGGGTCGGTGTTTCTAGGGCGTCTACGGAGAGGAGGAGAGTCTGCCGCGTCTGAAGGAGTCGAGAGCAAAAAGAAGTTTTCGAATACAAACTTAAATAATGAAATGCCCGTTGCAACACCACCTTTTTAGATAATTTTATAGTTTTACTCATTCTAATTGGGGCACATTGAGTCATATTTGACAAATTTTACAGCGTTTTTTAGAGCGCAGGCGTATTGTGGTCATTTTCGTATTTTATAATATTGTAAGTCTAAACTCAAAACCGCCAAGAGGAACTTGCGAAAAATTGGAAACCCGTTGAAGTCTTTTGTTCAGGAAAATGTCGACAATTGTAATAAACAGTTAACATATTTTGTATGTTTTTATATTGAAAGTTACTCAACAGAAAGGTCAGAAACTATAGTAAAACGAACGAAAGCTACAAATTTGGTTTTTAAGTTTAATGAATAAAATGTAGGCTATAAATAAACACATTTTTGCAAGCTGTTACATGTTTGTAATTATGTAAGTACTTATATATTTGTTTGTGTACCAAATCTTGCAAGCCTAATTTGACCCACTTCCCCGCGTTCAATTGATTTAATATTTTGTACACCTATGTAACTTGGATGACAATGCATGGTACCATGGAGCTTTTCTGATGATGGAGTCGGAAGGTGGTCATAGGAACTAATGAACGCAACAGGATAACACCATGTGTTTGGCCTCTTTGGAATGGTTTGGAGTTCTATACCCCTATAGGTGATACCATGGAGCTTTTCTGATGATGGTGACAGAAGGTGGCCATTGGACCTAATGAACGCAACAAGATACGTCATTAAAATTTGTTTGATGGATCATACTTAATATTATAAATGCGAAAAGTTTGTTGCTTTGTTGGTTTGTTTGTTCCTCTTTCACGCAGCAACAGAGCAACGGATTGACCTGGGTTGCACGGGTATACTTCAAGGGATGGAGAGTGACAGCCTACTTTTCATCATCACCATCATCATCTCTATTTTACATCACTACGCGGGTGAAACCGTGGTGCACAGGTAGTAGTTAATAAATTCAATATGCTAAGGCTAAATGCTTGTTTAAAAAATAATTTAATAGGTAATTATATTCCAGACTAGCTGACCCGACAGACGTTGTCCTGTCTTAGAAATGAATAACGCGCGAAGTTAAAATCGTTGATAAGTTTATGAAAATTTTCCAATTTTCTTAATTTTTCTTTCCATAAGAACCTTCTACAAAATATAGTAGCCCCCATTAATTTGCATCACGTGATTTGCGGACCCTTTTTGGAATTTGTTTAATAATATTTATTAATTTATAGATTTATTAAGTACCTACTCAACGTACACTACAATGTGCGCTACAAAGCTACCTCCAGCTTAAGATGAGCTGTACGTTCAAAGGTTCTTGTACATTCCAGAGGTCAAGTTATTTGGACTTAATACTGACGGTTGTGATGTCTGTAATTTCTGAACTACGAAATCGATGACCTTGAAATTTTTACAGGACGTTTTGTAATGTACCTCCTTTCTAACAAAAAAATAATTAATGAAATTGGACTAAGCGGTAATGAGTTACAACTAAGTACACATTTTGACTTTCATCCCCTCTCCCAAGGGAACCATTCGCAAAATTTCGGGATAAAAAGTATCCTATAACCTACCTCGTAGTATGAACTCAAATTATGCTAAGTTTCATTTGAATCCATTTAGTAGTTTCGGCGTGATGCGTGGCCCAGATACAGACAGACAGACAAAAAAAAATACAGTTTTGACTTCAGTATGGAAAATAGAGTGCCGTCCAAAAAAAATTCGAACTTAACTTTGTAATTTTTTGAAAAAAACTTGAATAATAAGTTTACCTTTTTTACGCTAAAAAGTAGAAAAATGGCAGTAAAAAAAGAGATTGAAAGTATTCATTCAAAAAAATTGCTGAAAACCATAAACCAAATAATCTCCTGTCTACTTATGTATGTTTTGGTTTTGTGTTGAATTTTTCAAAATGCGATTAATACTTTTTGATAAAATTTATATGGACCTCTGAAATATAACCTACCAAACAAAACAAGAATCATCAAATTGGCGGAGTAATCGCGTTACAAACATACAGTAAATATTTAAATAAATATTTGGGAAACTACAAACAATATCAATTACATTACTTAATGTGAGAAAAAAAACTGAGTTCGACAATCTAACTCATTTGTTCAAATTTAGATAAAAAAAATATAGAAACTCGTTCAAAAATCTCTAAACGTCACGTACTAAAACGATCTGTAAAGATTTGGCGGGAAACGAACGTGAGGGCGGCCAACATGGCGGGCGTTTTTGACATTTTTTCTTTTTATTTGTTGTGTTTGAATCTATATTTGTTTTTATTGCACCGGTGTGCATTCTAGTAGTCACGGATTCGCCATTAGGTGGGATTATAGTGTAAACTAGAGGAGTTTGTTGCATGCCGCATCGATGCGACGCGTGACGGTATGCAAGCCAACCTTTGATACGGGTTTCGTAAAATTTTGAACGAAATAGTGTCGTAAAAAAGATAATAGTTAATGTAGATTGTAAAAAAAATACTAAGTACTTACCTGTAGTCAAACCTACACTTTAAAAGGCATCAAAAGATATATAATAAAAATCGGCCAAGTGTGAGTCAGGCTCGCACACTGAGGGTTCCGTACCGCCTCATAGCTTGTTAGCTACTATATAGTACCTACAAAAAAATGTGCAAAAAGACAACATCCCATCAACGCCCAGGCGGTCACCCATCCAAGTATCTACCGACTGCGCCTGACGTTGCTTCACTTCGGTGATCGTACGAGAATCAGTGAACAGAAATTTGTCACCGACTCGCACTTGGCTATTATTTATAATTTTTATTATACTTAAGAGTGTGTACGTGTGTGTTATAATCATGCCAAATTTGACGCTTGTACGTATTACCGTTTTTACATTAGAGCAAATACAAAAATACGTTAAAAAAATACGTTTGTTGTATGGGGACCTCCTTTCGTTTTGACTTTTTTATTATTTGTTAATCCGCCGTAACATTACATATTCTGTGAAAATTTCAACTGTTCAATCCATTATCTATGACGGTTCAAAAGATACAGCTGTTTGTAGGTAGAACAGACGGACGGACGGACAGACAGGCAGACAGACAGACAGACATCGTAGGCTTAGTAATAGGGTCCCGTTTTTACCGTTTGGGTACGGAACCCTAAAAATGACCGAACTATATTATATCTTCGACCAAAATAAAATTTATGGACGGGCCCTAACCATTGAAATTGCTCAGTAAATACGAGTCAAAACCGTCGGACATATACACTTAATTATAAAAATGTACAGTATATTTGTTACAAAAAATTGATCCTGGTTTTATTTGTGTATTTACACTTCGGGAAAGCATATGAATGCATAATTTTGTCAGATGTTTCGTTATCACGTAACAATAGACACGTGTTGCACTTCCTACGGCTAGAGACCGACTGAAACGAAATGAGAGCCGGCGCTCATTTTGTAATCTTCAAAAATGACTTCTACTGGGCCTATCCATTAATTTTATTTAGGTCGAAGTATTATATGTGTCTCTTCATTGCAATGTGTTAAAGAAGTAATGGTAACAATTTCAAAGCTGCCAATAATCTAACGACACTAGCTGACCCGCCAAACGTTGTCCTGTGAAATTTCATAGAAAAACATCCCAAATTTTCCAATTACCCGTGCAATTTTTCCAATTTTCTTTTTCTTTGAAAAGGCCTGACCTGTCATAGTACTGAGACGTGGTCCTTAACTGTTGGTCTTTTGGAAAAAGTCAGTCACACAGCGAGCAATGGAGAGAGCTATGCTCGGAGTTTCTTTGCGCGATAGAATCCGGAACGTGGATATTCGCCAAAGAACCAGAGTTACCGACGTAGCTAGCTGCTCAGATTTACAAGTTGAAGTGGCAATGGGCAGGCCACATCGCTCGAAAAACCGATAACCGATGGGGAAGAAAGGTTCTTGAGTGGAGACCTCAAACCGGCAGACGCAGCGTAGGTAAGCCTCCCACTAGATGGACCGACGACATCGTGAGAGTCGCGGGCATCCAATGGATGCAGATGGCAGGTTGTCGTTCAGTGTGGAGGTTAAAGGGGGAGGCCTATGTTCAGCAGTGGACGTCGTCTGGCTGATAATGATGACCTAAAGCCGGTTATTTCAATAAAAGTCCGGACATTTTAGTGACAAAATTCAAACACTGCGCACGTCGTTACAGTGGTAACTTTTTTTTTTGGTAAAATTTTCATGACCATGGATTCAATGTTTTTTAGTCGTAATATTAAACAGTTTACATAGTCTTAATAGCGTCAAACAAGTCATAGTCACAGTCAGAGTCAAGCTAAGTAAGTCACGGTCAAGTTAAACTCATGCCCCTGTAAAGTGGTGGAGACTTTACAAGAGGCTCCTATGGAGTTTTGGAAACAAAACGAAAAGACACGTTTCACCTCGTTATATCACTTGACCACACTCGAGCACGTTTACGAGCACATACTGAATAATAATTCACCATTTAGTACACATTAACACTCGAAAATACACAAGTTTAGGAAAATAATGGCACAAGCCGACATGTTTTTTCAACGTTGGCGCCAAAACTCTACAGTGGTAACAGTTTTTTTTTTTTTTTTTTGTTTTGTCTGGCTACAGAGGCCTTTGGACCATGTCTTTATTTTGAGTCACGGCAATATATAACAGTGGTAACAGAGCATTAGTATTACCATAGATAAATATATACTAGGTATTACTATATCGCTCAAGCCAAAAAGGCGGATAAAGATCTAAAAGTTCAAACATGCCTGGGCAAATTACGTGAGGTGTTTAGGGGAGGAGCTGAATCTCACCCAATCTCAGAATCACGTAATGTTTTTCCGCAAGAAGGAGTGTAAAAATGCGAGAAAGCTGGGTGTAATGACAACGTAAGGATTAACGTAAACATTAAAAATACGCATTTAGAAAAATCTCACGTGGGATTAAGGGGTGAGAGGAGGGGGTCAAGCCAAGTCTCACGACATCTCCCAAGGATAGGGAGTCGAAAAATCGCCAAAATCACTTCACGTAATTAATGGACGCCCTCTAATGTAATTAAATTTTAGGTAGGCAGTATGTTTGTTAAGAAAACATTCTTGTACCAACAAAAGTCCGTCGAGTCAGCGAGCTATTCTGCAGCTTGGCTGACGTCCAGCGTCACAACAATGTCACCAAAAATTATACAAACTAACAAATAAATCACTAAAACTAAACTACTGTTTGTTTAAATTACTCATTGGGTAATGTGGCTAAGTTTAGCATTCAAGCGTGAGACGAGCTGTTTTCATACGGAGGTTCTCTATACGTTTTTCTTTTAAAACCATTATAAGTTTAAGAACTCTGTCACATTTTTTGACGAAAAAAGCAACGATAACTGGATTTTTGGCGTTCTGATTCTATCAAATAGAAATCTCTATAATTTTTTTTTTAAATATAATTTTTTTAATTATTTTTTTTTCACTGTATTTTTTATAAAAAGTAACGGCTTCAAATTTTGAAGAAGAAAAACTGTCTTATCAGCTTCGTACTTCCAATTTACAAAAGTAGTTTTTCGTAAAACTCTATAAGGCAAAGTTTGAGAGTGGATTTCTTTGAATTACTGACATAAAATAAACAATTTTAATGTTACGGATTAATTGTTTTATAATTCTCTTGACAATTACGGCTTTATACATAACAACAATTACTTAACAATACATAACAACAACTAACAAAACATAACAACATAACTTAACATTACTCTATTTCTGTACCTATTTATTATTTCGTTTGATGCCCGAAAATCCAAATAGATACCTAAAACTGAACGATTCAATTCCTGAATCGTCTTCAAAAGCGTTAAGACGCTTGTATCAGTGTCTAATTGTCTATGGCAGTGAGTTTTTTTATTGCGATGTGGCGTCATTATTTTCTATATTTTTCTGCTATGCTGTAGGTACCTACTACCTACAGTTGTTCCTTCCCCTGGCTTGCACCGGATCCCTAAATCGGTACAAAGTAGCCGTAATTCCAGTGCACATTATCCGTACGTGCTTTTGTTCCGCGGCTCTAGTATTTACCCCGACATCACGTTCGCGCAACTATGCAGCCTACGTATCGCCACATTGTTGCGAGATGACATGCTTTATACATGTTTCGTTTGGAAAAGCGTGACGTCATGCTTAATAATAATTATTAGTATTACAAGTTTGAATACAATTCTCGAGCCAGCCCGACTCATTGATGACTCATCATCATCATCATTTCATCCGTAGGACGTCCACTGCTGGACATATCCCATCGATCTCCAAAATGGCCGGTTGGAAGCGGCCTGCATCCAGCGTTTCCCTGTGATCTCTTTTAGATCGTCTATATATTGCTGCGTGAAAGCGGAAGAAGCAAACTATAGGTTTTTAATGAATTACTAAGCTTTTCGCCTCAGACGACCTTGACATCTTGACCACTTGTTTGGTTGGCACTTGGCAAAATCAGAGGGCCAACTCCCTCTGATTACCTAACCTCTGTCTAACTCGTTTTATGGTTTTGGGGCGACATAGCTTAAAGGCACCTCGAAGGTACGAACCTCGGCTTGGGCCGTCGCCGGGAGTGGGGATCAGACTTGCCCAGGCACCCCAGAAGGGGTGTGCCCAAAGACCACTATCGGCATCGCTACGCTACGGGCATACTATCTCCAAAGATAGTATGCCCGTGCCTGGGCAAGTCTGATTCCCACTCCCGGCGACGGCCCAAGCCAAGGTTCGTACCTTCGAGGTGCCCTTGTGCTAGTCGCCTATAAACTTAACCACCAAGTTATGCCGAACACACTCTGCGTTCGCTAACTAGTCCGGTCAAGCTGTAGAGGCCAAAAGGCCAAGTATAGGTACAAGTCAATATATTTTTTTTAATAAAAAAATGGAGATAGTATGCTTGCGATTAGATGATATACATAATATACATGGATATTGGATACCTATACATAATACTGAGCTATTGTTATGCACTTACGTGTTGCGAATTTCTTATGAACACTTGAACAGGGATTTGTTTTTCGCATGTGTGGATCTATAAATGTGTCTCTGTGTGTGTCCTTCGCTCCCCACAAAAAATGCCAGAAAATGTATTCTCTGACTATCGCCTTGCTGTCTAAAGTAAAAATAAAAAAATAAAAACCTGGCAACCCTAGCAATAAGAATGTTCTCCCGACAAAATCCCGCCAAATAATCCAGCGCCCCAAAGGTGAGAAAACACCACTAACTCACAGGAAGCGCGCGTAAATCACACATTTTTTCCACTGGCAATATATTTAGTTTGTAATGTTGGTAACACCCAGATTAGAATGTAGTGGCTTCAGGCATTATGAGTAGGGCTGTTTAATCCTCTTTTCGAACATCTGGAGGGTTTTACGTTAAACGTTTTCTGTTATTTTGTTAATGGCACAACTTTGACTATTGCAGCGCTAGTTGATAGACATAATTGAGTAAATAGTTATTTGAATGATTAAAAAAATTACTGGAAGAAAACGAAATCAGTATTACATACTTTTTTTCTATCTAGCGAAATCGAGTTTCGGTTTTTACAGTTTCCTATAAAAAACATTCAATTTTGATATGACTCCATTTTTATAATTTTAAGCTAACCATGGAAGTAGACAAACTAAAACTAGAATAACCATAACTGCTAAAAGTGGGAAAAGAGCGCCTTAAGAGGATAGAAGGTGGCCAAGAAATTTGAAGAATAGGTATTTAACAAATCTATTGCTGTCTCGCTGACCTCAAGACTCCCACGTAGAGTGCGATAGGGACAACTGCAGCTCGGACCGATTCTACGTACGAAAAGTAGACAAAATCAACATCTTGTATTCCTCATTTAAGTTTAAGCCGAAGTCATATATTTTATTTTATTTATTTTATTTTATCTTTATTCAAGACGAACAGCACAAAAATATATACATAAGTTTTAATTAAGTTATTTTAAAGTACAGCCATTAATAGGTCTAGATATTAGTGGTAGTAACAATGTCGAAAATCACTACCAAAAATCAAATATAACACATTTATGATTTTTAGTAGCATACTAAGCGCTAAATAGCTTAAGCTTCAATAAGTTGATAATAAAGGTAATTAACAAAATTAAGCACCTTTATACATAAGTAGCACATAAAAACCAATACCATAGAATACGTAAATAATATTGCATATATTTTTATACCAATAATTATAAAAAAGCTAAAAAGCTAGCTAATAGCTAAGCTAGCTAATTTTTGTTTTACAAACTCTTCCAATTGGTTTGATAGACGTCTGAATACAGTGGAAAACATGTGCAATTTTAGTGATTTTTAAAAGCTCAATTTCATTTTACTGTGCAAACTGACGTGGTTTTCACATATTTTATTTATATAACACGGTCACTCCGACTATAGTTTCAACCGCATTAGGCGGTCTTTTTCAAGGAGAAAGCGGCAAAGCAAGACGCCTAAAAACGCGCCGAAAATACCGCCTAATGCAGTTGAAACTATAGTCGGAGTGACCGGCTGAATCTTACGTGAGTAATTCCCGTGTAATATAAATAAAAATCTTATATTTCATATAATTATCATTATCATATAATACTAGTTAATTTATTTATGAGAAAAAATTCTACGCATAAACATGACAGCAAAAGACATACACTCCACACACCTTTGACAAATACCTATACCTGTCTGATCTATGACACTCACGTAGGTACATACGTATTTCTATTCACCACCAAGCGTGGTCGGTACTTGGATGAGTGACCGCCTGGGCGTAATTTGTATTTTATGGTGGTATGGAACCCTCAGTGAGCGAGCCCGACTCGTACTTGGCCGGTTCATTTTCTACCTTACAATAACAACATGAAATTGCTTTAAACCATTTGCCATGTTATTTGAAAGCTTCTGTTTTCTTTAATTCTCGCTTCGTGTTTTTTTTATCTTCAAAAGGGTAGAAAATGTGCGGTAGAAAATTAGGTATAGCTCTGGACGCGGCCTTAAGGGCCAGATAACAATAAAAAAACCGACTTCATTGCATAATAGGTAAAATATGGCATTTCGATTCGGTGAAATGATAAGGTCGAGATTCGTATGACAAGGTCGTCCGAGTAACGAAATTACCAGTTATAACTTGATAATGAACAGAAATATGTCACCGACTCACACTTGGACATTATTTATTATTTGTTGTTATACTTTAGAGTGTGTCGAAAATCGTATGTGTGATCATGCTAAGTTTGACGCTTGCACGTAAAAAAAAGTCTGGACCGGCGGGTGGTACCTATCTATTAGATACCACTATTTACCACAGATCGCGTGGACGCCTATATTTGATAGATAGATAAACTATTTGGTGGTAGAATGAAGAAATTCCTTTGACAACGGAAGACTCTTTACTATTAGATTGATGGTATAGTGTAACGTATGCCTTACAAACTTCATCGTTCCTTTCTCTATGGAACACTTTGTCTATGTTCCCGTCCGCATCCGGTTTCCCTCGTACTGTCATGTGTTATAACTTTAGATATTAATTGTAAATTAATTACTCCAGCTAATCAGTATTTTGATAATCAATCTGTGCACACATAATTGATAATTCTCCATTTGTATTATGACAATACAAACTGAAGCATTCGCCACCTGTATTTTCTTTTAACCATTCTCCTGTCGGTTGTAAGCTAATCCTACACGCGAGCACACTACGCTGTACGCACTCTGCGCATATATATATGAAGCTAAGATATAATCTTTACCTCATAATTTACGTCATTGAGAAATTCACACACTTTACATTAATTTCTTTGCACACTTACATGAACCTCCAAAAGTACCCAAAATATAATATCTCGAACCGTGTTTGGACAGTAATGTAAAAGTATGAGGTTTTCATTAGCGCATCCAGCCCCCTGCCCATGCCCCCCAAAACACCTAGCAATTCCATACATTCGACTCAATTTTTCGATTTGATTCCTTCGAACCTTGTCAGAATGCCCCCCCCCCCCCCCCCAAAATGAAATCCTGGATTCGCCCTTGGAGGTTTTTCTGCTTCTATTTTGGCTCCACGCGTTTACTCAAGTTTTGTGAGTTGACGTGAGAAAAGTTCGTGCACTTTTTTGAAATGTCATAGACTAAATAACAATTACTTACTACAGAAGAAAAAGTCTTTGTGCGCCTCCCGTTCCCGCGCAAAACAAAGCGCTCCCGCTATTTAGGACCTGTCACTGTCACCAATTTAAACAAAGAACGTCGTAGAGCTCAACTATTTATTCTTATAAGTACTTTTAACAATTTTCAACCTTTTTCAAAAGCTATAAGGTTGAAAGAATTTTTCTTTGCATAAACATGAAATTGCTTGACATTTCACGCGTATAGATGCAAAAACTGTGTTTTTGAGTAATATTACAGTTTTTTTGGGTACATTACACTTGTTTGTATTTACACGCGTGGGAGTCAAAGTCAGAAAATTACTAAGACGTTCATGAATGAGTTTTTTTTTCATTTTAGAGTTGTGAGTAACAGTTACAACATGGTTACAACTCTTTTGAACGGTCACGTCTCCACGTCACGCCCGGTCATTGATACTAAGTTTGTATAGAAATTAAAATAAACTGCATGTACCTATGTACTACTACTTAAAACTAAAAATTGTACTGGGGAGGTAAAGTTTATTAATTTAAAATTATACCTACAGCTACATAACCTTTAATAACCTAAAGCTTAATAATTAAATTAACAATTTTTTTAGGTTAGGATTACAAAAGCAAAGTGACAATTCGTTTTATCTACATATTTCCATTATTACTATTTTGTAGTTTCAAAGCTCAGATAAATATTATTAATGTTTCAAAGATTACACAACTCCGATTTTATCACCACGAAGCCGAGCAATAGCTTTTTTACAAAATATTAATGTAGTAATATACCTACTTATAAATAATTAATTATTTGCCGATTAAATTATTACTAATGTATAACAAATGTAAATTATAGATAACAAAAACCTACTACAAGATTCAATCAGAAATAATACTTTGTTTTACAATGAGTCATCAAACAAAGAGTTATGTCACCCAACCTAACACCCATCTTTCCCACGGACGACGCAAATTGCCAATCTATTATGATTCGACCAACTTATCTCTGTACAGATGGTAAAATAAGGTAATTAAAATATTCCACGGGAGGCCAACAGTTTTTGTCCAAAAATACTACGTTGACTCCCTCCATCAGCTTAACAGATAAGTTGGTCGCAATAAAAATAACTTATGAATGGCTGAATGACGCTACAGGTGTCTTTACTACGTCCGAAAAAAAGTAAACAAGCAAAACCGACCATAGACACGTGCGTCCGTCTTTGCGGGCAGAAACAATGACATTATCACCTCCGAAGAATAAAAAAACATATTTTTTTTACAGTTCTATTGTCATTCGTTCCCACGATGAGGCAATGGTTGTAAATGGTTTTTCAATATATTATGATTACAAATTTTTGGGTTTCTTAAGCGCTTTAAGTCTTTTGCAGGTGACTGGTTATCCAATTACGGAGGTTGGATTGGATATAGATTAGTAAAAGTGACATCTGTCATGTCTTTTTTTTTTGTCACCACTTTCTATTGGTATTTTTGCAGTTTTAAGGTTTTTCCCACAGAAAAGATTTTTTTTTGGTTAAATTAGAGCGGCGTCCTGGCATTAAAAAAAAAAGTTGTAGCCAGTTGTCTCTTGTATAGTGTATTATCTATGGCCAGTTGCACCCATAATAAACGAAACGTCAGTCATTTGAAAACATTTATCAACTGTGATGCAGAGTTCGACGCGTTGATCTAAATAAGAATGTGCAATCAAGGTTCACTCATATGCCTGGTACCAGATTTTCCTTCTCATTTCCGTTCTATTTACTTCTCTTTTCTGTGGTTTTTCCTTTGGGTAGTTTAGGTATATATCACGTTTCGTATTAGTTTTATGAATACAAAAAATACAGTCTTTTTGAATAATGACTCATGTATTTTTTCCATGCAAAATATGAGATTAGTGCCTAAATAAAATGAAACTGCGCACATTGTGTGGAAAAATTTGCAATAACTAGAGAAATAGAGAGAACATTGATATTGATTAATGGCTTTTTGTTGTTTTCAGAATCAGATCTGCATGATTTAATTCCCTGCTGCCCATATTTCTATCGGACTGCCAGAGCGGGCACGAAAAATCGACATTGTTTTATGGTTAATATTCCGAAAACCGGTACGAAGCGCTTTGATTCCACATTTTATTGTGGGAACTGCTAGTCTGTGGAATTCGCTGCCTGAATGGGTGTTCCCCGATAGTTACAATCTGGGTGTCTTCAAGTCGAGAGTGAATCGGTTTCTTCTAGGCAAGCGTGCTCCATCGTAGACCGCATCGCGGTCAAGCGCAAACCTATTTAATGAAAAAAAATATACATAAATTTTGAACGGTATTTTAATTAGTAGGTACTAGGTACGTTAGTTACCACAGTGCCCTGGCTTACATGCAAGCCATGCAGGTGGCCAGAAACAGAAGAATTTAAAGACCAGTAAACATTATAATGTGGGCCGAGGCGTAACCAAGTATGTTCTTTTCTCAAACATTGTGTGTTCACAAAAAAATACACATGCATATATATATATAAAATGATATATGCGTTGCCTAAATGGGACTTCCCGGATAGCTACAATCTGGGTGTCTTCAAATAACGAGTGAATCTGGGGTGCAAGTACCGTTCTTTTATCGATCGTCAAATTGACAGTTGAGGTCGTCAAATTCGATAATATGCCATTTTTTCAGTACTCGCTGTGATCGATTCTATGGCATTTTAGCGAATTTAACGATCGATAAAGAACGGTACTTGCACTGCTGTTTCTTCCAGGCAAACGTGCTCCAACGTAAACCGCACAGGCGAGTTGGCTGTCAAAAGCAAGCCTATTACATAATTAAAAAAAAAAAAACTTACTTTTATTAATATATGTACTTCCAACACACTTCTAAGGCAAAAAGTCTACGTCTAAGCCGTTCCTTTCACAAAGGTCCAATGACATTTCTAAAAAGTCTACCCAAACGACTGAAAAAAAAGTACCGAATGGTCATAACTATTGCTTTAGAACAAATTATCTACTATTTAATGAAAGGCGCCACAAGCGTGGCGCCTTAATGTCGTTTATTGTCTATGATCTTTAAAAAAACCCTACAAATCACTTCCGTCCCCTCTAGTTCGCGCATACGTCACCACACACGTGCGTAGCGGGATTATCTCGAGGATCCGGGGCTCCGGACCGCGGCGGTGGTCTCACGCGTCGCCGTATTGTTTTAGAGGGGAAGCGCCGATTGCGTAACAACTTTTAAAAAATTATTTTATCTTTGACATCTTTTTTTATCTAGTGGCAACGTAAAGCCAATTACGTTGCAATTATGTTATGTTTTAGACTGCATAAATACCGTTGAAGGTCTAAAGACAATCCAAATGCTCAAGCACACTATCAGTTGGCAGCGTACCCAGAATGCTGGCGGCTTTACCACGCTGAATGGCAATGCTTGTGTTGAGCCAAAACACGCCAGCATTCTGGTCACGCGATGCATTAACCAGACGCTCTGAAAGATATTTGAAAGTTACAGTACATGTTAATTAAAACACTGTTTTAAACTATCACGGTTGTTTACTAAAGTTATATGATACAAGTAGGTACAACCTTACCACGGTAAATATCCCGTAAATAATCATATAGTTAATTTTAGTTAATTAAAGTTTATTAGTTAACTAATTTACGAAGTTTAACATTTTCATAAGTATAAAAATAAGCCGAGTACCGCCTGCAAGCTAAACCCGTATATAGGCAAATGCCTAGTAAACTTGTCAATTAAAGCAAAAGCAATTAAATATATTATAAGCAATTATAGGGCTCTAGCCTTCGACGAAAATAATATGAATGGACGGGCCCAGAAGAAGCGCATTTTTGAAGATTACAAAATGAGCGCCGGCTCTCACTTTGTTTCAGTCGGTCTCTAGCCGTAGTAAGTGCGACACGTGTCTATTGTTACATGATAAAGAAACATCTGACAAAATTATATCTTCGTGTGCTGTCCCGAAGTGTAAAAACCCATCAAGCTATCTATTTTTTGTAACAAATGTACTGTATATGGTTATAATTAGGTGTTGGTGTAGGTATATGTCCGACGGTTTTGTCTTGTTTTTACTGAGCAAGTACAATGGTTATGGCCCGTCCATTCATGTTATTTTGGTCGAAGGCTCTCATTGGCGGATCCAGTGGGGGGGCCATGCCCCCCCCAAAACACGTAGCAACTCCATACATTCGACTCAATTTTTCGATATGATTCCTTCGAACCTTGTCAGCATGCCCCCCCCCCCCCCCACCCCACCCCCAAAATGAAATCCTGGATCCGCCCTTGAAAGCTCCTATCAGTCTTTTCCTTCCTTACCCATTAAATAATAAAGCTCAGATAGACATCTGATATTTGTAAAGAGTTCCAAACAGTATTCATGCCTACAGACATTATCAATGATCATAAAACTGTTAAGCGTCATGTTTAACGCTTAATTATGCACGGGCACACACTTCAATCACATTCAAAAGGACAAAAATCAATAAAACCGATCTTTGAATAGAAGTTTTGCATATCTGCCGCCATCTTGGTGCGAAGAAAAGGGCAGCGCGAATTTGAGATGCGGAAAAAATTTACAATTCGAAATTTGAATCTTGGAGAGTCCTCGCAAAAGTCGTTATAGAGTTGCTAAGAAAAAGTTTGGCCCGTTGTTTGTGGTTTGTTTTTCTTTTGTGTGTTTTTAATTTTGATTCGGCCAGTTTGAATTATTAAATTAAATTCTTTTAGTGATGTGTTACCTAATTTAATTTTGATTAGGGTTTTAACACATACATTAATATCTATTAACCAAAATAACGAATATTTATACTTTTCGATTATTGAATTAAATTTTTTAGTTTCTCTTTTAAAATATTAGTAGGATTCAATTAAACCTCATAAAAGTCACACGGTGTTAATCAACGTATAAAACAAGTTAATTATTAAAAGAAAGATAAAGTACCCAACGTCAAAAAAAAGCCAATGGCACTCTGGGCATAAAGACGAAAGTACGACACCTTACACATCGAAATCGGTCGAGCCATTTGGGCTGTAGAAGGTAACATAGAAACATTAAACTATTATTAATTATTTTTTAAACTCCCGATAAAAGAGTTGATAATCTTAACTTAATCATTCTCAAACCACTGAGCAAATTTTCTAGTCACTTTCGAACAAGTCATTTCAAACTAAAAAAACCAAACAAGATCGGTTTAGCCGTTTGGGAGCTACGATGCTACAGGGGCTTGACATGTACGCTTAGTCCGAGATTTGATAGTTTTCGAAAACTTTTTTCGTTTACGTATTGTTCCATACATTGCTGGGCTGAAAGGCATTCGAAAACTTTTTTCGTATTAGAGTGAAGTAATCTATACCGCCGATTTTAGTTCCTCCGCGTTTCCGCTGGAGGCGCTTTACGTATGGAACAATAATAAAAAAAGAAAAAAGTTTTCGAAAACTATAAGCCCATCATGGTATAATAATATACTCCGCCAGGTATAGCAATCCGAGAAAAAATGTCCACGTGGGCGTCCCGCAATGATGTCATGATGTCAATTTACAACAGTTCCGTTAGAGGGTAAAAAATACAAACATATCTATACATACTCTCGAAACACATTACTCTCTTTCTTGGGCAGTCGGGTAAAAACTGCACAATTGCATATCCTGCAAAATAATTGACCTTGTCTTCCAATGTAATTACATTAGCAGTTTAATCAGAAATGTATACATACACCACTGAGAAATTCCGTTCCCACGCTGCAAAATACAAAACAAGTCCGATATACAGTTTAATTTTTCTTGTCGCGTTCATGGATTTTATGATTATTATTTTATTACCTACAGACTACAGTTAATTTTGGGACAGTTGTGAAACCGTCTGAACAAGGGCGTAGCCAGAATTTTCTTGAGGGGGGAGGGAGAAGTTGGGGGTAATTGAACATACGTATGGATTTGGTCAACCGCCGTCTGACCAACGGGAGAAAAAGAGAGGGAAATATGATATTCTCACTCTTTCTCTCCCGTTGGTTGGACGGCGGTCCGTCAACCAAATCCATACGTACACGTATCTCTCGTTGGTTCATCAGACGGTTGGTCAGACGGTTGTGTTAACACTATAGCCCCTCTAGGAAAGTGTGGGTAGCCTGCCCTGCTCGTATCTGACTACGGCCATGGGTTGGGATATTGGTGACATTGTCATTCGTCGTAATTAACAAATATGTAGGTACTTTGTATACTTACCTACTCACAAATTATTTTGAATATCACCTGTAAATAAAGTAAGTCATCTGTGTAGTTTATGGTTGTAAAAGTAATTTAGTCTCGGTCATCCAGTGGATGCAAAAGGCAGGCTGTCGTTCAGTGTGGAGGTTAAAGGGGGAGGCCTATGTTCAGCAGTGGACGTCTTCTGGCTGATGATGATGAATTTTTAATTCTCTTCCAGGAGAAGTGGTAGATCGTTTTGTACAGAGTTAAAGAAGTGGTTGGTAATGGAGTGCTTCTATGAAATGGAGGAGTTCCTAAAGAAAAGGTCATGTCGTTTTTATGCTTATGATTTGGCTTGTTGATAAATTTATATTATTGGTGTAAATTCTTTGACATAATTTGTAAATTAATACAATTTTGCACGCCCTTACCCTTAGGGCTGGTAATGGATGAACGTGTAATATTTTCAAACCTTTTATACCCATTGGCAAGCAAATAAAAACTTTAACTTTGACTTTGAATGCATTTACATGCAAAATATGAAAATAAGTAATAATATTAATAAAAAAACTATCTTTGATAAATTTTTCGCAAACGCAAATACCTAAAGCAAATAATTTATCAATTTATAATAATGTCAAAGCATGTTTTTAAAATAATATAATCCCTCCTAACGGTTACTGTTGCCCAACCTTATCGATTCACAATAAAAATCAATCGAGACGTAACATCGCTTGTCAAATCAATGCGGGCCGCACTTTGTCAATCCCTATTGTACCTGTCGTTGTTTTTTTTTGTTCTTTTTTTCCCAATACGGACATAGGAAGGAAGGTGGATTCTTCCTAACCAGCCAGTAAGCAATTGTAACTGATCGCGTAAGGTGCAACGTATTTCTTTTTTTTTAATGATTGTGTAAAGCGCGAATTTTTTTAGCGTTGCGTTCTGATATCGTGACTACCTATTTATGTCAATTTTTTTTTTAATTTTCTTATTATGAAATATCCGTACAAAAAGGTGTTTAGCAAATATACGACGAATGTTGACAATATGGATTTTCGTAAGTAACTGATTTTTCAGCTTCAGTAAAAAAAAACATGTTTAATTTTTAATATAAATAAATAATGATTTATTGCCTAATTAAAATACTATAACAACATGCTTTTATATAAACTAAAGTAACACTAAAAGTTAACTAGGTTAAAAAAACCTTTTTTTTTGTTTTAGCTCCTTATTGCTGTACATTTAGCGACTGAGAAGTAGTTAGGTACTTGCCTAAGATTTAAAATTGTATTTATGAGTACCAAAATGTTTGTGCAACCGAAACTAAACATTTCGATCGAAAATGCTTTAACAAAACTTAAAGGTAAAATAATTACGTATTTTTCAATAAATAAATAAATAATCGGGATATTTTTGGCACACACGGTCATATGACCCCAAACTAAGCAAAGCTTGTGATATGGTTGTCAGAGACTGATATACATACATAATTATATAGTTTTTAATACATACTTAAATAGATACTAACAACCAGATATAGAATAAACACAAATGTTCATCACATAAATGTTTGTCCTAGGTGGGAATCGAACCCACGCCCCCAACCTCAGAAATTAGGTTCACTACCAACTGGACCAACGGGCTATCTATATGTAAATATGTAATAGGAATAAAAATCTTATTTTCTATACCTGAGTACATAATTAGTTCTACTATTATTTATTCTATGGCGAGGTACAGTAATTTCGATTCGTACTGGCTGGCCGGCGCGCGCGCAGTCAAAACATAAATAAACGACTGTAAAGTTTGAATAGCGAACGCGTGAATTCCAATCAAACGGTCGCAGTCGTTAATAGCCAGTACCAAAGTCAGGAATGTATGTACCGAGTACTTACAGAGTACTTAAGTTTGTATGTTACCGCTTAAAAAACCCTAAGCTTTTCTAACCATACACCCGTTGTATAATAAAAAAAAAAAAAGTTTACATTTTTTTTTATAACATGGAAAAATATTAGGAAATAAATCACTGTTTTAAACTATCACGGTTGTCATGGTTGTTCGGCTGTTGCGCCGAAATATCGGGAGCTCATTCCACAACCTTACCACGGTAAATATCCCGTAAATAATCATATAACTTAATTAGGAAATAATACCTAAATATGAAAAAAAAAACTACAAGAAAAAAAATCGCCACCTCGAAAGATTTTCTTTTAACTGCAAATTTGTAGTCAAAAGCACTAATACCAATGATTTTCAGTCAAAACTAGTTTTGACTGGTTAAGAGTTTTGACTGCAACATATACATTCATCATCACCATTTCAGCTCCATAGAAGCCTCTTGTAAAGTCTCCACCACTTTACTAGGGCACTACTTTGACCTGACTGTGACTTATTTTGCTTGACTCTGACTGTGACTGATTTGTTTGACGATATACTAAATTTTATGCTTGGAATTTGAAACTTATCTAAACATTTAATAAGAACTAAAACTATCACTACCTAATTATTATATACAAATTAAAATGAACAATAAATTATCAAAATCATTAAAAATACTAATCTAAAAGCCCTTCGGTGGAGGGAAAAGTGGCCAGAACGCTGGCAGCATTGCTACGTTGGATGGCAATGCTAATTTTTTGACCAAAGTAGGCGCCAGCATTCCGGTCACATGTCGCCTCCATCAAGCGTTTGGCCAAGTCCCTATATAAATCATGGGCGGCCGGCCCCCACGGTTTGTTTGATTACATTTCATCAAACTTGATATTAATTTAATACTTGACCCTGGTAAATGCACAAGAGTGCGACGCCAAAATCCTCACAGAGGAAAGAATAAAAAAATAAAGAAAAAAGTCGCTTAAAAAGACATCAACGCGCACAACAAAAAAAACGTCAAAACATCACAATGATTTGAGCATAGAACACAGGATTTAAAAAAATCTGCCCTGAATCCTTAGTACAGTAGGTAGGTACTAAAATATAATATAAGATAAGTACCTACTTACATTTTCTCCACTCCCCAATATTTCCAAAAGGTAATCCGCCAATTTATTAGAATTAAGGTTACATGAATAATTCACGAAGAATGTTGTTTTCCCGCCACAACACGGTGATTTTTCTCTATGGTCTTATTTTTTTTTCTCAAGTGGCAAAGGCGCGACGTGTAGTGCCATAAATATTTATGTTTAGTCGTTAGCGAGTAATGCAAATTTTTTGAATGTATAATTTAGTTGTAGTGGGGTAGGTCAAGAACTGTGCAGTGAAAATTTAAAGCTAAGCCTATTGTACATTTTAAAAACGTTTCTGATTATTAATTATGATCCAGGTTATACTTAAACAAGTTTTAGGTCATATAGATATCATAGAAATATTAGACAATTCAAAAAATTTACAACTTGCAGGTTTCGAGCCTGTACAATCTGAGTTAACGAATGATGGTTTTGTTGCTCTGGCATCCCAGAAGGGGCGTGCCCTGGAGCCCTAGCAGGTTGTTGAACTGATTGACTATTTGGAGATAACAACAAGCAACCATATTATGTGTTATGTTGGTATGTACCTAATACCAACATAACACATCACACACCATCAGCCATTAAACGTCCACTGCTGAACAAAGGCCGCCTTCTTTTTTTTTGTTAAAATTTTCATGACCGTGGATTCTATGTCCTTAGTCGTAATCTTAAACAGTTTACATAGTCTTAATAGCGTCAAACAAGTCATAGTCACAGTCAAAGTCAAGCTAAGTAAGTCACGGTCAAGTCAAACTCATGCCCCTGTAAAGTGGTGGAGACTTTACAAGAGGCTCCTGTGGAGTTTTGGAAACAACACGTAAAGACACGTTTCACCTCGTTATATCACTTCCCCACACTCGAGCACGTTTACAAGCACTTAATGAATAATAATTCACCATTTAGTACACATTAACACTTGAAAATACACAAGTTTAGGAAAATAATTCAACGAGCCAACATGTTTTTTCCACGTTGGCGCCAAAACCCCAGCCACCTTCTTAGAGAAGAGTGTTGCCATAATCCCCATGCTTAGCAGGTGGCTTGAGCATCGCAGTACGTTCACCGTGTACTAATAGGACGCTGCTGCCCATCCTCCGGTTACCGGTGGTTCTGGTCGCAGTTTTAGGACATCCTTGGGTCCCAAGTACCAACATAACAAGTAGGTAGTATATAATATAACAAAATTAAAAGATCCTCGTCAAAATAGCTGACTGACGATCTTCGAGCGGCTGAACAGATTTTTTGAATCATACCTAAGTTAAGCTATACACTCTCGATAGAAAAAAATCGCACTGGAGAAAAAGAGGCACATTCGTTTTTCTTCGTCGTTGTGGGTAATAAATGATTTTTTTTTCTTTCCACCAGCCTGCCGCAAAGAAAACGTGCGGCAACAGCCGTACGCGGCGGCCATAATGAAAGAAAAAAGCAAAAACGCGGCGCGCTCGCGACGTGAGAAGGAAAACGCAGAGTTCTTGGAGCTGGCCAAACTTCTCCCCCTGCCCTCAGCCATCACTTCGCAGCTTGACAAGGCATCAGTCATCAGACTGACGACAAGCTACTTGAAGATGCGGCAGGTTTTTCCTGATGGTGAGTAGGGCGCTTTTTTATTTTTCTTTTACCATAGACAATTAAATTTCTATGATTTTTCTAAGCGTAACATGCTAGTGATGTAGTAATGTATGAAATAAAATATATCGATATCTTGCTGTTTAATTTTGTTAGAGTTTCTTGATTATATAAAATACTTTGTAGAACAGCTGATAAACAGTATGACAATTTTCAAAGTAAAACAAAGCGAATGACCTCACGATTAAGAAAACAAACACCATTTTGAAATTTAACAGAAAGTTCCGTAGCCATGTAGTATTGACATGGAGTGTTTGAGATCCTCACGTCATCAGCAGACGCCATCACCTGCGATTGGGAGTTTTGACGCCAACGTGGTAAAAACACGTCGCATCATAGTATTTATTATTTTGCTAAACTTGTGTACTTACGAGTGTTAATGTGTAATAATGGTGGATTATTATTTATTAAGTGCTCGAGTGAGGGCAAGTGATATAATGGGCTGAAACGTCTATTTTCATGTCGATTCTAAAACTCCAAAATAAGAGCCTTTAGTAAAGTCTCCACTACTTTACTGGGCTAATACTACTTATGACAATAAAGTACAGAAGACGAGGCCGTATGGCTTTTATAGCTTTAGCCTACTAAGTAAAGGGCGAAAAAATTTAAAAAAAGTCTCCTGCCGTTGTTTTGGCGTGAATTCCAAAATTTGTTAAAAAAAAACTTAAATTTTCGCTATAAAACACTAACTTTCTGCAGAAATAAGTAATTTTTGGAAATAATAGTTGGGTAGGAACAGTTCGTGCCTATTAAGCCAACAATGATGATGATTGAGTGTACCAGTCATCTGCCCAGGCCTCGGCGACGCGTGGGGCGCCGCGCCGCCGCCGCCGCAGCCCCGCGAGCTCTCCATCCGCGAGCTCGGCTCCCACCTGCTGCAGACCCTGGATGGATTCATCTTCGTCGTGGCTCCCGACGGGAAGATCATGTACATCAGTGAGACAGCGTCCGTGCATCTCGGCCTTAGTCAGGTTAGTACAAAGCGTGATTTGATTGCACAATGCACATCAATAGATAAAACATACCCTCTTAACGTGTAAACAATCATCATCATTATCATCATCATCATTTCAGCCATAGGACGTCCACTGCTGGACATAGGGCCGGGTACTGTCAGATTATACAGCACACATGCTACCGCTCCGCCATCATCGCTCAACGAAACATTAGTTACAATAATTATTTTTTCAGGTGGAACTGACAGGGAACTCGATATACGAGTACATCCACCAATCAGACCACGAAGAGATGAGCGCAGTCCTCAGTCTGCAGCATCCGCACTCTTACCTTGGACACCAGTATCCTTCTTTAGGGTGAGTTTTACTACTGAAAGGTTAAAGGTAGCATATCGATAGCTATAGATATTTATATCGATAGATATAAATAGATAGATAGATATCGATAGATAGATATCGATAGATATAGGTAGCATGACGACCGCGACTGGCCGCATCGCACGACGTGTGGGTCGGTCGTGGTCGCCAATATCGATAAGCTACCTTAAGTCATTGATCACAGATCACCTAGTTTTAAATTACAATGTGGAAGACAAGTGTAGATGGAAAATTTAAAAAAAAGTTGGCCGTCACGGGATGCCCGTTTATTTTCTACACAGTAGCAAAAACCACAGATTTCTACAAAATGTTACGACTACCTCTCTGGGCTGGCAAAGCATCGTCAATGCTGCATCAGGAGGGCCGCATTATGCTTGTTTGCCACGCAAAAAAAACCTAGCTAAACAGTTCTTTTTTCAGGTACCCAGTAGGAGGCTCCTGGGGCCCGTCAGTGGACATAGAGTGCGAGAGGGCGTTCTTTATCAGAATGAAGTGTGTTCTCGCGAAAAGAAACGCTGGACTCACGACTTCGGGCTACAAGGTAAGATAATTTTTTTTGTCGATATTTCACTGTCACTCAAAATTTTACCTCATCACTAATTTTAACTTTTTTTTCTTTGTTGCCTGTAAATACCGATGAAAAATTAAATCGATAATAAAAAAATAAACTACTTTTTAAATGAAGAGATATAATGAAGCAGTTGTATTTTGTTGTTTGTTATTCGGATTATATTCCTTGCAAAGTTTCAAATTCATTTACACAACAATTAGAATTATGATTGTGATTAAAACTAAGCATATTAATTAATTATAAATGGGATAACAATAGAAATTCTTTTCCTTTACACTCGATAGCGCACGCCACCTTGTTTGGAAAAGGGTATGCACCATACTTCACCCTCCCAACGCACTGTCAATTATATAAACACGACGAGTGGGCATTAACAATATAGAGGGCGTGGATTTGCGAAGAAAAAAGTGATCTTTCTAACTATTGAAGTAGACAAACTAAAACTAATAACCAACATTGCTAAAAGTGGGGGAAATAAGGCATTAATTCAGGTGCATTCATCTAAGATGTTTTTTATATTTAATAATAGGCTTGCGTTTCACCACCAGCTTGCCTGGCGTTAAGCAATGATGCGGCCTACGGTGGAGCACGCTTGCCTAGAAAATCAATTTCACTCGTGATTTGAAGACACCCAGATTGTAACTATCGGGGAACACCCATTCAGGCAGCGCATTCCACCGACTAGCAGTTCGCACAATAATAGTGGAATCAAAGCGCTTCTTACGGGTTTTTGGCATATCAATCATAAAGCGGTGTCGATTTTTCGTGCCCGCTCTGGCAGTCCGATAGAAAAATGGGCAGAAGGGAATTAGATCGTGCAGATCCGATGCACACTCTCCGAAATGTATCCGATAAAAAAACGATAGAGTGGCAACTTTGCGCCGATGCTCAAGACTAAGAAACTTAGTCCGAACTAGGGATTCGTTGCATGAGCCTCTTGGCACGTTTCTCAATAGACTCCAACGCCCAAGTACCAAGCTGGTACTTAGCTGATCCACCCCAAAGGTGAGAGCAGTACTCCATGCACAACCGAACTTGTGCTTGGTACAGTGAAAGCAACTGTTTCGACGTGAAGTACCGTCGCACCTTCGATACAATACCCAGCTTTTTGGCAGCCAATTGAGCCTTGTTTTCAGTAGAAGATTCAATATTATATGTTCATTGCGATATCCTTCTACCCCGTAGGGATCGCCTTTAATGACAGCCTGTAGGAAGGCATGATGACAAATTTCTTTTTATTACCAAAAAGCTGATCAAAAATAGAGCCCATCAACGAAAACAAAATTGAAATTCGTTTAAAAATAAATAAGTTATAAGTATTTTAATGTCATGCTGGACAGAGAGCGCACTATACAGAGTTATGACGTCACTTCTCAGGCGCGCTCTACAAATTTTTATACTAACACACGCTTTGCGAGAAAGTGACAAAGTATCCCTCTCTATCCCCACCTAAAACTTTAAACGCTCGTGTCTCAGATATTTAACAGACAATTTTTTATTTTTTTTCAGTATGTATGTGTAATGTGTTTAGTTATATTCATCGCTACGCCTGTTGTCTATATATATATAAATTAATCCCTATTTACCTTGGTCACGCCATAACTTGAAAATAACATTACCAATCGGTAATGTTGATATTCATTCAACTTTTTTAAAAGTTTTCTAATACTTTCTAGAAGTATTTTACGGAAAGAAAAATTAAGAAAATGGCGCAGAAAATTGGGAAATTTCAGAAAACTTATCGACGATTTTAGCGTCGCGCGTTTGACAGTTCTAAGACAGGACTGACAGTCTGTCGGGTCAGCTAGCTTTAAATAAATTAAACATTAGGACACATTCCACTGTCTCCCCACCAGTACACTGTAATCAGATTCAAGATCAAGATGCATACTTTCATTATTCAAATATCATTCAATTGGGCTTGTTTTGCCGAGGGTTAAGGGTATTCGTGCACTACACTACTGTTATTTTGTTCCGGGATTATTGTGGAGGTCGTCGCATATCGCCAAGGGTTGTATGAGGGTATTCGCGCACGACATTGGTAATTGTTTCGGATTAGCCATAATCCGTTAAAGCTGGTCGCATTTTGGGGATTATGGTGTTGCGCTATTGCTCTTAGGGTCGAGTGGTCCAGTTTTGGGGAACGTGTGGATGAGAGATTTTATTGTTAATCTTAGAGATTTGGGGGGAAATGTTTCGCTTATATTTAAATCGCTTGAATTTTTTTATATTTTAAGCATATGCTAATATTAAAATATTTGAGCACTTTTTAGGGTTCCGTACCCAAAGGGTAAAATCGGGACCCTATTATT
The DNA here is from genome assembly GCA_914767915.1 of Agriopis aurantiaria. Lineage (NCBI taxonomy): Eukaryota > Metazoa > Arthropoda > Insecta > Lepidoptera > Geometridae > Agriopis > Agriopis aurantiaria. Next base: position 4,164,200 of record OU612007.1, on the reverse strand, counting down.
AAGTCTACATGTCTGTCTGTCCATCTGTTTCGTCTGTCCGTCTGTCCTACATACGGCTGTATCTTTCGAACCGTAATAGATTGCCAGTTGACATTTTCACAGAATATGTAATGTTACGGCGGATTAACTAACAAATAATAAAAAAGTCAAAACGAAAGGGGAGTCCCCATACAACAAACGTATTTTTGTATTAGCTCTAATGTAAAAATTGTAATACTTACATACGTCAAACTTGGCATGATTATAGTACACACTCTAAAATAAAATAATAAAAAATAGCCAAGTGCGAGTCGGTGACAAGTTTCTGTTCATTACAAAGTTATAACTGGTAATTTCGTTATTGAATTTTGTGGCTCGCGCACTGAGGGGGTACCCTCAGAGCCCGACTTATTTTAATGTGAAACATCTATTGGCGCGTCTTGGCAGTAAAACCGCCTCGTGTGACGTGACGGCACACGATATGACGCTCTCCTGCCGTCATGTTTCACATCTGCCGGGCTTCCTGTGACAGCCAATTTTTTTTAATAGTTTCTGTTTTGTTTATCTGTTCGTCTTGTATGGTAGGTGATCCACTGCTCCGGGTACCTGCGCGCGCGCCGTTTTGGAGAGGGCTCGGCGCCTCTCGGCCTCATCGCCGTGGGGCACTCGCTGCCGCCCTCCGCCGTCACCGAGGTGAAGCTGCACTCCAACATGTTCATGTTCCGCGCCTCGCTAGACATGCGCCTCATCTTTCTGGACGCCAGGTATGTGTGCCTCGGTGTCACCACCAGTCACCGACATCATTTGTAAACTCCAACTTGTCGTACTCCGTGCTTTGCTTGACATGCGCCGTATTGTCTAGAATCTAGATGTAAGTATGTGTGCCTCGGCGTGTGTGTACAAACAAACACACTTTCGCATTTATAATATTAGTATGATGAAAATAAGCAGTAAGCGTTTAGTAAAGCGCCTCCAGCGGAAACGCGGAGGAACTAAAATCGGCGGTATAGATTGCTTCACTCTAATACGAAAAAAGTTTTCGAATACCTTTCAGCCCAGCAATGTATGGAACAATACGTAAACGAAAAAAGTTTTCGAAAACTATCAAATCTGGGACTAAGGGTACAGGGGCCTTACGGACAACTGCTATTACAGGCACCTAATCCGCTCAGTTGGAAAATCACGCGACCGCAAACCTTATCGCGCCCAGATACGATTTGCGGTCGCGTGACTTTCCATCTGAGCGGATTAAGTGCCTGTAATAGCAGTTGTCCGTAGGCCCCAGGAGAGACTAAATAAAATAAATAATTTCACGCAAAATACGAATTTAACAAGGCTCATACCGTAACGTGAAGCGAAACGATTACACGCATGCGCCGTCGAGAGGCAAAGCTTGTCCCTTTATCAATATTATGCATTGATGTAGGTAAAATTATGTTGTTTTTTTAACAGGAAAGTGTCTGTTTAGGGTTCCGTACCTCAAAAGGAAAAAACGGAACCCTTAACAGTCCGTCTGTCCGTCTGTCAAGACCCTTTTTCTCAAGAACTCGTCAAGATATCAAGTTGAAATTTATGTCAAATATTCAAATCTACGGTTTCACCTGTGAAAAAATCAAACGTGTCAGTTACGCGATCAAAAGATATGACCGATTATGTCGCATATTTTGCGATTTCATAAGGAAATCAAAACCTATAGGGTACTTCCCGTTGACCTAGAATCATGAAATTTGGCAAGAGGCAAGGTTTCACAGCACATATAAAGGAATAAATCCGATAGTCATAAATTTGAGTTATATAATTTAAAAAAAAAATAATTCTATTACAAACTTACATTTTGCAGTTGGAATGTATGGAAGAACCTTATTGTCCACTACAACGTTAAGTTTGTCTTTAAATATTTCAACTTGTTTGTTGTTGTTTTTTGGACTCGCTGTCTGAGGGTTCCATCTAACGGAACCCTCAGAGCGCGAGTCCTACTCGTACTTGTCCGGTTTTTTTAATGCCATAGGTGGCAAACAAGCAGACGGGCCGCCTGATAGTAAGCACCGTGATGGTGGTCACCGTTACCTATGGATACTTGTAACACCAGAGGCATTACAAATACTTACGTTGCCGACCCTTAAGGACTCTATCCCCTATCTCGCCTTTTGAAGAATCCCATGTAGCTGTCTATGAAATAATCTGTCAGCAAAATAATAAGATTTATCTGTATTAATCTATACTAATATTATAAAGAGGAAAGATTTGATTGTTTGTTTGTTTGCATTGAATAGGCTCCGAAACTACTGAACCGATTTATAAAAATCTTTCACTTTTGGGAAGCTACACTATCCCCGGGTGACATAGACAATATTATATATTTTTTTAAATAGGGATCCTTACTAAAACTCCAATAATGTGTTGTATGGGGACCCGTTCCTTATTACTTTTTGACTTTTTTATTATTTGTTAGTTAATCCGCCGTAACATTACATATTCTGTGAAAGTTTCAACTGGCTATCTATTACGGTTCGAAAAATACAGCCGACAGACGGATAGACGGGCAGAGAGACAGACAGACATCGTAGGCTTAGTAATAGGGTCCCGTTTTTACCCTTTGAGCACGGAACCTAAAAAGGTTGGTCGTCACAGGACGCCCGGCAGATGAAAAACATGACGTCACGTCCGACACGGGCGTCACGACATACGAGTCGGTTTTACTGCCAAAGCTCGCCAATATTTTTCATCGAAATCCTACCGAATATCGAATAGCAAGGGTTTTTCTTAAGTAGGTACCTTAGCTTTAGGTGTCAGTACACGTTCAGTACTTAACACAAGCACCCTGCGTCAGGGCTCGGTATAGTTCCGCGAAGCCCTAACCGTCCATTGTGAGGCTGCACCGTTCCGCGGTGATTGCCGTGAGCTATAAAATTTGAACTTGCGACGGGCAGAGTGTCCATTATACACCGGTGAATTAGAAAATAACGCATTAAAACTCTTTGCATTACACCTTATTCAATTTTTACGACTCATTGAACTGTCAAACTTTGCCCTTTTATAATTTTCTGATATCACTAGAAAGATGCATAGCAACCAACTTAAAAGTTTTCTTCTTTCCTCTCTGTGACGTCAAAATCTTTGCTCTTGGGTAAGAGCACAGAAGATGGTAAGAGCAAAGATTTTGACGTCACAGACTATACTAGAAGCTTCTATAGAATTTTTGAAGCAACCAGAAAACATCTTTCACCTCGTTATGAACACTTATTGAAATGAACACTTAATAAATAATAAATTATTAGGTATAATTTGAAACTTGAAAATCCACAATTTTACGGAAAAAAAAACAATTAGGTGACATGTTTTATTTCCACGTTGCCGCCAAAAACTGTCTTATTTAATGAGCCACCAAGAAATACCTATATGTAAAAAAAATACCTCTGTGCATTCGCCTCTTTTTAGATAAAAACGCACGCACAACATAGACATAATTTATACAACATTTTATTGGTGGCAAAAAATACAATAAACATTGTTATACAATGGTAAGTAAAACATTGAATTAAAAATAAAACTGAACTAAAGCTTCATATTTTTTTGTAATACGTGGCCTTTCTGGGTTCACCCCACAATAAAATTTGACTTGGTACGTTTTTTTTTTAAAATATAGTTTTAAATTAATTTTTTTAAGCCTATGCGTTTGACCGCCAACTCGCCTGAGCGATGATGCGATCTACGTTGGAGCACGCTTGCCTAGAAGGAACCGATTCACTCGTTATTGAAGACACCCAGATTGTAATTATCAGGGAACACCAATTCAGGCAGCGCATACCACAGACTAGCAGTTCGCACAATTAAAATGGAATCAAGCCGTACAGGTTTTGGGAATATCAACCATAAAGCGGTGACGATTTTTCGTGCCCACTCTGGCAGTCCGATAGAAAAATAGGCAGGAGGGAATTAGATCATGCAGATCTAATTCCCATAATAGTACTTACACTTTTTAATTTCTCTGCGAAGCGAGTATACAATTTTTTTTTTTTTTAATATTGACTTGTACTGTTGGCCTTTTGGCCTCTACAGCTTGACCGGACTAAGTAGTTAGCGAACGCAGAGTGCGTTCGGCATAACTTGGTGGTTAAGTTTATAGGCGACTAGCACAAGGGCACCTCGAAGGTACGAACCTCGGCTTGGGCCGTCGCCGGGAGTGGGAATCAGACTATACAAAATTCTCGTGCGTCAATGTACACGCACCTCACGGTTCGCATTGTTCCAATACAGCTTTCTCGGAATGCGCTATAAGTACGACTTAAAATGTTTAAATAGAATGATCGTGAAATTATATTTAGCGGAATCCATAGATTGTGGATTTTTAATTCATCTCCGATTAAAATAGGACAAAACAAACGGTCTAAAAGATTACAATACTTTGTCATTCACTGAAGGATAAAGCAGTGTCTTATGTCACGGGCGCGTATGCCGCATATTGAATCCCGAGCGTAATGAAGGATTCGAGAGTTGAAAGAGAGTTAATTCAAGCACGCCCAATAGGAAGACATCTTTATCCCCGAAGAAAATACTCAACTTTTCACACTATCTACGAGACAATAAAAAGATGTACTGAAACACCACTGTCGTTGCTAGATCTATACTAATATTATTAAGAGGAAAGATTTGATTGATTGTTTGCATTGAATAGGCTCCGAAACTACTGAACCAGTGAAAAATTCTTTCACAGTTGGGAAGCTACACTATCCCCGGATAACATTGGCTATATTTTTTTTTTAATAGGGAAAAAAATAAGATTTACAATTTTAACTTTGCGTGTTTGACAGTTCTAAGACAGGACAACGTCTGTCAATTTTTTTGAATGAATACTTTCAATCACTTTTTTAGGGTTTCGTACCTCAAAAGGAAAAACGGAACCCTTATAGGATCACTTCGTTGTCCGTCTGTCTGTCCGTCTGTCAAGACCCTTTTTCTCAAGAACGCGTAAAGGTATCAAATTGAAATTTATATTAAATACCTGGATTTACGGTTTCTTTCGGCTGTAAAAAAATTAAAGTTGTAAATCAACGCAATCAAACATATGAACGTTTATGTCACATATTTCGCGATTTCACAGGGAAATCAAAACCTATAGGGTACTTCCCGTTGACCTAGAATCATTAATTTTGGCAAGAGGCAAGGTCTTACAGCACATATAAAGGAATAAATCTGAAAGTTATTAATTTGAAGTAACATCATATAAAAAATATTGTTTTACAATTACAAACTTACATTTTGTAGTTATGTATGTGAAAACCTTATTGTCAACTACAAAAATAAGTTTGTCTTTCAATATTTCAACTTCAGTTAGTATTTATATTTTTTTTGGACACGGAACTCTCAGAGCACGAGTCCTCCTCGAACTTATCCGGTTTTTTAAATTGATAACTATTATCACACGTAAAGCCACGAATAAACCCTAGTTTAGAACAGTAATACTCCTAGATAGCTCCGGCCCAAATCCAATGGCCATCAAAATATATAATAAACTACCAGTACAGCTAAAGGATATAGAAAATGAAAATAAATTTGACAAAAGCTTAAAAAACATATTGCTAGCAAAATGTTATTATAGCTTAAACGAGTATTTAGAAGACAAATCAATTATGGAATAAATCGATCCGCTCCGCACTATATTGCCATACCCAATCAGGGTCATTATGTGTTAAGTACCTAATACAAACATGCTACCTAACATCTGTATGTGAACTGCATAATAATTATGCAATAAATGATTGAGTATTGAGTAGATCATCCTAGACAAGGTACCAGGAAAGCATAGAACCGCGGTGTCGAGTTACAAAACATTGGTTTGCAAAATAGATCACACCTGAGCAACAGATGGTCGGAATATGACACTGATGATAGCTTTATATGGAGATACGACAGATAAAGAATGAGATGGATTAAATTATTGATAGACTACTGTTCCTACCCGGCTTCACACGTGTTTCTTCTTCCTGTTACCCTCTGCAGCTCTCTCGCTCGCGCGTACTTTCACATTACACATAGATAAGATATAAAATAACAGAGTATGAATTTGCAAAGAGTGACAAAACCTGACCTTTTGTTAACTATCATAGTATTACACGCATATTTTTTTGTTTCGATATCTTTTAATTTGACGGAGTAATATGGTAACCATGAGTTTGCCACGATAAATATATAATAATAAAAAAACAACAAATTAAGTATATGTATGTAGTTAGGTGAGCACACCTACAGAAAAGTTTTTTTAAATTTAAATTAGAACGGCTGATAAGGCATTTTTTGTAATAAATTTGTTGTAGCCAGTTGCATCCATATAAACGAAACGTCAGTCATTTTAGCAACTGTGATGCGGAGTTCGACGCGTTGATCTAAATAAGAATATTCAATCAAGGTTCACTCATCATATTAACATATTTTCCTTCTATTTACTCCTCTTTTCTGTGATCACAACCTTCTCTTTAGGTAGTCGGGTAAAAGTGCATTCAGCAACATCACCTTTCTTTGACTGCAAACTACGTAACGTGGTCTGTACGTGTCGAGACGCTCGGAAAGGAGATTCCCTTCCGCGTTGTTTCCGCGTCGTCAGCACACAGATGGCCGTGGAGTCGCCGGAATATTGCTGATGCAACAATTCTTTGAACACAGCTGTCATTTATTACAATAATAAAATAACGAGTGACTTGGAAAAGATTCTGTTGTGATTGAACATTAGTGTCATACCTATGTTCCCTATGTAACCACTGTTTCTACAGTTATAATTATTGTTTTTAATTCTTTTCTTGGTCAACGTTGCTGGTATTTCAACTATACTCCGTTTTTTTTTATTAGATATTTTATGTAAACAAAGGAGTTACCAGTGAAAAAAATATCTTTTGTAATGGTAGTTTACAATATTTGATCAAAAATATATTTTATTAAGTTTTTCTAGTCGTAATATGATCAATCATTAAATAACAATCGTTTTGTACTATTTATTTTAGCGTAATATCTGTTCTATACAATGTTATGATAAAAAAATCAATTTTTTATAGCAAATAGTTTATTAGACTGGTAGAACAGTAGTGGTTGTAAACATTTCTGGCCAACGTTTGATTTGCCCTCTATTTCCTCTAACATAATAGTCAACGCCTCTATAATCAACACCATCTATTACAATCTTTTATTAATGTTTTTTATTAACTTTTTGAACTATCCGATTATCCCCCATTGTACCGCGCGAGAGCAAAGCCGAAGAAAATAGAAAGTAAAATATTGATCATAAGAGAAAAAAGTTTTGAGCAACTGGCATTTCACTTTGACAGTGACTTTTCGTGACATTTCTTTGTTTACATAAAATATCTAAGATTTGTAAATGGAGTATAGTTTATTTTTCTGTATACTTCTTTAGTTTTAAATTTTGTTAAATACTGTATTTTGATCCTTAAATAAATAATAAAAAATTAAAAAACACTGACCTACTTACTTTTCAATTTACTTTTTAATTGTTAAGTGCAACAATTGGCGGTCTTATCGCTTAGAGCGTTATCTTCCTGACAAGCTTGGGATGGTGACGATTCATAAAAGAGTAGAATAGTGAATAAATTATCTGATACTTTTAAAAACCGTGTATATTCTAATAAAAATAAAATATATTTATACAGGGCTACGCACAAAATAGACTGTACTACGCCGAAAGGAGGTAATTGTATTCATCATTATGAACAACTTTTACTATGGGACAAAAACATGAAATCACGAAAAAAAATTCAATTACCATTTCCTATAGCTGAGTTTGATTGCTCCCATAGTAAAAGTTATTCATAATTATGATTACAATTACCTCCTTTCGGCTTAGTACAGTCTATATGCATAACCCTGTATAGATCCTGTAAAAAATCTACAGATTTTTGAGTAAACTAAAAAATACTTCGACTCTACCCCTTCCTTATTTCCGAGGGCGTTGAAAACAAAACATCACCCAGCACCCTTATCGATAATTGGCGCTCGTTACCCTTCACAACATACCTCACATCCAGGGGATGCTTGCTAGCCCTAGTGTCAACCCTCAGATCAGACAAACATGGGATAGGTATATTGTAACCATAAAATGATATTAAAAAAAACCGTAATAGGGTACTTGACTGTATTAAAAATATTATGCCAATTGACGCCATCCATAAACATGACATAATGAAAAAGCATATTTCATTGATTTTTTGATAAAAATATGCTTATTTTTTGTAAAAAACGCGATTAAAATAACTGTATTTTCGACATTTGATCACGTGATCGAAAACGGTCTGTAACTGGCTTCATCCCTAGTGACGTCACACAAATCTAAACAAACAGATTTTGTATTGATATTTGCGAATTTAATGTTGTAAAGCTATTTTGAGAGCGATTTATCCAGAAATTTTCACCAAAAACAGTCCGGAGGTTAAATGTGAGAAGAATGGAGAAACATTTTGTGCAAGCAGACAGCAGTAACTTACCCAAAATTAATGTTTTAATGGTTGCATATTTCTTTAGTAATAATCCACGTCATTGTTTCTACGCTGCAGAACTCAAAACGTAAAAACTACAATGTCAGTATTAATTTTTAATTGTTCTCCAAGCAAAACATTCAATCAAGTTGTACAAAAAGTATGTTGTAGTAGGTGGATATAACTATTTTGTTAGGTTATGTCGAGCTTTACAATGTTTAAAAAGAAAGTAACAGTACATAAAATAGTAATGCAATAAAAACACAAATTATAATAGAAATATATAGACTCTAATATGTACCTCAAAATGATCTTCGCACATAGAAACACTTGAATTATCTCCAATACTTTTGGGTTCTCTACGAGCTACTTAGTTCCAACCTTAGATTGATTCCAACCACTTTTTTCGAGTTATGGGGAGTTTTGGGTGCATTGGAACAGGAACAAATATTTTTTCGGGTGTCTTTATGGAAGTATTTGTACATTTTGGCACTACACAATATTTATAAACCATTACTTCTATTAGAAATTAATTAATCATCAAACTTTTGCAGCCTGGCTGCAGTTGTTTTGTTTTGTGTGACGTCAATTAGTCATGTGATCGGAGCTATGACGCAGGTCTGCGTTTTGGCGCGATATTTTTTTATTCAAACTTTAACATCGATTTATATCGCAAATACGACTGATATCCAGAAAATATAAATGCAGTATACATTATTTTATATCAAACAATAATGTGCAATAGTTTCCCAAAAGTAGTCAAATACCCTATTGTCAAGACGAATATAAAACAAGTAAACCACATAACATTATAATTGTATATTTTACGTCATATTTTCCAACTGAGCGAATACAACGTTTGGTGCCGCGTTAGCAGTTGGCCGTAAGGCCCCAGTTTTATATACTTCATAAATAGTTTTTTTTATAGATCTTTCTGTTTGATACAATCAGAACGCCAAAAATCCAGTTTTCGTAGCTTTTTTCGTCTAATACGTACTTTAGTAAAATTGAGAGTTTTCGTCAAACTTGATTATTGTCAGAAGTTTTCAAATGTCAAAATGGTAACTCTGTCTGCAGTCCTGGGGGTCTAGACAAGAGCCACACACTGTTATAGTGTTAACACACGTATGGATTTGGTTGACCTCAACCGCCGTCTGACCAACGGGAGAGAAAGAGAGGGAAATATGATATTCTCACTCTTTCTCTCCCGTTGGTTGGACGGCGGGCCGTCCACCAAATCCATACGTGTGTTAACACTATTAGCGTTAACGCCTGCGGAAAGATGAAATTGTATGAAAATGACATTAGCTATTGTCAATGTAATTTTCATGCAATTTCATCTTTCCGCAGGCGTTAACGCTAACAGTGTGTGGCTCTTGTCTAGACCCCCTGCACCCCTATCGATACGCCACACCGCGTCCTCGTGTGATCGAGCCCTCTACAGTTAATTGTCGGAAGCGACAAAAGCTTTATTCTTTGTCAACAGTTTTTTCGGATGAAAAACAATGAGAACCCTCGAGCGGAGTCGGGTTACGTATGTTAGCTAATTGATTGTTTTACGGACAATTTGTGAGGGTGAATTTAATAGAAGATTCTCTATAATTCACGCTTTTTACGTATAATCACAGATCTTAGTTAAAATAAGTTTTGTTTTTGTATTTTTGTCATCACGTCTGGTCAATGAGACACGTGACCAAAATGCACAGATGCGATTTATTTGAAATAAAATACAAAATGCAAAATACCTATTTTGTATTTTGCATTTAAATGCCTTTTAATAAAAAAACATTTTGTATTTTATTTGAAATACCTTTCTAGATGTATTTTGCATTTTTAATATTGATTTCAAAATGCAAAATACTTTATGATTAAATTTAGCCAACATTACCTTTCTCTCTTTTCGTTAGTCTAGTTTTTTACATTATTTTAAGTGAGTATTATTATTATTAACATAACAGAATTTATTGATACGCGTACTGATAAATATGACCAAAATATCATGCATAAGGTGCCATGTTATTAGACGTTTTTGTTCAGCTCGGCATTGTGTCTCTAATTCTCTATTTATCATGATAAATATCTAAAATAAATAAAAATATCTGTGATTTGGTCAAAAGGTATTATATATATATTACCTATTTTGCATGTAGCATTTGAAATTCAAAACGCAAAACTATTTGGTATTTTGTATTTAAATGGTTTTTTAAAACCATTTTGTACATCTCTTCCAAAATGCCGAACTCCTGAAAAAACTAACGGTTCCTGTAGGATTGCGGGTGAAACCGCGGGCTCTGCTAGTTTGTAATATAAGTGTGTAGCCTTACGGGTACCTGTATTTAGCAATTCTGTTTAGGTGATGAGTAAAGTTGCGTGCAAACCGTATCTCGGCGCATTAATGTTCACGTTCGCGTGATTTTCCGAACAGCGAAGGTAATGATACTTTTTGTTACCAGGGTAGCATCGCTGACCGGGTACGAGCCACAAGACCTGATCGAGAAGACTCTCTACCACTACATACACGGCACCGACATCCTGCACATGAGATACTCCCACTGCACCCGTGAGTATATAACCACAGACTAGATGCTCCTTCACCCGCGTTATATAGGTACCTCATTAGTACAACAACCTCCTTTGACTTACATGTTTTTTTTAAAATATGATGTGATATTGTTTAATCGGCGAATCCAACTCGGCTGGGCAGCATTCGGTAAACTTCGCAACGTCTTCTCGTCCAAAATACCTCAGTGCCCTTCGACCAGTGAGTCTTACCAGTGATGACATACGGCACTGAAACGTGGTCTCTCACTATGGGCCTCATAAGCAAGCTCAAAGTCGCACAACGAGCTATGGAGAGGGCTATGCTCGGGGTTTCTCTGCGAGATCGAATCCGAAATGAGGAGATCCGTAGACGAACGAAAGTCACCGACACAGCCCACCGGATTAGTAAGTTGAAGTGGCAGTGGGCAGGGCACATAGCACACAGAACAGATGGCCGATGTGGCTGAAAGGTTCTCGAATGGAGACCACGGACCGTTACCGGACCGCAGCTTTAATTTATTAGTTAATCCGCCGTAACATTACATATTCTGTGAAAATTTCAGTTGGCTATCTATTACGGTTCGAAAGATATAACCGTTAATAGGTAGAACAGACAGACGGACAGACGGACAGACATCGTAGACTTAGTAAGGTAATAGGGTCCCGTTTTTACCCTTTGGGTACGGAACCCTAAAAACCATATTAATTTGTTTTAAGCAATGCTGTAAATTTGATAAAATCTTGCACCCCAGACGTCATGTCAGGGCCAGCCATGGTGGGGCAAGCACCCCACCCTGCCCCAACATGGCTACGCCCACGCCTATAAGTTCGTCCTCTGTCGCAGTGCTAACGAAAGGTCAAGTGACGTCGCGCTACTACCGGTTCCTGACGAAGGCCGGCGGCTGGGTGTGGATGCAGAGCTACGCCACCATTGTGCACAACTCTCGCTCCTCGCGACCACACTGCATCGTCTCCGTCAACTATGTGCTCAGGTACATTATAACTATTTTATTTTGGGAACTGGGGCCGCACCATCGCCTGTTTAGGTGACTGCGGAAAATCACGCTAACGCACGCCGAGATAAGATTTGCGGTCTAGGCAAACGTGCTCCATCTTCGACTGCATCGTCGCTTTCCATCAGGCGAGATCGCGGCCAAACGTTAGCCTAGTCCGATGTAAAAAAACAACTTTTCTTATCACCTATACAGAATCGGTTAAAACAGATAGCGGTAAGGTCGGGAGAAGGTGTGGAATGACTTTCCCCCGAAAGTATTCCCGCCGAGCTTCAACATGAAGCGTCCTAAAAAGGGTATCTTCAACATGAAGCGTCCTAAAAAGGGTATCTACAAACATTTCTCCGGGCTAGCAAATAAAGCACCGTCAACGCCGCCATAGTGTTGCAAATAAAGCACCGTCAACGCCGCCATAGTGTTGCAAATAAGCATATAGGCGGCGATGAGGCGAGTAGGTAATAGGCCTCCCACTAGATGGACCGTCGACATTGTGAAAGTTTCTGGTTTCAGTATATAAAAAGTACTCTGGTTCCTGGCATCCAATGAAGGCAGATGGCAGGCTGGTCATTCAGTGTGGGGGTTAAAGGAGGAGGCCTATGTTCAGCAGTGGACGTCTTCTGGCTGATGATGATGATGATAGGCAGCGATTACCGCTTACCATCAGGCGGACCGCTGCCTTTTTGCCGCTCTTTTCTATAGTTTTTAGGGTTTCATACCCAAAAGGTGTAAACGGGACCATATTACTAAGCCTACGCTGTCTGTGTCCGTCCGTCCTACCTTTTAACGGCTGTATCTTTCTTTTTACTTTATGTGTATACGGAACCCTAAAAACGTTAATACGTCAAGCGTCAAACCTAACATGTTTATAGTACACACTCTAAAGTATAACAACAAATAATAAATAATGTCCAAGTGCAAGTCGGTGACATATTTCTGTTCACCACCGGTTCTCGAACGATCACCGAAGTGAGCAACGTCGGGCGCGGTCGGTACTTGGATGGGTAACCGCATGGGCATTGATATGTTGTCTTTTCGCATTACTTTTTTGTACTTTAGCAGCTAATAAGTTATGTGGGTGGTACGGAACCCTCAGTGCGCGAGATAATATAACCACTTGATTGCGCATGTAGTCAAAATTACCTTTTGCAAAATGATGCCACGTCGGTCGCGGGGGGCAGCTTGTGATTGGAGAATCTAAAGTCATTCATTCAATTCACGCCTAGGATTGGCCCCGCTCGGAATAGTTTAGGTTGACATGTTAGAACCTTTGCCTCATGCGGGGTAAAGGATGAGCAGTCAAGTGATTACCTATACTGTCATTGGCGCGAGCCCAAATCGCACTTGTCCGGTTTTATTTTTTACTTATTTTAGTGTGGTTCTTCCAGTGACATCGAAGAGAAGCACCTAATCCTGAACTTGGAGCAAGGGCCGCCCAAACTGAAGCCTTCCCCACCGCCCGTCGCTACTCCGCTGCGCCACGAGAAACTCGCCCCTATAGCCAACGACACAGAGTTCAACGGAGACTCTACAGGTAAACCACCAGTTCAAAAATCATTACATTTTTAGGGTTCCGTACCCAAGGGGTGTAAACGGGGCCTGTTACTAAGCCTATTACGCTGTCTGTCTATTTGTCCACCCGTCCGGGCGGTCGTCCGTCTGTCCTCGGCTGTATCTTTCGAACAGTAATAAAAAACCAGTTGAAATTTCTACAGAATATGTAACTGCGCCGAAATATCGGGAGCTCATTCCACAACCTTACCACGGTAAATATCCCGTAAATAATCATATAACTTTAGAATATGTAATGTTATAGTGCTAACAGACGCTCGAACGCGGCTGACGGACCGCCGTCCAACCAACGGGAGAGAAAGAGTGAGAATATCATATTTCCCTCTCTTTCTCTCCCGTTGGTTGGACGGCGGTTGAGGTCAGCCGCGTTCGAGCGTCTGTTAGCACTATTACGGCGGATTTACTAAGAAATAATAAAATAAAAACTAATGGTTAAACATACAACAAGTAAAAAGTACATACAACAAATGTATTATATTTTTGTATTAAGTAGCTCTAATGTAAAAACGGTAATACGTACAAGCGTCAAACTTAGCAAGATTATAAAGCACATTCTAAAGCAAAATAACAAATAATAAATACTGGCCAAGTGCGAGTTGGTGACAAATGTCTGTTCACCAAAGTTAGCAACGTCGGGCACGCTCGGTAGTTGAATGGGTGACCGCGTGGCGTGATGTTGTTTTTTGCACTATTTTTTGTAGTTTGTGGACGGAACCCTCAATGCGCGAGCCCGTCTCGCACTTGGGCAGTTTTTAGGGTTCCGTACCTCAAAAGGAAAAAACGGAACCCTTATAGGATCACTTTGTTGTCCGTCTGTCAAGACCCTTTTCTTTTATTTGATAGTTTAGGTACCTAATGCACAGCTTTCATAACATGGCCATGGGGGCCTCCCAAAATACCTAGCAATTACATACATTCGACTCAATTTTTCGATTTAATTCCTTCAAACCTTGTCAGAATGTGCCCCCCCCCAAAATGAAATCCAGAATTCCCCCCCCCCCCCCAAATGAAATCCTGGAACCGCCCCTGGAATGGACGATGCGTACGACGGAAAAATATTACAACATTTACAGTAAATAAATTTTACAGGAAGCTACACGTACCCGGAATACGCTCTCCCCGTCATCCCGCCGCAGTACGACAGCCAGGAAGACTACCACCACCACAACTACCAAGATATATTCTATGAAAGCTACCCGGAAACGGAAGTCCAACAAAACTACGTCTACCCTCAAAACCAACGGCCCTTTTCAGCCAGCTCCTCGTCGTGCTCATCTGTCGAAGGTTCAGACCCAAATCAGTATAATTACACCAACCTAATAAGCTTTTATAACAATGGTCAACAAAATGGACGCCCGTTAGAGGATTTTGGCGGGAGTTTTGGCAAGATGGCTGCCAGTCCGGCGGTGCAGGAAGGATATACGAGCGTCATTGTGGATAATACGCAGCAGTTTCACCATCATGGCGGTGGCGTAAACGAATTTGTGCATTGACAAATAAAAAATATATTACAAAATTGATCTCTGAGTAAAAACTTTGGTTTTTACAATCATCTTCAAATTGAAACATTTTATTTACAAGGAAAAAATAGTGATAGATATACTTCAAGAAGTTTAGTACCTATGTACTGTACCTGTTTAGTTCGTACCTATTCAGACTTTTTGGTCAATAATGAGTTTCATATCTACCGTCTACGGCCACAGACTACAGATCTAACGCCCCTTGACAGTTGTCACTTGTCAATCTCATTGGGGATCTCACTCTAAATTTATCAGAACATGCTAATATTTTATTATGCTATTGTAGGTGAGAGCTGTTACAAAAAAGAACAGTTTAACATTCAATTATGTTATAAAAAGAGAAAATTAATTACAAAATAACAGATAGGTACTTTCGTATTGTACCTAGGCACGTGCGAACAAGTTGTAATATAGTTCTGTAAATAGAATTAATATTAAGTACATAGTTTTATATCAGTTAGAGATGTGGTATTGAGGTAGGTATAATTACTAATTACTTACTTTATAATATTAAACTACGCGTCTAATTTTGAAAATTGCCTGTATATTTTAGATTATTTCATCTATGAGGAGTTGAGGACGCTACCCTTTTCCTAATCGCCTGCCAGTGACGGCTGTAGCGGGAGTGACCACCAAGGGCGCCAAAAGAGTATTTAAATGTTTATCGGGACCTATCACGTATTATTTAAAAAAACAAATCATTTTCAAATAATTAAAAAATTACTAAAATAGTATTTCCTTACTAATAAACTTAAACCAAACAGAGTTGACCTTTCCTCGCCGTGTGTATGCCGCTAGATGTTCCCTCACATCTAAAGTCGGCACTGTCTATGTGCCTACGTTTTTTCTTGCCTATACTTCCCTCGCCGTTTGTATGCCGCTAGATGTTCCCTCACATCTAAAGTCGGCACTGTCTATGTGCCTACGTTTTTTCTTGCCTATACTTCCCTCGCCGTTTGTATGCCGCTAGATGTTCCCTCACATCTAAAGTCAGCACTGTCTATGTGCCTACGTTTTTTCTTGCCTATACTTTCCTCGCCGTGTGTATGCCGCTAGATGTTCCCTCACATCTAAAGTCGGCACTGTCTATGTGCCTACGTTTTTTCTTGCCTATACTTTCCTCGCCGTTTGTATGCCGCTAGATGTTCCCTCACATCTAAAGTCAGCACTGTCTATGTGCCTACGTTTTTTCTTGCCTATACTTTCCTCGCCGTGTGTATGCCGCTAGATGTTCCCTCACATCTAAAGTCGGCACTGTCTATGTGCCTACGTTTTTTCTTGCCTATACTTTCCTCGCCGTTTGTATGCCGCTAGATGTTCCCTCACATCTAAAGTCAGCACTGTCTATGTGCCTACGTTTTTTCTTGCCTATACTTTCCTCGCCGTGTGTATGCCGCTAGATGTTCCCTCACATCTAAAGTCGGCACTGTCTATGTGCCTACGTTTTTTCTTGCCTATACTTTCCTCGCCGTGTGTATGCCGCTAGATGTTCCCTCACATCTAAAGTCGGCACTGTCTATGTGCCTACGTTTTTTCTTGCCTATACTTTCCTCGCCGTGTGTATGCCGCTAGATGTTCCCTCACATCTAAAGTCGGCACTGTCTATGTGCCTACGTTTTTTCTTGCCTATACTTTCCTCGCCGTTTGTATGCCGCTAGATGTTCCCTCACATCTAAAGTCAGCACTGTCTATGTGCCTACGTTTTTTCTTGCCTATACTTTCCTCGCCGTGTGTATGCCGCTAGATGTTCCCTCACATCTAAAGTCGGCACTGTCTATGTGCCTACGTTTTTTCTTGCCTATACTTTCATTTAACTTTTATAAAACTATATAATTTCACGAACTGGATTAATCCTACTATAATGATATTATGTACTTACTGAATATTAGATATATTTTTATTAGTAAAAATGTAAAATACCTAAGGCTTTAGGAGCCAAATATCAAAGTGTAGGACAATAATTAGCTTTTAATACATTTGCAGTCTTTTAGATGTAGCTAGGTTTATTATCAATTTCAAAGGTATATAGATAGATGAGAAAAGGGATCTTTATTTTAGTTTTGTATTATGGAAATTGACGTGGTTTTATTTTCAAGTTTTAGGGCGTCAAAGTTCTGTGAAATTAAATGGAAGTTAAACCCTTTTATTAGAACGTTTTTGTTACCTATCTTCGATCAATAATTTTTCGATCTTTATAAATTTATTCTTCAGGGAAATTGGAAAGCAAATTGGGAAATTTATTACTATAGTGATGTAAAACTTTTTTAATGATGTATATTTTTTAACATCAAAATGGAACAGCATATTATATTATGCGTTATTTCACGCATAATTTTTAGCACATTTTTTTTTACCGTACTGTACTAAGACCAAACTATACTTGGTTCAAGTTTTTTTTAGTTCTGAAAGCTGCAGAAGATGGTGAAAAGCCAAATTAATGATAAATAAACTGATTAGATGATAAATTCTAGGTTTTTAACGTCAGATTGTAGCTGGTGGCTGGTTCGATATACCTACTACAGTTCAATTTTAAAAGAAAATGTTTTCATACATCTTTCTACAATCATAAGTAGGCACTAATATAATAAATGGGAAAAGTTTGTTGGTTTGTTTGTTCATCTTTCACGCAACAACAGAGCAACGGATCGACCTAATTTTTTGCATCATAGTTTAAAGGCTGGAGAGTGTCATAGGCTACTTTTCATCATCACCATTGTTCATCACTACGCAGGTGAAACCGCGGGGCGCAGCTAGTATACTATATCTTATCTTTCTGTTCTTCTTCGAGTTGCGAGATCGGTTTCTTCTAGAAGCGTGCTCCATCATAGATCGCATCATGATGGTGGCGGTCAAGTGCAAAGACTATTACCTAATTCAGTAAAAAAAACACTTGTTAGTGTTAAAAAAAAACTTAGACCAAGTATATTATTATGTATATTTTTTTAACAGGTGGTACCTCATCTGATATGATTTAATGTTTTATAAGACTTGTGAATAAAGTGCCATTGATATTGGAGTCTACTAGTCGTACATGTACATAATTAGCTGTTATTTTGATATGCTAATCGTTATATGCTACTGATATTTATTTATAAATCTCTATTTTTAACTGTAAATAAAAATTAAAATAGAATAGAGATGCTTGATTGTGGTTATTTTTTGTATTGTATGAAAATTTTACGAATATTTTTAATTTTAGTTAAAAGTACAACGTACATATTTTAAGACGTTTTTTTTGTGATTTTGGATGCAAAATTGAAAACTTGTAATAAATCAAATACTTGGCATAATATTAACATACAGGGTTATTTTTAATGTAGCAAAAAACTATCTGCAGCTTTTCCCCCTAAAGATATAGTACTTAGAAACCGAAAGACGCATTATTCAAGACACTGAAACAAAAGTTGTTAAACTGCTCAAGAGAGATTTTTAGCAAATTAAAAATAATCCTGTAGGGTATAATTTACCTACTTACGTTTTATTTGTTCTTACGTTAGGAAGAACTGTATAGAGTTTCGCTTGAAGAGTGATTTTGTGACTATAATATTATAGATTTTATGATTATCGGTATGTAAGTACGTAATTAATAAATATATTCTAGATTTAGTTCGAAAATTTGGCAAATATTGAACAAAACAAATTGTGATATTTCAAACATATTATTACCTATGAATGATATTGGAATAAACTTCTACAATCTTATTGTTTTTCTTTCATTTTAAAGTTACCGAAGAAAAAAACCTTTGAAACTTTTTTAACATTCGGCTTTTTGCCAGCTATTCTTCCATAATTAGGTATACCAATTGCATTGAAAAATGTAAATTAAATAATTTAATGCCATCTGTTGACGAGTAGCAAGACAGAAGCACAAACACCTTCAACTAGATAGCGTTTTATTTTATTACTAGCGACATCTAGTATAGAGTAGCAAAACTGAGTTAATACTTTTTTTTACAAAAATAAGTCTATGCGGATATAAACTGGATTCAATCCTTATTATTCCTTTGTGGTGAAAATTCTACCGTTGGAAATAAATAGAAAACGCAATTAATAAAAATGACAACCATTTCCATAACCATAATAATATTTAACATCAATTGAGCCATAGGACCAAAGACTACTATATATATAGGACCATAACCAAAGATGTCATACTTATACTACGATATATCTATGATCATAACATTATTAATTTAAAAATCCAAATTTTGTGACATTAGGCACGTCTTATTACAACATTCCAGTATAAAAGATATATATTATATTATATTATGGAACAATAAAATAAGTATTTTAATTTTTTAAATCCTAATAATAATTAATGTCATCTAAAACAATAGCTATAAAATTATTCTATTAATGTCAATTATACTATTCTAATCACATTAGACGCATTTCCATAAATTCATTTAGTGTGTAAAAAGGGTGTGTAATATACTATTCTGTGATTAAATTGCACCCTATAATATCAGGACAAGTTAAATAACAGCTTGTAAAAATGAAACAGCGTGTATGAAATGTCAAGCCATATATTTATTGTATTCTACTCAAGTTCAAACTCTATGATGTCCGCGAGGTCCACGTCTCCGTCGCTGTCGCTGCTGTGCGCCTCGGCCGCCTGGAAACATATATATAAATAAATAAATAATAAATATTCGGGACATTTTTGCACACGCGGTCATCTGACCCCAAACTAAGCAAAGCTTGTGATATGGCTGCCAGAGACTGATATACATACATATATAGTTTTAAATACATACTTAAATAGATATTAACAACCAGATATAGAACAAACACAAATGTTCAACAAATGATAACTTAGGAGCCGTATTACTAGATGCAATCTTTCAATTTTAGCAAACATAATTTTATTTAAGCAAGCGTGCTCCAACGTAGACCGCATCATCGCTTATCAGGCGAGATGGTGGTCGAACGCAAGAGGCATGATGACTAATATGTTTTATTACCTCATAAAAAAGCTGATCATAAATAGAGCACATCGACAAAAACAAAATTAAAATTAGTTCAAAAATAAATAAGATATAAGCATTTTAATTTAATTTAATTTCATGCTAGACAGAGAGCGCACTATACTGAGCCGTGACGTCACGGCTCAGGAGCGCCATACAAATGCTATACTAACACACGCTTTGCGAGAAAGGGATAGAACATCCCCTCCCTATCCCCACCAAAAACTTTAAATACTCATATCTCAGAGATTTATCAGCCAATTCAAATTATTTTTTGTATGTGTAATGTATTTACTTATATTTATCGCTAAGCCGGTTATTTGTAATAAACTAAACATTAGGAATCATGGCTATCCTATTATTAAAAAAAATATGCAGGGTGTCCCAGAACTCAACGTCAAGCGGGCACGGGGCAAGAGGGGGTCATACCAGACCCAGGAAAAATAAAAATAAAAAATACATATCAGTTGGTTAAGTTATATTGGCAAATTTATGAAAAAGAGGAAAATCGACACGTTTATTCATATCTTTAGTTATTCTGACCTCAAAATTTACTATTTTACATTGTTTTTTTATTTTATTAACGTGGTCTTTATTAATAAACATGCTATCAATTGCAATCACAAATCAAACAAAAAGAGTTGCTATGTTTGTTAAAATTTCGCCTTTTCTTTGAGTTGTGGTTGAAAAAGTAATATCACCTAACTTTGATGGTTCAGTAAAAAAAAAAAAGGTACTACCCTAGGCAAGTTACTTCAAAAGATGGCCCATTTAGTCAAGATTTCAAAATGGGACAATACTTTTAACTTGTAACCCTTGGTTTCTAACAGGTAGACCATTTAATTAGTGAAAATACGGTAACCTTTAGAAGCCAAGGAAAATGGGCAATACCCCGATGGCCCCCGGCTCTTGACAGTGACACGAAGGACTGTCCGCCGTGTCACTGTCAAGAGCCGTCAGACTTACCTTTTTTTTGCGTGGATGGGTTAGGCCATCGGGTTATTGCCCATTTTCCTTGGCTTCTAAAGGTTACCGTAATTTCACTAATTAAATGGTCTACCTGTTAGAAACCAAGGGTTACAAACTTTTCTACCTATAACATTTATTGCCAATTTTTATCGCAAAACATACTCATTTTTAAAATCATATTAGATCATCACAATACTTCTTTTCCATAGAAAATTCGGAGAAATAGATCAATGAATAGTGTGCGGTGGTCACCGACAAATGGCTATGACTGTACTGAAGTACTGGGATCATTTTCGATTGTCTTCGTCATATCCTTGTGTTCTTCCCCCGGAGGCATGTACACTAGGCAATCGACCTTGTGACTATGCCATGTGAACATTGACAAACACCCCCCGCCCCCTGGATCAGCCCTTGTACCCTGATCAAATACTCAATATTATGCAAATAAAGAGTGCGTAATTGTCGTGTGTGGATAGTTACCCGTCGCCTGGTGCGCATGCGTCGCCTCGGGCGCTCCTCCTCGGGCGAGGAGTCGCCGGAGCTGCCGCCCGAGCCCAGCTCCATCACCGCGTTGCGGAGCAGCGACGCCGCTGTTACAAACATACAGAAGACATAAAGACAAACATAAACGTGGATGACATTTTTTCGAGTGTGATATCGAGGGCATGAGCTGAGCTGGCAAAACCTCTGGGTGACCTATTGTTTAATTTTTTTATGCCATAGATGGCTAACAAGCATACGGGCCGCCTGGTGGTAAGCAGCCACCGTCGCCTATGGATACTTGTAACACCAGAGGCGTCACAAATACGTTGCCGACCCTTTAGGACTTAACTCGCCTTTTGAAGATGTTGTAGCTTCTCGGAAACGCCGCGGAAGGTAGCTCATTCCACATTTTGCAGATGTGAGGCAAGAAGGATGGTGTGAATTGCACAGTGTGCGATCTCCACTGATATATGATGTGTGGATGAGCCTTCAGGCGGTGGCGGCTAGTGCGATGGTAAAACCGTGACCGTGTGGTTCTTCAGAACACTCCCCGTTGTAAATGCGATAAAAGATATTTGAATGAATCCAAAAAAAACTGAGAGAAAAATGGACAGAAGGGAATTAGATCGTGCAGATCCAAAGATAATATAACCATGGTATAATAATATACTCCGCCAGGTATAGCGGTCCGAGAAATAATATCACGTGGGCGTCCCGCAATGATGTCATCAATGTCATGGATACACGTACACGTGCATAAGCAAGAGCAGAATAAGTAATTTACAACAAGTTCGAGAGAGATGACGATACACGAAACAATGGCGGACTCTATGATTTTCTGTGTTAACAGTAGCGTGAAATTATAACTCCCCAACATCCGTATATTACCTGTGGGAATACAATAAATCAATGTGGTTTTGATAAAATTGTGTTTAATATATTCAATTCCTGCTTAACTTGCTTGAGCGGACAAACCAAATGACAATTGAAATGCTTTTAGTATTTAATTTAATAGATTGTTTCCCAGTATCTGTGTTTGTTACAATAAAGTGGCAACTGGACAGTGACGTCATTGCGGGACAACTCCCAGAGCGCTAGGCCTTGTTTTCTTGGATCATGATAATAACCACTTGATCGCGGTGGGCAGCTTGTGATTGGAGACTCGACGCTTGTGATTGGAGAATCAAAAGTCATTCATTCAATTCCGCGCCTATGATTGGCCCCGCTCGAAATAGTTTAGGTTGACATGTTAGAACTTTTGGCTTATGCGGGGTAAAGGATGAGCAGTCAAGTGGATTGTCATTGTGCAGATCCGATGCACACAAATATCTATCAGGTGATCAGTGGAAGTGGCTTACCATCGTCGTCATTATCCGATCCAGAGTCTGATCCGTCGTCGTTCTCCGATCCCCCCGCCAGCTCCTCCTCTTCGTCTTCTTCCTGAGAATGCAACACACGTTTAAGAACTTTTTTTTTTAAATTTAAGGATCAAAATTTAACAAAAACAATTTTTTTTATTATTTTTTTTTTTATTTTTTTTATTTTTTTAATTTAGTTATCAACAAAATTTAAAACTAAAGAAGTATACAGAGAAATAACTAGTTGAAATAACAGCATCGTTGACCACGGATTAATTAATGGATTACACGGACTTATGATTTGTTCGCCAATATTATGATGCCAATATTATGATTTGTTTATTGTGTACACCAGGAATAAAAATTACAACACGATAGAGAACACTTACGAGCTAGTGCCACAAGTGGCGGCCTTATCGCTAAAAGCGTAAGTGGAAGGACATCACGTGAGAATGTCAAACAAACAAACATTGCAGGCTAATAAAATGATAAGATATTTATTGCCAATAACAAACAAAAAATAATAATAATAATAATTACAAAAAAAAATTGCACATAGGCTTACATACTTCTTTATAAAATAGGAATACACACTAGCTTATGTGTATGAAGGAGAAATACTAATTGTGTATACTGCGATTCCTGCACTAGGCTAGGCCTGTATCGCAGGAAACTGATACGGTTTATCCAACTCAACATTTTGTTAGCCTCTAGTTAGCATAATATTTTGTTCATGTTATATGTTATTTTGTTGTTGTGCTTGTGTTATGTTGTTGTGTAAGTAATTTTAAACAAAGGTGCTCATTCAAAACCAGTGATAAGTATAAATGTGTTTACATTATTGATTAATACTTGGTTAATATATTTAGATATTTTATATATCATCATCATCATCAGCCAGAAGACGTCCACTGCTGAACATATGCCTCCCCTTTAACCTCCACACTGAACGACAGCCTGCCTTTTGCATCCACAGGATGTCCGCGACTCTCACAATGTCGTCGGTCCATCTAGTGGAAGGCCTACCTACGCTACGTCTTCCGGTTCGTGGTCTCCACTCCAGAACCTTTCTTCCCCATCGGTTATCGGTTCTCCGAGCGATGTGGCCTGCCCATTGCCACTTCAACTTGCCAATTTTAACAGCTATGTCGGTGACTTTGGTTCTTTGGCTATGTCGGTGATTTTATGTATGCAAATAACCAAATCAATAAAAAAGAATGAATAATAATATGTTTTTCATGTTGTTTTTTTTTTTATGGACATATTCTATTAGATAGATATGGAGAAACAGTGTTTGGCAATAGGGGTACGCTCAGCGCTGTACTGCGAGGTCCCGAAGGGTCACGCAGGGCCCTTATTATGGATGATTCAGATCGTGATCGTGATCGCGTGCCATTACGCATTACGTGCGTTACGCTTGTGGTTCGAGTAAATAGATGCGAACGGGACGGCATGCAATCTCGATCCCGATCAAAGAACCATAATAAGGCAGCAGGGCTGGTTTTCGGCATACCCCTTTGCTCAGAAAAAAGTAGGTAGGTGAGCATTAGGCGACCGCGGGTATTACAATATCAACTAATAATATCTATTGTTCATCGTAATGCACTATAATTACTATTATCATTGTTAATATTAGAGTACCTAGGTTTATGTGTGTGTGTGTGTGTGTGTGTGTTAATGTGTGTAAGTGTGTGTGATGTTAACGCGTAATTATTTTAAAAGTTGCTTCAAAGTTCTTCGTTTGTATTTGTATTTATTAAGTCACGTGTGTATGTATGTACTTACCCCCCCCCCGCCCCTCCCCCCGTACCTTGGTCGTCCATTTGATTACATTTTGATCATCAAGTTTGCAGTTGTGTGCCGCTCAATATTGAAGTGTGCGTTTGTAGGACTAGTAAGAATATTGTCAGTGTTTACCTCGCCCTTCAGTTATTGGCAATCTTTTTTCGTTTCTAGCTCGAGTTTTAGGCTCGAATGAGACTATATGTTATCAGATCAGACTTACCGCATCGTCATCGTGGTCGCGGCTCCGGCCCACGTCGTAAACCTTCACGCAGGACTCCTGCATCTGTTCGAAGTCCCCCATGTTCTCCACCAGGGATATCTGCGTGCCGTGCCGGGAGACCGACAGAGAGTATATGTTCCGCTTCACGTCTATCGTCGCTGGAAATTATACAATACTAAGTAGAAGCATTGTAGTGAAAGCGTAAAATAAAACCGGCCAAAAGCGTGCTCAGATTCGCGTACTGAGGGTTCCGTACCACCACATAACTTGTTCCACTTCTCTTCACTTTTGTCCATAGACGAACGAAAGTCACCGACATAGCCCACCGGATTAGCAAGTTGAAGTGGCAGTGGGCAGGGCACATATCACGCAGATCAGATGGCCGATGGGGCCGAAAGGTTCTCGAATGGAGACCACGGACCGGTAAGCGCAGCGTAGGACTTTCATCCACAAGATGGATAGACGACCTAAAAGAGACCGCAGGGAAACGCTGGATGCAGGCCGCTTCCAACCGGCCCTTTTTGGAGATCAACGGGGAGGCCTATGTCCAGCAGTGGACGTCCTACGACTGAAATGATGATGATGATAATGATGACATAACTTGTTAGATACTAAAGTTAAAAAAAAATGTACAAAAGACAACATCCCATCAACGCCCAGTCAACCAAGTTTAGAAACGTTGCTTCACTTCGGTGATCGTTCGAGAACCGGTGGTGAACACAAATTTGTCACCGACTCGCACTTGGCCACTTTTTAATATTTGTGGTTATACTTTAGAGTGTGTACTATAATCATGCCAAGTTTGACGCTTGTGCGTATTACCGTTTTTACATTAGAGCTCATACAAAAATACGTTTGTTAATAATAAGATATAAGATTAGGACACAGGCCTATTGCGATTGCAAATGACAGTGAACGTAATCAGACCGCCCCGCCTATGTTGATATGTTGCATGATGCTTACCTATACTGGAGTAGTCGTAGGGGTCCAGCGTCTTGAAGCTGGTGTCGAACTGGGAACGTTCCTCCGCGTCCTGGTCGCTGCACACCGCGTACAGAACACTGCACGACGGGTTGAATATTACCTGGACAACAACATACATTTCATCACATAACAACAATATTCAACATGGCAGTGTTGCCAGTGATGACACATGTGTCATCACTGGCAACACTGGCAGCTGTACCAGTTCAGTTCAGCACAGAAAAGAGAAGTAAATAGAACGAAAATGAGGAGGAAAATCTCGCGCCAAGCCTTGATTGAACATTCTTATTGTCAACGCGTCGAGCTCTGCATCCAAGGAACTTGGACCTTACCTTTTTGGGTTAGATCTCAAAGTTCTTTGTCCACATCACTGTTGCTAACTGATTTCGAATGACTGATGTTTCGTTTATATGGGTGCAACTGGCTACAACAAATTTCTTACAAAAATGCCTTGACAGCCGTTCTAATTTACAAAAACAAAACTGTGGTACTGACACATGGTCCTTAACTGTTGGCCATTTAGAAAAACTCAGAGTCACACAGCGAGCAATGGAGAGAGCTATGCTCGGAGTTTCTTTGCGCGGTAGAATCCGGAACGTGGATATTCGCCAAAAAACCAGAGTCACCGACATAGCTGTTAAAATTTGCAAGTTGAAGTGGCAATGGGCAGGCCACATCGCTCGAAGAACCGATAACCGATGGGGAAGAATGGTTCTGGAGTGGAGACCACGAACCGGAAGACGCAGCGTAGGTAGGCCTCCCACTAGATGGACCGACGACATTGTGAGAGTCGCTGGCATCCAGTGGATGCAGATGGCAGGTTGTCGTTCAGTGTGGAGGTCAAAGGGGGAGGCTTATGTTCAGTAGTGGATGTCTT
Organism: Agriopis aurantiaria; assembly: GCA_914767915.1. Lineage (NCBI taxonomy): Eukaryota > Metazoa > Arthropoda > Insecta > Lepidoptera > Geometridae > Agriopis > Agriopis aurantiaria. The sequence continues at coordinate 4,137,455 of OU612007.1, read as the reverse complement.
TTGGCTGATGATGATGATGATATCCAACTAGCTGCCCACCGGGCTTTTTTAAAATAAGGGATAAAGCTATAGAGATGGAGGTTTTATTAAAGACCCAAACATAACTTTTGTCGAACAAAAATAGAACATTTGTTTAAATTTCAGTTTTAATTTTAAATAAATGGATATTAGATCGCAGAACAGATGGCCGATGGGGCCGAAAGGTTCTGGAATGGAGACCACGGGCCAGTAAACGCAGCGTAGGACGTCCACCCACAAGATGGACAGACGAGCTAAGAGACCGCAGGGAAACGCTGGATGCAGGCCGCTTCCAACCGGCCCTTTTGGAGATCAATGGGGGAGACCTATGTCCAGCAGTGGACGTCCTACGGCTGAAATGATGATGATTTCCTCGTAATCTAAGAGAAAAGCAGAGTGTACAACTCGTGCATAAAACCCATTTTATCATCGACTTAAATATCTACTGATAAACGTCTCGGCTATAATGATTTGTTTTATGCACTCGTTGTACAATCTACTATTGGTTACCTCCGATTTGTCTAACGTAGGCACCGTCCTAAGCAGGTGGAAGGTCCTGAGATCCCATACTTCCGTATTTGATATCACCTGAAACACACAATAGTAAAATCTATTTAGATAGCCCGTTGGTCCAGTTGGTAGTGAACCTGCCTTCTGCGCTTGAGGACATGGGTTCGATTCCCACCTAGGACAAACATTTGTGTTTGTTCTATATCTGGGTGTTAATAATTATTTAAGTATGTATTTAAAACTATATATGTATGTATGTATATGAGTCTCTGGCAGCCATGGGCCTTATTATGATTCTTTGATCGGGATCGAGATTGCATGCCGTCCCGTTCGTATCTATTTACACGCACCACGTGCGTAAGTGAGATGGCACGCGATCGCGATCACGATCCGAATCATCCATAATAAGGCAGCAGATCACAAGCTTTGCTTAATTTGGGGTCAGATGACCGTGTGTGCAAAAATTATGTCCCGAATATTTATTAATTTTTACGTCGTCCAGGGGCCTTACGGACAACTGCTATTGCGGCACCAAACTAACGTTAAATCCGCTCAGTTGGAAAATCACGCGACCGCAAACCGTATCTGGGCGCGTTAAGGTTCACGTTGGCGTGATTTTCCAACTGAGCGGATTTAACGTTAGTTTGGTGCCGCAATAGCAGTTGTCCGTGAGGCCCCATTTGTCTTTGTTGAGTATTTAAGTGGATTGGGGCCGTGATGTTGTCTTGGATTATTTGTTTCCAAAGATAATATAGTAAAGTTATATGATTATTTACGGGATATTTACCGTGGTATAATCATATAACTTTAGTGAACAACCGTGATAGTTTAAAACAGTGTGATAATATAGTAATTATTATTATTAGTTTTTAGTAGTTTTTTTATCATTATTAGTTTCATACCTCTAAGCCGTTTGGATGGAAAACTCCGCTATGCGTTTGGTTCAATTTGTCGAATTTGTGTATTTCTTTACCCGTGTTGACGTCCCATAGCACGCCATCTGTGAACAAAATTACAGTATTAATGTAGCAAACATCTATATTCGTTTGTGGTTTCGTACCTTGGTGATCTAATAGGCATGATGACTAATGATTTTTTATTACCTCATAAAAAAGCTGATCATAAATAGAGCCCAACAACGAAAACAAAATTAAAATTAGTTCAAAAATAAATAAAATATAAGCACATATAAGCATTTAAATTTCATGCTAGACAGAGAGCGCACTATACTGAGTTATGACGTCACGCCTCAGGCGCGCCATACAAATGCTATACTAACACACGCTTTGCGAGAAAGGGATAGAGCATCCCCTCTCTATCCCCACCTAAAACTTTAAACGCTCATATCTCAGACATATATCAGCCAATTTAAATTATTTTTCAGTATGTGTAATGTATTTAGTTATATTCATCGCTAAGCATGTTATTTTTAATAAATTAAACATTAGGACACATGCCATTCCCTCATAGCCATTTTTCTATCGGACTGCCAGAGCGGGCACGAAAAATCGTCACCGCTTTATGGTTGATATTCCGAAAATCCGTACGAAGCGCTTTGATTCCACATTTATTGTGCGAACTGCTAGTCTGTGGAATGCGCTGCCTGAATGTTCCCTGATGGTTACAATCTGGGTGTCTTCAAATCACGAGTGAATCGGTTTCTTCTAGGCAAGCGTGCTCCAACGTAGCGCGCATCATCGCATAACATCTGTCTAATAATTTATGTAGGTACTAAATAAGTCATTAGTGCAGGGCCGAGTTTCGAACCGGGTGCCGTCAGATTGTAAAGCGCACATGGCTCATCGGCCACCATGGCTTCTACGATGCCGATTGATTTTTTTAACCATAATTATTTGCTAATTATTGCTGACCCGGGTATGGCTTAAAACTGCGACCAGAACCACCGGAGGATGGGCAGCAGCGTCCTATCAGAACGCGGTGAACGTAATGCGATCCCCAAGCCGCCTGCCAAGCGTAAAGATTATGGCAACGCCTCTCTCTAAGACGGATGCCTTTGTTCAGACGGACAACCGACGGATGCTGAGACGGACCCATTCGACACTGATTGTATCCTTTAGATATAAGTTTTTGTATAGGTGTCGAATTTTTTTTTTTCTTTCTTTTCTTTTTTTTTTTTTTTCTTTCAGCAGTGGACGTTTGGTGGCGGACGATGTGATGTATGGCGTACTGTTTGCTGACTACGGCGTACCAGTTGCTCGCGTATTGGCTGTTAATTTTGGCGTACCTGATAATACAAGCTCGTCGGTGGGGTTGAAAGTGGCTCGATTCTTGGCGTACTGGTTGCTAATCGCCGGCGTTAAAGTCATCAGCTCCCGTCCGGTGCGCACGTCGAAGATGGTAGCCTTCTCCCCGCGCGTGCCGATGATCCGCTCGTCGGTCATCTTGGAGAACTCCACGTACTCTTCGTTGTCAAGTTGGAATCTGGAGCAAGTACATCGGTCATTGTCGAAATGTGCCCGAATATTTGGCGTACTTGCCTAATTCATAAGGGACGCCAAGTCGCTTTATTTATTCCAAAATAAACTTTAGGTTTTGTGGCGTGCCGTCGTCGGTGAGTGGCGACACCGCGTACCCAGATTCCAATGGGCTAAAACCCAGAGACCTTGGCTTGCCTTAAGGCGAAATGGTAGAGAACCGTACACTTGTATGACGGTAATGCGGTGTGCGCGCTTTCAAATATTTATTTTTTCTTTATTTTCTACAAATAATCTTACGCTTTTACAAAAAACTGCGACCACTAAAGTATTTGAATGATTGTTAGGATAACACACAAATTTTTTTGATAAAAATATCTTCTATAGAATTTGAATGAAGTTGATTCAATCCATTGAAGGGAACGTAAAAACGTGTGTTTTTTAGGAAAGTTTACGATTTTTTTTTCTATCGAGCCAAATTTCTTTAATCGTGTATCGGTGTATCCGAATAAAATATTTCAAGAACATTTATTAAAGATAAAGAAATAATGTAAATTAATCGATTTTAAAGGTCTACTTTTGAATATTCGTGATGACGAATCGTCAAATTTGAAGCATATTTCGTCTTAACTGGCCTTTGGGGGTGGAAACTGCAAGAGCTACGAACCTAAGCTCCTGGGTAGCGCAGTCAATTGAGCAATACAGTTCAATACTAAAAAATATCGATAGCTTGAATACTCGATTAAAAAAAAATACCCCATCTCTATTACACATCAATTGCTAATGAAAATGTTAACTTTATACATAAACCATAAAAAGATCATATTTAAAAAAAAAAACATAATATTTATAACACAGAAAAGAGAAGTAAATAGAACGCAAATGCGAAGGAAATTCTATTACCAGGCACGATGACAGAACCTTGATTGAACATTCTTATTTAGATCAACGCGTCGAACTCCGCACCACAGTTGCTAACTGATTTTGAATCGACGTTTCGTTTGTATGGGTGCAGCTAGCTACAACAAATTTCTTACAAAAATGCCTTGACAGCCGTTCTAATTTAAACAAAAAAATGTTTTCTGTGGATAATAACACCCACATATACAACAGAGTTTTGGCGCCAACGTGGAAAAAAACATGTCGGCTCGTTGGATTATTTTCCTAAACTTGTGTATTTTCGAGTGTTAATGTGTACTAAATGGTGAATTATTATTCATTAAATGCTCGTAAACGTGCTCGAGTGTGGGTAGTTGATATAAGAAGGTGAAACGTGTCTTTTCGTTTTGTTTCCAAAACTCCACAGGAGCCTCTTGTAAAGTCTCCACCACTTTACAGGGGCATGAGTTTGACTTGACCGTGACTTACTTAGTTTGACTCTGACTGTGACTATGACTTGTTTGACGCTATTAAAACTATGTAAACTGTTTAAGATTACGACTAAAGGACATTGAATCTACAGTCATGATAATTAAAAAAAAAAAACGTTTACATCAAACACAAATATAACAACGAACACCTTTACTCACTGTAACTCGAATTCTTTCATGTTCCAAAGTGCCGAGAGTGGTCTCCACGGCGTGGTGGCGGACGCTAGCAGCAATAACCCGTCTCTGCTCGCCTGAAATAAACAAATAGACAGAGATCCTTCTGCCTTTTTTTGATATTGACTTGTACTGTTGGCCTTTTGGCCTCTACAGCTTGACCGGACTAGTTAGCGAACGCAGAGTGCGTTCGGCATAACTTGGTGGTTAAGTTTATAGGCGACTAGCACAAGGGCACCTCGAAGGTACGAACCTCGGCTTGGGCCGTCGCCGGGAGTGGGAATCAGCGTTCGAGCGTCTGTTAGCACTATTATAGTGCTAACAGACGCTCGAACGCGGCTGACGGACCGCCGTCCAACCAACGGGAGAGAAAGAGTGAGAATATCATATTTCCCTCTCTTTCTCTCCCGTTGGTTGGACGGCGGTTGAGGTCAGCCGCGTTCGAGCGTCTGTTAGCACTATAACAGATCCTGGGGACCCTTCTGCCAATCATTTCTACCGATTTCATACAATGGGGTTGGCAACAACCTTTTATATTTTTAGAGAAGTTTTGGCGCCAACGTGAAAAAAAACACATTTGTGTTATTTCGTGTTTTAATGTGTAATAATGGTAGATTGTTTACTAAGTATTATTCGGTGTGCTCGAGTGTGGGTCAATGATATAAAGTGGTGAAAATTTTCATTTCGTGATGTTTCCAAAAACCTACATAAGCCTCTAGTAAAGTCTCTGCAAATATAAATAGATATTTGAATGAAGCCGAAAAAAAAATAGGTACAAAAGCGCAAATCAGTGTTACATTCATATATTTTTTTCTATCGACCGAAATGTCTTTATTCTTGTTTCGGTCTTTAAAGTTTCCTACATTAATTTTGATATGACATTATCATAATTTAAAGCTAACTATGGAAATAGACAAACTAAAAAAAAAAAAAAAACATACAATCGAATTGATAACCTCCTCCTTTTCGAAGTCGGTTAAAAATAGAATCAGTGGTCGAATTGGACTCAATCACGAACCTGACGCATTTCCCTTAATACCTTGCGAACTTTCAACCGACTGTCCAAGATGGAGGGTAATCTTTTGGGGTTGTATGTAAGCATGTAAGTATGTTTCTATGTTTCTGGGTTCCTGTAGTACCTCCTGTGGCCTAAACGGGCCACATTGACCGATTTTTCCGAGTGGGGTGTCGTTGGATCCCTTTACGAACCGGAACGGCGTTCCGGTGCGTTTCGGTCCATTTCGAGCACTGAATAGACCTATCAAAACCTGAAAATCCTGGTAGACATTTCAAAATTGCTAAAAGTGGGAAAAGAGGGCCTTAAGCATAGCACTCACTTGCATATGATAGATGTAGGACTCGTGCACTTGGTAGGAGTTTTCTTCTGCGCCGCTGAACAAGTTGAATATCCGGATGTCGCCGGAAGATGTCGCGGCCAGCAGCTGCTGTTGCGTCGGCTGCACACAAAAACAGTCATTTATTTTTAGGGTTCCGTACCCAAAGGGTAAAACGGGACCCTATTACTGAGCCTACGTCTGTCTGTCTATCCGTCCTACCTTTAAACGGTTGTATCTTTCAAACCGTAATAGATAGTCAGTTGAAATTTTCACAGAATATGTAATAGTCATGTGTCCTAATGTTTAATTTATTGCAAATAACAGGCTTAGCGATGAATATAACTAAATACATTAAACATACTGAAAAAATAAATTAAATTAGCTGATAAATCGCTGAGATATGAGCATTTAAAGTTTTAGGTGGCGATAGAGAGGGGGTACTCTGTCCCTTTCTCGCAAAGCATGTGTTAGTATAGCATTTGTATGGCGCGCCTGAGGCATGACGTCATAGCTCAGTATAGTGCGCTGTAACTTTTTGAACTAATTTTAATTTTGTTTTCGTTGATGAGCTCTATTTATGATCAGCTTTTTATGAGGTAATTAAAATATATTTGTCACCATGTCTATTAGGCCAAGAGGGGGGGGGGGGAAGGTAAGTGCTAAAGGGGGGGTGTCATAGAGAACATATTTACATTAAAAAAAACTATATTAACTGATTTTTTTAATATACTGGTGTTTGGCCTCAAATTCAAATTTAAAATATTTATTTGTCAGAACATGGTAGTGTCTCCTCTCCTGTTAAGTTTTGACAACCTGTGTTAGGAGAGACCGCTCTTTCGTTGTTACATCGTAATTTCATTTATTTGTTCCATAGATACCTTGTTCGTATGTTGAAGTACACTTACGTGGAAGATGGTGTGAGTGAAGTATGCGTCGTCGTCTTGAAGCCGCAGCGTCCTCGTCGGGGCGAAGTGCGAGTGAACCAGTCTCGCGTCGGAGCGCCGGCAGCCCGCCGTCACGCCGAGCGAGCGCCGCACCACCCGGGCGCACACGTTTAGCGCGGGGCCTGCTCCGAACACGGAGGCCGCGGGCCGCGGGTCCGGGCACTTGTGAGGCCTAAAGGAATAAACACTATGTTATGCTTCGTCAAATATAGGATGATAATTTTGAGAGCTCACAGTAAGGATGAGGTAGTGTATGGTTGTTAATGAACCTGTTCGATTATCGATATTATTTTCATAGAACTTGGAATCGATGGATATGCTGAAAAAAAAATTAATCATTAATTAGGCAAGTAATCTTTTTTTTTACAAGTGTGTAATACTACTTCATCAAAACTCGCGTGAGGATTCATTATAAATAGGCATGATTCCTAATGTTTAATTTATTACAAATAACCGCTTAGCGATGAATATAAGTGAATACATTACACATACTGAAAAAATAATTTGAATTGGCTGATAAATCTCTGAGATATGAGTATTTAAAGTTTTAGGTGGGGATAGAGAGGGGGTGTTCTATCCCTTTCTCGCAAAGCGTGTGTTAGTATACCATTTGAATGGCGCTCCTGAGCCGTGACGTCACGGCTCAGTATAGTGCGCTCTCGGTCTAGCATGAAATTAAATTAAATTAAAATGCTTATATCTTATTTATTTTTGAACGAATTTTAATATTGTTTTTGTTGATCTATTTATGATCAGCTTTTTTATGAAGTAATAACAAAATATTAGTCATCATGCCTATTATCATAACACCGGCTTGCACTCACGATGATGTGTACGCGGGCGACCGTCTCCAGAATCGCGCGTATTCCCTGAGGAAGGGGCTCTAATGGCTCCGAAACCGGTCGATCGTCTCGACCGATAAAACATCATCGTGAGTGCAAGCCGGTGTTATAATAATTTATTGTGTAATAATAGATAACTGCAAATGACTTTCATATTTACAAAAAATTATATAGTTAGTTACCTATATCATCCTATATATACAGTTTTATTTGTTGGATTTATTTTATTTCAACACCGATTTTCGGTAGTCTGTGGTTGTTCATTACGCGTGGCACTCCACTAAGTGGGCGGTACCCGTCAATGAAGTACGACATTATTTGTGGCAACGCCTCAGGCCTCCCTTTTTTTTTTTTTTTTTTTTTTTCATGACCATGGATCCAGTGTCTTTCAGTCGGAATAATAATTATTATACAAGGTCTTACAAAAATGTTACATAACTAAACATCATATTTTTTCTACACTATTTACAATATACTTAAAAATAGCCTTAAATTAAACTTCATTTGTTAGCAAATCTAGAAATTGGCGGGGAACACTGATTGAATTCTCTTCTGAGATGTAGAGAGGGGTGTTGCCATAATCCCCACGCTTGGCAGGTGACTTGGGGATCGCAGTACGTTCACCGTGTACAAATAGGACGCTGCTGCCCATCCTCCGTTGGTTCTGATCGCAATTTTGGACCAGACTTCAAATTTTGGACTGTTCAAGCTGATTCCGTCAACCAATTTTCGCCATAGGTCGTCGAGGCGGACATTCCATGCTTACGTCGTGAACTTTGGTAAAGTCCGCACGCAGCGTTTCCAAAATTCCTTCCTAATACGAACTGCACAGGAATGGAATGCGCTTCCTGCCTCGGTGTTCCCTACAAAGTACAACCTGGGTCTCTTCAAGACAAGAGTGAATAGGCACCTCATGGGCAAGCGTGCTCCATCTTAGACTGCATCGTCGCTTACCATCAGGTGAGTTGTGGTCAAACGCTTGCCCATTTCATCATAAAAAAAAAATTTGGACATACCCGGGTAAAATAAAAATAAAATATTTAATAAACGTCACAAAGTTAAAGCAGTAGTGGTCCGACTTTTCGATGTTTCTACCGATTTGAGACCCATCCCAGTCATCATCATAATTTAACAGTCCACTGCTGAACTGTTACCCTACCCCCGAAGGGTGATTGGGCCATATCCACCACGCTGGCCCAGTGCGGATTGGTGAATTCACATACGCCATTGAATTCCTTCTCCGTACGTATGCAGGTTTCCTCACGATGTTTTTCTTCACCGAACAGCCAGTGGTATGAAAATCCGTACATAAGCTCCAAAGAGCTCATTGTCTGTCTCACATCACATATAAAGGAATAAATCCGAAAAACATAAATGTGCAGTTATATAATTTAAAAAAATTATTGGTTTGCCATTACAAACTTACATTTTGTAGTTGGAATGTATGGAAGAACCTTAATGTCCACTACAAAGTTAAGTTTGTCGTTCAATATTTCAACTTTTTTTTTTGTTTGGAAGCTTGTCCGGTTTTTTTTAAGCAATGTCTATGTCAATAAGAATGTTAGTTCTACTCATGGTATAATAATATACTCCGCAAGGTATAGAAATCCGAGAAAAAAAATTCCACGTGGGCGTCCCGCAATGATATCATGATGTCAATTTACAACAGGGGTGCAAGTACCGTTCTTTTAACGATCGTCAAATTGACAGTTGAGGTCGTCAAATTCGATAATATGCAATTTTTTCAGTACTCGCTGTGATCGATTCTATGGCATTTTAGCGAATTTGACGATCGATAAAGAACGGTACTTGCACTGCTGGTTCGAGAGAGATGACGATACACCACGTAACAGCTGATTGGATAAGGTGGCAACTGGACAGTGACGTCATTGCGGGACCACTCCCAGATCGCTAGACCTTGTTTTCTTAGATCACGGTTCTACTCACTCGAATAGATTGAACTGCGGACACGTGACGACAGGATTCTTGCAGAGCGCATGTTGGTTGTACAGATACTCTGTTATGATGGTGTGTAGCGTCACCCTGGAAGAGAAGAAACCATTTACATAACTGCATAGGGACCGTCCATTAATCACGTGACGCCTGAAAGGGGGAGAGGGGGTTTAGGAAAAATCACGAAATATCACAAACTATAGACTTAAACCTCACCAAGGGGGAGGGGGGGTTAAAAATGCAAAAAAAAAAAAAAAAACACTTGATTAATGGACGGCCCCGTACCTGGGGGTTAGACAAAACCCACTTTCTGTTAGCGTTAACGCCTGCGGAGAGATGAAATTGTATGAAAATGACATTATATAATATAATATTTGTTTATTTCAAGTAACACAGACTCATATGCACAATAATTAAATTTAGGACAGCCACATTGCAAATAATACATGTCAAGCAATACAACACAATATAAAAATTCCATTACAACAAATCAGATTAAAAATAAATTAAATTATATTCTTAATATACTAATAATATAAAATAATGTTAACATTGACAATGACATTAGCTTGAGAGATGTTATCTCAAGCAAATGTCATTTTCATACAATTTCATCTTTCCGCAGGCGTGAACGCTAACGGAAAGTGGGTCTTATCTAACCCCCCTGGGGGTCTAGACAAGAGCCACACACTGTTAGCGTTAACGCCTGCGGAAAGATGAAATGTATGAAAATGACATTAGCTTCAGATAATTCATCTCATGCTAATGTCATTGTCAATGTCATTTTCATACAATTTCATCTTTCCGCGGGCGTTAACGCTAACGGAAAGTGGGTCTTATCTAACCCCCCTGGGGACTTATCGCAAAAAATATATAGGTACAGAAGGTCGATTCCATACAACGAGCGATAACCGGCGCACGCACACAAAGACGCGTACGTACAGCGATCTCGGATCAAGGCGGTCAACCGGCAACTCGCCTGATGTTAAACGATGTTGCTGTCTTGTGTGTTGATCTAACTCCAGACCGCATCATCGCTTAACATCAGGCGAGTTGACGGTCAAACGCAAGCCTATCTATACTAATATTATAAAGAGGAAAGATTTGATTGTTTGTTTGTTTGCATTGAATAGGCTCCGAAACTACTGAACCGATTTGAAAAATTATTTCACTGTTGGGAAGCTACGCTATCCCTAGGTGACATAGGCTATATTATATATTTTTTTTAAATAGGGATCCTTACTAAAACTCCAATAATGTAACCCAAGGTGTAAAAAATAAGATTTTCAATTTTGACTTTGCGTGTTTGACATTTCTAAGACAGGACAACGTCTGTCTGGGTCCTGATTCCGTAACTTTAACACGCACGTAACGCGCCGCGTTCAGTTAACCTCTTAAAATGTGGACTCTATTCCCTAGGAATAAAGACCAACTTTTAGAGGTAAACTTAACACGGCGCGTTACGTGCGTGTTTGTAGTTACAGAATCAGGGCCCAGGTCTGCTAGTCTATTATAAAAAAATAAAAAGGCAGTACGCGGGCGACCGTCTCCTTAATCGCGCGTATTCTCTGATGAAGGAGCTCTAATGACTACAAAACAGGGCCCCGATTCTACTAAACCAATTGTTTTTAAATTGTAATTGTTTCAAATTTAATTTTTAAATGATTGCCTCAAAATTTACAAGTTTTAAATATATATTTTTTTACTAAGTTATAATATTAGGTGGTGGCATTTTCTAGTATAATTTTTTTTAAATAAATTTTGAGGCAATTATTTAAAAATTGAAACTGAAACAATTACAATTTAAAAACAATTTGTTTAGTAGAATCGGGGCCCTGGTTGATTGTGTCGACCAATAAATATATTTTACAGTAATTTATAAGTCAGAAAAGGGCATAAGACTCAGGAGCGGATCTTTGGAGCGGAGCTAATGTGTAATCGTCACATGACCAACCACCTCTGTACGGCGGAGGGTATTGGTATGCCATCTCACAGGTTTTTCCTAGTTTGGGTACCAATGCACTTCCACTAGGAATATTAATATGTAATGACACCATGTATTACAATTATTAAGAAGACGTTTGTTATCAATAAATTTTCATTTCATTTCATATTTTTTTGGGGGGGGGGGGGGGGGGGGGGCATTCTAGATTTCATTTTGGGAAAGGCCATTCTGACAAAGTTCGAAGTAATCAAATCGAAAAATTGAGTCGAATGTATGGAATTTTGGTGGGGGGGCATGGCCCCCATGCCCCCTGGATCCGCCAATGATAAGACTGTATGTCTCCTATCATAGAAATAAAAACAACTTCACACTTCATCACCAGGTCTGGTTACCTGTGCTGCGGGTTGTGTGACGAGTCTCCGGCGGCCACGCTCATCTGCTTCTGCAGCGAGCGCTTGTGTTCCGACGCGCCCGGCCCGGGGACCGCCGAGTGTTGCTGGCTTTGGACTTTCCTGCGACAACGTACAATATATAAATATATTATATTTATCCGTCAAATCATCATCATTTCAGTCATAGGACGTCCACTGCTGGACATAGGCCTCCCCCATCGATCTCCAAAAGGGCCGGTTGGAAGCGACCTGCATCCAGCATTTCCCTGCGGTCTCTTTTAGGTCGTCTGTCCATCTTGTGGGTGGACGTCCTATGCTGCGTTGTCGGTCCGTGGTCACCATTCCAAAACCTTTCGGCCCCATTCTGCGTGCTATGTGCCCTGCCCACTGCCTCTTCAACTTGCACATTACTACAGTACTTATGACATACCTAAGTTTAATGATATGCGGCGTGGAAGGCAGTTCGTCGACGTGGTTGGTGGACGTGTTTAGAGATGCGTTGAGGTCTACGTCGCGGTGCACCGCGCCCGTGCTGCTAGTGCGGGTGAGTGACACGCGCTGCTGCGGGGGAAACAGGTGTTATTATATTGAAACTGGTGTTATTATATTGTAACAAAAAAAAAAATTTTTTTTTTTTTATGTACTATATATTTTTTTTTTTCAATGTACTCACACGTATGGGCGTGGAGGGCGTGTACACGGGCGGCGGCGGGGGCGTGTAGACGGGCGCGGTGCGGGGCGCGGGCGGGGGCAGCGCCGCCTCGCGCTGCAGCGCGGCCGCCGACTCCGTCAGCCCGCGCGCCGTCAGGTGCGCCGACACCAGCTGCAGTAACTGACGCTCGTTGTAGTTGATGCGGGTCTGAGCGACCACGTTTGCCTTTAAAACGACAATTGTTATAGGACAAGTTTGTCACAATGTGTGCTGCAATAAGTGTATTTAATGTTATATGGCGTTAACATATCTAAGTATTCATTTGTTTTAAAACATATGACAAAGCGAGTAATGATGCACTCACTCTGTATATGTCATACTCACTCCTTATGTGTTGTACTCTACAACATACACATAGAGAGAGAGAGAACTACTGACTATAACATACACAGAGTATTGAGTACAGTGTACTCACTCTATGTATGATGTACTCACTCTGTGTATGCTGTACTCACTCTGTGTATGTTATACTCACTCTGTGTATACTGTACTCACTCTATGTACGTTGTACTCACTATGTATGCTGTGCTCAGTTTGTGTATGCTGTACTCACTCTGTGTATGTTGTATTCATTCTGTGTATGTTGTACTCACTCTGTGTATGTTGTACTCATTCTGTGTATGCTGTACTCACTCTGTGTATGTTGTACTCACTCTGTGTATACTGTACTCACTCTATGTACGTTGTACTCACTATGTATGCTGTGCTCAGTTTGTGTATGCTGTACTCACTCTGTGTATGTTGTACTCATTCTGTGTATGCTGTACTCACTCTGTGTATGTTGTACTCACTCTGTGTATACTGTACTCACTCTATGTACGTTGTACTCACTATGTATGCTGTGCTCAGTTTGTGTATGCTGTACTCACTCTGTGTATGTTGTACTCATTCTGTGTATGTTATACTCACTCTGTGTATGTTAGCGAGCGAAGTCTCGAACTCTGCTCCCATGTGCTTGCTCTTGCCGCTCACTCGCTCCAGCAGTTCCAGAGCATACTTCTGGAACATCACGTGCTCCTGCCTCTTTTCTTGGAGGATCGGGTCTCGCATTAACACTGCAAGGAAAGGTTGTTTTTTTTCTAATACTACTTCCATGACATCCGTATAGAGATAAGGGTGCAGGGGGACGGGAGTGCAAGGGTGTTTACGGGTGTCAAAAATAAGAGAAAGGTTCTTGAGTGGAGACCACGAACTGGACGCAGCGTAGGTCCACTAGATGGACAGACGACATCGTGAGATTCGCGGGCATCCAGTGGATGCAGATGGCAGGCTGTCGTTCAGTGTGGGCCTATGTTCAGCAGTGGACGTCTTCTGGCGGATAATGATGATGATGAGCCATTAAGTACCTTGTATCTGTTCTGTGGTGAAGAGCGGCAGCTTGGATATGATCTGGCGCACGGTGGGGCAGCGCGCCAGCCCCGCCAGCGCTCGGCACGCGAGCCCCCGCAGCCGGTCCGCGTCCGTGATGGGGGACTTTATCATCATCAGTGATAGCAGTACCTGGGAAACAAACACGATCGGAACATATAACACCCTCAGATCAGACAAACTAAGATATGCCTTAGTAAAATTATTGTTTGTATTCAAATGTCTCCATTGTTTTCACTACACCGCTAAACCGCTATTACATCCTAATTATTATAATTAAAAATTAACTTAATTAAAACAAGCTTATAGGCATCCGCTGATCATCTCCTTCCATTTCCTCCTCCTTCCGCGGTGTTTACAAGAAGCTACAACATGGGGTTCTCAAAAAACTACTTAATTGACTCCTAAAGGGTCGGCAAAGTATTTGTGACGCCTCTGGTGTTACAAGTATCCATAGGCGACGGTGACTGCTTACCATCAGCCAGCCCGTCCGCTTGTTTGCCTACTATGGCAATAAAAAAACACACATTTAGGACTAATACGTACAAGCGTTAAACTTAGCATGATTATAGAACACACTCTAAAGTATAACAACAAATAATAAATAATGGCCAAGTGCGAGTCGGTGACCAATTTCAGTTCATTACAAAGTTTTATTTGGCAATTTCGTTATTGAATTTTGTGGTGGTACGGAACCCTCAGTGCGTGAGCCCGACTCGCACTTGATCGGTTTATTTTCAGTAACAAAGTTTTTTTTCTGCATATTTTATATACACACAGAAAAATTCATTCAGCTGAATTGAGAACTTTGAAGTCGGCAAAAAAAATTACATACCATAATCCCATTGTTGGTTCGGATGCTCTCCCAAACCTTCTGAATGACGTCTTCATACGATTTGAGAGCAGTTTTTTTCTTTGTGGATCCAGTTATTGAGAAACGAGTGGTCGAGGTTCCAGCCTGTAGACAAATAAAACAAAACCTATAAAGAATTGCACAGAACGGTAATACTTTACTGAAAGGAGGTCATTGTAGTCATCCACAGAAAAGAGAAGTAAATAGAACGGATATGAGAAGGAAAATCTGTCGCCAGCCATTATGACAGAACCTTGATTGAACATTCTTATTTAAATCAACGCGTCGAACTCCGCATCCAAAGAACTTGGACCTTACCGTTTTGGGTTAGGTCTCAAAGTTCTTTCTCCGCATCACAGTTGCTAACTGATTTCGAATGACTGACGTTTCGTTTATATGGGTGCAACTGGCTACAACAAATTTCTTACAAAATGCCTTGACAGCCGTTCTAATTCAAATAATTAAAAAAAAACTGTGTATTCATCATCAGTATAGTCAGCCTTCCATGTTCCTTGTTCGATTCCTTGCCTGTATGTATTAGAAATGTAGAATCGTTTTTACCTTGGACAATGAGAATTTCGAGAATTATGGGGGAATTATATTTAGCTATAACATTACTTACTCTATGCACGGGTGCGCAAACGCAGTTGACCAGCACATTGAGCGCCGCCTTTTGTACTTCCGGCTCCGGGACTATCTCTCCGTCCGCCGCACCTGACAAGGACAGGAATTCTTATCCCCAAATGTGGAAGAGAGAAAGATAAATAGAACGGGTGTGATTAGATTTGCATAACATTTTGTGTGGGTGTCCTTATAAATAAACTAGCGGTCCGCCCCAGCTTCGCACGGGTATAGATTATAACCTATGTCACCTAGGGATAGCGTAGCTTCCCAACAGAGAAAGAATTTTTCAAATCGGTTCAGTAGTTTCGGGGCCTATTCAATGCAAACAAACAAACAAATCTTTCCTCTTTATAATATTAGCATAGATATTTGGGACATTTTTGCACACACGGTCATCTGACCCCAAACTAAGCAAAGCTTGTGATATGGCTGCCATCAGAGACTGATATACATACATATATAGTTTTAAATACATACTTAAATATATATTAAGACCCAGATATAGAACAAACACAAATGTTCATCACATGAATGTTTTTCCTAGGTGGGAGAACCGAACCCACACCCCCAAGCGCAGAAGGGAGGTTCACTACCAACTGGACCAACGGGCTATCTTTGTATCGTTCTAGATAAAAAAACAGCCAAGTGCGAGTCGCGCTGGCGCACTGAGGGTTCCGTACCACCACATAAATTTTTAATTACTAAAGTGCAAAAAGACATCACGCCCAGGCGGTCACCCATCCAAGTACCGACCGCTCTCAACGTTGCTTAATTTCGGTGATCGTACGAGAACCGGTGGTGAGCAAAATATGGTCACCGACTCGCACTTGGCCAGTATTTATTATTTGTTGTTTTACTTTAGGGACGTCATCATCATTTTCATGATCATCAGCCAGAAGACGTCCACTGCTGAACATAGGCCTCCCCCTTTAACCTCCACACTGAACGACAGCCTGCCACCTGCATCCACTGGATGCCAGCGACTGTCACAATGTCGACAATCTATCTAGTGGGAGGCCTACCTACGCTGCGTCTTCCGGTTCGTGGTTATAGCGTGTAGGTATACTATAATCAAGCCAAGTTTGACGCTTGTACGTATTACCGTTTTCACATTAGAGCTAATACAAAAATACATCATTGTCAGCCTGTATCAACCCACTGCTGGGTATAGGCCTCCTCTCCCTTGCGCCATTGATCCCTGTCTCGGGCTATCTCACCTATGACCTGCGATGGGCCTGATGTCATCGACCCATCGGGCTGGTTGTCTGCCTACGGAACGCTTATCCGCTATTGGTAACCACTCTGTCAGGGCTCTACTCCACCTGCCGTCACCACGCCTAGCCACGTGCCCTGCCCAGCGCCACTTGACTCGCATGATACGATTTCCGACATCCGTGACTTTTGTCCTTCGACGGATTTCGGTATAAATACAAAAATACGTTAAAAAAAATTGTTTGGTTGTATGGGGACCCCCCTTTCGTTTTAACTTTTTGTCATTGTTATTATTTCTTAGTTTATCCGTTGTAACATTATATATTCTGTTTTTTTTTTTTTCTTTATATGTGCTATGAGAGCTGAGTGCTGTTTCATTGTTCTAAGGTCAACGGGAAGTACCCTACACAGACGGACAAACGGACAGATGGACAACAAAGTGATCCTATAAGGGTTCTTTTTTTTTCATTTAAGTTACGTACATCATCATCATCAGCCGAAAGACGTCCACTGCTGAACATAGGCCTCCCCCTTTAACCTCCACACTGAACGACCGACGTCGTCGGTCCATCTAGTGGGAGGCCTCCCTAAGCTGCGTCTTCCGGTTCGTGGTCTCCACTCCAGAACCTTTCTTCCCCATCGGTTATCGGTTCTCCGAGCGATGTGGCCTGCCCATTGCCACTTCAACTTGCAAATTTTAACATTTAATTAAAAGTTACAAATTTTAAGTTACGTACGGAACCCTAAAATTACAGCCAAATTGAGAACTCCTACTTTTTTGAAGTCAGTTAAAAGTGTGCGAAAACCACGTCAGTGTACATAGTGAAATAAACATAACATTCATCATCATCATCATCATCATCATCATCATCATTTCAGCCGTAAGACGTCCACTGCTGGACATAGGCCTCCCCAATCGATCTCCAAAAGGGCCGGTTGGAAGCGGCCTGCATCCAGCGTTTCCCTGCGGTTAACATAACATTAACCGGTGTTTATTTTGGCACTTACCTAATACAATATTGACTCCAGTAGTTAGTTCCGAATCCCTCATATCGATCTTCTCGGTCAGTAGTAGTTGCACCCTCGGCGCCACGCAGCATACCGATACTACATCGAGAGCGGACCGGACTGTTTCTGATCTGTAACGAAAAATTATTTATTTATTTTAGTACCTGACCTTAAGGCGAGGTCTTCCCACTCTTAAGCAACGCTTATTACTACAGATGACCATAAACCTTGGTTTATTGTATTAAAGTCTCATTTAGCTGAGCAAAATCATGGCGCTTACACGCAGTCGTGCGTTTCGCTACTTCAATTTTTGGGGGTTTTCTCATATTTTTCGTTAAGTATAGCTGTAATGTAAAATGTACCTCACCGGTTTCCTTCATAATTATCAAATCTATATATCAAGATATCGCAGACATAATTTAATAAATAGGCAATTCGGTATGCTAAAAAAATTAACCTATGCCAATTCCAAAACCATTTCGAGATTTTATCTTACCAACCCTTATTTTTCTACTCCGACCTTTTAAAACGATAAGATGCCATTTATTTTAACATAAAACTAAGAAATCATTCGACTTTCATTGTCCTCTAAATGACGTCACATTGAAGCATTTTATTTTCTGTGCCTTTTAAGAATAAAAATATTATACATTTGACACACTGTTCGTCACACAGAATAGAATATTTTTTCATTTCTGTGGTTTGACTGTCTGGTTTTTTTCAGGGCTGCCAATATGGGGTGCTTTTTTAGGCTTCTCAACGCAACGAAATTTTGTGCTATATGGTGACGTCACATAATTTCAATTTTCAAAAAAATATTGTAAAATAACTACTGAATAGAAAACAAAAATATTGAAACAAGTTTCTTAAAATAGCCTTCTACGAAATAAAAATATAAAAAAAATACCAAAAAAAACTTTACATACCGAATTGAATGAATCCAAAAAAAAAGGGGATAAAAGCGCAAATCAGTGCTACTTTGATATATTTTTTCTATCGAGGGAAATGTGCTTAATAATGTTTCGGTCTCATGGGGTTCCTAGATAAAACATTCAATATCGTTATGACACCATTTTCATAATTTTAAGCTAACCATGGAGGTATGCACACTTAAACTAGAATTACCATAACTGCTAAGTCGGAAAAGAGCGTCTTAAACCGTGTAGGCGAGCAGCATCGAATCATCATCATGATTTCAGCCATAGGACGTCCACTGCTGGACATAGGCCTATATAACATATATGTAACATATGGCCGATGGGGCCGAAAGGTTCTCGAATGGAGACTACGGACCGGTAAGCGCAGCGTAGGACGTCCACCCACAAGGTGGACAGACGACCTAAAAGAGACCGCAGGAGAACGCTGGATGCAGACCGCTTCCAACCGGCCCTTTTGGAGATCGATGGGGGAGGCCTATGTCCAGCAGTGGACGTCCTACGGCTGAAATGATTATGATGAAGATGACAAAATACATAGACTACATAATTACATATAACCTTTATACTATATACCAACACATACTCAAAACACTGTTTTAAACTATCACGGTTGTTCAATAACAAAAATAAAAATAAAAAATTATATCGGTAGCTCATTCCACAACCTTACCACGGTAAATATCCCGTAAATAATCATATAGCTTTAACACATACTCAATTAATTATTAAACCACATAAACATAAATTAATACTGTTATAATAGATACATACATAAACTGGGTTACGCGGGAAAGGTGTAAGCCGAAAGGGGTCCGTTATTCACAACAACATTATGAACAACTTTTACTATGGGGCCAACCCTAAAATTAAGAAAAAAATATCAGCTGTTCCATACATTTTGTCGAATGTGCGGTGCAAGTACCGCTCTTTATCGATCGTCAAATTCGATAAGATGCCATAGAATCGATCATAGCGAGTACTGATCAAATGGCATTTTATAGTATTTGCCGATCTCAACTGTCAAATTTGACGATCGATAAAGAACGGTACTTGCACTGCTGAATGGCCATTTTCTATGGAACAGCTGATATTTTTGTCATTATTTCCGGGAAGTGTAAAGTTGGAAATATTAAGACAGGATTACGGAGCTCTATAGTACAATAACTGGAACGAAATTCAGTCTTATTCTGTACAATACAAGATTTAATACACAATGGGTTACCTATCAAGCCGGGGTAGAGTGTTCACAACATATTTTTAACACACTGTAAAAACCATGCGTTACAAGACAGGGAAATTAAACCTTACTCTACAAGACGTAAGGTCCAAGCTACAATACCTGCCGTTAAAGTTCCACTCATAGGCGTATCCTACGACTTGCAACAGTAAGGAAACTCCACCTAATTCGACTAATTCATCTATCGGCGCCCAGCGGCACCACGACACGCTTTGGAGTAGCTCTATTTGTTCTTGGATCTCTTCTGGGGATGATTTTGACGCCTGAGGATGAAGGTTAACAATATAATGAGAAAATAAATCGTACAGCCTAATCTACTAATGTGAATTCGAACCTTTTACAATACACCAGTTTCGGCCCACTGCACTGGTCCATACCATAGTATAATAATATACTCCGCCAGGTATGCTATTCCGAGACACAAAGGTCACGTGGGTAACACAAGCCTACGTCATCGACGCTGTGTAGCCGGGAGCCGGTGTGGGTCCAAAAATTAATAAAAAAAACATTACTACAAGATTGTAATAGATGGCGTTGATTATAGAGACGTTGGCTATTCTGTTAGAGGAAATAGGGATCAAATGAAACGCTGGCCAGAAATGTTTAGAACCCCTACTGTCCTACCAATATAATAAAATATTTTCTATCAAAAATAGTTTTTTTTAAATCGTAAAATTGTATAGAACATATATTTCGTTAAAATAAATAGTACAAAACGATTTTTATTTATAATTGTTCATATTACGACTAGAAAAAAATAAAAATAAAATTTACTGGTCAAATATTGTAAACTACCATTATGAAAGATATTTTTGCACTGGTAACCCCTGTGTTTACATAAAATATCTGGTTTTGGCGCCAACGTGGAAAAAAACATGTCGACTCGTTGGATTATTTTCCTAAACTTGTGTATTTTCGAGTTTTAATGTGTACTAAATGGTGAATTATTATTCATTAAGTGCTCGTAAGCGTGCTCGAGTGTGGGAAAGATATATAACGAGGTGAAACGTGTCTTTTCGTGATGTTTCCAAAACTCCATAGGAGCCTCATGTAAAGTCTCCACCACTTGACAGGGCATGAGTTTGACTTGACCGTGACTTACTTAGCTTGACTCTGACTTTGACTGTGACTTGTTGAGCGCTATTAAGACTATGTAAACTGTTTAAGATTACGACTAAAGGCCATTGAAACCACGGTCATGAAAATTAAAAAAAAAAAAAGGCATAAAATATCTAAGATTAGTAAACGGAGTATAGTGGGCCTATCGGTTATTTTCGTGTCTAGTACTTTCATAGTATGGTCTCATGTTGTGGACAGAGTCCGAATGTGTTCGAAGCTTTAAACACATACCACTAGGTCCTGTCAGAGCCAGAGATTAAAATGCGAACTTTGTTTCGTGCTTCATACAGTAGAATTGTCAACGTCAAACTTTGAATGCTCATAGATAAATTATGCACAGTTTTAAACAATAAATGAAATTTATTTCATCTGTACCTTGTAAGGCGGCGGCTCAGGCACGTTGTCTCCGTGTTGCCGCGCAACTTGCGCCGATCTTAGCCTCAAATGTGCTTCTAGGTACCTGCAAATCAAAGATAATATAACCACTTGATCGCGCATGTAGTCAAAATTCCCTTTTGCAAAATGATGCCACGTCGGTCGCGGGGGGCAGCTTGTGATTGGAGACTCGACGCTACTCGACGCTTGTAATTGGAGAATTAAAAGTCATTCATTGAATTCGCGCCTAAGATTGGCTCCGCTCGAAATAGTTTAGGTTGACATGTTAGAACCTTTGCCTCATGCGGGGTAAAGGATGAGCAGTCAAGTGGTTATATTGTCATTGCTGTAAATAAACCATACGACCCTTCAATTTTTTTTTCTCTAACTTGTTGTTTGATGTAAAGTTCAAGACATTAAAGGTTAAGGGGATTCTTCAGCCATAATTTGAAGAATCCCCTTACGACTTTAAGGTCTTGACCTTTGAGTAATAGGAGACCAATTTTTTTTCTCATTTCCGATCTATTTACTTCTCTTGTGTGTCCAATTCTGTGATGTGGTGTGTATGGTGTGGCGTCCACAGCGAGCGCGCCAGAGCACCCTTGCACCACCCGTTTTGCGCGGATAGACATATCTCAATAATTTGAAGACATACCGTGATAACACTTACTTTTTTGAATAGCTAAATGTCTATTCTATAAATTATGTTCACAGACAAATATTCGAAACAGGACTGGATACTGAACAATCCATTAAAACGTATTTGATTATTTGTTAGAAAACACATATTACATAAGATAACTCATTAACTATAACATATACATATATGATGTGTATGAAAGAAATACGACACTTTTTATTAGCTTTCAAAAATAGTTTCTAGTTTTGAAATCGGTGCAGTATTTATCGAGTTATAGTGTAAAAACTAAACTGCCCGGGCGCCATCTTTGTTGGGGGGTAGCTCCCCCCTCCACCACTATGGCACTTTACGACCGACAGTTTCGTGTTCCTGACACCACAAGGAATCCAACGATACCAGTCGTAGGTATATCCCGGATGTGCAATTGAAAATTTTCATTTTTGTTCTAAGGGGAACCGTACTATAAGGCCTAACATCTCAACGCGTCAGACAGGGTTCTGTGAGTATGTTCAGTATGGGCAATATTGATATTACATTGTACAGTGATAATGATGACGTCATACCTTCTAAGCGCGACGCAGACGTGTCGTACAATCTGCCTCGCAGCGCACGTTTCATCTTCAGACACCCGAGATTCCTCCTCGTCCGAGCCCAGTATGGGCAACGTCGATATAACATTGTATAACTTACGAAGACCATCCTGAAACCAAAAGAAAATAATTATGTTAGTTTTGAATACTTCTATGTAACCAAAAGGCGTAAAAACCAAAGTATGTAACATAAAGTTGCATTTAAGGCGACATGGTAGAGAACCGTACACTTGTATGACGGTAATGCGGCGTGCGCGCATTCAAATATTTTAAATATTAATTTTTTCTTTATTTTCTACAAATAATCTTACGCTTTTACAAAAAAACTGCGACCACTAAAGTATTGGAATGATTGTTAGGATAACACATTTTTTTTTTTATAAAAATATTTTCTATGGAATCAGAATTAAGTGGATTCAATCCATTGAAGGGAACGTAAAAACGGGTGTTTTTTAGGAAAGTTTATAATTTTTTCTATCGAGCCAAATTTCTTTAGTCGTGTATTTACGTTAGCAGTGAACATATCCGAATAAAATATTTCAAGAACATTTATTACACATAAAGAAATAATGTCAATTAATCGATTTTAAAGGTCTAATTTTGAATATTCTTGATGACGAATCGTCAGATTTGAAGCATATTTCGTCTTAAGTTATGCTCAGCTCGGCGGCAGCGACAGTGACGCCCGACCGCAGCTACGGGCGACCTCTTTGCCTAAGTTGGACTTACCTAGCTGAACAATCTGTCCAAGATAGGTGTAATGGTCAACAACTTCGAGAGTATCGTTCCCAACGCTATCTATTACAATCTTTTAATAATATTTTTTATTAATTTTGTGAACTATCAAAATTATATCCCCCATTGTACCGCGCGAGAGCAAAGCCGAGGAAAGTAGAGAGTAAAATATTGATCATAAGTGAAAAATGTTTTGAGCAACTGGTATGTCACTTTGACAGTGACATTTCTTTGTTTACATAAAATATCTAAGATTTGTGAACGGAGTATAGAAGGTTCATACGGAACGAAAAATTAAGGAAATTGCGCAGAAAATTGGAAAATTTCAGAAATCTAATCGACGATTTTAACTTTGCGCTTTTGACAGTTCTCGACAGGACAACGTCTGTCGGGTCAGCTAGTTACTTATCCATACTATCATACTAATATTATAAATGCGAAAGTGTGTTTGTTTGTTGGTTTGTTTGTTCCTCTTTCACGCTGCAACGGAACAACGGATCGACCTGATTTTTTGCATGGGTATATAGTTCAAGAGCAAGAGAGTGACATAGGCTACTTTTCATCATCATCACCACCATCACCATTTTTCATCACTACTCGGGTGAAACCGCGGGGCGCAGCTAGTCTATACTAATATTATAAAGAGGAAAGATTTGACTGTTTGTTTGTTTGCATTGAATAGGCTCCGAAACTACTGAACCGATTTGTAAAATTCTTTCACTGTTGGGAAGCTACACTATCCCCGGGTAACATAGGCTATATTATATTTTCAAAAAAAATAGGGATCCTTACTAAAACTCCAATAATGTAACCCAAGGTGTAAAAAAATAAGATTTACAATTTTGACTTTGCGTGTTTGACATTTCTAAGACAGGACAACGTCTGTCAGGTCTGCTAGTAATAAAATATTATAAAGAGGAAAGATTTGATTGTTTGTTTGCATTGAATAGGCTCCGAAACTACTGAACCGATTTAAAAAATTATTTCGCTGTTGGGAAGCTACACTATCCCCGGGTGACATAGGTTATAATCTATACCCGTGCGAAGCTGGGGCGGACCGCTAGTATATTATAAGGTACTAACCTGATTGTCAAACTCTTCTAATATAACTCTGAACTGGAAGGACAGTCCGAAGAACATGGTCGCGTGACACCGGCCCGAGTCGTGCGAACACTCTAGCAGCCATAGCGCGTACCTGTAAGTAATATAATTATGAATTATAAGTACATTTTTGTACCGATTGCCGTGGACACCATGGGCAGTTGGGCCACTGAAGCCAGAAGCTTCATTGGCGAGTTGGGGCGCAGGTTGAGGGAAAAAAATAACGACCCTCGCTCCGGCTCGTACCTTGTGCAAAGGTTGGCCGTAGCCATTCAGCGTGGCAATGCTGCTAGCATTATGGGCACCTTTGCACCAGGTACAGTTAGGGGCGGGTTATTTGATTGATTGTTATATTTTTTATTTATTTTAAATATTTAGTTTGTAATTACATTTTTTTATTTTTTTTTATTAGTTTGTTTAGATTTTATTATAAGTTTTAGTTTTTAGTCATTAATTTAAGTTTTCGTAAATATTCTAATATCTAAATTAAAATTATATTATGACTATAGTTTAAAGTTGAAAAAAAAATAAAAAAATATTATGAATTAAAAATATATATTTAAAAACAAGTTATACGGACGCTTGATTTTTAAAAAGCTTCTCAGCAAACCCTTTAATTTTGTACCCATATCGTGGGGGTGCATAAAAAATATTTGGTCCGCCATATTGGATTTTGAATGACGTACCTAAGCTAACCATGCAATGGCGTCTATTCTGTCATACCACTCACTAAACTAAACCAATCTGACAGGACTAAAGCTATCTGTCTCTCTTTTCATTATAACATGTGAGAGAAGGATGGCAACAATTTTAGAGCTGTCAAATTTAGTTTAGATTAGTTTAGGGGACATCAGAATCGATGTCATTGGCGTATATTCTGTCATACTAAACTAAACCAATCACACCAAAAGCACAATAAGAGTCCAGTATAATGACGCATTCCGGGCTCTTATGAAGCTACCGCGCTACTGCAGTGCGTCGAGCATGTTCGCTGAGGCAGGGGTTCCTGACTTCTTCGCCGTAATCAGAACCAGGGTGGCTTCATTCTGGCAACGCCTGCGTCGTTCCGCTAACAAGATACTCGAGGCTGTCTCTGACGATTTAACGAGCCCAATGTTTAAACATTGGGTCTCGGTGCACATGGATGCTAACAAAAAATGACCCAGCACTATTGTGCTTCATAGATTTTAGATTTACACTTAGGTATAAGTAGACGAGCGCCTCTTTACAGCGTGGTATCATATTATTTTATTTGTACTGTTAGTTTATATTTTATGGGTCATTTACGTGCCTGAAATAAATGATTTTATTTTATTTTTATTTCATTTTAATATGCGAGAGTAGGATGGCAACAATTTTAGAGCTGTCAAATTTAGTTTAGAGTGGTATAGACATATTTACATTTCGATCACCTTCTAGAAGGTTCTAGAAGCACCTAGAAAGTTCTTACTTGACTAAGTCATGCGTGATCCGTCGCGGCAGCAAGCAGACTCGTTCCATCGCGTCTTCGCAGTAGGCCAGGTAGTACAGACATATTGATACTCCCGTCGCTGCAACCGACGGCCGGGGGACTTCTAGGAACTTCTGTAAGAACAAGTTAATAGTAAAATATATATTTATACCACCAAAATGTATATTTATAAAATAAATAAATGAATGAATGAAAATGTATATTTATAAAATAAAAAAAATAAAAAATGTATATTTATAAAATATACATTTTGGTGTTTGAATGTTGTACAACCTCTATGCACAAAAAATACTTGATACAAACTCCGTAAATCTTTCTTTTTCTCGTAGTCATGGTATAAAGTATAGTATGCAACTCTCGAATAAAACGGATTTATATCGAGGGCCATGAATCACACGCGACGCTCAGGATTCTAACACTTTAATCATGAATCACTCCCTACGGTCTTGATTCAGTCGTTAGAATCCTTCACTTGCTCGTGATTCATCTATGGCCCTCGCTTGAAATCCGTCCTTTATTCACTAATTGCATAATATACTATTAAACAAGCGTTTAGCTTTAGCAAAAAAATGTTAATTCGCCATCTTGGAGCGGCGGCCATATTGAATTTACTGTGGTGTCACTTTTTTATATATGTATTAGTAATTAGGCTTGCGTTTAACCTCCAACTCATCTGATGCTAAGCGAAGATGCGGTCTGCGATGGAGCACACTTACCTTGAAGAAACCGATTCACTCGTGATTTGAAGACACCCAGATTGTAACCATCGGGGAACACCCATTCAGCCAGCGCATTCCACCGACTAGCTAGCAGTTCGTGCAATAAAAGTGGAATCAAAGCGCTTCGTACGGGTTTTCCGAATATCAACCATAAAGCGGTGTCAATTTTTCGTGCCCGCTCTGGCAGTCCGATATAAAAATGGGTAGGGGGAATTAGATCGTGCAGATCCGATGCACACTCTCCGAAATGTATCCGAGCCTTCAGGCAAGTGGGCTCTTCAAGCCCTTTCATTTGATACCTATATTAGGGATATTGACAAAAAAAAGTAACACACCCGAATCTCTAATGTCACCCGAGGTCGAATGTCTATTTCCTGCTTTATAAAGGCGGAAATACACTAGAGATTAGGCAAAGCAACAGTTTTAACAGTCTTAGTTTATAGAACAAAAGTTGTTAGTCTTGATACACCAAAGGCTAAGAGGTTTTGCGTTAGTTACCTTTGACCCAGTATCATCATCATCATCATCAACCATTCTCCACCCACTGCTGGGTATAGGTCTCCTCTTCAGCGCGCCATCTTTTCCGGTTCTGCGCTAGTCTTGTCCACTGCTTTCCAGGGGGTCTAGACAAGAGCCACACACTGTTAGTGTTAACGGCTGCGGAAAGATGAAATTTTATTAAAATGACATTGACAATGACATTAGCTTGAGAGATGTTATCTCAAGCTAATGTCATTTTCATACAATTTCATCTTTCCCCAGGCGTTAACGCTAACAGTGTGTGGCTCTTGTCTAGAACCCTTGCTGCCTTAACCCAGAATATATGTAAAAAAAAGTTAAAATGTATATTTCGTTACCTGTAGGCCGCCCATGTTGATAAAGTCTATGGAGAACTTCTTGTGGCAGAGTAGCGCCGCCAGGTACTTGAGTGCTTCGAACGCGAGCCGGGAGTCGCGGGACTCCCTCACGTTCAGGTAGCCCAGGATGAGGCCCAGGGCGTTTTGTTCGAACACGTGGGATAGGAACTGTGGATTAATAACAATAATTTGAGTGTTCAACTGAGAACAATAAAGAAAGATCAAGAGATGCTGAGGTCTGAAAACAGCCAAAAAAATGTCCGAGCGTCATTGTACATACATTGTATCAATTATATACTTCACAATGCCACATTTACTCCAATGTAGACGTTATGTCGCTTGCATAGTGTTCAACGTTAGTTGTCCGCTATGTCATCGTAGCTCTGGCATCGCGCGGCGTTGTACTCGGATCGCGGTTACCTTGTAACTAACCAAAAAATCTGCGCAATTCGTATGTGCGTCGAGTTTTGGTTCGGATTTTTTTTGGCACGATTGTGACTCTATTTGTATTGTATCTCGATGCTCATAAAGAAGCTGATCATAAATAGAGCCCATCAACGAAAACAAAAAAAAATTGTAATATAAAAATAAATAAGTTACAAGTATTTTAATTTCATGCTAGACAGAGAGCGCACTATACTGAGTTATGACGTCACACCTCAGGCGCGCCATACATATGCTATACTAATAGACGCTTTGCGAGTAAGGGACAGAGTATCCCCTCTCTATCCCCACCTAAAACTTTAAACGCTAATATCTCAGAGATTTATCAGCCATATTAAATTATTTTTCAGTGTATGTAATGTATTTAGTTATATTCATCGCTAAGCCTGTTATTTGTAATAAATTAAACATTAGAACACATGCCTATTCCTTACCTCCTGATATTCGCCCATGGGAGTGAGGTATCTCAATATAAGCATTTGCTTGGTCGCATCTGTCGGCGGGTGAATTTGTATATTTCCTGTAACAAGAAATATATCTCGTTAAGAAAACTTGTAATTTGCCCTTTTTAACCCCCGACGCAAAAAGGGGGGTGTTATAAGTTTAACGTGTGTACGTGTGTGTGTCTGTAGCATCGTAGCTCAGAAACGGCTACACCGTTTTTTTTTAAATTTAGTTACTTAACAAGTAACCTTTCTTTTAAAATTATCAGATCTTTTATTGGGTTTCTAAAATAGTATATTATGCAATTAGCGAATAAAGGACGTATTTAAAGCGAGGGCCATAGATGAATCACGAGCAAGTGAAGAATTCTAACGACTGAATCATGACCGTAGGCAGTGATTCATGATGTGTTAGAATCCTCAGCGACGCGAGTGATTCATGGCCCTCGATATAAATCCGTTCTATTCAAGAGTTGCATACTATACTTTATACCATGACTACGAGAAAAAGAAAGATTTAAGGAATTTGTATCAAGTATTTTTCGCGCAAGGAGGTAAAGCATTGAGATGGAGGTCGAATATATTGTTGTGTTGTAGTGTGTGTAATGATTAAAAGTGCTTTTTAGAGGGGGGAGTGGTATAAAATCTATTTATCCACTTGCAAAGTGGAGATTATGGCCGATCAAAAGTTTTCGAAAACTATCAAATCTAGTACTAGGGGCTCAGAACACTGTCGTAGTGCATACCTATGACGTATGTCTCCATCTCCGCCCAGCTAGAGTTGGAGGAGTTCTCGAGGAGGGCGGGGGGCGGCGGCAGGGCGGGGGGCGGCAGCGCGGGCGGCGGCGCGGGCGGGGACATCATGCCCCAGTGCTCGGGGGACGACACGGCGTTACCTGATACACGGTCATTAAACAATGATGTCTATGCATCTTATAATACCTATAGAGGCATAATCCCTAAAGCCCGCTGCAGACCATGCGAAGTAGCTTGCAAGTACAAGTAGAAAGTGCAAGTAGGCGTTCAAACGTAAAGTAGCCACTCGCGCGGTGACACCACAATGCCAGTAGGTTTTTAACAAGCTCCAATAATATTTATAATTTTGTTCGAGCGCCTGTTGATTTGGCATTATCAATAATTTTGTTCGAGCGCCTGTTGATTTGGAAATATCAATAATTTTGTTCGAGCGCCTGTTGATTTGGAAATATCAATAATTTTGTTTGAGCGCCTATTGTTTTGGCATTATCAATAATTTTGTTCGAGCGCCTGTTGATTTGGAAATATCAATAATTTTGTTCGAGCGCCTGTTGATTTGGCAATATCAATAATTTTGTTCGAGCGCCTGTTGATTTGGCAATATCAATAATTTTGTTCGAGCGCCTGTTGATTTGGCAATATCAATAATTTTGTTCGAGCGCCTTTTGATTTGGCAATATCAATAATTTTGTAAGAGCTCCTACTTATTTTGAAATGTATGTTTTATAAGATTTAACTCACTGTTATAGTTTTTGACGGGGGTCTGCGGGTCTTGGCTTGGCGGCGTTTCTTCTACTACCATCGACTCGCTCCCTCCGCCATCGTCTTTGTCGCGATCTGTGATAAACGTTTCATACTCAGGGGTGCAAGTACCGTTCTTTTATCGATCGTCAAATTGACAGTTGAGGTCGTCAAATTCGATAATATGCCATTTTTTCAGTACTCGCTGTAATCGATTCTATGGCATTTTAGCGAATGTGACGATCGATAAAGAACGGTACTTGCACTGCTGATCAGACAAACAAGGAAGATATGCTTTAAATATGTTTTAGTTAAGTTCGGTTCGTGTTCAAATGTCTCCGTCTTTCTCCCAATTTCTTAAATATACCGCTAAACCTCTTAATGCAAAAACTTTAAGAACGGCACACTTAATATTTTTTAACGCACACTTAGTAATTTGCAGTGATACCACAGATCTAATAGTCCACATGTAAAAAAGGGCTGCTAGTCTGTGGAATGCGTGCCTGAATGGGTGTTCCCCGATAGTTACAATCTAGGTGTCTGCAAATCACGAGTGAATCGGTTTCTTCTAGGCAAGCGTGCTCCACCGTAGACCGCATCATCGCTTAACATCAGATGAAGCCAAGCCTATTATAAAAA
This sequence comes from Agriopis aurantiaria, assembly GCA_914767915.1. Lineage (NCBI taxonomy): Eukaryota > Metazoa > Arthropoda > Insecta > Lepidoptera > Geometridae > Agriopis > Agriopis aurantiaria. Next base: position 4,106,953 of record OU612007.1, on the reverse strand, counting down.
AAAGGTGTTGTACGGCTGTGCATGGCAGGGCAGGATTAAAACAGTTTTAAACTATCACTAAAGTTATATGATTATTTACGGGATATTTACCGCAAAATATCCCGTAAATAATCATATAACTTTATATAACTTTATATGATTATAACTTTTTTTTTTAATAACTTTATATGATTATTTACGGGATGTTTACCGCAAAATATCCCGTAAATAATCATATAACTTTATATAACTTTATATGATTATAACTTTTTTTTTTTATAACTTTATATGATTATTTACGGGATATTTACCGCAAAATATCCCGTAAATAATCATATAACTTTAGGGCAGGATTAGTTCGACTTAAGGCATCAACATCAAGCCTGATTTAGGCCAGATGCGTTCGCAGCCACCACGCCACTTTACCATATCTGCCTTGTTTATCAGATCTCGGTTTCACGCAATATATTTAGTATATTAATTTAAGGTACACAAAACAGATTTCAATCAAATAATTCTTACCTTTTTTATCATTACTTGGTCCATTGCATTTGATGTCACAGTTTTTTTTCTTGTCGAAGCGAGCGAAGTGCCGCGTCTGGTTTGGCGGTGTCACTGCATTTTGATTTGTTTGCTGTTGACAATAAGGTTTACATTGTAATAAAATAAACAAGGTAAGTCGGAAAGAGGGTTTGACACATGATTTTATACTCGTGTAGACCAAAATTTCAAATTTTTGAGGAATTTTGTTGCAATACCCCAATATCTTGTTTATGCTATCGGTGGAAAACAAGCTAACAAGTTTTTGGTTTCCTCGCTGTGTTTTCCTTTGCCATTTTTGAGCGTTGGTATCGAAGGAGGTTGAGGAAGAGTTGGGGTTGAGGTTGGTCGTTGGTTATTAGTTATTTTTGCGACGACGAACTGTAAATGTATTGTTAGCAGTGTTCTCATGGAAGTGATGTAACATCTTATATGAGAATAAATGTCTATAAACCGAACCAGCACATAATTTATTTAAGTACTATTAAGTAATTGTAGCAGAGTCGAGGATCGAACCGGGTGCCGTCAGATTGTAAAGCGCACATACTAGCTCGGCGATCATTGTTCATAATACGCTTGTGTCCTAATGTTTCATTTATTTCAACTAACAGGCTTAACGAAGGATATAATTAAAAACATTACACATACTGAAACAATAATTTATATTGGCTGATAAATTTCTGAGAACTGGGGCCTTACGGACAACAGGTATTGCGGCACCAAACTAACGTTAGATCCGCTCAGTTGGAAAATCACGCGAACGTGTACCTTAACGCGCCCAGATACGGTTTGGTGCCGCAATAGCTGTTGTCCGTAAGGCCCCTGAGCGTTTAAAGTTTTTGGCGGGGGACAGCGGATGATTTGTCCCTCTCCCACAGAGCGTGTGTTAGTAAAGCATTAAATGCACAAATTTTGTATGGCGCGCATGAAATGAAATACTTATAACTTATTTATTTTTCGTAAATTCTTTCCATCCAATCAAATATCGCTTTTAGCGATAATGCCGCCACTTGTAGCACTAGCTGATAGCTCGAGTGTTTTCTATCTGTATGTAATTTTTATTTCTGGTGTACACAATAAAGAAATAAAAAAGTTTATTTTGATTTGCATCCAGTTTTTTTTATGTGATTTGTTTCAGTTTCTGTCTATTTTTGAACAAATTTTTATTTGGTTTTCGTTGTTCCGCTCAGCTTTTATATGGTATGTTAAATAAAAATTAAGACTCAAGCCTATTCTACATAAAACACTGTTTTAAACTATCACGGTTGTTCACTAAAGTTATATGATTATTTACGGGATATTTACCGTGGTAAGGTTGTGGAATGAGCTCTCTTAAATTCCCTATTCTACATAACCTGTGGAATTTTAGCGATTATTACATGAAGGACCTAAATTATGTAATATACTTACTTTGTTATCTTCTTGGCTCTTTCTTAAGCCATGTAGCCTCCGTAGCATTAGCGGCACTAACAGCGCGTTCATGTCTCTGTAAATGAATGAAAAAATGAAAAATATTTTATTTGCTTAAACATAGGCTTACATATTTGTTTATATAATATAATATTATAAAGAGGAAAGATTTGATTGTTTGTTTGTTTGTTTGTTTGTTTGCATTGAATAGGCTCCGAAACTGCTCAACCGTTAACATCCCCGGTTAACATAGGCTAAATTATATTTTCAAAAAAAATAGGGATCCTTACTAAAACTCCAATAATGTAACCCAAGGTGTAAAAAAATAAGATTTACAATTTTGACTTTGCGTGTTTGACAGTTCTAAGACAGGACAACGTCTGTCAGGTCAGCTAGTTTGTTTATAAAATAGGAATACACACTGGCTTATGTGTATGAAGGAGAAATACTAATTGTGTATACTGCGATTCCTGCACTAGGCTAGGCCTGTATCGCAGGAAACTGATACGGTTTATCCAACTCAACATTTTGTTAGCCTCTAGTTAGCATAATATTTTGTTCATGTTATTAGGTAAGTAGTTTTAAACAAAGGTGCTCATTCAAAACCAGTGATAAGTATATATGTGTTTACATTATTGATTACTACTTGGTTAATATATTTAGTTATTTTATTTATTACTATAATTAACACTATATGCAAATAACATTAACTTTAGACAACCGTGCAAACAACTACAGTCTGTGGAATGCGCTGCCTGAATGGGTGTTCCCCGATGGTTACAATCTGGGTGTCTTCAAACCGCGAGTGAAACGGTTTCTTCTAAGCAAGCGTGCTCCATCGAAGACCGCATCATCACTTAACATCAGGTAATTAGGCGGCCAAACGGAAGCCTATTATTAAATATAAAAAATAATAAGATAAACTGCTCTAGTTTTTTAGGGTTCCGTACCCAAAGGTTAAAAACGGGACCCTATTACTGAACCTGTGTTGTCTGTCTCTCTCCCAGTATATCCTGCCTTTAAACGGCTGTAATAGATAGCCAGTTGAAATTTTCACAGAATATGTGTTGTTACGGCGGATTAACTAACAAATAATAACGTCAAAAAGTAAAAATTTAAGGGGGGTCCCCATCCAACAAACGTATTTTTACGTGTTTTTGTATTTGCTCTTATGTAAAAACAGTAATACGTACAAGCGTCAAATCTGGCATGTTTATAATACACACTTTAAAAAATAACAACAAAAAAAAATGCCAAGTGTAAGTCGGTGACAAAGTTCTGTTCATTACCAAGTTAAGCAACGTAGGGCGCGGTCGGTACTTGGATGGGTGACCAACGGGGCGTGATGCTGTCTTTTTGCACTACTTTTTGCATTTTGTGGTGATACGGAACCCTCAGTGCGCAAGCCCGACTCGCACTTGACCGGTTTATTCTATAGAACAGCTGATTTCTTTTTGCGATATTATGGTTGGTTCGTAAATGTTACCTGAAGTTAGTAGCAATTTCGTGCACTTCCATGGCGGCGGCAAGCAGCCCGGTGGCGTAGCATTGTAAGGGCTCCGCCGAGGATGTCGCCCACCCCGCCAAACGGTAGATTAAAGCTTCATTGTCCTGAGGAACAGGAAAACAGGCGTTAGAGGAGTTTCAGACGCCAGGAAGACAGCATCAAGCAGAATAGCATTGAAAATACATCGTGATGAAACCTGCATACGTACGGAGAAGAAATTCAAGCGTGGTGGATATGGCCCAAATACCATTGAACTTGCTCAGTAAAAATGAGGCAAAACCGTCGGACATATACTTCAACACCTAATTACAACAATGTACAGTTTTGTTTGCAAAAAATAGATAGCGGTTTTTTGATGTGTATTTACACGTCGGGAAAGCACACGAAGGCATAATTTTGTCAGATGTTTCGTTATCATGTAACAATAGACGCGTGTCGCACTTCCTACGGCTAGAGACAGACTGAAACGAAGTGAGCGCTAGCACTCATTTTATAATCTTAAAAAAGTGCGCTTCTTCTTAAATTCGGGCCCGTCTATTCATTTTATTTTGGTCGAAGATGCGGGTTACAAAAGACACCGACTGCAGGATTAGCCAGCACCTACTGAATTCTTAAAGACAATCATGATAGATTAAAAAATCTGGGTAATACTTGTAACACATCTCTAAGATCCACATACTCCTTATTCACCACAGAGAACAAATGCAAATGAATTAGCTTTGTATAGTTGCAGCTCGATGCCGCTTCATCATCAGCCAGAAGACGTCCACTGCTGAACATAGGCCTCCTTCTTTAACCTCCACACTGAACGACAGCCTGCCTTTTGCATCCACTGGATGCCAGCGACTCTCACTATGTCGTCGGAACATCTAGCGGGAGGCCTACCAACGCTGCGTCTTCCGGTTCGTGGTCTCCACTCAAGAACCATTCTTCCCCATCGGTTATCGGTTCTTCGAGCTATGTGGCCTGCCCATTGCCACTTCAACTTGCAAATTTTGACTCTGGTTCTTTGACGAATATCCACGTTTAGGATTCTATCGCGCAAAGAAACTCCAAGCATAGCTCTCTCCATTTCCCGCTGTGTGACTCTGAGTATTTCCAAAAGGCTAACAGTTAAGGACCACGTCTCAGTACCATATGTCATCACTGGCAACACACACTGGTCAAAGACCCTTGTCTTTAGGCACTGTGGTAGCTCGATGCCGCTTATGCTCCGTGTATTATTGCAAAAAGTAAGGACTTAAAAGCTAGAACAATTGAAACACTGTTTTAAACTATCACGGTTGTTCACTAAAGTTATATGACAACCACAACCACAACCACAACCAACAAAACAACCACAACCACATTCCACAACCTTACCACGGTAAATATCCCGTAAATAATCATATAACTTTAGAACAATTGAATTGAATAGTTTACCTGGAAGACGACCGACATCTCCAGGCCCGGCATGAGGTCGAGCGTGAGCCGGCACGCACACACGTTCAGCTTGAACACATCACGTCCTGTGATGTTCTGACGGGAGTAGAATGTATCCCGGACGTAGTCGTTCACCAACTGGAAACAATTAGGGTCTTATCAGATTTTTTGACGAAAAAAATATCTAAAACTGGATTATTGGTATAATTTTTTTTCAACCAATAAGACCTGCAAAAAATTCAGTTGCTGTATTAAATAGATATGTATTTTTTATTGAATGTAGCGGCTTCAGATTTTGGTAAAACTCAATATATCCGATTGTTACCTCCAATTTACAAAAGTAGTTTTTCTTAGAACTGTAGGAGGGAAAGTTTGAGAATGAATTTCGTTAAATTACTGTCATAAAATAAAAAAAATTATGTTATGGTTTACTTATTTTATATTTATCTTAAAAATTACGGCTGGAAAATGCGGCTTCAGATTTTGGTAGGAGGAAAATTTGAGAATGGATTATGCTGATACCCTGAGCTATGTCGGTGACTTTGGTTCACTGGCTAATAACATCCTTCCGGATACGATTCTTCACGAAAACATTGATCATAGATCTTTCCGTAGCTGAGCCAGATCAGAATTGCCTCGATCTGTCACAGCTTTACTCAATCATCAGCAAAACTGATAGCCACCACAGGACAGGTCAGGCCTTACGTACCTTAGTCATAAAGTTATCCTTCTTAAACATGACTTTAAGTGCATGCCCTAGGGCACACTCGGGGTCTGTCCGAGAGGGATGCCGCTCATCGAATGGATCCGGGTCTTTCTTCAAGAAGTTCTCTGTCTCTGATTCTATTATTTCTGCTATCCTGGAATTAAAAAGAGAGAATTTTTAGTACACTAGCAACACAGCCAGTTTAATTTTCAGTTTTTAACCAGCTCCAATAAAACGAATAATTTTGTTGAAGCGCCTGTTGATTTGGCAAATAGTAATAATTTTGTTTGGTTGTTTTAACAATAATTTTGTTCCGAGTACCTGTTGAAATGGCAAAACGAATAATTTTGTCCAAGCGCCTGTTTATTTGGCAATAGCAATAATTTTGTTCAAGCGCCTGTTAATTTGGTAATAGCAATAATTTTATTTTAGTGCTTACTTGAAGTCGGTTTTTTATATTGATAATAATTTGTCAAATCATACATAACATAAGCAAAACAAACAAATATACCCACTAACTTCAATACCCTCTTTTTGGCTGTGAGTCATTAAACATTTGATAGTACAAGTCATGACTATGTTATTTGACAGTCATTAAATAAAGGTCATTTTATTCAACTCACTGTCACAGATGTACCTTGGTCTGCATTTCTATTATGCAATGACAAACATGACAGGACATGTGTTCAGTTATCTACAATGTTGTGAATCGCTGCATTACCCACATTGAGGTAAATACCTAAATTACAAAGCAGTTTAGGTGTGTCTTTGTTTATCATTAATATCATACTACTAGTCACCTGTTTATGCGCAATTCCAAATGATGCTACTTAAAGAACACTTTTTTAATGAGACTTTTAGAAAAAAATACCAGCATACTGTATACACGCGGGCCGTCGCTCGAAACCGGCTTTGCACGACTCAACGTACAAACAATACCTACGGGGAACGGACCGCTTCGTATTTAGTTCCTCGTTTAAATAATAATTTACCTTCAGATTTATGTAAACACATTACTCCATATAATATTAAAACAAAATTAAAATCCTACTTTTTAACAATCTGATTTAATTGCCTCGCTCGCTGCCAGTTGTGTACTCACCTACTTAGATATTAAAACATTATTATACAGTAAATCGGCGTAGACTAAAACTCCATAATTATGGCATTACTAATAAACCTTAGTGGTTTTTAAATGCTATTATATCCAAATGTATACTTTTCTCTTTTAAATGATAAATAAATGAAAAAAAGAAAGCAAAAAAAACAGCTATTAAAATTTGCAAGTTGAAGAGGCAATGCAATCATTCTTAAGCCGAATCGTATGTACATACCTAGGTACTATAATGAAAACAATAAGTAGCTAGCTTAGTATGTTTAAGTATTAAATTTTGTGGCTTTTGTATCAATGAAATAAATAAACTTGAAACTTGAACTCACGTAAGATTAAGCCGGTTACTCCAACTATAGTTTCAACCGCATTTGGCGGTCTTTTTCAAGGTGAATACGCGAACCTGTGGTTGAAACTATATACTGAGTGACCAGCTTAATCTTACTTGGGTAATACCCGTGTAATATAAATAAAATATGTGAAAACCACGTCCGTTTTCATAATACACTTGTCTTGTTAATAGTGAAAATGTTAATGCCATATGGCAAGCATGTGTTTATCAAACATGTGTTTTGTTTTATTCAACATAGATCATGATATTTTGCAGGATTTAGGCATCTCAATAGATAGTTTATTTTTAGAGTGACACCAAATGTCGCCAACTTTTAAAATAGAATGGTACTGGATCCAGCATGGCAATATTAGTTTACTCCACATTGTTTCAAGAGTTTTGGAGGCAACGTGGAAAAAAATATGTCGGTTAACATCAGGCGAGTTGGCGGTCAAGCAAAAGCCTATTATTTATTAAAAAAAATATTTTATTATATATATACAGGGTTTATTTTTTAAGTGGGCATGGATAACCAATTCCGAATCTATGAGGAATAGCGGAAAGTACTCAAAGGAGTTTCGGGCCTGATTTTGATGAAAACTAAAACTACATCATTTGATTTTTTTAAATCATTATTCCTAACCAGAAATCGAACCAGTTAAAAAAGAATTTTATCTTTTATTTTGTCTATTTCCATGGTTAGCTTGAAATAATGAAAATAGTGTCCTATCAAAATTGAATGTTTTATCTGGGAAAACGTAGACCGAAACACGATTAAGGAAATTTTGCTCAATAGAAAAAAAAAAAAAAGTAACATGATTAGCATTGTTCATGTCATTAGTGCTCCGTTGGCCCAGTCGGTAGTGAACCTGCCTTCTGCGCTTGGGGGAGTGGGTTCGACTCCCACCTAGGACAAACATTCATGTGATGAACATTTGTGTTTGTTCTATATATGGGTGTTAATATATTTTTAAGTATATATTTATAAACATATATGTATGTATATCAGTCTCTGGCAGCCATAGTACAAGCTTTGCTTAGTTTGGGGTCAGATGACCATGTGTGTGCCAAAAAGTCCGGGTTCCGTCAGATTACAAAATGCACATGTATGCTACCACTCGGTCATAATTGCTCTTATTCATTTCACGTTTCACTAACTGACCACACGTATGATCAGATCCGTAAGATGACAGAGCTGATATTCTATGCATACAAAGTAACAACGGCAATTAGGCAATGGCAGTAGTCATTATAAATGCAAACATTTGTGAGTGTATATGTTTTCGTTTTCCCTCAACCTGGTAACGGCTGGACGGATATGGATGAAATAAGGTATGGGCTAGCTTGTACTCTGGGTTAATGCATAAGGATACTTTTAATGGCCAAATATTAACGGTTCCTGTAGGTTAGCAAGTGAAACCGCAAGGCGTTGCTAGTAATACGTTTTAAGTGCATTTGGGAAGTTTTCACTAACAGAAACTGGCTATCATGAATTTAAAAATCACTATCATCAGTACTTCCTGGGTGGTTACAGATATCTGAGAATTGGCTAGATTGCTCAACTTCAGCGTAATTTATGTAATATACCCCAATATTCAGCCACATGTGCGGTTATAAACACATTTTATTAGGTATCAATGTGTTTTGACGTTTTGCGAACCAAAACAATCACTTACCTGGTCAAAGTCGGAATAGGATCGTATGTGGGTGTTGTGTGTTGCTCCTCCCATTGTCTTAGCAGTTCCGTTACTTCTTGAGCAGGCGGGGAATCCATTTACTATAGAAATTCAATCTTTAAATCACGATTCTAACCTCACCAATCACAAAGTTTCCGACACTCACAAAAACACTTGTTCACAAATATAATTTATATACACATTATGTAACTGTACAATACTATAATTAAACGTTTTATATTATTTACAACTTAAATTCATGAAATCTATTGTCTTTACAACCGCGCACTTCGTTTTTTACAAAAAATTATAAAGTTGTTATACCATATAGAAAATAAATTCTCCCGAAACTTATTTTAGTACTATAAAATGCTGTTGCAAATTATTATACATAATATTTAAGGTAAGAGGGAAAGGATAAACGCAAACGGCAAAATTATATTCACTTACCCTATGTCCGTATTTTTTTCTTATATCGCATCTGTGTAAACAGAACAAGCCATCCATCTGTTGGTAAGCACCACCTTTGCCCATAAAAGTTTCCAATAATTTAGGGAAAGTTAATCATTATGGCAGCCCCTTTTCAAAATCACAGACAAGTTCTTGTACTTTTTTATTTGTTAAAAATCAAAACCATAGATTAAAAAGCAAGAGGAAAACTTTTAAAAATTTTTTTCTGGGCAAGAGCCTTTATTAACTAAACAAAATACAAGTTTAAACTAACACTACAAATACAGTTAGACTGCCCATAGACCGTTGAAGGTCTAAAGACAATCCAAAAGTTCAAGCCCACTACCAGTTGGCAGCGTACCCAACATGCTGGCGGAATTACCACGTTGAATGGCAATGCTAATGCGTTGAGCCAGAAACACGCCAGCATTTTGGTCACGCGTCGCATTAACCAGGCGCTCTGAAAGATTTTTGAAAATGATGTGAGCTCCCGGTCCCCAAGGGCCCGGGAGCTTACTTTTAAATGCTTGTGAAGTTGGTTCATTCATCCATTTAGCAACCAAAAATTTGCTGCTATATAAATGACGACTATAGGAATCAAAGGTCAAAGGCTATATCAAAGGCGATATAGCCTTAATAGATTTAGCCTGCCCAGTCATGGACGAAAAAAACGAGCCAAACAGTCTTCCGCTTCTGTCCGCTTCCCTGTGGCTTCCCTTTCTTCATTCAGCAAAGCTTTAGCCTGCCCAGTGGGCAAATAATAAAAAAAAAACAGCAAAGCTGTCAGGTGCCATGGGAGTTTTGGCGCCAACGTTGAAAAAACATGTCGGCTTGTGCTATTAATTTCCTAAACTTGTGTATTTTCGAGTGTTAATGTGTATTAAATGGTGAATTAAAGCTGAAAACAGTAGAAAACACAAATATCATTATTTGCCTACCAACAACCAAAAAGTATTCAAAAATGACTATAAATTACAACTGGAGAATTGAAAACTTCAACAAGCTAATAAACTTAGAATTACACTCCTATAGACATGCATCTATTTTTGATCCCAATAAATGTGTAACACTTTACGCTGTTATGTTTAATAAGTTTACCGGAGTGATTAATAACAAAGGAACACAAGCCATATTTGAAGGTATTTACAAGCAACTTGATGAAATTGACCAAAAGTACATAAGCTATTGCAACGATCCTACAAACACCCAAGAAATTAATATGCCATTTCTATGTCAATAAGAGCCTGAACATTATGCATCAAAATATAGCAGGATTAATATCAAAATCAGAAATCCTAACTTTATGTATCGAGGATCTTCTAGAAAAAAAAGTTGAAGTGGATATAATATGTATTACAGAGCATAACATGATGTTTGGCTATGAGCAATATCTACACATACCCAACTACTCTCTGGCCACCACATGTAGCAGGCCAAGTACGAAGAGGGGGGGCAGTTGTATATTAATAAGAAATGGAAACGAATGGAGTGAACTCCCAGTAATAAAACAGTTTTCTGTGTATGGAGTTATAGAATGTTGTGCTATTAAACTGACTAGATATAATATTGTTGTACTATGTGTTTACAGAGTCCCATTAATTGGGAACAAAAAAACATTTTTTTCAGTGTTAGAAAATGTTTTACAATATTTAAACCAAATAAAGTATGATCATATTGTTATGGCAGGTGACTTTAACATTAATGTACTAAAGTCTGACAAAACCACTAGAGACTTTGAATGTTTACTCTACGAAAATAGCTTGTCTCTAGCATTAAAACAACCTACTAGGCCAGCGAGTCAGACCTGCCTTGACAACTTTGCTCATAATTTTAAAAAGAAATGTAAGGCGGAAGTGATAGAACTGGGATTGTCAGATCATACTGCTCAATTGTTGTGTTGTCCTTTAAAAAGAGTTTGTGTGCTTAAGTATTGGCGTAAAAAATGTAGAGACTATAGTTCTGAAAATGTAATGAAATTTCAAAATCATATTGAAAGTCTTGCATTTTCTGAGGTGTATGAATTAAATGATGCTAATTTGGCATATGATATCTTCATAGAAACTTTTCGATTGTTGTATGACTTATGCTTTCCTTATAAAACTGTAACTATAAAAACAACTAGAAGAGCAACATGGACCTCTCGTGGACTAAAAATCTGCAGTAAAAAGAAACGGTCACTATTTAATCAGGCTAGAATCAAACCCAACAAAGTAAATAAACAAAAGTATAAGACATATAGCAAACTCTATAAAAAAATTATAAAATTAACTCAAAAAGCTCAAAATAATTATAAAATTAAAACATCGATTAATAAATCCAAAACAACATGGCAAATAATTAATAAAATAAGAAATAACTTACCAAATATACCTATTGGAAAAATTTATCATAACAACACATTTATTTCTGATCCTAACTTGATAGCTAATGCCTTTAATGATTATTTTGTGGATAAAATTACACCGATACCAGGTTCAGGTGATAGTGTGACACAGAAAATAAAAAACATCAGTAACTCAATGTTTATGGCGCCTTCAACACCATATGATGTCCTTAAAATCATAAATAGCTTAAAAAATACCAATAGTGTAGGCCATGACGGTATAAATACAAAAATAATTAAAGCTGTTAAAGAAAGTATTTGTAGACCCCTGAGTCATATTATCAATTTATGTATCAGTACGGGTACATTTCCAGATGATTTAAAAAAAAGTGTAATAATACCGCTCTTTAAAAAAGAAAATAGAACTCTTATGGAGTATTACAGACCTATAGCCCTTATACCAGTCATTTCAAAGATATTTGAGAAATACTTTAATCAGCAATTAATCAATTACTTTGAAAAGTATAAAATTCTATGTAATGAACAAAAAGGCTTTAGACCAAAAAAAACGATAAATGCTGCAATTTATGATTTTCTGTATAAAGTTATGATGAATGTTGATAGGAATAATGCTGTGAGTGCTATTTTCTGTGATATGACTCAGGCATTCGACTATGTGGACCATAACATTCTACTCAATAAGCTGGAGGCATATGGTGTCAGAGGCAACATCCTAAATTTAATTAAGTCATATTTAACGAATCGAAAACAAATAACTATCATAAAAAGAATCAACCATAAATCAAAAGCAGAGGACACATTCACTTCCAATGAGCGTATTGTAAAGTTTGGTGTACCCCAGGGAAGTGTATGGGGTCCACTACAATTTATTTCCTACATAAATGATTTGCCAAAAGCTACTCCGCATCCAATGTCACTGTTCGCTGACGATAGCACTGTTACAGTTGCTTGTGAAAGTAAAGAACAATACGAAACTGATATTAACAATGCTCTAAATTCAATTATCAAATGGTTAAATACTAATAACTTAAAAATTAATATAAATAAAACAAACTTGATGCAATTTTCTCAAAGATTTAATTATATAAATGACTTAAACATACATTATCAAAATAATAAAATAAAGGAGGTTGATGTTGCCAAATTTCTTGGTATTACAATTGATAAAAAATTGAACTGGAAAGCTCACGTTGAGGAGCTCTGCAAAAAGCTTGGAAGCTCGGCATATGCTCTCCATAGACTTGCTTCAGTTGTAAAAACAGACGCATTGTTAACATCTTATCATGGTTTGGTGGCATCACTATTGAGATATGGCTTGATTTTCTGGGGCAATTCAACAGAGGTGGAACGCGTATTTAAGGCACAGAAACGATGCATTAGAGTAATGTTTGGACTTAACAGCACTGATAGCTGTAGACCAAAATTTAATGAATATAAAATTCTAACACTTCCGTCACTTTACATCTTTGAAGTAGCATGTTTTGTTAAAAGTAACCCGAACTATTTTCCCCTTACAAATGATAAATCTAAACGTAATAGACGTGACAAGCACAAGCTTCTCATAGAACACCGCAACAAGAAATTATTAAATGATAGCATTTTCTGTATGGGACCGTTAATCTATAATAAGATGCCTAGAAACCTTAAAGATCTAAATATTAATCTGTTCAAATTAAAATTGAAAAAAATTCTACTGACTAAGTGCTATTACACCGTAAAAGAATTTATTAATGATAAGAGATTAAATTGGAATACTAACATTGACTAACTAATAATGACATTATAATATTGTAGACATCGTACCTATTTAACTTGACATAACTACTATACTAAGACATTTCCTTTGTAAACTAACAATACTAATAACTTATAATTAGTGAGTTATGAATGCCAGTACTAATATTGCACGTCCATTTAGAGACAAGTTTGTTTTCGGAGCTCTTAAGAACAGATTATGTCTGTATTACATCTAGGTTTACCAACAAACTGCAATAAATATATTTTGATTTTGATTTTGATTTGAATTATTATTCATTAAGTGGTCGTAAACGTGCTCGAGTGTGGGCAAGTGATATAACGAGGTGAAACGTGTCTTTTCGTGTTGTTTCCAAAACTCCATAGGAGCCTCTTGTAAAGTCCCCACCACTTTACAGGGGCATGAGTTTGACTTGACCGTAACTTACTTATTTATTTATTTTGTTAGCTAAATTTACTTACTTAGTGTGATTAAGACACTATTAAGACCATAAAAAACAGATGAACAGGCGGTATGGCCTTTAAAGGCTTTAGCCTGCCCGACGGGGCGAATATAAAAAAAAAAGTCACATGCCAAAAAAAAGAAAACAAAGTCTAAACTGAATATTTAAGTAACTTTTGAGTAATTTCCGTGTTTTATAGCAATTTGTGTGAATTTTCTGAAAAAGCCGAGGCGAGAATTCACGGGAAAATGTCTTTAAACGGCACGCAAACCAGTCGTGCCAGTTTGGGAAGTCATGATCGCAAATTGCGGTATAGAGCCCTGCTGGAAAATTTATCAACTTTGGGTAACAACTTTTTACACGGAACCTGAAAAGAACCAGGAGGTGGATGGGATAACTGAACCATGAACACATGCTAATAAATCTTAAATTCCTTATCTACAAATGTATTGAGTCTTATTCCTCACGTCTAACGGTCATGACCACCACTCTCTGAAGAAAAGAGAGTTGAACGGTGTGAAGTGTCGATGGCCGGTAGAGTAAAGTGGAGAAGAGAAATGAGAAATGATATACCAAAAGTGTATCTTGATATTCTTGATATTTCAAAACCTCACCTGCAGGCCTAGCATGGCCGTGAACATATTGCCTATCCACCGTTTTTATTCGCGTGTAGACGCAAAAAGTTAGAATATTAATATGTATGTCATTTTCTGTCGGGATAAAAAGTAGGACGCCCTGCAGCCAGGTGGAGTGACGACCTGCGAAATGCGGCTGGTGGCAAGTGGATGCGAAAAGCAGAAAATCGTGCCTTGTGGCATTCTTTAGGAGAGGCCTACGTCCAGCAGTGGACGAACATTAAATAGGCTGATGATGATGATGAAATCAATTTAGAGATATTGTAATTAGTAGTAAAAACACTAACCACGTTGTACGTGTTTTGCATTGTGGGTTTTGTTGTCAAAATGTAAATATATTTTTTAAATCTCTTTACATATTTATACCATTTCACATTTCCAGAGGATGAAGATGACAACAATGTCACACGCATGGATAAAACGGCCAATGCGGTGAAGGAGGCTCAAGCACTGCTTGCTGAGGGCGGCGTGGAAGAGAGGGTCAAACATCCTGGTACGTTATAGGTAACATATCAGTACTACCGCCAGTAGTTTCATAGTCTGGCTTTAGGGCTCTGACCATCCACTCAAGCGAGCTCCGGGAGAGGATGACAACTATGTGTGACCGACATTGTAGGCGGAAGAGACGAGACAACACTCAGTCGTCTCGGGAGGAGCCGTTGCGCAGTGCTGAAAGCTTTTTTATTCATCATAATCAGCCTATTTAACAGTCCACTGCTGAACTTTTAGCCTACCCCCGAAAGGGTGATTGGGCCATCTCCACCACGCTGGCCCAGTTGCGGGTTGGTGGATTCACATACGCCATTGAATTCCTTCTCCGTACGTATGCAGGTTTCCACACAATGTTTTTCCTTCACCGAAAAGTTAGTGGTATGAAAATCTATACATAAACTCCAAAGAGCTCATTGGTACGGGCCCAGGGTTTGGGTTTTTTTTTATTACTCGAACTTATTCTGGTTAATTTTAACACCAAGTAGTCTTCAATTTCTGGAAAACAAGCCTTTCAAGTTTTGGTTAGTCAAAGTTGTATGAAAATAACGCGCTAAGTTACCACTTTACCACTTGACAGGTGAAGGATACCTGGACTCCAGGGTACTTCGCGCCACCAGCGACCTCTCCGTGCGGTGCGCGGAAGCTGTCAGCGGCAACGTCAACACATATGACAAGCATGAGCTGGCGCAGCATATTGTGAGTCTCACTCATCATCAGCCACTGCTGTACGTAGACCTCTTAACCTCCACACTGAACGACAGCCTGCCTTTTCACAACGCGACTCTCACATCGTCGTCGGTCCATCTAGTAGGAGGCCTACCTACGCTGCGTCTTCCGGTTCGTGGTCTCCACTCAAGAACCTTTCTTCCCCATCGGGTATCGGTTATCGAGTCTCACTCGCTATATTGAAAATTTGATTTGCTTGTTACATTGCACTTATATCAATCCAATAGGCCTGCGTCCAATTTTTTTTATTACGTTGTAAAAAAGCTTAGTGCATTAAGACGAAACTCTTCGATCAGTGTATGTTGCCAGTGATGACAACGGCACTGAAACGTGGTCTCTCACTGTGGTCGTCAAAAGTAAGCTCAAAATCGCACAACGAGCTATGGAGAGGGCTATGCTCAGAGTTTGTTTACGAGATTGAATCAGGAATGAGGAGATCCGTAGATGAACGAAAGTTACCGACATAGCCCACCGGATTAGCAAGTTGAAGTGGCAGTGGGCAGGGCACATAGCATGCAGAACAAATGGCCGATGGGGTCGAAGTTCTTGAATGGAGACTGCAGACCGGTAAACGCAGCGTAGGACATCCATCCACAAGATAGACGGATGACCTGAAAGACAACATAACACTCGTGCATTAATAACTAATCATAATCATTATTTGGCACCAGGAAAAATACAGACAAAACAATTGAATCCACTGGCTCCGAACTAGTAAAAAAACTTTGTTTCGGAAGCCAGTACTCACTTTGCGCTTGATGCAACAATCTACTATTATCAGCCAATTGACATTATTTTTTCAGTATGCATAATGAATTTAATTATATCCTCCGCTAAGCCTGTTATTTGTAATAAGTGAAGGTATTGCCCTAGTAGGGGTATATACCTTCATGAATACTATTTCATTGAGAAATATACGTTTGATTCACAGAAAGAAAACCCTGACTTCTGGTTCTTCACCCTCCCCAAAGAAGTTCCATCAATGCTCAGCTTGTTCGGAACATTCGCGCCCACGCCCCCCGAGCAACGTCCGCGCGCTGTCCGCCGCCGCGTCGAGCGACAGCAGGCGACCACACTCACCGCGCCCGAGGCTGTTGAGAAGTGAGCAATTATCAATATCTACTCTAGGCAATGAAGATTTAACCACTTGACTTGATTCTAAATTTTCAGCGTAATCTTTCTCGAGCGGGCCAATCCTAGGCGCAAATTGTATGAATGACTTTTGTGTCTCCCACACACTCCCTGTCAATCACAAACGCTATTTGAAAGGATGAAGATAAGGGGGGGTTAGACAAGACCCACTTTCTGTTAGCGTTAACGCCTGCGGAACGATGAAATTGTATGAAAATGACATTAGCTTGATATAACATCTCTCAAGCTAATGTCATTGTCAATGTCATTTACATATAATTTCACCTTTTCGTAGGCGTTAATGCTAACAGCAAGTGGGTCTTGTCTAACCCCCAAAGACACCCGCATACCACTCTTTTAGGTAATCCGTCCATAAGTGTATGATAGTCTTCGTGTACTAAAATAATTAACAACTTTTTTCAGGCTAGACAAAGTAGAAGAGGGCAGTGAGATGGTGAGCCGAGTGAACCGCTTCATCATCAAGACATACCGCAACAACAATAACACTCCCCTGAGCTATTTCCATGTGGTGTTAGACCCGGATAGCTTTAGCCGCACTGTGGAAAACATTTACCACGTCTCCTTCCTTGTTCGAGACGGCATGGTGGCTATACAGCTTGGTGAGTTTCACTGACAGGGTTACATCAAGGTGATCCATTATCACCATTGTTATTTAGTGACTGAAGCAAAGGTCTCCGAGTCTACGGTAGCAAATTGGTTTTATGTATTTGTGCAGATGAGGAATACGAGCTCCCGTTCATCACGCCAGTCCCGCCAACACAGCAGGAGGAGCGAGATGTTGGTGAAGAGAACCAGTTCATAGTCTCCATAGATATGCCACGGTGGAAGGTACACATTCAATTGTACTTGCTATTTAAAGTGATGTGAGTTCTGCCCCTTGTAGACACACTGGGGCTGATAAGGATTGATCCCTATCTTTGATCATTATGTAGTTTGGATTTGCCTTAAACTCAAGCTAGTAATAGCTAGTTTTTTTCCATATTTAATCAATTGTATTTTTATATCTCGGCTTCTTTTTTTTCTTTTGTTTATATTGATATTATAAATAGCCTTGCGCTTGGCCGCCAACTCGCCTGATGTTAGGCGATGATGCGGCCTACGATGGAGCACGCTTGCCTAGAAGAAACCTATTCACTCTCGACTTGAAGACACCCAGATTGTAACTATCCGGGAACACCCACTCAGGCAGCGAATTCCACAGACTAGCAGTTCGCATAATAAATGTGGAATCAAAGCGCTTCGTACGGGTTCTCGGAATACATAATAGTACGCTTCTTGTCCTCTTGTAATTGTTATCCAGTCAATGTTGAGCCTAGGTATATATGCTCTATTTACCTACAAACGCACACTCCAATATTGAGCAGCACACAACTTGCAAACGAGATGATCAATATGTCATCAAATAGACGACCAAGGAAGGGTGTAAGTGCTAGTAAGTAAAGAAGATAGAAAATAATTATTAGTTATTAAAAATAAAAAATTAAGATGTTTTTTTATTTGTTTTTCTGTAGGGGAACACCTCCATTTATTTTTTCTTAGATCCCTACTAAAAATAAATAAAATTTTTAATGAATTATTTTTTCAAATATTTATGTATTATATATTTTAGGTGCTGAAGGAGAAACTGTTGGTACTCCTTCTTAAATAACTCCCGTGGAATCCTCATGGAAATTACCAAAAAGTGCAGCTGTTACGGAGTTAGTGCGGACAAACATACAAGCTAACACACAAACATTTCCATTTATAATGTTTCATCATCATCATCATCAGCCAGAAGACATCCACTGCTGAACATAGGCCTCCCCCCTTAACCTCCACACTGAACGACAGCTTGCCATCTACATCCACTGGATGCCCGCGGTTCATCTAGTGGGAGGCCTCCCTACGCTGCGTCTTCCGGTTCGTGGTCTCCACTCCAGAACCTTTCTTCTCCATCGGTTATCGGTTCTTCGAGCGATGTGGCCTGCCCATTGCCACTTCAACTTGCAAATTTTAACAATGTTTATTATTTATATATAGTTTGTTATCTATATATTGTTATTGTGTATACTGTGTAAATGATTAAACAAGATAACAAAGATTTTAGTTTAAAATCTTACTCTGTTGTGGCCGGTTTGACATTATAATGCTTGACATATTCTGAAATGATATCATTCTTTTTTCAGGAGCTGATTGAAGCATTCAAAATACAGAAGCCAATGATGGTGTTGAAACGACATTGAAAACAAAAACTCACCGAGCTTCAGATACCAAAGTCAAGCACATTTAAAGTGGCGCCATCTGTTGTCGAGTAGCAAAACTACGGCCACCGTGATGATATCAGACCTCACTTAGGAGCACATTGCAGTATCTACTCTTACTTATTTCTATGACATAGGCGTCGATTCTGTCATACTACTCACTAAACTAAAGCAATCTGACAGGACTAAAATTATCTGCCTTCTTTTCATTTTAATATGTGAGAGAAGGATGGCAACAATTTTAGAGTTGCACCGCTGCTGGTTCCGTGCACAAAGGGTAAAAACGGGGCCCTATTACTGAGCCTAATGTCCTACCTATTAACGGCTGTATCTTTGGAACCGTAATAGAGCCAGTTGAAATTTTCAGAGTATGTAACGTTACGGCGGATTGACTAACAAATAAAAAAGTCAAAAAGTAAAAACGAAAGGGGGGTATACAACAAACGTATTTTTGTATTAGCTCTAATTTAAAAACGGTAATACTTACAAGCGTTAAACTTAACATGATTATAGAACGCACTCTAAAGTATAACAATAAATAATAAAAAATGGCCAAGTGCGAGTTGGTAACAACTTTCTGTTCATTACCAAGTTATAACTGGTAATTTAGTTATTGAATTTTGTGGTGGTACGGAACCCTCAGTGCGCGAGTCCGACTCGCACTTTCAGGGCCGGATTTAGAGGTCCAGAGGCCTCGGGGCAACAAATATAGATCAATGATTTCTGTTATTTAAGATTAATATAATCAAATAATCATGTATGTATAAAGTACTGTAGGCTGTAGGTAAAGGTGAAAGAGCAAAAAAAAACAAATATCAAAGGAAAAGACTGCTTACTAGTGTTAACTAGTTGGAATTTGAAAGTTTTTTTTTTTTGAAGTCTCTATTGTGGGGGCCCCCCGTTTGTGGAGGCCCCGGGGCTTTCGCCCCGGTTGCCCTCCCCTAAATCCGGCCCTGCGCACTTTGCCGACTTATTACCATGACAAAACTTTTTGACAACGAACTTGACGCTTAGCGCCATCTTTCAAGCCAGTCTGAACTATTTTAAGTCCTCATTTCAGGTTTGAATCTCACCGATGATAGTAATAGCTAGCTATAAGAATAATCTGTGATTGTGACATTAAAATGTTGATTTTTATACTTGTTTTGTATTATTTTTACTCATCATCATAATCAGCTTTTCAACAGTCCACTGCTGAACTTTTAGCCTACCCCCGAAGGGTGATTGGGCCATATCCACCACGCTGGCCCAGTGCGGATTGCTGGATTCACATACGCCATTGAATTCCTTCTCCGTACGTATGCAGGTTTCCTCACGATGTTTTCCTTCAACGAAAAGCCAGTGGTATGAAAATTCGTACATAAGCTCCAAAGAGTTCATTGGTACGGGCACGGGGTTTGAACCCGCGACCTCACGCTTTCAAGTCTAGCGGTCTCCCAAACGGGCTACCACGGCTTTATTATTCTTACTAATTTGCCTAAAAAGGAAGTCGTTTTCAGTGTTCATATGTTTTAATACTGCGTTCAACGTTTTTAAAGTTCTAGAGATTGTAAGAACGCGAACTGCTAGTCTGTGGAATGCGCTGCCTGAATGGGTGTTCCCCGATGGTTACAATCTGGGTGTCTTCAAAACACGAGTGAACCGCTTTCTTCCATGATCCACGGAGTATATTATTATACCATGGTTTCTTCTAGGCAAGTGTGCTCCAACGTAGACCGCATCATCACATGGTTTGTGACAAAAACGTTTTTTTTTGTCACGAGCGGTGTCTATGTATATCAGTTTTTTTGGATCTAAAACAATCTGCGCATTGGCGAAAATTGGGGGGCCATGCCCCCCCCCCCAAAACACCTGGCATTTCCATATATTCGACTCAATTTTTCGATTTGATTCCTTCGAACTATGTCAGAATGCCCCCCCCCCCCCCCCCCCAAAATGAAATCCAGAATGCCCCCCCCCCCCAAATGAAATCCTGGATCCGTCCCTGAATCTGCGCGCCGCGGTTTCACCCGCGTTATATACCTCCTTGGTAGTGCCTAAAGTGATAGTGATAACCTCATTTGGTTTAGTTTTTTTTTCTATGCTGTAATTTGTCAATTACATCGTGTATTTATGTAGTAGTTTTCCTATATTAAAATGTACTCTTTGGTAGTAGTCTTTGGATTACATCAATTCTTGCCCTTTCATACAAAATGTATGGGGTTTTTTTTTTGGGTATTTTTTCGATATTTTAATACTTATTCTACTATTCGGGTTGGAGAGAAATCTAACAAATTAAAAATCATGAAAATCGTCATGATCGATCATGTAACCAACCCGACTTTGTTTTATATAATTACTAGCTGTGCCCCGCGGTTTCACCCGCGTAGTGATGAAAAATGGTGATGATGATGATGAAACGTAGCCTATTTTACTTTCTGGCTCTTGTACTATACCCATGCAAAAAATCAGGTCGATTCGTTGTTTCATTGCAGCGTGAAAGAGGAACAAACATAGATCCATAGGAAGTAGGACATAGATATAAATGAAATAATAATCCAACATATGAATGCTCAAAATATATTTTGTAATAACATCACCACGGCACCGTAGACTTTCGTACACCACAACAATACTGGATAATCTCTTAAATAACAATAATACATAGAGTACAATACACTCACGCACTTTATACAACAAAAATAGTATACTAGTCATCGACATACAATACCTATAGAGCATCGAGATATAGTCACAATCGTGCCAAAAAAATGTCCTAACCAAAACTCTGCGCACGCTACAAATTGCGCACTCAGTGCCGGTTTTAGCACTATCAGCGCCCTGGGCGACACTTCTACGGCGCAACCCTCGAAAAAAGGCAAAGAATAGATCTATAGATTTTTATATACCTGCGGCGCCCCTTTTTATCTGGCGTCCTAGGCAGTCGCCCAACCAGGCCCTGCCCTAACGCCGGCACTGCGCAGACTTTTTGTTTAGTTACAAGGTAACCGCGATCCGAGTACAACGCCGCGCGATGCCAGAGCTACGATGACATAGCGGACAACTAACGTTGAACACTATGCAAGCGACATAGCGTCTAAATTGGAGTAAATGTGGCATTGTGAAGTATATAATTGATACAATGTATGTACAATGACGCTCGGACGTTTTTTGACTGTTTTCACTGAGAGATTGTGGCTCTATAAGAATTGTATATCGATGCTATAGAGTCACAATCTCTAAGTGAAAACAGTCAAAAAATGTCCGTGCGTCGAGACATCTATTACATAGTTCACAATGCCACATTTACTCCAATTTAGACATTATGTCACTTGCAGTGTTCAACGTCGCTCGTCCGCTGTCATCGTAGCTCTGATATTGGGCAGCGTTGTAGTCGAACCGTGGTTGCCTTACAACTAACCAAAAAGTCGGCGCAATGCGTAGCGTGCGCAGAGTTTTGGTTCGATAAAGTGACTCTATAGGTATTGTATCTCGATGATGCTATTATACAGGGTGTAAGGGGAACACTCGAAGCCCAAAGAAGGTAATTGTACTCATCATTATGAACAACTTTTACTATGGGACCAACCCTGAAATCACGAAAAAAAATCAGCTGTTTCATACATTTTGTCGAGTGTCAATGACCGTTTTCTATAGAACAGCTGATATTTTTCCCGCGATTTCAGGGATGGTCCCATAGTAAAAGTTGTTCATAATGATGAGTACAATTACCTTCTTTTGGATTCGAGAGTGTTCCCCTTACACCCTGTATTTCCTATTGCACCCAATGTCTTTAAAGTGTGAATAATTAATACTATTAAATAATACGTGACAAGTAGATAATTACGTAACATTTTGATCTAGAATGTTTAGTACATAGTACAGTCATGGATATAAGCATAGTTTGTCACCACGACACATTAATGAACATGATTTTTTATGACTGGCGGCGGCGCTAACAGACTGCGAGGCACGGCACGGCAAGGCAAGGAATTTGTGTCATTGGCAATTGATTTTCAACCATATTTCAATGAATTAAGCACTGACATTCCTACACGAAACATTCATTCCTATTCCCTTCCCTATTTCAACACGAATAGGCCGAAACGACTCACGTGATGCCGCGGCACGTCGTAACATTCCATGGGATGCTTAGGCACATAGTAACATTCCATGGGATGCTTAGGCACATCGTAACATTCCATGGGATGCTTAAGCACATCGTAACATTTCATGGGATGCTTAGGCACATCGTAACATTCCATGGGATGCTTAGGCACATAGTAACATTCCATGGGATGCTTAAGCACATAGTAACATTCCATGGGATGCTTAAGCACATCGTAACATTTCATGGTATGCTTAGGCACATCGTAACAATCCATGGGATGCTTAGGCACATCGCAACATTCCATGGGATGCTTAGGCACATAGTAACATTCCATGGGATGCTTAAGCACATCGTAACATTTCATGGTATGCTTAGGCACATCGTAACAATCCATGGGATGCTTAGGCACATCGCAACATTCCATGGGATGCTTAGGCACATAGTAACATTCCATGGGATGCTTAAGCACATCGTAACATTTCATGGTATGCTTAGGCACATCGTAACAATCCATGGGATGCTTAGGCACATCGCAACGTTCCATGGGATGCTTAGGCACATAGTAACATTACATGGGATGCCACGGCATGCCGTTGCATCGCGTGAGATGCATAGTTAACTTCATGACTTTAAAGGAATGCGAGTGCTAAGTAATTGAAACAATGTTGAAACTAGCTTTCGTCACATGGGAAGCCACAGGATCCATCGGCATTCTTAGGCATGCCGAAGCATGCTGTGCCGCGCCGGCCCTAAGCGTCACAGCAATAATAAACTCGTAACAGGATCGGCATCGCCTCAACTCCATACTACACTGCAACGGATACTAATTACCTAGCATCAACGGCACCGCGTGGCCCTAGGGGGGTAAGACAAGACCCACTTTCTGTTAGCGTTAACGCATACGGAAAGATTAAATTGTATGAAAATGACATTAGCTTGAGAGATCGAGAACATCTCTCAAGCTAATGTCATTGTCAATGTCATTTTCATAGAATTAAATCTTTCCGTAGGCGTTAACGCTAACAGAAAGTGGGTCTTGTCTTACCCCCCAGAACTAGCTAGTGAACCGCTTGCGGATCGTGGTTAAATCGGTGTCACCGCGTTGATGTCAGGTCGTCGTCGTGTTTACGTCGGGTCGTCGTCGCGTTTACTTACAAAGTCAGCTCATACACACACATAAACAGTTTCTATACATATGACACACATTTGCAGTTAACATTAACAATAAGAAGAATATTCTGACAAGGATTTCATTGAACGTCGTCATCATCATCATTTCAGCCGTCTACTGCTGGACATAGGCCTCCCCCATAGATCTCCAAAAGGGCTGGTTGGATGCGGCCTGCATCCAGCGTTTCCCTGCGGTCTCTTTTAGATCGTCTGTCCATCGTGTGGATGCGGACATGATTGTGGGTTTTTTATTACAATGTTAGTTATTACCAGGTTTGCATGATGAAGATTATGTCTCTTACCGATTAAGAGAAAAAAAAAGAGTAGCATTTAAAGTCACCGTTCACTGAAATCCTTGTCGTACTGTTATAAGGTAATTTACACGAAAAATTATTCCCGTCTATACATAAATTAATGGGAATGCACATTCATTAAACAGATGCATAATATATATATTAATAATTTAAAATTAGTCCTTTAATTTTGTAATTAATTATAATTTAGGCGGTAAACAAAATCGGAATGTTTTTTTTTATTTGGGGCCATTCTAGGATTTTTTGATTTGGTTATTTTAGAGACATGGAGAACGGGCAGGTCTGGTAGGTACTTAATTCTAGGCATACGTTTTTAATAACAAAAAAACCATGGGGTTAGACAAGACCCACTTTCTGTTAGCGTTAACGCCTGCGGAAAGACGAAATTGTATGAAAATGACATTAGCGTGAGATAACATCTCTCAAGCTAATGTCATTGTCAATGTCATTTCACATTATTTCATCTTTCCGCAGGCGTTAACGCTAACAGAAAGTGGCTCTTGCCTAACCCAATGAACAGATAAAAAACAAGTTTTTTTTATTGAAAAACGTCTGTTTCAAACCAAGCTTTTATGAAATTAAGTCACCGGAACGGTGTGCTGATCAAAATGGGCACAAACACTGCCAGTCTACTGTTATCCGTCGAGGAGTGCCGTTGTCCACCGTCACCATCATCAAATCAGCTCGCTGTCACCATGACACTGTATTGTCATCGGAACTTGACAAGTATGCCAAATGTCAGCTCAATGGAACACCGGGAAGTGGGACAAATTAACTTGCAAGATTTGATTACAGACAGACAGACACCGGGACAGGTGAAATTAAATAAACGCTTCTAAAAAATATACTAATACATAAGCATAAGGGGGGGGGGGGGGAATACCTCAGTGCCTTAAGACGAAGGTCTTCAACCAGTGTGTGTTGCCAGTGATGATATACGGCAGTGAAACGTGGTCTCTCACTGTGGGCGTCATAAGCAAGCTCAAAGTCGCACAACGAGCTATGGAGAGCAATGCTCGGGGTTTCTCTACGAGATTGAATCCGAAATGAGGAGATCCGTAGACGAAAGAAAGTCACCAACATTGCCCACCGGATTAGCAAGTTGAAGTGGCAGTGGGCAGGGCACATATCACGCAGAACAGATGGCCGATGGGGCCGAAATGCTCTCGAATGAAGACCACGGACCGGTAAGCGCAGCGTGGACGTCCACCCACAAGATGGACAGACGACCTAAAAGAGACCGCAGGGAAACGCTGGATGCAGGCCGCTTCCAACCGGCCCTTTTGGAGA
This sequence comes from Agriopis aurantiaria, assembly GCA_914767915.1. Classification (NCBI taxonomy): domain Eukaryota; kingdom Metazoa; phylum Arthropoda; class Insecta; order Lepidoptera; family Geometridae; genus Agriopis; species Agriopis aurantiaria. Next base: position 4,081,170 of record OU612007.1, on the reverse strand, counting down.
TCGATGGGGGAGGCCTATGTCCAGCAGTGGACGTCCTACGGCTGCAATGATGAGGAGGTGAATTTGCTGGAGAGTTAAAAATTACTTTAATTGATGCTAGAATGGCCCCCTACCATTGGCACTAATAGTATGACGTCATTACGCAGTGCTCGCGGTTTGCCACCGGTAGCACTCCACGGTAAAGGTGGAATTCCAGGCGACGGCAGCGACAGACAGCGACGGCATGTGCCGCGGCGGCAGACGGCATTACTATACTGTATCAATTTCTATGAGAACGGTTCCGAAATACGACTGCAACTGCCGCGCGACAGTTTGCGACAACGCTTTACGACATTTGCTATGACATCTAAAGATTATGCACAATCCGTTTTTTTTTTTAACTTTTACTCATCTTTGAAATGTTGAAAACGAACGAGACAGCCTTTGTAGAGAAGCGAGGTCATAATTAAAAACAGAAAAGTTTTTTTTAAATTTAAATTAGAACGGCATTCAAGGCATTTCTGTAAGAAATTTGTTGTAGCCAGTTGCACCCATATAAACGAAACGTCAGTCATTCGAAATCAGTTAGCAACTGTGACGCGGAGTTCGACGCGTTGATCTAAATAAGAATGTTCAATCAAGGTTCACTCTTATTGCTTAGTAACAGATTTTCCTTCTCATTTCCTTTCTATTTACTTCTCTTTTCTGTGATTAAATCTGACAGCTCATCAGCTATGTTAGCGTCGTGAGCACTGCTGGCGTATTTCGGAACGCACCCTAGGTACAATTTTTTCGCCTATACATTCAGTAGAATTATTCGTCAATAATTTATAATTACAATAATAATAAAATAAAATTAAATAATCAAAATTAATCACCGGACATTATGTCAAAAGTTTCGTTAATTATCATCAAAAGTTCATTTCGTTTCTGAATACTTAGCTTTTAGTCTTGAAATTTCCGCTCCCAATGTATCCATGTTTTCCTGCAAAATTATTATGAAAATTGGCAAATCATTTGTCTCTACGATATACAGGACCTTACGGCCAACTGCTAACGCGGCACCAAACTAACGTTAAATCCGCCCAATTGGAAAATCACGCGAACGCAAACCGTATCTGGGCGCGTTAAGGTTCGCGTGGTTTTCCAACTGATTGGATTCAACGTTAGTTTGGTGCCGCGTTAGTAGTTGGCCGTAAGGCCCCAGGTTACCCGGAAAGGGTGTACTAAATGGGAAAGGAGTCCATGGTACCCATCATTACGAACAACTCTATGGGACCAACTCTGAAATAGCAATAAAAATATCTGCTGCTCCATACTTGGTCGAGTGTCAATGGCCGTTTTGTATGGAACGGCAGCATTTTTTTTCGCGATTTCCTTGTTCCTCTCATAGTAAAATTTATTTTAATTTTATTTTACACTATTCGGAAAAGAAACAACTTAAATTAACAAATTATAGTAGGTAGATAATAGACGTTATCCCTGGAGCCGGGTTCTTATCCCTGGAGCCGGGGTCTTAAAATACTGCTACGGTATCCTGTGGTGTTACGGAACCCTCAGTGCGCGAACCCGACTCGCACTTGGCCGGTACATTTTTATTTGAAAGGTGACTTGATCGAGCGTGTTCTAAGCTGGTTCAAGAAAATCTATATGGTGTTCCCCGATAGTTACAATCTGGGTGTCTTCAAATCACGAGTGAATCGGTTTATTCTAAGCAAGCGTGCTCCAATGTAGACCGCATCATCGCTTAACATCAGGAGAGTTGGTGGTCAAATGCAAGCCTATTATTAAAAAAAAAAAAAAAAAAAAAAAAAACTTCTCTTACCATCAGGCGGACCGCAAGCTTGTTTACCGTCATTAATATTTATCACAAAAAAAAAACATGCTGTCGAATTGATAACCTCCTCCTTTTCGAAGTCGGTTAAAAAGCTCACCTTGAGTGTAATATTTTTGAGTAGAGTGTCTTCTAGCAGCGCTTGCAGCCGAGTGTTCATCTCCAGAGAGAGCTCCAGGGTCATGCCGCCGGGGTCTCCGCCCCACACGGCCGCCATGGCGCCTCCACCCAAGCGTGCTATCTCCTTCTGCAATTCGGTGTGTATTTTTAGAGTTTCAAAGGGCAAAAACGGGCCCCTATTACCAAGCCTACGATGTCTGTCTGTCCTACATTTAACGGCTGCATCTCTCGAACCGTAATAGATAGCCAGTTTAAATTTTCACAGAGTAAGTTTATTTAATACTAGCGGTCCGCCTCAGCTTCGCACGGGTATTATTGGAGTTTTAGTAAGGATCAATTATTTTTTTGAAAATATAATATAGCCTATGTCACCCGGGGATAGTGTAGCTTCCCAACAGTGAAGGAATTTTTCAAATCGGTTCAGTAGTTTCTGAGCCTATTCAATGCAAACAAACAAACAAATCTTTCCTCTTTATTATACATACTAGCAGAACTGACAGACGTTGTCCTGTCTTAGAACTGTCAAACACGCAAAGTCAAAATTACAAATCTTATTTTTTACACCTTGGGTTACATTATTGGAGTTTTAGTAAGGATCCCTATTTTTTTTTGAAAATATATTATAGCCTATGTTACCCGGGGATAGTGTAGCTTCCCAACAGTGAAGGAATTTTTCAAATCGGTTCAGTAGTTTCTGAGCCTATTCAATGCAAACAAACAAACAATCAAATCTTACCTCTTTATAATTTTAGTATAGATTACGGCGGATTCACTAAGAAATAATAAAAATGTCTAAAAGTACAAACTAAAAGGGGAATCCCCATACAACAAACTTTTTTAAAATGTATTTTCTATTAGCTCTAATGTAAAAACGGTAATACGTACAAGCGTCAAACTTGACATGATTATAGTACACACTCTAAATTATAACAACAAATATTAAAAACTGGCCAAGTGCGTGTCGGTGACAAATTTCTATTCACCACCGGTTCTCGTACGATCGACGAAGTTAAGCAACGTCGGGCGCGGTCGGTACTTGGATGGGTGACCGCCTGAGTATGACGTCGTTTTTGCATAACTTCTTTGTACTTTTGTCGTTTTTGTACTTTGGTTGTCAAACTTAACAGGAGAGGCCAAACACCTATGTTTTATAAAAATCAGTTAATAGTTTTTTTATTTTTTTATTTATGTGGATGTATGGAACCCTCAGTGTGCGACCCCGACTCGCACTTGGCCGCTTTTATTTTAATATTGTAAATTCCAAATGAAGCTTATATAACTGTGTTAAATGTGAAAATCACGAGTAAAATTTTAGCTAATATCCATCGAGATACAATACATATTATAGTCACAATCGTGCCAAAAAAAGTCCGAACCAAAAGCCGGCGCACGCTCTGAATTGCGCCGAGTTTTTGGTTAGTTACAAGGTAGCCGCGATCCGACTACAACGCCGCGCGATGCCAGAGCTACGATGACATAGCGGACAACTAACGTTGAACACTATGCAAGCGACATAACGTCTAAATTGGAGTAAATGTGGCATTGTGAAGTATATAATTGATACAATGTATGTACAATGACGCTCGGACGTTTGTTGACTGTTTTCACTGAGAGATTGTGGCTCTAAAGGAATGGTATCTCGATGCTAATTTCTATAAAAAACTTACCTTTGTCAACCTCTTCACTGTCTTTAAAGCAGCATGAGCAAAAATACACATTATCAAGCTTCAAACAGGATTTCGTGTTTCTAGAACCACAATTATTTCAAACTAGCTGCGCCCCGCGGTATCACCCGCGTACTGATGAAAAATGGTGATGACGATGATGATGAAAAGTAGCCTATGTCACTCTCTGGCTCTTGAACTATACCCATGCAAAAAATCAGGTCGATCCGTTGTTCCGTTGCAGCGTGAAAGAGGAACAAACATCCATACATCTATACATCCATACATACAAACTTTCGCGTTTATAATATTAGTAGGACTAGCTACCTTAACACCTTGCTAATAGACGCTAATTTGCCTTATTCGTTTGTGTTTTCTTTTCTTGTAGTCAACATGTCTCAATAAGCGCGATTTGTTTCACAATTTGTCGATCAACCCGTTGGAAAGTCGTTTAAGAAACTTACGCTGTATTAAACTATACTTTAATAGGAATACATGTCAATTTACCTTGTTTTAATCCCACTCCGCGGACATATTACTTCAGATGTTCAGCTGTGACTTGTTCCTCAACTCGTTGGTCAACTGGTTGAGTTTTTTTAAAGAAACTCACACTATTTCTTACAAGCTAATTTATACTGTATCGTTATCGATATAGGTATAAATTTACCTTGTTCATATCCCTATCTTCGGACGCGACCGCTCCGGCGGGCAAGGTACTCAACGTGTGTCTCAACAGCCGCGACTTGTTCCTCAACTCGTTGGTCAGCTGCTTGGAATGTTCTTCTAGGAACTCGCACCGCTCTGCGCGGCGCGCGGCCGCTCGCTGGAGGGAGACTATGCGCTCTATCAGCGCTTGACGGTCCGGCTCACGGACCTACAATTAGTTATTACACATTTTATATAACACCATAACTCTTTTTGCCGCACACCCTTCGACCAAAATAAAATGAATGGACGGGCCATAACCATTGAACTTGCTCAGTAAAAACCGTCCCCAGTAATATAATAATAACCTAAATTTAGGTTTGTATATAGGTATATATTAAGATAAGATATACCAACTTTTTTTTGTTTGTTTGTATTTTTAAGTACTTACCTATTTTCTTATTAGTGTGCACAAATGTTATCATTTAAAGTGGCCAGAGGGCCAGAAGGAACTGTACACTGCAATACAGGCTCTAACGAGACCTAGTGCAGGGTATAGTGATCCTAAAGGTACACCACTATACACCTAAGCAAATATTTGTAGGCTAATAATGTTACCAACATTGTTAAAATGAAATAAAAAAAATTATAACCGCGTACAATATATTTGTTACAAAAAATAGATAGCGGTTTTTGTTGTGTATTTACACTTCGGGAAAGCACACGAAGGCATAATTTTGTTAGATGTTTCGTTATCATGTAACAATAGACTCGTGTTGCACTTCCTACGGCTAGAGACCGACTGAAACGAAGTGAGCGCCGGCACTCATTTGTAATCTTCAAAAATTCGATTTTTCTGTCCCCGTCCATTCATTTTATCTTGGTCGAAGGTTGTGATAACATTTTGAAAGAAAAAAGGTTTTGTCGAAACTTTATTCATTTTCGTTTTTTTACCACCAAAGTCTTGTAAAAATAACCACTGCCAATAATAGCAGGTGCTATAAACACCTCGCAAACATAAATCAAAATTAACCCAATCACGAGCGAGCGCACACGCATAATGCGAGCCATTATTATTGTTGGATCGGACCTGTTTTTTACTTTTTTCTTTATTACTAGCTGACCTGACAGTCGTTGTCCTGTCTTAGAACTGTCAAACACGCAAAGTTCAAATTGAAAATCTTATTTTTTTTACACTTATTTATTTTGAAAAAATTCATATCTCACTATTTAAAAAAATTTAATAATATAGCCTATGTTTCCCGGGGATAGTGTAGCTTCCCAACTGTGAAAGAATTTTTCAAATCGGTTCAGTAGTTTCGGAGCCTATTCAATGCAAACAAACAAACAATCAAATCTTTCCTCTTTATAATATTAGTAAAGATTTATTTACTTAAATATTTCACCTTAACTAACGTGGTAAATTAACTAAGAGACGAGCCTATAATAGTAAGCTTTGCGAAGCCTCACTAGGATAACCCGTGTCGAGAACTACTGCAGTCCGCCTATCCCACTACATCATCATCATTTCAGTCATAGGACGTCCACTGCTGGACATATGCCTCCACCATCGATCTCCAAAAGGGCCGGTTGGAAGCGGCCTGCATCCAGCGTTTCCCTGCGGTCTCTTTTAAGTCGCTTGTCCATCTTGTGGGTGGGCCCATCTATTGTTAAGTACCGTTTCTCAACTAAACTCTCAAAATCGACAATCTGTATCTAACCTTGGGAAATAGCTTTCCAAATAAACTCGGAAATTTAATCTGTAACGAGAAAAATAACATTTAAACCTCACCGTCGAGTTTGGTGAACGCTCCTGGCAGCGTCAAATAACAAATAACTTTAAATCAAGGGAAACAAACCCTAAAATTCTGAAAAATAAGTTTAGTAAATAATAGTAGATTGTTGCATCGAGCGCAAAGTGAGTAATTAATGCACTCGTGCATTAGCGAGGTGCGTAATCCAATTTTCTTTCAACTACCAATCTACCTTCCGTGATAAAATATACCTCATCATCATCATAATCAGCCTTTTAACAGTCCACTGATTGAAGGACCTAAATTTACCTAAACGAAACCTAAATTTCGCTAAAGTCTTGTTTACAATAATTATTTTTTTGTTTCAACTACGTAGTAATGTTATCATTAATCACTAAGGTGATGAAAAAAATAACTCTATTGTTACCTGAATATCTGGCACGTCCGCGTGTCCGTTTGGCAGTCTGTCTTCAGGCTGAGCGCTCTCCACGCTGCTTAGAGACGTTGTTGAACCTGACAAGTGCACAACACTAAAGTTAACGGCCGGTTATCCGAGTCGCGTAGGCAACAAAACGCTCCCTCAGCCCCCGCCAAGTTATAGCGACGATGTATTTTGCCACGCAAGAATCAGGACGCTCGCGGGGGTGTGCAACGACAAAAACGAGCATAGGTCCGACCTCGATGACGCCTGGCGTGGTACTGAACGCGGCGCGCGCAAATTATCGCGATCTTTTTACGCTTTTAATTTCACTAAAAAACGAAACTATTCACTATCAAAAATCTATCCAAATAAAAAAAAAATTGAATAAAATTGCCTTTCAGTACATGCAATTTCCAGGTTGTTACGAGCTTTCATTAGAGCATAAAACGATAAAAATAAACTAACTCGACTTAGTTTCAGATATTTTTTTGATCCAGGAAAGTTTATTCTATCGTGTTTTGAACCAAATCATAAACTCAAACACAGATGCATCTGTGACATGTATTTTTTTCCAACTCAAATACATATTGTAATTTAACTGAATAAAATTGATTTAAAACCGTCAAATTTGGTATATGAGGCCGTTAACGTACATTCATTTTATTTTATTTATACTTGGATAGCCAAAAGCCTTGTTTTATAAAAATATAGAAATAATAAAAACACCTCGCTCGGCCAACATAGGTTATCGCTTATATAGCCCGTTGGTCCAGTTGGTAGTGAACCTGCCTTCTGAGCTTGGGGGCGTGGGTTCGATTCCCATCTAGGACAAACATTTGTGTTTGTTCTATATCTGGGTGTTAATATCTATTTATGTATATGTATGTATATGTATATATATATATATGAAATAAATATATTAAAAAAAAAAATTCAAACAGACTGCCGTAACTAAATAATGACTGTAAGGATTTGATTTATAATCTCTCACCTGTCCTTGTGGAAGGTGCATCGGGGGGCGGTAGCTTAGCTTCCAACTGCTCGCAGCGCTTCAGCGCCCTCTGCAGCTCTCGGTTCAGTTCCTGGAACCGGAAAATATGGCAATATTTACATGTTATAACAATTCAAAAATATGTAGACCAGCCTTACTGCTACCTGTTTCAAGCGATTCTGTTTAGGTGAATTAAAATTAGTTCAAAAATAAATAAGTTATAACCGTCTTACCACAAAAGATTTAAGCAAGCTTTAGACTTTTATTTTATTTTAATTAAGTTCAAATGCTTGCTGTGCTTAGCAATTGTTTCACTGCGAAAAATATGCTAAACACCTGTCTAAAGCGTGCTTAAATCTTTTGTGGTAAGACGGAAAGTGTTTAATTTGATGCTAGACAGTGAGGGCACTATACTGAGTTATGACGTCACACCTCAGGCGCGCCATACATATGCTATACTAATAGACGATTTGCGAGAAAGGGATAGAGTATCTCCTCTCTATCCCCACCTAAAACTTTAAACGCTCAGGAGAGATTTGTCAGCCAACTTAATTAATCCAAAAAAATAGGGATTCTTACAAAAACTCCAATAATGTAATCCAAGGTGTAAAAAATAAGATTTACAATTTTAACGTTGCGTGTTTGACAGTTCTAAGATAGGACAACGTCTGTCAGGGGGTCTAGACAAGAGCCACACACTGTCAGCGTTAACGCCTGCGGAAAGATGAAATTGTATTAAAATGACATTGACAATGACATTAGCATGAGAGATGTTATCTCAAGCTAATGTCATTTACATACAATTTCATCTTTCCGCAGGCGTGAACGCTAACAGTGTGTGGCTCTTGTCTAGACCCCCTGGTCAGCTAGTAACAGATACACAAGTTTGGTTAATCTCTGACTCCTATGCTAGGCTCCTAGATTACCTGCATCATAGGAGTCAGTTCCTTCCAAGTAATAGTGACAGATATTGACAAAACTAATAACATTTAGTATTATATGCATGCAGTATTTGTGTGTGTGTGTGTGTGTGTGTGTGTGTGTGTGTGTGAAGAACTCACTTTTATGGCACTGGCATGTTTCTTCTTCAACACTCCGTTTTCTCCTTTCTCCCAGTCGAGTTTTTTGTTCGCCTCCGCTGCCTCCTCAGTCAGCTCAGCCACCTGGAATCACATCACGCCAGCATCAGGAACTGGCTGCGTTCTGCAGTTTTACTTGCGATATAACTATTCAGCTATTTTCTATTATAAAATAATAAATTATGTCTTATTATTCTCTTGCCAAATTTCAATACGTTCAGCCACCTAGTCGCAATAACGCAAATAATGGCTATATTAGAACGAATCTTACCCCCTTGTGGCTATATTAGAACGAATCTTACCCCCTTGTGGCTATATTAGAACGAATCTTACCCCCTTGTAGCTATATTAAAACGAATCTTACTCCCTTGTGGCTATATTAGAACGAATCTTACCCCCTTGTGGCTATATTAGAACGAATATTACACCATTGTGGCTATATTTGAACGAATCTGACCCCCTTGTGGCTATATTAGAACGAATCTTACCCCCTTGTGGCTATATTAGAACGAATCTTACCCCCTTGTGGCTATATTAGAACGAATCTTACCCCCTTGTGGCTATATTAGAACGAATCTTACCCCCTTGTGGCTATATTAGAACGAATCTTACCCCCTTGTAACTATATTAAAACGAATCTTACTCCTTGTGGCTATATTAGAACGAATCGTACCCCCTTGTGGCTATATTAGAACGAATCTTACCCCCTTGTAACTATATTAAAACGAATCTTACTCCTTGTGGCTATATTAGAACGAATCGTACCCCCTTGTGGCTATATTAGAACGAATCTTACCCCCTTGTGGCTATATTAGAACGAATCTTACCCCCTTGTGGCTATATTAGAACGAATCTTACCCCCTTGTAACTATATTAAAACGAATCTTACTCCTTGTGGCTATATTAGAACGAATCGTACCCCCTTGTGGCTATATTAGAACGAATCTTACCCCCTTGTGGCTATATTAGAACGAATCTTACCCCCTTGTAACTATATTAAAACGAATCTTACTCCTTGTGGCTATATTAGAACGAATCGTACCCCCTAGTGGCTATATTAGAACGAATCTTACCCCCTTGTAGCTATATTAAAACGAATCTTACTCCCTTGTGGCTATATTAGAACGAATCTTACCCCCTTGTAGCTATATTAAAACGAATCTTACTCCCTTGTGGCTATATTAGAACGAATCTTACCCCCTTGTGGCTATATTAGAACAAATATTACACCGTTGTGGCTATATTTGAACGAATCTGACCCCCTTGTGGCTATATTAAAACGAATCTTACCTACTTGTGGCTATATTTGAACGAATGTTACCTTTCTAGCGAGCACCCTGTTCTCCTTGTTCCGTCGTTCAGTCTCGTCATTCAGGGCCGTTCGCAGATTGGTACACTCCAACTCTAGGGCCGCCACTCGCTCGCGCAACGATGTGTTGTCGGCCGACAGAGCTTGCGCCTGCAAAAATATACACATTTATACACGAATACGAAACAGATGACGTTTAAGTCTTCGACCAGTGTGTGTTGCCAGTGATGACATACGGCTCTGAAACGTGGTCTCTCACTGTGGGCGTCATAAGTAAGCTCAAAGTCGCACAACTAGGGCTATGTTCGGGGTTTCTCTACGAGATCAAATCAGAAATGAGGAGATCCGTAGACGAACGAAAGTTACCGACGTAGCCCACCGGACTAGCAAGTTAAAGTGGCAATGGGCAGGACACATAACACGCAGAACAGATGGCCGATGGGGCCGAAAGGTTCTCGAATGCGGACCGGTAAGCGCAGCGAAGGACGTCCACTCACAAGACGGACAGACGACCTAAAAGAGACCGCAGGGAAACGCTGGATGCAGGCCGCTTCCAACCGGCCTTTTTCGAGATCGATGGGGGAGGCCTATGTCCAGCAGTGTCCTATGGCTGAAATGATGATTAATCATGTGAAGCAAAATGAGGCAGGGAAAGCGTACGAAAACAAAACATCATTATTATCATCAATGTCCACTGCTGATGGAAAATTTGAGCTCAATAAGTTGGGGGTAACTGTATTAGACTTCAATTGCATAATTTGACCAAAACTAACAAGGCAAGTTAAAAATAAAACTCGTAAAAATTTAAGTTTATGACTCTGTATGTTTGAGGTAATATCTGGGACGACTGAACCTATTTTGAAAATTCTTTCGCTGATAATAAGCAGTATTCCCGAGTAAAATAGGCTATATATTTTATGATTTGTTCACAACGCGGGCGAAGCCCGATCCGACTAGTCCTAGCAATAGGAAATATTCAGTTTTTGGTACAGGCGTCGGTTACCAGAGGCACACACACACAGCGATCCCGCCGGCGCGATCGTAGACCCACAGGATCTGTTAGAAGATCGGTTAGATTCTCTCCAAATAATCATTCAGTTCAACAAACCGCTAGGGCTCCAGGGCACACCCCCTCTGGGGTGCCTGGGCAATTCTGATTCCCACTCCCGGCGACGACGACCCAAGCCGAGGTTCGTACCTTCGAGGTGCCCTTGTGCTAGTCGCCTATAAACTTAACCACCAAGTTATGCCGAACGCACTCTGCGTTCGCTAACTAGTCCGGTCAAGCTGTAGAGGCCAAAAGGCCAACAGTACAAGTCAATACAATAAAAAGCGGGCAAAGCCGCGGGCGAAAGCTGATTTTAATATCTCACCTTAGCCTCGTATTGCTGGGTTCCGTGGCGCGTGGCGACATGCTGGTGCGTCAGTTTGGCGGCGTGCTCTAAGGCTGCAGCCTCGCGTCGCGCGCACGTCTCCGCGAGCGCGCGAGCGGACGACAACGCTTCTTCCGCTTGCGTTGCCCGCTCAGACTCTCTAAAAGCACATGTAGTATTTAATGTAAAAAATCAAATCAAATACAATAAACAGTGAAAATTTTTACACATTTTACACAAGAAAAAAATAGAACCTTTTTTGAAGCCGGCCAAAAAGGTTGCATCGCGCGCCCCTCGTTCCCTACCGCCACGAACGCATCTGTTAGTACCTTTGCAGTTGTCCGCTGAGTGTATCAGCGAGTGCCGCCTTCGCCCTCAGAGCCGCCAGTTCAGCCGCCTCTTCTTCCAACCTCAAGTTGCTTATTTTCAATTTCTCCACCTTAAACCACAGAAAAGAGAAGTAAATAGAACGCAAATGAGAAGAAGGAAAGAGTGAAGGAAAATCTGTTACCAGGCATTTTGAGTGAACCTTGATTGAACATTCTTATTTAGATCAACACGTCAAACTCCGCATCACAGTTGCTAACTGATTTAGAATGACTGACGTTTCGTTTATAGGTGCAACTGGCTACAACAAATTTCTTACAAAAATGCCTTGACAGCCGTTCTAATTTAAAAACTTTTTGTGCCTTAAACAAATATGAATTTATCATTATCATGGTCCCTCTCTTTCTTCTACGAGATAGAAGAGAGCCACCTCTCTAATTCTTCTTTTTACATAGGCGTTTATTTTGGTACATACTACTAAAGAAATAAGTCTCAATCTAGCTTACCTCCATAGTAGCCTCAACGAGACCCGTGCACGCATCATCTCTCTCTCTCTTACACGTGTCTAACTGCTATGAAATAGAAGAGAGCCGCCTCTCTATTTATTTTCTACATACGAGTTATTTTGGTACATACTACTAAAGAAATAAGTCTCAATCTAGCTTACCTCCATAGTAGCCCCAACGAGAGACGTACACGCATCATCTCTCTCTCTTACACGTGTCTAACTGCTATGAGATAGAAGAGAGCCGCCTCTCTATTTATTTTCTACATACGAGTTATTTTGGTACATACTACTAAAGAAATAAGTCTCAATCTAGCTTACCTCCATAGTAGCCCTAACGAGACCCGTACACGCATCATCTCTCTCTTTTACACGTGTCTAACTGCTATGAGATAGAAGAGAGCCGCCTCTCTATTTATTTTCTACATACGAGTTATTTTGGTACATACTACTAAAGAAATAAGTCTCAATATAGCTTACCTCCATAGTAGCCTCAACGAGACCCGTGCACGCATCATCTCTCTCTCTCTTACACGTGTCTAACTGCTATGAGATAGAAGAGAGCCGCCTCTCTATTTATTTTCTACATACGAGTTATTTTGGTACATACTACTAAAGAAATAAGTCTCAATCTAGCTTACCTCCATAGTAGCCCCAACGAGAGACGTACACGCATCATCTCTCTCTCTCTTACACGCGTCTAACTGCTGCGAGATAGAAGAGAGCCGCCTCTCTAGTTCTTCTTTTTCATGGCGACAGAGTATTAGGGCAGCACGGCATTCTTTTAACTCTGCCTCTGAAATTTAAAGTTTTAGTATGAGAGTTTTGAACAAAGTGAGAGTCATCATCATCATCAGCCTATCATGTTCCCACTGCTGGGAAACAGGCCTTTTCCCAGAGATAAGATAGGGATTCATCATCATCATTTCAGCCGTAGGACGTCCACTGCTGGACATAGGCCTCCCCCATCGATCTCCAAAATGGGCCGGTTGAAAGCGGCCTGCATCCAGCGTTTCCCTACAGTCTCTGCGTACGGGATGGGGATTACCCACCTTAGATTGGTTGCAAAGACAGCTAAAGTATTTAGAGGCTGACAGGAGGGTGGCTGTAGCCTAGTGGATAGAGCGCTCGGATTACTGACCACTACCATGCTGGCCCAGTGCATGTTGTTGAATGTATTTTTTTATAAATAATAGGCTTGCGTTTGACCACCACCTCGACGATGCGGTCTACGTTGGAGCTCACTTGCCTAGAAGAAACCGATTCACTCTCGACTTGGAGACACCCAGATTGTAACTATCGGGGAACACCCATTCAGGCAGCGCATTCCACAGACTAGCAGTTCGCACAATAAATGTGGGATCAAAGCGCCTCGTACGGGTTATGTCATATCTTTTTAAAATGTTGTGGCTCCTCTACAAACCAGTTTCCTTGGGAAGTTTTCCTTCACTGTTGTTGAGCGATGGCATCGAAACTGCACATAATTTATTAAAGTACTAGCGGCCCGCCCCGGCTTCGCACGGGTATAGATATATAGCCTGTATTAACCAGTGATAATGTAGCATTCAAATGGTGAAAGAATTTTTAAAATCGGTCTGGTACTTTTTGAGCCAATTCGTTACAAACATACTTACATACAAATCTTTCCTGTTTATAATATTACTAGCAGACCTGACAGACGTTGTCCTGTCTTAGAACTGTCAAACACGCAAAGTCACAATTACAAATCTTATTTTTTACACCTTGGGTTACATTATTGGAGTTTTAGTAAGATCCCTATTTTTTTTGAAATTATAATATAGCCTATGTTACCCGGGGATAGTGTAGCTTCCCAACAGTGAAAGAATTTTTCAAATCGGTTCAGTAGTTTCGGAGCCTATTCAATGCAAACAAACAAACAATCAAATCTTTCCTCCTTATAATATTAGTATAGATTAGTATAGACTAAATAAGCCAGAATGCACTACAGTAATATACCACAGAAGACATAATAGTACAAATACAGAAGATTCACGGCGCAATATCATTTAAATAAATAACGACTCTTGGTAATACGTAGCTTGCCTTTTAAGTTTTGTCGTTTGAAGAAAAAACACAACTAGAACCTTATAGTACTTTTTATTGTTTTTCAAAGTATTCACCACGTAGCTTGATACACTTTTCCATTCGCTCAAACCAGTTATTATAACTTCTATTCCACTCTAAAGTGGGGGTGTTCAAAATGGCTGACTTGAAAGCGTCGACTGCTTCCTCACCGGACTGGAACCTTTGACCACGTGGACTTTTCTTAATTTTAGGAAATGTAAAGAAATCGTTAGGGCTTAGGTCAGGGCTGTATGGAGGATGGTCAAGAATTTCTACTTGTTCCTGCTTCAAATACTCAATCGTTTGACGAGCGCTGTGTGAGCTTGCGTTGTCGTGGTGCAGGATGATGCGTCGCTTTGAGTTAGATTTTCGAAGTTCGGCGATGACTTGTGGTAAACAAACTGTGGTATACCACTCTGCGTTAACCGTTCTACGATCTTCAAGTGCAATAGTCGCAACATGGCCGGTTTTCCAACGAACGTCGCCACCATCTTCTTTAAAATGCATCGAGAATGAACAACTTTAGTCGGCTTTGGCTCGTCTTGAAAGACCCAGATTGTAGATTGTTGTTTGGAATCAGGATCGTAGGCATAGATCCAAGATTCGTCACCACTGATGATGCCGTAGACGTGTTTTGACTCTCCTCGGTTGAACCTTTGCAGAGTTTTCTTACACCATCTGACGCGGGCCGCCTTGTGATCTTCGGAAAGCAGATGCGGTATCCAACGGCAAACTAGCTTTCTCACACCAAGCGCTTCATGCAAGATCTTCTGAATGGTTGTCCCTGAGATGCCTAATAGAGCCTCTATCTCTCGATACGTCACATGACGATCTTCGAGAATTAGTTGTCTCACAGCAATGATGTTATCTTCAGTGAAGGCGGATTTTGGGCGTCCTTCGCGAGATTTGTCACTAACACTAGTATGTCCACGCTGGAATTTTAAATACCAGCGTTCGACAGTCCGCAGACATGGGGCTACATCACTGAACACAGATGTTAGCTCTTCAGAACACTGAAGCCGTGTCAGGCCTCTTCTAAAGTTGTAGAAAATTATTGCACGAACATTTTCCTTAGAAAGATTCATTTTCGTACGTAACCTGCCAGATTCCAATCGACGCTGTGACTAAACAATAGCATTAATCCTAATACTTTCAACAGTTTTGAGATTCAAAATTTAAACACATTCGAATATAGAACAATTCCAAATTCAAAATTGCCGGGAAATATGGAAACTATACTTAAAAGGCATGCCTAGTACACAATAAAGTGCAATTGAGGACGTGCGAGCGCTACCTACCTACAGCTATATTGACCTAGAAGTTGCCTCTCTGTCTATCGCGCGGCAGGTCCAACAAGTCGGCTACTTGTAGCTTCATACCTTAATTGCGAAGTGCACCAGCAGGCCTAGCACGGGCCGTGGACAAATTGTCTTTCCACCTTTTTTATCCCGCGAGAAAGAGACAGATGTATCCATATTCTAGCTTTGTCGCGTCTACGCGCAGATAAAAATGGTGGAAAGACAATTTGTCCACAGCCCGTGCTAGGCTTGCAGGTAGAGAATACAATCCCGAGATTCGGGATCCCGGCCGTTTTCTGGCCGCGTAAATCCTGGGACTCTACTTGGCTACTCTCGGGATTTTCAGGATTGCCACAAACAGGTCTAGTTTGCATTCCATAGTCCGTTGCGTCTTGACAATAACATTGCCTAGATTTTATAACTTAACGACAAAAACAACCCTTAGATACGCCGAAATATAATAGAAATTCGAAATAGTTTTTTTGTGTTGTCTTCTTGATATCTTGCAAAATTATAGTTATTTTTTTTGTTTTGTCTATTTTCTTTTCTTACTATATTGTGATTTGTGTTGTGCAACGATATTAAAGACTTTTTTTAAGAAATGACCCAATTTATTCAATTTTTTTTTTCATTTTAGCTCATTTAGAAACCACATCGTCTAATCCCGGGGTAGCCCCGGGATCCCGGGATTACGCATCAAAAGTCCCGTAATCCCGGGATTGAAAAACATGCTCGGGATTATATTCTCCAAGCTTGGTAATACATAAGGGCCAGGATAAGTAATAATGTTACCAGGACAGTCATAATGTTACCAAGTTGCCTGGCCTTGATGGAGTCGGTTGCGTTAGCGATGGCAGCCTCTTTGGATGCCTCCAGTTCAGCCATTTGCTGGGACAGCTTCTCCGTTCGCTCAGAGCTCTCCTGGAAACATATCACACTAATAGGCGTGTGTCCTAATTTTTGGGTTCCGTACCTCAAAAAGAAAAAACGGAACCCTTATAGGATCACTTTGTTGCCCATCTGTCTGTCTGTCAATACCCTTTTTCTCAGGAACGCGTAAAGGTATCAAGTTGAAATTTATATCAAACACTTGAAGCTACGGTTTCTTTCAGCTGTAAAAAAAACAATCTTGTAAGTCAACGCGATCTAAAGATATTGCCGTTTATGTCGCAATTTTCGCATATTTTGCAGTTTCACAAGGGAATCAAATCCTATATGGTACTTCCTGTTGGCCTAGAATCATGAAATTTGGCAAGAGGCAAAGTCACAGCACTGATAAAGGGAAAAATCCGAAAGTTGTATATTTGAAATTATATCATTAATATAAAACATTGTTATGCGTTTACAAACTTACATTTTGTAGTTGGTATGTATGGAATCACCATGTTGTGCACTACAAAGTAAAGTTTGTCTTTCAATATTTTCAACTTTTTGTAGTTTTTTTTGCTTGGAGTCGCGCTCTGTGGGTTACGTCTAACAGACCCCTCGGAAAGCGAGTCCTACTTGTACTTGTCCGGTTTTTTATTAAGTTAACTCTTAAAAAAGCTAATCTTATATGGAGCTAGTATACAGAGTAGTGGCTCATTATAAAAATAGAGGGGTATCTTACCTTGTAAGCGTCCATTTCCATGCGCAGCTTGCTCTGGGTCCACTTGAGCCTTCCCTCTAACTCTTTGACGTCCTCTCGTACTTTGGACAGTTCACGCTCTGTGTTTTGTATCTCATGGCACTGCGGAATAATATATTACAATCTTTTACCGCAGACAAAAACACTATCTGCATAGCATATAGTATCTAACACAATGCTTTTCAACAAAAAGTCCGTGGTTAGTTTTCACAATACTTTGTTTTGAGGGTTCCGTACCCAAAGGGTATAAACAGGACCCTATTGCTGAGCCTATGCTGCCTGTCTGTCTGTTCGTCTGTCTGTCCTACCTTTAAACGGCTGTATCTTTCGAACCGTAATAGATAGCCAGTTGAAATTTTCACAGAACATATAATGTTACGGAGGATTAACTAAAAAATAATAATAAAGTCATAAAGCAAAAACTAAAGACCCCAGTCTCCCTATATTTATCTATGGTCTCCATACAACAAACTTTTTTTTAAAGTATTTTTGTATTTGTACTAATGTAAAAACAGTACTACGTACAAGTGTCAAACTTGGCATGATTACAGTACACACTCTAACTAAAGTACAAATAATGGCCAAGTGCGAGTCGGTGACAAATTTCTGTTCATTACCAAGTTAAGCATTATCTAGGGCGCGTTTGGTACTTGGATGGGTGACTGCCTGGGCGTGATGTTGTCTACATTCACTACTTTTTGTATTTTGTGGTGGTACGGAACCCCCAGTGCGCGAGCCCGACCTGCACTTGGCCGGTTTTTATTTATTATTATGATATGGGCACGCGAATTAAGTTGTTATGAACTTAATGACGTAACTTAATTAAGTTGAATTAAGTTACTTCAACCATCGTTGAAGTAACCGGCTTTATCTTAAGTCCATTGTATATGTCCAATTCAACCATTGTTGAAGTAACCGGCTTAATCTTAAGTCCATTGTATACTAAGAGTATACAATATATTTTAGTACCTTATCATCATATAGCTGTATGATTCTATGCTTCTCGCCATGGGCACTCTTCAGTTTGTTGCTCAGCAGTTCAGCTTCAGCCTTTGCGGCTGTCTCCGCGGCGGTGGCGGTGTCTGCGGCGCGTCGGGCTTCTATCGCGGCGCATTCCACGCTCGCGTACCGCATCACTGCTGCGTCTTTCTCCCGCTCTGCTTGTTCGACGCGTTTACCCATCTAAGAATACAAATGGCTCAACAAAAATGGTTCGTCCTTTAATCTCGTGAAGTTTTAGGCTATGCATGTAAAATGACGCTCGAACTTTAATGCAAAAAATAATTAAATAATTATATTTTCTACTTACCAGATCTAATTTCACCTCTAACTCTTTAAAAGTCTGATCTTTCTCATACAAATCATCAGACTGCTGCTTCATTCTCTCTCTCAAAGTAGTGTTTTCTTTTCTCTGTTCAAATAACAGCCTTTCTAACGCCTCCACTTGAAGTTTTAGCACATCTTTCTTTGGATCTGACTCGTGTACTAAGCTTTCATTGTCATCAAAGTTTTCTAAAGTTAAAGAAAAGTTTTCTTTCGAGTTAGTCTTTTCAAAAAATGGCTGGTGTTTTTCTTTTATTGCAGAGTCGTTTGTCTCATCTTCAAAGATGTCACTCATGACTTTGCCATTTGGTACGGGTTTTGAATTTTTGGTAGGTTTCTGAATGGAGCGCTGATTGTAAGCATACTTAAGGCTGCCACTGACAGAAGAGAATATACCATGGACATTTTTAACTATGCTCCCAATGTCTTGTGATAGGATTTCTTTAGGTATACGAGGGTATCGACCGTCAATGTTGCTAGTATTCTCAGAAGCTTTGGTGTCACTTTTTGTACTAACCAATGGCATGTTTTCAGGAATTTTCTGAACAGAGGTCACTTTACTTTTCTGACTCATAAATTGCGATAGAATTTTTTCTGTATCCAAGTGGTTTTCACTTGAGTTTAAGCTTGCTTTGTCAATTGTTAATATGTTTTCAGCACTGCGGCTGTACGGGGACTTGCAGATCATGGTTTGACAGGAATTATGCTCGTCTAAGCTCAAAGTTGACGTCGCCAGACTGCTGTGAATTTTGAAACCCTTTTCTTGATACATATTTGTAATAGGAATGCTTGAAGTCTCGTTAGAACATTCACTGGTAGCTTCCGAAATATCTTTGGCAGTATTTTCAATTTTGGAGGGAGATGACTCATGATGAAGTGATCCTGTGATGGGACTATCATCTGGTGGAGTTGAGATTGGACTGGATAGGGAACTGTGGTCTAAACTCTCGCTTTTAGCAGAAGTTTCATTATTCGTAGCGATCTTTTTGACGTCTTCATTGTCGGTAGTAATACTTTTAATGGGTGATATTTCTGAGTCAGAGGACGTGGGGAACGTCTCAGAACAGCCTTCCATGATCTCGATGCCAGAATCGCTGCTTTTCTCGCTGCTCGTTCCATTTTCTGCATTGACGTCAACATTTTCAATATGGGTCGAAATTACGTCGTCTTCTGCAGACATGTTACACTTTAAACTAGTTATTTATAAATAAAATCATTGGAATTTTAGTTTTAGCATATAAACAGTTAATTGGTTAATTTATTGTTATTTCTTTGCAAAAAAAATAAACATCAGCAGCATATCAGCAGCGTTTGACATTTGACAACTTGGATTTTGACAGCCAGCTCGATTGACAGTAGAAATAAACCAAGTAGTAACCAATAAGTGCGAGTAGGGCTCGCACACTGAGAGTTCCGTACCACCACATAAATACAAAAACTTAAAATTAAATAAAATTATCTATTATAATTTAGCTGATTTCTTAAAGAAATGAACACCATTTCAATTCAGGCCTTAGGCTACTTAAATTGCTATCTACTAAAGTACAAAAAAGTAGTGCAAAAAGACATTACATTAGTGATTAGTCACCCATCTAAGTACCAACCGTTCCGCGCTTGACATTGCTTATGTACGTGAACCAGTGCTGAACAGAAACTTGTCACGGACTCGCACTTAGCCAGTTTTTTTTTTGTTCAACTTTCGAGAGTATAATATAATCATGCTAAGTTTGACGCTCGTACACATTTTTTTTTTAGACTAGAGCAAAAACAAAAATATGTTTAAAAATACGTATGTCTTTGTTCATCAATCCGCCTGAACATTGCATAATCTGTGAAAATTTCAACTTGCTATCTTAGATGATTCAATAGATACAGCCGTTTAAAGACGGACAGACGGACGGACGGACAGACATACAGACAGCATGGACTTAATTATAGGGTCAGTTTACACCCTTTGGGTACGGAACCCTAAAAAGAAAGTTACAATTGTGTTGCTAAAACCAAAAATACATCAATCATCAATTTGCGCATTGCAGTAATAATCTGTGTCATTTACTTGTGCCCACGTGTGTGACTTCAATCATAGATAGATAGATAAACTCTGTTCACACCACAAATCGCATCGCTGCTTGTCCTTTCACAACCTTCTTCTACAGCAGCGTGGTGAGATTTGGCCTCGGGGGTACCTAGTGCAGTAGTCCCACAAACTCCCATTTGCCAAGGCTTGAATATAAAAAAAAACTCAGAAACGGCGATTCTCCACATGAAAAGACTTTGGCATTGCAAGTCGTCAAGTTTTATTTTTCGTAAAATAACCCACCATTATATTACAAATTGCTTGAAAATGAAATTAATAGAAACGCAGATATTTCCAGTCTTGTCAAATTAGTATAATTTAGTGAATGGTACAACTGAATCGATGGCAGCCTTCACAATAATGTACCCATTGTGATTATCACAGAAAAGAAAAAAAAAACTTCTCATTTCTGTGGTGATTAGGAGCTTGTGGAGCTTGTGCACATGTGTATCGTTCCGTAACTCCTTTTTCAAAATCTACCGGAAGTGCCACTGAAGTAGGAACTTGCTTTCATAAACTGGCAGCATTCTGTCTGCTTCCTTTGGAAACGTCATTTCATGTCAAGTCATTTTCATTGAATTCGCTCGCGAACACAGAACACATATATCTCGCGAAGAAACTCGAATTAAAAGTAGGTCGGCAGTTATTGATTTTCAATTCCTCTTCAGCAAACAAAGAACGATAGCGGACAGTATTGGTATTGCTTTGTGTTTACGCGATCGCAATATAATTGCAATACCTGTGATACAGCGGGACTGAGGACTGCAAAATGCCTGTAAGTACAATTTGCACATGTGACTGAAATTTGATATGTTGGCTTATTTCGTGATTTTCTTTGTCGTTCATAATTTTTCTGTTGCGTAATTTGTTCGAATTTAGCCGAAGAAATACTGTTATTTAGTTGGAGTTGTCTAATTTTGAGTTTTGGACGTTGAGTCATCTCATTAGTTTCATGGTCATAGCTTCTACCTACGTAGCGACGCGCTTACGTAGGTTACTTTATTAGCTACCTATACAAATCTGCGCACATTCTAGCAAAGTCCGCCATCTGCTGAATCTTATTGATTTTCCGTCGATTCTTGGTGGAATCTTATTAGAAATGTCAGCTTCAGAAGTGTAACCTATTTGCTTCATGTAAAGGAAATTATTGTCATCATCAACATCATAGTCAAACTCTTGTAGTCCACTGCTGCACAAGCCTGTCCCCAGCTCAACCAATGTCTCCAGATCAAAATTATTACATATAAGTATTTAAACATAACCTGAATGCTCAGCAGTGTTTGCTTACTACTGGCTTGATCAGGCACTTTTCCTTCAAAAATAATTAAATATGTACCTCCTCACTCAGTAGAAGCTTTGGTGTTCACAAAAACAAATAAAACCAGCAGCTGCAGATCAGAATTCGTGGTTCTCATTCAGCTTTTTGCAACTTTGAGTGTGCTAATAAATGAATAGAAATAGATCGTTTAAGTAAAATTAATACCCATATGGCTTTCATAATTATTCGTTTTTGCCTTTTTGTGCCTAAATTTACTTACCTTGTCCGATGTAGCCAGGTTTGGAAACATCCGAATCTACTTCAAAAATTAGACAAAATTATCAGAAACACTTTGTCAACAATTTTGAACGTAAATTTACAAGATCGGGAGCCAGGGAAGCGTGGAAAGTAGTATGTCCCAACACTGACCTACCTTTGACTCCATCTTCACAGCGTCTATGGGACGGACCGATCTGTGAGCGAGTGCGACAACAACTTTTAGATACATGCTTAAGCTCTACAGATCGCGCCCGGCTCTTGGCCGTTGGGGAGTGGGAGTCAGGTTTGTGGCTACAAGCCCTCCTTTCGCCAAACACCATGGACATTATTATATTCATCCACCTTTAGAATCGCGACTTCCCTTCGCTTGGGCGCATCTTGTTGTGCTCCACACCGCTGCCAGAGTGGTGTGGCGCCAGCCTTAATGATATCATCCGCCGTGCTTTTACCACCGCCAACTGCGCGGCCGTTCTTGAACCGACCGGCCTCGTACGTGGCGATGGCAGAAGACCGGACGAGATGACTTTGATTCCGTGGAAGATGGGGTGGCCCTTAGTGTGGGACGCGTCTTGCGTTGACACTTTTGCGCCGTCACATCTTTCCGGAACGCAGATTAGGGCTGGCGCGGCGGCAGAATCTGCAGAGGATCTCAAAAGACGCAAATATGGTACACTGGATAGTGGATAAATTTTTGAGCCTTTTGGGGTCGAAACAATGGGGCCGTGGGGAAAGGGACCAAATTTTTTTTTAAATTTTATCTTCACGCCTGATAGACCACAACCCGACCAAACTCGTGACCAAAATACCGGCCTCTACTTTGCTCAAAGGGTGAGCATCGCCATACAACGTGGTAATGGGGCCAGCATTTTGGGAACAGTTCCCACTGGTAACGGTTTAATAGAATGATAGTTAGGTTTTAATTTGTTGTTTTTTATTTATTTTAATTTTTATGTTTGGTAGTAACAGTTTATGGTTTTAAATATCTGTGTTTAAAATATATTTCGTGTAAATAAATTATACTATAGAAATAGTTTATTATGTTTGTATGCAAATAACCCAATGTCTGAGGCACTGTTAAATAAATTTCATACTGTTGGCATTAAATGGCCTTTACTTTTTGGTTACCGAATGGACAAGGAAAATTAAAAAAACTGACAACTACGAGTAGAACTCGCGCTCCGAGGATTCCAATGGACAGAACCCACAGAGTCCAATAATATTTTTTTAAGACAAACTTAACTTTGTAGTGCACAATAAGGTGCTTCCGTACATACCAACTACAAAATGTAAGTTTGCAATCGCAAAACAATATTTTTTCATATGACAAACTATTTTCATATGATAACTTAAAAAAAAAATCTGGGCAAGTGCCTTTATTAACTAAACAAAAGACAAGCTAAAACTAACACTACAAATACAGTTAGACTGCCCATAGACCGTTGAAGGTCTAAAGGCAATCCAAATGCTCAAGCCCACTACCAGTTGGCAGCGTACCCAACATGCTGGCGGCATTAACTTCAAATTAACAATTTTCAGATTTTTTCCTTTATATGTATATGCTGTGAGACCTTGCCTCTTGCAAAATTTCATGATTCTAGGTCAACGGGAAGTACCCTATAGGTTTTGATTCCCCTGTGAAATCGCAAAATATGCAACATAAACGGTCATATCTCTTGATTGCGTTGACTTACACATTTGATTTTTTTACAGCTGAAAGAAACCGTAGACCCAAGTATATGATATAAATTTCAACTTGATACCTTACGCGTTCCTGTGAAAAAGGGTCTTGACAGACGGACAACAAAGTAATCCTATAAGGGTGCCGATTTTTCCTTTTGAGGTACGGAACCCTAAAAACATAAAATCATTGTAATTTTGCAAAGTTTACGGCTTTACGGTTGCATGATCTGCACTCATTATTTCTTTGAAATTACAAATTCATGATTTCTCAAGATCATTTTTTACTGTACCCATTATAATGGAAGTAAGTGGCATTAGCTTTAACGGCTGCACTCCAAAATATTGTTTTGTCCAAAACCTTACTTAGATAATTTAATTTTTTTATAATTTTATTTAAGGCGAGGTTTTCCCACTTTTAAGCAACGGTCATTACTACAGATAACTATAAGGGCGCTTGCAGACGATGCGTATAAGTAGCAAGTAGAAGTTGTAAGTAGCTACTATGCATCGTTTGCAACGTTTTGCTTAGTGCTAGTAGCAGTGGTAGTGCTTAGTAGTACTTCCACTGACACTTAGTAGCTACTTACAACATCTACTTGCTACTTGTACTACGCATCGTCTGCAAGCGCCTTAAGGCTTAGTACAATGTACTAATCGCATTTAGTGGAGCAAAATCATGGTGCTTGCACACAGTCGTGCATTTCGCTACTTCTATTTTTGAGGTTTAGCTTATATTTTTCGAAAAGTATAGCTGTAATGTAAAATGTAGTCAAGTCTAGGTTAATAGGTTATTACTGGGCAAACGTGCTCCATCTTCGACCCCATCATCGCTTCTCATCAGGCCAGATCGCGGTCAAACGTTAGCCTAGTAGGATGTAAAAAAAAAATATTTAGCTTTACAGTCCTCTCCATAATTTTGAAATCTGTATATTAATGTATCGTAGACATCATTTGATAATTTAGTAAATATAGGTATTTGAATGAATCCAAGAAAACAGGGAGAAAAGCGCAAATCAGTGTTACTTTCATATAATTTTTTATTATGCGAAATGTCTTTGTGTTTTGGTCTTTACGGTTTCCTAGATAAAACATTCAATTTTGACATGAAACCATTTTTACAATCTTGAGCTAAACATGGAAGTAGACAAACTAAAATTTAAATGGTCAATATTGCTAAAAGTGGGAAAAGAGGGCCTTAAGAACTCTGTCTCCGTCACAGCTACTTTGTTTACGCATTTACAGTACTTTTGAAGATGAAAAAATTATAGTATTCCATTTCTATGAACTTAGCTTCATTTTGAATAATTTGTAATTATTCAAAATGATGCTAAGTTATCTAAATACTTACAAATCTGAACTTTCTTTATATTTTAAACTGTTTTGTCTCCCTCTGATAAAATCAATTAATGCTGCTTTTAATCCATCCTCCACACACTTGTATTCCTATTGGACGAAGCAGGACAGTGATGGTGGGAGGGGACTGTCATCCCTTTCCCCCACACCCTCCCACCACCCTATTATGGAGACCCCACACAAATACAGAATCCCATTAACCTCATTTCTAGTCACGACTTTATGGAGTAGTGAAACCTTCGAACCTTGTAAAAATTCTCTAAAGCATTTTTAAAAAAAGGATTATATTTAATCGTACCCCAAAACTCCTCCACCTAGTGCTAGATGACTTGAGAGCCGTATTACAAAATGTAGTCATTCAATTTTGGTTACGGGATTTTCAAGCATAAAACAACAAAAAAAAGCCGTAATTGTCAAGACGAATATAAAACAAGTAAACCATAACATTAACATTGTTTATTTTATGTCAGTAATTTAACAAAAGCCACTCACAATCTTTCCCTCCGAGAGTTTTACGAAAAACTACTTTTGTAAATTGGATGTAATTTGATAATATTGTTTGTCTAAAATTTGAAGCCGGCATTTTCAATAGTAAATACAGGTACATTAATTTCAGAAATTTAATTTTCTATTTGATTGAATCAGAACGCCAAAATCCAGTAATGGTAACTTTTTCATCAAAAAAATTATTTGAAGAACGGTATTTGCACTGCTGTTCCGTCGTCGATAAAAAGTTAAAACCTCAAGGCCTTACCTAAATCTACATAGCTAAAATTATTGGCGTCATTTTGATGCTCGTCAACTATTTTAGATGTGCAATTAAATATTTCCTACTCAAAAAGTGCCCTCGACGAAATCAATTGCAAATGTAACACCCCATCCTTGACACACCTGCACCATGGTTGGGTCAGGGGGGAAACGAGGCCCGCGCTTCCCCCCTGACCCAGGCGCATGGCCAGTGTTGCCAGTGTTACTTTTTTTACGTTTATCGTAAAGTTTTTCGGATGTATAATTTGTCCGTTCTAATGTGACCTGTGAATTTTGTCAGATTTCAGAGTTAAAATGCCATATACTATGCATACATATTTTTTATTCATCATCATCATCATCCCAGCCGTAAGACGTCTACTGCTGGACATAGGCCTCCCCCATCGATCTCCAAAAGGGCTGGTTGGAAGCGACCTGCATCCAGCGTTTCCCTGCGGTCTGTTTTAGGTCGTCTGTCCATCTCGTGAGTGGGATATTTTTTATTATTACTAATATACTCGTGAATGTATTTCCGTCTCAAGTCAAAATCTTTACTTTCGAAGGTTAATTCGCAAATTCAACCGCACCGAAAATTGGATATTTTCTGAAAATAGTAACTTTTTGTTCCGAAGCGTTACTTTTAAACTGGCCTAGCGTTACTTTTGGCTAAACTGGCAGCACAGCGCCGCGTAGCATCGTATCGTACCGCCCTAGGACAGAACGCCGAGCACGCTTGCACCGCGCGCACCGCGACTTGTAGATAACCCTGTTGCCTCAAGGTTCAGTGTTCTTTTTCCATTTTCAAATCTAAAAGGATTCTTATTCGAAAGTCATTTCTGAACTCAAGTTCTAACCTCATCGGTGCGTCGTGTTTAAAGTCGATGTAAGATTTCGTACCCAGTTGCTAAATGGTGAACATGTCAAGATTCCATTTGCCAATTTAAACAAAAACTTATTGCAAAGACATTCTAACCTAATTCGTGTACCGTGTTTTAGCAATTCGTAATTTATTCGTAGCAAGTAATACTGGTGTGAAATTGTCGAGCCAAAACCTTGCGAAACATTTCTTGGGCAGTGTTTGACCCGATTTTTTGCTCGATTCAATTTTCGAGTGTTGATTGTGTACTTTTAATCGAAACCAAGATGAAAGACTCTGTGTGTTGGTAAGAATGATAAAAATTATTGCATAAATTTCAAAGAATTCGTACCAGTAGCATAAACAAGTTTTCTTAGTCATCTCAAGTCGAAAATCTGTGTTCTTAATTCGATTCCAATTCGTTTTTTTTGTGAGCCTATTTTGATATGTAATTCTTATTTTATTGAATATGCTATAATTCAAGGGACCGCGCTTGTCACTTTTAAGAAAATATTTCACTTCTAAGGGTAGAAATTAGGGGATAATTCCCGCTTACAGAATTTTACCTACTACCCGAATTTTCCGGCTTCCGTCGGGTTATATTTGAATCAATGTTTGAATCAAAATAATGAATAGTTAAAGTTATATGATTATTTACGGGATATATACCGTGGTAAGGTTGTGGAACGCTGTACTTTTTTTGAAGTGGGGTAAAACGATTTTTGCTGTGTCAGTTTTGTACAGAAAACTATGTTAGCATCTCACACCTATAGCATAAACTATGTGCAATAGAACTTAGTAAATGTTAACAAAACATACTCTTTGTGTGGTGTCCTCTTTTCCTACAGATATCGTATCATTATATCAAAACATATGGTAACTATAAATCACATAAGTAGGCCACCGGTCCACGCTTTTGGCACAAAATAAATAGCCACAGAATACCGGCTCCATACTAACAGGCACACGCACTCGAAGGCGCGTACATACAACGATCTCGAATCAAGTTGGTCGAACGCCATTCACGAGTGCCTGCGCTTTGTCAAATGTGGCAATTGTCATAATTTACAATGATTGTTCCATTGTCATATTGCAAACAACTTTACTTAATAATGAGGCTTTATTATACTTTAAAATATAATAATCGTGCCTTTCGTACATGCCGTAATCTACGAAAATCCTCGCCAGTTACCTATTTTAAAGACTTATTTGGGTTACTATTTTCTATTAGAAAAAAATATATTTAAAGTGACATAATTTTGCCTAATAAATGTTTTTTTTTATATACTGCAATTTTTAAATTTTTTTGTCTTTTTATTGATACTTCCAAATCTAAACTTTTTACAGAATATTATAGTTGCTTTGCCAGCCTTAGCGCTACGGCATGAAGGTATGGTCATCTGAAGCCGGCTTTCTGTACCTATTTATTTTGCGCGTGCGGCATACATAAAACTATACTATAATTTAAACTGTGGTATTAGCTAATATTAGAATGCAACTAATGCTAGCATGAGTAGCAGTTTATAAATCTTGCACGTCCGGTTTTATTGGCAATTCTTTTAGTTTTCCGGTTTAAAATATTCCGTTAAGGCCCTCTTTTCCTACTTTTAGCAATTTTAGTCATTGTAGTTTTAGTTTGTCTACCCCTATTAGCTATTGGCGTAGATACTGTCATACTAAACTAAACTAATCTGACAGGACTAAAATTATCTGCCTCTCTTTTAATTTTAGTATGTGAGAGAAGGGTGGCAACAATTTTAGAGCTGACAAGTTTAGTTTAGAGTACATCAGAATCGACACTATTAGCTGTTTAGCTTAAAATTATAAAAATGATGTATCCAAATTTAATGTTTTATCTAGAAAGCTGTGTTTTTAATATATATATTGATATTTTCAATAATCGCTGAATTAATTTCGATAAAATTTCTATGGGACCATCTCTGAAGTATGGCCTACCAAACAAAAAATTATCATCAAAATCAATTCATAATTGGCGGAGTAATCGCGTAACAAACATACAGTCGTATTGAGAACCTCCTTTTTCGAAGTCGGTTATTTTTAACTGCAAGTTACTCTCACTTTACTATATTAAGGGCGCGTTCTGAATTACTCCAATGGCGCCAACAGCGCTAATTAAAACCAACACGGCACGATGACAATTTCTCTGTGACGTGTGGCTTCTCATTAGCGCTATTCGCGTTGTTGGCGCAATTCATAAGGCGCCCTACATTGGCAAAAGTTACCCGTCTTTGTTTCTTTTTCGACTAAACCAAAGGATAAATTGAAAAAAAAAAAAAAAAAGAAAGCATATTTAAAAAAGAAAAAAATTGTTCTAGTTTCTAGTTGATATAAAAGCAAAACTACTGAACCGATTTTAATGAAATATTTTTTTGGGGACATAGTCTTCTTACATAGGACTTCTTAAACGTTGTGAGCTAACAAACATTAAAAAAACACAAACGAAGCGAGAAATTTCAATCCTTCTTTGAAGTCTGTTAAAAATACTTTTTAAAAGGAAAAGTCGCGAATAAAACCGCGCAGCTAGTTCTAGTGTTTCCATAATAATTTATATCCAGATTTTTTTTTTTTTTTTTTTTAATTATTAAATCGGCTGTCAACACATTTTTGTAAGAAATTTGTTGTAGCCAGTTGCATCCATATAAACGAAACGTTAGTCATTCGAAATCAGTTAGCAACTGTGATGCGGGCAAAGAACTTTGAGACCTAACCCAAAAGGTAAGGTCTAAGTTCTTTGGATGCGGAGTTCGACGCGTTGACATAAATAAGAATGTTCAATCAAGGTTCACAATGCCTAGTAACAGTTTTTCCTTCTCATTTCCGTTCTATTTACTATTTTCTGTGTTTATATCAGTGGCCTTGTACTAGAATTACAAAAATCCTTGTACAAAACTACCAACTTATCTGTACGGTTAACGAAATGATGGAACTATTTGTTTCCAGCGGAGGCTATCAGCTTTGTTTGATAGTGGCTCCCCAAACGGAATACGAGATTGATTTTTGTAAATAGGTCATTCAGTGCGACAAAGAAGGACAGATATAGCTGTTGCCGGTTTCGAATGTTGCCGGAGCTAGTTTGTTAAAAGTAACGCGTGGCCAGGCTTCTCTAAGCCTAAGAGTAACGGTTTGGAACTAAAACTGTCATGCAATCCTACTAATAATATTATAAACTCGAAAGTTTGTATGGATGTTTGTTCCTCTTTCACGCTGCAACGGAACAACGGATCAACCTGGTTTTTTGCATGGGTATAGTTCAAGAGCCAGAGAGTGACATAGGCTACTTTTCATCGTCATCATCACCATTTTTCATCGCTACGCGAGTGAAACCGCGGGGCGCAGCTATTAAACAAAAATTTACCCAATCCAAATACTTGAGAATATAGTGTTTTTTTTTTAAAATAACCTTTATTTAAACGCTCTCATCTGACACTAAACACACACTTAGAATATGTTATGATAATTAAATGCATATGTAATATTTTATTTCTATGTTGCTAACCATTGAGGAGCCCTAGTCGTGAACCAATCCTAAGTGCAGCAACCATGTCATGGTAAAACTCAAAACCGGCTATTATAATAAAATGCGTAGGTACACAAAATTTCGTGTCTGTGACTCAGTACCCTTAGTACAAGTTTTGATAGTATACGAAAACTTTTTTCGTTTACGTATTGTTCCATACATTTTAGTAAAGCGCCTCCAGCGGAAACGCGGAGGAACTAAAATCGGCGGTATAGATTGCTTCACTCTAATACGAAAAAACTTTTCGAATACCTTTCAGCCCAGCAATGTATGGAACAATACGTAAACGAAAAAAGTTTTCGAAAACTATCAAAACTTGTACTAAGCCTACTGTGCTGTTGACCGTTGAAGAGTTCCTTTATCTGGAGCTAATCCTGGATGCCGATTCATGTTTACCATAAAAATGCTTTATCATCCAATTTTAACCAACATGTAAAAATTTAACTCCGTATGATAAGAGGAAGTAGTTCTAATTCAACTTGCAACATTTGACCTAAACAAACTAACATACAAACATTGCAAGTTAAAAAAAATCTTGTATTTTTTATTTTTATTTTAGTATCTTTATTGCTTAAAGTAACGGCAAGGCTTCAACAAGTATAAATAGTAAATAAAAACTAACGGCTGAACATATTTTCTTGAATCGTAGCTAAGAACACTCTTGATCAAGTCACCTTTCAAACAAAAGCTAAATCAAAATTGGTTCAGCCTTTTGCGAGCTACGATGCCACAGACAGACACAGATACTCACATTATACTTGCAACACCCCTTTGTTTGCGTCGGGGGGTTAAAAATTACGAATAACGTTACTTTTGTAAAGTTGGCAACACCGTCCGTTCTTTGTTTGTGGAGTGACCTAGTTCCGTAGATACCACGATAGGATTTGCGTTGCAATTTATTTATCTACCCTCCAGTGACCTAATTTCGTGACGCGCAAGTGCATGACTTCAGAACTCCTTAGATAATTCTATTATAATCATACAACCAGAATAAATAGGTCAGTGGTTCGCGCGTTCGAATCTTATATCGTAGGGAGTGGGATCAAATCCTGTGAGCATATTGTGCTGGCATTGGCGGATCCAGGGGGGGGGGGGCTATGGGAGCCATGACCCCCAAAACACCTAACAACTCCATACATTCGACTCAATTTTTCGATTTGATTCCTTCGAACCTTGTCAGAACGCTAACAGTGTGTGGCTCTTGTCTAGACTCCCAGGTCATTGTATGTGTAGGTAGGTATAGGAAGGCTTTGGACTGGTCTTGATGGTTGGCGTTTTGTGTCTAGGACTTGCAGAAAGCAGTGATTAAAGAAACCCTTTCCTATCTTCCCCAGGATGCAGACCACGCCGCACCTACCGTGGAAAATGTCCGAGTGGTGGTCCGTGTCCGTCCGATGGACCAGCGGGAGAAGCTCGACGGTTCCTACAACTGTGTCTCCGTAGACCCCGTGAACAACACCATAGCGGTGACCAGGAATAATGTGACGCCAGCCGAGCCGCCGAGGGTCTACGCGTATGATGCGGTCTTTGAAAGCAACACTAGCCAGGTATGTGAAAGGGGTAGGTGGCGTAACGGATGGGGTGGGTGACGTAACGGGTGAGATAAGTGGCGTAATAGAGATGCTCCATTGGTCCTACAACTGCGTGTCTGTGACCAGGGGGGTTAGGCAAGACCCACTTTCTGTCAGCGTTAACGCCTGCGGAAAGATGAAATTGTATGAAAAGGACATTGACAATGACATTAGCTTGAGAGATGTTATCTCAAGCTAATGTCATATACATACAATTTCACCTTTCCGCAAGCGGTAACGCTAACAGAAAGTGGGTCTTGTCTAACCCCCCATCGGAATCATGTCACGCCAGCCGAGCCGCTGAGGGTCTACGCGTACGATGCTGCCTTTGAAAGCACTAGCCATGTATGTGAAAGGAGAGGTGGCGTAATGGTTGGAGTAGACTGTACCTGTCCGATAGCCTATTGGACATTGTCTTTAGAATAACCGTTTTGAAGCTTTCTTGTTGATATTTAGTTTTTGTAACGGCCGTAATCTAGATGCCTAGTAATTTTTGTAGAAACATTGCCCTTTAAACCGAAACTTTGCACACTACTGCAGTTGAACCTGCCAGCTTCCTTGTTAGTTAAAAGATATGACCTGGGCCTTTTCAAGGCGCCAGAGTGAATCTTCTAAGTCTGCGTGCTTCATCTTCGACCACATCGTCGCTTAGCAACAGGCGAGTTGGTGGTCAAAAGCGGACTTAATTTAAACCGAGCTATAAAAAAAAAAGTTGATCATGCAAAAAAAGTTAAAAGAAAAAGGCCGTGCCACACGTTAGAAGTGAAAATTTCATCAAGGCTGACTATCTCTCTCGCCCCCTTAGTCGACTCGAGCCGACTTTACCCGAACGTCTGCTTTTCCCCCATCCGAAAAACTGCTCATACCTAAAGAAGTTTTCACTTCAAAACTCCTTTCATAATGGAAACCGCCAAAACTACTCCGAGCATTCGCGTTCCAATCTAAACGAATAACACAAAATGGCGGCTGCTAAAACAATTTAGTTTCACTTTAGCTTCTCAAACGAGTTTCGACTGTAAATGCTGTTAATGTTGGAGAATAAAGTCCAAATTCCGCTGCGGTTCTAGTTACGAAATAGTACCCGTTTATCTGACACGGTCACATTGCGTAGTTACCACGCAATTATGACGTCGTCTGTACTCAATTGCTATTAGCATGGTTGAGGTGGAATTTATTTATAAATGCCGACATAATTTTGTTCACAATGCATTATTTCATTTCCCGACGACGCGCTAAGCAAAATAGGTAGTGCGGCGTCGATTTGTTGTACTACTCATCAGCATCATCCACAGCCTTCTTTATCCCACTGCTGGGTATACGCCTCTCTTGCTATGCCATCTGCCGCGGCCCAGGGGCCAACTGCTTACGCGGTGTCAAACTAGCGTTAAAACCGCGCAGTTCAGAATATCACGCGAACGTGAACCTTAACCAGATACGGTTTGCGGTCGCGCAACGTTTTTTCATCACCTAAACTGGATTGTTTAAACAGCTAGCCGTAAGGCTCTTGTGCTAATCGGTTCCAGGTTCGACCCGCAATAGTGATAAACATCGTCGACCCACCTTGCAGTTGGACGACGCTCCGCTTACCTTGTTTTGGCCACCACTATCTTACTGTACTAACTACCTACACCGACTTCAAAACAGGAGATTTCCAATTCGAACTGTATTTTTAGGGTGTACAGAAAAGTTTTTTTTGTTCAAATTAGAACGTCTGTCAAGGCATTTTTGTAAGAAAATTGCAACCATATAAACGAAACGTCAGTCATTCGAAATCAGTTAGCTACGTTCGACGCGTTGATCTAAATAAGAATGTTCAATCAAGGTTCACTCATAATGCCTGGTAATAGATTTTCCTCCCCGTTTCCGTTCTATTTACTTCTCTTTTCTGTGATTTTAAGCGATATTTTCGACGATTGTTAACTTTTTTTATATTGACTTACGCTGTTGGCCTTACGGCCTCTACAGCTTGACCGGACTAGTTAGCGAACGCAGAGTGCGTTCGGCATAACTTGGTGGTTAAGTTTATAGGCGACTAGCACAAGGGCACCTCGAAGGTACGAACCTCGGCTTGGGCCGTCGCCGGGAGTGGGAATCAGACTTGCCCAGGCACCCCAAAGGGGGTGTGCCCTGTAGCTCTAGCGGTTTGTTGAACTGATTGACTATTTCGAGAGGATCTAAACAGATCCTGGGGGTCTACGATCTCGCCGGCGGGATCGCTGTGTGTATGTGTGCCTCTGGTAACGTTAATTAAGTTTAAAACAGTGTTCTCCGAAGTTCACTAAAACCACCTAAAAATACTGCGACAATTGACATCAATATAAATACAACGCGACTACCACAACCTTATCACGGTAAATATCCCGTTAATAATCGTACAACTATTGTGAACAATCTTGATAGTTTAAAACAGTGTTCTACTAACTTGACGATTTAAATACAGCCTAAAAATATTTTAATTTCGTAGTTGTATTGGCTGTGACGTTACAGCTAGGTTCGATATAGTAACTCGAGTAGGTACGGCGACCTTGTGTAGTACCTACATTATCCCGCGACCTCCGCCTACTTCCTCGTTCTATTGAACATTCAATGATAAGCGTATAAGTACGTTGGCAAACACGCGGACGGTGTTCATGGCTGTACTGTGAATAACTTACTAATCTAATTTATACAGGGTGGGCTTCGGCTTTCGGCTTACCATACTCTTTCATTATCATAATCAGCCTTTTACCAGTCCACTGCTGGACTTTTAGGCTACCCCCGAAAGGGTGATTCGGCCATATCCACCACGCTGGCCCAGTGCGGGTTGGTGGATTCACATACGCCATTGAATTTCTTCTCCATACGTATGCAGGTTTCCTCACGATGTTTTCCTTCACAGAAAAGCCAGTGGTATGAAAATCCGTACATAAGCTCCAAAGAGCTCATTGGTACGGGCCCGGGGTTTGAACCAGCGACCTCACGCTTTCAAGTCTACCGGTCTCCCAAATGGGCTACAACGGCTCTTTCCTTATAACCCTGTTAATGTAATTATTACAATGAAAATTCCGTTAGAAGTCAAGAAGAAAGAAGATCTAAGAAGATACAACGTTCCTCGTACCCATCATTCGTCTCGACTAGTGTTTATTCACAGCATCAGTCTTGTCGAATGGTGGGTATGCGCAGCGTAACACTACAGAACTGGCAAGAAGATCCAAGAAGACTAAAGAAGTTGTAAGAAGTAATTGTTGTTAGCTTGTTTAAAAGATAAAACGCACCCGTGACGAAAGATTATGTTATAAAAGTTTAAAACAAACAATATCCACTCTACTCTACTATTTCCATTCGTTTATTTACTCTGACAACTGCAATTACATTTTAAAATGCTGAATGTAAACCACAGCGGTCATCAGGCAGCCCGTCTGCTTGTTTGCCACCTATGGCATAAAAAAAAAAACGTATCTGTTTCACTAGGTTTTTGAACGTAAGATAGGCATACTTCAGTAAAAAGCTGAATTAAATATAATCATTTAATTTAACTTTTTACAATGTTATTGCAGTTATCAAAGCAAATAAACGAATGGAAACAGTGTTAGTATCTTTGCAAACTAAGAAAAATAACAAATAATTTTTACATTCAAATTAAACAATACAAACCAAAGCAAATCAAAAATAACCAGACTAAGAATCATTTTTAAACAAGATTTTATAATCAAGAAGAAAGAAGAAGCGTCAAGAAGAGAAGATAAAATGGCGTAACTTTCTTAATGCATCTTGCGGTAGGTTGCAGAGCGTCAGGCTCTGGCAGTCGCCTGCAAGACATTAAGGTGGAACTTAGTGCTCATTGCATCGGGAATGTTACGCCACCTAGCATCAATCACGAGAACAATCACCAAGAGAACACAAGAAGGACCAAGAAGATTAGAAAACGTTACATTTTAATAAAGATTGTGTCGTGTATTTTCTTACTCACTTATAATGTTTTACCTTATATTTTTAGAACACTGTTTTAAACTATCACGATTGTTCACTAAAGTTAGATTATTTACGGGATATTTACCGTGGTAAGATTGTGGAATGAGCTCCCGTTATTTCGGCGCAGTTACATGCACCATGTTCATTGTTCAACCTTACCACGGTAAATATCCCGTAAATATCATATAAATTACTAGCGGTTCGCCCCAGCTTCGCATGGGTATAGATTATAGCCTATGTCACCCGGGGATACTGTAGCTTCCCAACAGTGAAATAATTTTTCAAATCGGTCCAGTACTTTTTGAGCTAATTCGTTACAAACATACATACAAATCTTTCCTCTTTATAATATTAGTATAGAAGTATAGATTTACGGGATATTTAATTATTTTCTCGCTTTCCATCAGGCGAGGTCACGGTCAAACGTTAGACTAGTCCGAAGTAAAAAAAATATATATATATTTTTAGGGTCCGTTCCTCAAAAGGAAAAAACGGAACCCTTATAGGATCATGTTTTAAATGTTTATCGGGTCTTATCACGTAGGACGTATCGCGTATCGTTATCTTATAGGGTCACTTTGTTGTCCGTATGTCCGTCTGTCAAGACCCTTTTTCTCAAGAACGCGTAGAGGTATCAAATTAAATTTATATTAAATACTCGAGTCTACGTTTTCTTTTAGCTGTGAAAAAATCAAACTGTCAACGCGATCAATAGATATGACCGTTCATGTCGCATACTTTCGTATATTTTGCGTTTTCACAAGGGAATCAAAACCTATAGGGTACATCCAGTTGACCTATAATCATGAAATTTGGCAAGAAGCAAGTATAGCACATATAAAGGAAAAAATCCGAAAGTTGTTAATTTGATATTACATCTCATTAAAAAAATGTTTTTTGCTATTACAAACTTAAATTTTGTAGTTGGTATGTATGGGAGCACATGTTTGCTAACTACAAAGTTAAGTTTGTCATTCAATATTTCAATCTTTTTAACCTTTTTCTTCAAGGCTCGATTCCTGGGATGGATATATATATATATATCTATATATATATATATTACGTTTCTACGGAACCCTCAGGGTGCGAGTCCTACTCGTACTTGTCCGGTTTTTTTAAACTCAAAACGATAGGGTAGGTCACATTTCTGCACTTGAGCCTCAAGACACAGGCCTCGTGCTTAGTTTGAGGCTCGCCGACAATTCTATTTAGACAATAAATATTAGCCGTCTTACTACAAAATATTTAAGAACGCTTTAGACATGTGTTTAGCAGTTGTTTCACTGTGAAAAATAAGTTAAACACCTGTCTAAAGCGTTCTTAAATCTTTTGAAGTAAGACGGCTAGTGTTTACTATTTCTAAGTAAAATTAAGGTTATTGTATATTACTTCTGGCATAAATAAATATTTTATTCTAATTCTATTCTATTCTAATTCTAATTTCGAGTTACGAAATGCATTTTCAGATATCAAAGACAGGATTACGCTATATCATATCAAGTTAATTTTCTAAAGGCATTGTCTGGTTTTATATAATTTGATGAACGTACTTAAAAACAATTATTACCCAAGCCATTGTTGTTTCAATCAAATAAATAAACCGGCCAAGTGCGATTCGGTGTATAGTAGGCGGTTGTTTTAGATTAGATCTTGTCTCTGAAATCGACTAAAACTTATTTAGATAGTCTCTGCAATCAATAAAACTTTTGTTGAGAGTTGCCGTTAGGGTTCCGTACACATAGGGTGAAAACGGGAACCTAAAGCGTACGCTGTATGTCTGTCCGTCCTACCTTTAAACGGCTGTATCTTTCGAATCGTGATAGATAGCCAGTTGAAATTTTCACAGAATATGTAATGTTACGGTGGAATGACTAACAAATAATAAAAAAGTTTAAACGAAAGGGGGGCTCCCCCATATAACAAACTTAGTTTTGTATTAGCTTCTAATTTAAAACGGGAATACTTACAAGCGTCAAACTTGGCATGATTATAGTACACACTTTAAAGTAAAACAACAAATAATAAATAATGGCCAAGTGTGAGTCGCTGACAAATTTCTGTTCATTACCAAGTTAAGCAACGTCGGTTGCGTTCGGTACTTGGACGGGTGGCCGCCTGCGCGTGATGTTGACTTTTTGCACTATTATGGTATTTTGTGGTGGTACGGAACACTCAGTGCGCAAGCCCGACTCGCACTTAGCCGGTTTATTTGTGGTGTGTACAAAAACGTGGATAGTTCTAATTCAACAACCATAAAAAAGTGTAAATGCTTGAGATGTAACCTAATTGTAGTCTTTCAAACAAAACTAGCAAAAAATATCGCTATTTCCGTATAATAAGTCTCATGAGCTTCATCACATTATTACCTCCGCTATAAATACAGCGCAATTAACTATAGAATCTAACGAATCCAGCGAGCGTATATTTTAAACAGTTGCGGAGCGAGCACGCGACCTTGCGTTAAAACGGGCGGCGGTGACGAAACTCGGCCTTGCGCTCGACTCATGTTTGGTACTGCGTCGTTTACTCGAATATTGGTAGCCTTGTGTTAATGTATACAGAATAGATTTGTATGTGGCCTATTGTGTACGACATAAGTACGGTTATGGGTTGGCTAATGAAGGCCTGCGTTAATAATAGACAGGCATGACATCTGAGGCCCTATTCATATTCAAGGCATATGGAATCGTGTTGGCAGAACTATATTATAATTTAGCCTCCCGTTTGCCCACGCGTAAGATTCTCCAGTTTTGTTGTCATCATCATCATTTCAGCCATAGGACGTCCACTGGTGGACATGGGCCTCCCCCATCGATCTCCAAAATGGCCGGTTGGAAGCGGCCTGCATCCAGCGTTTCCGTGCGGTCTCTTAAAAGAGACCTAAAGGTCATCTGTCCATCTTGTGGGTGGACGTCCTACGCTGCGCTTACCGGTCCGTGGCCTCCGATCCACTCCAGTTTTGTTGTATATTATCCGAATCCTAACTGATATTATAAAAGCTATAAAGTAACTCATCGCTGTCTGTTTGCTTGCCTTTCATGACTAAACGGCTAGGCTGATCTTAACGAAATTTGGGAGGAAGATAGTTAGCATAATGAGGACGGACATAGGGTATTTCCCCCCAGAATTGAAGAATAACTGGAAAATCCAAATGATATATGATTACGTTCCTTACGGCCTCCGAAACGGCTGGACTGATTTTGATGGGACTTTCACTGGCAGATAGCTGATGTTGGAGTTATCCCCGCGGGTGAAACGGCGGGGCGCAGCTAGTCTTCTATAAAAATATAATGTTGTTCCTTGGTAAGCGCATCACTTGAGAACGGCTGGACTCAATTGGCAATTTTTTTTTATGCTCGTAATAGTCTGAATAAAGGCAAAGGAAAGAAAACTTGGGAAGCTACCCGTAAATTGGGAAATTCGGGAAAAAACTGTTTTTTTTTTCTATGGGATTTATGTAAGAAATCTAGACCATAACACAAGTGTTGAAATTAGGACAGGATGTCCTGTCGGTCTGTCGGGTCAGCTTGTTTATAATATTAGTGAGATAACCACTCCAAATATTTCCATCTAAAATTTGATCCCGCCAAAATCGAGGACGCCATTAATGCAAGCAAACTGGACAGGCCGTCACCCCATTTCAGCACCCTCGCAGACAAACAGATCTACTCATGGCTGCTATAGCTATAACTATGTCGACAAGGGGTGGAATGACGACCGCAATTTGAGAAAATCTGAGACAGTATTGGTGCCAGTGGCAATATCCTAGCGATGGTGGCCGGGCGGTAGCATGTGCGCTTTACAATCTGACTGCACCCGGTTCTATACTCATTCCTGCACCAATAACTTATTTATGAGGCTGTCGTTCAGTGTGGAGGTTAAAGGGGAAGGCCTGTGTTCAGCAGTGGACGTCTTCTGGCTGATGATCATGAAATAAATAATGTGTAGTTTCGATGCGTTGTGTTAAATGTTTTGATATGTAATGTAGACATAAACAAATAAAATAATAATAATACAAGCTTACATAGGTAGTAATAAACATCTAATTAAGGTATAAAATACAACTAAACCAAAATATGATTCTAACAATATTCTAACATAGACATAAATTTGTTTATTTTTTTCCTTTTTAACTTTAACAAAAACTAATAAAAATATTAATAAAAAACTAACATTTGTACGCTGTAACAGGCAAGGACATGAGATACGTCTCCATTCTTACGACCATGTATGCTACTTTATATGTATGTGTACCTACCATGTTCTGACAAATAAATAATTTGAATTTGAATTTGGAATTTTTGCCATCCCTCGGAAGAAGGTGAAACCAAACGGTGGAGGACAAACATCGTGATGAAACCGGAATGTCCAAAAACCAAAAGTTCAAAGACGTTTGACATTCACCAACATGCACTGGGCCAGCATGGATCCCATCCTTTCTCTGAGAGAAGGCCCGAGTCCCAGCAGTGAGAACATGATAGGCTGAAATGATGGAGACAATATTGCAAGCTTTTGTCGCGGCTGCCTAGGTCGAGTCTGGATGAATGCAAAGTATGTGAACCAAGGCGAAGCGTAGGTACTTAAGTCCATGAACGGCTAATTGTCGCCAAGGCATTCATCCTTGGCCTGTATTAATCTACAAGAGATGTTTTGTGTACGCTCATGGTCATGGCTAAAGAAGTCGATGCGGTCACATTTTTACAAGTTTCTATTTAACTTGGCTTCTTCATCATCATCAGCCAGAAGACGTCCACTTTTGAATATAGGCCTCCCTCTTTAACCCCCATACTGAACGACACCATGCCATCTGCATCCACAGGATGTCCGCGACTCTCACAATGTCGTCGGTCCATCTAGTGGGAGGTCTACCTACGCTGCGTCTTCCGGTTCGTGGTCTCCAATCAAGAACCTTTCTTACCCATCGGTTATCGGTTCTTCGAGCGATGTGGCCTGCCCATTGCCACTTTAAGTTGCAAATTTTAATAGCAATGTTGGTGAATTTAGTTCTTTGGCGAATATCCACGTTCCGGATTTTATCGCGCAAAGAAACTCCGAGCATAGCTCTCCATTGCCCGTTGTGTAACTCGTGAGTTTTTCCAAAAGGCCATCAGCTAAGGACCAACTCTCAGTACCATATGTCATTACTGGCAACACACACTGGTCAAAGACCCTGGTCTTTAGGCACTATGATATCTTGGACGAGAAGTTGTCAAGCAATTTCCCGAACACTGAACATCCGAGTTGGATTATTCGGGCGGTCTCTTTGCCTAAGTTGGACTTACCTAACTGAACAATCTGTCCAAGTTAAGTGTCATCATCATCATCGTCAGCTTGTACTAACCCACTTCTGTGTATAGGTCTACTCTCCCTTGCGCCATTGATCCATGTCTCGGGCCAATCTCATCCACGTATGACCTGCGATGGGTCTGATGTCATCGACCCATCGGGCTGGTTGTCTGCCTACGGAACGCTTATCCGCTATTGGTAACCACTCTGTCAGGGCTCTACTCCACCTGCCGTCACCACGCCTAGCCACGTGCCCAGCCTGGATAGGTATATTGGGCAACAACTTCGAGTGTGTAAAACTTACCATCTTTAGACATTG
The DNA here is from genome assembly GCA_914767915.1 of Agriopis aurantiaria. Taxonomy (NCBI): domain Eukaryota; kingdom Metazoa; phylum Arthropoda; class Insecta; order Lepidoptera; family Geometridae; genus Agriopis; species Agriopis aurantiaria. The sequence goes on along the minus strand of OU612007.1, from coordinate 4,039,921 downwards.
CATTTCTTTGATATCCTTCTTTCCTCACTGCGTTTGAACATTTGAACACAAGCGGTAATAGTACTATAGCATATATCTCACTTGTTTGTCTGATCTGAACCCAGAACCCTTAAAAGTAGTAGTTTAACATCTCCCAATAATAACACTCCAAGATTTGATTACATAGTTACAAGAGAAACTAAGTCAACCTTACTGACTTCTCGAAGAGATGGTGTCCCAAAGTCATTTGACGAACTCCACAGCTACTACAGATCGGTCTGTCTGCAAAAAGAGAAATAAAAAATACATAAATTCCACTCGTTGGTCTGCAAAAGGTAACATTCCTATTGTATTTAGTATTCAGTCATAATTAAATTGTAAAGGGGGTCAATTGTGTTAATTTGTGTTCTATAACGCTTACAGTGTAGGGCTGAAACCAGTTTACAAGCTTGTACGGTCAGCAACAGAATGGGTTTTTTTTATGTTAGTGGATGCGACACATTGTCCTGTCAAAATTTCAACTGTTAGAATTATGGTTTTGCGTTCATACAAAAATGAGAGGGAGAAAAGGAAACGGATGTTCAGTTTTTTCCGAATTTGGAAAATTTCCGGGAATTTTTTTTAATTTTTGTTTCCATAAAAACCTAATTTGGACTATTGTCAGGCCTGGCGCACTCCGCATTTTAGGTAAGAAGCTACAAGTAGCCGACTTATCGGACCTGCCGCGCCTGCTGTCGCACGATTGACAGAGATAACGCGACAAGAGTTACGCGATAGACAGAGAGGCAACTTCTAGGGTAATATCGCTGTAGGTAGTTAGCACTCGCATGTTCAGAACTGCACTTTATTGTGTAGTACCAAGAGTCGCTACTTATTTAAATGATTTTGCGGAGTTATTTAAATGATTTTGCGGAGTGAATCTACTAATATATAATTTTTAAGCAAATTTAGTTAAGGCACTAATAGTAATATGCCAATAAAATTCAAGTTTTTTTTTAGTACTTACAAAATGTATTAAAGTCGAGAAGTTGCGAATCGAATCTTTTCTGCTGACCGTACCTGGCCTGTTTCAGGACACCCATTGTGCAATGGACAAAACCCAGTCAAATTGGGGGTCTGGCCAGTATACATATGGGCAAATCAACTCTATGTTCTTGGTATAAAGATCAAAATCAGTGAACGTAGACTGCTGTCCAGCTAGAGAGTATCAAAATAACCTCTATTTAATTGTAATAAAGGTCATCATTGATTGTTTAGATTGCTAGCTAGCTGCTAGATCAAAGATGTTATTAAAAGGGTCATATTTATTGGTGTCACGACGTGTTTATCATTCAGATTATGTAGCGAGGAAAGTTTTCGACGCGGATTGTTTGGGAATACCAACATTTTAAACTAACTGCACAGAGATAAGAGCACAGAGATAAGAGAGATCATTGTATACGTCAGTGGGTTTTCTTCTACTCCCACTTTCTCCCATCCATGATTCAATACATTAAGTATACCTCCCGCCGCTACTTTGACGCGGCGCCTCACCACCCAAATCCTCTTGTAGTAAAATCCTCTAATATAATGATCAAATCATGATGATTGGGTCTGTGTGAAAAAAAAAATTAAAAAAAAAAAAAAAAAATCTCAGCCATAGGACGTCAACTGCTGGATTTGGGCCTCCCCCATCGATCTCCAAAAAGGCCGGTTGGAAGCGGCCTGCATCCAGCGTTTCCCTGCGGTCTCTTTTAGGTCGTCCGTCCATCTTGTGGGTGGACGTCCTACGCTGCGCTTACCGGTCCGTGGTCTCCATGCGAGGCTTTCTGTTTTTTATTGTGGGATTCTGGCTTTTTACAAAAACTGAATAAAAATATTTTCATCTAATATTTTGTAACTGCTACAGTCTTACGTTCAAAAACCTAGCTCATTGCTCGGAATTCGTGGTTTTCATTTAGTTTTGCCTCACTAGATAAACCGACGACATCGTGAGAGTCCTTGGCATCCAGTCGATTCAGAAGGCAGGCTGTCGTTCAGTGTGGAGGTTAAAGTGGGAGGCCTATGTTCAGCAGTGGACTTCTTCTGATGATGATGATGTTTAATGTTATTTCATATGTCAGCGCAAATAAATACTTGGACCCTTCAACCAAAATAAAATGAATGGACGGGCCCTAACCATTGAAATTTCTCAGTAAAAACGAGGCAAAACCGTTGGACATTATACTTCAACACCTAATTATAACCATGTACAGTAAATTTGTTACAAAAAATAGATAGCTGTTTTTATGTGTATTTACACTTCAGGAAAGCACACGAAATTATGTCAGATGTTTCGTTATCATGTAACAATAGACGTGTATCGCACTTCCTACGGCTCGAGGCCGACTGAAACGAAGAGACAGCCGGCGCTCATTTTGTAATCTTCAAAAATGCGCTTCTGGGCCCGTCCATTCATTTTATTTTGGTCGAAGCTTAGACCGAGTTTAATAACATCGTAAAGATATAGTTCCATTGTCCAACACAAGTGAATCAAATGGTGAATTTCGCAACGGTTGTCTCTGAATCTAATTACTACTTCCTTCCCCTGTGTCATGCTCGCCCCGATCTGCCGCCCACCATAGACCTCCATTATAACCAGGGGGCTTAGTCCCAGATTTAATCGTTTTCGAAAACTTTTTTCGTTTACGTATTGTTCCATACATTGCTGGGCTGAAAGGTATTCGAAAACTTTTTTCGTATTAGAGTGAAGCAATCTATACCGCCGATTTTAGTTCCTCCGCGTTTCCGCTTGAGGCGCTTTACTTAAATGTATGGAACAATACGTAAACGAAAAAAGTTTTCGTTCTGGGACTAAGCCCCTAGAGCGAGACACAAGATGGTATAGATCTTCTCTGTCTATATCGAAGCTCTAAAGAACACTTGAACAAAGTGTTTATTTCCTATTATAATCTATTAACATGCTTCGTTATCAACGTCACCGACTCGCACTTGGCCAGTATTTATTACTTGTTGTTTTACTTTAGAGTGTGTACTAGTTTGATGCTTGTACGTATTACCGATTTTACATTAGAGCTAATACAAAAATACGTAAAAAAAATACGTTTGTTGTATGGGGACCTCCTTTCGTTTTTACTTTTTGACTTTTTGATTATTTAAATAATAATAAATAAATATTCGGGACATTTTTGCACACACGGTCATCTGACCCCAAACTAAACAAAGCTTGTGATATGGCTGCCAGAGACTGATATACATACATATATAGTTTTAAATACATACTTAAATAGATATTAACAACCAGATATAAAACAAACACAAATGTTCATCACACAAATGTTTGTCCTAGATGGGAATCGAACCCACGCCCCCAAGCTCAGAAGGCAGGTTCACTACCAACTGGACCAACGGACTATCTATTTCTTAGTTAATCCGCCGTAACTTTACATATTCTGTGAAAATTTCAACTGGCTAACTATTACGGTTCGAAGCCGTTACAGCCGTTTAAAGGTAGGACAGACGGACGGACAGACAGATAGACAGACATCGTAGGCTGAGTAATAGGGTCCCATCTTTACTCTTTGGGTACGGAACCAGCAAAGGGATTATTTCGTATAAGCAGGGCGTAACAAGTAGGGCTACAAATCACCCAGCCACCCGAACCCGAGGGTAGCCAGCCCGATACATAGCTACATGCAGCATATACAAGCATAGCTACTTGCAGCTCGGGGTGTGGGGTAGATCGATACCTTGCAGCGCGCATCCAGGTCGCGCCACCAGCGGCCCACTGGCACACTTGGCTCGGCCACGCCTTGCTGACGTCTGTAACCAGCCGACCTATTTGGAACTCTTGCACTGAGCTACTTAAAATCCTTTGTTTTGTTTAGCTTAGCGGGTCATAGTTATGTTTAAAAGAAAAATAGCAACATCATTAAAACTGTAACAATATTTGCGTAAGCTGTATTAGAAAATGCAACAGTTTAACTTAGGTATGTGGATTTTCGGACATAAAACGAAAAAATAGAGCCGTAATTGTCAATACGTCAAAACAGGTAAACCATAACATTAAAATTGTTTATTTTATGTCAGTAATTTAACGAAATCCACCCTTAAACTTATCCCTGCGAGAGTTTTACGAAAACTACTTTTGTAAATTGAAGGTAAGTTGTTTGTAAGTTGATTTGTTGAGATTTACCAGAATATAATTTCGTTATTTTCAATAAAAAATACAGTACCCTTAGTACAAGTTTTGATAGTATTCGAAAACTTTTTTCGTTTACGTATTGTTCCATACATTGCTGGGCTGAAAGGTATTCGAAAACTTTTTTCGTATTAGAGTGAAGCAATCTATACCGCCGATTACTACCGATTTTAGTTCCTCCGCGTTTCCGCTGGAGGCGCTTTACTAAAATGTATGGAACAATACGTAAACGAAAAAAGTTTTCGTATACTATCAAAACTCGTACTAAGGGTACTGATGTCTTTATTACAGAAATTGAATATAATTAACATACATAAAAAACTAATTGAAAACCCCTCTCCTTTTTTAAATTGGTTAAAAATAAGCAGTCATGGAGGACTGCCGCCAGAAGTGAAACCTAATACGTCATATTAGCATGTCGGTGACGCGAACCCATATGTTTTGCTCCTACCAAAAACCAAAAGTAGCTCAACGCGGCTAAACTAGTTTTCACTTCGCAAATTAACATATCACGTTGCGGTGTGTTATATCGTTTTATACAGAAGGGCCGTGGCCTCAACTGGGCCATGTACTGGGGCCCAAATTTTATAACCAATCTATTTAAAAGGCCGTTATATCTTGACCAACGTTAGCAAGGTCTTTGTTTTAGGCTGGTTTCACAGCTGTATGGGAGACTCGCGCGGGTCGGCCGTACGGGCTCCCGGAGCGGAGACATATGTAAGGCGCTAGAACATCGTTTCACAGCGACGCGGATTGTTCCGTACGAGACTTGCCTCCGCGTAGATCCCGTCTCCCGTAGTACGGGCTTCCGGAGCGAAGACATACGTGAGGCGCTAGAACATCGTTTCACAGCGACGCGGATTGTTCCGTACGAGACTTGCCTCCGTGTAGATACCGTCTCCCGTAGTACGGGCTCCCGGAGCAGAGACATACGTGAGGCGCTAGAACATCGTTTCACAGCGACGCGGATTGTTCCGTACGGGACTTGCCTCCGCGTAGATCCCGTCTCCCGTAGTACAGGCGACCCGCGGGGGTCTCCCCGCGCTGTTACAGCTGTGAAACAAGCCTTATAATGTCGATAGTAGGCCTTCGCCGTTAAAAGAACAAAGACGTTGTACAAGCGTGTTACTATGGCGGTTACGTCATACCGATGACAACATGGCCGTGTTTTACGTCGTGGCTTTATAATCATTCATGTAGACTGTAGATAAATAATGTTTTAGATAAGATTTGACTGATATTTGCACGTAAACAGCTATCTCTAGCTGTAACAAGTTTCTATTTTCATAATTATTAGTTAAATAAAACTTCATCATCATCATTATCAGCCTATCATGTTTCCGCTGCTGGAACTCAGGCCTTCTCTCATAGAGAGAGGATCGGCCCTTCCCTTATAGAGTATGCTGGCCCAGCGCATGTTGGTGAATATCTCAATAAGTCTTTAAACTTTTTGAGGTAACAACACAACGAGAAATTAATATTTTGCAAAATCGACGTAACGTGAAGATTTAATCTATTGCTATGTTGATAGACTAGTTGACATCTATGCAAGTGGGTCAATCCGGGTCGCGAGTGGCCATGTTGTCGCGACCCATTTACCAGGTCAGCGGATCTGGGTCGCGGCTCCGCGGTGACCAATCGACGCAGGGTTTATCCAGTGCTAGCTGTCCCTCGGCAGATAAATGAAATATCCACGGAAGAGTATAATTCGATAGCTCGATAGCTGTTTGAAAGAATTTTCCGCCATAGGTGAAACGTACCACCTTAATTTCACGGGCTTCATATTCATATTTCGTTTATTGCGTATATATGGGTACACAGGAGATGGAAAAATTACAGTAAAAGAGCGCCATAATCGACCTACATATTTCAAACTAGCAGACCTGACAGACGTTGTCCTGTCTTAGAAATGTCAAACACGCAAAGTCAACATTGAAAATCTTATTTTTTTACACCTTGGGTTTCATTATTGGAGTTTTAGTAAGGATTCCTATTTAAAAAAAATATATAATATAGCCTATGTTACCCGGGGATAGTGTAGGTTCCCAATAGTGAAAGAATTTTTCAAATCAGTTCAGTAGTTTCGGAGCCTATTCAATGCAAACAAACAAACAAACAATCAAATCTTTCCTCTTTATAATATTAGTATAGACAATGTCAGTTTTTGGCGAGCAGTTTTTACGAATTCTGTATCTGACCTATTTTGAAGGCTTGACATTCCAAACACGAAGGATGATGCCACATTCCTTCCTAATTCTCCTCGACCAATGAAATCGACTGGCATTGTGTAGTCAGTTTTCCAGGCGATTTAAGACTTTAATGACGGCTGACCTGGCAAATGGGTCGTGACGTCATCGTCAGTTGCAGGAGGCGGCTCTTGCGGGACGGGCTGACCCATTTGCATAGAAATCAGCGCTTTTATCAACTAAGCGTTAGATAGTAGATAGTTATTAGAATAACTGTTGCTTCCTTGTTTACTGGCGATTTTCATGTATTCCGCTCTATACCAGACGATGCCATGTCAAAAAGACAGTACCACAGACGTTGTCCTGTCTTAGAACTGTCAAACACGCAAAGTTAAAATTGAAAATCTTATTTTTTTGCACATTGGGTTACATTATTGTAGTTTTAGTAAGGATCCTTATTTTTTATTTTAAATATTATATAGCCTATGTTACTCGGGGATAGTGTAGCTTCCCAACAGTGAAAGGATTTTTTAAATCGGTTCAGTAGTTTCTGAGCCTATTCAATGCAAACAAACAAACAATCAAATCTTTCCTCTTTATAATATTAGTATAGATTATCGTAATATGAGGTAAAACCTCAAAAATAGTTGTAGCGAAACGTACGACTGTGTGTAAGCGCCATTGTTTTGCTCCACTAAATACAACTATAATACAATATGTTAAGCCTTATGATCATCTGCAGTACAAGGGTTGCTTTAAAGTGGGAAAAATCTCGCCTTAAATGACCGCTGACCTGGTAAATGGGTCGCGATATTATCAACAGTTGCGGGAGGCGGCTGTTGCGAGGCGGGTTGACCCAGTTGCATAGAAATCAGAGTCTTTATCTACTAGCTAGGCGGTGGGTTGTACTTATTTTAGTTGCCCGTTGGTCCAGTTGGTAATGAACCTAACTTCTGAGCTTGGGGGCGTGGGTTTGATTCCCACCTAGGACAAACATTTGTGTTTGTTCTATATCTGGTTGTTAATATATATTTAAGTATGTATTTAAAACTATAAATGTATGTATATCAGTCTCTGGCTGCCATATCACAAGGTTTGCTTAGTTTTGGGGTCAGATGACCGTGTGTACAAAAATGTCCCGTTTTTATTTTTATTTTTTTATTTATAGTTATTTGACTGACTGCGGTCACACCGAGGCCTCCTTCCTGGTAATTTTTAAGGTTACATATCCAAAGGATGTAAATGGGACCCTATTACTAAGCCTACGCTGTCTGTCTGTCTATATACCTTCTAACGGCTGTATCAAGTCGAGAGTGAATCAAACGCACGCAAGCCTATCATTCATATAAAAAAATTACTTTAGAAATTTTCACTAATTTTTTTTCATACAATAATTGATACAAATCAATTCTTATATATTTTTTATGTTTTAAAACTAGTTTGAATCTACGAGTAACTGACGTTTCGGACACATTCCGTCTTACCACAAAAGATTTAAGAACGCTTTAGACATGTGTTTAGCAATTGTTTCACTGCGATAAATATGCTAACTCTACACTTGTCTAAAGCGTGCTTAAATCTTTTGTGGTAAGACGGAATGAATTCGAACAGTGTCCAAACTGTCACTTTTTTTAAGACATGTTTAAACATTAAAATTTGCCCAAACTATTTATGTATGTTATTGACACAGAAAAGAGTAGTAAATGGAAAGGAAATGAGAAGGAAAATCTGTTACCAGGCATTATGAGTGCCTCGATTGAACATTCTTATTTAGATCAACGCGTAGAACTCCGCATCACAGTTGCTGATTTCGAATGACTGACGTTTCGTTGATATGGGTGCGACTAGCTACTTTGACACTTACCTACATTAATGACTGGCTACAACAAATTTCTAACAAAAATGCCTTGACAGCCGTTAAAAAAAACTTTTCTGTGGTTTTTGACGTGAATATCCACGCAGTTGATTAAGTGAAGTACACCACAGATCTACTACCTAGTACAAGCCTGGCAACTTCATGGATCATTGCTGGCCTCGGCCTACATTTCACGTTCGTCTTGCCGCTGTAGTAATGTTGTTGCCATTATGAGACATTTCTCTCAAACCAACATTTTTATGCCATGGGTGGCAAACAAGCTAACGGGCCGCCTGATGGTAAGCGATCACCGTCGCCCATGGATACCTGTAACACCAGGGCATCACAAATACGTTGCCGACCCTTATAGACTATTAACAGACCGTTTAAAGAACCCCATGTTATAGTTACTCGGAAATGCCGCAGGAGGGAGCTCATGCCACATATTGCAGGTGTGAGGCAAGAAAGATTTCCACAGATCTATAATATGTGGATGAACTTTCAGGCGGTGGCGGCTAGTGCGATGATAAAACCGCGATGTTGGCATCAGATCGAACAGGTCTTCAGAACATTTCCCGTTGTAAATGCGATAAAAGAGACCCAACGTCACTGCGCATGCCGAATATAATGAAATTTCAAAGTATATAATAAAGTTATCGAGAGAGAAACAATGCGGTGACTAACGAAACGTAACTTGTATGTACATACTTTTGTTAACGACGATGACGCGAACCTACTTTCCTTTGTCTGGCCGCCATTTTGAATTCGACAATCAGTTATTTAATCGATAGGGCCGATGTAACCCAATCCACATTAAATATTTATTCTCAGCCAAGACTTCGAAGTAAAGTTATTTGGACAAACAAGGACTAACAATTCAACGTATCCAGCCAATGGCCACAAATGTGCGTAAACCACTCTTCACGCATTCGAAGACTGGCTGGATCGTACGTTGTTTAACTTCGGTGACATTTAAGCCTTAGGTCATTAGTCTAGGCCTTCGATGTTGTGACGTGTGCTATGCTATGCGCTTGAAAATTTGCCAGATCGTATGCCGAGCCATGCCATGTTTTACTTGCTTAGCTGGGTATCGCAGCGATCACGCAACCGAGCTACTCATTTATAACCGACTTAAAAAAGACGCACTCAATTCGGTTGTATTATATGAACTGATTTGGATTCGAATATTATTATTTTTAATTGAAAGGATATGCTTTTAGTTTGGTTCCATAGTAATTTCATCAAAATCGGTTCAGAACTTTGGCTTTTAAATCAAAATAACTGGAAAATTCAATTACTTATATGCTTATACGACATAATATTGTCATCAAAGTTTACAAATCACGTGTTTTTTTACTAATTTTGAAGTCGGTTTTTTAAACCGATAATCATTTCGATTCAAAATTAAGATTCTTATTTCGTATTTTAAACGGGTATTACCCACGTAACAGACCGCCGAATGCGGTTGAAACTATGTTCGGAATAACCGGCTTAATCATACATGAGTAATTCCCGTGGCATATAAATAAATTTTTTTATTTTATTTTTTTATTTTATTTATTTATCCTAATTACAACTATCATTACAGGAATGTCCTAATTCAATAGCGTATGTCAACATAATGATTTATAAACCTAGCTTATAACACAATTAAACACATTAAACATTAAATTAATTTCACATTACATTATTTTCATTATTATTACATTAATTATTATTATTTTTACACACTAAAAGACACGTCAAATAATATCGTCGTTTTGAATTCCGCAACCGAGCAGACCATATGTGAAAACCATGTCAGTTTCCTTAATACATATTAACAGAGGTTCTCAATTCGACTAGATTATGTTTTTCTGTGTATTTTACGCGATATCTTCGCTGATTCTGTAATGATTGTAATCATTATTTTTTTATTGAATAGGCAATCCATTTCCATTCAAATTGCACCTCTAAGGGTGAAATTCAGCTAGATATTGAATCCCGTATATAGAACTTCCTGTGTTGTTGGTTGATATTTTTGCGTAAAAATGTATTAAATATTTTCCTGAAACAAACGAAACGTCTCAATCAGCCATTTATTTTTCATTAGTACTGGCCATCGAGAGTGCCGACATCGGCATTGCGTCTGGCCCAGTTTCAACCGCGCACTGCGCATGTCTTCATCGACCGGCCCCGCCCCGGGTAACCTAAATACGGCCCGTGGAGGACGCCGGTACAAAGCTTTGGTGATATGGGTTTTTTTAAGAGCGATGGTGACCGATTGTGCGCTTTACAATCTGACGGCACCCGGTTCGATCCACGACTTTGCACTAATGACTTATTTAGTACATAAATAAATTCGATGCCCTCTCTCAACAACGGTGAAGGAAAACATCTTGAGGACACCGGTATGTCCAAGAACCCCAAAAGTTCAAGACATAACATTCACCAACATGCACTGGGGTCTGGGCCAGCTTGGTGTGTTAAGGCCTTTGATCATTATATAGTTTAGATTTGCCTTAAACTCGACCTAAAAAGGCCTGCCTAAAACTGAAGTGGTGAGTTAAACACGTATTGCACACACTGACGTTTTATTCTTACTAGTTTACAAACGCACACTTCAATATTGAGCGGCACACAACTGATATATGTTCAGCAGTGGAAGTCTTCTAGCTGATGAGAAAGTTTTCACGCGCCGAAAGACAATCTCGTTCTACTCGAATCCTTTGATCAGAGTGGAGCGAGATTATGTTTCGCCGATTGTCTGCTAGAGCCGACGCTGTGTACAAAGTAAAGTACAAAGCTGGTTGTCATCTTGAACTTTCACTACTGTATACACCAGTGTACTGTGGGGCTCCACAGTGCGCATGTTGGCTATTGATTAAATGCACCTGATGCTGAAGGCTCTGTAGACAAAACATCGACGAGCTCTCTTTGTATAGGCCAAGTGGGCGGCCCTGGTGTCAGAGTTTTTGTCGCGTTATGTATTTGAATGTTATTTGAAATGCTTTTCAATTCCAAACGATTTTTAGCAAAATGCCTTGTCATTAAGACCTGTCCAAAGCCTTCCTACGAATACAATGACTATAGACCTTCAAAACAAAGTTTGGCTTTACCAGCCATATACGCGCTCTTAACAGCAGCTAGCCAAGTTCGCTGTTGACGGATACGTCAAGGACAGATCCAGGCGTATCTGTTCTCCGCCAAAATGGCGCCTTTCTATCTGGCTCTTTTTTCCGGGATGTATGCGTTCCGGTAACTGACCGGCTTGATCTTGTGGGTGTTGCTCTGACTTCAACCCTCATCTTTGGCTCATAAATTGAGAACAAGGCTCAATTGGCTACAAAAAAAAACTAGGTATCTTCTCGAGGGTGCGATGTGTGCCAGCGCCCCAGAGCCTCACTCCGATGTTTCAAGGAGTTGGGTTGGCTCGGGTAGGTGCTGGTAGGGGGAAATGCACAATACACCCCAAGCGGGGCGTCAGTGCAGGACTCATCGCCCCCATCTCCAATAAGAATAAGAGGGTGCGATGTTCTTTCAAAGTTCTTTGTCCGCATCACAGTTGCTAAGTGCAACTGGCTACAACAAACTTACAATAATGCCTTGACAGTCGTTTTAATTAAAACAAAAAAAAAGTTTTCTGTGTTACCTACCAAGCACAAATTCGATTGGGCATGGAGACTGGAGTACTACTCGAACTTTTCGAATAGTTCAGCCAAGCACCAGCTTGGGGCATTCGAGTTCATTGAGAAATGTGCCAAGAAGCTTATATCAGCAACGAATCCGTAGTTCAGACTTAGCCTTGAACATCGACAAAGCAAAAATATTGCCACAAAGTTGCTAGTCTATCGGTTTTTTATCGGATATATTTCGGAGAGTGTGCTTCGGCTCTGCATGATCTAATTCCTTGCTGTCCATTTTTCTATCGGACGGCCAGGACGGGCTCGAAAAGGTTTCATGGACACCGTTTCATGGTTGATAATCCGAAAATCCGTACGAAGCGCTTTAATTTTACTTTTATTGTGCGAACTGCAAGAATGTGGATTGCGCTGCCTGAATGGGTGTCGCGAGTGAATTGGTGTCATCTAGGTAAGCGCGCTCCATCGTAGACCACATTATCGCCGAGGCGAGTTGACGGTCAAACGCAAGCCTATTCCTAAATAATTAAAAATTATAGATAACGTCACCAATGATTAGATTGGTTGCAAAGGCAGCTCATGAATTTGCTTGGAAGAGATCGCTTTTAGCGATAAGGCCGCCAGTTGTTACACTAGCTTTTTGTCCTCTGTATCAAATTTAATGGTGCGAACAATAAAGAGTTAATCAATCAATCAAACGCAAGCCAATTATACAATAAAAAAGCGTGTTAATGGTATAGAACAAACAGAAAGACATTTACTTTTGTGTTTATGATTATTTCGTCACGTACGGTATCTGACATATCGAATTTCAGAAAGTAGTGTAACCCAACACGTGCCCAACAAAATATTTGTACATTCAGAGTTCTGGGCAAAGACAATGACATTATGTACCTACCTACACAAGTCTCTCACTTGCTCCCTCATTATGGGCCTCATAAACAAGCTCAAAGTCGCACAACGAGCTATGAAGAGGGCTATGCACGGGGTTTCTCTACGAGAAATGAGAGATCCGTAGACGAACGAAAGTCACCGATTAGCAAGTTGAAGTGGCAGTGGGCAGAGCACATATCACGCAGAACAAATGGCCGATGGGGCCGAAAGGTTCTCGAATGGAGACCACGGACCGGTAAGTGCAGCGCAGGACGTCCAACCACAAGATGGATAGACGACCTAAAAGAGACCGTAAGAAAATAATGGATGCAGGCCGCTTCCGTCCGTTCCGGATCGTTCGTCTACGGGTCTCCTCATTTCCGATTCGGTCTCGTAGAGAAACCTAGCCCTCTCCATAGCTCGTTGTGCGACTTTGAGCTTGCTAATTAGGCCCATAGTCAAGTATCTAGTTTTCGAGATTCCGCATGTCCTTTACGAACCTTCTTTTGCTGTTCCAGATGGACATCTACGTTCAAACAGCGAGCCCCATCGTGGAAGAGGTTCTGAAAGGCTACAATGGCACCATATTTGCGTACGGGCAAACCGGAACTGGCAAGACCTACACTATGGCCGGGAGCAACTCTGCGCCGCAGCTGCGAGGGATCATACCTAACTCCTTCGCGCACGTCTTTAGCCACATAGCAGACGCGAACGATGACGAGAAGTGAGTATAGTATGACGAGAAGTGACCAGAAGCGAAAGTGTGACGAGAAATGAGTATAGTATGGCGAGAAGTAACCAGAAGCGAGGTTGTTACGAGAAGTAAGTATAGTATGACGAGAAGTGACCAGAAGCAAGAGTGTGATTTAAAGTGACCAGAAGCTAGAGTGTGACGAGAAGTAAGTGTAGTGTGATGAAAAGTTACTAGAAGAGAGAATGTGAATGGAGAAAGGAGGACGATGACTAGAAAAAAGTATGATTTGACGAGAAGTGAAAAGAAACGGTAATTTGACGAAAACCGAGTATATTGTGCCGGTTTCTACAATGGCATCATTTTCGCGTGCAGACGGGCACAAGCCAGATCTACATCATATCTGAAAACAATTATTAATCCGCGCCACAGCTGCGAGGGATCATACCCTTTCCTTCAACCCTGTATAAAGAACACTGGCCTAATTGAGAACCTCTCTTACACTCCTTCGTCACGAAGTCGGTGAAACATAAAATCGACCTGCTTTCGGTGGTAAAAATTATCTTAAACATTTCTCATTTCTCATTCCAGGTTCCTGGTTTGCGTGACGTACTTAGAGATTTACAACGAGGAGGTGCGCGACTTGCTGGGGAACAACCCGCACCAGAGCTTGGAGGTGAAGGAGCGACCTGACATCGGCGTCTTCGTCAAAGATCTCACTGGTAATTTAATAGACGAGCAGGACTGCGACAACATTTCTATTGATATAGGCTATCGGACTGATATTTTTAAAAGCTTTTATTCAATTTGCTCTGTAAGTAAACACTTTTAATCGCTATTTTGGTGTTTGAATTTGGAACACCAATATATTCGACCTTCATCTCAATGCTATACACCTCCTTACGCAAAAAATACTCGATACAAACCCCTTAAATCTTTCTTTTTCTCGTATATAGTCATGGTATAAAGTATAGTATGCAACTCTTGAATAAATCGGATTTATATCGAGGGCCATGAATCACTTGCGTCGCTCAGGATTCTAACACTTGCATCACTCGGTACGCTCGTGACTCAATCATCACGAATCACTCCCTACGGTGGTGATTCAGTCGTTAGAATCCTTCACTTGCTCGTGATTCATCTATGGCCCTCGCTTTAAATCCGTCCTCTATTCACTAATTGCATAATATACCATTATCATAGACTTACATCATAGATTTATAATTTGTGATGTTATATTTGACGAGATACAAACCACAGACTAGGTAAAGCTACTAGCTACTAGCTAATAATGTTAACTACAAGTCTGAGCTACGCTCAGACTTGTAGTTAACATTATTTTCAATGGAAACAATTCAGTCAAATGTCTGAGGAGGTGGGGGATTGACAATTTTTGCCACAATTTTTTTTACTACGACAAGACGTAGCGCGGTTTTAAATAATTTTAATAGACAATAGGCATGATGACTAATATTTTTTATTACCTCATAAAAAAGCTGATCATAAATAGAGCACATCAACGAAAACAAAATTAAAATTAGTTCAAAAAGAAATAAGATATAAGCATTTTAATTTAATTTAATTTCATGCTAGACAGAGAGCGTACTATACTGAGCCGTGACGTCACGGCTCAGGAGCGCCATACAAATGCTAAACTAACACACGCTTTGCGAGAAAGGGATAGAACATCCCCTCTCCATCCCCACCTAAAACTTTAAATACTCATATCTCAGAGATTTATCAGCCAATTCAAATTATTTTTTCAGTATGTGTAATGTATTTACTTATATTCATCGCTAAGCCGGTTATTTGTAATAAATTAAACATTAGGAATCATGTCTATTATAAGAGGAGCGCAGAAACGTTGACGGATCGCAGGCTTGGTTGGTACTGACGTGACACTCAGTGCCTTCAGTGGGCATCTTTACATAAAACGTTTTCATCTGATGTAGTGACTGACGTTCGCCCTACATTAAATGTCTAGTTATAGAAAGTCTTTGTAAAAGACTGAGCGTTTATTTGTATTTTTCAGGGTACGTGGTCCACAACGCAGACGAGCTTGAAAAGATAATGGCGGTCGGCAATAAGAACCGGCACATCGGAGCCACGGCAATGAACACGGAGAGCTCCAGGTCTCACGCCATCTTCTCCATCACCGTGGAGAGCAGCAAGAAGGGGGCCGACGGGAAGATGCACGTCAAGATGGGGAAACTGCACCTTGTTGATTTGGCGGTAAGAGTCATTATCACAAGCGTTTTTTTTTATGCCAAAGGTGACAAACAAGCAAACGGGACTTTTGTATATATTTTTATATGTTTTGTATAACTTTTGTCATATTCTATATACAATATACATATATTATTTTAGTCTGTTATTTGGCATTTAGTTAGTATCATCTAATAGGTCGCTGGCATCCAGTGGATGCAAAAGGCAGGCTGTCGTTCAGTGTGGAGGTTAAAGGAAGCCTATGTTCACCAGTGGACGTCTTCTGGCTGATGATGATGATGATGATCTAAGGAGCCGTCCATTAATCACGTGATGTTTTTTTTTTTCATTTTATAAACCCCCCTCCCCTCCCCTTGGTGAGGTTCAAGACCATTGTTTGTGTATTGATCCCCCCCCTTTCAAGCCTTACGTGATTAATGGACGGTCCCTAATGGGAGAGGCCATTGGCTCCCGAAACACAGTATTTACTACTAGTTCGGAGTCAATAGGTTCATATTATAATTTGTCAAATTTTTTATGCCCAATAAATGAATTTGTATTTAAACTAAAAATAAAAAATGGATGGGATTCGAACCCACGTCCGCAAGCGCAGAGGGCAGGTTCACTACCAACTGGACCAGCGGGCTCTCAAAGCCCGTTTGCTGAGAATACGAAAAGCTTGTCACGATTTTTTTTGTAATTTTTTGTTTTTAGGGTTCCGAACGTCAAAGCAAGACCCACGCGACCGGCACCCGCCTGAAAGAAGCCACGAAAATCAACCAATCTCTGTCAGTGCTAGGCAACGTGATATCAGCGCTGGTGGACGGCAAGTCGACTCACATCCCGTACCGGAACAGCAAGCTGACGAGGCTGCTGCAGGACAGTCTCGGGGGGAACTCCAAGACTGTTATGGTAATAGAAATGATTATGACGATGATGTCAAAATAAAAATCAAGGTCAAGCGGATAGGGTGCACTAAGCCGAAAGGAGTTCATAGCACCCATCATTATGAACAACTTTTTCAACAGCGGGGCATGGCCCCCATTCCCCCCTGGACACCTAGAAATTCTATACATTCGACACAATTTTTCGATTTGATTCCTTCGAACCTTGTCAGAATGCCCCCCTCCCCCCAAAATGAAATCTAAAATGCCCTCCCCCCCAAATGAAATCCTGGATCCGCCCCTGTTCATAAGGATGGGTACAATGACCTCAATGGCTTAGTGTATATATGCGTAAACTTGTATATATTGAATTTGTTTCTGTATCAGATCGCGACAGTGGGTCCGGCGGACACCAACTACGTGGAGACGATCAGCACGCTGCGGTACGCGAATCGAGCCAAGAACATCGAGAACAAGACGCACGTCAACAGCGAGCCGGGAGATGCTCTGCTCACCAGGTATTTCATTCATCATCATCATCATCATTTCAGCCATAGGACGTCCACTACTGCACATAGGACTCCCCCATCGATCTCCAAAAGGGCCGGTCGGAAGCGGCCTGCATGCAGCGTTTTCCTGCGGTCTCTTTTAGGTCGTCTGTCCATCTTGTGGGTGGACGTCCTACGCTGCGCTTACCGGTCCGTGGTCTCCATTCCAGAACCTTCCGGCCCCATCGGATATCTGTTCTGCGTGATATGTGCCCTGCCCACTGCCATTTCAACTTGCTAATCCGGTGGGCTATGTCGGTGACTTTTGTTCGTCTACGGATCTCCTCATTTCGGATTCGATATCGTAGAGAAACCCCGACCATAGCTTAGTATTTCATTACATTTATGCATCGAGATACTACAAATAACAGGCTTAGCGATGAATATAACTAAATATATTACACATACTTCAAAAATAAATTAAATTGGCTGATAAATCTCTGAGATATGAGTGTTTGAAGTTGTAGGTGGGGATAGAGAGGGGATACTCTGTCCCTTTCTCGCAAAGCGTGTGTTAGTATAGCATTTGTATGGCGCGCCTGAGGCGTGACGTCATCACTCAGTATAGTGCGCTCACTGTCTAGCGTGAAATTAAAACACATAACAAATTTATTTTGAACTAATTTTAATTTTGTTATCGTTGATCGGCTCTATTTATTATCAGATTTTTATGTGGTAATAAAATATTAGTCATCATGCCTATTGGCAGCTACTCGAAATCACAACATAAATCAATGGCTGATTAAAAAGTTAATCAATGTTTTAGAACCACCCGGTCTCTCAGACATGTACGTCACAAATGGCGGGTTAACGTTAAAATTCCTATTTCAGATTCCAACAAGAGATAGACCAGCTCAAGAAGCAACTAGAAGACAGCAACAACGGTAAGAACATATTTTCCACTTCGAAATATTTAGAAATGCCAGCATTTTGCTACTGTCATAGTGTTCTTGGTGCTCGACTAAATAGCATCTAAAATTAATTACATTATTATCTCTGAGTAGTTGAAGAGGAAGAGGAAGAAGAAGAGGAGGTGTCTGAAGAGGAAGAGGAGCTGTCGGACGACGGCCTCTCCGCGTCGTTGGATTCACTCGACCCTGAAGAGAAGAAACTTCGGCGCAAGATGAGACGCGAGGAGAGGGTACATAACCTAAATATATTAATTTACTGTCTCAAACGTTGTCTCTTATATTTGTTTATTACTTTTATGGTATTGCCGTGAACATTCTCGCTAAGTTCGAGAAAAAAAAACTTTTGGCAAACAAGCAGACGGGCCGTCTGATGGTAAGCAGTTACCGTCGCTTATCTATACTTGTAACATCAGAGGCATCACATATACGTTGCCGACCCTTGACTCCTCTTTTGAAGAACCCCATGTTGTAGCTTCTCGGAAACACCGTGGAAGGTAGCTCATTCCACATTTTGCAGGTGTGAGGCAAGAAGGATGGTGTGAATCGCACAGTGTGCGATCTCCACTGATATATGATGTGTGGATGAGCCTTCATGCGGTGGCGGCTAGTGCGATGATAAAACCGTGACGTCGGCATCAGGGCCCCGATTCTACTAAACAAATTGTTTCAAAATTGAAATTGTATCAATTTTAATTTGTAAATAATAGCCTCATATATATATTTCATATATGTATATTTTTTTATACTGAGTTATAATATTAGGTGGTGGCATTTTTCTAGTATTTCTTTTTACTGTCAATTTTGAGGCCATTATTTACAAATTAAAATTGAAACAATTACAATTTAAAAACAATTTGTTTAGTAGAATCGGGGGCCAGATCAAACAGTTCTTCAGAACCCCCGTTGTAAATACGATAAAAGATACAGAGACCCAACCTCTCTGCGCATGTTGAGCGGCTCTAGGTGATCGGTTAGCTAGGGATCGTCGACAATTCTTACAGCACTATGCTGTAATGCATCAAGAGGCTCAAGTTGATACATGGGAGCTCCATTCCAAAGATGGGCACTAACTTGTAGGCATATTAATAAATCCCTTGTTTATCTCTTCGATTATTCCCTTCCTTTCTTTATGTCTTCACCTTTCACCAATGACAATATAACCACTTGACTGCTCATCCTTTATGTGGCAAAGGTTCTAACATGTCAACCTAAACTATTTCAAGCGGGCCAAACCTAGGCGCGAATTGAATGAATGACTTTTGATTCTCCAATCACAAGCGTCGAGTCGCGTCGAGTCTCCAATCACAAGCTGCCCCCCGCGACCGACGTGGCACCATTTTGCAAAAGGGAACTTTGACTACATGCACGATCAACTGGTTATATTATCTTTGCGTTTCAACAACCACGGAACGAAGCTTGGGTGTTTTTTTTTTTTTTTAACGCTGATTATTCCGCGTTTGACCACCAACTCGCCTGTTGGTAAGCGACGATGTGGTCGAAGATGAAGCACGCAGACTTAGAAGACACCTATTCACTCTAGCCTTGAAAAACCAAAAAGAATTTACCATAATTGTATAAAAATTTTTTTTTAATTCATTTTAGGATAAAATCAACCAAGAGAAAGCTCACCAAGCACGCAAGGTCCTTGAAGAGAAGAAGGCTGAACTACAGAGAACCAAGTAAGATTTTATTGACACATTTTTGCCCCTGAAAACCTTGATTCTATAAATTTAATCAATAAACAAAAAAAACGCAGGAGCGGCTCTTTTTGTGTCCCAGAATTTCCTCCAGCAGATCTGGCAACCCTAGTCCCAGCAGTGGGCAACATTTTAATCTGAAATGAATGTTCA
This sequence comes from Agriopis aurantiaria, assembly GCA_914767915.1. Classification (NCBI taxonomy): domain Eukaryota; kingdom Metazoa; phylum Arthropoda; class Insecta; order Lepidoptera; family Geometridae; genus Agriopis; species Agriopis aurantiaria. The sequence continues at coordinate 4,020,139 of OU612007.1, read as the reverse complement.
CAGGAAGCAGCAGGAAGAGCTGAAGGAGAAGCTCCAGCGGCTAGAGTCCAAGGTGCTAGTCGGCGGCGAGAATCTTCTAGACAAGGCGGACACGCAGCGACAGCTGCTGGAGCAAGCGACGCGCGAGCTGGAACAGCGGACGCAGAACGAGCTGCGTCTGCAGCAAGACTTGCAGAAGAAAGAGGTATCCCTACTCGTCACTACTACCTATTTTTAACCAACTTCAAGAGGAAGTTATCAATTCGACTGTTTTTTTTTGTATGTTTGTTAAGTTTGTATGTATAGATGTATGGATGTTTGTTCACGTTGTTTCACGCTGCAACGGAACAACGGATCGACCTGATTTTTTGCATGGTATAGTTCAAGAGCCAGAGAGTGACATAGGCTATCGTTTCACCATCATCATCACCATTTTCATCACTACGCGGGTGAAACCGCGGGGCGCAGCTAGTATAATCTATACTAATATTATAAAGAGGAAAGATTTGTATGTATGTTTGTAACGAATTGGCTCAAAAAGTACTGGACCGATTTAAAAAAATCTTTCACCATTTGAATGCTACTTTATCACAGATTAATGTAGGCTATTTTAATAGGCTATATAACTATACCCGTGCGGAGCCGGGGCGGACCGCTAGTATATTATATAATAGCTCGCAACATAGTGAATTTTTTATAGTATATAGTTATAATTTTGTATACAAGCAATAGTTTGTAATATAATTTTAAAAAATTGACTGGGCCATCGGCGCATTCAATAGTCTCAGTTCGTCTCAGTTGTTCACTGCAGTATTCTAAATGTTTCAGGCTGAACGTCTGGATCTGGAGGAGCGGTACTCCAGCCTGCAGGAGGAGAACGCGGCGAAGACTCGCAAGCTGAAGCGAGCCGTGCAACTCCTCAACTCGGCCAAGGCTGAGCTGGCGGACCAGCAGCGGGAACAGCAGCGGGAGATGGAGGGCATCCTCGACAGCGTGCGCGCGCTGAAGCGGGAGATCCAGCTGGCTGACCTCGTGCTGGACGCTTACATACCTAAAGAGTATCAGGTAAGCGTTACCGATCTAAGAAAACCGGCCAAGTGCGAGTCGGGCTCAAGAACTGAGCGGTTTTTTTTGTGTGGATATGTCCGCGTTTGACCACCAACTCTCCTGTTGGTTATCGACGATGTGATCGAAGATGAAGCACGCAGACTTAGAAGATACCTATTCACTCTGTTCCGTTCAATTACGATTATTTATATTATCTTTGGTTCCGTACCACCACATGACTTGTTAGCTACTAAAGTACAAAAAAGTAGTGCAACAACACAACGCCCAGGAGGTCATACCCATCCAAGTACCGACCGCGCCTGATGTTGCTTAACTTCAGTGATCGTACGAGGTGGTTAACAGAAATGTGTCCCCGACTCGCACTTGGACATTATTTATATGTTTTTTTATACTCTATAGTGTGTACTATAATCATGCCAAGTTTGACGTTTGTAGTATTACCGTTTTCTATACTAATATTATAAAGAGGAAAGATTTGATTGTTTGTTTTCATTGAATATGCTCCGAAACTACTGAACCGATTTGAAAAATTCTTTCACTGTTGGAAACTACACTATCCCCGGGTGAAATAGGCTATATAATTAGCTATACCCGTGCGAAGCCGGGCGGACCGCTAGTTATACATAAGAGCAAAGACAAAAATACGTTTAAAAAAGTTAGTTGTATGCGGTCCTTCAGTTTTTACTTTTTTACTTCATTGTTATTTGTTAGTTAATCCGCCGTAACATTACATATTCTGTGAAAATTTCAACTGGCTAGTTATTTAATACGGTTCGAAAGGCTTAGTAATAGGGTGCCGTATACATCCGTTTGGTACGGAACCATAAAGAGGTATTCTCTTCGAGTTTTGATGGGTCAAAAATGTGTGAATATTTATACTTGCTACCTTAAGGGTCCTATCACATATTTTGACGAAAAAAGCATCAAAAACTGGATTTTGGTATAATTTTTCTTTCAACTAATAAGATCTATAGAAAATTCAGTTGTAGTATTAAATAGATCTGTATTTTTTATTAAATGAAGCGGCTTCAGATTTTGGTAACACCAACATATTGTTACCTCCAATTTACAAAAGTAGTTTTTCGTAAAACTCTATGAGGGAAAGTTTAAGAATGGATTTCGTTAAACTACTGTCATAAAATAAACATTTTTATGTTATGGTTTACTGATTTTATATTTATCTTGACAATTATGGCTTTATTTATTCGTTTTATGCCCAAAAATACAAATACTTAAAATTTAACGGTTCATTTTGTAATACGGCTCTTAAGTCGCATGTAATAGTACTTAGGTCAAATCAAATCAAATAATCTATTTATCTAATTACTAGCAGACCTGACAGACGTTGTCCTGTCTTAGAAGTGTCAAACACGCAAAGTCAAAATTGAAAATCTTATTTTTTTACACCTTTGGTTACATTATTGGAGTTTTAGTAAGATCCCTATTTTTTTTTAAATATAATATAGCGTATGTTACCCGGGGATAGTGTAGCTTCCCAACAGTGAAAGAATTTTTCAAATCGGTTCAGTATTTTCGGAGCCTATTCAAAACAAACAAACAAACAATCAAAACTTTCCTCTTTATAATATTAGTATAGATAATGTCCAAATTATTACAATTTAAATGAATAAATAAATGAAATAAATGTTTGGGACATTTTTGCACACACGGTCATCTGACCCCAAACTAAGCAAAGCTTGTGATATGGCTGCCAGAGACTGATATACATACATATATAGTTTTAAATACATACTTAAACAGATATTAACAACCAGATATAGAACAAACACAAATTTTCATCACACAAATGTTTGTCCTAGGTGGGAATCGAACCCACGCCCTCAGGCTCAGAAGGCAGGTTCACTACCAACTGGACCAACGGGCTATATGTTATGTTGTCTCCAGGCCCTGATAGACCAGTACGTGCACTGGAACGAGCAGCTGGGCGAGTGGCAGGTGAAGTGTGTGGCCTACACCGGGAACAACATGGCGGCTCCACACCACCGGGCCTCGGCTCAGCAACAACACAAACATGTAAGACCACAACATCCACAAATATCAACTCATCATCATCATCATCATCATCATTGAGCCTCAGCTATTTGATAACGTACTATCTATTGTCTATAGCAGTGGTTCCCAATTCCATCCATGGTGGTACGCGTACCCCCAGGGGTACGTGAAGTGGCATCAAGGAGTACGTGACGCGCGGCAATATCTTGACTAAGATAAGTTAGTCAGTGTTATCAGTATTTCATTTTTTATTTATCATTCCTGCAATAAAGGCTGGAGCGGACCAAATCTAGTTGCAGTCCGGTCCGGTGCAGACTCAGTTTGTGAGGACCAGTAAAGCATAAAATTCTATGAAAGGTGCTCGAGGGTACGCGAGTTTGAGGTCTTTCTTGAAGTGGTACGCAAGAAAAACTAATTGGGAACCCCTGGTCTATAGTGTTATTCCTTTTTTTTTTGTTGTGTACGGTCGTGAACTTAAAACTGACGTAATCCATTTTAAATTCCAGATGGAGCCACCAGACCTGTCCGACCGTTATTTGTCGTACGGGTCAGTGAACCCGCGTCCCGCGTCGCGCCTCGCACGTCCGCACACCTCGGCCGTGCCGCGTCCGCACACCGCGCTGCGACAGCGACAGTAACCACACTGCGCAACTTACCACATCGTTTCATGATGCCACACTGCGCAACTTACCACTTCGTTTCATGATACCACACTGCGCAACTTACCACATCGTTTCGTGATACCACACTGCGCAGCTTACCACATCGTTTCAAGATACAACACTGCGCAACTTACCACATCGTTTCATGATGCCACACTGCGCAACTTACCACATCGTTTGATGATACCACACTGCGCAACATACCACATCGTTTGATGATACCACACTGCGCAACATACCACATCGTTTGAAGATACCACACTGCGCAACTTACCACATCGTTTGATGATACCACACTGCTCAACATACCACATCGTTTGATGATACCACACTGCGCAACTTACCACATCGTTTCGTGATACCACACTGCGCAGCTTACCACATCGTTTCAAGATACAACACTGCGCAACTTACCACATCGTTTCATGATACCACACTTCGCAACTTACCACATCGCTTCATGATGCCACACTGCGCAACTTACCACATCGTTTCATGATACCACACTGCACAGTTACGCATAATATCGAACTGTTTCATGATGCCTCATTGAACGCATTACCACACTGTTTCATGTTGTCACACTCGTATTGCCACACCATTCCATGATGTCACACGACACGTGACACACGTGATGTACATCAATGATTAGAGGGATGAGTTTTAGTTGTAAATTATACCTCTTAAGCTTTTTTATATTCACTTTTTTGTCGAGAGATTTATGTAGAGCTAACATCATAATAATTTAAACGAAATGTATACATTCCTAGTAATAATCTACTTACATTTTAAAGGTGTTTTTTGTTGTTGTTGTATTATTAGAATAAAAAACTTTTCTATAATTTTTCAAAAAGTTTGTAAACGCATTATTTTGCGCTATGTATTAAAATTTACTCTTTTTTTTATACTCAATAATGATCTCTTTTATGGTAGGACTTAATCCTTTCTAGTATTAAAAAGATAAATATTGACCAAAGAGCATGTTACACGACTTACCGATACGTTATAGGCAGAAACTGAAACACAAATAAAAAATATAAAAAAACTATCAATAACTATTTCCATAGTTTTTGCTCTCACTGCAATAACTCCAAACGAGTCTCTTTTGCTCGCGAAAAAAGCTTTCATGAAATCCAGCAAAACTTTTCGTTACCTATACTTTTTCATTCTAATTTATCAGATAGGTAAATTGTGTACAGGGGCCTTACGGCTACATGTTTTAACCCCCCCAAATGCGTTACGCACCGCATGTCGGCGTAAGCGAAAAGTGCTCCGACACGCGTACTGTGTGTAAGAAAATTTATACACAATACCAATGGTATAATATAATACTTATGCAACAATTTTATACTATTTTTAAAAACTTTTAATTTAAATTTTCTGAAAATTAGGTGAAATTCCCTATTTTAACCATAAAAAATTCCGGCGCTCGCATTCAACGAGTTAAGCGATTCAGCAGTGCAAGTAGTAAGTACCGTTCTTTATCGATCGTCAAATTCGATAAAATGCCTTAGAAACGATCATAGTGAGTACTGATCAAATGGCGTTTTATCGAATTTGACGATCTCAACTGTCAAATTTAATGATCGATAAAGAACTGCAATTGCACTGCGGTGATTAGAAAAGTTGCGCGACCGCAAACCGTATCTGTGCGCGTTAAGGTTCACGTTCGCGTGATTTTCCGAACTGCTACGAACGCGGGCTAATTCGAGCCCGCGTTCCGAGTTAGCCGGGCCTTACGTCCAACTCGTTACGCGGTCTCAAACTAACGTTAAAACCGCGCAGTTCGGAAAATCACATGAGCGTGAACCTTAACGCGCCCAGATACGGTTTGCGGTCGCGCAACATTTTTTCATTACCTAAACTGGATTGCTTCAAACAGCTAGCCGTAAGGCCCCAGGACTTATGTTATGTATAACCTCCCCTAAGTAACTATATGCTAGTCTTATTCCATGTGATTGTTAAGGCGTTATACTTGCCCCAGTATTATTGTATTTTGTAGTTTGCACACATTTGGAGTGATATATTTTCATGTGTATTGAATAAACTTTTTCTACTCAAGATTCGTTTCATTTTATCAACCAACTTTAAAATAAGAATAATCGACTTTACTTTTTTGTGAAGGGGTTTATTTGTTTGAGTAACATTATGAATACTACCAACCAAAACTTAAAAAACTAAAATAATTGAAGATCGTTTATTCCATGGTATAATAATATACTCCGTCAGGTATAGCGCTCCGAGAAATAATGTCACGTGGGCGTCCCGCAATGATGTCATCAATGTCATGGCTACACGTACACGTGCATAAGCAAGAGCAGAATAAGTAATTTACAACAAGTTCGAGAGAGATGACGATACACGAAACAATGGCGGACTCGTTATTTTTTTTTTGTTAAATTCTTCATGAGCGTGGATTCAATGTCCTTTACTCGTAATATTAAACAGTTCATTTTGTCTTATTAGCGTCAAACAAGTCATAGTCAGAGTCAAGCTAAGTAAGTCACGGTCAAGTCGAACTCATGCCCCTGTAAAGTGGTGAAGACTTTACAAGAGGCTCCTATGGAGTTTTGGAAACAACACGAAAAGACACGTTTCACCTCGTTATATCACTTGCCCACACTCGAGCACATTTACGAGCACTTAATGAATAATAATTCACCATTTAGTACACATTAACACTCGAAAATACACAAGTTTAGGAAAATAATCCAACGAGCCGACATGTTTTTTCCGCGTTGGCGCCAAAACTCCAATGGCGGACTCTGATTTTCTGTGTTAACAGTAGCGTGAATTTATAACTCCCCAATATATTACCTGTGGTAATCCAACAACCAACTATAGAACAACAACTATAACCAACTATAGTCGGAGTGACCGGCTTAATCTTACGTGAGTAATTCCCGTGTAATATAAATAAAATGTGGGAATCCAATAAATAAATAAACAAAGGGATGTAGTTTTGATAAAATTGTGTTTAATATATTCAATTCGTGCTTAACTTGCTTGAGCGTAACCAAATGGCAATTGAAATGCTTTTTATATTTTTTTATAATTTTTTTAAACCCATTATTTGTGTTTTTTACAATAAAGTGGCAACTGGACAGTGACGTCATTGCGGGACATCTCCCAGAGCGCTAGACCTTGTTTTCTTGGATCATGGTTTATTCTATCTATAAGTAACGAAGGCCTATACATAGTTCAAACGATCTCTAATTTCAGTTAAAGTGCCCAAAATGCTGGCCGCATTGCCTCGCTGAATTGCGATGCTAACTTTCTTCCTTTTTTGATGTGTATTTTTCGCGATATTTTCCCTGATAGTGTTATTTCGATATATTACTAAGTGAGACAGTACAATGAAGAGAAAATATAGGTTTTCTAACTGCAAAAAAAACGATGAAAAAACTGTAAAAAAAATCATACTATTAAAAATCTAATCTAATTTGTGAACCGATTTTTTTGTGTGCGTGATAAATGAGTAAAGAACGCCGAACTTACAGTCCTTGCGAGTGAAAAAACATGAACAAAAAATTTTGACATTTGAACACGGTCTATATTTGTACTTGGCATAGCCCCCTAGTTTGCCTGATCTGAGGTTAAAACTAAACATAAAAAAAAAAAAACGAGCTGAATTGAAAATCTTCCTCTTTTTTTGAAGTCAGTTAAAAATTGAACTAAAAACCACCTTTGTTGTTTTTCGTCGATAAAAACCTAACACAAAGTTTATGTAGAACCCTAATACGATACGTGTTTTTTTTTGTGATGAATCATAGCTTCATAGATTTATCATAATTTTTTCATTAGGTAAATACATTGTTTGCAAATAGACAATTCAAAATTTACCGTTTTTTGTGTACCGTTATGTAATTATCACAATAATTACTCCTAATTCTAAATTACTTTTAAAAAGCTATCAACGCTTACTTCTAAGAAGACTTCTTGCACTTAATTCTTTCAAGATTTTATTAATATTATTGAGGTGTAAAATATGACACTTATAGAGCATATATTGAAGAAGGTTCAGTCGAAAGATTCTTTGAGGACCAAGTACGCATCGCCTCCGCCCGAGCTCGACGAGGCTTCCATCGAGAGAAGAATTTTCAAGAAAAAAAGGAAACATTTAAACAGTGTAAGTTAAATTGATAATAATTTGAAATCTAACACAATAAAGTGCAATTCGGTATGCAAAAAAAATTAACCTATGCCAATTCCAAAACCATTTCGAGATTTTATCTTACCAACCCTTATTTTTCTACTCTGACCCTTTAAAACGATAAGATGCCATTTATTTTAACATAAAACTAAGAAATCATTCGACTTTCATTGACCTCTAAATGACGTCACGGTGTAGCATTTTATTTTCTGTGCCTTTTAAGAATAAAAATATTATACATTTGACACACTGTTCGTCACACAGAATAGAATATGTTTTCATTTCTGTGGTTTGACTGTCTGGTTTTTTTCAGGGCTGCCAATATGGGGTGCTTTTTTAGACTTCTCAACGCAACGAAATTTTGTGCTATATGGTGACATCACATAATTTCAATTTTCAAAAAAATATTGTAAAATAACTACTCAATAGGAAACAAAAATATTGAAATTAGTTTCTTAAAATAGCCTTATCTACGAAATAAAAATATTTAAAAAATACAAAAAACAACTTTACATACCGAATTCAGGACGTGCGAGCGCTAACTACCTACAGCTACTAAGAAAAGAAAGATTTTTTTTTAAAGAGGTGATTTGAAAAGGCCGCGCAACATTTTTTCATCTCCTAAAATCGATTGCTTTAATCAGCTAGGTACAGTATACTACCTAGCTAGAAGTTGCCCCTCTGTCTATCGCGTAACTCGAATCTTGTCGCGTTATCTCTATCTATCGCGCGGCAGGTCCGAAAAGTCGGCTACTTGTAGCTTCATACCTACAGTGCGGAGTGCGCCAGGCCGGCTATGGGTATGATCGAAGATGTGTACCTACCACGCCTATCTCACGTTGCAGTACCGGCACGTGGGTGCCAGAGTGGACTGCTACCCGCCCGGTCTCCGGCCCAGCTTCATGTATCGCCACGTCGCTAACTGGACCAACCGTGTCATCAAGATCTACATTCAGAACTTTAACCTGTTGACTAAAATCAAGAGACAACACTATAACAGGGTAAGTCTGTAACGATAAAACGTTACAAATAAAATTATACATTCTTGCTAGTCGTTAAAATTTTTGTGCGACCGTTTTTTTTACGCGTAAGTAGTGCCGTTTTTATAACTAAAATATCTACACAACCTTATTTTGTTACATTTAAAACTCTGTGCCAAACCCTGTATTAGGATCCACGATTCCGGGATGACCCTTTCGCCTCGTCCCGCTCGGCCGTACGACATGACTTCTCTACACCACGCCCGTTGGTCCCTCTCTGTGACGTCAAGGCTATAGGCCAGGGGAGTGCTTAGGCTGGCTGTTTTTAGGTTGCATTGACCCGGATTGAACCACTTAAGTAAATGTATAGTTAAATTTGTAATACAGATCGCTTTGCCTTTCTTTGGATAGGTCTTTTACCGGCGATCCCGTTTCAAGACCATTGTTATAAACACCTTTGATGCATCACGATATAACACTGTACCAAGTGTGTTTATCGTTCCTTATTCCAGGGTTGGGTGGACTGCCACTGGGACCACCCTCTGGAACATCTGAAGGAGAACTACGAGAAAAGAAGAAACTTCCTGAAGCATGTGGAAAGAGATAACAAAGTTATATACGAACGGATACTCGCTGTTGTGAGTTGTAGTTTTTGAAGCGAAGATAGCTTAATAGGTAGTGTCCCAGTAGTATCTAATACTTGATTTAAAAGAAGCGTCACTGGATGCTCGCAGGAAGAGCTGAAAGGATAGAGGCCGGTCATATATTTCGCAGAACCAATAACCATGTACATCAAACATAGCAGCTAATTCCTGAGACTACTCTTCAATGGAGTGTCAATTTGCGTAAGACAGCTGGGAGTGGATCGGGCTGAATGGCATGCCTTGGGAGAGGCCTAAGTCCAGCTGTGGACTAGGTTGGCTGATTATGATGATGAGATTGCTACGATGTGCATTAGAACCCCTACTTGCTTTTAAGCTTGCCTCATCAAATCGTTGGCTTATGGGCTTTGGTAGATGGAAAACATCGTGGAGAAATAATGCTATGTAGGCATTACGATATTGGGGTTACGGTTACTTAGCTTATTTAAAATTTTGCTTACATTTGCAGAAGGCGCGCGTGAAAACGACGGCGTCTCTAGAGCGCTGCTGGCAGCACAACCGGCGGCGGATAGTATCGAAGACCATGCTGCCATTCGTGCTGTTCCCTCCGGAGCCGATTGAAGACATCGACCCAGTTTTCCTGGCCCTGCCTGGGGTACAACGACCGAGGTACCTATTCCTGCGAGCTGGCAACATGGCTGGTTTGAGCTACACTGCCGTGCTATGCATTAACCTCCGCTTTTTTATCGGTATGCTCTGTAATATTAGTGTTTCTTGTACAACTGAGGGAGACCTTTGCCCAGCAGTGGGACTGCTGGGCAAAGGTCATTTCCCTGCCAGCCAGAGATATTATAGCGTAGTCTAAAAGCTATAAGCCTATTAAACTTGTATTGTCCAGGGTGCGAATGTCGCTCCGCGTGGTGGGCGGAGCGTGTCTCGGCTCGCTGACTCTCGAGCTGTTCACAGACGTATGTCCACTCACGTGTCGTCTGTTCGCCGAGCTACTACAGACTGATGCTTCACACTCCTACATAGGCACCTGCTTCTACACGTAAGTGTTATTTACCTGACGCAAAACTTGTGGACATCACATAGAGATGTTCACGGACGTGTGGCCATTTTCGTGTCGTCTGTTGGCCGAGACGTAACACTTTGCATACCTATAGCTAATAGGGTACTTGACTGTATTAAAAATATTATGCCAATTGACGCCATCCATAAACATGACATAATGAAAAAGCATATTTCATTGATTTTTTGATAAAAATATGCTTATTTTTTGTAAAAAACGCGAATAAAATAACTGTATTTTCGACATTTGATCACGTGATCGAAAACGGTCTGTAACTGGCTTCATCCCTAGTGACGTCACACAAATCTAAACAAACAGATTTTGTATTGATATTTGCGAATTTAATGTTGTAAAGCTATTTTGAGAGCGATTTATCCAGAAATTTTCACCAAAAACATTCCGGAGGTTAAATGTGAGAAGAATGGAGAAACATTTTGTGGAAGCAGACAGCAGTAACTTACCCAAAATTAATGTTTTTATGGTTGCATATTTCTTTAATAATAATCCACGTCATTGTTTCTACGCTGCAGAACTCAAAACGTAAAAACTACAATGTCAGTATTAATTTTTAATTGTTCTCCAAGCAAAACATTCAACAAAGTTGTACAAAAAGTATGTTGTAGTAAGTGGATATAACTATTTTGTTAGGTTATGTCGAGCTTTACAATGTTTAAAAAGAAAGTAACAGTACATAAAATAGTAATGCAATAAAAACACAAATTATAATAGAAATATATAGACTCAAATATGTACCTCAAAATGATCTTCGCACATAGAAACACTTGAATTAGCTCCAATACTTTTGGGTTCTCTACGAGCTACTTAGTTCCAACCTTAGATTGGTTCCAACCACTTTTTTCGAGTTTTGGGGAGTTTTGGGTGCATTGGAACAGGAACAAATATTTTATCCGGTGTCTTTATGGAAGTATTTGTACATTTTGGCACTACACAATATTTATAAACCATTACTTCTATTAGAAATTAATTAATTATCAAACTTTTGCAGCCTGGCTGCAGTCGTTTTGTTTTGTGTGACGTCAATTAGTCACGTGATCGGAGCTATGACGCAGGTCTGCGTTTTGGCGCGATATTTTTTTATTCAAACTTTAACATCGATTTATATCGCAAATACGACTGATATCCAGAAAATATAAATGCAGTATACATTATTTTTTATCAGACAATAATGTGCAATAGTTTCCCAAAAGTAGTCAAATACCCTATTAGGTATCTGCTTCTTTACGTATGTTGTATCGTGATGTTTAGTTGAAGCTGGAGCTATTCATCGTGGTGTTCACCTCTTCGCCGAATTGCCTTTTCGCAGACATTTCGTACCCCTATGGAAGCATCTGCTTCAGGTAGGAATATGCTGGCTATGGAGACACCCTAGTGCCCTCCGTCTGGCACAAAGGCATAGTCCACCGCGGCGGTTTTTAGTAAGTGCAATCCTACATAACCAGGCTGTACCCCAATACGGCTGGGTAACTTTAGATGATCCCCATTTAAAAAAATGGTACATACCGGGATTCTTGTTGTCTAGTTTATGAGGAAAGCCGAAAGTTTGAGTCGGGTTAGGTCGCCGTCGTCTCCCCGTAGTTCTAAGTTCGCATAAAGTTATTTATAGTTCATAAAACAAATACAAGCACGTTCGCGAACCAAATGCTTGTGTGTACGGTCTTTTCGCCTAATGCTGAAGAGAAGTGAAACTTTTTATTAATACAATTGGTGATCTTTTTGCAAAAAACTATAAACAATACTTGACAGCGTCATTTTAATAGAAAATGCCAAAAATGTGACAATTATGCTCAAATTATATTTGTGTTTTCTGGTGGTATTTACAAGTTTATGCCTATTTATATTTGTGATATACATGGCAACCACCTCAGACGATAGTACAAGTGATATTCTGAACAAAGATGTTAGTTTCGGACACTGGGGCGAACGGTTCCTCAGAGATCTTGATAAAAATCGTGAGTCCTGAAGGACAGGTCTTTACTGCCTACTTCTCTGAAGATACACTAGTCGAAGAAGTCAAGAATCGGGCTTTGGATTTCTTCTACCCAAGCGGCGAGACAGGATCGAGCAGATTTAAAATCGTGCGCGTATTTGATACCACGACATTGCACGACTTCTTGACTCTCTCTCAAGAACAGGTCATAATGCAAGAAGAGCTTCTCCTGGTCGAAAGAAGGTTACCCGAGGCAGGAACTTTGTGGGACTTAGGAGCGGTCAGAGCACCTCAACCCAGCACCATAGCCGCTGCAACAGCGTCTTTACCAAGCCCACAGAATCCTGTCCGACAACCAAACTTGCAATCTTTGCTCTCAACGAATGAACTGTCTTTTGAACTGCGAAAGATTTTGATCTCTCTGATCGAAGCGGGCGCTCGTCTCGCAGCATCCGGCAGGAATTATGAAATGACGTTAGCTCAACTGTCTGCAGCATTAGAAGAACCACGAAGGCAGGCCCAATTAGTGATTCAAGTCATAACACCTGAAGACATAGCGGCAAGACTCCGAGATCAGCAATCCGATTCTGATATCGCATCCACTGGAACCAAAACTGAAAGCGAAGAGATCTTCAAACGAGCTGAACATTTACAGAGGTTTTTAGACAAATTTCGAGTTTGGAGGATTAAAATTGCGGAGCCACCTAACCCTGAAGCTATAGCGGCTTTGAAAGATCTCGGCTTCACTTATGAAGATGCTGACAAAGCTTTACGCAACACAGGATGCAACGTGCCTGCGGCTGCGTCTTGGCTTATCGGAGAACGAGGCTCGAGTGTCTTCGAGTTGGTGAATGGCCTTCCAGATGGGATGATACTGCAAACTTTGCTGAAACAGCCTCAGATTCAGCGTGGACTTTTAAACACTAGAATGCTGATAGCGTTTATAGCGATGGTCGGACAGACAGGCAGTGCGTCTCTGTGGTTGAACTCCCCTCATGGAAGTCCATTGCTCTCGCAGATCTCGAGGACGTATCATTCGGAGAAGTACTGCCTCGCTGTGAATCAGTTTTCTGAAGAGCGACGCGCCCAGTCGCCTTCTAATCCGTCTACGTCGAGACAGCGTTGACGACGGCTTTCATAACGATTTGGAATTGAAAATTTGTGAAAAGTGGCTATTTATTTTGTTGTTGTACCATTAAAGTTTTGATTGCAAATTGAGTTTATTTTAGAACAATTCTACCTGTAGATATAGTTTTTTTTTTTATTAGGAATGACATACAAAAACCAACTCTCTAAACTAGTGAAGCTACTGGCGGGCTAATCCTCTGCTAGGAGTAATAGTGTTCCGTGGGCTAATCGCTATAAGCGATCTCTTCAATGCAATGACGATTTATATTCATTATCATCATCATCAGGCAGAAGACGCCCACTGCTGAACCTAGGCCCTGAACGACAGCCTGCCTTTTGCATCCACTGGATGCCAGCGACGCTCACAATGTCGTCGGTTCATCTAGTGGGAGGCCTACTTATGCTGCGTCTTCCGGTTCGTGGTCTCCACTCAAGAACCTTTCTTTCCCATCGGTTATCGGTTCTTTGAGCGATGAGGCCTGCCCATTGCCACTTCAACTTGCAAATTTTAACAGCTATGTCGGTGACTCTGGTTCTTTGGCGAATATCCACGATTTATATTATCTTTGGTGTATTCAACTTTGATCACCTAGGTGATATCACAGGTAAAATTTGTATGAAAAAGATATATAGAAGGATCCGGATTTCTGCCAATCATGGTGGGTAAGCTGATCTCTTCGTTTTGTTCCTACTTGCTGAATTATCTCTCGTTTCGTTGCTAGTTGCTGAATGATCCCTCGTTTGGCAGGAAGGTGCCACACCTGTACTGGAGAGGCGGTGACGTGGTGCATGACAACGGGTTGGGATGCTTCATGCAGCGCGACCGGCTGATACCGATCGGCGCTGAGAACTACCACTTCCCGCACTCTATGCCTGGTAACCTCATTCTATTTGATTGTGTTCTGTTGATTGTCCCAATTTTTTTTTAGGTATTTGTCGTAGGTAAGTACTTTCGTTAGGGGTTTTTCAACTAATGTAGGTAGGTAGTTTTACTTCTCTAAAGTAGGTGTCTCAATTAATTTTAACTGTTCCTGCTAGGCTATAGATTTTATTCAATAGGTTGGTTAGGTTAGCACTGACGTCCCGCTTCGATTGTAGGTAGCTATTCAATTCTGTCGTCCTTTGCCCTGGCCAGCTACTAATCTGATCCCTTCTCCAAAAAAAATGTTTCCAAGGTTTTTTCCTAAGCATCACACCAGTGTTATGTAAGAGCGGTGTGAAGGTACGGTCGCGATCATCAACTAGAAATACGTATCATCATCATTTCAGTCATAGGACGTCCACTGCTGGACATAGGCCTCCCCCATCGATTTCCAAAAGGGCCGGTTGGTAGCGGCCTGCATCCAGTGTTTCCCTGCGGTCTCTTTTAGGTCGTTTGTCAATCTTGTGGATGCAGGACGTCCTACGCTGCGCTTACCGGTCCGTGGTCTCCATTCGAGAACCATTCGGCCCCATCGGCCATCTGTTCTGCGTGCTATGTACCCTGCCCACTGCCACTTCAACTTGCTAATCCGGTGGGCTATGTAACTTTCTTTCGTCTACGGATCTCCTCATTTCTGATTCGATTTCGTAGAGAAACCCCGAGCATATGCCGTCTCCATTACAAATAAGTACGTATGCCAGAACTCTACAGCTACATAACAACATGCTCAAGCAGTGCCGGTTTTAGCTCTATCAGCGCCCTGGGCGAGATTTCTACGGCGCGAATTTTTATATACCTACGGCGCCCCTTTATATCTGGCGCCCTGGGCGGTCGCCCAACCAGGCCCTACCTTAACGCTGGTACTGTGCTCAAGTAGCGTAGTTAGAAGAAACCTTTTTAATTTTCCATTGTCCCTAGGGCTGGTGTCGATGCGTATGACGTGCGACGACGAGATGTGCGGCATCTTTAACATCACCTTCAAGCCGCTGCCGCAGTTCGATCTCAAGAGCGTGGTCTTCGCCAGGGTTCGATACTCTGTATTATTTTTAGATTGCCGTACGCAAAGCGGTGTAAACGAGGCGCTTTATAGTAAGCCTACCTCTGTCCAATGACGATAGTGGTTATAGATATTGCCTTAGCCTTTAACGGCTGTATCTTTCAAACCGTAATTATTAGCCAGTTGACATTTTTACGGAATATCTAATGTTACGGCACTTTCGGCAGATTACCTAAGAAATAATAATAAATTCAAAAAGTTGAATAAAGGGGGGTCCACAACAAACGTTTTTTTAAACGTTTGTTTTATCATTTTTTTCGTTGACGGCATCATCGTTTAACATCAGGCGAGTTGACGGTCAAACGCAAGCCTATTATTAATATAAAAAACTTATTTTTGTATTTGCTCTAGAGTGTAAAAACGGGAATACCTACGTACAAGCGTCAAACTTGGCATGATTAACTAGTACACAGTTATACACTACCACAAATAATAAATATTGGCTAAATGCGAGTCGGTGACAAATTTCTGTTCACCACCGGTTCTCGTCGGGCACGGCCGGTACTTGGAAAGGTGACCGCCTGGGCATGATGATTTTTTGCACTACTTTTTAGTACTTTATTAGTTAACGATTTACGTGGTGGTACGGAACCCTCAGTGCGCGGGACCGACTTGCACTTGGCCCCTTTTTTAAATTGGTAACTAGATTATGTTATAGGTACCTACTGTGCTTAAAACATTAAGTACAACTTTATTAAAACCCTTTTTAACAGCTGCACTCAGAGAGGTTACTTAAGCTAAACAATACTTAAAATTGCTCTGTCTCGTTTTCATGTATGACAATTTCAGTCAACATTTCATTTAAGATTTTTAAATGATAAGGACATTAAATAATTATAAATTAATAATATTAAATGGTCCTTAACTGTTGGCCTATTGGAAAAGCTCAGAGTCACACAGCGGGCAATGGAGAGAGCTATGCTCGGAGTTTCTTTGCGCGATAAGATCCGAAACGTGGATATTCGTGAGAACCAGAGTCACCGACATAGCTGTTAAAATTTGCAAGTTGAAGTGGCAATGGGCAGGTCACATCGCTCGAAGAACCGATAACCGATGGGGAAGAAAGGTTCTGGAGTGGAGACCACGAACCGGAAGACGCAGCGTAGGGAGGCCTCACACTAGATGGACTGACGACATTGTGAGAGTCGCGGGCATCCAGTGGATGCAAAAGGCAGGCTGTCGTTCAGTGTGGAGGTTAAAGGGGGAGGCCTATGTTCAGCAGTGGACGTTTTCCGGCTGATGATGATGATGAATATTAAATGTGAATAATTGAATTGAATATGATACACGAACATAAATATAATATCACATCACAACAGCAGCCATAAAAAATCCAATGCCGACCAAAGGCCTCCCTCTTTTTTTTAATTTAATGACCATGGATCCAGTGTCCTTCAGTCGGAATAATAATTATTATACAAGGTCTTACAAAATTTTTACATAACTAAACATTATATTTCTTCTACACTATTTACAATATACTTAAAAATAGCCTTAAAATTAACTTCATTTGTTAGCAAATCTAGAACTTGGCGGGGAACACTGATTGAATTCTCTTCTGAGATGTAGAGAGGGGTGTTGCCATAATCCCCACGCTTGGCAGACGACTTTTGGATCGCAGTACGCTAACCGTGTACGCCGTGTAATAGGACGCCGCTGTCCATCCTCCGGTGGTTCTGGTCGCAGTTTTAGGACATGCGACAACTATAATATATAGGTACGTAAGTAGGTAGGTAATGTAAAAAAAACACATTTTTGCATGAGAAACATCCAGAACATATTTTTTTTTTTTTTTTTTTTTAACTCAAATATTTTATTAGTTTATTAGTAGTATTTTTTGCGTATAATGGGTTTACAAAAGTTACAGGTGTCGTGTAGAAAGAATGGTTCGCCATTATACTACCTTTCGGCATGCAAATTTGGCACTTACATACTATGGAAACGAATTTACATTTAAATAAATCAATCAAACAATCTCACTTAAAATACTAACTTAGAATTAGATGAAGAGATCATTAAAATTTGTTACAATTATTACCTATTTGGCACTACCCTACCACAGTTTTACAAACTTAGATTACAAGCAATTACGATTGCGATTACTAAGCAAATGTCACAAGTTACAAGTCATTATACAAAGCTATTCACGGTCAGACTTGTTTGTTAATATTGTACACAAGATAAAATTATCAGATCATAAAATTAAATGTCATAATGAATACAAAAAAATAATGTCAAATCATAATAATAATAATTATAGCTTATTTTTATATATTTATTGTAAAAAAATATAATTTAGGACAGTTATGTATAAAAATTTATATAAAAATTTATCAGTCAAATACTCATTTATGGTGTAATATGCCTTGTCCAATAACAAGCATTTTAATTCATGCTTGAAAATAAGCGTTTCACTTGTTTTAATTAATTCTTTTGGCAAGTGATTATAGATCATTGGAGCCATACATAGTGTGCTATTAGAGAGTAATGCTGTATTTCTCATAGGAATATTAATTTTGTGCTTATTACGCGTTGATTTAAGATGTTTAAATAAGTTTAAGTTATTTCGTACAAACATTACGCACTCGTAAATATAAAGACAGGGAGTAGTGAGAATTTTTAAACTTTTAAAGTAAGGTTTACAACTGTCCCTTTGTTTCAGTTTGCAAATAGCTCTAACACACTTCTTCTGTGCCTTGAACACGGCTTCTTTCCCGGTACTGTTTCCCCAAAACATGATGCCGTATCTAAGCAATGATGAGACATGGCCATTGTAAGCTGTCAACACAGTAAATCTGCTAACTGTTTTTGAAAGCATGTAAAGTGCATAAGAATACTGGCTCAATTTAGACTGCAAATTTCCTACATGTGTTTTCCAGCTTAAACAGCAGTCAATATTTAGTCCTAAAAACTTTGTTGTTTCTACAGTTTCAATTTTGTGTCCTGCATAGCTAATGTCAAGATTATTTAATTTATTTAACTTGTTTCTAAATGTCATTATATTGGTCTTATTAAGGTTTATCTTTAAATTATTAATGTCAACCATTTTATAATATTGTCCAGTGTCTCTTTTATGTCATTTTCAATACATGATTTATTTTTCCCTGTAAATAATACAGTGCTATCGTCAGCAAACAATATCATAGGGTGTTTCGTTGTCTTAGGGAGATCGTTGATATAAATGATAAACAGTAACGGTCCGAGCACGCTACCTTGTGGTACGCCATACTTTACAGTTTTGTACTCCGAATTATGTACAACTTCTTTTTTTAGCTTAGGGCAAACACTACTAATTTGCGTACACTGCTGTCGATTTGTTAGGTAAGATTTTATAAGATTGTTAATATTCCCCCTCACACCATACGCATTCAATTTGCTTAACAGTATATTGTGGTCCACGTAATCAAATGCTTTAGTGAGGTCCATGTATAACATGGTGATCTGCTTTTATTTATATGCCATCACAACACAATTTGATTTTGACGTTTTTATAATAATATAAGTGGTGCCTCTGGAATACCGATTAGCTTTTTTAAATATAACAAGTTTTAAAGCTAAACTAAATTTAACTTGTGCCTTCAAAATCGGGCCCATTGGGCCCGATTTGTACCCATGTTTCTAAGAAATATTTTGAATTTTGTCTATTATCTACAATATTGTTCGCAGGTGGTCCGGCCGAGCAGTACGTACGAGCTGATGACTGCATTCGGGTCGGCGCTCAGCACGAAGCCCGTGGTGCGAATCGAGTCCGCGCATTTCATACGTGGCAAGGCGCTACTCGACAAACCTGTCGCCAAGTCTGAGAAGAATACTTATCTTGAACTGCTGGAGCAGACGGCACAACTGCTGCAGTTTATCACCAAACCTGACACCGATTCATAGTCAATCACGTTCCTTTAGGCGCAACGTAGTAAATCGGTGTCGCGGGCTGTTCCACTAGACGATAGTCGATACCTACGTATTCTAGGGGGAAGACTGTTTTTTTTTCACTTGTCTCTACTATGGAAATTCAATTCCACTGTACTTTAAATCGGCCAAATCGGTCGGTATGGCAGTCAGGGGCCTTACGCCCAACTCGTTACGCGGTCCCAAACTAACGTTAAAACCGGAAAATTACGCGAACGTGAACCTTAACGCGCCCAGATACGGTTTGCGGTCGCGCAACATTTTTTTCACCTAAACTGGATTGCTTTAAACAGCAAGGCATAAGCCCCTGGGGCCTTACGGAAAACTGCTATTGCGGCACCAAACTACGTTAAATCCGCTCACTTGGAAAATCACGCGACCGCAAACCGTATCTGGGCGCGTTAAGGTTCACGTTCACTTGATTTTCAACTCAGCGGATTAACGTTAGTTTGGTGCCGCAATATCAGTTGTCCGTAAGGCCCCTGTACTCAACAAGCTACAGTGCAGTCGCTGAGAGAATGCATCTGACAACAGCAATAACATTATAACAATCCAAATGAAAACATTTTATTTAAATATTTTGCTGTATAGTATATTGGATACCAGCTACAATCTTAAGTTCAAAAAGCTATCAATGGTCAAAGTGATCAGAATTTACTGTTTTCGTTCATATTTTTACAATGTTATGGCAACTGTCAGCCTAGACGCATTCTTTCAGCGGCCCACGTAGCCGTGCGCATATATTTTTTTCCTCTCCAGCCGGCCGAATCTATGGCCTGCTAATCAAACGATTTCTCTGAAGTAGGGTAAGAATAAAAAACATTTATGTTCACAAAATATATATTTTTGTACCAAAACTAAAAGTTACTTAAAACAAGGGCATCTTATATATTACTCGAGTGTTCTGATTTTGGAGTTTTTCTATGTTTATAAACAAAGTGCGAGCTACACTCGCTTCTCACACACACATCGACAAACTTGGTCAGTATAGGTAGGTATTTTATGTAACGCAATATAACATTACAGCATCGTTACTAAATTATGTTTCTTTATTTTAACTATAAATTAGAACATCGTCAATAGTTGCTAAAGGTTGAAGACTACCGTGCATCGCGGCAGATGCGACAACACTCGCACTATAAAAATGTATGACGATGCTTCCGAGGTCTGCGACAGACGCGCGCGGCAGTTACGACAAAACTCGCACTATGAAAAACTATGGCGACGCTTCCAAGGTCTGCGTCAGACGCGCGCGGCAGTTACGACAAAACTCGCACTATGAAAAACTATGGCGACGCTTCCAAGGTCTGCGACAGACGCGACAATACTCGCACTATGAAAATGTATGGCGACGCTTCCGAGGTCTACGACAGACGCGGCAGTTGCGACAGACGCTCGCGGCAGATTCGACAGACGTCGCTATACATTTCCATAGTGCGAGTATTGTCGCATAAGCCGCGCGCGGCTGCGATCGGCCGCGATGCACAGAAATCTACCTTAAAAAACGGAGTCTCGGAGATATGGGGGTCGGGGATGGTGATTACGACAACAATATTATTTATTAACTTTTTCTGATTTGTCTTTAATTATTATTATTTAATTATTTTAGGTTAAATAAAGTATTTTTACATTGAAATTGAGTCGCATCTACTGAATAATATACATTTTCGCTGCCGGCTCATAGAACATTCTAGTTTCTCTATCAGGGACGTTTTACTAAAATATAATATTGTAAGGCAATCTTATTCCAACAAATAATTAACAAACTTAAATTTATTTAAAGAGTGTAAACGACATGGTAAAACAGTTTTACAATTTTTATAAAGTAATCCTTTAATTATTTTTTTATGTATTTCTTATGTAACACGATTTTATACATACAGTGTAATCTCTATATAACGACACTTAAGAGATTGCGCATTTTATGGCATTATTGACAGTTGTCTATACTAATATTATAAAGAGGAAAGATTTATATGTATGTTTGTAACGAATTGGCTCAAAAAGTACAGGACAGATTTAAAAAATTCTTTCACTGTTGGGAAGTTACACTATCCCCGGGTGACATAGGCTATAATCTATACCCGTGCGAAGCTGGGGCGGACCGCTAGTCGTTAAATAAAGAGACGAAAAATCAATATTTTACTATTATTATATATATATATATATATATATATAACGTAATGTAACGTTTGTTTAACTAGTAAAGTATTAATTAACAAACAACAAACATTAATATTGATACAACGCTTATTGTATAGTCTTTTATCTTCGTCTGACGTTTCTTCTTCCCCAGTATTTTATTTTATTTTAAATACGAGATGTTAGAAAGCTCTGTTTCTTGCTTTATGACGTATGGTTGCCATTATATCGAGTAGGTGTGATGCTATAACATAGTGTATCATTATATGGACAACAAGGTAAACCAACCAAAGCCAAGTGATTACGATGTTTTAAGGAGTTTGTCGTTAAATCGACTGTCGTTGTATAGAGTTTACACACTGTATGTATATATATATATATATTTATTTATTTATTTATTTCAAAGGATATAAATATCAGTATATATATATATACTGGCTAAATGTTTGACCGTAGCTCATGACTTGCTTGGCAAGAGTAAAAAAATCAGTATATATTTTTTACCGACTTCTTAAAAGTAGGAAGGCTCTCAATTCGGTCTGTATTTTTTTTATTGTAATTTTTTTTGCTATAATCAAGAAGATTCCAGTTGGTTTAAAATGTGGTGTTTCTGTTCGTCTGTCCGTTGTAAAAATATCTCAACAAAACATTTTATTTTAATGTTTTGCTGTAGTATATTGGCTAACAGCTACAATCATACTTTCAAAAAGCTTGTAAAAGTGATAAGAATTTTAGAAATTTTTGCTAATTAAATAAAAAAAACTATACGACTTTCTACTGAAAAAAAAGCATTCAGATTGTCTACGTGTAGTTGTGACCAAACTTTTTTAAAACACAGTTTTGTTTAAAACACAGTAAGGTAGGAAATATACAGTGTAAAGTAACAGTAAAGTGTCCAGTTGTGAAGGGGGTGGCTACAGGTGTAGGACTCCATCATCATCCCGCTTCTTATGTTTCAAATACCGGAACACTCTCCTGCAAAACAAACGGAAAAGCTTATAATTCGATTGCTACATATTTAAGTGAAAAAGTTAACTTTTAGAAGAAGAAAAAACCAACTTCAAGGCGACATATACGAACTTAAAATAAAAAATTGTAAGTTAGTAAAGCAGAGATTGAAAGTCCTCATCAAAACTTTTGCTGAAGGGAACCCAAAACGTCATCTGTGTATATAATTCATGTTTTTGTTGTTTTTTTTTTTCAAAAAGAGCTGAATCAATTTCGCTGAATTTTCAAATATATATATGAGACCACATCTAAAGTATGACCTCATCATTGTCAGCCTGTATCAACCCACTGCTGGGTCTCCTCTCCCCTCCCTCCCAGTATGTAGAAGAAGAAGTATGACCTACCAAATAAAAAAGGAATGATCAATATCCAATTCATAATTGGCGGAGTAATCGCGTAACAAACGTACAAAAAAAAAAACATACAGTCAAATTGACAACCTCCTGCTTTTTTGAAGAGTTGCTAAAAACATTATGTCACATAAATTATCTAAATGAATTCAATTTCACTATCAAACTTTTCTTACAAAAGTTTTTCAGAAAAGTACTATTAATTATTTTTTTAATACAGATATTTCTATCTATAAATATAATATTTATCAATTTAAAAAATCGACTCCACACAAAATTTGTAAAATATGCAGTTTAAGTGACTTGGATAACAGTATTACAGCATTCTAAGAACGTAATTTTCCAGTTATTTTGATTTAAAAGCCAAACCGATTTTGATGAAATTTCTATGGGACCAGTCAAGAATTTTCCAAATCGGTTCATAAAAGACGGAGTTCTGAGGTAACAAATACAAAAAATAAATAAAAAATAAACCAGCCAAGTGCGAGTCAGGCTCGCGCACTGAGGGTTCCATACCACCACAAAATCCAGAAAGTAGTGCGAAAAGACAACATCACGCTCAGGCGGTCACCCATCCAAGTACTGACCGCGCCGAACGTTGATTAACTTAGTGGTCACCGACTCGCACTTTGCCATTATTAAACGGGCGCGTATGTTGGGCGCGGCCAGTACTTGGATGGCTGACCACCTGAGCGTGATGTTATCTTTTTGCACTACTTACTGTGTTTAGTGGAGGTACGTCCCGACTCGCAGTTGTCCGGTTTATTTAAACACTAGGCGGGTATGGTGTGTTGGTACCAGATGGTGCGCGGCGCGTGTCCCCAGTCGTGGGGAATGGTGGCGGTAGAGCGGGATACGTCGGGCGGCGGCGCGCCGGCCGCGGACGTCAGCACGCGCGTCACGCGCACGCCGCACGCGCGCGGCCAGGGCGCGGCGCGCGCGTGCTCCATCACCAGCTCTAGCCGCATCGACACCTCCCACACCGTGCGGAACGACGTGTTCGCCACCTACACACACACACACACACACTTCTATATATTATATCATCATTATAAGTCAGAACACGTCCACTGCTGAACATGCATTAAAACCTCCACACAGAACGACAGCCTGTGGATGCAAAAGGCAGGCTGTCGTTCAGTGTGGAGGTTAAAGGGGGAGACCTTTGTTCCGCAGTGGACGTCTTCTGGCTGATGATAATGATGATGATGAATTATTATTTTGATATTTTAATTTAAAATTAAACTACTGAAATTATTTTGATAAAATTTATATGGGACCAATCTGAAAGTAATATTCATAAAAAAAAAAAAACGGAGATTAATCGAAATCATAAATGACGGAGCTCTGAAGTAACAAACATAAAAAAACGGAATTGAGAAACACCCTTACTTTTTTGAAGTCTCGTTATTAAAGGCTTGTGATAAGGCCCCGGGGGCAATTTAGTGGTACCTTGAGCGCGAGCCAGCCGTCGTGCGTGAGCGAGTAGGCGAGGCGCACGCGCGCGTCATGCATGGCGCGCGCCCACTGCGCCGCCAGCCGCGCCGCGCCCGCCAGCCGCCGCACCAGCTTGCCCACGGCGCTGGCAGCGGAGCACCCGCGCGACATGTAGTGCCGCATCATCTCCGCCGCGAACACCACGCACAGGTACGCGATCGGGTTCTTCTTGTCTAAACAAACACCACACATATACATATAACTGGCCAAGATCGTGCCGAGACGCGCATATATATATGCATTGTATACTCTATAATTATAGCGACGTTAGCGACACACGATTTAACGACACTCCCGAAAACGTCGAAATTACTTGACTTTGGTTGGTTTACCCTGTGGTAATTGTGGTCCATATAATGATACTCTATGTATTACACTAAAGATAATTTATATCGTCATTGCATTACACCCACTCTAAATAACGACAACATTACGTTATTATTACGTTATTATTACGTTATTATACAATAATAAGTACTTTCTAACACCTCGTATTTAAAACAAAATACGATCAGTAAAAAACGTCAGACGAAGATAACAGACTACGCAATAAGCGTTGTTATTTGTATTAATATTAATAAATACTTTACTAGTAAATACGTAATATTATAATAGTAAAATGATATTTATTTTTCTTCTCTCCATTTAACGACAACCCTCAATAGCGCCATATAATGCGCAGTCCCTTAAGTGTCGTTATATAGAGTTCACACTGTATATGGCAGGTTTACATGGCCAAATCTATATAACAGGCCTGTGTCCGAATGTTTTATTTATTACAAATAACAGACTTAGCGAAAGATATAGTTAAATACATTACACATGTCATACAGAAAAAATAATTCTAAAAATAAAGCATATTTTATGCTTAAAAAATTGAGATCACAACAGTAATTGTGCAAATCTTCCATGCACTTATCTTAATAATTATTAAAGTTAGAAGGTTTTAAGAATTTGGACGGACGGACGGACGGACGGACGGACAGACGGACAGACGGACAGAACGAACTTTTAAGGGTTCCATATAGTACTACTAAACCATAGAAACGCCGAGAATACTTTTGGCGGAACTTTGAACGACTGTATCTTTCGAACCGTTAAGATAGCCAAATGAAATGTTTACAGAATGTGTAATGTTACGGCGGATTAACTAACAAATAATAAAAAAGTCAAAAAGTAAAAGCGAATGGGGGGTATTTTTATAAGTATTTTTGTATTAGCTATAATGTAAAAACGGTAATACGTACAAGCGTCAGCATAATTACACACTCTAAAGTATGACATCAAATAATAAATAATGGCCAAATGCGAGTCGGTGACAAGTTTCTGTTCATTACCAAGCTATAACTGGTAATTTCGTTATTGAATTTTGTGCTGGTACGGAACTCTCACTTGACCGGTTTGTTTACCTTGATGCAACGTCTCGAGCTCGATGTTGAGTACGGGGGTGTCGGGCCGCAAGCGCGGTGTGGACGCAAACCGCACCGTGAGCCGCAGCCGCGAGTGAAGCAGTAGTAACGTCCACACGGATCCCGCCGCGCACTCCCACTGGCAGTCGTGACTTCTGATGACACACGTTTGAATATTAACGGAAAAAAAAACGTTGACAAAGAGCAAATAATTACAAGTTGACAAGGAAACTGGAGTCAAAGGAACTGCATTACAAACTAAAAAAAAAAAAAAAACTGCTTATATTTATTACTAGCGGTCCGCCCCAGCTTCGCACGGGTGTAATTTACTTGTGAAGCCGGGGCGGGTCGCTATACATATAAACCTTGTGGAAATGTATCTAATTGATGGTGAAAACCGCATCAAAATCCGTTGCGTGGTTTAGGAGGAGTTAGCGGCCATACAGACAGACAGACGCGGAAAGCGACTTTTATTTATACTATGTAGAGATAGAGAAGAGAAGAGATGTCACCCGGGGATAGTGTAGCTTCCCAAGAGTGAAAGAATTTTTCAAAACGGGTTAGTTATTTCGGAGCCTATTCAATGCAAACAAAAAAACAAACAAAAAATCTAATCTTTCCTCATTATAATATTAGTATAGATGATAACTTTACATGATTATGTAAAGAATTATAATAAATTTGCGCAAACATGAGCGTTTACAATAATTACCCGGCCTAGCTACAAGGGCAAAAAAACTGTTTCAAATTTGAATTTCCCGCCACAGATGCAATGTACCACCTTAACAAATCAAATCAAATCATTTATTTGCTAGAATACATAAAAAAAAGAGG
Organism: Agriopis aurantiaria; assembly: GCA_914767915.1. Classification (NCBI taxonomy): domain Eukaryota; kingdom Metazoa; phylum Arthropoda; class Insecta; order Lepidoptera; family Geometridae; genus Agriopis; species Agriopis aurantiaria. The sequence goes on along the minus strand of OU612007.1, from coordinate 3,993,409 downwards.
GGAAAAAAACGAAAAAGAGGAAAGAAAGAGGATTCATTGTTCCTGTAGGATGTGAAACTGGAGGGTGCGGCAAGTAATAAATAAAATTGCATTTGGGCGGTGATTACTTACCCCATGAACGGCATAGCATCAATGATCCCCACGATCTCATCACTGGAGTCTATACTGTCCATCAATTGAGAGGTACTCCTCGGCGCCCATTCCACCTTCGAGGGGTTCCCGGAGATCGAGGATCGACCCAGCGACGTCGCGTCTCGCAGATTGTTACTGCTTGTGAACGAGCTCATGATATCAGAGCTAGTGACAAGGGCGAGAACATCGCGCGACCCGCTCGCCGACCGCGGTTCCGTGGTACTGGAGTCCGTCCGCTCCTGAACTTGTCCATCTTCCCCTTGACTGGGTTCCACGTGAACCATTGTCATCATCTGCTGAACAGTTATCGTGGTCCCTGGCTTTTTGCTTCTCATCCTCCGAGGTGATTTCTGTCTAACAGGAGATTTTCCCCGCTTTTCGGGAGATTCGTCGCGCTCCGCCGGCAGTTTGATCGGCTCTGGACTGATAGATCGCTTTTGCATTTTCGGTATAGGTTTAGGCGTCAGATCTAAGGCCGTAAGCGTGCAGTGTTTGTGGTCTTCACGCCATGTAGGACTGTATACTCGCTTCTTCGGTTTCAAAGGTAGGTCTAGTTCGTCGGTGGATATACAGTCTGAGTCTATTTTCTGAAGAGGTGGCTCTTCCACTTTGTAAATGACTGTCATAGGGGAATTGGCAATACCGCTCTGAGAGATATCGGTGCGGAAGTTAGCTTTGTTTCGGTTTACCTCGTCGTCCACTAAAGTTAAGGACGAACTCGCTTCTAACAGTTCTTCGTTCCCTTTCATTGCTATTTCCGTATTCATTTCCATATCTCTGACATTACAATTTTCTGGTTCAGTGCACTGGTCTATCGACATGGGCTTGCTTTTATTGGATGAGATGCTTTGAGTATCAGTTTTGCCTAGGTTCACGTTATTTATCACAGCAGTCGAAAGTTCCATGCGGTACTGATTCATGACTTCCTCTTCTTGCTTTTCCATTGCGTCGACTTCTTGACTGGGTGGATGTTCTGGCTTTTCAGTCAGTTTAATGGGATCGTATCTATGGATATCTATTGCATGTGGTGGTGTCGGTACCAAAAGCACATTATTCAAAGGGTTATGTTGATCGAAAATTAAAACGCTTCCGATTGGTCTTTTACTAGAAACAGGCAGCGTCTGTACTGTCGTTTTTACGGATTTATCTTCGGTGTCGTCTGATATGACGTCCGTTTCTGATGATTTTGCAGACTGTGAAAACACCGGTGTCGATTTTTCGGGGCTTTGAAGTGCCCTCGACATGGACCTATTGACCGCATCTGTAATGATGTCAGCCGAGCTAATTTTTTTCATGTCGCTTACAGAATCCGTTGTGGAATACAGCTCGGTGTGAAGGTCGATCTGGCTCGAAGTCAGGAGATTGGCTTGGATCTGAGTACTGCATGTAGATGGGTTCTTTTTTAAACACCTGTTAAGGGGCGACTTAATAAAAGGCTGCACTTCGGACATGGGTTTCACTAGATCATCCATCAATTCCTTGATTCCATCGGAGATGTTGTTCATAAAGCCTGGAATAACTCTGGACTTCGTTTCTTTCATATATGAAATTTCTCCAAAGGCAGTTTTCTTTAACGGCGTCTGAACTGACTCGCTCTTCTCGCTGATCGAGTCGTCTTCGAACTGCAAGGTTTTTACCACTTCCGTGCTAAGTCTCACGGACTTTCTGTGTTCTTTTGATACGTTTGGAGTTTCCTTGACATCTTCAATGCTGTCGCTATCGTCGAAATCTGATCTGGATTTTTGCAGCGCTGCACTTGCCATGGACAGGTTGTTCAATAAATCTTCGCGGCTCAGAACCATCGACTGCCTCTTGAGAATGCGGCTGAACCGCGATGGCTCCGGTTTGCTTGGTTCCACTTTAGTTTCCATAGACAAACGCGATTCCGGTATGACTTCGTTTTCCGAACACGTTTCTGGAATATCTTCGTTTTCTTTCAACTCTTCCATAGGCAAACGAGACTGTCTTTTATCTGTGAAATCCGAGAGCATCTCCAGAAGCTCGTTTGTATCATTTGCCATTTTGAAACTTTTAGAGGTCTTCCTCCTGGACATGTCTAGCGACACTTTACTATCCGTGTCCTCATCAAGGTTATGATGTTCACTGGATTTGAACTGAGGGACATGGTCCTCTCTCATCGCGGTTTTTATTGTTGATAATTTCGCTTGTAAGTCTCGAATGGCCGGTGGATCATCATTGTCTTTGTATTGTATACTTAGTGGTGATTCACCTTGAATTTGTCCCATTTGTTGTGTATTAGAATTTGTGTCTGATTTGTCGATAGGATGATCTTCGTCACTATCCTTGGTGATATAGAACATAGTGTCGGAGTTCTTTGTATCAACTTGAATTACATTTGCCATTGCCTCCTGAACTCTTTGAGGCATGAAATCGTTATCATCTATACCTTCAAATGACGACTGCGACATGTCGAGTAAATCGTTGAGAATAGAGTCATTTTGCACTGAATTTGCCATTTTCATGACACTGTGATTGCTGGTTATTTCTGCAACTAATTCAACATTGTTCGATTCACTTTGTGTGTTTAACTGTTCTTGTTTAAGTGTTTTAACTTCAGAGTTTATTTTAGCAAGAGACTGTGAACTGTCTTTCTTTTCTTCACATACAACTTTATCTTCTTCACTAGTAACTTGAGAATCTCCCTTGTCAGTTCTTGCTAGTTGATTCTGGGTATTTGAAGTCAACGATTGATATATCAGAACATCACTCAGTGCGTTTGGTAAGGTGCCGTCGAGTTTCATTAGGTCTTTACAGTGTGATTTCTCAATCGATTCTTGCTGAAATGTTGCCAATGCAGCAGGTATTGGTTTTGATAGCGTCGCAGCTTGTTCATCAATCTTCACTATACGCGTTATGTCTTGTTTATTTGGGATGAAATTTTTACGTACTATTTTAGCGATACATACATCATTGCTATCATATGCGATGGATTTCTTACCACTCATTTCCATATTGCAGAAATCTGACATAGAAATATCATACTCCTCCTCTTTGCTAGCATTTTCACTACTTTTATTTTCATTCACGCCGTCAGTCAGTTTGTCTATATCCATGAAGAGGTCTTTGTTTTCTAGCAGCGACTCTACACTTTCAATGACTATAGTTCTTTTTTTCTCTTGTCCATCTGGTAAAATTATACTAGAAGAAACAGCACGGGTCATGGCTATGTCTCCTTCGTCATCGTCATATACTATATGTGGCGTTTTATTGTTAATAGCATTATCGTGAAGTAAGGCTTCACTTTTTACAATTTCTGTTTCGTTTTGTGTAACATTATGTTTATCTATCTGCCTATGAAGTACTTGATTTAAACTGACTGATTGGGTTGTGGATATTTCAGCATCGTTTTCAATTACTGTACTTCTTTTATTGTTTAAATTTTCTTTTTGAATGGTATCGATAACTTGGTTCATAAAGCCTGCTTGAGTCATAGATATGTCAGCTTCGTCATTTTCAAAAACAACTGTTCTTCTTTTGTGGTTAAATTCTTGATGTGAAGCTGCATTGGACGCTTTAATGTTCTGATTTTCTTTTAGTATGGCGTCAATGACTTTGTTCATAGGGACTGCTTGAGTCATGGATATGTCAGCGTCGTCATTATCAAAAACAACTGTCCTTCTTTTGTGGTTAAATTCTTGATGTGAATCTGCATTGGACGCTTCAATGTATTGACTTTCTTTTTGTATGGCGTCAAAGACTTTGTTCATAGGGACTGCTTGAGTCGTGGATATGTCAGCGTCATCATTATCAAAAACAACTGTTCTTCTTTTTTGGTTAAATTCTTGATGTGAAGCTGCATTGGACGCTTCAATGTTTTGATTTTCTTTTAGTATGGCGTCAATGACTTTGTTCATAGGGACTGCTTGAGTCATGGATATGTCAGCGTCATCATTATCAAAAACAACTGTTCTTCTTTTGTGGTTAAATTCTTGATGTGAAGCTGCATTGGACGCTTCAATATTTTGATTTTCTTTTTGTATGGCGTCAAATACTTTGTTCATAGGGACTGCTTGAGTCATGGATATGTCAGCGTCGTCATTATCAAAAACAACTGTTCTTCTTTTGTTAGCTGATTCTTCTTTACGTAAAGCCATGTTGGTTGCTTCAATATTATGATTTTCTTTTTGTATGGCATCAATTACTTGATTAATACTTTTTTTGCTCACACTTACTCTAAAAGATTTAGGATCCTGATTTTTGAGGTCTTCATTTTGTTTCTGCTCATTGACCATATTGATAACTCGGTTCATAGGGACTGCTTGGGTCAAAGATATATCAGCGTCATCGTTTTCAAAAACTACTGTTCTTCTTTTGTTTGTCGAGTTACTATCTACACAAAAAGCATCGCCAATGGCTTCTATGTTGGCATCGACATCTTTTTGATGTTGTGCATTAATTACTTGTCTAATAGGAACTGCTTGCATTATAGATATATCAGCATCGTCTTTTTGGAGCACGACTGTTCGCCTTTTATTTCCTGTTTCTTCTGAATTTGAAAGCTTTTCTTGCTTAGGTACTTGATTTGTACAAGGAACCTGAGTGTTTGCTACATTTGCGCTTTTGCTATCAAATATTGTTCTCCCGTTGTAGAAACTAGTGTTGTTTACGTGCGATACGGTGTTGGCAGCGACCTCGATATCATTTAGCTCTACCGTCACACGTTGCTGATGTGCAAGACCCTGAATAACTTGATTTTTAGTCACTGCCTGAGTGATAGAAAGATTCCCTGTATCGTCTTCATATACTACTGTTCTTCGCCTATTGGGATCACTATTATTTCCGAGTAGGATGTTCGCAGATAACGCTTGAGTCATAGAAATATTAGCATCATTTCCACACGCCGTGGCATTTAGATTTTGAGGTAAAATTATGTTTGAAGGTAGAGCTTGTGTTACGGATATGTTCCCAATATCACTTTCGAAGACAACTGTAGTTCTTCTTTCTGGCATTTTCACCACAGCATTTTCGTTTGAACTACTTGAGGTAATAGAACGTGTAACAGAAATATTTCCAGTATTGTCCTCATATACTACAGTTCGTCTTGAATCGTTGCTATCTTTTTTAGTGTTCGGAATTGATTGTGCGACTGACACATTGGCTGTACCGTCTTCAAGAACAATTTTTCGCCGTTTCGTTGTGTTTTCTGGTAGAATGTTATTGATGGCTTGAGTCATTGATATATTGCAGGCTTCATTCTCGAAAACTATTGTTTTTGTTTTTTCATTATTTTCATTAGATATTATTACATTAGTCGGCACTGCTTGAGTTATCGAAATGTTCGCGTTGTCGTTTTCATACACTATAGTTCTCCGTTTTTCTTTGTCCATGATTTTGGAAGGTAAGGTTTGAGCGATTGATATATTCCCGATTTCATCATCGTATACTATAGTCCGTCGTTTTTCTACGTCTGCAATTATAGGAACATTGGGAACTGATTGAGTCAGAGATATGTCGTCTAAATCATCACCTAAGATTACGGTTCTCTGTTTATTTTGCATTTCGTCTAGACAATGATATGCGGGTTTATCTTCTAAAATACAACTTTGTTGCATCTCTGAAACCCCTACAAAGCAGGATTGATTATTCGAAACATGTGCTTCTTCAAAAAAGTTAGGTAAATCATCGTTACAGTTAAGAACTATAGTCTTTCTTTGCGGGACCCGTTCAGATGGGTTGGGAACGACTGATTGGCGGTAGTTCTCTTTCTTTGGCTTTTCTGTCTCGACAATCAACTTTTTGCCATCAAATACAAGAACTTGATCTTCTGGTTTTTCATTTACGGCAAAGTTGACAGATTCTCGCGGCGCGATATACGGATTTAATATTATATTTTCCTTGTCCGTCACCCAGTCTTTATTGCCAATGTTGATTTTTTTGTCAATCGAACAGCTTTTAGAAACCGGGCTGTGGATTGTGCTTGTTATAGACATATCGGATTCATCGTTAGAGACTGCAACGTGCGTCATGTTCAAATCAACCTCAAAGTATTCAGATATATTTTGTCCGGTGAATGGGCCTTGGCAGATGATATTGCTGTGCCTCTGAAGATCTTTTTGTATTTCATCTAGATCGTCTTTCTCGCCAATTTGCTGGGTCGTGGAGAAATTAACGTCGATACAACCTGAGCCTTCACCGGGACAGGTTACAGCCAGGTTATCCCCGAACAGTTTGCTTTGCGTTTCAGTCAAAGCACTCACCTCGAAGTTGCTTGCAGGAGCAGTCAGTTTGGTCTCAGTATATTCCAACTGAGCAAAGTTGATATTGTTAATTGATGAGCTAATGTTGATTCCAGGATTGAGGGTTCCCATGAAGTCGTATGCTTCGACTTCTTCAAACTGTTGATCAAAGATCCGTTTACCCAGGTGGGGTACAGGTTGTTTCACGTGGTTCATCCCAGAATCATTTCCAGACGACTCCAGTGACTTGTTGTGTTCTTCATAGAAGTTTTTCCATGTTGTTGTGGCTTCGTTCGTGGCAAACTCGCTATAAAATAAATATACTATAAAATAACTGTGGTAAAAAAATACTGTGTGAATTATGGATTTCGACATATTTTTTAAGTACATATATGGACATGGACAATTGGACAAGCCTAGGGCATAGACAACTTCATAATCTTAATGCTGCAGGACTAGCATGGGCCGTGGACAAAATATCTTTCCCTGTTTTTATCTACTTGACAGTAGAAATAATAATTATCTCCACCATGCATAGCACGGCGACCGATGAAAGGGATAAAATCTTTCCTTGTGACGTTTATCGTAGACATTATTTCTCCGCTACTCCCGCTTCAAAGCACAGACTCTAAAAAAAAGGGCATACATACTCTCCAATTAACATGAAGACAGGGAATATCAATCATCTGACTTGAAGATTGGTATAAAATATCATCATGATATCATTACATTTTAAGGCGAAAAATGCCCCTCTATTGCAGAGAACATTACAGATAAAAAAAAAAAAAATAAAAAAAAAATTGTGTGTTTGTGTGTGTGTGTGAGTGTGTGTGTGTGTGTGTGTGTGTGTGTGTGTGTGTGTGCGTGTGTAATGTATGTGTGTTTTAATATAAATAAAATGTGTGAAAACCACGTCAGTTTCTATAATAAAATTACAGATCAAATTACGGAAATATGGTTGAAATGCCAACAAATTGTTTGATTTGCCGGATAACAAATTTTAACAGCAAACTTGGGATCAAGTACCAAATCCGTGGCAAATAAACATGGTCATGTTTTAGATACAGCAAACTTGGGATCAAGTACCAAATCCGTGGCAAATAAACATGGTCATGTTTTAGATAATCCTAAGTTGCCCTAGTGGCAGAACTAAACCTTTTACGAGCGTCTGTAAGTTCAAAAAATTCGATCGCCTCACTCAACTCGATCCAGAAATCACTGACAAACTTATATGTATAGTTGACCAATTGAAGTAACTAAAAACTTTGTACTGGCGACTGTTGGTTTAAAAAAAGGATGGTGATATAGTGATGTACTATTGAATGTGGCATATAAGGGATAACAACGAAACAGCTAGTGTGACAAAAAGACGTCGAAAGCAGAACCAAAGTTTTTTTTTTTTTGTTTTTTTTTAATATACTGCACATTTATTTCAGTCACTGTTTCTCTAATGATATTTCTAATGATAAAGATGCGAATGCGTCAGAATAAGGCCCCTTGAAAATATAGATAGATTAAAATAAATATTGAAGTCTAGAGAAAGAGTTTATCTCTTACAAACAAAGTTACAAACTTTACCTCTTTATAATATTAGTGTAGATATAAACGTAAGTTTAAGTCTACACCCCATGGAGAAACTATCCGTCAGCGTGGCCGTGCTCTGAAGGTAGACAAAAATTACAATGGGAAAAGGACTTTTATCATCTCCCCCATGGAAAAATCTACTGCCCGTGCTAGGCCTGCTGCATGTAAAGGTATAATCATTACTTATTCCTTTGGGCAACGGGGTCTCACTCTGCAGTTTACTTACAAACGTACATCTATGCGGCTCCGCCGAGGAATGGTAAGGAGCGAGCAGTCGGAAGCAGTGTGGATGGCGAGGGGCCTTCCGAGTCGATACGGAACTTTCAACAAGCTTTCCGTGCGAAAATATAACAGAGCAGAGCAAAAGAAGATCTTGGATGCTACAATTCGATAGATTAGCTCATAATCCTCGCATGTGCGCTTTGAACACTTTTTAGGTACCTATCTATGAAGTTTAGACATACCTACTTTGCTGTACATGCTAAAATTAACTTTATTGTGTCGTTGCAAGTCTTTCAGTCAAGTCAGGGAGGGTCATGACCCCCATGACCCCCCCCCCCCCCCCCCCCCCTGGATCCGCCCTTGCGATTCAGACAGCAGCAGGGCAATCGCGCTAAAATATTACAGACGAATCGTTGACGAAACGCAAACGCTCCACAACTTTTGGTCGATTTCGTATCAGCGCGAAAAAGTTGATATTTTCTAGCTTTATCACAAACGTTCGTTTGACAGCGTCTACGTTCCAAATGTGATCGAGTTATCGAGTTGCGTTTTGTCTTTGGTTAAAATCATTAGCGCGATACGAAATCCACCAAAAGTAGTGGAGCGGTTGCGATTCGTCAACGATTCGTCTGTAATATTTTAGCGCGATTGCCCTACAGACATGATACAGATTACAGACAGGGTCAGGCCTCTGACAACGTCATTTAAGTATTGTGTTGGTCAAGTTTCTGATGATGTACTTACGCGACTCCAGTCCGTCTTGAGAAGCTGACGCGGCGACTCTTGCTAGTGTCGGTGGGTGTGCCCACGTTGAATTCCAGCTCACAGAACGGTGTGCGCGGCGGACGCTGGTTCTTGAGAATCGAGGAGCGGCGCTTCCGTCTGAATATTAAAATATATTTAGTCAGAATCACCTTTGAAGAAAATTAAAACATCCAAGCACAACTAGAGCAACTGTGCTTCTCGCACCAGTTTTTCAAGATGCATTAAGTACAACAAAAAAAAACTTTAAATGCAAATAGACCATAGGGGCCGTCCATTAATCACGTGATGTTTTTTTAAGCATCTTTAACCCCCCCTCCCCCTTGGTGATACATGGTGAGGTTTAAGACTAACCCCCCCCAAAAAATCACGTGTATTTTTTAGTACCTACAAAGAATCTTATTTTTTTTATATTATCTTTAAATACAGGTATAAAGTTTGATCTAATTTTATTCTGAAATTAAGGACCATGACAAAAATTTCTAGACAGAAAGGTTGCAGGTTGTTTTTCATTGGCAAGGTCATACCACACACTGCTTTTCGGATTAGAAACCGCGCATTTGACGAAAAAATTAATACACGTGATATCTTACTACACCCCCCCTCCCCCCTTGTGATATTTCGTGATTTTTGCTAAACCTCCTCCCCCGCTTTCAAGCCTCACGTGATTAATGTACGGTCCCAATTAAAAACCTTCCAAAATTAATTTGGACACATTCCGGTTATAACTTTTTGAGTTTTAGCGATAAAACTTATGTCGGGATGATACATCTCTGAAATTTGGCTACATCCACCGAGCTTTGATCATTTGAATTTTTCTATACCTAACCACCAATTCTTAACTATGAATGTGACCACATTTATATGACTTTGGCTACAGAACCCTACTTATATGCGTGCCTCGCCACACTTTTGGCCATTTAGTAATATAATAGCTAAGTTTCATTAAATGTAATTCTGTTTGATCTGATGCCGGCGTCGCGGTTTTACCATCGCACTAGCCACCACCGCCTGAAAGCTCATCCACATCATAGATCAGTGGAATTCAAATTCAATTATTTATTTGTCATTCGCACACTGTGCGATTCAAACAATCGTTCTTGCTTCACACCTGCAAAATGTGGAATGAGCTACCTTCCGCGGTGTTTCCGAGAAGCTACAACATGGGGTCCTCCAAAAGGCGAGTTAATAGAGTCCTAAAAGGGTTGGCAAATAAAAAATAAAATAAAAAATAAATAAAAGAGCAAATAAAAAAATATTTGCTCAATGGTGGCAATGTAATTGTGATGCCTCTGGTGATACAAGTATCCATAGGCGACGTTGGTTACTTACCATCATGCTTGTTTACCACCTAGGCATAATTTTAAAATACCGGACAAGTACAAGTAGGACTCGCACTCTGAGGGTTCCGTTAGATGGAAACCGCAGAGCGCGAGTCCTACTCCTACAAATAAAGTTGAAATATTGAAAGACAAACTTAACTTTGTAGTCGACAATAAGGTTCTTCCATACATACAAACTACAAAATGAAAGTTTGGAATTATAAAACAATATTTTTTATATGATACTAGCGGTCCGCCCCAGCTTCGCACGGGTATAGATTATAGCCTATTTCATATAGATGATAGTGTAGCTTCCGAACAGTGAAAGAATGTTTCAAATCGGTTTAGTAGTTTCGAAGCCTATTTAATGCAAACTAACAAACAATCAAATCTTTCCTCTTTATAATATTAATATAGATAACTTCAAATTAATGTCTTTCGGATTTTTTCCTTTATATCTGCTGTGAGACCTTGCCTCTTGCTAAATTTCATGATTATAGCTCTACGGGAAGTACTCTATAGGTTTTGATTCCCTTGTGTAATCGCAAAATATGCGACATACACGGTCATATCATTTGATCGCATTGATGTACAAGTTTGATTTTTTCACAGTTGAAAGAAACCGTCGATGATTACTTACTATCGATAACTTATTTGATATACATTTCAACTTGGTACCTTTACGCGTTCTTGGTAAAAAGGGATATGGTAGAAAGGGTTTTTGTAGGTAAAAGTTTACTAAATTGTGCATCTAAACGAGTCGATGGCTTTTCTAGATGCAGAATTAGGGCTCCAAGATATTGACATTGGCTAACACCAGGTTATACCAAGTTCCAGGCGGAACATAAGTAAACAAACTCACGTCGCTGCACTTGGGGCGACATCCGAAGTCCTGCTTTGCGTCGTGTCATCCATATTCAATTACAACACAAAACTTATGTATGTAGTAATCATTGGGTCAATTCACAAACGTAGACTATATTTCCAATAAAACCGCATAGAAAATAAGGAAAAATGAAACTTAAGAACGAAACAAACAAAAACAACATAGCAAGTTGTATTTGAAAATTGAAAACAACGGTCGTCGGCCGTCGCTCGCTGATACGAAATAAGATTGTCATTTGTCATAACTTATATGACACTGTCAGCCTGAAAACTATTTTTTTTAATCTTGAAGTAATTTTGATATCACACTTCTTGTGCATTTACCAGTGACAAGTACCGAAATATTTTCAAGTGTCATGAATATCGTCTAACAATATTCTTATCATAGTCAAACAAAATCGCTGTTAAGTCATGCCCTACATAATAAAGTGGTGAAAACTTTACTAGAGACTTCTACGGTGTTGTGGAAACCACACGAAACGACATGTTATACTTCGAAATACCCACAATCGATAACGTTCACGAACTAAGTGTTCGATAAATAAAAATCCGCCAATCATGCACATCCACTTAAGTTACAAAATAATACAATGACGTGACACGGTTTTTCACATTGGCGCCAAAATCTTCGTAGCCCTGCTCCCACAGATCTACTATCTGTGCCTGCTCCTGACATTGTAGTTACTTTTTTTTTTTTTTGTTAAAATTTTCATGACTTGGATTTCAATGTCCTTTAGTCGTAATATTAAGCAGTTTACCCAGTCTTAATAGCCTCAAACGAGTCATAGTCACAGTCAGATTCAAGCTAAGTCACGGTCAAGTCAAACCCATGTCCCTGTAAAGTGGTGGAGACTTTACAAGAGGCTCCTATGGAGTTTTGGAAACAACACGAAAAGACACGTTTCACCTCGTTATATCACCGGCCCACACTCGAGCACGTTTACGAGCACTTAATGAATAATAATTCACCATTTAGTACACATTAACACTCGAAAATACACAAGTTTAAGAAAATAATCCAAGGAGCCGACATGTTTTTTCCACGTTGGCGCCTAAAACTCCTGACGTTAGATTTTTTTTTTTTTTTTGTTAAAATCTTCATGAGCGTGGATTCAATGTCCTTTACTCGTAATATTAAACAGTTTACTTTGTCTTAATTGCGTCAAACAAGTCATAGTCACAGTCAGAGTCAAGCTAAGTAAGTCACGGTCAAGTCGAACTCATGCCCCTGTAAAGTGGTGGAGACTTTATAAGAGGCTCCTATGGAGTTTTGGAAACAACACGAAAAGACACGTTTCACCTCGTTATATCACTTGCCCACACTCGAGCACGTTTACGAGCACTTAATGAATAATAATTCACCATTTAGTACACATTAACACTCGAAAATACACAAGTTTAGGAAAATAATCCAAGGAGCCAACATGTTTTTTCCACGTTGGCGCCTAAAACTCCTGACGTTAGAAAACAGACCAGTGCTGCCAGCTTCTAGGTAAATAAATTATACTACATAAACTTGGATTTCTAAAAAAAAACAATAAATTGCATATCCTGCAAACATACAGACTTAATACAGACACACTCAAACGCTGTAATTATTATTCGTGTTCAAAAATGGCTGGGCTAGCCACATTCATTCGCAATATGCCATAATATTAATAATAATAGCCATAAAGGAACAACAGAAAAGATTTTTTACTTCCATTTTCTGTGAATGGAACGCATGGATGTCACCGACAACGACTTGCTTAAAATCGCATTTTTGCTAGCGGCTCACTAAACATTGAATGTATATGACCAGCCTTAGCGTAGGCACTTACAAAATATAAAGCACGCATAGAACAGTAACGGTTAACAAGGTCGTGTAAATTGAGCAGATGGCGACCCAAAACAGGACAACCGTATATTCCTCGACAGCCTCGGGCTTAAATTGCCCGGACATCAGAGACACTTTGCACATTGCATATTTTTACTAGAATTTGGACGTTATGATAATTTACGAAATAATTTGGTAATTTACCGTGGATTTGTAAAAGACATTTTGTCACACAAGCTGACACAATCTTGACATCGAATGCCAAGAACATCCAAGAAGTTTGAGACGGCTTAGTTGTAGAACCAGCTGTGTATATCTGTGTGTAGAACAGAAAAATATAAAGAGATGAACCGAAAACAGGTACACCTGATTTCTGTTCATCTCTTTTTATTTTTCCGTGTTTTTAACCGACGAAAAAAGAAGGAAGTACTTAAGACGACGCGTACCGTTGTTTTTAATGTATGACCACGTTTATCTTTTTACAGGTTAGATGATTCTTTTTTAATTTGCTTGTGGTTCTCCTCGAACTGAGACTTCGCGATCCCTATATCAACGAAACCCCACGACCGATTTATCCCTAGAACTTTATTTTTTTACTAAAATGAACTACTTGCCTACGAAAGTTCATGAAGATTGGATCAACAATATGCAAGTTATTGTGGAACAAATATACATACATCCCAATAAACAAACATACCTATCTACATAGAAACGCCGACTTCTTCCATTAGAATCTGAGAACTTTTTTTGCTTGGTCAATAAAAAGGATAAGTTTGTTGAGGTTTGTATACAAGACCGATCGTATAGTGCTAACAGACGCTCGAACGCGGATGACCGACCGCCGTCCAACCAACGGGAAAGAAAGAGTGAGAATATTATATTTCCCTCTCTTTCTCACCCATTGGTCAGACGGCGGTTGAGGTCAGCCGCGTTCGTGCGTCTGTTAGCAGTCTGTTGGCGCGTAGGTAGGTATATACCTACGGATCATTGCGCAGTTTCAAACCTACTGATCACCGGTTTCTGCACGTGAACATTTTAAAACAGATACTATCAATGAGCAAGTGACTTTAAATACAACCTAAAATACAGTTAGACTGCCCATAGACCAAAGAGGACCTTTGCCATAGACCATTGAAGGTCTAAAGACAATCCAAATGATCAAGCCCACTACCAGTTGGCAGCGTACCCAGCATGCTGGCAGCCTGTGCTGGCAGCATTACTTTCTTGTAGGTATGTATGTTTGAAGTACCGTTAATCTTCGGAACTACTATTCGGATTTTAAAATTTCTTTCTCTAATAAAAAGCTATTACGCTATGTTCAGAAATTAACCAGGCAAAGCCGCGGGCATAATAAACTTGCTTATTATACAGGGTTACACATATAGACAGTACTAAGGAGGTCATTGTACTCATCATTATGAACAACTTTTACTATGGGACCAAGCCTGAAATCGTGAAAAAAATATCAGCTGTTCCATAGAAAACTGTCATTGTCAAAATGTATGGAACAGCCACAGATATATCTGTGGGAACCACAGATAGTAGATCTGTGGTGGGAACAGCTGCTTTTTTCGCGATTTCAGGGTTGGTCCCATAGAGTAATATATACACCGGTTGGTCCCATAAAAGTTGTTCATAATTTTGTTTAGGATCATGTTTGGTGAATATTTTCTCGGTATAATAAATTCGGCGAAATCAAGATAGTAAGCCGGAGCTAGTACATATTTTGTCGTTTTCGTACGTTATATTATTCTGATGCGGGCGCTGACTCGTGCCTAGATCGCATAGGTACATTTATCACTGTGCAAAACTCTGATTTGAGCTGACGACATGTTATATCGACTCTATGCAGTAACATTTTTGAAAAGTGAACGCTACATCGTTTTTAAAAGTTAACGCTGGAGTAGCGAAATAACCATTATCGAAGTATCGGTTATCGAACAATGTATCGAAGTTAACATTTGTATATGGCAGCACAGAAAACTATTGCATACATGGGGTGAGTTTTGGCGCCAACGCGGAAAAAACATGTCGGCTCGTTGGATTATTTTCCCAAACTTGTGTATTTTCGAGTGTTAATGTGTACTAAATGGTGAATTATTATTCATTGAGTGCTCGTAAACGTGCTCGAGTGTGGGCAAGTGATATAACGAGGTGAAACGTGTCTTTTCGTGTTGTTTCCAAAACTCCATAGGAGCCTCTTGTAAAGTCTCCACCACTTTACAGGGGCATGAGTTCGACTTGACCGTGACTTACTTAGCTTGACTCTGACTGTGACTATGACTTTTTTGACGCTATTAAGACAAAGTAAACTGTTTAATATTACGAGTAAAGGACATTGAATCCACGCTCATGAAAATTTTACCAAAAAAAAAAAAAAATTGCATACATGGGGGAGTTTTGGCGCCAACGCGGAAAAAACGTGTCGGCTCGTCGGATTATTTTCCTAAACTTGTGTATTTTCGAGTGTTAATGTGTACTAAATGGTGAATTATTATTCATTAAGGGCTCGTAAACGTGCTTGAGTGTGGGCAAGTGATATAACGAGGTGAAACGTGTCTTTTCGTGTTGTTTCCAAAACTCCATAGGAGCCTCTTGTAAAGTCTTCACCACTTTACAGGGGCATGAGTTCGACTTGACCGTGACTTACTTAGCTTGACTCTGACTGTGACTATGACTTGTTTGACGCTATTAAGACAAAGTAAACTGTTTAATATTACGAGTAAAGGACATTGAATCCACGCTCATGAAGATTTTAATAAAAAAAAAAAAAAAAAAAAAATTGCATACATGGGAGTTTTGGCGCCAACGCGAAAAAAATTGCATACATGGTGCACCTAAACCTTGTAAATTTACGCCATATTTTTATTAAAAAAAAATGTTTATTCATAAACTGGAACGAATAAAATACAAGTGATGTACAATATAAAAAAATTATTTAACTTTCCATATCAGAGGAGCGTGTTGAAGACCTATTAGTATCACTGCATGAACTGTACGACTTGGATGACATAGACTCGCCACTGGAAGGCCTGTGAACAATAATCAATTAAACAATAAATATTTAAAGCACCTTATAGTCATGAGCTGCCGGTGTCGGTGACTCTTGTTCTATGGCGAATATCCACGTTTCCGATTCCATCGCGCAAAGAAACTCCGGTCATATAAGAAACGAACGCTGATAACGTTAAAAAATATCAGCTGTTCCAAAATGTATGAAAGAGCTGTTATTTATTTCGCGATTTTAGGGTTTGTCTCCTAAAAAAGTTGTTCACAATGATAAATACAATGCCCACCCTTCGGCTTAGTACAGGATAAATGCATAACCCATCGATCTATATGTAATGAATTTTTTGGCGTAACCTAATAACTAGGTTTATCGCTGGGGGCTAGTGATGCCAAACCCTTCTCACAACTCTCGATCTCCGCTCTCTGTTATATACCGAACTAGCGGTCCGCCCCAGCTTCGCACGGGTATAGATTATAGCCTATGTCGTAGTGTAGCTTCCCAACAGTGAAAGAATTTTTCAAATCGGTTCAGTAGTTTCGGAGCCTATTCAACGCAAACAAACAATCAATTCTCTCCTCTTTGTAATATTAGTAAAGATAACTAAATACTTTTTAGACCTCTGTTTCTGGTTTCTCTTCTTCGTAGTTTTCTTGACTTTTCTCGAAGCCTTTCTGATGGGTTGCTCTTTGCTGTAGCGGCTACTCTCCTCATCAGTAAGGCTGATGTCGCGTTCTGACGAAGGTTCCCTACGGCCTTTGGCTTTGCGGCCAGGTGCAGCTGGTCGCTTGCCATTCGCTCTGCCGTTCGATTTCTCTTTGTTTACTTTTACACCATCTTGTCGTTTGCGATCCTTGTAAACTTCGCACGAATCTTTGGGCACCAGCTTCCAAGCTCCGTGTACACCGTATCCTTTCTGAAACTAGTTAGAAAGATAGATAGCTTAAATAAAACCGGTCAAGTGCGAGTCGGGCTCGCGCACTGAGGGTTCCGTACCGCCACAAAATACAATAGTTATCAATTTTAAAAGAAAACCATTTGGTCCGAAACGCCTACCAAAATAGTGAAGCAATTGCTACGCTGTCACACAGTTAATATTTTGCAAGCGACGCTCGGTATGAATTTGTTACCAACTCGCACTTGGCCATTATTTATTATTTGTTGTTATACTTTAGAGTGTGTACTATAATCGTGCCAAGTTTGACACTTGTACGTATTCTCGTTTTTACATTAGAGCTAAAACAAAAATACGTTAAAAAATCGTTTGTTGTATTGAGAACCCCCATTAGTTTTTTTTTATTTAATTTTTTTTTATATTAATCCTCTGTAACATTACATATTCTGTGAAAATTTCAACTGGCTATCTATTACGGTTCGAAAGATATAGCCGTTAATAGGTAGGACAGATAGACGGACGGACAGACAGACAGAAAGACAGAACTAAGCCTACGATGTCTGTGCCCGTTTTTACCATTTGGGTACGGAACCCTAATAAAACGGCCAAGTGTGAGTCAGGATCGTGCACTGAGAGTTCCGTATCACCGCATAAATTGGTAATTTTTAACTACTAAAGCAAAAAAAGTAGTGCAACAAGAACATCCTTTGGGTACGGAACCCTAAAAACAGTGGCGGTGGATAACTCTTCCACTAAACTCTACAGAAAAAAGTTGGTCATATTGTAAAATATATAGACTTTACTACTAACATGCAAACAAAGGTCATCATTTATGCATTCTAGGTTTTCCATTGTCACAGTGTAGCGACGATTCGACGCTCCTCTTGATTTCCTTGTACTTTTTTTCTTACCAATTGTAAGGCTAATATTTTCCTTGCCCGTTTTGTCATTTTGTGGCTGTCGCATAATTTTCGTATTTTATACAAATATTTGGAATATTAGCGGAAATGAATTACATAATTACAAATCTATCAATAATAATATTTTTCATATAATTACTGTTTTGAACTTTTGAATTTCTTTATTATGACATGAAAGAGAAAGTCTATTACAAAGAGAATTCAAATACACTTGACATGACCACAAGTTAGTGACCTTTTTTATTTATTTATTCTTTTTTTTAGGATACGCAAAAGGTAAAAACGGGACCCTAATAATTAGCCTACGATGTCTGTCTGTCTGTCCGTATACCATCATCAGGCAATACCTTGAAGCAATGATTTTATATTGGTATAATCTCATTGCCTTGAGGTATAGTAGGTAGATAGGTAGGTTTACTTTTGAGCGTGACTTACTTTGCTTGACTGACTGTGACTATGACCACTATGACCTATTTGACGTTACATTACTGTGAAAACTTGTTTAATATTATGACTACAGGACTATGTATCCAAAGTCATGAAAAAAAAATACCAAAAAAATAAACATCCATTTACGTTTCGTTCCATTCTGCGACTTCTTTTAAATCATTTAAATATACACCTAATACTATGACTAAACTCAAAAAAAAACAAAAGTTATTGACTTGCTTTGAGTTTGAGTGATTTGCTTTGATTGAGTTACTTTCTTATTTTTTTGTCTAACAATGAAGGAATTGTGTGCCATTCTACATACTAAACCTATTTTTTTAGAATAATAATATTGTGATAATATTTCGATTTCAAAGCGAATACATAATCAATATACAAAACGAAACGTGTCTTGTCATATGACTTTACTTGACAGCAATGCCAACATTAGAAAGAAAGTCCTCCATCTTGCTGCAGCTGATGTTTATTTGAATTAAATAATTTAGATTAATTTCTAAATAAAATCTCAAAATGGGTGCTTCTTTCGTCCCTATTGTAGTTTTCACAGTTCTGTGGGGTGTCGTGGGTATTGTGTGCCCTTTCTTCGCACCTAAAGGACCAAATAGAGGGTAAGTCCTCACCAACTCTTGCTCCGTATATTTCGCAAATTCTAGACCAAAATCTCAGTTGCTACTACTGTTTTTCAGGATTATCCAAGTGGTTCTTATACTGACTGCAGCTACGTGCTGGCTTTTGTAAGTATTACACATTTTTATTATGTTAAATGAGTCATTATCAAGGCGTTCTTGAGCCTTGAATCTGACCAATCGTCTGTACCGTAACTCGTGACCAAAATCATACTTGCTACTTTGCTACAATCCTTTGTGGATCTAGGCATCTTCATCAATTTCCTTCTATTCACTACCTGATGGTATATGTCCTACTAAAAAGCACGAGAGTATGCTTTACGAAGATGTTGTAGAGCAGTGGTTCCCAATTAGTGGTACGCGTACCCCTAGGGGTACGCGAAGGGATGTTTAGGGGTGTCTGCATGAAGAGGTATGCGCGGCCAATCTCTTGACTAGGAGAAATTCTAATCAAGACGTCACACTGTAAACAGTTTATTTTGTAGTCATTCTGCAGTAACTAACTGCATACAGCGTGACATCTTTTCTTTTCCGTAAGACTCCAGTAAACTGGACCTCACAAATTGAGTCTGAACCGAACCGAACGGCATTTGGTGTGCTTGAGCCGAGCTCGAGGGTTATGCAAGTTTGAGGTCTTTCTTTTTTTCTGAAGTGGTATATGCAGGAATAACTAATTGGGAACCACTGTTGTAGAGGATAGAGTGCAGTGGTGGAGGAAAGTATGGTTGTGAAAATGTGGGTTTCTTCTTCGGGAAGAAATAGGGATACTGACCTACCTACCACAGTCTCTCCTTAATGATCTTATGTTGTCTTCTATGTTGCGACAAAAAATGTAGAAACCAATGGATGTGTTCTAAAATTGATCAACACATTTTTGTTTAGGATGTGTTGAAATTCTTAATGATTAATTTGAATTTGTATTATACTCTTTAATAGTTTTTAAGCTTTAAAAAATGTTTTTTTTTTTAAATAAAATATAATATAACTCATGTGTAATGTCAAAAATTTATTTCTGCGCTTGCGGTCTTTTGGGCCGGAGCCCTCTTGGGTCGGGGGCCCGTGGCATTTTGCCAGCCCTGCTGGTAACCCTATAGTTACGCCACTGGTAAGCAGTCACCACCACTTATGGATACTTCTTACACCAGAGGCATCACAACTATGTTGCTGACCCTTTAAGACTAATAACTGCCTTTGGGAGAACCCCATGTTGTAGCTTCAGTTAAGTAATAAGTAATAGTAATGTTGGGGTATTTTATTTTGTCCCACTTGCAAACTATGTTACAGCATTTAGATGTTAACAATAGCTTATGAATACAATACATAACCGGGTGAGCATCCTTTTGAGTGCAAACACAACATGCACACAAACTTAACACTCAGCAATATAGTTGCATAATAATATAACAAAACCAATAAGATAATATAGGTAGTAAGTAAAGATAATTACTAAATAAAGGCAGTGTCAAAAAAAATTGAGTTACTTACATTGAGATAAATTCCTATAGTCACAATCTCTCAGTGAAAATATTCAAAAAACTTCCAAGCGTCATTGTACAAACATTGTATCAATTATATAGTTCACAATGCCACATTTACTTCAATTAAGACGTTATGTCGCTTGCATAGTGTTCAACATTAGTTGTCCGCTATATCATCGTAGCTCTGGCATCGTGCGGCATTGTAGTCGGATTGTGGTTATCTTGTAACTAACCAAGAAGTCTGCACAATTCGTAGCGTGCGCCATGTTTTGATTCAGATTGTGACTATATGTTTTGTATCTAGATGGTTACTGAGGATAAATTTCTTAATTTTGTTGACCACCACCATAGATAGATAGTTACATGATCCAAGAAAACAAGGTCTAGCGCTCCGGGAGTTGACACTCAATTACGTCGCTGTCCAGTTGCCACTTTATTGCAACAAACACCTACAAGAACAAATTATTAAATAAAATACTAAAACCATTTCAATTTTCATTTGGGTTGTCCGCTCAAGTTAAGCACGAATTTACATTATTTATATCAAAACCACATTGATTTGTTGGATTCCCACAGGTATATATGGAGATTGGGGAGTTATAATTTCACACTGCTGGCATAACAGAAAATCAGCTGTTTCATAGTGCTTCCGCCATTGTTTCGTGTATCGTCATCCCTCTCGAACTTGTTGTAAATTACTTATTCTGCTCTTGCTTATGCACGTGTACGTGTATCCATGACAGCGATGACGTAGTTGCGTGTCACCCGCGTGACCTTTTGTATCGGAGCGCTATACCTGGCGGAGTATATTATTATACCATGGATAGATAGAAGATAGAAACTACCATACCATACTTACCTACCATACTTATTTGTTGTGTTCCAGCTGGCTGTGTGCGTACATGGCGCAAATGAACCCCCTCATCGGGCCCAGACTCAACAACGAGACCCTCATCTGGATCCAACATACTTGGGTATGCATACATCATGTTCGTTTAGGATTTAGGAGACACTGGCATCGATTCTGATGCACTCTAAACTAAACTAAATTTGACAGCTCTAAAATTGTTGCCATCCTTCTCTCACGTATTAAAATGAAAAGAGAGGCAGATAATTTTAGTCCTATCAGATTGGTTTAGTTTAGTGAGTGGTATGACAGAATAGGCCTCATTGAGGCCTCAAATAGAATAGGCCTAGGCCAATTCTATTTTATTCTAATCAGAACCTATAGAGTACCTACTTCCCGTTGACCTAGAATCATGAAATTTGGCAAGAAGCAAGCTCTCACAGCATATATAAAGGAAAAAGCATGAACGTAGTATCTAAACTTGGTTTATGGGGAAAAGTCCGAAAGTTGTTAAAATGAAGTTACATGACAAAAAAAAAAACGTTTTATCTATGGTTTTGTTGTGAGGAAGCGAGTTTTAGTTGCCTATGCATTAGGCACCCCCGAATCGGTGTCGTAACTTTAAGTGACGCCTAACGTTCGACATTAGTTACCACCTAAAGTTTGGTGAAACGTTTTTAGGGTTCCGTACCCAATGGGTAAAAACGGGACCCTATTACTAAGCCTACGCTGTCTATCTGTCTGTCGTCTGAATCTTTCGATCGAACTGTAATAGATAGCCAGATGAAATTTTCACAATATATGTAGGTAATGTTACGCGGATTTACTAAGAAATAATATTCAAAAAGTAAAAACTAAAGGGGGCCACTATACCCTTGTATTGATATGTATTCTGTGTTTATACAACAAATGTTTTTTTTAAACGTATTTTGTATTAGCTCTAATCTAAAAACGTAATAATACGCCATACAAGCGTCAAACTTGGCACCAAGTATATATACACTAAAGTAAAACTTCAAATAATAAATAAGGGCCAAGTGCAAGTCAGTGATAAATTTATGTTCACCACCAAGTTAAGCAACGTCGGGCGCAGTCAGCACTTAGATGGGTGACCGCCAGGGCGTGATGTTGTCTTTTTGCACTACTTTCTGTATTTTGTGGTGCTACGGTACCCTCAGTGCGAGAGCCCGACTGGCACATGGCCGTTTTAGTACTTTTTAGCTCTACCATTATTTTTTAGTTAATCCGCCGTAACATTACATATTATATTCTGTGAAAATTTCAACTGGCTATCTATTAGAGTTTGAAAGAAAAGCCGTTAAAAGGTAGGACAGATAGACGGCGAAGGCTTAGTACGGGCAAGTACGGGCCACGGGGTCCCGTTTACACCCTTTGGGTACCATAAATATATCATGACCTCTTCGCGGCAGTACGATCATGCAGCAGAAAAATAATATATCAATATATTCTTTAACAACAGGCGAGGCCATAACCGCGATTAAAAAAAAAAAAAAAAAACACGCCATTAAATCTTTTAACTCAAGGAAGTAAATACCAAAATGCCCTCTTACGGCCGCGAGCTAGGAATAGTTGAGTCCAGCTCACGTGAGAGTAGATATACCATACGTACTGCAGTCTGCGTCCACGATGTATATTTAGACTCGTGATCGGCGGTCTTTAACGGCTACATTGGAAACCTTGATTTACAAACACTGCAAGCCGGGTCTAGTTTTTTGCGTTCTGATTCTATATTTATATTTTATATTTATTTATTTACACACGCACAATAATTAAAAGATACAATGTTTTAACTTAAACATTTCACCTTAACTAACGTGGTAAATTAACACAGCTAAGAGACGAGCCTATAATAGTAAGCTTTGCGAAGCAGTCCTCACTAGGATAACCCGTGTCGAGAACTACTGCAGTCCGCCTGTCCCACTACACAACCGAGCAAACATTTGCACCAAAACAGAAAGATGTATAGAAAATTCAATTCTTGTAATAAATAGATCTATATTTTTTATATTGCATGTCCATTTAGAGACAAGTTTGTTTTCGGAGCTCTTAAGAACAGATTATGTCTGTATTACATCTAGGTTTACCAACAAACTGCAGTAAATATATTTTGATATTTGTTTTTTTTTTTAAATAATTGCCTCTAATCTTGGAAAAACTCAACATTGTCAACTTATTACCACCAACTTACAAAAGTAGTTTTCGTAAATCTTTCCGAGGGAAAGTTTGAGAGTAGTTTTCGTTAAATTGCTGACATAAACAACAACAATAACCACAATTTTAAAGTTAAGGTTACTGTTTTTAGTTTAAAAAAAAATGTGGACTTATATAGCATTCTACATGGCTGTCCCATTGTTCTAAATTAGAGGATTCATAATTAGTACACAAAACACAGAGAACATCTTATATAAAAATAGAAATAAATAAATATTCCGGATATTTTTGCACACACGGTCATCTGACCCCATAATAAGCAAAGCTTGTAACGTGGCTGCCATATTGTCCTAGGTGGGAATCGAACCCACGCCCCCAAGCACAGAAGACAGTTTCACTAGCAACTGGACCAACGAGGGGCTATCCAAGAGAAATATGAGAAAAACTTTAAGAATAGTTGTAGCGAAACGCATGACTGTGTGTAAGCGCCATTGTTTTTCTCCTTTAAATGGGACTATAATACAATATATTAAGCTTTATGGTCAACAGTAGTAATAAGCGTTAATAAAAATTGGGAAAACTTCGCCTTAAATACACAACATACCTAAATGTTTGTACTTGTACATAATAGAGACACTGACACAGTGGCCAAGTCACGCAGCGGTCAAATGTTATCACTTGAACTTTACTGTTAACACTTCAGTATGAAATGTGAAGCGTACATGTGTCATACGCTTAAGGGCTTAACTCAACGTCTAACTCTCACACAATCTGACCCCGACAAAACTTAAATAGTTTTTTTTTGTTAATCTACTAGTTTCTTCTAATTAAGAACATCTCATATTATGTCCATTTCTTATAATAAAGACTTGGGGCCTTACGGACAACAGCTAATTGCGGCACCTAGTCCGCT
Organism: Agriopis aurantiaria; assembly: GCA_914767915.1. Taxonomy (NCBI): domain Eukaryota; kingdom Metazoa; phylum Arthropoda; class Insecta; order Lepidoptera; family Geometridae; genus Agriopis; species Agriopis aurantiaria. The sequence continues at coordinate 3,969,181 of OU612007.1, read as the reverse complement.
CAGTTGGAAAATCACGCGACCGCAAACCGTATCTGGGCGCGATAAGGTTCACGTTCGCGTGATTTTCCAACTGAGCCGATTAGGTGCCGCAATTAGCTGTTGTCCGTAAGGCCCTTGTCTTTAATTGTGTGAAACGGCTTGGTAGCAAAATGTCCTATTCGCAAAATGTCCCCCCTTCGCAAAATACTAGTAGAATAACATAATAAAACAACAAGTAAATTATTAAAAGACAAGTATAAATTGGACATTTTGAAAATCCCTAAAAGAACTGATAATCTTCAAAGGCTGAACTGATTTTCTTAAATCTAAGAACACTCGATCAAATCACCTTTCTAACAAAAACAACTAAATCAATATCGGTTCAGCCGTTTGGGAGCTACGATGACACAGAGACTCGCGTTAAACTTATAACGACTCACTGTTTGCGTCGGGAGTAAAAAAAAAGTACCTGACAGCACAATGTAGCCTATGACTCTGGGCATGAAGACGAATCTAACGACACCTCACATCAAAATCGGTCAAGCCGCTTAGGCTATAGGAAGGAAATATAGAAATACTGCGACTTTGTACGCGTAGCCTTTCATATAAACTTTCAACCCCTTTAATTCGGTCCTTTCGCCAAATTCTTTCTTAGCGGATCTCTACATAGTAGAGTAGTTTTCCGAGATTTCGTGATGAGTGGAGTAGAGAATTTCGCTTTTATATACCTACTATGTAAATTAAAAATATACATACATACGCCAGAAAAACATGAACCCTCCTTCTTGGGCAGTCGGGTAAAAGTTTTGTGTTACATTTCAAGTTTTGCCGGGTCTAAAAGGTATGAAAATTTGACGCTGAGTTGCCACCTTAACGATGCACGTGTGTGGTCCAGTCTATAGAATTCACAGGATGTGTTTCAAATTACGCTAACAACGCAGGTGCGGATACAGAGGGGGGAGGGACAATGGGTGCAATTGCCCCCCCCCCCCCCCCCCCCCTTCGACCTAACAATGTATTATGACCATCTTTAAGTTTTTTTATAGGCCCGGTTTCCGTTATTACTCAAATACAATATTACATGAATAGATGAATCATACTAATATTATAAATGCGAAAAGTTTGTTGGTTTGTTTGTTCCTCTTTCAAGCAGCAGAGTTTATCTATCTATCTATCTATCAACCTGATTTTTTGCAGTGAGTTCAAGGGCCGGAGAGTGACAGTCTACTTTTCATCATCATCACCATTTTTTTCACTACGCGGGTAAAACCGCGGGTCGCAGCTAGTACCAAGTAAAAGTTTTATCATTTGTTTTTTAGAAGGTTTTTTCTGTACGACACGTAAATTCACACTAAAATTGTTTTTGGGTTAGGTCCAAAGTGTTTACTTTGCAAACTGAGCATTTCTCAGGTGGTGCTCCGGTCGGTGAGAGCGCCCATAAACATGTCCCTATATTTTCTAAACATTAGGATGAGGTCATCTATTTCCGTTTTGAATCGTTTACTGCCATCTTTCGCCCTTGATCGTAGCTCGAACGCTTCTAAATATAGCTCAGAGTGTAACGTACATCTTAAAGAGTTAAACACTTCGTAACACTGAATACAATACAATACAAAACTCTTTATTAAAATACCACAAAACAAGGATAACATAAACATTACAACAAAAATATTATCTAGGCTTTTAACAGGCGCCCTTATCGCTTAAAGCGATCTCTTCCAGGCAACCGTGCACGGAAAGGAATTATATTTAAAAATGTGTGACCTTAACTGAAAAGAGAAGTAAATAGAACGAATGGGAAGGAAAATCTGTTACCAGGCATTGTGAGTGAACCTTGATTGAGCATTCTTATTTAGATCAATGCGTCGAACTCCGCATCACAGTTGCTAACTGATTTCGAATGACTGACGTTTCGTTTCATCATCATCATCATCAGCCAGAAGACGTCCACTGCTGAACATAGACCTCCCCCTTTAACCTCCACTCTGAACGACAGCCTGCCTTTTGCATCCACTGGATGCCAGCGACTCTTACTATGTCGTCGGTCCATCTAGTGGGTGGCCTACCTACGCTGCGTCTTCCGGTTCGTGGTCTCCATTCAAGAACCTTTCTTCCCCATCGGTTGTCGGTTCGCCAAAAAACCAAAGTCACCGACATAGCTGTTAAAATTTGCAAGTTGAAGTGGCAATGGGAGGCCACATCGCTCGGAGAACCGACGTTTCGTTTATATGGGTGCAACTGGTTACAAAAAAATTCTTACAAAAATGCCTTGCAGTTCTAGTTTAAACAAAAATATTTTCTGTGCTTCGTAACGCTCGCTAGAAGTACGTCTCGGCCACTGACTGTATCACTGCAAATGCATTTAAAATAAGTCATGTTTGTAACAGCTCAGTCGTGAAAAGTTATATATTTACCCACACACACACCGATCCTGCCGGCGGGGTCGTAGGCTCCTAGGATCTCTCAGAAGATCGGTTAGATTCTCTCCAAATAATTTACCAACTCAATAACTTGCTAGGCCCCCAGAGCACACCCCTTCTGGGGGTCTAGACAAGAGCCACACACTGTTAGCGTTAACGCCTGCGAAAAGATGAAATTGTATGAAAATGACATTAGCTTCAGATAATTTATCTCATGCTAATGTCATTGTCAATGTCATTTTCATACAATTTCATCTTTCCGCATGCGTTAACGCTAACAGTGTGTGGCTCTTGTCTAGACCCCCTGGGCTGCCAAGGCGTCTGATCCCCCACGGCGACGACTCAATCCGAGGCTGGTACCTTACTTCACCCCAAAACAAGTTAGGTCTAACGACACCTGCGTTTGCAACCGCCCCGGTCACGCTGTCAAGGCTGTCTGAGGCCAACACCAAAACTCATAAAAAAACTCAGTCAGTCAGTATCAGCCGATCATGTTCCCACTGCTGGGACGCAGGCCTCTCAGAGAGAGAATGGGCCCTAAACACCACGCCTGGTCCTGTGCTGTGAATGTCATTGTTACAAAATAAACTTTCCTGATTCTTGGTGTCTTTGAACTTTGAGGTTCTTAGACCAGTATGGTTTCCTCACGATGTTAACCCTCACCGTTTTAGAAAACACCCGTTTCTACTTTCCTTTGCAGATTTAGTGCGATGGCATCGCAACTGCACATAATTTATATCATCATCATCATCATCATAATCAGCCTTTTAACAGTTCTCTGCTGGACTTTTAGCCTACCCCCGAAAGGGTGATTTGGGCCATATCCACCACGCTGGCCCAGGTTGGTGGATTCACATACGCCATTGAATTCCTTCTCCGTACGTATGCAGGTTTCATCACGATGTTTTCCTTCACCGAAAAGCCAGTGGTATGAAAATCCGTACATAAACTCCAAAGAGTTCATTGGTACGGGCCCGGGGTTTGAACCCGCGACCTCACGCTTTCAAGTCTAGCGGTCTCCCAAATTGGCTACCACGGCCACAAATAATTTATATACTCGTAAGTACCACTAAATAAGTGATTGGTGCAGGTCCGTGGTTTGAACCGGGTGCCGCCCGATTGTAAAGCGCACATGCTACCGCTCGGCCACCATAGCTCCAAAAAAAACTACAACGAAATGTTTGGTATTATGTATGTCCCTCATTTATTTAATATTTGTTTCAGGGTAACCCCATCAACATGACTGCCTCTTAAGCCTCCTCGCAGACACTGAGGGCGTAGCAGCAACACATCTTCAATACCGAAATTAATTTATCATAAATATAAATAAGTATTATAATTGCTATTTAAATTATCCTGCAGTTGTACTTTAAATATGTATTTATACAATTTCTGCCAAGTTAAATGATCGAAGAGAAGAATATATTATAAACCTATTTTGATATACGCTAAAAAACAGTACATCGGGAAGTAAGTTTTGTTGAAAACAGTAGTAACTACTGGAATAACAATCTACCGTTTATCCTCCTAAACATAACTTAGGATAGTCTGCCACGTCTTCGTTACGAAGTTCCGACTACTTGTCGCGTTAAGAGTTGACAATGTTGTCAACTTGGGTTGCGTTGCGTCAATTTGCGCGGTTATGGCAAACAGTACCAAATTATCCTCATGGAGGCTCGCGAGCCTCAGTGACCTTTGGATGAAGAAACCGAGAAGCGCCCGTAGGTTTTGCTGTCACTCAAGCCCACGGTAATAGCTGTGACTGCAAGGATGACACGTTATTGGGCGTTGTGTCCTTTTAGGAACTGTATCTCACATCATCAGCAAGTAAACGTCCTCTGTTGAACAAAGGCTTCCCAATTAGAGAGAGGTGTTGCCATAATCCCCACGCTTAACAGGGGACTTGGGGATCGCAGTACGTTCAACGTTTACTACTAGGACGTTGCTGGCCATCCGGTGGTTCTGGTCGCAGTTTTAGGACATACCCGGGACTGCATATAGTACCTTGTTATGGGAATTGTATCATGACATTTTCCAAAAGTAATACCTACTTTCAACGCCTGAGTGTCGGTTCCGCAGATGTGGGAGAAGCATAGGCAAAAAAAAACCTGCTTCTCTCTCTCCATGTTCACGATAGCCTCTCGTCTAAAACATTTCGTGTTAAAACCAATCTGCGTGTCGATGTGAATCATTCCAATGTATTTCGTAATAAAACTGTCTTGATAGAGTGTATAAACTGTAATAAAGTGTAAGTAGATTAATATTTAATGTCAATAAAGTTATGCGAGTTAAAAATGTTTTATTCTTATCATAATATTATATTTAAAAAAAAAATTGGGACATTTTTGCAGACACGGTCATCTGACCCCAAACTAAGCAAAGCTTGTGATATGGCTGCCAGAGACTGATATACATACATATATAGTTTTAAATACATACTTAAATAGATATTAACAACCAGATATAGAACAAACACAAATGTTCATCACACAAATGTTTGTCCTACGTGGGAATCGAACCCACGCCCTCAGGCTCAGAAGGTAGGTTCACTACCAACTGGACCAACGGGCTATCTAATAGGGTTCCGCATCATCATTTCAGCCATAGGACGTCCACTGCTGGACATAGGCCTCCCCGATCTCTCGAACCCCATCGATCTCCAAAACGGCCGGTGGAAGCGGCCTGCATCCTTCGACTAAAATAAAACCTGCATCCAGCGTTTCCCTGCGGCCTCTTTTAGGTCGTCTGTCCATCTTGTGGGTGGACGTCTTACGCTGGGCTTACCGGTCCGTGGTCCCAATCGAGAACCTTGCGGCCATCTGTTCTGCGTGATGTGTCCTGCCCACTGCCACTTCGACTTACTAATCCGGTGGGATGTGTCCGGTGGGTTACGCATATAGACTACTAAATGGAAGAGAGGTCATTGTACTCATCATTATGAACAACTTTATGGGAACAACCCTGAAATCTTGAAAAAGATCGTCTATTCTCTCGAGAGTCAATGGCCGTTTTCTACCCAGATAAGTTCTGTACTATTCGGGTTTTCTCCATAGAAAACCACTCAAGGAACATTATTACTCCACTGTTTGTTCCATAATAGCCTGTGATAATAGCCAATAACTGTTTTAAAAATACTTACATCAGTGCTTACATCAATGATAACAGCCATAGAGTAATATATACACCGGGAGTAATATATACACAACACACACAACAGCTGTTTTTTTTTTTTTTGCAATTTGACAGTCTAGTACAATGACCTCTTTTCGGCTTAGTACAGTCGCGATGATAGCTGGGGCGGTGGTGGCCGAGCGATAGCAATGACGCGTTGTAATCTGACTGCACCCGGTTCAATCCTCGGCCCTGCATTGAGTGATCAACAACGGTGAAGGAAAATATTATCCTGGAGAAATCGGCATGTCCAAGAATCGCAAAAGTTTAAAGACATGACATTCACCAACGTGCACTGGGTCAGCGTGGAGAGTCCATCCTCTCTATGAGAAAAGGCCTTGCTGTGCAGTGGGAACAAGATATGCTAATAATGTTGATAATAGCTCAACTCGCACTTGGCCGGTTTTATTTAGTCTCTTGAAATGGATTACTATAGAGCTAATTCTGTATTCAGCTCGTTGGTAGCAGTTTTATACTACCTACAGTTTCTGGTTTAGCACTAACACCCTTGGTCGTCCATTTGATGAAATTTTGTCATCTCGTTTGCAGTTGTGTGCCGCTCAATATTGAAGTGTGCGTTTGTAGAATTAGTAAGGATATATCAGTGTGTGCAATACTTGTTTACCTCGCCCCCTTCAGTTTTTAGCAGAATTTTTCGGTACCCGCTCGAGTTTAAGGCAAATCTAAACTATATTATGATCAAAGGTTGGTAATCCAGCAGTTGGGTAAATACAAGTTTGGCGGCCAAATATCTAGAACCGAAACCTGGGGCCTTACGGACAACTGCTATTACAGGCACCTAATCCGCTCAGTTGGAAAATCACGCAACCGCAACCGTATCTGGGCGCGATAAGGTTTGCGGTCGCGTGATTTTCCAACTGAGCGGATTAGGTGCCTGTAATAGCAGTTGTCCGTAAGGCCCCTGGACAGTGGACTTTAAAACTTACATTGGCATTACATAACCCCTTTATTTCGAATGTTTGACCCGAGACAACGACCTTGCGCTACTTTAGTTCCCTTGGCTGTGCGTAGAATCTTGGAGACGAGCCAAGACGCGCGCACGTTGCTAATATGGGACACTATTTGACTGCCCTTTCTTACGTAAGCGGCCTCGTGATCCCGTACTTGACATTCTACCGTGCAAGACTACCTTGTTAACGTGTGGAGATCATAATCAGCTAGGCTAGTAGGCCTGGCGACGGCAGGAGTGGTTACCTCAGATCAGACAAATAAGGAATATTACAAGATATTTTTACCTGTAAATAGGTTGTGCTCGCTACCATATTGACTAGACGAATGCAAGGCTGGCTGCCCGACTTCGTTCAGCCGTCTCTGCCTTATTTCACAAAATGCACAAATATATGCGTTTGCGTAGGTATGCTATGATAAGGTATATGCTGCGTTAAGTCAGTTTCGTTGTTCGCCTATAACGTCTCTACTATTAGGTACACCTCACTGGCCGTAGTACAATTTTTCGTTCGTATTCATATGTCTCAGTTTTTCACCCACTTTTAACCTCCGGCGCAAAAAGAGGGGTGTTATTAGTTTAAGTGTGTACCTAATTGTGTATGCCTGTGTCTGTCTGTGGCATCATAGCTGCCAAACGGATGAAATGTTTTTTTTTTGTAAGAGGACTTTATCGACAATGCTCTTAGCTGATTCAAGAAATTCTGTTCAGCCGTTTAAAGATTGCCAGCTCTTTTATCAGGGATAAAAAAAAAAAAAAACTTATTTCTTCATCCTGCTAAACCGGTTAACGCAAAAACTGTAAGTACCACACAATTTCTCATTTTTCACGCAAACTTAGAAACTTACAGCGACACCAATGAACTAAACGAGTTCGAAGGGTGCCTGATTAGGCCCGTTGCGTTAATTCGCACCCGTCACGTCACAATTCAAATTATTTATTTCACGGAACATGGGGTGTTACAGTTTTAGTAATAAAATTGTGACAGTGTGTTAAGGTAATGTGGTTAAGTTCGCCATGTTCCAACCGGATGGTGTGCGAAATTGAAGACCCCCCCCTTCCCTGTTTGATCTGAGGTGGATAATGAGAAACTAATAAAATAACTCAGTAGCCGTCTTTATCAGATCTGTCCAAAAAAAATAAGCCTGGCTCGAACTCTCTTCCTGCTTCTGCCTTGCTTATTATTTCAAGACAGAAAGCCTATCCCAATTTTCTCCATGTGATCTCTCTTGGCCATTCAGTCATGACCTGCATTCGTATTATCGATCCAACGATTCAGTGGGTGACCTCGTGGCATGACAACACAATGACTTAGGTAGGTAGGTAATTGGATGAGTAAGTAAGTAGGCAGAGTTGCTCTGGTTTCAGAGATTTAGCTGTATTTTAGGTACTTACAACTGGTTATGTGCAGTTTTCATGCCATTGCTCAACAACGGTGAAGAAAAACATCGTGAGGAAACCGTTCAAAGACATGACGTTCACCAATATGGACTGGGCCAGCATGGTGGATTATGGCCCATCCCCCAGCGGTGGGAACATGATAGGCTGGTAATGACGATGAGGTACAACTGAAGCGATTGCTCCTTGCACGTAAAGTTTTCAATAAAAAAAATTCTGATCTTGGGCCATATTCATAATCGTCTAAAACTTGATTACACGAGAGAAACGGCTATCTAGATAATCCAGAAATGCCCTTTATCATCATCATCATCATTTCAGCCATATAGGACGTCTACTGCTAGACATTGACCTCCCCCATCGATCTCCAAAAGGGTCGGTTGGAAGCGGCCTGCATCCAGCGTTTTATTTTAGGTCGTCTGTCTATCTTGTGGATGTGAACGGCCTACGTTGCACTCAACGGTCCGTGGTCTCCATTCAAAAACATTTCGGCCCTATAAAAGCCATCTACCAAAACAAGCAATCTTCATAAACTCAATGTTAAATATTACAATGTTAACATTGTTAATGACTGTTCCAGAAATATCTACATTTATTGGCATTTTTACAAGTTCGAAAAATTAAATTACGCGTCTTGCGCCAGCGTGACATAACACGCAACTGGATTGCGGGAGAAAATTATCTCGCTTTGTATTTTTATTTATTTATTTAATAATAGGCTTGTGTTTCACCGCCAGCTCGCGATGATACGATGGAGCACGCTTGTCCATGCAGAATGCATGAAGAAACCGATTTACTCGTGATTTGAAGACACCCAGATTGTAACTATCGGGAAACACCCATTCAGGCAGCGCATTCCACAGACTAGATCAGCGGTCCGCAACCTTTTTGATATTGCGACCCCAAAATTAAAAAAAAGTGATATGAGTGACCCCAGAAAAAAAATCACTAAGTTAACAAGTGCAAAGGTTGGTTCAGGTAACGAAGTTAGCTGTTTTTATTTCGTAAATTATTTATATTGAAGAGTTTATTTATTTTGGAAAGTAATATTAAAGCAAACTAGAAAATATGCATTTAACATACGAGTAATATTTATGATGGCATTAAATGAGACAAGCAATTATTTTAATATTTTATATAAGTACCTTGTTGACGTTTTTGGCGACCCCATAAATATCTTTCGCGACCCCACACGGGGTCGCGACCCCAGGGTTGCGGACCGCTGGACTAGATAGTAGTACGTAGTTCGCACACTAAAAGTGGAATCAAAGCGCTTTTTACGGGTTTTCGGAATATCAACCATGGCGGTGACGACTTCTTGCCCGCACTGGCAGTCCGATAGAAAAAAGGGCAGGAAGGATACCTAATACCTTAGTACGTACATTTGTCTATGCTAATACGAAAAATTTCAATATTGATTGCTTGATTAACTCTTTACTGTTCACACCATTAAATTTGATACAGAGGACTAAAAACTAGTGTAACAACTGGCGGACTTATCGCTAAAAGCGATCTCTTCCGGGCAACCTTAGGATGGAAAGGATTTATACAAGACGGGGTGTGCAATAGAGGATAGACTATGTATTAAATTTTTACTTATACCAGACACATACATTCTAATAGTAATACACACTATTACAATACAATAGACAATATCATAAGATAAAGAAAAAAAACTGCATGACCAAGAAGCGGAATGGAGAAGAAAATATGTTTGAGGTGACCCTCATCAAGGCTGTGTGACAGAATACGTTTTCCTGACAATAGATCACTAACTTCCTACAGACATGGCCAAATTGGCGTCCGCGCGTCGACTAGCGCCAAAAATTTGAATCTGACGCCTGGTAACTCGACCTTCGGTGATCAGTCAGGTTTTAGACGCGGAAAGGTTTTTTACAACGGGCACCAAGCCAACTACGTGAAGCGCCAGATTTACCCTCTTCCTCTTCGGTGGTAGACTGTAGGTATATTTCGTGTAGAAATCACCTCGGTGTTAGAACCTTCGCGGTAAAAACCATGTAGGCCATATCATCCAACACCTCAGAAAAATTTATAGAAACTGCCCTCAACGGCCACGCTTGGGCCACGCTATCTCTTTCGCAAGTCTACAACATTTGTTAATATTGGGCATTTAATCTGTAGAATAACATCGCATGGTATCAAAGATTATATACTAGAGTATAAAGCAATTTTCATGTTGATATTACATAAGATGGAGAAGATAAAAAATACTCGTTTTTTTTTTCTGTATCCTCCACCATCTTGTAAAATATCAACACGAAAATTGCTTTAAACTATTTATTTATTAGTTTCTTTTTTTTTCTCGCTCAGTAAAGTTTTTCTCCAAAAACATGTGAGGTAGCCGCGCGCCTCTTTAGCCAGCCCCTAGTGGAGAGTTATTATTGTATATCCTTCGAAAGACAACGCTGACAGTCAATTAGTCAATCAAACAACGCAAATATGCTAACCTCGGCAGTGTTACATATTTGAGGCGTTTGGGGTCGAGACATTGGGACTTGGGGACCGGGGAGAGCTTACCTCATTTTCAAAAATCTTTCACCGCGCCTGGTTAATGCGACGCGTGACCAAAATGCTGGCGTGTTTCTGGATCAACGCATTAGCATTGCTATTCAGCGTGGTAATGCCGCCAGCATGCTGGGTGCTGCTTGAGCATTTGGATTGTCGTTAGACCTTCAACGGTCTATGGGCAGTCTAACTGTATTTGTAGTGTTAGTATTAGATTGTATTTTGTTTAGTTAATAAAGGCACTTGCCCAGTAAAATAAAAGGCACTTGCCCAGTAAAATAAACAATAAAAAATTAGTTACAATAACATCACGAGTGTCTACATTAAATGCTCGTTAAATAAATTACATCAATGAGGTAATGGAAGAAATTCTGACACTGGCATCGATTCTGATGCACTCTAAACTAAACTAAATTTGACAGCTCTAAAATTGTTAACATCCTTCTCTCACGTATTAAAATGAAAAGAGAAGCAGAAAATTTTAGTCCTGTCAGATTGGTTTAGTTTAGTGAGTGGTATGACAGAATAGGCCTCAATGTCTCTTGTGCTAAAATTAGTCATCGACCATCAATCAATAGACGCGCCGGAGCGGCCTGTTTGCGCATGACCACGCCGATCGCTTCCAGTCGATCGCTTCCAGTCCAGTTGCGTAAACTGGAGGTGAGTGACTCGAGGACATCTATGGAGTTTGTACTATTTAAGGCCAACAAACACAGTGGCGCGCTCATTAAAAAACGTTCCTTTGGATGGAAACCTGAGAGCGGGAGTCCAAAAAAAAATTTTTTTTTTGAAGTTGAAATATTGAAAGACAAACTTAACTTTGTAGTTGACAATATGGTTCTTCCATACATAACAACTACAAAATATAAGTTTGTAATTGTAAAACAATATTTTTTTATATGATATAACTTCAAATTAACAACTTTCAGATTTATTCCTTTATGTATGCTGTAAGAACCTGCTTCTTGCCAAAATTAATGATTCTAGGTCAACGGGAAGTACCCTATAGGTTTTGATTCCCCTGTGAAATCGCAAAATATGCGACATAAACGTTCATATCTTTTGATTGCGTTGACTTACAATTTTTATTTTTTTACAGCCGAAAGAAGCCGTAGACGCAGGTATTTAATATAAATTTCAACTTGATACCTTTATGCGTTCTTGAGAAAAAGGGTCTTGACAGACGGATAACGAAGTGATCCTATAAGGGTTCCGTTTTTTGCTTTTGAGGTACGGAACCCTAAAAAACAACAGGTATACTTAAAAATTCAACGCATTACCGCTAAAAGGGCCGTTTTCCGCAGTAATGTGTTTTATATGGAGTACTGTTACTAAAAATAATAGTAAAACAATACTTTAGTACCTTCTCGAGAACCTGAAGGTGTCGAATGTTTTATTTGCGCGACTGCAAACCGTATTTTTTCCGCTAATTCGAGCTCGGCCGTAAGGCCCCTGAACTCAGTGAGACTCATCATCATCATCAGCCAGAAGACGTCCACTGCTGAACATAGGCCTCCCCCTGTAACCTCCACACAGAACGACAGCCTGCCTTTTGCATCCACTGGATGCCCGCGACTGTCACGATGTCGTCGGTCCATCTAGTGGGAGGTCTACTTACGCTGCGTCTTCCGGTTCGTGGGAACCTTTCTTCCACATCGGTTATCGGTTCTTCGAGCGATGTGACCTGCCCATTGCCACTTCTTTATATTTTATTTGCTCGGCTGCTGTGGGTGGTATAACATACACACGTATATATGTAGTATCTACGAACGTGTGTACGTTAGATACAATAACCTCCTTTTGGCTTTATATCTCGGGTAAAAAGTAGTAGAATGAGTGCGTCCGTGTGTCTGTCATTCTCTGTTGCCAACATCGTGTGCCAAATATTGGCGCAATGCGGTTTTAACTCATAACGTAACAACTTCCTACTTTATCTTACTACTAACAGATACTACGAGCTTACTACTATCACAAATGATGTATCACTACTCTCAGTTGTTGATAAAATCACCATCCATTTTTTTTTTTTTTTTAGTGTAGTAATGATCCGCTGGGAGGGAGGGAGACCGCCCCAAAATTGCCGAAAGTGACGGGAGCACACCATCCAGATAGTCCGCAACCGAGCGGCATTCTTCCTAGGGCACCTCAGCCCTCTCCTCGGCGAGCGTAGTAGGTAAATTGTCACTTAGAAATAAGCTGACAATCTACAAAACTTGCATCCGCCCCGTCATGACCTACGCCTCCGTGGCGTTCGCCCACGCCTCCCGCATCGATCTGGACAAGCTGCAGGTTCAAAACCGCTTCATACGCAGGGCGGTCGGCGCTAGCTGGTATATGCGAAACGTCGATCTGCACTGCGATGTTGAACTCCCATCCATGATTCAATACCTTAAGTATACCTCCCGCCGCTACTTTGACGCGGCGCCTCACCACCCCAATCCTCTTGTAGTAAAATCCTCAAACTACTCGACAGACGCGACAGACCCTCCTCCTCGACGCCCTAGAAACATCTTGGGCGACCCGGACGACCCCATCGCCGTCGTCACCGCGGCGGCGCTGGGCTCGCCAGATCCGACTGCTCCATGCAATAGGAAATATTCAGTTTTTGGTACAGGCGTGGTAATCGAAAGGACTTTAGTTCCACAGTATCCACAAAGTGCGTGACCAGTGGGCAAAGTACAAATATTTGATAAGATACTTGAATAATTCCATACAAATTTTGAAATTAGAGATAAAAGTTTGTATTTTTCAATACGTTTTTTGAAGTCTACGCCAAATCACGTGACGATTTGTTGGTCGAACCCGTGCCTAGTTTGGTGAAATAAGCGTTAGGTAACCCGTTATCAGTGAAGTTCATCCTTGTCTCGACGCGATACAGCTCGCGTATCACCCGGCGCCTGATAACGTACGTTGAAACAATGATTAGGTAATTAGAACCACTAACCAAGTTTTACATAAGTAGGTACATTCCTTCACTTCTTTCTGTTATCATTATAAATGCGAAAAGTTTGCTGGTTTGTTTGTTCCTCTTTCACGCAACAATAGAGCAACGGATCGATCTGTAATAGTTCAAGATCCGGAGAGTGACTTAGCCAACTTTTTATCATCATCATCACCATTTTTTATCACTACGAGAGTGAAACCGCGGGGCGCAGCTAGTTCTCAATAAAAATTTCATCTTCGGATGTCTTTGGCGTCACACGTTTCATGCATTTGCCAGTGTCTCAAGCTCAAGTATTGAAATATTTTCAAATTTTATGAAATACCTATCGTCAGAGTCACGCAAAGTAAATCACAATCAAATAAAAGTGAATTAGTAAAGTCAAAAGTGGTATAGAGGCTTTACTAGAGATTTCTTTAACGTTGGCGCCAAAGAAAAAAACTTAATATTACATAATCCCATTGGGTTCTCTCATGTCAAGCTAGTTCGTGATTTTGACGCTAGTTGGCATTCGTTGTGAAGAACTTAAGAGGTCCATTGCCTCAAACATCTGCGGCGTTTTAAATAATAAAAATCATACGCTAAATAAATTTTATATAGTGAAACCACGAAGTGCTTCTATAAAAGTACTAATATAGTTATAGTAATTACATTAATGAACAGGGGCCTTATGGCCAACTGCTTACGCGGTCTCAAACTAACGTTAAAACTGCGCAGTTCGGAAAATCACGCGCCAAGACACGATTTGCGGTCGCGCAATATTTTTTCATCACCTAAACTACAGCTAGCTGTAAGGACCCTGTTCCTATATTAAATCAGTAAATAAAAATACACCAATAAATTGTGTATTTCTAATTACTAAATCACTTATCAAATAAAAAACCACCGTTATTAAATCTGTTTGTTCTTCAATCAATAGGAGTCATGATCATGAATAAAAATATTGTATTTACCTATCGAAAATAACCAAGGCATTCAGTAGGTACTGGGGAATTAGTCCCAGATTTGATAGTTTTCGAAAACTTTTTTCGTTCACGTATTGTTCCATACATTTTAGTAAAGCGCCTCTATCGGAAACGCGGAGGTACTAAAATTGGTAGTAATCGGCGGTATAGATTGCTTCACTCTAATACGAAAAAAGTTTTGGAATACCTTTCAGCCCAGCAATGTATGGAACAATACGTAAACGAAAAAAGTTTTCGAAAACTATCAAATCTGGGACTAAGCCCCCAGATACTGGTTGGCATTGAATTTGATTAGATAAGATGACTTGAATCACGCGCAGGCAGTGTCGCTTTCTGTTGCTAGCGGCCTTCCTATAGTAGTTAGGTACATATACCTACCTGCGTATAGTGACTAGGTATAATTTCATCCATGCTTATTGCTTATAGCCTTACTAAGGAACGTTGAGCGAGATCTATGTCATGACCTACTTCTACCTCGTACCTTCATCAAGAGCGGATCCAGGGGGTGGGGGGGGGGGGGGGTATGTGGGTCATGATCCCCCCCCCCCCTCCCCTGGGCTGGGTCCAGGACCTAGGTGGACCACTAAATTATAACTTCTTGTGACTTGACTGCTGGATCCGCCCTTGGCCTCTATATTATTGCCCTGTGGTTATTTCAGCAATTTTCCCTCCACTTGATGTTCTTTCCGTGGTAAGTTTTGTCAAGATCGGTTCAGCCGTTTTGTTAAGGCCGTGCTCATACGCATCGTCTCTTTTACACATTTCCAAAAAAAATGCTAAACGATCGGACATTTACACTAGCGACCCGCCCGCCCGGCTTCGCACGAATGTAACTTACGTGCGAAGCCAGGACGGGGCGCTTACTACATATATAAACCTTCCGTAAAAAATTATCTAACTGATGGTGAAAACCGCATCAAAATCCGTTGCGTAGTTTTATAGATCTAAGCATACATAGGGACGGACAGACAGCGGGAAGCGACTTTGTTTTATACTATGTAGTGAAGAATAAATTAACGAAATATATGTTGATAAATCAACATTAAAATTACTTTGCGTACCCTGCGTACGTTGTACTAGGACTGGCCAGTCACTTACATCAGAGAGTTTTATATAACCATAGATATAACCCACCTAGTTATGTCAAGCAAGAAGGTAAAAAAACTAATCATTCATCAAACCACTGAAAAACCCAAGATCGTTATATAAATACCTTTCAATACTGACTGCTACTGAATCTGCGCCACTGTCGCCATCTCCATGCAATCAGCTGTTTCGTGGCGACCTTTCCGTTATTTTTAACTAGCCGACTGACCGAACTGTTAATGACTGTCACACGTTTTGTTCTGTCAGCTATTTCTGGTCGAATGGGTCGTTTTTTTCACACTAATTATCCCTAATTAGTGTGAAAAAAACGATGAGTTTTCTGCCATAGTCCCCTATGGCAGAAAACTCATCATCATTATTTTAGCCATAGGACTTCCTCTCATCGACCTCCAAAAGACCCGGTTGGAAGCGGCCTGCATCCAGCATTTCCCTGCGTTCTCTTTTAGGTCGTCCATGTTGTGGGTGGACGTCCTACGCTGCTTACCGGTCCGTGGTCTCTATTTGAGAACCTGCCGGCCCCATCGGCCATCTGTTCTGCGTGCTGTGAACCCTACTGCACACCTGCGCCGCTGAAAGAACGTGTCTGATAGTTGCTGTAACATTTTAAAAAGCTGAAGAAACAGTAAATTCTGATCACTTATGCTAGCTTTGTGAACATAAGATTGTTTACCTAGTAGCCAATATAATGTAACGTTACTAATTCTGTGAAAATTTCAACTGGCTATCTATTATTCGAAAGATACACGGACGGACAGACAGACAGACAATGTAGGCTTAGTAATAGAGTCCCGTTTTCACCCTTTGAGTACGGAACCCTAAAAATCATTCACTCCCGACAAAATATATGAATCAGCCTTTTTTTCGCGAATTTTGATGTAGAAGTAATTTTTTTGTTTGTTTTGACGTATTAATGCTAACTGATTACCCTGTACCTACCGCTACTAGAGTGTGGCTAATGATAGTAGAGACTGAAAAAGCGCGGAAAATTTTAAAATATGAGCATTGAAACCCCAAACATTAGTATGAAATGCCTGGAATAATCTCACTTGATACTTGTAAATTATTAATTTTATTGTAACACAGTCAGAACACAGTAATGTTTGCATTTCATATTAATTTTGGGGTTGCAATGCGGATTTTTTTTAAATTTGGCGGGCGATTTGAGTCTCTACTTTCATTAGCCAGACTAGCTGCCGAGCGCAGTTTCATAAACTAAACCCATATTGGACGCTCGTGTAAGGTAAAACCCGTAAGATCCAGTTACTTCCAGCTACTTGCAGATGAGCTGCCTCATTTGAAAGGACCATTACAAATTGTTAGTAAGTAAATCGAGCTCGTACCGCAATGGGCGGTCGATGGCCTATGGCTATGACTCAGCAAGGCAATAATAATAAGGTAGACGAGTATCTAAGTTGGTCTTGAGCCCAGATCAGAGAAACAGGGGAGAAACGGTAAAGTGGCGAGCTAACTGCGAACGCATCAGGCATAAATCAGACTTGATACCTATAGTCGAATTCACCCAGCAGACGACCTTGCCGCCCATCAGTTTTTTTTTTGCATTTGGACAGATAGCCCGTTGGTCCAGTTTGTAGTGAACCTGCTTTCTGAGCTTGGAGGCGTGGGTTCGATTTCCACCTAGGACAAACATTTGTGATGAACATTTGTGTTTGTTCTATATCTAATTGTTAATATCTATTTAAGTATGTATTTATTAATAAATATGTATGTATATCAGTCTCTGGCAGCCATATCACAAGCTTTGCTTAGTTTGGGGTCAGGTGACCGTGTGTGCAAAAATGTCCCGAATATTTATTTATTTATTTATAAAATTAGTTCACTGGTGTCGCTGCAAGTTCCATAGTGCGCGTGTAAAAAGAGTAGGTACCTACATTTGCCATACTTACAATTTTAAATGTTTGGTGTGAAACAAGTAAAAAAAAAAACATTTGAACACGGACGATAATAGGGCGATAATTATCTCACTTGTTTGTCTGATCTGAAGTCAAGCCAGGTAGGAGATCGTTACGTCGCTCGCCGAGGTAAAAAGCAACAAAAGGCAAGGCAAAGTAATAATGGAAAGGCTGTGTTAGATTTTCCTTTGAGCTCAAAGTCGTTGGTGAGAAAAACAACTATTTATAAACATGTGCACTTTGAAATATATTAAATTTTACATAGCATGGTGCGGGCTTCGATCAAGAATGTACATACTAGCGAAGCATCCAAACACACAACAAAAATGGCACGAGTTTACTATCTTAGCTACCTATTATGATATAATATACAGAAATACGGACCCGGGTATGTCCTAAAACTGCGACCAGAACCACCGGAGGATGGGCAGCAGCGTCCTATTAGTACACGGTGAACGTACTGCGATCCCCAAGCCGCCTGCCAAGCGTGGGGATTAGGCAACACCCCTCTCTACGAGGGAGGCCTTTGTTCAGCAGTGGACGTTTACAGGCTGATGATGATGATGATGATACAGAAATACAAAAATATGACAACTTCATAAAAGTATTTTAATAATAATCAACCTTATTTCTGTACATTATGGTTTAGTTTCGACTAATGCGTAATTGACATGACCTGCCCCCCGATTCTACTAAAGAAATTGTCTTTAAATTGTGATTGTTGCGATTTTAACTGTTGAATAACTGCCTCAAAATTGACAGTTTTAAATATTTTTTATACTAAGTTATAATATTAGGTGTTTGTATTTTTCTAGTATAAAAAATATTTAAAACTGTCAATTTTGAGGCAGTTAATCGCAACAATTACAATTTAAAAACAATCTATTTAGTAGAATCAGGGCCCTGCTGCTACGCGATACTTGATTCATACACACACACAAACACACACACACACACAAACACACACACACACACACACACACACACACACACACACACATTCTTGATCGAAGGATGACACATGGGCTTCAAATCCAGTGAAAGACCATCTGTCACCAGCACCAGCTATTAGAAGTTGAGTCTACCAGGAGATGAAAATGATCCTTACACGAGTTTTTTTAGGAGTGAAGCGAGGAGGAGATTTCGAGTGTGAAATAGGTAAGTAGCATACACACTGAATGGCGGATTTGAGGAAACTAAAAATTAAATAACTTGATACCGGCAAAATAAACTAATCGTACGAAGCCAAAGTTTAAAAACATTAATGTTGACATTTTTAGTTTGATTATTTTAAATTTCAATTGGTAATAAGTATTACTAATGCAATGTGACTAGCTACTATTATTATTTTTTCTATTGATATTTTTTTGATTGGATTTGTATGTTTGTCTATGTTACTTGGAAATAAATAAATAAATGATTAGCCCCCGCAAAAAAATGGTTCTACTTACCTACCTAGATACCATTTGCTTGGTGATTCATTGTTCTGTATTCAAATTTTAATTGAGATTTTATCGGTCGGTGATATGAACAACTTTTTGAACTAGAAAATATGAAAAATAATATTATATAATTGCTAATCGCCTGCACAAAACCGGAACCTTGAACTTCAAACCTATTGGCCGGTCAGCGGCAGGGAACCGACCTCAAGGGCTTCTGAAATTGGGTCACCAAGCAGTCAGGCGAGCACCGAATCCATTTTGTCCAGTGGAGTTTTGGCGCCAACGTGAATAAACATCACTTTCATCAACAAAACAAAAAAAACACAAAACAAAAACATGAAAAAACATGTCGTCTCATTGTATTATTTTCCTAAACTTGTGCATTTTCGAGTATAATAGTGGATTATTATTTACTAGGTGTTCGTGGACATGCTCGCGTGTGGGTGTGTGATATAACGCGGTAAACATGTATTTTTCGTATTGTTTCTAAAGCTCCATAGATCCTCTTGTAAAGTCTCCAACCCATGACGCACGGCATGACTTTGACTGGACCGTGACCTCAGAGCAAATAAAAATAAAGTGACGCCAAAATCGTTTCCAAAACTAGGTGAATTCCTAATAAATACACGACTCACGCACACATACGCATTCAAAACTACGTGAATTTCTTGTCAGAACAGAACGTCGTACTGAAAACATCCGTTTTAAAAAGAAACAATGACTTCTTGCAGTGTAAAGAACTGTAAAAACAACACAAGAGTAAATAAGAAGAAGGATGGAATATTTCCACACTTAAGTATTTATATTATCACTTATTTTGATGAATTACACGACACGAACTTCGACTACGCACACATGTCTCAAAAAGTGGCTTCATTTTTCGTGTTCGTTGTAGTCCCTCTGTATAGACCGTGACTTACTTTGCTGACTGTGACTGAATTTCATCAAACTTGATAATAATTTAATACTTTTAGTTTTAGCTTCTATTTTGTTTAGTTATTAAAGGCACTTGCCCAGTAAAAAAAAAAAAAAAAAAATACTTAACACTAAGTACTAGCAAATGCACAAGAGTGCGACGCCAAAATCCTCAGAGGAAAGAATGAAAAATACTTTTCATCCCCTCTATTCGAAAAAGACGACTTGGTTCGCAAAGGTGGTGTTTTCTAAGTATTAGAAGTTTTTAGCGGGCAGTAATAAGTTTTTAATCCTCTTTATAAGTGCGCCGAAATAATCTTTGCGGCGCACTTTTTGAATTTGGAATATCTTAGTGTTCAGCGCCAAAGAAATCGATCGCAAATATTGTTTGAATAAAGACTGGCTGGTACGACGGCCCATAGTCGCGCCGCCAGCTGAATAAAAAAAAGAAATCAAATTAAAAAAGATAGCCCGCTTTTTCGACAATTCTTACGGATTGTTAGAAATTCATGGTTTTGTGTAACAATAAATTTTCATAATTGCGAAATTGTCTCAAATGTAAATATAAGTTTTTAATTGTTTTATTATTAGACTAGCGGCTCGCCCCGGCTTCGCACGGGTATAGATATGTTATAGCCCATGTCACCCGGGGATAGTGTAGCTTCCCAACAGTGAAAGAATTTTTCAAAACGGTTCAGTAGTTTCGGAGCCTATTCAATGCAAACAATCAAATCTTTCCTCTTTATAATATTAGCATAGATACTATTTAATATCAATTTAGTTGTTACTCTATGTTTTATTAAATAATATCGTAATATTACAATAAAATATGAGGCGCCTTTTATTTTCTCATAGTAGGTGTATCACAAAATATTTATTTGGCTCGGGCGACGTACTTTATTTGAAACCCTCGCTACGTTCAAGATTCTACTAAAGAATCCCTGGCTACGCTCGGGATTCTACTCTAGAATCCGTCACTTCGCTCTGAATGTATGTGATAAACCACGACTCACGAGTGGAGTGGAGACCGTCTCAGACTACCGCCTACCGTTATGTAATTGAATCAATAGGTACGACACTGCAATGCAGTCGGTCGGATTCTGTCCGACTAAAGTATAATTTATTTACGCGTAAAAATGCGTTGACACCATAGATTCAGTTCATACTGAATCTATGGTTGACACTAATATAGCTATTGGCAAAGATTATTTACTAGCTATTGGGTTTATACTTGTTTCTTTTTTCATGGGATGATTTTGGCGTCACACGTTTTGTGCATTTGCTGGGTCAATAGTTCCACAGATGTATTTACAGGGTTACATCATGGTTACATGGAATGGAACGGTACGGTAGTACTAATTCGAAAGGACATTGAACTCATCACTATAAGCGTCTCTAACTATGAGACCAACCGTGAAGACACGAAAAAGTTCAGCTGTTCATTTGAGTGTGAATTGAACATTTGAGTGTGAATTAAATTTTTCTATGGGACGCCAATAAACCCGATGGGGACGCCAGTTTTTTCTAACCAAATTAAACAACAAGAAAATACATGTTTCACCGCGTTATATCACTATCCCACACTCGATCATGTCCACACTTAAAATAATAGGTAATCCACCATTATTACGCATTCCCGCCAGAAAATACACAGGAAAATCATACAATTAGAAGAGATGTTTTTTTCACGTTGGCGCCAAAACTCCATGAAAATAGGTACTTACACCACTTACTCTAGCATAGTTCATCATCACTGCACCACAGAAGAAATAAAAATACAAACTGCACTGCAGACATTGGCAGATCCATGGCGGCATTGGCGCGGGGGGCATGGGGGCCATGCCCCCCCCCCCCCCCCAAACACCTAGCAATTCCACACATTCGACTAAATTTTTCGATTTGATTCCTCAGAACCTTGTCAGATGCCCCCCCCCCCCCCCACTAATGTAATCCAGAATGCCCACCCCCCCCCTCACCCTCCCCCAAATGAAATCCTGGATCCGCCCCTGACTGCAGAGTAGGTATGCTATGCGTATGCCTAGCTACGACACGAGCGAGAATCATATTTTTTACACCTATAATGCGGTCGAAGATGGTGCTCGTTTGTCTAGTACCTAATAACCAAGAAACCCTAGACTTGTAAATACCAAAGTTGTATTGTAATGCTGCTGAAATAGAGGCAAGACGTTCCTTTGTGGATGATAAGTAAGAGGCGGCGTAAGGTCGACCACCCTTTTAACAGTATTAAATTAAATAAAACTAATTCTGCAAAAAAAAAACTTGGCCACATCCCCACACATCAAAAGACTGCACCGCCCTTAGAATAACTACACAAAGAAACCAAGTACATTGGCAAAATTTAAGCCATTCAAATGGAGACATACATAGCTCCAAAAAAAAATAAAAAATTTACTATGACAATTTGCGCGGTGAAATCGTACCACAACAAATCAGAAAAGCAGCATAAGAGTTATGGTGTGACATTCCACAGGTAATCAATTTTCTTGCTTAAATCGTTTAAAATACCAATCGAAACGTAAGCTACAAAGCGAATTTGTAGCTTACGTTTTGAGAAGGCGTTGTTTGGAAACCTACCTTCTCTGAGTAGTTATTCTAAGGCCCCGCCCTTGAATAAATTAAACGCAAACTGGATAAATGGGGAGTCTTCGCTACTTCGCTAGTACAGAGCGACCGACTTTTCTAGACAGTTTGCCAAATGACGGAACTAAAATTT
Organism: Agriopis aurantiaria; assembly: GCA_914767915.1. Lineage (NCBI taxonomy): Eukaryota > Metazoa > Arthropoda > Insecta > Lepidoptera > Geometridae > Agriopis > Agriopis aurantiaria. The sequence goes on along the minus strand of OU612007.1, from coordinate 3,946,706 downwards.
TCCATTCTCAGATTTTGTTTTATTGAGAAAATACTATTATATCTCTCTTCCAACTGCACAGATAAGTTGGTTTCTCTGTACAAACTATGATGCCATAATAACACACTATTGTGTATTCTGTAACTATTGGCGGCCATTTGGATTCTCAACATAACTGTAAGTACCTACCATAGCGTTCTAACCTCACGTGGATCAATAACAGCTGTTACGTAAAGGCGCAATGTACACCGGAAATGAAAATCCATGAAAATTATACGTCTAGATGACGTCACACCAGATGATCGTGACGTCATCCTCAGCAGAACTTTGATCTACACAAGGCCGGGAGATGAACTTGATATAAGTATAGTACAGAACAGAGGCCAACTTATCTGTGTAGAGTTGAGCGAGGGAGCCACAGTCGCATTTTCTAATCAAAGCTTTCAATCTACTGTTGAATTTTTTTTATTCTATCATTGAGCCTACTACCGCATTGAGCCCACAAATAAGTTGGTCACACTGTAATAATCTAAGTAGGTAGATTAGGTAGCTAACCTTTTTCAATTAATATTTAAATTCCTGTTTAAAAAAACCTATATGTCATTCCATCATTGAACCTACTCCACAAATAAGTTGGTCACACTCAAGGACGTTATATTATATCCTTGGTCACACTGTAATAATCTAAGTAGTTAGATAACCTTTTTACAATGATCTTATATTTTTTAAGTTAACATGTTTGGTTAACATTCAGATTCCTCTTTAAAAAAAAACTAAATGTCACTATATATTTTATGCTACTTGGTTATGTTATGATCATAACATAAGACGATCATTCTTAGTTCTGAGATTCTTAGCTTGACTATTTGAAGATATGTTCTAGAACATTCATGGACGATCAATGATCATTATTCTTGACGCAGGCTAATTTTATTAGAAAAGATGTCTGTGGAGCCTAAAATGCAATGAAAGTCCAGCACCTAAAAATAGGATTATTCACTGTACTGCAAGGTGGAAAATGAAAATCTTTAATTAATTTTTTTACATTTATTTTCTATTTTTTTTAATAACTCGCCACACGCGGGTTTTTCTCAAGAAAAGCACACGCCGAGTAAGGATGTTACAATGTTCACAGGCTTTCACCCACCCTACAGTTACAGAGCTACGGAGATATTCAATGTGTGTGGGTCTACACAGCAAACACTTTAAAAGTGAACTAAATATTAGCCTACAAGTCACCACTCACAGAATCACACCTGCAATGTTACATAACACCTCAAAATCACATGATTTCAGAAGAGTCCATTGTCAATAACAAGAATTAAACATGATGGTAAAGTACGAGCTAACACACTCCCTAGTGTTACATAAGATGTAGTGTCACAAATTAAAAGTGAAAAAGAATGTTATTTCACTCACAAAAATACAATTTACAAGATACAGCAGCTAATAAAAGTTAATTCAGGATGCTCTTGATCAATTTTCCACTATTCAACCTTGGCCTCAAGTCTTCGTACAAATGTGGTTGGTTACATAACTGACACTGGCCGGATGTGATCACAAAAAAATAACTAAAACAGATGTTGGAAAATAGTTTGCATGTTCTGAATTCACTTGTTTCACTGAGCTACTGATAGTTGATTATGTAACACTTTAAAAAAAACAATAAAAAGTATGGAATCATTGTATAACATTTATTTAACTAAAAATAAGTTACTAGGTTGTTTTTCGCTTCTAATAATACAATATGATTTTAGGGAAGTGGCTATCTGCGGTGATTTCGAATCACAATTGAAATTATGGTAACAATTCTTACATAAGATTTACAGGACCTTCTTGATCTCATCGTATAAGACGAGCACGAAGGCACCGCCTGTACCTCTGAGCACGTTCGAGAATGCTCCCTTGAAGAAGGCACCGGTACCTTCTGATTTGTAGATGGTGGACCAGCAGTGGATTGTGCCCGTGTAGAGGATATCGGCCTTAGCACGGCCAGACTGCATCATCATGCGCCTACGGACCGTGTCGAAGGGATAGGAGATGATACCGGCTACGGTGGTAACGGTCTGTGCAATAGCCCAGCTGATGACCAGGGGTGTGTTCTTGGGGTCGGGCAACATGCCGCGCGCGGTGTCGTAGAATCCGAAGTAGGCGGCGCGGTAGATGATGATACCTTGCACCGACACTCCGAAACCTCTGTACAGCCCGGTGAGACCGTCAGACTTGAAGATACTGCTCAGGCAGTTTCCGAGGCCGCTGAACTCGCGCTTGGCCGCGCCGTCACCCTTGCCGACATCGGCGGCGAGACGGGTACGGGCGAAGTCGAGGGGGTACACGAAGCAGAGGGATGTGGCTCCGGCGGCACCACCGGACGCGAGGTTACCGGCGAAGTAGCGCCAGAACTGGGTCCTCTTGTCTACTCCTCCGAGGAACACCTGCTTGTACTTGTCCTTGAAGGCGAAGTTGAGCGCCTGCGTGGGGAAGTACCTGATGACGTTGGCGAAGTTACCGCGCCAGAAGGAGAGGAAGCCCTGCTCCCTGGGAATGCGGACGAAGGCGTCGACGATGCCCTTGTAGCGCTGGTCGACGGAGATTTGTTTGCTCACATGCTGTACTTGGAGCAGCAGCTTGACGCGCTCGATGGGCGCGACGGCGGTCTTGGAGACAGCGGCAGACACGCCTCCGGCGATGAAGTCTTTCGCGAACGCGACCGGATCGGCGAGGTTCGACATTTTGTTCGATTAGGTGGGTCCTCACTGGGTAATCGCCGCGCGGCGAGGTTTCTAAAGGATCACACACGGAATGGATATAATCACGAAACACGAACCCCTGATATTTAATCAGGAGATTTGGAGTTATTTCGTGATCACGGGAGCACAGGGGTAGGTGTGTGCCTTTTTTGAAATTCGATCGATCACGTTCTATCGCAGTTCTGCACAGAGGAGCGGCGCAAAAGAAGGAAGGAAGGGGCCGAGGTTGCCAACGTGACGGCAAAGTACCACGAGGTCAGAGTTACCATTGCAAACACTACGTTTTCCACTTTTTCTGACAGATGGTTTTTTTTAACGATAATAATAATGTTTCTGTAAAAACTTTCTGAAAAACTAATGAAGAATTTAGTATATTTAAATATTTTTTCTTTAAATGAGCATATTGGTTAATAATAAAATATCTAATATTTTTATCGAAATAAACTCAGATGAAAATGAACATCAATAATAATTTCAAACAATCGAATGAACATAGAGCTGTCTACATTTACCGTAAACCGTAGGTAATTGAAATAAGCTAAGTGGGTAAAATAAACAACCTGACAACACAGGAATGACGTGCGCAACTTGCGTTTCGTTATGACATCTCTTAATCGATAGGCACAAAGTATTGATTTTTAAAAGTAGGTCACTATATTGATATCATTGACTAATTATTGATTTATACCAACAATTTCACTATTTGATGTGCTTTTATTATTTTTACGATAATATTTTCGGCTTGATTTATCTTAACAGTACCGACGTACTTTGGTTTTATTACCAAGCCATCCAAAAAACTACATGATTAGCAATATCAAAACGTTATCAGTGCTACCAAACTAAAAGGGACTTGCCCAAGTAAAAAAAAAACTGAATTAAATGTCAAAGTCAAAAAATGACACATCATTGTCATTAAAAAAATATATGTGTCAATAATATTGTCTATGGTCGACAAGAATACGTCTAAACTAAATGAAGCTTTGTGATAATTTCTTAAAAAAATAGTTTTTCCTTTCCTACATGCACAGCGATAAATTAATTATTAACACACATTAAACCCTTATTTTTAAATGTGGTATCTGTATTGCGATGTAAAATGAGTCGCATGGGGTCTCCTTCAGTTGGAATGGACGAAGACACAGGTGCTGGACATGCTCTGAGCGACTTTCTCTTGCAGCTCGAGAACTACAATCCTTCTATACCAGATTCTGTCGTAGCACACTACTTGAACATGTCTGGTTTCGAATCTCAGGACCCAAGGTAACCTCCGTCATACTCTAAAAGTGCCAATATCTGTTAATATTTTGAGGCATTTTTCTTGATATTTCTACTGCTAGAAATAATATGTAGGATTTATTAGTAATATTTTGTAGAGCAAACCTCCAGTTTAATGTGCAGCTATGCTTTAGTACTTACTTATTTATTTATTTATTTAGTTTATTGGCACACAAAACAAAATATGGTCAAAACAATTTAAACTTAGAGTAGACTATACAATTTTAAACTAAACCATATTCCTAAATATGTATACACAACATGGTTTTTTTTTTAAATGCAGTAGGTAATTGGTAAAGTATTACAAACAATAATAATAATAATATTAAATAAACTTAACTTTTATTATGGACCGTAAAAACAATATTTCGTACATCTTTCTTAAATTTCAATAGTTTTTTATTAAAAATATCAATAGAGTCATGGTCTTACTGCATTTATAGTTTTCTATTTTCCCACATTTTCTAGAACACAGTGTTTCTCTGACCTAATGCTTGGTTGGGGACTGAACCTCTTCTGTGGGAAGCGGAATAAATCCGAAACCCCACTAATGATCCCTGGCTGTAGCCAATCGGGTAACAACCTAGGCTGTGGTTAGATATAGCATTGCCAATGATACTTAAACAGTATTATGCTGTTTTTGCTCAAAAATACTGTTTAATTAAATTAAAGTATGGAAAATACTGTTTCTTGTTTTCATCATCACTGATCAGTCAATAATATTGCTCTTTACAATCTGACTGCACCTGGTTCGATCCTCGGCCCTGCACCAATAACTTATTAAGTACTTGAATAAAATGTGTGCAGTTGCAATGCCATTACCCAACAACGGTGAAAGACAACATCATGAGAAAACCAGTATGTCCAAAAACCTCAAAAGTTCCAAGACAAATGACATGCACTGGGCCAGAATTTAAGTTGTTTGTAATCCTGAACTACTCTCGGTCCAAGCATTTATTTTTATACATATTATCTATGAAATACTCAAATATTGCTGCTTCAATTTCAGATTGATACGTCTAATAGCTCTCGCGTCACAGAAGTTTCTCTCGGACATTGCAAATGATGCATTGCAGCACTGCAAGATGCGGACGTCCAGTCAAATCACTCAGACCTCAAAAAACCAGAAAGGGCCAAAGGAAAAGAAGTATGTAATGACTATGGAAGACTTAGCGCCGGCACTACAGGAGTACGGCATCACAGTGAAAAAACCTCACTATTTTGTCTGAAGCTAATAAAGCTGGTGGGGTTCATGCACCTATTCCGGGCCTGCAATATCTGCGATATTGTTTCGGTCTCCCTCGCGCTTATGTCAATCCGCATTAGAGTGGATGTGACAAAACTAATAATGCAGGTCTTGGAATAACCCACCTGATTTAAAATTGATGTCTACTTAATTAATATGCTAATAAACTTGAATATCAACATGGGAAATAGCACAGAAAAAAAAAGTTTTTAAATTAGAATGGCTGTCAAGGGATTTTTCTAAGAAATTTGTTGTAGCCACTTGCACCCATATAAACGAAACGTCAGTCATTCGAAATCAGTTAGCAACTGTGATGCGGACAAAGAACTTTGAGACCTAACCCAAAAAGGTGAGGTCCAAGTTCTTTAGTTCAACACGTTGGCATAAATAAGAATGTTCAATCAAGGTTCTGTCGTAATGCCTGGTAACAGATTTTCCTTCTCATTTCCGTTCTGTTTACTTCTCTTATCTGTGGTTTATACCATATCATAAGTTGTTCACAAACATGGATACAATATCTTTTTACTAGCATTATTTTGTGTAATATAACAACTAATGGATCCAAACTTTTTTGTTTGGTTTGTTCAGTAAATGTTTAAAGACATGCCACTAGGCAAAAGTTGGAAGTAAATTTTAATTAACTAGTAATGCCTGGATGCAGGCCACTTCCAACTGGCCCTTTGGGAGATCGCTGGGGGATGTCTATGTCTAGCTAGCAGTGAACGACCTACGGCTGAAATGATGATGATATTTTAATGAATCCAAGGGAATGGCCCTCCATCCAAATGGACATGTCATTTGAGCATTTACTAGAATGCTTATTACAATGGAATATTCAGGTTTATCAGCACCGTCAAGGTTGACTTCCGTGCATCGCGGCCGATATTGCGAAGACTTGTCGCATCAGCCGCGCGCGTTAGACGCACTCGGCTGCGATGCACGCAAGTCAACCACTTGTCCACTTCCGCTGTCAAAGATGTAAAGCTAAAAAGTAAGCACAATGCACAGACCACTCTTAGACGTTTTTCATGCAATTCAGTGTCTGACTCCGCTTAGGCATCCTCTGCACGTCCATCATCCGAATGTAGTCATCTCGGCCGCCAAGAATGTGCGTAGTTCAGCTTTACCACTAAAATTTATCCCGAGATTGTGACTAGCCTTCATCATCATCAGCCAGAAGACGCCCCACTGATAAGCCTCCCCCTTAGATCTCCAAACTGAAGGACAGCCTGCCATACGCATCCACTGGATGCCGGCGACTTTGTTGATGTTTGACCACAACCGGGATTGGCGATGCTCGTCGCCCAGGTTTTGTTTTGGTTGGGTCCACCAAAATCAGTTATGTTCGCCGTTACGTCATTCTCGGTCTGAATAAATTTCGTTTCACGGCGACAGTGGCAATGAATAACCGCAATCAATTAGCACTTTTGAAACATCTCGAACCAAAATGTTGCTTACATTTACTTAAACGGATTAGTGGTTTATGGTTGAAATGCATGTATTTGTATCTGCAAGATTTGTTTGTGTATCCTTTTTTTAATTATTCTAGGTTTAACTTTTGTGTCGGTATTATTTGAAGACTTCAGTAAAAACAATGGAAATGAAATAATTATAATTCCATTGTTAATTTAGTTAACATTGTTTAGTTTTTATACTAATCATGTACTATGAATGTATTTAGTTATAACGACGGCGACGTCTGGTTAGTAAGACAAAAACACTTAAGGCCAGAGTTCACAACTACTTCGTCTTCCTACTTTTCATGACAGAAACTGCCATGGAAGTAAATCAGTCCATGGTACAGTGCCACCAACTTAGCTGCTCAGGTGGGGAAAATTGGAACTACAGTTTTTTCGTCGTGAATTTCTTAGGTGGCAATACTTTGTTCTCCAATAGCGACGCTGTCAACTGTACAGCTAAGATAATGGGTCTGTATAATAATATACTTCGATCATGAGTCAGTCAGTCTGTCATTGAAGGTAGGAAGACTATGGAGTGGTTGTACTTTTATAATCAGTTAAAAAATTCCAAGCTATACAAGGCCAGTCTTGATGTGTGAATAATTTTCGCCCAACCCGTCACCACTCGCCTGTATCCTTGAAACCTCCAAAATAGCTGTAAATAATAGTGAAATGGCCACTCTTAACAGCTATCCAATCCATACAAATTTAATGACAAATGCCGTTCTATAGTCTTCCTACCTACCATGGTTCCTGTTATATCGCAGTGGTCATAAGACCAAAATTAAATGGCATGTGAAAAAAAGTCAACAAAAATTTGTCATGGCATATCCTGATTGATTTTTCAAGATTTTTTTAATATAGCAGCATATTTTAACTTGTTTATAAATAGCAACGATTCATAATAAAACACCTTGACAAAAATTCTGTTCCTTGTTTTATTGAAGTGTTACACAGAATAGTGGGGCCACTCATTGGCGGATCCAGGGGGGGCAATGGGGGCCATGCCCCCCCCCCCCAAAATACCTAGAAATTCCATACATTCGACTCAATTTTTCGATTTGATTCCTTCGAACCTTTCCAGAATGACTTGCCTAATATGAAATCCTGGATCCGCCCCTGGGGCCACTAAGCGAAAAAGAATTAATCATATTCATCCAATAGTACATAATAGATCGTTATTCATCATTATCAACATTTTATACAGAACCAACCCTGAAATCGCCGAAAAAAGCTAATCGATATAATTATTTGAAAATTATCCGTCTATGTATCAGCATTTTTTTCCCATTTTCAGGGTTGATCCAATAGTAAAAGTCGTACATTATGATGAGTACAATGCCTTTTCGGCTTAGTACCAGTTTCGTTCAAATTCGGGGACAGACAGGAATTTTTATATCTGTTTGTCCCCCTGTGGAGATGTTACTTAATCACGTTAACATAAAATTTGTATGAAGTAAGTGCAGTGCCATCTAGATGGCGCTGCTTTTATTTCATATGAATCATAGCAAGAATCCATCATAGTTAACGTGATCAAGTCAACACAATTGGAAAAACTTGCACTAGGCACATAAATTTATTCCTGTCTACCAGCTGGTCTTGCTGTTCCTGGCTTCATAAAGAAGCCTGTTGGCAACATATCTGTAGACTGGGGGGAGCTAGCTACCATAGCAAACTATAATTAAGTCCTTCCTACCCTTTGAAATTTTTATTTCTCAAATTTATCTCTACTTGTGATTCTAATTTTTCTTATTAAATCTACAACCTTACCTATAAGGGAGAGGGGAGAATCTATCAGGCTGTGTTGAAATGTCTAATTATATGTTTTAAAAGATAGAAAATTGTTCCGGACAGCTGCACTGAACATGACTTTATCACAAATAAACATTTCAGTAATAATAAAGTGCAGTGATCAGTGTTCCTAACAAAGTGCCATCGGTCGCGTGTGTAAATAGATAGTACATAAGAAATAGTGTATATAACAAGCTTTGTAAATAGTTTAAGATAGTTCAGTAAGAAGCTTGTACCTTTAAATGTAAATTGCCAAATAAATAATGGGTCGCTAGTGTCTTTCATTGGTCCTAGAGCTTGCCTGTCGCCTGTAGAACATGAAAATAGGAAAATTAGGAAAAATGAGGTACGTTCCGTAAGAGTAAAGAGTGCACCGCTGTCTCGCTCTCGTCATTTATCCCCGTCTCGCTCGCGCCTAGCCCATCCTGCTCGCACGGCCGCCGCCGGAAGCGAGCGCTGCCGTACTTCGGTCCCACTACATGGACGACTATCTGGGAAGCTATGAAACCGAAGACGCCGCCACGACAGTCGCCCGCCAGGTGAGAAATATACATGCAGCAGCCCGTTTTGAACTAACTAAATGGACCTAAAACTCGACAGAAGTACTGAGGAGCCTCACGGAGGAACGAGCCACGGAGGAGGTCGCCATCACTGGAGGGCCAGGCGCCGAGCGAGTCCTTGGCCTGGTTTGGCGTCCCGACGCCGACAAGCTGACCTTCAACCTGGACCTGGCGCGGATTTCGCCCGAAATCCTACGAACCGACACGCCAACCAAGAGGGACGCGCTCAGGATCGTCATGTCGTTATACGATCCACTGGGCCACGCATCACTCGTCACAGTCCAGGGAAAGAAGATCCTACAAGAACTATGGCGCCGGGGGACGCCATGGGACACTGCCATCGACGCCGCTCTCCACACGGTGGGTCGAGTGGATGATCCACCTCCGCACCCTTCGTGATGTCACCGTGCCACGCTGTTACATCGGCTACACCGACGCGACGACACTGCAGCTTCATGCCTTCGCGGACGCGAGCGAGACCGCCTACGCCGCCGCGCTCTACTGGCGCGCGGTCACACCGGACGGCCGCGTCCACACCTCGCTCGTCCTCGCGAAGGCCCGCGTCGCACCTGTGAAGCTGACGTCCATCCCGCGCCTCGAGCTACAAGCCGCGGTCATGGCGAGCCGCATGGCAGCGGCGGTGATCGAAGAACACGACAGGAAGCCCGACTCCAAGTACTACTGGACCGACAGCAAGACAGTACTGACCTGGCTGAAAACCGGATCGCGATCGTATCGACCGTTCGTCGCGCACCGCATCGCGGCGATCGAGGACGGTAGCAAGCTCTCCGAATGGCGCTGGGTGCCAACGAAGATGAACGTCGCCGACGATGCCACTCGCGACATCCCACGAGACTTCGCGTCCGACCACCGATGGTTCGTCGGCCCCGAGTTCCTGCACCTACCGGAGGAGGGATGTCCCTCCGACCAACCTCCACTCGCCGCGACACCGACCGGAGAGGAGCGATGCGCCGCCACTACGACACACGATACAACGAGGCAAGACGCGATCCCGCCCGCAGAGCGTTTCAGTCGATGGGAGAGGTACCTGAGGTCAACGGCCCGCGTTTTACAGTTCATTGAACTATGCCGAAAGACGCGAGCCCGCGTGCACTACAAGAGAACACGTAGAAACAAAGAAAATGACCCGACTTGGAATTCGACAACACATAAGAAGTCGATGACGTATATAGAACGGGACATGAAACAGTCGCCACGCTTCGTAGAAATACCTGCGGACATACTACGAGGTGCCGAACATTTAATTTGGCAGAACAGCCAACATGAAGCATTTCCTGAAGAAATGAAAGAACTTGAGCGCGGTCAACCGGTCGCGCGTCACAGCCGCCTTCATCGTCTCGCCGTGACCTGTCAAGATGGCCTGCTCCGACTGAAGAGTAGAATCAGCAACGTCACAGGAGTCGACGTCGCCCGCCTGTCGCCGCCTATTCTAGACGCCGATCGACACGAGGTGAAGCTCCTGCTGGACTACCTTCACCGACGCCTTCATCACACCGGAGCAGAGACGACCATCAACGAGTGCAGACAGCACTACTGGGTGCTGCGGCTGCGACCCGTCACCAAGACCGTCATCCACCGATGTATCCCGTGCCGCATAAGAAAAGGAACGCCGCCACAACCATCGACCGGGGACCTGCCACCGTGCCGACTCGCACACCACCAGCCCGCCTTCACCTACACCGGGGTGGACTACTTCGGCCCGCTGACCACCGTGACAGGACGTACAGTGAACAAACGATGGGTGGCGATATTTACCTGTCTGAGCAGCCGCGCGATACACCTGGAACCGGCATGGACGCTCTCCACAAGCTCAGCGATAATGGCTCTTCGACGCATGATAGCGCGCCGTGGGACCCCGACGGAGATCTGGTCGGACAACGGCACCAATCTCCGAGGCGCCGACCGAGAACTACGACAGGCGATCGACCGAGCCACAGAACAAGAAGCTGCGCAGAGGACCATCCGGTGGCGCTTCATACCACCGGGGGCCCCGTTCATGGGCGGGGCATGGGAACGACTCGTCCGATCAGTGAAGACAGCACTCGCCGCCACGGAACAACCTCGTCATCCGACGGACGAGGTGCTCGCGACGCTCCTGGCGGAGGTCGAGTACACCGTGAACTCCCGACCGCTCACCCACGTATCGGTGAGCCCCGACGATCCTGAGGCGCTGACGCCGAACCACCTTCTCCTCGGTGGTTCCGCTCGCGTGCCATCCCTGGGCACGTTTGATGACAAGGACCTCTTCGACCGCGCCAGCTGGCGCGCCTCCCAGCGACTCGCCGACCTCTTCTGGGCCAGGTGGCTCAGGGAGTACCTGCCGGAGCTCCAACACCGGCGGGAGCCCCACAGCCGTGGGCCCGCCGTGAACATCGGGGACGTGGTCATCATCGCCGACACCAACCTGCCGCGGAACACTTGGCCGCGCGGCAGGGTCATCGCGACCTATCCCGGAGCCGACAACATTGTGCACGCCGTTGACGTGCAAACTCAAGGCGGAGTCCTGCGGAGGCCAGTAAAGAAGCTGGTCGTCATCCCGACACAGAAGACCGACTAGATGGCTGCCCTCCACCCGATCTTCTGCAGCGACCCGGCGGACGCTGCACGGCGGGAGACTGTTCCGGACAGCTACACTGAACATGACTTCTTCGTAAATAAACATTTCAGTAATAATAAAGTGCAGTGATCAGTGTTCCTAACAAAGTGCCATCGGTCGCGTGTGTAAATAGATAGTACATAAGAAATAGTGTATATAACAAGCTTTGTAAATAGTTTAAGATAGTTCAGTAAGAAGCTTGTAACTTTAAATGTAAATTGCCAAATAAATAATGGGTCGCTAGTGTCTTTCATTGGTCCTAGAGCTTGCCTGCCGCCTGTAGAACATGAAAATAGGAAAATTAGGAAAAATGAGGTACGTTCCGTAAGAGTAAAGAGTGCACCGCTGTCTGTCTCACTCTCGTCATTTATCCCCGTCTCGCTCGCGCCTAGCCCGTCCTGCTCGCACGGCCGCCGCCGGCGATTGGTCCATCGTATCAGACGGGCGCTACAGCACCCGTAGGACCGCGGGGCTCGGCGCGAGTGGATAAATATACAGCGGTGCACGTCGATGAGTCACCCCGTCATGACTTATGCCTCTGTGGCATTCGCCCACGCCTCCCGCATCGATCTGGACAAGTTGCAGGTCATTCAAAACCGCTTCATACGCAGAGCGGTCGGCGCTAGCTGGTATATGCGAAACGCCGATCTGCACTGCGATGTTGAACTCCCATCCATGATTCAATACCTTAAGTATACCTCCCGCCGCTACTTTGACGCGGCGCCTCACCACCCCAATCCTCTTGTAGTAAAATCCTCCAACTACTCGACAGACGTGACAGACCCTCCTCTCCGTAGACGCCCTAGAAACATCTTGGGCGACCCGGACGACCCCATCGCCGTCGTCACCGCGGCGGCGCTGGGCTCGCCCGATCCGACTGCTCCTAGCAATAGGAAATATTCAGTTTTTGGTACAGGCGTCGGTTACCAGAGGCACACACACACACAGCGATCCCGCCGGCAGTATCGTAGACCCCTAGGATCTGTTAGAAGATCGGTTAGATTCTCTCCAAATAATCATTCAGTTCAACAAACCGTTTGGGCTCCAGGGCACACCCCCTCTGGGGTGCCTGGGCAAGTCTGATTCCCACTCCCGGCGACGGCCCAAGCCGAGGTTCGTACCTTCGAGGTGCCCTTGTGCTAGTCGCCTATAAACTTAACCACCAAGTTATGCCGAACGCACTCTGCGTTCGCTAACTAGTCCGGTCAAGCTGTAGAGGCCAAAAGGCCAACAGTAAAAGTCACTCATAAAAATAAAAATAAATAAAAAAACGATGAGTCACTCCTTCGGAAGCGCTCGAGCGGAACGGATCTCAAGAAAGGAACAACTGGAAGAAGCTTCAAGGCAGCAAGCTCTAGGAAGAAAGGCACAGCACCGTTTTGCCGTACATCGGGTTTTCACTGTCTCAGCTCTCCTCAATCCCAGCAACGTGTGCAACAGGGAAGCGTAATACGACTTACTGGTAATACGACTTGCGACGGGCGCAGGGTTACCCCGGGTTGGCTCTCACCGCATCGTGTCTACAGTCCACTTTGAAGAATCTCGTCAAGGGCTGACTCGGGTCGAACTCTACCTTGCGCCTGTCCCGCACTAAAATTTTGAAATTTCCCGAATATTCGGGAAAACTGATAGCGCTTTTTTTCTATGGGATTGAACTCGAGACCATTACTCAAACAAATATATTGAAATTTGGACTGCACATCAATAAGGTCAGCTAGTTAAACTAAAAGAAACTGGAAGAATAAAATGCACATTTCAACCCAGCCTAACTCCACAGCTTTGGTAGATTTCCAACAAGCATCAAGGATGGGTGTTTAATCAAATATTCAAAGTTATCATGATCACCCAGAAGACATCCACTAATGAACATAGACCACCATACTGAACAAGAGCCTGCCATTTGCATCGACTGGATGCCCACGACTCACAATATTGTCAATCATCTAGAACCTACGCTGCATCTTTGTGCTTCAAAATTATACCTTGCTGGTATAATTTTGTATCTTACTACATACTACTAATACATAATATCTTAATTAACATAATGCTCAAATTTAACTAAATACCTAACCTACCTACCTTTATCTAACTCAGTGCAGTGAATCAACTGGATCAAGTTGAGCATGGCTGTGGCATTGGGAAGCAACAACTAGAATCACTACCGTGTTGCATAAGGCAGCTTTATCATCAACCTTGTCCTTGCCAGCTTGACTGCTCCTCACCATCTCCACCCCCATCTATTTAGTCAATCCAGTTACTTAAATAGTACAATAATTTACTATAGGGTAGGGTAAGCTTTTAAGGTACACTTCTGTGCAGTGGGCGATCGCAACTACACACGTCACGACACGCCGGCTGATGCGACAATACTCGCTCTATAAAAATGTATGGCGCCGCTTCCGAGGTACGCTTTAGATGTACACGACCCATGACTGACGTCGCTGTTGTATCTGTATGTAGTTACATGTAAATAGTTTTGATGACATAAGTTTATATGTAACTACATACAGACACAACAGTCGCCATATATTTTCATAGTGAGAGTATTGTCATGACGTGTAAGCGCGCGGCCGCGTTGCACGGAAATCTACCTTTACAAGTCATAGATGTTATTCAGAGATCTTTTTATAAACAGCTTGTAAATGCTGAGTCATGGGTGTATTATCTGTCTCCATGTAGAGTATAATCTCTAATGTGTCTGGCGCAGTCAATTTTAGTACTCTCTTGAGTTTCTTTACATGTGGGGGTTTGGCGAAGGAGATCCTAGTTAAATTAACGGTTTCAACGACAATTTCTTTTTTTTCTACATCGTGAGTTCCTTCTTCAAGAGATGTCAGACCGAAGTTATGACTGAGTACAAATGCTACTTGGTTTGATTCAGGCTTTATGCGGAGGAAACCTCGCTCTTGGTGCATCGGTGTCTGTTTATCTGGATGTCGCGATATAGATGAGAAGTTAAACATTGGCTGACCTGAAAATTTATTGAAATTGTTACAAAATTGATATTTTATCAACTACAGTGCAAACTCTTTAAAGCAACACTTAAGGGACTGCACATTATATTGCGTTATTGAGTTGTTAAATGGAGAGAAGAAAAATCAATTTCATTTTCCTACTATAATTATGTATTTACTGGTAAAGTATAAAATTTACAAACTATAAACCTCAACATTGAAACCAATAACGCTTATTGCTTATGGTCTAGTAATTTTTAAACTTTCGTCGAGCGAAAGGTACATATTTTTTACCTAAATTAAATAATACGTGATAAGTCCCGATAAACGTTTAAAACATGTGCTTATGGTCTGTTATCTTCGTCTAACTTTTTTTGCTGCTCCAGTATTTTATTTTATTTACGAGATTTATTTAAAGTACTGTTTATTGCCTAATAATGATGTATTGTTGTCGTCATTTAGAGTGGGAGTGAGAAAGGGTGTAAGCGGCGAACACACCGATGTTACATAGTATGTATCATTGTATGGACAACAAGGTTAACCAACCAAAGTCATTTTGGCGTTTTAGGGAGTTTGTCATTAAATCGAGTATGACTATATAGAGTTTACACTGTATTGTACAAATTTCAAAGACCTTTACATATTGCGCCAATATTGCCGTAAATAGTAGCTATCAGATCACAACGCAAAGATAATTATTATATGCTTACCGATGCAAATAAATTCTAACTCTTCATGGTATGAAAACTCCGGTATGTTTGGGTAGACACCTTTTCCATCCTTTGTAGACCATCGCCCAGCAAGCCAAGATATAGGCTTCAAAGCGTCAGGAAGTTTCTGCATGGCTATAATATTACAATAGTTCAATCAATATTTTATTTTAATTAGTTAAGTACGTTTGTTTTTATTTTCACAACTTTTCCCACAGATTCACGAAAAAGAAAATTCGGCCGTGCTGCTACTCTCACTTGTCAGATAGACAGCTAATTTTTAACCGACTTCGAGAGGAGGTTATATTCCACCCATTACTAGACAGGCTAAAGCTGTTAAGGCCATAAGGTAAATAGATTTCTTGCAAGCGTGCTCCATCGTAGACTGCATCACGAGATCGCAGTAAAGCGCAAACCTATTTTAATAATAAAAATAATAGCGAGACCATGACGGGTTGATGGCTAAACGTAGATCTATTGTATATAAAAAAAGGTATTTTATGTTTCTTGCACAAGATGTTTACGCAACGCGTAATACCCGTAATACTTGATGGTTACCAAGGACTTTGATGGTTACGCCTACGATGACAAAAAAAAAGTCAAAAATCGCTTGCAGTCAGCTTTGCCAGTCAGTCACCCTCTGTTATATGTGTTCTGTGTCAGTCACGAACTATGAATCTGGGGTCCGACCACAGGTCTGACGGGTCTGACTCACAGGGTCTGACTCACAGAAGGTGGTCTGACTATAGTAGTTATCTGGGTCTGGGATCAGTAATAGTGTTCCGTGGTCCAAAGACTACTATATATATATATATATATACGGCCGCGGTCCCCAACAGTTTAAATCACAACAACAATGTCGATAAAAAAATAATAAACGATAACACCCAAAATGACTAGTCTTTGTTCAAGGAATCATCGCGCTGCACACAAAAACCTGCCTTCTAACTCACCATCCGAGAGCATGTCGAAAAAAACGAAATTTTTCATTCAGAAAATCTGTTACAAGAAAACGGCTTCGATAGATATGACTAAGAACGGTTTCGTGAAATATGCCACGATAATGCACCCCTTAGCATTACTTCTGAAGCCTCTGAAGGAGCAACTTTCTAAAATTTTGAACCCTTCATTACAAAGTAAGCCAAGTTGCATAGATGCATATATACTCCGTAACTTATAGAACGTAGGTGAACTAATCTTATATGCCATGTTCACTAGACAAGTTCAAAGTCCCTCAACGGGCTATAGAAAAGGTTATCTAAGATGTTTATAAATGTCTATCGGAATTTATCGCGCATATTGCGTATTCTATTTAGGTAAAAGTAAGTATGTAGTAGGTACCCAGGGGCGGATCAAGGATTTCATTTTGGGGGAGGGGGGCATTCTGACAAGGTTTGAAGGAATCAAATCGAAAAATTGAGTCGAATATATGGAATTGCTAGGTGTTTTGGGGGGAGGCATGGGGGGCCATGGATCCCCCCTGGATCCGTCAATGTAGGTACCTATACGCTCAACGTTACGACTGTTACAATGGCCGTGGTCATGAGCCAAGTTAGTCTGGCGAGAAGAGCCGGTTGTGTTTTTCTAAGAATCGCAGGGTTGTCACGACGACACAACACTGACGGTATCGGTAGATGTCCTACATAGAATGCCCTAGTACCAATACCGCGGTTTGTACACTTGCTCACTTTGGGTATTAAATCCATCTTTCCGGTTGAAATTGCGATTTCATTGATTTCATTGATTGAATGATTTGCGATTTTGTTATTGGTATAAGCAAGCTGAAGTAGCAGCGGGCCGGTCATATCTATTGTCGAACCCTTAGAATAACTACACAAAGAAACCAAGTACATTCGCAGAATTTAAGCCATTCAAATGGTGTCATATATGGCTCCAAAAAAAATATAAAATTTTTACTATGACAATTTGCGCGGTGAAATCGTACCAGAACAAATCAGAAAAGCAGCATAAGCGTTATGGTGTGACATTCCACAGGTAATCCATTAATTTTCTTGCTTAAATCGTTTAAAATACCAATCGAAACGTAAGCTACAAAGCGAATTTGTAGCTTACGTTTTGAGAAGGCGTTGTTTGGAAACCTACCTTCTCTGAGTAGTTATTCTAAGGTCGAACCATAACAACTGTGGTTGACGTGTTCTAAAACTGAAACCACGAATCAGCAAACATGGCGTAAGGATGCGTTGACATCGTCGTGCCTTGGGAGAGGCCTATGTCCAGCAATGGACTAATATAGGCCGATTACTGATAAACTCTACTGACACTAAGCGTATTGATTTTGCATAACTACAAGTAGTTATGTACCCAACGGCGTCGCCAGTAGCACAGAAAACATAATAGACAGACACAAGCAGATGCTAGGGAAAAAGAGAGAGTATATGTTAGCGCTCGGAGTTAATAATTTTAAATAGGTTACGTTATATTTGCCCATTTGCCCCCAAAAGAAGAAAATCCTGGCTACGTCCTTGTAGGTACCTTATCTTTCCTCATTTACCGATACAGTCAGTGTTGTGTGTCGTAGTGACAACCCTGCGATTTTTCAAGATCAAGTGAGGGTAGGAGAACAAAACACCCGCTCTTCTCGCCGGACTCGCTCGTAGTTAGTCAGCTCGTGACGACGGCCGCATTTGTAAAGTCGAAAAGTCGAGTGAAAGGTGCTTAGATTAACTACACAGAGATGGTAAGTTTCCAAACAACGCCTTCACAAAACATAAGCTACAAATTCGCTACGTGTGCTGTGTTTACTTGCCTCGTCACACACAGACGCAAAAATATATAGTTATTCTAAGGAAAGGTGCCTATTTTACCTAAATAAAATAATGCGCGATAAGTCCCAAAAAACATAAACCTCACCTATATACTGATTTGGTGCTCTTCAGGTAAACAGACAAAATTCGCAAAAAAACCGATCTACCTATCTGGTAGGCCCGCACATAAAATAATAATGCATCAAAGAAAAAAGAATAGCAAAGTTAGAGGTAAGAACCTACAGAATTTTCTTATAACCAGGGGTCTTACGGACAACAGCTATTGCGGCACCAAACTAACGTTAGATCCGCTCAGTTGGAAAATCACGCGAACGTGAACCTTAACGCGCGCAGATACGGTTTGCGGTCGCGTGATTTTGCAACTGAGCGGATCTAACGTTAGTTTGGTGCCGCAATAGCTGTTGTCCGTAAGGCCCCAGGTAATAATTTGAAAATAATGCGTTAGTTCGACCATCGAGACGTACCAAAACACGTCCACACATCTGTGTCACCGAGGAAAGAGGAAAATATGGATCATTCTCGATAGATCCATTAAGCTCATACAATTTCTAAATTTAAAATTTGTATGGATATATTTTGGGATGTCGCGACGGAGTTATTTTTATGCTTAAAGTTTGTTTATCCACAGCATTTATACAACCCAAGAGAAAGCCAGTAAAAAAGAAAAAAGGAAAGACCATAATAACTGTAAAAAAATCCCAGTTAAACATGAAAGAATTATACAACTACCAAAATTAAATGACAAACATTTAGTAAATTATATGCCTTTTATTTTAGATCAGTAACTACATATATTTACTTTTTTTTTTCATTCATGAAGGGATTTTAGCGTCACTCATCTTGTGCGTTTACCAGTGTCAAGTACCTATGGAAAGGTTTTAAGTTTTATATTGTACCTCGTCAAACAAGTAGAGTAATCATTGGTGCACCTTGTAATCCCCCCAAATGTAATCCTGGATCCGCCCCTGAGAGTAATAGTCACAGTAAGAATCAAACAAAGTATATTATATGTATATCTAATTCACGGTCAAGTCCACTGAACTAATGCATCACTTATATAGTATAGATACCCCATAAACTCTATTTGCCCTTGATCGAATGAGTACAAACTCATCCCGCCCGCGACTTTGTACGTACAAAGTCGCGGGCAACAGCTAGTTAGTAAATAAGTCAATAAAATATGAAGTCTTAGATTTTTCTTTTATACGTAAATTGAATTTTCCCTGGGTCTAGGCAGCACTGGCCCTGAAGTAGGGTCGAGGAACCGTTCGCTCTAAGCACATGATAGCAACGAGCGCCAAAATACCAAGAGCGAAATAAAAAAATTGCGAAAAATAGGTTGTTGATGGCCCGGGGTGGCGTGGCACACTTGCGTAATGCGTTGCAGAAATGAAACGCGCCGAAAGAAAACCTGGCTCTATCCTGATCAAAGACTAGAACCAGCGCTGGGTCTAGACTCTGTGTATATTTAAAAAAATAGGCCAAATGTTAATTTTTTACGTTTTTTTAAAACAACTGCAATTAATATTTTCTGAGGATCCCATCTGGTTTAAAGCTGACGGGTTATGACATTTACAGCTCTGAGTCTCGGCGGAGCACGCGGCATCGTGACAAGCAGGTTTATCTCCAGGGTCGTTGTGATCCGTCGGACTTCCTACTTCTTTACCGTCAGGATTCGTTTTCTCAGCTGCCTTGGGGGATGTTGAATGATCAGTAACATTTATAAGGCTCGACGCATTAATATCTTTCGACTCAACTTCTTTCAATTTATCGGAACTTAATTTAGCCGCACAACGATTTGAGCATCCCAAATTATTTTCATTCATACAAGATTGTATATTTTCTTCCAATAGAGCTGATACGTAAGTTTTAAAATTTTCGTTCGATGTAGCTGGTTTATTTGATGCGGTCGAGTCTGGATTAGACTGATTTTGAACGTGATTTTCTACATTGCTCTGATTGGTTGTTATGGTTTGCTGGCTTGAACAGGTTGCACAAGGTGTGTAATTAACTTTTGGCTGATGCACATTCGAGATCCTAGATTGTCTATTTTGCTGTTCGTAGGATTCCATAGCACAGGTTCTACATGGCGTAATCAACCTTCTTTTTATTAACTCTTCTACTTTTGAACTGGGTGCTGCCTTCTGTGAGTCACCCTCGGCGGGCTCAGTTGAAGCCAACGTCGTTATGGCATTTGGGTTTGGTTCTTTTTGATCGCTTGCGGTAATCGTAATGCTGCGGGAAGGACTGGGCTGGCTTATAGCCGATGTCGCTGACATTGGATGTGGCTTTTGTTCTTTTTGATCGTTTTCGTTAATTGTGATGCTACGGGAAATGTCGGGCTTCTTAGGTTGAGATTCACATTCACCTTTTGGTCCGCAGGAACACCCTTTGTCATGGGGACAAGTGCAGCGTTCTGGTTGAGCGGGATTGCTCCGACAGGGTGGAGGTGCAGGCGGTTGAGACATGGTGATTAGGGCTAGATCCGAAAAACGCTGGAGCTGAGTATGGTACCACGTGACAGTCTATATATGGACACATTGCTCGCATGTCGTGATGCGCTTTCTTCTTCCAACATCACATAATAACATGAATAACAGCTTGCGTTTCATATTGCATAATCTGATAACTCTATGTACCTACATTGTGGTGCGTTTAGAAGAAACTTTGAACGTTACATTTTGTAGAGGCTTTTTTCTGGGTCAGAAAATGGACTATTAACACTAAACATGTTTTTAAATTTAATATAAAAACATGTTTTTTTAGTTGACATGACATGGGTTTCGACAATGACATGTTATGTTAATTATCGAAGTCATAATGAATGACGGGACCGTTCAGAATATTCATATAGGTCTCGTAAACCACCCCATATTGGTCTTTGGGTCCCGTTGCGAGATCGTCACCTATATCGTTCGACCCCCTTAGTTTTTACTACTTATTATTATTTGTTAGTTAATCCGCCGTAGCATTGCATGTTCTGTGAAAATTTCAACTGGCTATCTATTATGGTGCGAAAGATATAGCCGTTAAGAGGTAGTGCGGACGGACAGACAGACGAACAGCTAAGCAATAGGCTAAGTAATAGGGTCCCGTTTACACCCTTTGGGTACGGAACCCTAAAAAATAATCAATAAAATCCCAATCGGCGAAACATCGCGTAGCATACACAAAAAAAGCTTCTCATCTTTTTTTGTAGTCAGTGAAAAAGTTTACACTTGGTTTACACGTTTAAGTTTTTTCACCTCAACGGTTGCGTATAAAGGAACATTATTACTCCTAGCCATAGATTCAGTTTAATTCTCCCTCTACGCTCCTAGCGGAGGACTCTGTGGGAGGGCTGAATTCTAGCGAGACATCAATTTTGAACTCAAATCGAAAGGGGAAATTCACAGAAAAGAAAAGTTCTTTTTATTTACTTCTTTTTTCTGTGGGGAAATTGTTTCATAAAATCTTTCATTTCGAGATGATTTTGCCAGAGTCAAGTCACAGGCAAAAGCCATGCGAAACCAAAGAAAACTAAACTTTCGACTACTCGCCACTAGATGTCGCTGTTTCGTAAAATAATAATATTTAGGCTAGCAACACTTTAGGCATAGACTACAGAAGTTTCGAAGCATGGTTAGAATTTAGTAAAAGAGACATCTCTGTAGAATAACAGATACTATTTGTTGTTGCTACTCGACCACAGGTGGCAAAGTTAACAGTCAACATAGCGGATTATTATTTTATTTTATTTCTAATAGTTTTAAAATGTGTTCTAATATAATAGATCTCTACAAAATATTTAAACATAAATTACACAATGAACATTTATAGCTAATATATTCCATTTGTCCGTGTATCATTTTTTTTGTCCGTGTATATTACCACGTGATCTAGTTATGTAACATCCGTGGTGGCGCTGTCATCGACGCAGCCATTTCCTTTTATCACTGTGCGTCAGGCGCGGTGCGGTGTGTTCACGGTGTGTTTATTAATTTCCATCGGATTTAAAACATGTAAGTAAAACATTTTATAACTATATCAGTTATGAGGCTTAGTAACTTGATAATTAACTGTAATTTTACTCGGTATTTGTCAGAAAAGTCTTATAAATTGAGATCACCCTTGAAATTTTCCTTACGTAACCTAATGAAATTATGTTTTCACGTGACCTTGTCCTATTTACTGAAAGTAGGAAAGAAAGTTCCCCCCTATAATTGAATAAAATGTTCCAAAGTCCTAATAATAATTTAATAACCTGGGTGGACGCGACTAACGCTGCCCGGTTCAATGGAGTATTTGTGAGAATATGGCCGCATTTCGCCTGTTTTCATAGCAGTATTACGCTGATTACGCAGATATTCAGTGACATAAGTTCTAGTGTATTGTTTTTCACGTTTAATTGAAACAATTGACGCTTCCAGTCTAAAACAAATGACATTAACTTTGTTACCTAACCTTAGTTTGACGCGACAGTGGCATTGATTTTCGTCTATTCCTGTTGAAGAGGTCAGTGCAACGAAACAAACTAGTTGAGTACGTTGATAGTGCGCTTGCAATTCAATTGGCTATGACCGAGATTTGTGTTGACTGATAAGCTACTTTTAATTGTGTACCTACTCAAAAAACCCACAGAATAAAACAGACAGCCATATTTTCTAAATCCATAAGATCCAACCAGCGCTTTTAACTCAATAGCTGAGCTCAATGCATTTTCTGAGAACTTGAGGAACATAGTACTGCAACCAACGATAGATGGCGCTGACGACATTGATTATCACTTTGCATTTGCTAAATGAAAAAGCAATGGGATCGAAGCCCATACAGCCAAAGGAAAGTCGAAAATTATTCAAGCCGAGCGGTTTTTCTGTATATCGACGGTAGAACATTGCCTCTCTGCTTCACGTTCGAGGTGTGCATGTGTAATAGTGTAGTAAATAGGTCATCATCATCATCAGCAGCCATTAAAAGTCCACTGCTGGACACAGGCCTCCCTCTTAAAGAGGGGTGTTGCCATAATCCCCACGCTTGGCAGGCGGCTTGGGGATCGCAGTATGTTCACCGTGTACTAATAGGACGATGCTGCCCATCCTCCGGTGGTGGGTTGGCTAAGACATTTCGGGGGGGTGGTGATTGAACCCCCAAAACCTAGTGCCTAGTTACCCCCTTGGTCATAGATACAATCATTTCATCATAATCTGTTGTTAGAACTAGAGGCTACACTACATTTGTCAGTTCATTCTGTCTTGGTCAAAATCAGTGACCTTGGTCAGAAACCAATCTTACTTCATACTAATATTATTTAATAAATGCGAAAAGTATGTTGGTTTGTTTGTTCCTCTTTCACGCAGGAACAGATCGACTTGATTTTTTGCATGGGTATAGTTCAAGGGGAGAATCTCCGTGGCCTTTTGTGCTACTCTGATTTTGTGGACAGCCTCATGAGCGTCCATAAGTCATGGTGGGAAGAACACATTGGTTGTAGAGGCGAGTTTTCAAACATTGGCAAATGCCGTGACTTGATATCGTCGAGTTCTTTTGAATGCGGGCAGCATTCAAAAAACTGGATGATCCAAACTGTATATGCCTGGAAACCTTTCTTTAATGTTCTGTATCAAGTATGTGCAACTAAACTGAAAGTATAATATCAACACAATTAAAAATAATTTTATTGTGATTATGACGATGTTAACTACCCATTCACAGATTAGAATAGCTAAGTTCACGAATGTGCCTTTTTTGGGTTTTCCTTAGAGCTGATATTAATTACAATGAAGCCATTACAAAAAAACTTAAGACTTTTGAAGCACTACAGAGATTAAAACTGTTCTGGAAATGGTCATTTGGGGAATAGGGGATGCTCAGGAAAATTAAGTTATCTTGAAACAGACATTATTCACATCATCCACTGCTGGGTATAGGCCTCTCTCTTGCTCTGCCAGCTGCCTCGGTCCTGTGCTAATCTAGTCCAGGTTCGACCCGCGATAGTAATAATATCGTCGACCCATCTTGCAGCTGGACGACCAACGCTCCGCTTACGTTACATTATTTACATATTATGCACATACTAACGGTAAAGTACAACTGTAGGATCTGGTACCTTATCTTCAGTCTATTTTATTATATATTTATTACTTAGTTGTTGATGTGTAATTGAATTGTTGCAGAATAATGTTCTCATCCCTACTGGACGCGGCGAGAAGCTCGCCCTTCCGCGGGCCCATGTCCCCCGCGCAGTGCCAGGCACCCGCACCCACCGACATGGTGAGACAATCTTATTCGAGACAAGGGCGATGTCATGCACTGACGCCCGCCCCGCTTGGGGTGTATTGTGCATTTCCCTCTACCAGCACCTACCCTAGCTACCCAACTTCTTGAAATTTTGGAGCAAAGATCTGGGGCGCTGGCACAGTTGCTCCAGTGGCATAGATAAATAAATATTCGGGACATTTTTGCAGACACGGTCATCTGACCCCAAATTAAGCAAAGCTTGTGATATGGCTGCCAGAGACTGATATACATACATACATAGTTTTAAATACATACTTAAATAGATATTAACAACCAGATATAGAACAAACACAAATGTTCATCACATAAATGTTTGTCCTAGATGGGAATCGAACCCACGCCCCCAAGAGCAGAAGGCAGGTTCACTACCAACTGGACCAACGGGCTATCAGATACAAGATGGGAGTGTGTATAATGACAATGAAAAGTAGTCCTGCTGTTGACGTGGATCAAAAAGGCAATGATGCCCCATGCAACCCGGTAGTGATTCTAGTTTCTTCTGTGACTTTACAATGCCACAGCACATGCTCTACAGTTTCGATCTCATTCATGCAGCCACGACACAGTGCACTGTCCGTGGCTCCCAGTTTATGCAAGTGACTATTCAAGTTGCAATGACCCGTTATAAGGCCTACTAGCAGGCGAAGGTCCTGTCGTGTTAACAATCTTCCTGTCAAGCAGTGGGAAAGCAGCTTTAGCTTTATCTTACTAATACAGCAGGACCTCTTTAATCCGAACTCCAAAAATTTACTCCTCGTTCGGATTCGTGGAGCGTTCGGATTAGAGTACAGACGATTTATAAGGTATTTTTTATGAAATAAAACTAATACTATTATGAAATTTTAAATGTATATTCATTCGGATTACAGAGGTGTTTGGATTAGGAGTTCGGATTATATAGATGGACCGACGACATTGTGAGAGTCGCGGGTATCCAGTGGATGCAAAAGGCGGGCTGTCGTTCAGTGTGGAGGTTAAAGGGGGAGGCCTATGTTCAGCAGTGGACGTTTTCCGGCTGATGATGATGATTATAGAGGTCCTGCTGTACATAATCTTTACTAAAACGACAAGAATAAATTGCAATTTTTTTAAACCCCTCCACAAGTCACGGTCGGCAGAACACATTGGTTGAAAAGTCCTATGGACTCGCCTTAGAAATGTAATTCAAAGGATGGAGCAGCCGCTATTTTTTCACGACTTCAGGGTGAAAGATATTCATAACTCCAAGAATCTAATAATCTCTATGGAGGTTACATACTCAATACAATATTGCTATTAGGCTTGAAATATAGAAATACACAACTTTCACAAAAGTTCACCACAAGCATAACCTCTTCGTATTAAAAAGAGTTGTACAATCCCTGTTTTCAAGATAATTATGGTGGGTACGCTGCCAACTGGTAGTGGGCTTGAGCATTTGGATTGTCTTTAGACCTTCAACGGTCTATGGGCAGTCTAACTGTATTTGTAGTGATAGTTTTAGCTTGTATTTTGTTTAGTTAATAAAGGAACTTGCTAAGGGCAATTTTATTTTTATTTTTTATGTACACAATTTGAATTAACAATCAGGAAAACTTTTGATCCGATTTTATTGCAACTTGTTAAGTATTTACAGATGTACAATTTGAAATTCTAGAATATGAGTTAAGGCATTGTGCTAGGTTTTTTTTATTATTAATAGGCTTGCGTTTGACCGCTTGCCTTCCACTTTGCCTGATGTGAAGCGATGATGGAGCATGCTTGCTTATAGTAAACGCATTATCATCTGAGTCATCAGGTCATAAATCATTGTCTGTCTATCTCGCTCGCACTTACAGGTCTTATGGTATGACTTTTCTTGCTCGACGACTCAGTTGGTAACGCGGTGACTATAGTAGAAACCGATTCACTTGGTTAGTAAATTCCTTTACTGAGATGTTGGCAAATGTTCAATGTCCCATATTTCCTTAATTTAGCATAATGTTATGTAAAGACATTGTCCTATGAAAATAGAATTGAAGGTCATTAACTATGTTTTGTATGAAGATTTTTGAGTTATCGCACTTACAAATTTTGTGGTTATCAACGCTTACCAAAGATGCTAGTAGCAATTTATTTTGTTACTGATAAGCTAGGTTAGACAAAACGACCTTACCTGATGGCATGTGACACGCCTCTGGAATGAGAATTAGCTTCTGTGTAAGAGTGCCAAAACAAACTAGCTTTTGGCAATAGATTTTTTGTAATGTCAACACTTTGTTACATTTCCTATATCACAAACTTGAGCTAAATATAGGTATTAAACTTCTTTTCGAAATGATCGTTGTAAAAAAAAACGTAATGTTTAGAACTGAATTAGGTTAGGACACTAATATGAGACACCGTAGCATTATTTTTGGTCGTCTAAGTTGGAGTTGTCAAGATATTCAGTCTCTTTGAACAGAAATAGGATATATATATATATACATATATAGTGATTCACGTTTAAAATATTTTGTTTTGTTATATATATATATGTATTTATTTTTAATTATATTCTTTTATTCACAATTTATTTTACAGTCGCTAAAACAAAATATTTGAAACGTGAATCACTAGATCTGTTGTAGGACGATTGCAATTTGATACCACCAATCCCCATTCCCCACAGATTCATTGATATCCTATAAATATAAACCTACCTAAAAACTAACGCTAAACTAAAGGAAAAATATTGTAATATTTATTTACGTGATTGTATGATTTTAAAATGCCGAAAATTCTATAGACAAATTTTTCGCATGAGGCTATGGCTGACTCTTTTCTGTCAAGTTCATCAATATACAGCATATTTACAATGAGTGTTGTCGACAGGGCATGGCAGCCGCCGCAGTCGTCCCCGCCGCGCCCCTCGGCGACTCCTGCGAGTTCGCCTCTCCTAAATACTTCGCCCTCTGCGGACTCGGAGGCATCCTGTCTTGCGGTGAGTCCCTATAAGTCTTTGTCAGCTCGTAGGTAAAATCCTTTTCCTATAATTTATTGACGCTCACGAAAACAGACTTCATGATCATGTGAATGTCGAGGCCATCCAGCTCTGCAACTACACAAACATTGATAGAAATTAGTAAGTACATAAGACTTATAAGAACAAAAGTGTTCTAGTTATTGTAGTGAAAAACAAAGTGCTACTGCGAAATAATTCACACACGGTCATCTAACCCCAAACTAAGCAAAGCTTCTAATATGGCTGCCAGAGACTGATATACATACTTCAATCGAAATTAACACCCATATATATAAATGTATTTCTGTATGAAAATAATAAATATCTTTAACTTCTAAATTCGTACGAAGCGCTTTGATTCCACTTTTATTGGGCGTACTGCTAGTCTGTGGAATGCGCTGCCTGAGTGGGTGTTCCCCGATAGTTACAATCTGGGTCTTCAAATCACAAGTGAACCGTTTGCTTCTAGGCAAGCGTGCTCCAACATAGACCGCATCATCGCTTGACATCAGGCGAGTTGGCGGGCAAACGCAAGTCTATTGAGAGAAAAAAAAACAGATCGGTACACGATACATACACGTTTCTATCTATCTACATAGATTCCATCGCAAGCCACTCCTTGCAATGGAATCAATGTTTTGGGTGCACGCGATTAGAAAGTTGCGTAATCCGTGATAAACTTGAGACTGCCGTGATATACTGAGGGATTATGATGTCTGTTATCACTGTAAATATATTTTTGGCTCTTATCTCGTAATCTTCAGAGTTATGTCTTCAATCACTGTGTCAGGGTTAGATAATATAACATTAGCTGTAAAAAACACTTCGAAGTGAAAACCTTTTTCCATAAAATTAAATTAAATTGTATTTATTGAGATTTAACACGGTCAAGCCAATTACATTAGTATCTCACAAATGAATAAACATGCATAACAATAAAAAATAAGAAAGGTTTTAGGGTTCCATTCAAAAGGAAAAAAGGAACCCTTTAGGATCACTTCAATGTCCGTCTGTCTGAACCCTTTTTCTCAGAAACGCGTATCAAGGTGAAAAAGCCTCATATTTTGACATTTGCAAGCTTTGATAATATAGTTTGGATATGCCTTAAACTTGAGCTAGTACCAAAAACTGAAGGGGGCGAGGTAAACACAGACATATTCTTACTATGTTTTAAATGTTTATCGGGACTTATAACATAATAAAAAATACAAAAATAAAATAATACGTGATACGTGCGCCCGCGAAAATCACGTGAACGCGCCCAGGTACGGTTTGCGATCGCGTGATTTTCCAACTGAGCGGATCTAAAGTTAGTTTGGTGCCGCAATAGCAGTTGTCCGTAAGGCCCCAGGAATGGAATGCACTCCCTGCCTCGGTGTTCCCTATAAGGTACAACCTGAGTCTCTTCAAGACGAGTGAATAGGCACCTCATGGGCAAGCGTGCCCCGTCTTAGACCGCATCGTCACTTACCATCAGGTGAGTTGTGGTCACTTCTGTGGATCTTGACAAACGGACAACAAAGTGATCCAATAAGGGTTCCGTTTTTTCCTTTTGAGGTACGGAACCCTAGAAATTGGCGTAACTAAACCTGTGTCCTATGATCCAATATAAAATGTGTTCCGTCCCCAGGTATCACCCACACGGCCGTGGTTCCTCTCGACCTGGTCAAGTGCCGGCTGCAAGTAGACGCGGACAAGTACAAGAATGTCGTCACCGGTTTCAAGGTGTCGGTGGCAGAGGAGGGCATGCGCGGTCTTGCCAAGGGATGGGCGCCCACTTTCATCGGGTATTCACTCCAGGTATGTTATGGCATAAAGTAATACGTATAGGAATGTTAGGCATAAAGTAATACGTATAGGAATGTTAGGCATAAAGTAATACGTATAGGTATGTTAGGCATAAAGTAATACGTATAGGAATGTTAGACATAAAGTAATACGTATAGGAATGTTAGGCATAAAGTAATACGTATAGGAATGTTAGGCATAAAGTAATACGTATAGAAATGTTAGGCATAAAGTAATACGTATAGGAATGTTAGGCATAAAGTAAGTCACAATCTAAGTAAAAAGAAAACAGTAAAAAATCGTCCGAGTCCGTTTTACACGTAGAGGGAGAAATACTTAGTCTATGGTTGTACATCATCAGACATCAATGATATAGTTCGCAATGCCACATTTTCTCAAATTTAGACGTTATATTGCTTGCATAGTGTTCAACGTCGCTTGTTAGCTATGTCATCGTAGCACTGGCATCGCGCGGCGTATATAGATATAATTTCAGATTGATCCCATGTAATTTTATGTCATCCAAGTAACCAAAATATTAATTGAGCATTTACAAATTTTGTAATCTTTCATTTCGCACCAAAATATCATTTGCAATTAAAGATTTTCCATTGATAGAAGCAAATTCGAATGATTCAAACACCATGAATTAGCGAGTGATATGATTATTTAAAAATGCGACCTCGTTTGTGATTTCGTTTGAAAGTCGTGCGAAATATCATTTGTATTTGTATTTATTTATTCAATTAGCACGGTTCAAAAACCAATTACACTAAAGACAGATAATATTACATAATTCGGTATGTAAAGTTTTTTTTTTTTGTATTTTTTTTATATTTTTATTTCGTAGATAAGGCTATTTTAAGAAACAAATTTCAATATTTTTGTTTTCTACTCAGCAGTTATTTTAAAATATTTTTTTGAAAATTGAAATTATGTGACGTCACCATATAGCACAAAATTTCGTTGCGTTGAGAAGCCTAAAAAAGCACCCCATATTGGCAGCCCTGAAAAAAACCAGACAGTCAAACCACAGAAATGAAAAAATATTCTATTCTGTGTGACGAACAGTGTGTCAAATGTATAATATTTTTATTCTTAAAAGGCACAGAAAATAAAATGCTACAATGTGACGTCATTTAGAGGACAATGAAAGTCGAATGATTTCTTAGTTTTATGTTAAAATAAATGGCATCTTATCGTTTTAAAAGGTCGGAGTAGAAAAATAAGGGTTGGTAAGATAAAATCTCGAAATGGTTTTGGAATTGGCATAGGTTAATTTTTTTTAGCATACCGAATTATGGAATTTAAATACCTACCAGATTAACTAATTACATGTACGAGCTACATCATACGAGCTACATCATACGAGTTACATCATACGAGTTACATCATACGAGCGATAAAAAAAATAGAGCGTCATTAAGTTTAGAAAAGGCCTTTTCAGGTGCCAAAATTTCTAGGAAAGACACCTGAGGTCGTAAACAGCCGCCTTGTTGTTGTTACTGTTAATCATGTCGAACACGTGTGCAATATTCTGGATTGCATTGTCTCTAACACTGGCATAGCAAAAAACGTCAGGCAAAGTTAATTAACTATTTAGAATAATTTAGTATTGAAACAAACATAAAAAAATATTGTAAAAGCGATTTTGAGATTAGCAAAAGTTGGTTATTTTTCTTTTTTAGGGTTCCGTACACAAACGGTGAAAACGGGTTCTTATTACTAAGCCTACGATGTCTGTCTGTCTGTCGGATCTGTCCTACCTATTAACGGCTGTATCTTTCGAACCGTAATAGATAGCCAATTGAAATGTTCATAGAATATGTAATGTTACGGCGGATTAACTGAGAAATAATAATAAATTAAAATAGTAAAAACTAAAGGAGGGGCTCCCATACAACAAGCATATTTTTATATTAGCTCTAATGTAAAAACGGTAATACGTACAAGCGTCAAACTTAGCATGATTATAGTACACACATACCAACAAATAATGAATAATGGCCAAGTGCGAGTCGGTGACAAATTTCTGTTCATTACCTAGTGAAGCAACGTAGGCCGCGGTCGGTACTTGGAATGACTTGGATGGGCGTGATGTTGTCATTTTGCACTGCATTTCGCCGTTCTTGGCCGGTTTATTTTAGATTCTAAAGCTATATCACTCAATGATTAAAATTAAATACCAATTGTTCCTACTGAACATCTATGTAGACACAACAACAATGAGAGCACGTAAGACATGCCAAAATCGATTGCCCTTCCCTTCTCAGTAGTAATTTGATTGCTTTCCCCAGGGTCTCTGCAAGTTCGGTCTATATGAAGTGTTCAAAGTGACCTACAACAACCTGCTGGATGAAGAGTCCGCTTACTCCTACCGTACATTTGTGTACCTCGCTGCGTCTGCCTCGGCTGAGTTCTTCGCTGACATCGCTCTGTCTCCTCTTGAAGCTGCTAAGGTAAGGAAACTAGCGTGACTCAACTGTGCTACACACACTACATCAGCCATTAAATGTTCACTGCTGAACAAAGGCCTCCCTCTTAGAGAGGGGTGTTGCCATAATCCCCACGCTTGGCAGGCGGCTTGGGGATCGCAGTACGTTCACCGTGTACTATAATAGGACGCCATCCCATCTGCCAGTGGTTCTGGTCGCAGTTTTAGAACATACCCGGGTCTTGGTTGCTCCACACAAAGATGATAAAATGTCACCAAAAGTTTTACACCAAGTTCATTTTCACTTGAAATCGTATCATAGGTGTATATTACGGCCGCAAAGAACTCGGAGGCCTTACGCCTAGCTGTTTCAAGCAATCCAGTTTAGGTTATAAAAAAATTTGCGCGACCGCAAGCCGTATCTGGGCGCGTTAAGGTACACAAGGCGTGATTTTCCGAACTGCGCGTTTTGACGTTAGTTTGAGACCGTGTAACGAGTTGGACGTAAGGCCCCAGAGGGGTTATACAAGACCCACTTTTTGTTAGCGTTAACGCCTACGGTAAGATGAAATTGTATGAAAATGACATTAGCTTGAGAGAACATTTCTCAAGCGAATGTCAATGTCATTTTCATACAATTTCATCTCACCGTAGGTGTTAACCTTAACAGAAAGTGGGCCTTTTCTAACCCCCCAGGTCTGACTGTTCAGTTGGCCTCTCATTGTTTCGTAGACATATGGTTATGTCTTTACATTTCTAACATCTGTTTAAATATCAGTCTAAATTTAAAAGTCCAAAGACATTGTGATATTGCCCGATGACGAAACAAAGCGCTGGAGGGCGGACGGCGGAGGTCGGACTGTGATGGGTGTCCGTTGCTCTGTGCTTCCTAGAAGTACAGTGTGTCTGATCGAGGTCGTTGGTGCCCCGTGATACCAAGATTATGAGATCTGAGGGCTATTCGCAATACACAGGGTAAAGTTGATAGATGGAATGGACTTATTCTTCAGGCGGTTTGGGGTAGACGTATTCTAAAGCAAAGACCACGAATCAGCATACAGAGGTGACACATTTTTTTATTTTATTTTAGATATTTAATTGGCTTGCGCATTACCGCCAACTCGCCTGATGTTAAGCGATGATGCGGTCTACGGTGGAGCACGCTTGCCTAGACGAAACCGATTCACTCGTGATTTGAAGACACCCAGATTGTAACTATCGGGGAACACCCATTCAGGCAGCGCATTCCAGACTAGCAGTTCGCATAATAAAAGTGGAATCAAAGAGCTTCGTTCGTGTTTTCAGAACAAAAACGGCGAATTTGCAGTCGCTTTTTTGAAGGGTTAATATCGAATAAACTAACCCTTTTGATATCTCAGGTGCGCATCCAGACGATGCCTGGTTTCGCCAGCACTCTCCGCGAGGCGTGGCCCAAGATGGTGCAGAACGAAGGCTACGGAACCTTCTACAAGGGTCTCGCGCCGCTCTGGGGCCGACAGATCCCGTACACCATGATGAAGTTTGCCTGCTTCGAAAAGACTGTTGAGCTGCTCTACAAGGTGAGAACACTTCTTTATTTTACTGTAGGGCTTCGAGATAAATAAATAAATAATTTTAAATAATATTTTTGGGACATTTAAGACATTTTTTTATGATGTCAACTTGTATCTTTTAGGGTTGCTTACCTCAAAAGGAAAAAACGGAACCCTTATAGGATCACTTTGTTGTCCGTCTGTCAAGACCCTTTTCTCAGAAACGCGTAGAAGTATCAAGTTGAAATTCGTTCAATCACCCGGGTCTACGATCTCTAACAACTGATAAAAAATAAAAATAAAATCATGCATTACAACTATTTTTACAGAATTAACCTAATACAAATAGTGTAGTTCACAAGTTAACATTTTAAGAAATTAATTACCATTATGAAATTAGTCAAGTAGTTAAATAATAATACATGCATTAAATTAGATTATATATGACATTACATTAAAGTAGTTGTATGAATCAGTTATTCAATTATTAATTAATTCATAACAATGAAACTGAAACAACATAACAATAACATGAAACAATACCGCCTTTTTAAATTCTACAATCGAACACAAACAGGGCCCCGATTCTACTAAAGAAATTGTCTTTAAATTGTAATTGGTGCCATTTTAATTGTTAAATAGGTAACTGCCTCAAAATTGACAGTTTTAAATAATTTTTTTCACTATATATATACAACCACCTAATATTATAACTTATTGTTTTTTTTTTAAACTGTCAACTTTAAGGCAATTATTTAACAATTAAAATCGCAACAATTACTATTTAATGACAATTTGTTTAGTAGAATCTGGGGCCAGGTCAATTTTCTTTAATATTTCAACTTTTTTTTTTTTTTTTGTTTGGAGTCCTACTCTTGTCTTGTTTTTTTTAGAAGCTTTTATTTAACTTCACATGTTTGTATTAAATTACAAATCTTGCGACTCAATTTGACCACCTTCCCGGCGTTTGAGTTGACATTATTTGGTACACCTATGTAACTTGGATGACAATGCAATGTTATGGTACCATTCAGCTGGTCTGATGATGGAGACAGAAGGTAGTCTTAGGAACTTAAAATTATAATAATAAAAAGCAGAGTTGAAAAGCAGATCTAGCTTTTCATCTCGCCTGATGTTAAGCGATGATGCGGTCTACGGTGGAGCACGCTTGTCTAGAAGAAACCGATTCACACGTGATTTGAAGACACCCAGATTGTAACTATCGGGGAACATAATCAGGCAACGCATTCCACAGACTAGCAGTTCGCACAATAAATGTGGAATCAAGGCGCTTCGCTTTTACTCCTAAACTAAAATTCGTAACCCCGTCGAGTTTGGGTTCGTTGGATTTGTCATCCCAAGCACTTTGGTCCTAGATAACGAGCGGACGCCTAAAACCCTGCTTTAAAAAATATTTTTAATAGTTAATAATTTATTTATAATAAGAGCCGAGCAGGCAAGAAAAGCGCTCTGCCTGATGGTAAACGGTTATCGCCGCCTATGGACATCTGGAACACTAGTGGCGGCGATGCTTTGCCAGCCCTTAGAGTTGTTTGGTGTTATCTACGTGCTCATCTGACTATTGGATATACAGCCTTTTTTTTAATATTCGGGGCATTTTTGTACACACGGTCATCTGACCCCAAACTAAGCAAAGCTTGTGATATGGCTGCCAGAGACTGATATACATACATATATAGTTTTACATACATACTTAAATAGATATTAACAACCAGATATAGAACAAACACAAATGTTCATCACACAAATGTTTGTCCTACGTGGGAATCGAACCCGGTGTGGGTTCGATTCCCACGTAGGAATCAGGCTCAGGCTCAGAAGGTAGGTTCACTACCAACTGGACCAACGGGCTATCTAAAGGTTGTATATAACTAGCTATTGTCCGCGACTTCGGTCTCGTAGACTTTCATATAAACTTTCATTGACTTTCAACCTTTTGCCCCTTAGTTTGGCACTTTAGCAAAATCTTTTCTTAGCGGACTTCTACGCTCCATAAGAAATCTTACCTGCTGTATTTCAGCTTCATAGGTCAAGTAGTTGGGATGAGTCAGTCAGTCAGTATTTCCCTATTATTATACACTGTAAACATTTAGGTATAACGTCGTTTGTTATAAAAATAAACTTTCTAAGACTTAGAAGTAAGCTAGTTGTATCACCCTAAAACCAACAGCCTTTTTTAAAACACTTTTATTACCCTGGTATTTATGTTTGTTTGTAATCACCATCATCATTTCAGCCGTAGGACGTCCACTGCTGGACATAGGCCTCCCCCATCGATCTCCAAAAGGGCCGGTTGGAAGCGGTCTAGCGTTTTCCTGCGGTCTCTTTTAGGTAGTCGGTCCATCTTGTGGGGGTGGTTGTTTGTAATTAAAAAATTAAAATTAAATTAAATTTGTTTATTGAGATAAAAACGATCTGATCAATTACATTTACCTCACAAAGTAACACAGAAAAATAATAATTAGAAACAAAAATGGAAAAAATAAATAATGGAAAAAAATAATGGAAAATGGAAATGGCAAAATGGAAACTTACTTGGAAACTTTTACTTTGTAATGGAATCTTTGAATGTGATTTTAACCCGCTCCAAAACTTCGGGTGAATTTGAAACGTTTGCACACTTCAAGGATCGATGGCAATGCAATAATTTAAATAATTTGTCCCATTATCCTTACCAGAATCTACAGGATTAAGGTGTTTTTTTAACTATTCTCTATTACGAAAAGTTCGTTCATATTTAGAAGTCAATAAATACTTACATTTGTTATCAGTTTACAAAAGGCTCCGACTAAATCTTCGAGGTGCCTTAATTTCTAGGAAAGACACCGGAGTTCGTAAACAACCGCCTTGCTTTTGTTATTGTTAATTGCCTCGAACACGTGTGCCATTACTCTGGGAATTCTGGGATTGCATTGTCTCACCTACCTATCGTACTATCAGTCGTAAACAAACTTTTTGTATTTTCAGGTGCTAAAGTTCGCTTGTGTGCTTTGTCATTTAAAACCGCAAACCTATTGCCGTTTAGAGCTTTAACTTAAATAATATGCGGCGTCAGCGATATTAGATATAACCTGCGTTCAACTTATAGCACATCAAAATGAATTCAGTTGGTTGTATTAAATCACAGTTTCTTACAAATAATAAAAATAGATAATTTATACGAAAAAACTGGAATATCACTGGTATGGACGTTGCAGTTACAAATGGACATGGTGCATCTATTCCCATATAAAAACTAACACGGGCCGTAGGCAAATTGTCTTCCCACGAGAAAAAGACCAACATGTCCAATATCCATATTCTAGCTTTGTCGCCAGGAAAAAAACAAGACAATTTGTCCATGGTCCATACTAGTGCTGGGGTGATAGATGGATTTTTTTTACATATTCCTCCAATTAGAAAACCTTCTGTCATTTTTCAATAATTAATTTCCTTATACTTTTTAACTTTTATATTGTCTCTGTACAGCAACTAGGTAGCTCAACTAAGTCTTAGATACTTATATAACATTAACACTAAAGAAAATTGTAAAATGGACACAAATAATGCCCACTATTAGGACGGCTACTGGGCACTTCCTGGCCCCGGATTCTACTAAAGAAATTGTCTTTGAATTCGAATTGTTGCGATTTTAAGTGTTAAATAACTGCCTCAAAATTGACAGTTTATATTTAAAGACAAAACAACAACAAACATCGTAATGAAATTTGGACAGGTATTCTTTGTATTTCGAATAATACTGGAAAACTGGTAAAACCTGAGCGGAGCTACAAAAAACTTTAAAAACGTAAATTATTTATTTACAGAAAACAGCTTTAGAAACTTAAAACGTAGCATCACATCAGCAGCCATTAAACGTCCACTGCTGGACAAAGGCCTCCCTCTTAGAGAGGGGTGTTGCCATAATCCCCACGCTTGGCAGACGGCTTGTACGTTCACCATGTACTAATAGGATGCTGCTGCCCATCTTCCGGTGGTTCTGGTCGCAGTTTTAAGACATACGAAAAAATAAATATTGACAAACAAGCCTTGAAAGTTTAATGTAACACTTGTGACGTAACAATTCCAGTTTGTGGTGCCGAAGCCCCGCGAGCAGTGCTCGAAGGGAGAGCAGCTGGTGGTGACTTTCGCTGCCGGTTACATCGCCGGCGTGTTCTGCGCCATCGTGTCCCACCCCGCGGACACCGTGGTCTCCAAGCTCAACCAGGTAACGAGAACAGCTAATACATTACAGGGACTCCACGCTGCTCCACACGGTCACATAGCGCGCTCAACAACATACAACTGAACAAATAGGGGACAGCGTGAAAACTTACCTTAAATTGTTTGAATAACACATTGACTAATGCCTAAGGTTCATTCAGTTAACGGCAAAGGTCCAAGCCGAGGTTCGTACCTCCGAGCTGCCCTTGTGCTAGTAGCACTAAAACCAAAAACAAGCGAGATAGACAAACGGGCAGTACTGGCCAGATAATTTATCTGAAGTATAAATGTAGTATAATGATGCAATGATGCTCTTTCATGCAATTTGAATCTAATTAATAATGTAATGTTCCTGCTGCAGTTACGATAGACTAATTGCCACATAAAACCACAGGGATGTTTACACGAATCGCTGCAGCCAAAATCCTCGTAGAATTGTAAACAATAAATAACTTGACCACAAGTTAAAAAAAATAGCATAATTTTATAATCAGTTAACGCAAATAAACATTGAACCATTTTTAATTTGCATTCCATCAACCATTTTTTGATAAATAAGAAGTGATCAACTAAGCATATTTTAATAAAATATACCTGTACCTACTAATTAAGCTTTCTCGTATTTGACTTATTTTTTTATATGCAAGCCAATAATATCAAGGGTAGACTCTCTGTTCACCGCAATGCTGTGTTTTTGTTGTGCGCGCTATGTGACCAAGCAATACAAATATCGATCGATCAAGATTCGAAAAAAGTTAAATAAGGTATGTAAATAATTATATATTAATTTTACGCTGATGTGGGTTACGTTACTGCTAATAAGACAGAAACCGTCACAAATATAATGGTAAACTTTATTATTGTCTCAGTGGGCAATAAACAACCTGCATCAGCGTAACAAACGATGCATAAATTTTTCATTTAAAGTTTAAGATGTCTTATCCCTTCATTATTTTAGTAACAATGTATCACT
The DNA here is from genome assembly GCA_914767915.1 of Agriopis aurantiaria. Classification (NCBI taxonomy): domain Eukaryota; kingdom Metazoa; phylum Arthropoda; class Insecta; order Lepidoptera; family Geometridae; genus Agriopis; species Agriopis aurantiaria. The sequence goes on along the minus strand of OU612007.1, from coordinate 3,908,386 downwards.
GTCCTATTTGGACAATGCTATGTAGCATATAGGTACTGTACTGAATGCAAAACTGCTTGTTTAGCGAGTCCACACAATTTAAAAAGACGTTAATCTAAAAGTTTTAATAAGCAATTCAAAAAACGGAAACCAACACCGCACTTTTCAGTGCGTCCTAATGTTTCACTGGGAACGACACAAGTTAAACAAAACCGCACTTTTCAGTGCGTCTTAGTTTCACTGGGAACGACACAAGTCATACAAAACCGCACTTTTCAGTGCGTCTTGGTTTCACTGTGAACGACACAAGTCATACAAAACCGCACTTTTCAGTGCGTCTTGGTTTCACTGTGAACGACACAAGTCATACAAAACCGCACTTTTCAGTGCGTCTTGGTTTCACTGTGAACGACACAAGTCATACAAAACCGCACTTTTCAGTGCGTCTTGGTTTCACTGTGAACGACACAAGTCATACAAAACCGCACTTTTCAGTGCGTCTATGTTTCACTGGGAACTATACAAGTCAACCAAACCGCACTTTTCAGTGTGTCTATGTTTCACTGGGAACTATACAAGTCAACCAAACTGCACTTTTCAGTGCGTCCTAATGTTTCACTGGGAACGACACAAGTCATACAAAACCGCACTTTTCAGTGCGTCTTAGTTTCACTGGGAACGACACAAGTCATACGAAACCGCACTTTTCAGTGCGTCTTAGTTTCACTGGGAACGACACAAGTCATACAAAACCGCACTTTTCAGTGCGTCTTAGTTTCACTGTGAACGACACAAGTCATACAAAACCGCACTTTTCAGTGCGTCTTAGTTTCACTGGGAACGACACAAGTCAAACAAAACCGCACTTTTCAGTGCGTCTTAGTTTCACTGGGAACGACACAAGTCATACAAAACCGCACTTTTCAGTGCGTCTTAGTTTCACTGGGAACGACACAAGTCAAACAAAACCGCACTTTTCAGTGCGTCCTAATGTTTCATTTGAACAACTATGTTAGTGATATACCTAAATAGATTTTTTTGTTGTGTGGACACCTATTATGTATTCTGAATGTGCCTGTTTTAATAGCTGTAAAGTGTATCGTAAACTCAACGCGATTTTTTTTAAGTCGTAGCCAACAAGTTTTATGGGTTTAAACTAAACAAAAAAGTGTTCAAAGATAGTATAGTTTTGATCTACTTAAATAAAATACAAGACGTTGTAGCAATGGCAATAATAATCTTAAGAATCAATTATAGTTATACACATATTTTTTTACGGAACTTTGAAATTACATTTCGAAGTTGTTTGGCTCTTCGAGACATGGTATTTTTTCAGAAAAACAAATTATTTCTTGATAACTGGGTATTCAAGACCTGCAGTACTCCATTGTCACGACCACACAAACAATGAAAACAATGTGTAAGTATGTATGTAATGTAATTTTTCCAGTATTAGAAGGTAGTTTCCAGTGGAGTACAACACAGCACTGCATCATCTTTTTGTAAGTAAACTATCATAGCGTGCTAATACAATTGAAAGCGTTTTGTCCCTTGAGTTAAATCAATCATTAGGACACGTTTTCTCAAATCGGTTTGCAACTAATCTGAAAGTAAGGGGCTTATTTCATCGTGGTTTGATGACATCCATCGGTATAAACTGCCCATCTTCTGATAAATGTCAGAATCGCAATGGTCTACCGCAACGCGTACGATACAACTCAAGGTGCCATAACTAAAGGTAACTCAACATTGTCTCAACCAGTTCAACTGCATTCTGTTAGTCTGACTTCTTCAAAGAGTTTGAGCAATAGACGTTTACATCCAGTGAATGCTTAATATTGTCGTCCAAATAACCGAATTTTTCATTTATTTTAATTTAACAAGCCAATTAAACTATTTAACTGATTTTGATGAAATTTTAAACTGTATCCTTCAAAAAAAAACAAAAAACAAATTGGTTCTTAAATGACAAGAGTTCTGACACAACAAACACAAAAAAAACTGAATTGAGAACCTTTTTTTTAATTTTATCGCGGATAAGTCTGCTTTTGACCACTACCATTTTTTGAAGTCAGTTAAACCTTTTTTTTTTCCATGCATCCATGATCTAATTATCCACGGACCGTAATCATGTAACGTCTTCCATAACTCATCAACTCATCTGTCCAGTCTGTGGCTTCTTTCTCAGGATATTTGTTCCGGACTAACGCGAGAAACATCAAGTAAGTAAAAACCTAAACCAATAATAACGTGAAGCATTGACACTCACACAGAAGTATCTCCGTCAGTAAGTATTCTATACAGATATTTGTGTAATTTCCTTCAGAGATGATCATCATGTGATCCGTGCAGTAAAACTCATCGCCATGAGTGTGACGTAACATGCATTTCATCTTGCATCAAGAGTTTGCCAGCGACATGATGATACTACAAGATGCCATATTAAAAGGTAAATTTAAATATAAGTCACAAGCACTAGCTATGTCACTACTGAAGTTATAAAGTCTAACGTAAACACTGCTGAGGAAATCGTACATGGTTAAAACATATTGTCATACACACAAGTCAAACGGAACGTTGGAAACGCAATTTTGTCAGTGCGGGATGGATCCTAAAGAAAATGCATAAAGGCTGAGCTATGAAGATAAGTGTGACACAATGAAGATTGAAGAAACATATATGGAAGACAAATTGAAAACGTATATTTACAAGGGTTCCGATGTGAAAGCAAACCGCACTTTTGAGTGCGATGGAATGTTTCATATACGACACACAAACCGCACTTTTCAGTGCGATAATGTTCATGTGACGACACACAAAACCGCACTTTTCAGTGCGATAAGTTTCATGTGAAGACTCAAAACCGTACTTTTCAGTGCGATAAGTTTCATGTAACGACTCAAAACCGTACTTTTCAGTGCGATAAGTTTCATGTAACGACTCACAAAACCGTACTTTTCAGTGCGATAAGTTTCATGTAACGACTCACAAAACCGTACTTTTCAGTGCGATAAGTTTCATGTAACGACTTACAAAACCGTACTTTTCAGTGCGATAAGTTTCATGTAACGACTCACAAAACCGTACTTTTCAGTGCGATAAGTTTCATGTAACGACTTACAAAACCGTACTTTTCAGTGCGATAAGTTTCATGTAACGACTCACAAAACCGTACTTTTCAGTGCGATAAGTTTCATGTAACGACTTACAAAACCGTACTTTTCAGTGCGATAAGTTTCATCTACGACACACAAACTGCAGTGCGACTTTAATGATTCGACCGTTTCCATTCTAAAAGGTGACTTAGCTAGATCTTGTGAAGTTATGACTACTATTACATAAGAATCCAAACATCGTACAACACATATTCCTCGGCCAACATTGCAAGGTATTTCCATTTTGTCTAGTATATTTGATTCTTTCAAGATGCTTCTAGCCCCTGGGACTACCAAGAAGAGCGGCTTTAGTGTCTGGACTTTCAATCGTAAAGGTAAAATATGGCCAACAATAATTTAATTTTAAACACCACTACAACAAAATCAATTATCCTCAAGTCGATCAAATGTTAAGATACTGAATTTCATCAAATCACGCGAACATTAACGCGCCGAGATACAGCTTGCGGTCGCGCAACTTTTCTCATCACCTAAACAGAATCGGTTAAAACGGGTAGCCGTAAGGACTTATGATCGTGCCGGAACACGTTAAATGCTTGACAACAGTATTTCAAGTTGAACCGAGCTAGTCAGCCGAGCATTAGAAATCATCTACAAAAAGCTTGGTTCAGTGTATAAGACAAGTTTGGCATTCTGTTAACACCGATTTTATATGCCGTGTCGCAACGCCATCTAGGATAAATCATACGCCAAGCCGGTCTGATGACTGATCCCATGGTATAAAATATATACTCCGCCATGTATGTTATTCCGAGACACAAAGGTCACGTGAGTGACACAAGCCTACGTCGTTGTAATTTTTTTATGACCATGGATACAAAGTATTAAAATTAAATTGTGTCTAAACAAGTCTGAGTCAAGCAAAGTAAGTTACGATCAAGTCATGCCCCCAGTAAAATGGCGGTTGGTGCAGAAACTGGAGGACCAGCCTACTAGTGCTAACAGACTCTCGAACGCGGCTGACCTCAACCGCCCTCTGACCAATGGGAGAGAAAGAGGGAAATTTGATATTCTCACACTTTCTCTCCCGTTAGTTGGACGGCGGTTCGTCAGCTGCGTTCGAGCGTCTGTTAGCGCTATAAGCCATCGACGCTGTGTTACCAGTAGCATGAAATCATAACTCGCCAATCTTTGTATTACAAAGATTCAATAAAACAGATTATATTATATCAGATATGTTTTCAAATTTCTGTGTTTGTTGCATTACTTGCAATGTAGTGGCAACTGGACAATGACGTGGGCATGTGTCACTTCCGGAATAGTAGACCTTGTTCAAGGATGTTCTAGTTCCCTTTAGGGTATATATAAAATCCTTGACCTTGTTTTATTGGATCATGACGACGCCGCCAGTGTTGCCATTGCTACGGAAATTGGTCAAATATCACTAAAATTATTCTCCCCATGGCATCATTGCCGTAGTAATGTTAGAGGTTAATATTTAAAGATTTTATACAGGAAAAAATCATCAATTTAAAACATTGATACCAATATAATGCATTAAAAATCGAGTCAATTGAACTAATTAATCCCGACCGTGCGTACATATTATTTTTTTTCGTTTTTTACTGTGTTATAGCTATGACATGATAAAAAAGTACAAACTCGACAAACGAGAATGAATTTGTTTCAATAGAAAAAAAGTTACTATTAATCTTTCGCGATTTGAACACAGGTTTGGTGTTAGTTTTTTCTGTACCTATTTTTACTTCAACAAAATAATGCGCGACAAGTCCCTAAAATATTAAAAATACTTATTCATTAAATTATAAACATATTTTATTTTTAAACATTTGTATCGATTATTTTTCTTTTCGTGCAATCGATTGCCACATTGGCAACTTTGCTCACCGTGCAATTGAAGATGTAGCTCTGGCAACACTGAGCGCCGATAAACTGCCATACCGAGTATTCCGACGCGAACTCCGGCTGGCGGCGAACGCTCACTTCAATATCAACGTTCTATCGCACCGCGTGCGCGCCGCTGTCGCCTTCGCTCCCAAAACTTAACGGACAGTATCTAAGTTACAAGTTTTTGTGATGTATGTGTGTGCGCGATACATCCTGGGCCGCGCTGTGTGTTTTTGTGATGTGTGTGTGTGTGCGCGATACATCCTCGCTGTGTTTTTTGGATGTCTGTGCGCGAGTGGATAAGTGGTTGTGTAGTGTCGCCACTGTTCCTGAGAACGAAGCAGAGCAGATCCCGCCATTCAGAGTAAATTGGCAAAGCAAGGTTAGTGCTTATCTCTTTTTGCTTACCATCTTCATACGACATACTCAGTTATTTCCCGCATCTGATTCTTTGATTTTAAGAGCTTAAAAATATGTTTGTTTTCGAATATTGAAATGGCAGCTTAACCCTAGATCAACACGTATGGTGAAACCTCCGTGCGTTGCTAGTTCATTTATAAAAACATCTACAGCAACACACTATACAATGTAAACCGTATTAGTATACCATCATTTAAGACAATATTCTCACAAATAAATTGATTTTGATTTTGTTTTTTGAAACCAAATAATAAAATTATATGAAATGGTATATTACAACAGTAAATATGTAACAATTCTCCGTTGATGTATGTGTAATGTCTACAACCAGCGGGTTATTACTTAAGTTGACTATCCCTCTCTTGACCATGGTGTGAATACGTTAGCGCGAGCGGGACAGGATAGCGAGTGTCAGCTTTCACAGGAAGTCCCGGTATTTTTAATTTATGGTATTACATAGTTACTATGAGAAGAAAGATTTAATGGTTTCTATCAATTACTGCGCTTGATAAAGAAAATGAGTGTGACCCGTGACCACGTTCTATCAAGTCCTTTGTGACTGCATTATGTCATAAATTATCTATATTACCAGGTAATATCACCGCTTTTCTTAGCTTGAGCTTGGAATTTCAAGGATTACATATTTATGTGACCACATTCCGTCAGGTTATCTGTGACTGCATTCCATTATACATCGAAGGCTTAACAGTATATTATCCAGGTACGTTTTTAATATAATCAGTGTTTCAATCATTGACTGTGAAGTGTCCTAGCTATGGGTGAACTTTCTATAGTCATCAATGAACTTTGAATGTCAAGGATGACATAACATACAGAGTATTTACCAGGTATGTTTTTAATTTGTTGTATTGTAACTTTAATGAGAAGAGAACACAGGCGTCCATTGATACTTCTACTTTTATCAGCGACTGCATTTCATCAATAAAGTGTCAGTGTGACTTGTGTCCACATTCTATCAGATCCTCTGTGACTTACATCACACATCCAGGGACTTATGATCTACTTACCAGGTATATTTTTAATTTACTGAAGTTAATTTTAATTGAAATAAGCGTCTATTGATATTTCTGCTTTCTATGAGTGACTGCATTTCATCATTAAAGTGTCAGTGTGACCACATTCTATCAGATCCTCTGTGATTGTATGATATCACACGTCCAGTTACTTATGATCTCCTTACCAGGTATGTTTTTAATTTACTGAAGTTAATTTTAATTGAAACCAACGTCAATGATGCATACTCTGCTTTCCATCAGTGACTGCGCTTGTATTAATGGGACATTAAGGATGACCAATGACCATGTGACATCGTCAGGTATGTTTTTATTTCGACAATATTGTGTGGCGTGCTCCAGGTCCTAGAAAAGCATTGTTACACGAAAATAAGTTTAAGGTGATATTAAAAATGATACTAAGTACTAAAACCGGTGCGCCATGTAACCTAGTGCGCATGGCGACAATAGGTTTATGGGTGGCGAACAGAGCGACGGTGGCCTGCGCTCAGTGTGAAATAACCCGCGTATCTCGCTGGTCGCTGCGCTTGCGACCCTAGTGCTTATTTTTTTTTTAATACAAATAAAATTATTTCGTGATATTTGTTGTCGTTATATTGATGGTGATTTGTACTATTTTAATAACTCGCTATAACTTGTGATCCGAATACAACTTCTGTGCAAAAAGTGTACTTTTGTGCACCAACCAACCTGGCAGGATTAAATCACACTACACACTCTCGGAGAGAAAGCCTGTGTGTAGGAACATACTGAAAAACCATAATAATTTGCGATTTTTGCAAGACATGTTCACTATGAAACTAAAACAAGTGTTTAATGCACTGTAGGTGTATTTAATGCAATTGCTACAACGTCTGCTATGCCTTTTGTTACCCTTAAGAAAGTATTATTCTTATGCAATTAAAACGTATACAATCTTTGATGTGAATCTATTCGCGCGTCTTGTAAAACCGACTCGTGTGCCGTGACGGCAAACGGCATGACGCTCTTATGCCGTCATTTCACATCTGCCGGGCGTCCCGTGCCGGCCAACTTTTTTAATGAAGTGATTACAAAATTGTGTATCTAAGAAATGTGGAATAAAAAATCCATGTAAACCACAGGGTTATCTAAGCCTAAAAAGTTGTTCATCCAGTTATGGAATGGACTGATTGGTAGAAAAACAACGAAAAAGTTACTTTTAGTCAAATCTTTTGCTTAACATATTATTATTAGTTGTTCTTGTATCTATATTTCTTAACACTTTGAATATTTTGTACTTAATATTGGGGAGAATGTGAGAGCACTCCAGGTCATGGCTCCGTACTGAGCCAGACCGTCTTGTTTCGAGCGACGATCGCCGCCACGAGTTGAACCGAGATCTCACTCACCTGCTCCGGTATTATGTTTTCATTTACTTTTTACTTGCAACTACCTTACAAACGTTACTTAAGTTAAACAATGCTTAAACTTGCAGTCTCTTTTTAACCGACGAAAGGAGGAGGTTATCTATTCGACTGTATTTTTTTTTTAAATTTTACTCAATTTCTCCGTCAATTATGAATTGATTGTGATGTTTTTGTTTTTTTGTTTGGTGGGTCATACTTCAGAGTACAGAGGTCACATATAAATTTAATCGAAATAAATTTGGCTCTTTTTGAATAAATCGACAAAAACCATAAATATATATACGATATAAGATGACATTTTGGTTTGTGGCAAAGAGAATACAGTGGTTCCTTTCAGAACAAGTTTTTGATGAGGACCAAAGAGAATTCTATGTTTTAACTGTCATTCCACAATTTTTTTTGTTTGTATTTGTACAATGTACGTGTATTGAAATGTTTTTTTTTTTTTCTATTAATTTATTATTCTGATATATATTCGTGACGATTTCTACAGCGGAACTTGGACAGCAAATTTAAGCATTGTTTAACTTAAGAGCACATGCTTCGTGCGTCTTCTATCTCGCTCGCGCATTTCAACATTTTTGAAGTTACAAACTTATAAAAAACTTGTAAAATATAAGCCATTCAAAAATGTTCAGTAAAACTTATTTAAATCAAAACGAAAATTACACTAAACATCAGTAATTTTCTTTGTTAAATCTTTGATAAAAGTGTTTGTCAATGGGGATTTGTGGAATAAGTAAGAGGATTTCAGGACTTTTGTCCAATAATCCCCTTCCGGCAATCAAATTGGACGCAAGAAGGGATTTCTGTACAAAAAAATCAAAAATCCCCTTCGTAGGGGATTTGTCTACAGGGATTTTTGGAATATGCCCATTGTATATCATCAAAAATGTTGAAATGTGCTAGCGAGATAAAAGACACGAAACATTGACTTTGAGTAACGTTTTAAATAGAGCCATATTGTTATTTTGCAGTATGTATATTCCTTTAATAATTTTTATACATATCTGTACGTTTGCTCAGTTTATATTGTTGGTAGAATTTAGAAAATCCTAGTTGCAACTTTGAAGGATTTAAGTCCTAAAGCTCATGAGCGAGATGAACACATAGTCTCGAAAAAAAATTCTTAACCTTATAAATTTAGATACATTAAAATCCTATTTCTTCAAGACAATGTCTAATTTAGTTTGCAATAAATTTAGACTAATTTCATACAGATTATCTTAATAGTTCACAGATTACCTTTATAGTGTATGATTTTAGTTTACTTTTGATTCAGTCATTTTCGAGTGATAGCTTATCCATATTTTAGAATATCTTTTTTCACGTACATAAATTTAAATTTTTAGAGTATTGCCACCAATGATTTATTTAAAACCGTCATACATCATCTTGATTTACATTATATATTTAAGTATCTATGTAATTGTACAATTATGATCGATACACCGTTTTTCACTAACCTAATTCTGTCTGTAATACTTGACTGGGGGTTTTACACAAACTGACACTATCGTGTCATCCCGTTTGCGCATATTTACTCTCTCCATACGAGCGAGCGAGATGACACGATAGCTGATGTCAACTTGTAATAACCTAGCAGCATTATTCTAGGTGGGCTACCACAATCTCAAGAACACTCTTATAATATCAACACCTTACATTGAACTTTGTCTTGCTCTCTCTCAAGCAAGGCAAAGCAATGAAACGTTTTGTTATTTTAATAATGTTTTTGAGGTTATGGTAGCCCCCAGGTCCAGTCTGGGCCCAACGCAGTGTAGGACCAAGGGTTTAACTGAACTCAAACTTAACTGGCCATATGATAAGACATACCTTTCCAAGTACTGGTGATGGAAATTAATTCCTGAGTTAACACCTTGTGAAACGGTGTGTCGGTCTGCCATATAATCAAAACGTTTGACTAATATGCCGTCCCATGTTTTCCAGGACAAGACGGCGACCGTCGGCTCCATCGTCGGCAAGCTCGGCATGGCCGGCGTGTGGAAGGGCCTGGGACCCAGGATCGTGATGATCGGTACCCTCACCGCCCTGCAATGGTTCATCTACGACGCCGTCAAGGTATTGTTGAACATTTCTTTGTAATGATGAATACAATTATACTTTGTATAACTTGTATAGCTTATACAGTCATGTCTCCCTCATGATGAGCAGAAGGTCCCGGGTTTGAAGCCTAGCCGGAATGATGTTTGATGGTGAATTTTGAAAGCTGCTGTATTGTATGTTGTACGTTATATATAATCACTAAAGCTATGACCTAAACACATTGAGAGGTCTAGGACTTGCTTTGAGTTGCTGCGTAACGTTATGGCAGTTTTAGGGCTATATGCCTGGAAAATTGATATGAGTAAAAAATATGGCCGGAAATTTGGACATGAGTAAAAAGGTGGTGATGGAAAGGCCAAAAAAATATGTGCTTATGAATTCAACAAACCTTACTGGCCCCGTAAATCGGACAAGGGAGTGACAGTGACTCGCACACACCTAGCTTGGAATTGGAACTGGCTTTTGAGTGAAGCTCCTGGAAAATACTGCTAGGTGCTTATAATTTCTATTTCAAGCACTTTAATATTCCCTCACTGGTGGTATGTCCGTTTTGACAATATATGTATGTATGTATGCATGAAAATTCTGAAATGCTAGCCGTTATGGCTCTGTTTTTTTTTTGTTCTTGTATGGTTTGGAGTTCCGTACAACCTTGCTTTCTTTATCATGCGAGAAACTTTTGCTAAATAAAAAGCAAGCTCCTTGCTTACTCCGAACTAAATACTTGTATAGTATAGAAATTATATGCATTGTTTTTTTTGTTTATTATAACGGGAATGATATTTGGTATCGGGGTGTAGCTTACACTTATATGCTACTTTTTACCCCGGGTTTATTTAGTAGGTAGGGTAAAACCGCTGGGCGATGCTAGTTATAACTCAAGAACGGCTGAACCGATTTGGCTGAAAATGTACGGGGAGGTAGATTAGAACCAGGAGACGGACATAGGCTACTGCTACTGCTTCATCAGCGCCATCACCATTTTTCATCATTACGCTGGTAAAACCGCGGGGCGCAGCTAGTTCTTTATAATATAAGGACTGCCCTGGCTCTACATTATCAATGATTATCAAATTTTACCAATTGTTCCTACCGAAATAATTTGTGGATAAGCGATTCACTATGAGATAATCCGATAGAACGGCTGCTTCGAAACTGATGAAGCACCTTGTCTAAATGAGCTGATAACATTTCAGGTATGGCTGAGGATGCCACGCCCACCACCCGCTGAGATGCCAGAGTCCATGCGCAAGCGGCTAGAAGCCGAACAGGCGACCGTATCCAAGTGAACCTAGTTATTGTTATCTAATTATTAGCATTATCACTTCAAATGTACACGTATTCGTTCGGGTAGCTCCAACTTATCTTGTCTCGGAAATTGGGAACTACCGGTTTTAAAATGTCATATAAAATATGCGTCTGGATTGGACAAGGTAATTTGGACGTGTTGTACATTTGGGAGTTGTTGCATTGTACGACGGCCGATGCGAAGGAAACGTTGGTCCTCGGATATTAGTTTCCCAACGTGTTTATATAGAATAATAGGCGCAATTGTGTTTCGTGTGTTGACTTTCGCAACTAACGTCGGTTGATATGGCGCTGTCGTTGTATACATTCCTTTGTTCTAAAATGTGGAAAAGGGAAACATTTGTTTATTATGGCAGTCTGAAGGTGCGGCGAGCGCCAGAAGTCAATTTAATGCAAGTCTTGCTATTCTTTATAAATGTCGTATTACGTGATATTGATTGTATGATATTAGCGAGCCAGCGACTGGTCGGTAGCCTATATTAGGTCCGACGTCTGCGAGTTGACAACGGCAGAGAGTTGCACGCGGTACATCGCCGGCCCGTTGTCTAATGTTAGTTGAAATGTTCCACACACGCTATGTATAGTACCCAATGTGATTACCAAGTTACAGTATCTAAGTAAAACAAAGGATCGTGTTAATTTATTTTGATGTAATAAATATTATTTTTTATTTATTTATTTTCGTTTATTTCTCTTATGTACATACACATAGCCGGCTGTAGATATGTATTCTTCACTAATAACTGTAATAAAACAAATAGAATGATGTATTGTTTTAATCAGATATTTATGATTTATAATATAACTAAAAACACATGTGACTTTGCATTCCAAACCACCATAGAGAGATGGGAGAAGGGGTCTGCATATCGATCTCTCGACACCGCGCCGCACATGATGGTTGGCGTCTTTCCCGCTAGATGGCTCTGTTAGTGTCATTCACACAATTGAAGATTTCCACTACCACTATCAACATCCTGGCTATCTTCAGATCGGTTCTATGGTGTCTAATTAATGTATTGTCTTCCGGATTGCATTGTTGCAAAGGTAAATCTATACAAGTAGGAAACAGACTTCCAAGATAAAATTTTGATGATGGTCGATTAAAGTGAGGGTAGATCAAGGCAATTAAAACCTTTCGTGCTATTTTGCTCCCTATCTCCGCCGGAGTGATAGTATCTGTGCTGCTAATGCTTCAAATCTTGGATGCTCTAGATTGTCTCGATTAGTCTCATGGTATTTGTGCAGCGAGAGATAAGACAGCTTTAACTGTCTTTGTAACTCGTGTGTATAGAAGACTGTGTCTTGAATCCCGAGAGACGTCAGCGTCCTCAACATGCACGCAGCAGCACGGCTCTGACAGCGATCAGGCTAGAGATGTGATATCTGATGTTAATTAGGCCATGTTTATGGTCTGTTGTAGGATGTGTGTAAGAACCAGAAGGGGGGGGTGACAATCTCGGGCAATTGCTCAAAATTCTGCAGCTGCCCCTAGACCATTGCTGCTGTGGCGATGGAGCTGCGACTGGCTGAGCAAGGTGTTGAGCAAGCGATTCCAACGTGACTTGACGTCGTAGGTGAGAGCAGGTGCGCAATTTTATTAAATGGTAGCAGGCTAGTGTGGTGAGTATAGTGGTCACAAAAGGGTAAGAAGCTTCGATACCGAACGGCCGGCTTTGATAAAAACTTGTTTTAGTTAATTATTACTGACTAGCGGTCCGCCCCAGCTTCGCACGGGTATAGATTATAGCCTATGTCACCTGGGGATAGTGTATCTTCCCAAAAATAAAAGAATTTTTAAAATCGGTCCAGTACTTTTTGAGCCAATTCGTTACAAACATACATACAAATCTTTCCTCTTTATAATATAAGTATAGATCAGAGCGAACTGGAGACATTAGCACGCATTAGCATTAGACATTATGATACCGAGTACCGTGCTCTAAGTTTACAAATCGGGATTATATCGCTTGCCTTTGTCACTTAGTCAATAGGATACCGAGTACTATGTTCTATATTTTTTAATATTGACTTACGCTGTTGGCTTTACGGCCTCTACAGCTTGACCGGACTAGTTAGCGAACGCAGAGTGCGTTCGGCATAACTTGGTGGTTTAAGTTTTGGGCGACTAGCTCAAGGGCACCTCGAAGGTACGAAACTGCTTGGGCTGTCGCCGGGAGTGGGGATCAGACTTGCCCAGGCACCCCAAAGAAGGTGGGCCCTGAAGCCCTAGCGGTTTGATGAACCGATTGACTATTTGGAGAGAATCTAATCTAATCCTGGGGGTCTACGATCGCGCCGGCGGGATCGCTGTGTGTGTGTGTGTGTGTGTGTGTGTGTGTCTGGTAACCGACGCCTGTACCAAAAACTGAGTATTTCCTATTGCTAGGAGCAGTCGGATCGGGCGAGCCCAGCGCCGCCGCGGTGACGACGGCGATGGGGTTGTCCAGGGTACTATGTTCTAAGTTCAAATCGGGGATATATCGCCTGCGTTTGTCATTTAGTCAATAGGATACCGAGTACTATGTTCTAAGTTTACTAATCGGGGATATTTTGCCTGTCGGAGGATGAAAACACCCGGTGGTCTGTCTGCTTTGTATGATGAGCCTCGGGATCATCAGAAAACAGTATTTGCCACCAAACGGAAACTGTCAATGACTGATTTAGACCTACTTCACAATGGATGCGGTATTTCACTGACAAGCCAGTTGCACGACTCCAGACGCCTACCCCTTTAAAAGATTGCTCCGGCTGGCAACTGATCTGAACCCAACCTAATTCAATTCGGCTGACGGCCCAAGCGCCCCAAGCTGAGGACTTAGTGAAGGTGCCAATCATTATCAGCTTATCATGTTATCTCTGCTGGGACACAAGGTTTTCTCCCAGAGAGAGAGAGAGAGAGAAGATGGACCCTATTCCACTATGCTGTCCTAGTGCATTTTGGTGAATACCATGTCTTTGAACTTTTTGAGGTTCTTATACCAGTTTCCATTGGCTCCACTTGGATCCACCGCCAGGCTCAGCCAGCGGAGCCAAAGCAATTTTTTCTCTTGAATCCACTAGTGGATCCATAGGTATTTTCTTTGCCTTTTAAATCCACTGGTGCATGTCGAGGTTCGAACCCCGGTTGCCATCAGATTGTAAAGCGCTCGTGCTACCGTTCGGCCACCAGCGTCCGTCCATAAACAAGAACTATTGTTATCGAGGGTACAACAACAAAACGTTACTACTACGTTTCTAGTATGTTTAGGTACATACACGCAAAACAAACTATCTAAACTAGATGTTCGAAAGAATGAGATGGGCGTGTCTGAGTGCGAAGGCATATGATTAATGTCTCTGATTGGTGAAGAATAAAGTGTTGTGATTGGTGTATTGTGATGTAATGTATTTTTTTTTGGATTTTCGGAAATGTATAAATATAAGTGTGTCGAAATTGCGTATATTATTATTAATCTCGGAGTCGGAGTCGGGAGTCGGGCGGTCGGGCGGCGTCGCCACGCAACCCCTGTGCCGTGCCTGCCACCAAATTATGAAGAATCGTCTCCTCTTTCTTCTCATTATGAACATGGAACAAACAGTGCGGCGATCGATTGAATTGATCGCTGCGCTGCGGACATGGATGGATGGGATGGGATCGAAAAGGAATGCGTTCGTCGTTCGTATTAGAAACATAGAGCACGCGATGCGCTCTCGAATGATATGTTAGCCCTGAAAAGGGCTTTTTGTTGTGCGAGGTGGGGGGGGGAGGCAGGTCTCGCGCCCCCCACGCAAGCGAGCGAGCAAGCAAGCGCGCACGGCGGAGTGTGGTGTCGTCGCCTGTGCGTCGTCGTTCCGGTGACGATGCCTTTCCGTCCGAAACGGAGGAGACAACGAACACCGGAGACTGCACTGCACTGGCACACACACACACACACACAACACTGCGGCACTGCTCACCTTACTTCTTGGAGGCGGAAGCCTTCTTGGTCGCGGCCTTCGACTTGGGAGTGGCGGCCGCCCTCTTCGGCTTGGGAGCTTTCGGCTTCTTGGTGGGCGGCTTTGCGGTCTTCTTCGCTTTCGGTGCGGCGGCGCTCTTCCCCTTGGCTGGCGCGGCGGCCCTCTTCGCTGCGGCGGGCTTCTTCTTGGCGGCGGCGGCGGCCTTCTTGTCCTTGATCGCGGCGGACGGTTTAGACTTGGCCGGCGAAGCGGCCGCGGCGGCGGCCTTCCTGCCCCTGCCGGCGGCGGGCGCCGCGGCAGCGGGCTTCTTCGACTTCGCGGCGGCGGTCTCCTTCGCGCCGGCGGACGGTCTGCCGGCCGCCTTGGTGCCGGCGGGCTTCTTCGCCGAGGAAGACTTCGACTCCAGCTTGAAACTGCCCGAGGCGCCCTTGCCCTTGGTCTGGATGAGCGCGCCCGATTCGACGGCGCTCTTCAGATACTTCCTGATGAACGGCGCCAGTTTCTCAGCGTCCACCTTGTACTGGGCCGCGATGTACTTCTTGATGGCCTTCAGCGACGATCCGCTGCGCTCCTTTAGCTCCTTGATGGCGCTGTTTACCATTTCAGAGGTCTTCGGGTGCGTCGGCTTCGCTTTCGGCTTCTTGGCGCCGCCGGCGGCGGCGGACGCCTTCGGCTTCTTCGCGGGGGTCGCCGGGGCGGGAGCCTCTGCTGCTACTGCGGTGTCGGCCATTTTTTAGGTTGATGGGGGTTTGGCAGTTGATAAATTATGAAATAAGAATGTAAACTCTTCAGTTTGCGCTCCGCGCACAGCAATATGGCCGCGGGTGTAGATTGGAAGCTTTACCGTAAAGAGGGCACCACAGTCCAGAGACGATTTCTCGTAACAACGCTCGTGACTTTTCACTAACATCGATCTCATTAAATAACCTTTTTTCATTATTTTAATTCTGGACCACGGCACCGGAACATTTTTCGTAATACATTTTGAACGTGGCCACACGTCTAACCGACTCTGCCGCTTCTGAGATGCTCGACTAAAGTGGTATATGGATTTATTCGCACCACTCGCGGCGGCGAGTAGCTCGGGTCATGTTTAAAATTCAATTTTCTCTATAAAATCAGTTGTTTTCGCTCGTTTCACACGATAAATAAACTACAAAGATATCGTTTTTATTATATACCACAAAACCAATGTTATTTTTCACGTTTTAACCGTATAAAACGGCCGATATTTTGGTGCTCGTAAAACAGCTCCACCAGTTTCCTTCCAACTGAACCACGCGATGGCATGCCTTCGAGCTGGACGTTGCAAACTTTGTTCCACGGGGGCAATATTTAATTCATAAGTTTAGTACATACCAGTCAGTTCCGTAAATAAGAGTACCTACCAACGCGCATCGCGTAATTGTGCATCTGTGTAGAAATGTTAGAACAGACGCCCGATCTGGTCGTACGATTCTTTCTACGAAGAAGCAGGAGCGAGCGCTCGAAACATTTCATCAAACAAGCATGCTTGTTAAATGTCAAAATAGGCGGCTTTATTTCAACTAAAGTAAAGTCATTCATTTATAATGACAAACGTAAACGTCCCTGCTTACTTACCTACCTATAATTTATTATATGGTTGAAGTCATTTTTTTTCCCGCGGTAGGTAAAAGAATATTGTTGTGCATAAACTAAGTGTAGTACTATGTGCAGCAGGCGAGATATTACATCAGTCATGTTTGATATATCTATCATCTGTGGGTACCTAAAAATACAGAATATGTGTGTGTTGCCGTCAAGAGTGAAACATCATTGTTAAATGTAACATTGAAACTTATGCGGCCCTGAAAAGGGCCTTTTTATAATAATGCGACGCGGAGGTCGCAACGGTGTCCGTCAGCGTTTAGCCTCCGAAACCGTACAGAGTGCGACCCTGACGCTTCAGAGCGTAGACCACATCCATGGCGGTGACGGTCTTCCTCTTCGCGTGCTCAGTGTAGGTGACCGCGTCGCGAATCACGTTCTCCAGGAACACCTTCAGCACACCTCTGGTCTCTTCGTAAATCAGACCGGAGATACGCTTCACGCCGCCCCTGCGCGCCAGACGACGGATGGCGGGCTTCGTGATACCCTGGATGTTATCGCGAAGCACTTTCCTGTGACGCTTGGCGCCTCCTTTCCCCAGACCTTTTCCTCCCTTACCGCGACCGGTCATCTTGACAGAACAACGGTAGATAAAACTGGCGATGTAAACAAAACACTGTAACGGCCGCGAGCGTCGACGGCGTGCGACTGGAACCTTTTTTGAAGCGCGCGTACCTCTTATATTTATACGAAAACGCGCGTGCGAACGCGAGCGACGCGACCAGAGCGGGCGCGCACGATGCGGGGGGAGAGGGGGGGGGGGGCTCCGTCCTCGTCGCCTTGCGTATTATAGTAACAATATATTGATTACTTACTAAAAATCTAAACTGCTAAACCGATTTTGATAAAACTTTTATGGGACGGAACAATAAGAACCTCTTTCAACTAACTCCATGGTTATTTACTCTCACGTGATCAAGCAATCTAGTTATAATAAGTAAATAAATATTATAACTGATGTACATAGGCAGAGAGGTACGTAGTAATAATAATAATAGATAATAGAAGGAATAAAGTATAAGCATCATGTTGTTCCTGTTCCAACATTACGACTTGAATTATTTGTCTGTGGTGGTTGGTGTGTGCGTGTTGTGTTATAGGTATTAATCATGAAAACATTTTTCGTTACACAATTATGAAAGTTTTGTGGCCCTGAAAAGGGCCTTTTTTTGTAAGCGAATCGCACTAAAAGAGCCGCCGACGGCGCTAACCTTCTTAGGCGCGCTCGCCGCGGATTCTGCGCGCCAACTGTATGTCCTTAGGCATGATGGTGACGCGCTTGGCGTGAATCGCGCAAAGGTTGGTGTCCTCGAAGAGGCCGACCAGATAAGCTTCGCTGGCCTCCTGGAGCGCCATCACAGCGGAGCTCTGGAAACGGAGATCGGTCTTGAAGTCCTGTGCGATCTCGCGCACCAGACGCTGGAACGGCAGCTTGCGGATCAGCAGCTCGGTACTCTTCTGGTAGCGACGGATCTCACGGAGTGCCACGGTGCCGGGCCTGTAGCGATGGGGCTTCTTCACGCCGCCCGTTGCCGGAGCGCTCTTGCGCGCCGCTTTTGTGGCGAGCTGCTTGCGCGGCGCCTTACCACCGGTGGATTTACGAGCGGTCTGCTTGGTACGTGCCATTGTTGAAGAGATTCACGCGAAACGAAAAACTTAAGAAATTATTAATTAACGCAAGCGGCGGCGACGAACGCGTACGGACGACGGTGCACGAATGTGTAACAGAGAACCACGCGGTCGTGCTATATTTATACAAAACGGCTAGAGTGCGATCTGACCTCTCGCTCGCACACAGGCGAGATTAAAAAAAAATATGCCAAAATCCAGGTACGTAAAGTAAACACACAATTTAAAATTTTACCGTTAATACAAATACATAGGTACCTACCTAATGTACCTAAACATACATAAGTAATAATAATTACATCTTACATTCATAAAATTTTCCCCGACGGTCTTATAGCCTAACTAACAATTTTATTTAAGAAAATTATTTATAATGATCAAAACAACATGGTACTAACACAAATATTATAATAGGTACTTTTGCCTACTACTCATATAAGTATTAATCCTATGAACGCATTGACATATCATATCAGATATGCTATGTAGACAAGCCGGGCTTAAGTGAGAATAGTATATACCTCTACACAATAATTATGCTTATAATAATTGGTGTCGTCATTTATACCAGAGGAAACATACATGATTTAAATATCATATTGAACAGTTTTGTGGCCCTGAAAAGGGCCTTTTGTGTGCGACGACGATCGCCTTGTGTGCACGCTCGCTCGTGAGAGAGAGAGCCGCTCACTTGGAGCTGGTGTACTTGGTGACCGCCTTGGTGCCCTCGCTGACGGCGTGCTTGGCGAGCTCGCCGGGGAGCAGCAGCCTCACGGAGGTCTGCACCTCCCTCGACGTGATGGTGCTGCGCTTGTTGTAGTGAGCGAGACGGGACGCCTCGGCGGCGATGCGCTCGAAGATGTCGTTCACGAACGAGTTCATGATGGACATGGCCTTGCTCGAGATACCGGTGTCCGGGTGGACCTGCTTGAGCACCTTGTAAATGTAGATGGCGTAGCTCTCCTTCCTCTTGTGCTTCTTCTTTTTCTTGTCTGTCTTGGAGATGTTCTTCTGCGCTTTGCCGGATTTCTTGGCGGCCTTTCCGCTAGTCTTGGGCGGCATTGTAGAATAACAACTTTACTAACTCGATAAAATGAAACGAACCGAACTTATCGGCTGTTAGTCAGCGAATGTGCGGACCATTTTTAACAAACCGGTATGATCAAAAACGGGACCGCGAACTCGCTTACCCCACCGCCAGTAGCACCATGGCGTTCGACTAATACCCAGTTAGACAGAGACGGAAACATTCGCGTTATGTCTATCTCGCTCTCGTCGCTCGCCTATGAGTCAGAGGGACGCGGAGGGAGCTAGGCGCGCAACATTGACCAAATAAATAGAAAAGGGGGAAAAAAAAAAAAAAAAACTTATCTTCTATTATTGAATAAATAACATTAAATAATCACAAAAATTTAAGAAAAAGAGAGAGATAGAGGGGGAGGAGAAAGAAAAAAAAAAAAAAAAAAAAATTTAGTACAATCGTCTCCTGTCAAAATAAACAAGAAAATGTCGACTGCACAATTTCGGTTGCTTGGATACATTATCATCCAAACTACTAAACCGATCTTGACGACATTTCTACAGGACAACAGACCTGAAAGTATATTAATTATACTTAACATTTTTGGAAGTCCGTTAACAATTTTACCCAGGCAGGCATGTATGTATGTATGTATGTAGAATCTATTATTGTATGTATTATGCGCGTATGTCGTTTTTATATGAAACATTCCATATTTGTACAAAATGGTATGAGAGATATTGTGGCCCTGAAAAGGGCCTTTTTGCAAGCTCGCAGCAGCGAGCTAGACGAGCGAAGAGAGAGACTTATTTATGCCTTCTTCTCGGTCTTCTTGGGCAGGAGCACCGCCTGGATGTTGGGAAGCACACCGCCCTGTGCGATGGTGACGCCCGAGAGCAGCTTGTTCAGCTCCTCGTCGTTCCTGATCGCCAGTTGCAGATGACGCGGGATGATCCTGGTCTTCTTGTTGTCCCTGGCCGCGTTGCCGGCCAACTCTAGCACCTCAGCGGCGAGATATTCCATCACGGCGGCGAGGTAGACCGGAGCACCGGCACCGACGCGCTCGGCATAGTTGCCGTTACGCAAAAGACGATGGATACGACCCACGGGGAACTGTAGTCCGGCACGGTTTGAACGGGACTTTGCCTTCCCCTTTACTTTGCCACCTTTACCGCGTCCCGACATGTCGTTTGGTGAGTTTAGATTGAACACAACAGAGATAATGAGGCAGCGTACGCGGTACGTACGACGCGAGCGTGCAGAGCAGACTGTTCACGAACATCGGCAAATTTGTATATTTATAATCGCGCCCCACTGCGGCGCGACGCGAACGCTATGACGAGTACCGTTGGTGGAGTGCGCGTGTCACGCGCGATCACATCAATAACACGGAACGGCGGCGCGGCGGAGGGATAATAATTATTAGTTATTTAGTAGTAGTAAGTATTGTAATGAAAAAAAAAAAAAAAAAAAAAAAAAAAAAAATACCTAACCTAATATTATTCTATCTAATGTTTTATGTCAAGTCGGGACGGGGAGTCGGGCGGTCGGGCGGCGTCGCCACGCAACCCCTGTGCCGTGCCTGCCACCAAATTATGAAGAATCGTCTCCTCTTTCTTCTCATTATGAACATGGAACAAACAGTGCGGCGATCGATTGAATTGATCGCTGCGCTGCGGACATGGATGGATGGGATGGGATCGAAAAGGAATGCGTTCGTCGTTCGTATTAGAAACATAGAGCACGCGATGCGCTCTCGAATGATATGTTAGCCCTGAAAAGGGCTTTTTGTTGTGCGAGGTGGGGGGGGGAGGCAGGTCTCGCGCCCCCCACGCAAGCGAGCGAGCAAGCAAGCGCGCACGGCGGAGTGTGGTGTCGTCGCCTGTGCGTCGTCGTTCCGGTGACGATGCCTTTCCGTCCGAAACGGAGGAGACAACGAACACCGGAGACTGCACTGCACTGGCACACACACACACACACACAACACTGCGGCACTGCTCACCTTACTTCTTGGAGGCGGAAGCCTTCTTGGTCGCGGCCTTCGACTTGGGAGTGGCGGCCGCCCTCTTCGGCTTGGGAGCTTTCGGCTTCTTGGTGGGCGGCTTTGCGGTCTTCTTCGCTTTCGGTGCGGCGGCGCTCTTCCCCTTGGCTGGCGCGGCGGCCCTCTTCGCTGCGGCGGGCTTCTTCTTGGCGGCGGCGGCGGCCTTCTTGTCCTTGATCGCGGCGGACGGTTTAGACTTGGCCGGCGAAGCGGCCGCGGCGGCGGCCTTCCTGCCCCTGCCGGCGGCGGGCGCCGCGGCAGCGGGCTTCTTCGACTTCGCGGCGGCGGTCTCCTTCGCGCCGGCGGACGGTCTGCCGGCCGCCTTGGTGCCGGCGGGCTTCTTCGCCGAGGAAGACTTCGACTCCAGCTTGAAACTGCCCGAGGCGCCCTTGCCCTTGGTCTGGATGAGCGCGCCCGATTCGACGGCGCTCTTCAGATACTTCCTGATGAACGGCGCCAGTTTCTCAGCGTCCACCTTGTACTGGGCCGCGATGTACTTCTTGATGGCCTTCAGCGACGATCCGCTGCGCTCCTTTAGCTCCTTGATGGCGCTGTTTACCATTTCAGAGGTCTTCGGGTGCGTCGGCTTCGCTTTCGGCTTCTTGGCGCCGCCGGCGGCGGCGGACGCCTTCGGCTTCTTCGCGGGGGTCGCCGGGGCGGGAGCCTCTGCTGCTACTGCGGTGTCGGCCATTTTTTAGGTTGATGGGGGTTTGGCAGTTGATAAATTATGAAATAAGAATGTAAACTCTTCAGTTTGCGCTCCGCGCACAGCAATATGGCCGCGGGTGTAGATTGGAAGCTTTACCGTAAAGAGGGCACCACAGTCCAGAGACGATTTCTCGTAACAACGCTCGTGACTTTTCACTAACATCGATCTCATTAAATAACCTTTTTTCATTATTTTAATTCTGGACCACGGCACCGGAACATTTTTCGTAATACATTTTGAACGTGGCCACACGTCTAACCGACTCTGCCGCTTCTGAGATGCTCGACTAAAGTGGTATATGGATTTATTCGCACCACTCGCGGCGGCGAGTAGCTCGGGTCATGTTTAAAATTCAATTTTCTCTATAAAATCAGTTGTTTTCGCTCGTTTCACACGATAAATAAACTACAAAGATATCGTTTTTATTATATACCACAAAACCAATGTTATTTTTCACGTTTTAACCGTATAAAACGGCCGATATTTTGGTGCTCGTAAAACAGCTCCACCAGTTTCCTTCCAACTGAACCACGCGATGGCATGCCTTCGAGCTGGACGTTGCAAACTTTGTTCCACGGGGGCAATATTTAATTCATAAGTTTAGTACATACCAGTCAGTTCCGTAAATAAGAGTACCTACCAACGCGCATCGCGTAATTGTGCATCTGTGTAGAAATGTTAGAACAGACGCCCGATCTGGTCGTACGATTCTTTCTACGAAGAAGCAGGAGCGAGCGCTCGAAACATTTCATCAAACAAGCATGCTTGTTAAATGTCAAAATAGGCGGCTTTATTTCAACTAAAGTAAAGTCATTCATTTATAATGACAAACGTAAACGTCCCTGCTTACTTACCTACCTATAATTTATTATATGGTTGAAGTCATTTTTTTTCCCGCGGTAGGTAAAAGAATATTGTTGTGCATAAACTAAGTGTAGTACTATGTGCAGCAGGCGAGATATTACATCAGTCATGTTTGATATATCTATCATCTGTGGGTACCTAAAAATACAGAATATGTGTGTGTTGCCGTCAAGAGTGAAACATCATTGTTAAATGTAACATTGAAACTTATGCGGCCCTGAAAAGGGCCTTTTTATAATAATGCGACGCGGAGGTCGCAACGGTGTCCGTCAGCGTTTAGCCTCCGAAACCGTACAGAGTGCGACCCTGACGCTTCAGAGCGTAGACCACATCCATGGCGGTGACGGTCTTCCTCTTCGCGTGCTCAGTGTAGGTGACCGCGTCGCGAATCACGTTCTCCAGGAACACCTTCAGCACACCTCTGGTCTCTTCGTAAATCAGACCGGAGATACGCTTCACGCCGCCCCTGCGCGCCAGACGACGGATGGCGGGCTTCGTGATACCCTGGATGTTATCGCGAAGCACTTTCCTGTGACGCTTGGCGCCTCCTTTCCCCAGACCTTTTCCTCCCTTACCGCGACCGGTCATCTTGACAGAACAACGGTAGATAAAACTGGCGATGTAAACAAAACACTGTAACGGCCGCGAGCGTCGACGGCGTGCGACTGGAACCTTTTTTGAAGCGCGCGTACCTCTTATATTTATACGAAAACGCGCGTGCGAACGCGAGCGACGCGACCAGAGCGGGCGCGCACGATGCGGGGGGAGAGGGGGGGGGGGGCTCCGTCCTCGTCGCCTTGCGTATTATAGTAACAATATATTGATTACTTACTAAAAATCTAAACTGCTAAACCGATTTTGATAAAACTTTTATGGGACGGAACAATAAGAACCTCTTTCAACTAACTCCATGGTTATTTACTCTCACGTGATCAAGCAATCTAGTTATAATAAGTAAATAAATATTATAACTGATGTACATAGGCAGAGAGGTACGTAGTAATAATAATAATAGATAATAGAAGGAATAAAGTATAAGCATCATGTTGTTCCTGTTCCAACATTACGACTTGAATTATTTGTCTGTGGTGGTTGGTGTGTGCGTGTTGTGTTATAGGTATTAATCATGAAAACATTTTTCGTTACACAATTATGAAAGTTTTGTGGCCCTGAAAAGGGCCTTTTTTTGTAAGCGAATCGCACTAAAAGAGCCGCCGACGGCGCTAACCTTCTTAGGCGCGCTCGCCGCGGATTCTGCGCGCCAACTGTATGTCCTTAGGCATGATGGTGACGCGCTTGGCGTGAATCGCGCAAAGGTTGGTGTCCTCGAAGAGGCCGACCAGATAAGCTTCGCTGGCCTCCTGGAGCGCCATCACAGCGGAGCTCTGGAAACGGAGATCGGTCTTGAAGTCCTGTGCGATCTCGCGCACCAGACGCTGGAACGGCAGCTTGCGGATCAGCAGCTCGGTACTCTTCTGGTAGCGACGGATCTCACGGAGTGCCACGGTGCCGGGCCTGTAGCGATGGGGCTTCTTCACGCCGCCCGTTGCCGGAGCGCTCTTGCGCGCCGCTTTTGTGGCGAGCTGCTTGCGCGGCGCCTTACCACCGGTGGATTTACGAGCGGTCTGCTTGGTACGTGCCATTGTTGAAGAGATTCACGCGAAACGAAAAACTTAAGAAATTATTAATTAACGCAAGCGGCGGCGACGAACGCGTACGGACGACGGTGCACGAATGTGTAACAGAGAACCACGCGGTCGTGCTATATTTATACAAAACGGCTAGAGTGCGATCTGACCTCTCGCTCGCACACAGGCGAGATTAAAAAAAAATATGCCAAAATCCAGGTACGTAAAGTAAACACACAATTTAAAATTTTACCGTTAATACAAATACATAGGTACCTACCTAATGTACCTAAACATACATAAGTAATAATAATTACATCTTACATTCATAAAATTTTCCCCGACGGTCTTATAGCCTAACTAACAATTTTATTTAAGAAAATTATTTATAATGATCAAAACAACATGGTACTAACACAAATATTATAATAGGTACTTTTGCCTACTACTCATATAAGTATTAATCCTATGAACGCATTGACATATCATATCAGATATGCTATGTAGACAAGCCGGGCTTAAGTGAGAATAGTATATACCTCTACACAATAATTATGCTTATAATAATTGGTGTCGTCATTTATACCAGAGGAAACATACATGATTTAAATATCATATTGAACAGTTTTGTGGCCCTGAAAAGGGCCTTTTGTGTGCGACGACGATCGCCTTGTGTGCACGCTCGCTCGTGAGAGAGAGAGCCGCTCACTTGGAGCTGGTGTACTTGGTGACCGCCTTGGTGCCCTCGCTGACGGCGTGCTTGGCGAGCTCGCCGGGGAGCAGCAGCCTCACGGAGGTCTGCACCTCCCTCGACGTGATGGTGCTGCGCTTGTTGTAGTGAGCGAGACGGGACGCCTCGGCGGCGATGCGCTCGAAGATGTCGTTCACGAACGAGTTCATGATGGACATGGCCTTGCTCGAGATACCGGTGTCCGGGTGGACCTGCTTGAGCACCTTGTAAATGTAGATGGCGTAGCTCTCCTTCCTCTTGTGCTTCTTCTTTTTCTTGTCTGTCTTGGAGATGTTCTTCTGCGCTTTGCCGGATTTCTTGGCGGCCTTTCCGCTAGTCTTGGGCGGCATTGTAGAATAACAACTTTACTAACTCGATAAAATGAAACGAACCGAACTTATCGGCTGTTAGTCAGCGAATGTGCGGACCATTTTTAACAAACCGGTATGATCAAAAACGGGACCGCGAACTCGCTTACCCCACCGCCAGTAGCACCATGGCGTTCGACTAATACCCAGTTAGACAGAGACGGAAACATTCGCGTTATGTCTATCTCGCTCTCGTCGCTCGCCTATGAGTCAGAGGGACGCGGAGGGAGCTAGGCGCGCAACATTGACCAAATAAATAGAAAAGGGGGAAAAAAAAAAAAAAAAACTTATCTTCTATTATTGAATAAATAACATTAAATAATCACAAAAATTTAAGAAAAAGAGAGAGATAGAGGGGGAGGAGAAAGAAAAAAAAAAAAAAAAAAAAAATTTAGTACAATCGTCTCCTGTCAAAATAAACAAGAAAATGTCGACTGCACAATTTCGGTTGCTTGGATACATTATCATCCAAACTACTAAAACCGATCTTGACGACATTTCTACAGGACAACAGACCTGAAAGTATATTAATTATACTTAACATTTTTGGAAGTCCGTTAACAATTTTACCCAGGCAGGCATGTATGTATGTATGTATGTAGAATCTATTATTGTATGTATTATGCGCGTATGTCGTTTTTATATGAAACATTCCATATTTGTACAAAATGGTATGAGAGATATTGTGGCCCTGAAAAGGGCCTTTTTGCAAGCTCGCAGCAGCGAGCTAGACGAGCGAAGAGAGAGACTTATTTATGCCTTCTTCTCGGTCTTCTTGGGCAGGAGCACCGCCTGGATGTTGGGAAGCACACCGCCCTGTGCGATGGTGACGCCCCGAGAGCAGCTTGTTCAGCTCCTCGTCGTTCCTGATCGCCAGTTGCAGATGACGCGGGATGATCCTGGTCTTCTTGTTGTCCCTGGCCGCGTTGCCGGCCAACTCTAGCACCTCAGCGGCGAGATATTCCATCACGGCGGCGAGGTAGACCGGAGCACCGGCACCGACGCGCTCGGCATAGTTGCCGTTACGCAAAAGACGATGGATACGACCCACGGGGAACTGTAGTCCGGCACGGTTTGAACGGGACTTTGCCTTCCCCTTTACTTTGCCACCTTTACCGCGTCCCGACATGTCGTTTGGTGAGTTTAGATTGAACACAACAGAGATAATGAGGCAGCGTACGCGGTACGTACGACGCGAGCGTGCAGAGCAGACTGTTCACGAACATCGGCAAATTTGTATATTTATAATCGCGCCCCACTGCGGCGCGACGCGAACGCTATGACGAGTACCGTTGGTGGAGTGCGCGTGTCACGCGCGATCACATCAATAACACGGAACGGCGGCGCGGCGGAGGGATAATAATTATTAGTTATTTAGTAGTAGTAAGTATTGTAATGAAAAAAAAAAAAAAAAAAAAAAAAAAAAAAATACCTAACCTAATATTATTCTATCTAATGTTTTATGTCAAGTCGGGACGGGGAGTCGGGCGGTCGGGCGGCGTCGCCACGCAACCCCTGTGCCGTGCCTGCCACCAAATTATGAAGAATCGTCTCCTCTTTCTTCTCATTATGAACATGGAACAAACAGTGCGGCGATCGATTGAATTGATCGCTGCGCTGCGGACATGGATGGATGGGATGGGATCGAAAAGGAATGCGTTCGTCGTTCGTATTAGAAACATAGAGCACGCGATGCGCTCTCGAATGATATGTTAGCCCTGAAAAGGGCTTTTTGTTGTGCGAGGTGGGGGGGGGAGGCAGGTCTCGCGCCCCCCACGCAAGCGAGCGAGCAAGCAAGCGCGCACGGCGGAGTGTGGTGTCGTCGCCTGTGCGTCGTCGTTCCGGTGACGATGCCTTTCCGTCCGAAACGGAGGAGACAACGAACACCGGAGACTGCACTGCACTGGCACACACACACACACACACAACACTGCGGCACTGCTCACCTTACTTCTTGGAGGCGGAAGCCTTCTTGGTCGCGGCCTTCGACTTGGGAGTGGCGGCCGCCCTCTTCGGCTTGGGAGCTTTCGGCTTCTTGGTGGGCGGCTTTGCGGTCTTCTTCGCTTTCGGTGCGGCGGCGCTCTTCCCCTTGGCTGGCGCGGCGGCCCTCTTCGCTGCGGCGGGCTTCTTCTTGGCGGCGGCGGCGGCCTTCTTGTCCTTGATCGCGGCGGACGGTTTAGACTTGGCCGGCGAAGCGGCCGCGGCGGCGGCCTTCCTGCCCCTGCCGGCGGCGGGCGCCGCGGCAGCGGGCTTCTTCGACTTCGCGGCGGCGGTCTCCTTCGCGCCGGCGGACGGTCTGCCGGCCGCCTTGGTGCCGGCGGGCTTCTTCGCCGAGGAAGACTTCGACTCCAGCTTGAAACTGCCCGAGGCGCCCTTGCCCTTGGTCTGGATGAGCGCGCCCGATTCGACGGCGCTCTTCAGATACTTCCTGATGAACGGCGCCAGTTTCTCAGCGTCCACCTTGTACTGGGCCGCGATGTACTTCTTGATGGCCTTCAGCGACGATCCGCTGCGCTCCTTTAGCTCCTTGATGGCGCTGTTTACCATTTCAGAGGTCTTCGGGTGCGTCGGCTTCGCTTTCGGCTTCTTGGCGCCGCCGGCGGCGGCGGACGCCTTCGGCTTCTTCGCGGGGGTCGCCGGGGCGGGAGCCTCTGCTGCTACTGCGGTGTCGGCCATTTTTTAGGTTGATGGGGGTTTGGCAGTTGATAAATTATGAAATAAGAATGTAAACTCTTCAGTTTGCGCTCCGCGCACAGCAATATGGCCGCGGGTGTAGATTGGAAGCTTTACCGTAAAGAGGGCACCACAGTCCAGAGACGATTTCTCGTAACAACGCTCGTGACTTTTCACTAACATCGATCTCATTAAATAACCTTTTTTCATTATTTTAATTCTGGACCACGGCACCGGAACATTTTTCGTAATACATTTTGAACGTGGCCACACGTCTAACCGACTCTGCCGCTTCTGAGATGCTCGACTAAAGTGGTATATGGATTTATTCGCACCACTCGCGGCGGCGAGTAGCTCGGGTCATGTTTAAAATTCAATTTTCTCTATAAAATCAGTTGTTTTCGCTCGTTTCACACGATAAATAAACTACAAAGATATCGTTTTTTATTATATACCACAAAACCAATGTTATTTTTCACGTTTTAACCGTATAAAACGGCCGATATTTTGGTGCTCGTAAAACAGCTCCACCAGTTTCCTTCCAACTGAACCACGCGATGGCATGCCTTCGAGCTGGACGTTGCAAACTTTGTTCCACGGGGGCAATATTTAATTCATAAGTTTAGTACATACCAGTCAGTTCCGTAAATAAGAGTACCTACCAACGCGCATCGCGTAATTGTGCATCTGTGTAGAAATGTTAGAACAGACGCCCGATCTGGTCGTACGATTCTTTCTACGAAGAAGCAGGAGCGAGCGCTCGAAACATTTCATCAAACAAGCATGCTTGTTAAATGTCAAAATAGGCGGCTTTATTTCAACTAAAGTAAAGTCATTCATTTATAATGACAAACGTAAACGTCCCTGCTTACTTACCTACCTATAATTTATTATATGGTTGAAGTCATTTTTTTTCCCGCGGTAGGTAAAAGAATATTGTTGTGC